>CM042023.1:16907500-18237500 GCA_023525975.1 Smallanthus sonchifolius | reverse complement strand
GGAGTTAAAGTTGGAAGAATTAAAACCAAGGTTTAAAGCCTTAGAATCTGAATTTTGACTTTTGAGGTTAAAAGGGTCAAAATAAGAAGTGTAGGGGGTTTATGTATGCATTTGGGAAAGTTAAAAATTATGGAATTAAGTGGGGGTCACGTAACACAAACATAGTATGTGTGTGTGTTCTTGGTGGTGAAGAGCAAAGAAAAAGGGGGAAGAAGAACCCAACTTGATTTCTAGAAATTTTAGGTGAAAGATCATAGATTTGAAGATGCTTGAGGCTCAAGCAACACTCATGTAAGTTCATCTTCTTCATCTCCTACACCTCTATTAATGGAGTTTTGGTGGGTTTTGATAGAAAACCCTAAATTGATCAATTGGTGGGATGTTTTGGATTAAATCTTGTTTAGAAGTGTTAATCCAGTGTTGTTGATGTTGGAGAATCATGAATTTCATGATTTTAACATCCAATTGGATGATTTCAAAATTAGGGTTCTTGGGGTGAAAATTGGGAGGGCTTTGATATGGGATGTTTAAATGGTGAATTGAGGATTGGTAAATGTTTATGGTGTTAATAGACACAATATTTAGTAGAAACCTTAATCAAATTGGTGAATTGTGTAATTTGGGATTTTGGGTGAAAGATGAGTTTTACCTAAATGGGTCAAATGGGTTGATTTAACTAATCTTGATGTTTGATGATGATTTTGGGAGGATTGAGGTATGGTATAAGTTGAATAAACCATTTTGTTCTTAGACGGCGTTCGGATAAAACCTTAACAGGTCAAATGAGTGATTTCTTTGATCTTTGATCAATAATGGTGATTATGGGAGGTTAAGGGTTGGATTAAGTTATAAGGACCATTATTGGCCATAGATGATGAAATTTTGTTCATAACATGGGTGTTTGACCCAATTGGTGTTTTTAGGATTTTTAGATTTATTAAATAATAGGTGTAATTGTTTAGGTAATCGGAGGACTAAGGTTGAAGATCAACTGGGTTCCCCTAGCATTAAAGTAAGTGTTCATTCACTTACTTAGTAATGTTAGTTGGGTTATTACCCTAAGTTTTGTATGATCATTATGTGTTTGGATTATTACACGTTAAAATATCAAGTATGTGAAATTGTTTGCAAACAAACTTTTAAGATTGAAGTATTGTGAGTTCAAGGTTCCCATGGAGGTTGTGAGAACTTGAACCTCACGGGTGTTAAACAAATTCATAGTTCTCATGGATGTTGTGAGGATATGAATGTAATAGTGTAATTATGATCAAGGTTCTCATGGAGGTTGTGAGACTTTATCTTTATATGGATGAAACAAAGTCATGGTCCTCATGGATGTTGTGAGGACATGAACTTAAATTTATGGAATATGAGTTCATGGTTCTCATGGAGGTTGTGAGGACATGAATATCATGGGAATAATATTTTAAGTTTGACTTCATAGATATAAACAAGACTTAGATCTCACGAATTGTTGTGTGTTTGTTTTCGGGGTTAATATTGAATAGGGAACAAGTATGTGGCATATATATGCTTGCATTATGTTGAAATATGGTGTAAACCATATGGGGGTCAAGCTTAATGGGTTGGATAAGCTAAAAAAATATTTTTGGGGGTGTGCAGGCCCGATGCCAGCGTTTGAAACGCCGGTAGGCCTCTATCAAACGCTGATACAAAAGTAGACCCATAAGTTGCCAGTATATGAAACGCCAGTAGGCATCTGTTGAACGCCGGCTCAAACGTCGTCTACTGATTTGGGGGATTTTTTTGGTATTCCTTGGTAATATGCATGGGGGGTCTTAGGACATATTTATATCATTACTAACTTGATATTTTGGTGTAGGTAAGCTTCGGTTTAAGCTCGGGATTTCAAGCACTTGGATTGGATTTCTCGGTTAACGTTGCACATGTCCTTGTGTTGTTTTGATTAAAACTCATTATGAGGATTTTATACTTAAGTTTGGTGTAAATGTAAATATCTAATATGATGATATTACTTTGGGTTGGGCATGTCACACTTTGTTTTGTAACGAGTATTTATTTGGGACCATCTTCCGTAAGCATTTTGAAAGTTTAAATTGTTTTGAAAATTTGGGTGTTAAAGTTCTCTTTATTAAACAAATACAAACATTTACATAATTTAAATACACACATTTTTTTAACAACAATTCCTAGATTTTCTAGATAAATATACCACAAGATGCAGGATTTTAACCCTCAACTTTTTGGTTATGGGGTATACCACTTAACCACTAGGATGTCCACTTCAGAACATTTAAACATACACATGGCTCTATAAATGCAAGTACTCAACAATCTTAACAATATCATATTAACATTTTGATTCATTTCTGGATGAAAGGAGAGGTGTGTTTTGATCCGATGATCCTGGTTCGTCTGCAACAACGAAATCTTCCTTAATCACCACCACTAACTTGTTATTCTCTTTAGCTTTCCCCCACATCACAAAATAAAACCCAAGGGCAATCATCACGGCTCCAATGGCACTGCATATACGAATTCAAATAAGATTCAACTTTCAAGATTCAAACTGAAAAGATTAAGCATTTACCTTCCTAAATGAAGTGAATCACCAAGAAATGTGACACCCAAAATGACTCCCATGACAATTGAGAGAGGTGAGAACATGGCCACAAATACTGGACCATTCTTTTTCAAGCACCAAGTTTCAACGTTACTGTGAAACGCAGTGGAATAAATCGCCTACAAATAGAACCAAGTCAATCTTATTAGATGAAATATATTAGTTAGGATTTACCGTATTGTCTTTATCATAATTAACATATATGATTTGATTCATATAAATAATTGATTAATAATATACAATAATTTACCAACACCAAAAAATTCAAAAACAAAATGATTTATTCGACTTACCCCCAAAACAACAGCAGTCATCCCAACTCCAGGTTGCAGTGTCCAAGCGCTCGGATTTGGTTCTAGGAAAGGAGATAGAGCCATACATTGTATCGTCCCAAAAAGAATATAGAAAAAGACAATCGTGTTTTGATCCGGGTATTCTCTAGTTGTTGCAGACTGTATGTGATCGAATCAAGACATTAAAAGTTGGAAATTATTCAAGATAATTTCATGTAATCGAGGGAGATCGATCAATCTTACTTGTAAAACATTCCATAAGGAACGTAAAGTTGCAGCAACAAAAACAAGAACACCTCCCAACACCCAATTCGATGGTTGTGACAAAAGAAGCTGATCATCGGGTGAATCAGGAGAGGGGATGGTCGCAAAAAGTTGTGGGCCTTGATAGAACGTGAACACCGTTGCTCCAGATATTGCAATTATGGTACCCGATAACTTTGCTAAACTGATTGAACTTCGTGCGTCTAGTTTCTCCATCCTAAAAAAGAATTTCAAATTGAGTTTATTGTTATAAAAACTAACCCCATCAATAATTAATGTCAATCATGTTTTTCCATAATACCTGAAAATGACTGCAAAAAAGAATGTGTTCCCCGGAATCAGGTTTGTGATTGCACTTGCCAGGGTTGGAGAGCTGTAGTTTACACCTACATACAATAGTACCTGGAAAAGACAAATCCTACAAATATTCCAATTTAGTAGGGTCAAGATAAAAACCGGATACATAAATCACATTTATAATTTATAAACTATTGTTAGAGAACTAATCACATTTACATTTACATTTTGCATCAAACCTAAAACAAATAACTATTAAAATTAACAAATAAATAAAATAGAAAACATACTCTTTCTTTAATTAAGAGAAAGGTTAGACATTCTTTTATAAGCGGAAACCTTAAAAACTAAAACTGACACAAATAAAATCAAAGTAAATAACTAATAAAATATACTATTCGTCAATAATCTTCAGCCCAAGTGGTTGAGGTGAGGTACCCAAGACTTCAATAAAATTGGGAGGTCTTGGGTTCAAGTCTCACTTGTGAAAAAAAAAGGGATTCCAGGTTGGGCCAGAGGGTTTTTCTCACCTATAGTGGGTTTCCTCCTGAGGGTGATGGAGATGATCGGGTTGGGCCGGAGGGTTTTTTATTCTTAATATTATTTACTTCAAATCCAGCCAAAAATAAATTGACAACGAACTCAAGTGCTTACCCAAGAAGGCCAAGGATGAAGAATCTGAGTAGAATACGGAAAGTGAGAGGAGGACGTACTCCATCGTTTCTGTACAAAGGTAAAGTCATATGATTTGCATTATAACGTACAAATGCAAGAAACATACACATGAATTTAGTTCTGCATACCTCAACATACGAAACATGAAAATTGGCAAAAGAATCAATGTTCCAAGAGAGTTATGGTAAACAACATAGGCGATACTCCCCAAACCATCATTCATGGCTGTTTTGACGAGGGTGAGCACACTCATATCCAGGCATGTTAACGTGAACATAGCGACAAAGGGCACCACATCGTCCACCCATGACCATGTCTCGCTTATTCCAATCGCCATATTCTATTCCAATATTTAGGTACAAGTATTCATCAGTGCTGGGTTTTGATGAGGAGACGTCCCGATGATCTCCAATTTATAATCACTACTCTTAACAACATTATTATTATTATAATATAATAAAAAATGTAGTATCTGAAAGCATCTACTCACCCACTTCAACTACCAAAAGAATATTATATACAAATAATTTCCCTCGCTCACCTACTACAAGGATTTTTTTATTTTTTATTTTTTTGAACGGCGATGATGTATATTATTAACTTGGTAGAACAATCAGGTCCGGTAATTAGTCAAATAAGGTTATCGTCTAATATGACTCTAAGAGCATGGGTTATACCCATGTGATAGTGGTGCGGTGTGATAATAAAGTGCACGACACGTGGCGGCACGTCACTATCCTCATTATCACACCACCTATCATTTGGCAAGGGGTATACCCATGTGATTGTGGTGGTGTGATAATTAAATGTTTATTTTTTAATTTTCATTTAAATAAAATAAAACATAATATTTATTAAAAAAATAACATTAATTAAAATAACTAAAATAACATTACTAAAATAAACCATTAATTCAAACAACTAAAAAAAACATTAATAAAAAAAATTCATTACTAAAAAAAACATTAATAAAAAAAATACATAACTAAAACCTATGGGATACCATGACGTTTTTTTATCTCCTTTTGTTTTTTTTCAATCAAAAAACGTTGCGTGGTGGAGAGTGATTCAAGATCCATGCCAAGAATTTCGATCTCCTGTTTTGTTCATTTCCAATCCATCATCTCGTCTTGTGCATTGTTAAATCTTGTCATTTGTTCCACCATTCTCTCTCCGATTTCATCGTGACGTGAAACCGAACCCGAGCCCGTTGATTGGGCTTTTGCTTTTTTCTTCCCTATCGGGCGGAGTATTTCTTCCACATCTTCCGGTGCATCTACGTTGAGATCGTAGAAAGTTCTACCATCCGACGCGCCCGGACTAGCGTCGATGTCAGTTGATGTTCTTTTTTTGGACGAGCCGGTTCGGGTGGGGGCAATGTATAGTGTTTGCCACTTAAGCGATTGCCTACAAATCTCCCAATAATCAATTGGTGCATCGCCACCAACGTCGTCTTGAAACCGGACCGTTGCTCTCCCCAACATATCGACATCTCTCTCACCGATTCTTCGGTCCCACAAACATTCTTGGTATATCCCATGGAACTTTACAACAATCCCATTTATATGAGTCCATTTTGAACTCAATTGGTTTAAGGTTCGGTAACCGGGAGGTACGCCTATTAAAGATTCAATTTTTTCACCAACGCGAGTCCATAACGTCTTTTTGTTTTGGGCGTTGCCTTCAAAAAAATATAATAAAAATTAATTAACACAAATAAAATTAATTAAAATAAAAATAAGGCCAAAAAATAATAATTTTTTTACCGATTATTTGATCCTCCGACATGTCTATAAACGCCTTAACCAAGTGTAGTGGTTCGTCTTTGCCCCACTTATTTTTTCTATTCGGCCGGCTTGACGTTTCTTGCGACACCTTCTTTTTTCCTTTTTTTTGTGAAACATTTTTAGTATCAGCCACGGTTTCTTATGGCATTTCTTGAGTTTCCGGTACAAAGTCAAGTGGTGTAACCGGTTGGGACATTGGTGATTGGTAGTTAAACATTTAAAAATTTGGGTTTGGTTGAAAGTTTGGGTTGGGTTGGTTGGAAGTTTGGGTTGGGTTGGAAGTTCGGGTTTGGTTGAAAGTTAGGGTTGGGTGGAAAGTTTTGGTTCATTTGGGTGGCCATGAAGGCGCTATCACGAGCCGCGTATTGAGCCCAAAAGTGTTGGTTCGGATCGTTACTCATTTTTTGTTATGAGTTGGTAAGATTAGAAATAAGTGTAGAGGATTTAGTGAGTAGAAGAGTAGAAAATTAGAAATGAGTGAAAATATTATGGAGTAAAATTAAGTATTTATAGTAAAATTAAATATTATTAATTATTATTTATTTAATTCTTTCAAACGGTCAAAATACCGTTCAACGGTAACATTTGCTTTGAAAAACAAAACTTTCTCGCGTGAAAAAAATCACGGTGGCTTAGCACGGTGTGATTTTGAGATCAAGGAGGCGGCGTGCCGAGTGAATCATGGCGTGATTCTTACTTCCACGTTGGATCACGTCGTGGAAACCTCACGTATACCGGATGGCCTAAGTCTGGGGTATTTTTTTTTCGTTTTTTTAATTCTTGTCTACCAAGAGTGTCTACGTCGGTAATCTGTCAGAAAAAAACGATCGATTAGCGCGGACCCCTTTCACCAACAGATTAGAATTGATTAATTGAAGCATTCCATGTGAATCACATTTCCCACGAAAAAGTTATATTGTTTTGATAAAATATTGAAAAAAATCCAGCAAATGCGAATATATAGATATACATCGTGATTAAAAGCCATGTTGGGGCTTTTTTTAATTGTCATTTGTGTTTTGAATCATGTATAATATTATTAAAAAAATAGTTTTTTAAAATTTAAGAGTTGAATTTTTTTTTTAACTAATATCCTTCCTTGGAGTAGGTGATACCATTTTGACACCAGTTTCTATGATCTCTCCTATACTTGTATTGATATTTTACCCTATAAATTGTGCGAGAGGAGATGGGAATGGAAGGCCTTTTGGGGTAGGCACAGGTCAAGGGCAGCCGGCCCTAGCCCGGTTGCTAAGCTAAATTGGTTTGGGTCCTAATTGGGTTTACATGGGGATTAAGTTTCCTAATCCTAATTTAGTCTCTATAAATACAATGCTTTGTACTTGTAATTTGCATCACCTTTAAAAAAAATGTTCTGGTTGCCACCCGTGGACGTAGGTCAGTTTAGACCGAACCACGTTAAACCCCGTGTTCGTTACTGCTTTCGTGTGTGTGTGTGTTAGTGAGTGTGTGATTGTCTTTAACCCCAACAATTGGTATCAGAGCTTAGGCTTAAGATCATACCACATGAACTATCGACTGTTTGTCGCCACAAGATTCGTCGCCTCCAGATTAGGGTGCCGCCGCGCTACAGTAAACACGTGAATAGTAGCCGTGGCTACAGTACCTCGCCACTACAGTAACTCCGCTGCTACAGTAAACGCAGATCTGTCCAAAAGTCATCAAAAGTTGCTGTTGACTGTGCCAGTCAACTCTAGTCAACTCTGGTCAACGTTGACCGGTCAACAGAAAGTCAAACAGCAGTTTGTTGTTTCGTTTCTGATTTTTTTTTTGGGTTTTGCATAGAGATCAGTTTGACCAGCGTGTTTCAGAAAGCCGTTTGTGAAGATCAGATAAACGAGACCATAAACCCGTGATCGTTAATCAGGTGCTATTGTTTCAAGTTTATTTCAGTCTGGTTTTGTTTATCTGATTCAGTTTCTTTTAGTCATGTCATTGTGTTTATCATGGTAGAAAATGGGAAGGTGCAGATTGAAAAGTTTAACGGTGTGAAAAATACAGATTGAGGCATTACTGGTTCAGAAAGATCTAGATGTTGTGTTATCAAGGGTTAGACCGGAAAAAGATGGATCAAGCAGATTGGGAATCAAAAGACAGAAAAGCCAGAGCAGCTATTACATTGGCAATGTCAAAGAATGTGGCATTCAACATCATGAAGGAAACCACAGCTTGTGGAATGATGTTAGCCCTATCTAACATGTACGAGAAACCTTCGACAGCTAATAAGATTTTTCTGATTCGAGAGCTGGTGAATACAAGGATGAGAAAAGGAAGTTCAGTTACAGAAGACATAAACAAGTTGAATTCGATTTTGTCGAGACTTGCGTCAGTGGGTATCAAATTCGAAAATGAAGTTTAAGCTTTGCTGTTGTTATCTTCTTTGCCAGAAAGTTGGTCCGGAACTGTTATAGCAATTTCGAGTTCAGGGGGTACCAACGGATTTACTTTTGAGGGGATTCGTGATCTTATTCTGAGCGAGGATGTCAGAAGGAGAAGTTCTGGTGAATCATCGAGTAAATTACTGAATGTTGGTAGAGGAAGAAAGAATAACAGAAGTAGTGGGAGCAGGAGGAGGAGTCAGTCTAGGACTTGTAATGATATAACTTGTTGGAACTGTAAGGAACAAGGACACTTTAGATATCAGTGTCCCAGTGTTAAGAAAAAGGATGATAGAAAGGAGGTGAATCAGCTTGTAGTAGAGGACACATTGGTTTGTTGCGTAGAGGATGCTATAGATTCATGGGTGATGGATTATGGTGCTTCATTCCATGCTACCCACAGCAGTGACGCATTGCAGAATCTGAAAGAAGTGGATTTTGGGAAGGTAAGACTAGCGAACGATGATGTTCTTGAGGTTACGGGCATGGGTGACATAGATCTGAAGACTTCAGCCGGTTCATGGACTTTGAAGGATGTCAAGGTAATTCCAAGTTTGAAGAAAAGGTTAATTTCTGTCGGACAATTGGATGAACAAGGACACGAAGTTAAGTTTTGGAACGATCAATGAAAGGTGATTAAAGGTAATCTTGTCATGGCTAGAGGAAGAAATAGGGGTCACTTTATATGGTCAGTATACCGTCTGATGGAGAGGTTATCTCGATTCAGAAAGAAACAAGTCCGGTTCACAGAATCTCGTGGGAAGAATAGGGTTTGCTTTGCAAGTGAGCAACCCAGAGTCAAAGTGAAGATTCAGGATGAACGAGTTCGGAAGGTTAAACCAGGTGAGGGCATCGTGACAGTGGGAGCACAGGTCGTGTTTCAGTTACAGCTCCAGTGCTACAATGGGTTAAGAAGACCAGCATTCCGAATGAAAAAGTCTCTCCAGTGAATTACTTGCTTATGATGGAGAGTGTGAGTTCTCAGTTTGTTTCAGATGTCAGCAGTGTAACAGATTCATTACAGTGGGAGCAGGCAGGGACAAAGAACGATGCACTGGTTAGCCTTCAGGTTAATTGATGAGATGGCGGTGGTAACTACGAGGAGCATGAAGTTCCGTTGACAGGTTCTAGAAGTACATTTGGGAGAGCAGACGAAAGCATTCAAGGCCTCCGAGTGGGAGATTGTTGGGTTCGTAGGCCTTTTGGGGTAGGCACGGGTCAAGGGCAGTCGGCCCTAGCCCGGTTGCTAAGCTAAATTGGTTTGGGCCCTAATTGGGTTTACTTGGGGATTAAGTTTCCTAACCCTAGTTTAGTCTCTATAAATACAATGCTTTGTACTTGTAATTTGCATCACATTTAAAAAAAAAAGAATATCCTAGTTGCCACCCGTAGACGTAGGTCAGTTTAGACCGAACCACGTTAAACCCCGTGTTCGTTACTGCTTTCGTGTGTGATCGAATTTAACCCCAACAATGATAAGTTTTTTAAAGAAGTTGAAAAGGTATTTCTAAATCATCAGAAACCGAAATTTCTTGTCGGTTTATCACAATAAATTGGCAAAACACAAAAGAAAAAAGGAGAGGCATATATCTGACCGAATATTTTTAGCAAAGAGAATAAAAAAACACCCTTAAGTATTTAATAAACCTTATTTAAACAATATTGACACACTTAAGTAGATATATTCATACAACACATCCAAAACAAACAGTATGCTTTCATATCAATGGATGCTTGTGTTCATAACAAACTAACATTCTGATTCATTTGTGGATGAAATTAGAAGGGCAGTTTGTTCAGATGTTGAACCAGAATCATCTGAAACGTCCAAATCGTCACCCATGATCACCCGTATCTTGTTCTTCTCTTTGGTCTGCCCCAATATCACCATATAAAACCCACCAGCAACTATCGTGGCTCCAATGACACTGCATATACAAATTTAAAGATTCAAGAACAAGCCATGGTCAGCTGGTTGCTTCAAGGGGTGGCGTAGTAGTAAACACTTGGGTCCCTCTAGCAGAGTACTCAAGTTCGAATCCAGGCTCCACCATTTTTTTTATTTTTTTTTGCCTTTAACCCCCTTAAAGACCACATGCCAAACACAATCTGTGTTTTACGTGATCTCATTGGTTAGCAAGGTATTGATGGGCTCCTGTGAGTTTTCTGGTAATGTGTTCTTATAGTTACCAAAAAAACCAAATTTAAAAGTGGGTTTAATCATATACCTTCCTAAGTGAAGTGAATCACCAAGAAATGTTACACCCATGATCACCACGAGAACGATTGAGAGGGGCGAGAACATGCCCACAAAAATGGGACCTTTCTTCCGCAAGCACCAAGTCAGAACGTTATTACGAAATGCAGTGGAATAAACCGCCTTCAAATAAAACAAGTCAATCTACCAACACCAAGATCAATATATGTGTTTCCTAACCTAAAAATTAAAGTGGCTTAGTTTAGTCAACTTACCCCTAAAACAACATCAGTCACCGCAATTTCATGTTGAAGCACCCAAGCGCTTCGATTTCGTACTAGGAAAGGAGAAAGAACTATACTCTGAATTGTTCTAAACATGCAGCAGAAAAAGACATTGGTTTGCTGATCAGCGTACTCTTTAGCTGTTATTATCTGATGTGTAGATAAAAAAATAGTTAATTACATATTTACGTTAGCATATAACATGTAACATGATACAATTATTTGCATACAATTACATGAAAATGAAAGTACGCTTGAGGTGCGAGGAGCGCGAGGTGCTCAGGAGAACACATAGCAGTTGAGGTGGTGTCTCATATACTTCTGGGTCAAAATTAGGGTGTTTAGGAGGCTTACATGTAAAACCAATCAAATAGATGAAGAAATTATGAAAGGTTTATTTGAGAAAAAGGTTTAAATATAAAACAGATAATAGAAATACGACTTTTGGTTATAAATAAAGCTTATTTAGTTTTAAGTTGAGCAATGCCTCGCGTACATGATGTGCATGCCTTGAGCCTCAGAGCGCTGACACTTTTTTAACCAAATATAATAATAACACTAGTTGAGATGGATCTACCTGTAGTACAATCCATATGCAACCGAAGATCACACTGGTAAGAGTAACTAGACATCCAAATATAAATCCCGATGGTTGTGACAGAAAAAGCTGGTTGGGTGAATTGGGATAACAGAGTGTACGAAAAATTATTGGGCCTTGATAGAATGTGAACACCATTGCTCCCGATATTGCCATAGTGGTACCGAATAGTTTTGCTACACTACTTGAACTTCTTATGTCTATTTTCTCCGTCCTAAAACAAAAGTAGAATTGGTTAAAAGTTTCTATGGATAACAAACTATTGTAGTTTTTATTCGGCTAAAATTCATTAAATATTAACAAAGTTTTATACTTCTTCCGGTTTATGTTAGAGTTAGTGGATATCTTTAACTTTTTCAGGTTTTTGTAGACTTTTTCAGATAATGGGAATATTTGCTTTTACTATAGTCTTTCATTTCAAATTTGAAATTTATTATATAATAATATCGTAACCCTTATGGATACAGTATAGTAATGTGTTATATACGAGCCCTAATCAAGGATTTTTCTAGTCTTAAAAAATATGAATGATACAAGTACTGTCCGAGACAATGTTATATTGCCCAGTTTGGCACTTATTCCACCAAAGGTGCTTCTTCGTACGTAAATTTTGCAGTATACAAACTTAGGTGCTACCAGATTTATTCAATGGATTAACGCATTACAAAGTGAAGTGAACGATATATTTCACGGGCTTAAATCAATGGAAGAGACCGATAGACATGTAGATGGCGATAACACCGTTAGGAGTGTGACGTAGGATTTCTGTAAAAATATTATAGTTATTTCGTTTTATTGTATGTTTAAATTCTGTAATAACAATAATTTAATATATATTAAATTTTATATCATGGTTTTCTTCAATTGATCGAAATGAGTTTGGATATCTACTACAGAAATAATTAAAAGCTCTAATACAATTATTAATACAGATTACACCACAAGTCTCTAAGTAATACATAAAATGAAATTTAAATCTAGTCAAAAAGCCATCCGAGGATGGTGTCAAAGTCGTCCAGATCTTGAAATTCATCTGTAATCACTTCCTGAGGTTGTGGTTGAACCTTATTTGGACCTCTATCATGTCTGTTGATTGTAGGAACGGACGATGTTGGTGGTTGACTATTGTTATATACATCGTATTTTGAATTTCCTAGTAGTAGATTCCATTCTATGCTAGAGGGGCAGTGATGAGTTCCCCTGTGCGAGAATCCATAGTCGTAGAAAGAACACTCGGGCAGATAAAGATTGAGCTTCCACAGTGTAATCGTAGATGTTTTCTTCTCCGTGCTCTTGTTCTTGCTTGTTTAGCCGCTCTGTGAATTATTTTCTGGTTGGGTGGAGTATAGCAGCTCTTTAAGGAAAACGAAGGTGGCATTGTGTAATGTCCAGGATTTTAATCCTTCGTTCCCTTCTTTATTTAGGTAGTCTGAGAAAGATGACCCCACACCTGGATTGCAGAGCACGATAGCGGGAATCTCTCCTTTAATTTGAACTGCTTGCCGTACTTACAATTTGACTGCCAGTCCCTTTGCGCGCCAAGTAGTTCTTTCCGGTGTTTCAAAAATTATGGGTTAACTTCATCTATAACGTTATAGTCAACACCATTAGAAAAAATTTTAGGGTTTAGTTCTAAATGACCCGCTAAGTAATTATGTTTCCCTAATGACGTAGCCCACATCGTCTTACCTGTTGTGGAGTCACCTTCAATTATAATTGATTTAGGTCTCCATGGCCGCGCAGCGGGTGCACAACTGAAATATTCGTCAGCCCGTTCCTGCATAACCTCATGTACATTTGTTAAAGATGACAAACGATATGGACTAACCCATGGGGCTGGAGGTGGTTGGAATATACTATCTAGATGAGAACGAAGATTCTGAAAATGTAAAAGGAAGTCTCTGGGTTGTTCTTCCTTTAGGATTTGCAGAGCGGATTCTTTAGAGTTGGCGTTTAATGCCTTTGCGTATGACTCATCAGCAGTTTGGCATCCACCTCTAGCCGACCTTCCATCGATCTGGAATACACCCCATTCCAGTACATCTCCATCCTTGTCAATGTATGCCTTTACATTTGAACTTGAAAGAGCCCGTTGTATATTTGGATGGAAGTGTATTAAACTATTTGGGGAGACTAAATCAAAGAATCTTTTATTCTGGCATTTATATTTTCCCTCAAATTGAAGTAATATATGTAAATGGGGATGGCCATCTGAATGTAATTCTCCACAAATCTTAACGTATTTAAGATTTGTAGGGGTTTTAAGACGCTGTATTTGTGAAAGTGCGTTTTCTTTGGTGAGGTTACACTGGGGTATGTAAGAAAATAATTTTTGGCATTAACCATTAAACGTTTTGGTTGTGTAGGCATATTTATGAAAATACCCTTGATCCCCGAATCAGGTCCCCTCAAACTCTTCAAATGAATTGGGGAAAGGGTCCCTATATATAGTGGCCAGGCAACCGTTTAATATTACCGGTTGCCTGGGCCTTTTTATACGACCAATCAGATTTTAACACGTGGCCCCCTTTTAAATATGTGGATGAGATTTAAAGTTATTGAATAAGCTTTATCCTTTGTGAGGGACATGTTGTTGTAGTTACTTTAGTCTTTTGCAGACTTTTCCACACTTTTCCAGAAAGTTAGTGTATATCTTTAACTTTTCAGATTTTCCAGATAATGGGAATATTTGCTTTTACTGTAGTCTTTCATTTTAAATTTGAAATTTATTATATAATAATATGGTAACCCTTATGGATACAATATAGTAATGTGTTATATATGAGCCCTAATCAAGGATTTTTCTATTCTTAAAAAATATGAGTGATACAAGTACTGCCCGAGACAATGTTATATTGTCCAGTTTGGCACTTATTCCACCAAAAGTGCTTCTTCGTAGGTATACTTTGCAGTATACAAACTTAGGTGCTACCAGATTTATTCAATGGATTAACGCATTACAAAGTGAAGTGAACGATATATTTCACGGGCTTAAATCAATGGATGAGGCCGATAGGCATGTAGATGGCGATAACACTGTTGGGAGTGTGACGTAGGATTTCTGTAAAAATGTTATAGTTATTTCGTTTTATTGTATGTTTAAATTCTGTAATAACAATAATTTAATATATATTAAATTTTATATCATGGTTTTCTTCAATTGATCGAAATGCGTTTGGATATCTACTACATAAATAATTAAAAGCTCTAATACAATTATTAATACAGATTACACCACAAGTCTCTAAGTAATACATAAAATGAAATTTAAATCTATTCAAAAATCCATCCGAGGATGGTGTCAAAGTGGTCCAGATCTTGAAATTCAGGAAGCACTTGTGAATCTGTAATCGCTTCCTGAGGTTGTGGTTGAACCTTATTTGGACCTCTATCATGTCCGTTGATTGTAGGAACGGATGATGTTGGTAGTTGACTATTGTTATATACATCGGATTTTGAATTTCCCAGTAGTAGATTCCATTCTCTGCTTGAGGAGCAGTGATGAGTTCCCCTGTGCGAGAATCCATAGTCGTAGAAAGAACACTCGGGGCAGATAAAGATTGAGCATCCACAGTGTAATTGTAGATGTTTTCTTCTCCGTGCTCTAGTTCTTGCTTGTTTAGCCGCTCTGTGAATTATTTTCTAGTTGGGTGGAGTAGAGCGGCTCTTTAAGGAAAACGAAGGTGGCATTGTGTAATGTCTAGGATTTTAATCCTTCATTCCCCTCTTTATTTAGGTAGTCTGAGAAAGATGACCCCACACCTGGATTGCAGAGCGCGATAGCAGGAATCCCTCCTTTAATTTGAACTGGCTTGCCGTACTTACAATTTGACTGCCAGTCCCTTTGCGCACCAAGTAGTTCTTTCCGGTGTTTCAAAAATTGTGGTTTAACGTCATCTATAACGTTATAGTCAACATCATTAGAAAAAATTTTAGGGTTTAGATCTAAATGACCCGCTAAGTAGTTATGTTTCCCTAATGACCTGGCCCACATCGTCTTACCTGTTGTGGAGTCACCTTCAATTATAATTGATTTAGGTCTCCATGGTCGAGCAACGGGTGCACAACTGAAATAGTCGTCAGCCCATTCCTGCGTAACCTCGGGTACATTTGTGAAAGATACGCTTTTAACCCGTTTAATTTGCTAATAATTTCGTTTTCCTTTAATAACTTTCATTTGTTAACCTTTTTAAAAAAACAGAGCGCACCGTTGTTTTTAATTTTTTTTTTTAAAACGGATTTACATTCAGAATCGATTTTTTTGGTATCATAGCCTATAGCGACTTCCATAATCATTGTGGTAGATTTTATTTGCGATCGGCCTGCGGAGCACGGGTGTTGAAAATTAGTTATCGTGTTCCTGTTATTGATTGAAAATTATGTTCAATTACATCTTGGAATTTTGTTGGTGATAACATGATATTAGATGTACTGTGTTTCTGATTTTTGATTGAAAATCCAGGGTCTTGGATTTGTGGAAGAGTTAAAAGTAACAGTACAATTTTAGACTATATACATAATCAGTTTGATGTAATGGCAGGTTAACTTTGGGATAATAAACCAAATTTTGACATTAATTGTCTAAGAGTTTATCATGTATGGACGAAATTTGATGTATTCTAACTAAACATACAAAAGCAGGTATTGATTATGTAGTAGCAAGTAACTAGTTTTGCGTGGATCTTGCAAATGGAGAATGTACAGACTAGTTTTGCGTTTAAAAGTAACATGAAAATAGAGAATAAAGTGACCTTGAATTCTGTTATGTGTAACTTTAATGCAGTTTGCTCAGTTATGCTTCAGCTTAGCTACTTTGTGAATAATGTTATTTTAGAACTTGAAAATTAATATTAATAATATTTTGGTGAAGTTTTGTTCCATTGACCTGAAGGAAGCTGTCACAAGTGTGATGTTTGCAGCTCATAGATGTTCAGCTATACCAGAGCTTGTAGATGCTAAGAAAAACTTTACAGCAAAATATGGGAAAGGGTTTCACTCTAGAGCTATTGAGCTGCACCTTGACTAAGATTTCTAGAAAGCTTACATTTTCATCCAAACAGTTTATTCATAAGATGAGTCTCAATAGAATTGGTCCATGATACTCCTGTTGATTTCAAGAACTTTGCCTAAAAAATGAGAATTTTTATTGGCGAAAGAGACTCAATGTTGGTCCTCGATCGATAGCGTGATCGTTTTGATAATTCGCCGGATTTCTTTTTTGACTTTACTGTGGCTAACGGCGAATTGAAATATGTATTCTGGGCATATGAGATTTCCAAGTTGAATTACCAAGTTTTTGGTGATGTTCTTGCCTTTGATGCGACTTACCACACCAACAAGTAAGTATTTACAACTGTTACATGGGGTAACTTTGTAGAATAGTAACTAAATTTTAAAAGTGTTCTAATTAGATCACTCAATACACATTTTACATGGTATACACCCTCGGGTATATTATGGTGAGTGACCTAATTGGAACACTTTTGAAACTTAGTTACTTTTCTGTGGTATTTTCCCACTGTTTTTACACATATAAACAACGTGTTACATATATAGCAGTTTGTTGTTTCGTATGTAACTCTAAGTTGTTACATCCGTAACCATTTTGATAATTTGCCAAATTTCTTTTTTGACTTTAATGTGGCTAACAGCCAATTGAAATATGTATCCTGGGCATATGAGATTTCCAAGTTGAATTACCAAGTTTTTGGTGATGTTCTTGCCTGTGATGCGACTTACCACACCAACAAGTAAGTATTTACAATTGTTGCATATATAAACAAAGTGTTACATATATATTTGTTTGTGTTTTCGTATGTAACTGTTATTTGTTACATCCGTAACCGTTTTGATAATTTGCCGGATTTCTTTTTTCTTTACTGTGGCTAACGGCCAATTGAAATCTGTATTCTGGGCATATGAGATTTCCAAGTTGAATTACCAAGTTTGTGGTGATGTTCTTGCCTTTGATGCGACTTACCACACCAACAAGTAAGTATTTATAGCTGTTACATATATAAACAAAGTGTTACACACACACATATATATATATATATATCAGTTTGTTGTTTCGTATGTAACTGTTAGTTGTTACATCCGTAACCTTCTTTGTAACAGTTTCTTCTTTGTTTGCATTCCCACGTACAATATGATCTTCGTACATTTGGATATTAAGTAATACCGTGAGAATGCGAGTGGGCCAGCAAATGGAGATCTGGCTAGTTAAGATGAGCTTCTGTGAAGCATCAATTGAAGCGGATGTTTGCCTAACGAAACAGTCCTGACGGTGATGAGTGAGCTTTGGGAAACTGTAAGGCCCTAAACCCAGGAGGACTCACTTATTGGATTTACTCGTCAACACATAACACTTAAACATAAATCTTTCAACACATCGCAGCGAAAACGATTTAAACTTTAACATAACGGCGGAAGCATAACATGTCTTACACAACTTGTAAAATTCAAACTGAAACTTGTCTTAAACAACAAATACATAAACATAAACGGGATGCCAGATGTTGATATTCGGGTAACTCTTCTCGCCAAGCCAAGCATCCCCATCCATCTACAGCCACCTACACTTAACTGATGTGCATACTAAAAATCAGCAACGCTGAGTGAGTTCTAACGTTTACTTTAAATCAATCATACAAAAAATTTATTAATACATACATACTGCTCTTAAGGCAAAACTTTACATACTTTACTTTTCAAAAACAGTTTAAAACATATAATAAACCTTCAATTCCTTTACGATGTACTGCCCTCATGGCTCATGTCCATGAACCGACAAGTACCTGGTCAATACCCCCATGTCCAACGGCCATGAACCGACAATACCGCTTATCCGTCAATTACCTAGTCACTACTGTACCGCCCTCATGGCTCACATCCATGAACCGACGAGTAACTGGTCAATGCCCCATGGCTCACGTCTATGAACTGACAATACCCTGGTCAATGCCCCCATTATCAACGAACATGAACCGACAATACCGCTTAACGCTAAGGGGAGGTTGTGTGGACCTCCCGAGCAACCGCCGTCATTCATCCCAGTTGTACAACCGTTAACGAACCCAAAAGTTCTTACTAATGGGCTTTACACATATCTGACATCTTGTACAATTAACATTTGTCCGAAGGACCTTAACAAGTTGGTACACTTTCCATTAGGAAAACTATTCACTTACAGTTCATACAACTTTCTTTAACTTGATCATAACTTTAACATGTATTATGCCTTTTTTTATGTATATGAAAATATGGTAAACGTTTGCCATAAATACATTTGCTTTTATTGAAATATAGCTTAACACGTATATCTTGCCTTTGTTTATGTATATAAAAATATAGTAAATGCTTGTCATAAAGATATATATTGCTTTACTTGAAAATGCTAACATGTATATTATGTCTTTATTTATGTATATGAAAATATAGTAAACGCTTGTCAATAATACAGGTATACTTTGCTCAAAACGTACATTTGCCTCTTTTAATCTTTACACTGGAACACAGCTTTTCACTTTTTTTATTAATATAAAATATGTAATAAACATTTTACACTAAGTATGCACACCACCCCTAAAGCAGGCAAAATGGGATTACAACTCACCTGATATATATTGTCTACTCAAACTAAAAGCCTGGGCTATACGAGTGCTACGTGATCTGTGCAAATACAATACATGAAATCGGTTAAACTTGTTAGAGTCAGCTAATACACTGGAGAGTCGGCTGATAGAGTCGGCCGATAGAGTCGGCCGACACTCTCAAGAGTCGGCTGACAGAGTCGGCCGGTACTTTCAAGAGTCGGCTGATACTCTGTAGAGTCGCCTGAACTTGCGTTCAGGACTTGTGTAATGCTAAAAGAGCCGATTCTCACTTGGCCGATTCTCTCTTCATCTCCTTCGTTGAGTGTCGCTAGCGACTCTCAAGAACACAATCCAATCAGACTCGTTTTCGATCTAAAATCATAACTTTTACGTTCCAAGACGTTCTAATCTTAACCATGAAGCTAGATCCAAGTTTAAATCCTCTTTTTATATGTAAAAATCTGACCTTTAAGTTAAAAGCTCCATGAAACCCTAAGAACCCATTTCGAACAAAAACTTAGATCTGAGCAAGTTTCTTACCTCTAATCGGCTCGATTCTTCAGCAAAGCTTCGTGTTATCACTGGAGAAGAAGTTTGGTTCGATCTTGGAGCAAAACCGACACCTTTCTCTCTCTAACCTCTCTCTCTCTCTATAACTTGTGGAAATGAAGAAGATAGTGAAATGAGGGTGGAATGGATGAAGTTAGGGTTTTATTGAGCCTAATCTCCTTCCCTATTCCGGCCCAAGGCCCATCTCCTTTCACCTTCCTTGTTCTTTGTAAATCTCATGCCCGATCTACGCTTTTGAATTTCAGGATGTTACAAGTCTACCCTCCTTACAACAGGTTTCGTCCTCGAAACAAACCTGCCATAAGTTATACTGATAGCAAATCACAGAATGGGGGGCATAAACCGTAGTTATGCATGGCAGCTTGGTCATGAAGGCCATTGTGATTAACTACCACTGAAATGTACCTTCTCGCCGATTTCGTCATTTTTCTACTCTTTTTATGCGACGACGACAAAACCACAAACGATTTACCCATTTTCTGTAACCATAGCTGCACGGTTTTTGTCTATAACAAACAAGAAGTAGGTTCTTCGTTGATCACCGCCAAGATTTTTAGAAAACCCTTTGAAAGCCGTATCGATCTTTGTCTTTGTGGGAGGGTTTGGTTGAAGAGACGAGTGCTTTTTTGAAAATGAATTTGAATGTGAGACTATAGAGAGATAATAGAGAGTTTTGTTGAAGTGACGGTTGAAAAGACCATAGAGAGATGATAGAATGTTGCATAGCTTGGTGTGCGTTACCAATGTCTTTATCTTACAACCAATTTCCCATATTACCCTTGGTGTACCTTTTAACAAGAAAAGCTGACCATTTAAAAAAAAATTAAAAGCTTTAATTAATCTCATCACTAGATCAATCTCAATCAATGGCTAATATGGAGTTTTAATGTTTTCTCAAGTGGAGAGGGTTTCCATGTTATCCATCCCCTATATATATTTAACTAGATTAGAAACTCATATATTACACGGGTTGAATAAATCCAACTTGTTGTAAATCAACAGTTTCTATAAATATCTGTATGTTGAATGTTATCGGACATTGTTGAAATAAGAAATAATAAACATTTAAGAATTATAAATAACAAATAATAAAAATTTAAGAATTACAAATAACAAATAATGAATATTTAAGAATTATAAAATTATATTTTAAAATAAAATATAACTGAAATCTTTTTATGATTTCGTAAGTTTTAATAAAATATAAAAATAAATTTTAGACATTTAATTATTTAAAATTATTATTATTATTATTTAATAGAGGAGAAAGTTATTTAATAAGAAAGAAATATAGGAAAAAAATCTAAATTTTATCGAAAGAGGAAACGTGACAAATAAAGTTATTTATTTATTATATTAAAGATTATCGTTTTATCTGACTTTTATCCTTTTGGAAATAAAAATGAAGTGACAGATGAGTGGCCAGTATTTAAAGTTTATGTTTTTGTTGTATCAACGTCTTTCTATAAAGGTTATGAGTTTAATACACTATTTAAACCTTATACACCATATTAATTAAGCTATGGATCTCACTATATGAGAGGGGGAGAGAGAGGTGCACGAAAATCCAGGGTGAAGATACTCATTAAAGTTGTTGACTTTGTCTTTTTCTCATTTGCCTTCCTATAATACATTTTCAAATATTATTTTATTTCTTTTTATTCTCAACTTGTTATTTTTATGTTATTATAAAAAGGTTTTTTTATATATTTTCCTCTATTAAACTTCTAAATTACATATATCCCCAACTCATAACTTTAATTACATATTTTCTCAATTAACTTAAAATTACTTAATTGCCCTCACAAATATTTAGGAAGGGGATATGTAAATAGCACTTTAATTGGTTTATTAAGGGTAAAATGATAATAAATAAAGTTATTTTAAATGAAATGGATAAATATGTAATATATAGGTTTTAGGAAGGGGAAATATGTAATTAAATTTTAGAGTTAGGTAAATATGTAATAAAGGAAATTAGAAAGGGATATATGTAAATGCCCTTCTAAAAATATAGATCAAAAAATTGCATAATGTTCATTCCCCCGTAATATGTAACTTCTCATTGATTCGGTTTTTAAGATCAAAAATCTTGTCATTTTCATTTGGATGAAAATCTTGACAAAAATACACCTCATTTAACGTTAAAAAATGGATGAGATTAACCATTTCGATGAAAATGGCAAGTTTTGCAAACCACGAGAATACACATGACAAGAACAAATCTTTTGGATGAAAATGACGAAAACAACCAAACCACGTTGACGAAAATAACAGTTTACTCTTAAATTTTTAAGACTAAAGCTTATTTTCATAAGCTGTAACCTAACCGAACCCATGACAAAGACGAAGACAAAATCAAAACAAACATAGGCACCTAAGTTGAAGCGCGAAACTAAATAAAAAAACGTAATTGCTGTAAATCTAAATATTACACTTATATTATTTAACATACGATAAAAAATGAAACTGAAACATAAGGAAATGATTGAATGCACATCGTTGTCATTTATTGATTTTTTTTGTTTTAACTAATTTTCTAGTTTATATTAAATAGTTAAATATAAACATAAATAAAATTAAACATTTATTATTAAAATAAAATAATATTTATTAAAATTCAACATAAATAAAAGCCATTGGAGAGTTTCTAATGGGTTTCACACACAGATACTAAAGAATGAAAGAGACGCAGCTGAGTATGAAAACATATTTAAATCACGTCAAAAGCTTTATAAAGATTGGGTAGCAAAACCTGCTAAATATGTAGTTGTAAAATAATTTTTTATTTATTAATAAATTTGATTGTTTATTTTCTTATTTAAAATTTATTTGTTTTTTTATTTGTTAGTGAAATTTTTATTGTTGTTATTAATTTTGTTTTGAGATTTACATACAAATTATTTTTTTTTAAAAAGTTAACTTAAATTAAAATAAAGAATAATAGTAAACTTAAAATTTTAAAATTTTATATTAGACTTATATACAAATTTTACAGTAAAATAAAAAACAAAGAAACCAAATAATAATGGGTAAAATTTAGAGTAAAAAAAATAAAAATTAGTTAATTTAAATTAAAAATAAGATTGATTTGACATATTTAGTGATGTATGGTAAAAACAAAAAGTTCACATCAAATTGTGTAAATTTTTTTAATTTCATGATGTATGATTCACTTCTTTAATCGCTAGCTAAATGGACGTATAGTTGTAGTTGTCCCACTAAATTATTGTTACCGGTCCACGTTGAATTTTTTATATAAAGGGATTTCCGTACACCATTAAAATATAGGAAATTCAAATTTTCGGTAAATATATTATTCTAAAAGTTAATTGACAAATGGCTACTGATATGATTGTCCTTTAAAATAGGGTTACTAACAAGACACATGAATTGTTATGGGGACTGGGTCCTACACGTCTCGTATAGGCCAATATGAAGCGTATAGACTCTTCACAATTTCCAACACGTGGAATCATCCTAATCTCTTTACCTACTGATAAGGAAGGTACAAATGTGGAATCATTCTGGCATACATTCATGGATGCTTCAAAAGAACGTTTGGTATTAATCCTATTTCAATCTATTTATTTATTTATATATTTTTTAATTTTATTTTATTTTTGAACGACGAACATTGAATATTTTTTAGTTTTATTAACTTTAAGTATCTGATGATATTCTTTTTGTTAAAGTTGTTAAAATATATTTAATCCTTTCTAATGGTGAATCATTGAAACATTGTTTAAAAATTACTTTGTGTTATAATTTATTATATCTATCGTTTTTTATAAGTTTTCCTTAATTATTTCAGTTTTTGCCTTTCAATATCATCAAAGACAACATTGGCCCCCATTGGAAGAATAGTTAATGAAATAAGATTGTGTTAATTGTAAATAAAGCAATAATTGTTTTTATATTATTTTAGACAGAAACAGTCAATGATGAAGGTAATGTTGTCTTTGATGCTGGTCTACATGAATCCAATGTTGATGAAGGTGAAGTTTTTCAATTCAGTAAAACTACTTCAAATCGTTTGGTAATATTTTACCCTGTATGTCGTTTATAAATATTTACATAATTATATTAACTATTTTGATTTTCATAATATTTAATGTTACAATGAATACTGTCTTGATTGTGAAAAATGTATTATCTGACTTTATTTAATTATATATCAAAGAAAATTGCCGAGAAGGCTGGACTAACTCCTGGTCAAGAGATCCACACACAAAATCTTGAAGGAACTGAATACCTAATCCAAGTTAGGAGAGAGAAGTCAAGAACCAATGAAAGGTATGTTGTAACCGGATAGGCCGAATTCATGAGGTCTAATGGTATATCAAATTGTGATATTTACTTACCACCTTGCTGAAGGTAGTTGTTCCTGACTGAGGTTACAAAAAAGTAGTTGCGTTACTTTAGACATAAAGCTTTACATTACTTTTGGTTGACATTATCTTTTGGGTATTAATATTTTGAACTAGCTAGGATGGTAACATTAGGTATCATATTATTAATTGCAGAACTACTGGACTTTGGTCTAGTGGTTATAGGCAATGAAGGATCAACCTGCCCACGCAGGTTCGATCCCGAGCCAACCCGGGTTTTAGTCCGGAGTGCGTTACGCTAGCGGGTCTTGGTCCGTGTAGCGGCGCAACTGTTGTCAAGTGGCAGCAGGCTCTATGGTTTCCCGGTGATAGCCGAAGCCTCTCGTTCTGAACTCGCGGGCCCGGTTCAGACAACGTAGTGGTCAGGTTGAGAGGTGCGGGTCTCCGATTTGGAGATGCGACTGCCACTTAAAAATGAAAGTTGCCTATCAAAAAAAATATTATTAATTGCAGGTTTTTGTTTCAGAAAATTTTATTCGGTTGTTCCTTTTTTGAATTATGCTACTCTGATGTTAACTATGATAATACTAATACAATTTGCATGTTTTATGCAAAATTTAACCCAGACTTACATTTAGCAACACCTAAAATTGTAGTTGAAATAGATTTTTTAAATTTAATTTTTTAAAATATTAAGTAATGAATGCTTTGAACGTAATTTTAAAATATTAATTATAAAGAATAGATCGTTAATTGCTTATGCACCGCAATAGAATAAATTTGATTCCAAATTTGTATAGTCAAAAAGTTTAAATTATTCGTTGTTATGTTTCCTTTTAAGGTTTTTTCCATTATTTCATTACAAGTTAATAGATTAGACTGTTTTGAAAATTTAATTCAAGGTATTTATTTCTTTCCAAAAATTGTAAAAAAAAAGAATAAAACGTTAATTGTGTAGGTAACGCAATTAACTAATAAATTTGATTCCAAATTTGTATAGTCAGAAAAGTATTAATTAATTGTTATTATGTTTCCTTTTAAAAAAAATTTCATTATTTCATTATAAGTTAATAATTTATGATTTGATATACTAGGACTTCCGCCTATTTTAGAGTCAATTTTAGTAACAAAAATACAAGTGTTTTGACTCAAGAATTTAACACTAATTATAGTGCTTTACTTATTCAGATTATGTAAATAATGCCACATGTTAATTAATAATCATGATCGGATTAAGCTTCTTAGCAATGCACGGAATATTCAGACACACTTTTGGGTAGACAGGGAGTGTTAAAAGTCGGTAAAACAGTGGCTGTGGAAGATCATGCAAATGCTTTGAGTGGTTTACATGGGAGGGCTCTTGTGGTTCGGATGATCGATTTAGATGCCCTTAAAAGTATCTATATTTTATTAAATGACTTATGTCCTGGCAAAGGTAAGATGCAATACATCGGAGGTTTATCGGTACTGATCACTTTTGAAGATAACAAGGTGGCGACCATGGTTCGTGACGCAGCAAGAGAAGTATTGGGTAGGTTCTCATCGGTGGATATTTGGGAAGGACAAATTTTCGGTTTCGAACGTCTGGCTTGGATAAAGATTGTGGGTGTTCCTTTGCATCTTCTTTCTTCACAGGTTATTAATGCTATCGGGAGTTCTGTTGGAAAGGTGGTTTTCAATCCTAATAGGCCCGATGAAGATGATGATCTTTCATACGACTATATGGGAGTCCTCGTGGGTGATGGTAAAAGAATTGACGAAGAAATTACGGTTGCATGGCGGGATAAGAAGTTTAGTGTTTGGGTTACGGAAGAATCCGGTGTTTGGGTGCCGGAATTTTCTAAAGTGACTACGTCGGATACGGCGACAGAAGATTGTGAAGTTAACGTTGATACTCCCATGCATGAAGGAAACGCCGTCAACGAACCTGTGGTGGACACACCGGAAAAAGACACTCTCTCCGGTACGGAAGATTCGGTTACAGGCAAACCAGGAATGGAAACCATTAAAGACATTAATGAAGGCATTAATTTTCCTATTATTGACAATAATTATGGTGGTGAAACTCCTATTATTTTGGAGATCTTTCGGAAGAACAGGATTTTATTCCGGGTAACGTTTTTGATTTTGATGCTGATTGTCATACGGATGGGGTTTTGGATGGTAATGGGCCTAATATTAATAAAAGAAAGAAAAAAGGTGGTTTGGGCTCAGTGGGCCAGATTAATCCGGCTTACTCTAGTAGTTTGGAAAAATCAAAAGTGGGGAAAAAACATAGATTAGAAGAAGATGTTTTTGGGCTTGATCAGTTATTGGGATTGGATAAAGATAAGGAACCGTTTAGTTCGGCCCATGGTGATCCTCAAGATCTGGACCTGAATTCGCAGCCTTGTATTGAACCTTTGCCTGAACACTTCTCAGTTGATTTGGATCGTAGTAACAGGTCCGAATTTTCTTCTATTTTTCAAGCTACAGAAGTGGAAGCCACCATTGCTATGGGGGAAAGATTGGGTGCAGATTTATCCAAGTCTCATGATATGATTCAGGATTCTATCGTTACCGAAGGATTACAAGGGGTGAAGAAATGAATTGCCTCTCGGTTAATATTAGAGGGGTTGGGGGTTATGGTAAATCGGGATGGATTAAAAAGATTAAGTTTGATTGTGGTATTTCTTTTATTGGCATGCAAGAAACGATGATAAATGACATTCTCCCTGGTTTGGTTTCGAGCTATTGGGGAGGCACGGGTTTTGAATTTGAATTCGTTAAGGCTAATGGTAATTCGGGAGGCTTGGTGAGTATTTGGGACCCGAAAGTGTTTGTGAAAGATAAGGTGTCTAAAGATTGTAATTTTCTTCATGTGGCGGGTATGCTCTGGGCGGGTTCGGTTAAGGTTAACTTGTTAAATGTTTATGCTCCTCAAAAAAAAGGTGATAAAAGGCGTTTGTGGGCGAGAATTGAAAATCTTATTGGTTCGAATGAAGGTTGGTGGATTTTATTTGGTGACTTTAATGCGGTGCGAGAGCGAAATGATAGAAAAAACTCCAAGTTCGATCCGGGTTGTGCTAGAGATTTCAACGATTTTATTGATACGACGGGTTTGCGTGAGTACAATAAAAAAGGGTGTAGATACACGTACATGTCTTGTAGAAAAGGTGTTTATACTTGGAGTCGTATCGATAGGTTTCTCGTTTGTGAAAACGTTTTTAATAAATGGCCAAACGCGTATGTTCGCGCATTGAATAGGAACCTTTCGGATCACTCTCCCTTGGTTTTTTCGGTAGTTGACACAAATTTCGGGCCTAAACCGTTCAGGATGTTTGATTCTTGGCTCGATCGTCCCGGCTGTGTTGAGGTGATCAATTCGGTATTCGAAACCTGGGAGGATAATGGTCCGGCCGATATTAATCTTCTTAAAAAGCTGGGTATTCTTCGGAACCGTTTACGTGCTTGGTTTCAAGAGGTTAGCGCTTCTGAGCAGATAGAAGAGGCTCGTTTACGGGCCGAGAAAGAGGAGATGGAATTGGATATGGAGCTCAAAGATTTAGAAGAAACGGATGTGTGGATTTGGTCCGAATGCAAGGTTGCGTTAGAGAATATTGAACTCCATAAGGCTCGTGACCTTAGACAAAAGTCTCGAGTCAAATGGGCTTCTTTGGGTGATGAGAACTCTAGTTTTTTCTATTGTGTTGTTAATGGTAGAAAGGCGAGAAAATCTATACCGGGTGTGTTGATTGATGGTGAATGGGTTACTAAACCGGCTCTTGTTAAGAGAGAGGTATTGCGGTTCTTTCGTTCTCATTTTAAAGAACAATATCCGATTAGGCCGAACCTTGTTTGTTCGGGTATGAAGACGATTGATGATACGGATCGTCAGTCCTTGGTTGCGGATTTTTCTAGACAAGAGATTAAAGATGCGATTTTCGAATGTGGTTCTAATAAGGCTCCGGGTCCCGACGGGTTTAATTTCCCTTTTGTTAAACGCTTTTGGAATCTCTTCGAGGAGGATTTTTTTAAGATCTTGATGGAGTTTCATGCCTCTGGTGTTATCAATCAAGGTTGCGGGTCTTCTTTCATCACCCTTATTCCTAAGGTGAAAAATCCTATGGGGCTTAAAGATTATAGGCCTATCACCCTTATAGGTATGATTAGTAAAGTTATTTCCAAAATACTAGCCAACCGTATCAAAAGGATAATGGGGCAGATTATCTCTGAAGCTCAATCGGCTTTTTTAACAAATCTTTTTATTCTTGATGGGCCTCTTATGGTTAATGAAGTATTGGCTTGGTTGAAGAAGAGAAACAAGAAAGCGTTTTTATTAAAAATAGATTTCGAAAAGGCCTACGTTAATGTCAATTGGAACTTTTTGATTTCTATTATGTCTCAAATGGGATTTCCCCCGAGGTGGTGCGAGTGGATCAAAGGTATTTGTATTACCTCTAGAGCGGCGGTTTTGGTTAACGGGTCGCCTACTTTTGATTTTCAATGTGAAAAGGGCCTCCGTCAAGGTGACCCGCTATCTCCGTTTCTTTTTTTGATTGTGATGGAAGCGTTGTCTTGGATTCTTGATAAAGCTAAGGACCTTGAGGTCTTTAAAGGTATTAGCTTTTCTAGTAACGAGGTGGACTTGACTCATCTTTTTTATGCGGATGACGCTTTAATTATGGGGGAATGGTCGTATGATAATATCAAGAGCATTGCTAGGATCCTCCGCATTTTTTTCTTATTTTCGGGTCTCCGGATCAATCTACATAAGTCTAATATTTATGGTGTTTGCACGGAGGGTGGCGAGTTGGATAACATGTTGGATTACTTAGGTTGTAAGCGAGGAAGTTTTCCTTTTACTTACCTTGGTATCCAAGTTGGGGAAAAGATGACACGTATTAAGAGCTGGGATCCGGTTATTGACACTATCCGGAACCGTTTGGCATCGTGGAAAGTCCGGCACTTGTCTATAGGCGGGCGGTTGATTTTGATAAAGTCGGTCCTAGAAAGTCTTCCTGTATATTATCTTTCCTTATATAAAGCCCCTAAAGCCGTATTGGATTCTATTGAAACGATTATGAGGTGGTTTCTTTGGGCTGGTCCTAGCGTTGACAATAAAATATCGTGGGTCGCTTGGGATATTGTTACGTCTCCAAAGAACAAAGGTGGTTTAGGTATCTCCAAGCTTCAAGAGGTGAATAACGCTTTATTGTTAAAGTGGACGTGGAGATTCAAAAGAGAAGGTAGTAGTCTTTGGAAGAAGATTATTATGGGGTGTCATGGTTCGGATAGACCTTGGTCCTTGTTGCCTTGTAACGCTTCTTCGAGTGGGTGTTGGAAATACATTGTTAAAGTCGGTGATAATAAACTCTCCAATGGTAGATCACTTAATTCGTTTTTCCTTGGAGATCTTGGCGACGGGAGGTCTATTAATTTTTGGGGTGATACTTGGCTTCTAGATGCTCCTCTTCGTATTTTGTATCCTAACCTTTTCATGCTCGAGAAGAACAAATGGGCTAAGATTTCGGATCGGCTTCAATGCGTGAATAATGTTAAACAGTTGTCGTGGGAATGGAAGTCTGTTCCATCTACTCACCAACAGGTTGTGGAGCTGTTTGATCTTCTAAACAATATTCATAATCTTGAATGGCGAGGAGGAGTAGATTGCTGGAAATGGACCGAGGATAAGGACGGGCAATTCACAGTCGCTTCGGCAAAAAGACTTATGTCAAGCAACTCCTTGGGGGACGGTAGTCTTGGGATTAGATGGAAAGGTTGGGTGCCGCTGAAGTGTAAAATTCTGGTTTGGAGGGTCACTCGGAACCGTATTCCCACCATCGCTGAACTCATCAAACGGGGAGTTAGTATTCAACACACCGGTTGCAGCCTTTGTCAAGATGATATGGAGACAACTTTACACTTATTTACCGGGTGTATTTATTCGCATGAAGTATGGTTTCGTATTGAAGATTGGTGCAAGCTAAGTCACAATTTCATGTTTGATATTCCGGATCTTTTTCAAATGTCGGAGTCTCAATCGCTTTCTAAGGAGTCGAAGTACATCTTAAGAGGCATTGTTTATACTACCATTTGGATACTTTGGAATGAAAGAAATGAACGTGTTTTCAACGACAAGAAGCGGAAGCCTATTCAAATCGTGGAGAACATCAAAGCTACGGCCTACTTTTGGATTCGTAATAGGTCTAGATGGAAATCTATTGATTGAAAAACTTGGTGTAATTTTCCTTTGGATTGATGTAATTTTGGTGTTTTTGCTCGTTTTGTCCTTACTTTGAGGACTCTCGAGTTTGTGTTTATGAAGTTCTCCCTTCAAAAAAAAAAAAAAAAAAAAGAAAGTATGAAGTTTCTTAATTTAGTTTTGTCTTCTTTTAGTAGTGTATGTGACCCGTTTACTTCAGGGTATTATGTGACAAATTGTGGTCGGTTCATTGTTGTTAGGTAGCTTGGCTCACAAAATCACTTGAACCAGCAATGCAATTGTGTAAATGGCCCCTGGCCACTCGTTTGTGTGTGTTTTCTCAGAATTCTTATGCTTCTTTTGCAATATACCAAAAACTAGCAGTTGTTAGTTGTTAGTTCTGTTTTATTTAAAGTATGTTTTGCTTTTCTCTATCTATAAACTTACTACGATTTTCTCCTTCTTATTTTTTTTTCTTTTTTCAGGCTGAGAAGACAGCATTTGAAGATCTAGAAAAGAAAGTAGAGGAGGTATAATTGTTTCATTGTTTGCTTTCACTCTTGATCATCTATTCCTATTAGAAGTGGAAGTTTTGACTGATTTACTTGTTGATGGGTCAGTTCGAGTTGTATTCATATCTAACATGTCAAATAAAATTTAAGTTAAAAGATATGTTTAGTGCATCTTTTTTAATACTAAACTCCGTGTAATACACATGTTTAATATGATTGAGGAATTTATTAAAATTCGATTTTAAAAATACTGATTGGTGTTATTTTTGTAAATTATTAAATCTAAATGGAAAATTGGTCTAGTAAATTTTGGTATATTTTTTTTTTAACGGCAACACCTAGATATTCTAGGATAATTGGGTTTTCCCGGGGCAACACCTAGAACATCAACGGCAGCCCACCACAGGAGGAACCCCCCAACTGGGTAAACCCCCTGACCTGGGCACAGACCCATTTTTTGTTGTTGCAAGGATTCGAACCAAGAACTCCACTATGGGAAGTCTTGAGGCTACCATTGCATCAATTTTGGTAAGTTTCTATTTAAAATTCGTGTAAATTTTGTTATGTAGAATATCGAAAATCATATGTTTAAAAATTTGAATTTAAAAAAATTAACACAATTTTGGTAAGTTTCTATTTAAAATTCGTGTTAAATGATCAGTTTGAAAATAATAATGTGTTTTAAAGATCCGCATGTTTTAACGTGGATGATCCATAGGCAATAGGCGGAAAAACCCATAAAATTATGCCCTCATATGTTGACACGTGCCCTTCACTATGTATATTTATAATAGATAATAGATTACGTATAACCAGTGTAATACGCGAGTACATAACCTAGTTAAACATAAACTAAAAAACAAATTAAACATAAATGAAAAACAAATTTAACTTAAATTTGATGTTGCATCCAAAGTGGTATTGAAAACTGTCACCACATGATCAAAACCTTTTGAAAACTCGGTAATTAATTTCTACAAATCAAATAACACGGGTTATGACCTTAATTTATCAAGCTAAGACTAAATGTAATAGTACCAAAAACATCCTCACATGAATATATGCAATTTGTCTGTTGTAAAATGGATAGTAAAACGGTATTATCATAAAACTTTTGGCTCACTGAACCTTTAGCAAGATGGATACCATCTAAAAGGACAACTTTAGACATGAATTGTGCAAAAAATAATATGTGAATGGATAAAAGATAAAGCAGTAAATGAAAATATTTATAAACAGAAGGTTTAAGTAGGAAGAAAAAAAATAAGGAAAATGCAGTTTTACCCATTTAAGTTATTCCATTTTACCATCTGCTTGCTTTTACTAGCAGAATAATTAAAAAAAACGAAATTAATATATACTCAACTAGGGATAGAAATTATAGTAAAACAAATAATTATATATTATAAATGCATGTAGCAGGCGCCAAAAAGGTGTAAAATAGTATGAAATTCAACTTACATTCTAACAGGCGCACAAAAATGGTTAAATAACCATCATGAACATGATATTGGCGGTTGGCAAGTTTGTGAGGTAACTGTACACTCAAAAGGCTATATAAGTAGCAGACTACGTTACAAATATTAAAGCTTTACCTTGCTCGTTGAACCATGCCAACATTGCAATTACTTAAGTAGCTTTCCAACAATGGATGATTACCTCTTCGCAACAGCTGACTACACACAGTCAAGGTAACATGTACTTTGTGTCAATCCGAACTTTCCAGGTTAACTCCGTTAACCAAATCCAGTTAAGTCCTAACTTAGTTAACCTAACTCAAACCCAGGGACTAATTCTGCCATTATCTAAACTCAAACTACAAGGACTAATTGTGTAATTAGCCCAAACTCAATTCTAATTGACTTTGTAAAGTCAATATTCAATATTTAAGTCCCTGTTGACTTTGAAAGTCAACTAACCATGTTTCTTAACTCAAATTCTAACCACAAGGACTATTTCTGCCCTTTCTAAAACTCTAATTCAGAAACTACAGGGACTAAACTTGTAATTAACTCAATCTCGATTCCTGTTTGACTTCAGAAAGTCAAACCGGTTGATTCTATCCAAATTCATGCTTCACGATTGATTTCTATTGGAAATAGTAATTGATTTCGCACGTCTATAGCATTAACGGCCTTAACTACCGAATTAAACATCATCATTGCACGAATTAAACCCAATTATGGGTAATTATATCGTAACCGTCGACAACGTCCTTCATCTCGACCAAAATCGATCAATCCGATCATCCACTCTGCAATTGAACATCTGTACACCTCACTTGCACCCCACTGTATCTGTAAAACCACTCAGTTTCACCGGAGAAGCAACGGAAATCGCCAGGAAGCAAGTCTATCATCGTCGGCGGCTGTTCTAGTCGATTACACCCAATTTGAATCCAAATGTGGTAAATTCTTGTACCTTTAGTTTCGTATGACTCTCTAGATCGAAAGCCCCATGTTAATTTTGTCATCATTTTAATCGAAATCCGTGTTCTAGGGTTCATACTATTCCAGTTTAATTGAACCCTACTCCCGACAAGATTTTAATCCAATTAAAACACACGATTAGCTTCGCAACCCTCTATAAAGTAAAAGCCCTATATTTATTGAATCTATCAATATCGAATTTAACAAGATCCTGTAACTAGGGCTTGTTCATAATCTGGGTTGGAGGTTTTGATCTTAAACACGGTCTCAATGAAATTAAATCACACCAATGGATTCGTAAAGTCTTAAATAGTAAAAGCCTATGATTTTAACAATTTTCATTATCAGAACCATTCAAATTGATTTGGTGTTCTTGATCTAGGGTTACGATCTTTTAATCTTAAATTAAATGATCCTAGACTTGATAATTTTTAAATTAAACTCTCATACGAATTCGCGAACACCAAATTTAACAAAACCCCTATGACCTCTGGTTCAATCAAAGTCAAGATCGTGGGTATTGGGTAGGGATTCGATTTTAGGTGTGTTTGGAAGGGAAACCACAGGGACTTGTATATTAAAAATGTCCCAACCCGGTTTCTGGTGCGATAGCCCTAGCGGGTGGAGTTGTTAGGTGTGTGCTTATGTGAGAGGGACCCGTGTTCGAGTCTCTCCACACTCTTTTATTTTTAAAACAGATTTTAATTTATATTTTCAAATAAAAATCAATCCCTATATTATTCGGGTTTGGCTTTATAACCCATTTAAATATTATTTCTCCACTTTTAGAATAATATATTTATATTATTTTCAAACCACTACTCCGAATAAAATAATATATCTATATTATTTTCAACCCATAACTCCAATTAAAAATAATATATATTTATATATTATTTTCGCCACATTTATAAACTTTGTGTAACGTTTCAAACTAACAAATAATATAATTATTTATATTATTTACCCACGTTTATTATTATCAAATAAAAATAATATATTTATTATTTTTGCCACGTAGTTAGTTATTGTACTATTTTCTTCAAACTTAAAAAAATATAATTTGTTATATTATTTTCTTAGATCATTACTAAATGGTATGAACGTACGAATATATTTATTATTATTATTCGTAATTAGAAACATTCAAACGAAAAGTTATTTATCTTAATAATTATATTAATAAACCCTTATTCCCGTGGACACGTTCGTCTATTCGTTGGTCCTACGTATATTAGGATATTCAAATCTTCCATGTCGTCGTCACAAAAATCTCATGTGTCCCTAACTACTATGCTTGTAATTCTAGGGCATTTGTAGACCAATATTGGTTTCTAATGCGTCCCTGTGTGGTGCTAACTGCTATCTACTACTCAACTCAGGTGAGTTTTCACGGCCCCTTTTACCGTTTTAAATTGGGGGAGAAACATGCATACAAACAAGCATTCTTTTACTTGTTTTCCCGTTGGGGAGAAACATGCATACAAACGAACATTCTTTTACTTGTTTTCCCGTTAGGAGAAACATGCATACAAACGAACATCATTTTACTTGTTTTCCCGTTGGGGTGAACCATGCATACAAACGAAAATCATTTTACTTGTTTTCCCGTTGGAGAGAAACGTGCATACAAACGAACATCATTTTACTTGTTTTCCCGTTGGGGAGAAACATGCTTGCAGACAAACATCATTTTACTTGTTTTTCCCGTTGGGGAGAAACATGCACACAAACAAACATGGATCACATAGTATTTCACTACCACTTGTGTACTTAAGCGTAAACACTATCATTAAAAGTCCTCACACACATCGGACCTTTAATATGGATTTAGCGAGGTAATGTTTGGTAGTACTAGACAAACCCCACTCGCGTTAGTCGCGCTAACTCGATTGGAGGTCGAACGGGTGAAATGTTGGCCTAAACACATTGCTAGAGTTGATAGACATGGCGGGAGGAAAACAAACGCAAACAGTCAGCTTCGGTTTTGAGCGCTTAGAGTAACTTGTACATTGTCTAGCTAGCAACAAGTGTGACTTATGTATGTGGATCTTGCAAACACACAAACTGTTTATTTACTTACAAACCTGTGAACTCACCAACCTCATGTTGACACTTTTTCTTACATGTTTCTCAGGTCGCTAAGGAACAGGTTGCACACCTAGGACATGCATGGAGTCTTACTGTCATTGCATTCTTATGCAAACATTTAAAACAATTCACTTGTTTTATTAAACTAAACTTAGGCGCGTTTGTTTTGCGCAATAACTATTTGACATAAACCGCTTTCGCATTTAACTCTGAAATTTTTATGATATTTCATTTATGTCCCATATAGTTTCGTTTTATGTAACTAATGTCTAAGATCCTGGTTTGTCACACGTCAAAAGGTAAAAATCCATTAGTGGAATTTGGGGGTGTGGCAGATTGGTATCAGAGCCATTGGTTATAGAAAACTAAGATTGCATACTTGACTATAACCGCACACATGCATTAGTTACACGACATAGACACTCATACATGATACACATAGCATCCTTACATACATTGCATTGCAATCATGTTGACAACATTCATATCACCGTCTGCTGACGAGGAACACGTTATTCTCATTTTCATCATCATTCCCAGTGGCGACACTCGAAGAATCATCAGGACAACATCCACTCCCGTCCGAGTGCAGCAAGACGGAGCCTTCGGAGGAGTCACTCACACCACCATCATATGCACCCTTGTTACACCACTAGAGCCAAAGATAACACCGGCTTGAGTCTATCGATGACACAACCGGGAATGGTGGGCCTTCTCAAGTTCGTGTTAGGGGGGGATGCACAACACTAGCACATGTCTCTTTGGGAGTTGGGTTCGTCGGAGGCGAGTCCCTCCTGTACCCACTAGCAACAATACTCCGATCTCACTAGATTTACTCTACTTCAAGCCCGAACCCGTGGACCTCGCTTGAGGTACACCGTGTGGAGGCAAACCGTTGCACGTATTATGGTAAAATTCATTGGCACATAGATGTCATCACGTTCTCGAGCCGTGGGCTCGCGTCTGTGGTCAATATTCTGTTGAAGAAAGATTGACCACAAGGTTGAGAACGCCTTGCTCATTGCAAACTCAAACCCTATCCTGACTCAGTTGGAAGGACGGATACTTTACCTCTTCCAGTAACACATATCCATGAACTAGTTTCACTTCTCGAAGTCGCATTTCTCGTGCATGATTCCATCTACAATCCGCTGGATTAGACTCTCGTATTATGTTCCAACTCGATTGAATACTCGGATTAAACGATTTCCGACTACTCATCCTAACATAAGTCCTAGTTGATCAACTTGTGGTTGATGACTAAGCCTTTCGATGACTTATCATCTCTAACACACTCTGAACCAAGTAATAAACTAAGGGACATTTCGACACGAGACAGGGAGAATTAGGGTGAGCATGCAAAGCAAATTATCATTACGGGTGCACACGTAATAGTAATTTGAGGTGCATGTAAATCCTGGCGAAACCTAGTGTGTGGATAAATGGTCCTAATCAGTGATTTACAGACTTAAGTTCCACTGTCATTAGAAATCCTCGTAACCCACTCAACGACTAGTTGGTATCATTAAACTTTTTCAACAGTTGATAGTCGCAACTATCATGTCGAAAATGTTACGGACACACTGAACTATCATCAATAGGATCCATCATTTTATTTCACTCATGTATGAGTCTTAGTGAACTTAAGACTCTCATCCAGACTTGATTAATGGAACCACCTAGATTGAAACTATAGTAGAACCTCATAGTAAACCCACCGACTCCAACTATGTAAATGAAATTTGGGGAATTCTTTTTAAGCTAGCACGTTATTCCTTACACTCCAACAATAAATTCCATTCGACCCTATTACCTTATCTTGTGACTAATCCTTAGTCTAATTTGAATTATACCCCAACATATAAATCAAGCTGAAATCATTTGTCATGACAAATTGTTCGCCTTCCTCTCCCAAGTGGAGAAACCCTTTCTGTCCAAGGCGAAAGGAGTGGTGCAGTCGTGGGCATTATATCCTTCATGAAAGCACAAAAGTGTCTTCGAAAAGTTCATACTGCCATTCTGGCTCTCGTCGTCGAGCAGCCATCTGAGAAGAAGAAGATTGACGACATCTTGACCATTCGTGGTTATCCGGAAGTATTTCCCGAAGACTTGCATGGACTTCCGCCTCATCGTCATGTAACACCCTAGGCGAATCCCACATCGACCGTGCACAAGAGAGATCCTTGGTTCATAAGAAATGTCCTGCCTCTTAAATCAACAACGCGTTTTGGGGCTTAATGTAGTGGATGAGAGGAGAACTCCACAGTTAAGCGTGCTCGGATGGGAGTAATCTAGGGATGGGTGACCCCTGGGAAGTTTTCACCCGGGCAACCAAAAACAAATCCGTGAGCTCTTAGGGTGCAAAGCGGACAATATTGTTGGTACGAGGGGAAGGATGTTACAAATGGTATCAGAGCCACTCTTGTGTCGTTCGGGATGGTAGGGCAAACATCAGCGATCACGGTTGAGTCCCCGGGGGTGTTCAGAAGGACACCTTAGGCGAATCCCACATCCCTGAATTGGATGGTGGGGCAAACCTCATCGAGGACGATGAGTCCAAAAGGGGGGGTGATTGTAACACCCTAGGCGAATCCCACATCGCCATGCACAAGAGAGATCCTTGGTTCATAAGAAATGTCCTGCCTCTTAAATCAACAACGCGTTTTGGGGCTTAATGTAGTGGATGAGAGGAGAACTCCACAGTTAAGCGTGCTCGGATGGGAGTAATCTAGGGATGGGTGACCCCCTGGGAAGTTTTCACCCAGGCAACCAAAAACAAATCCGTGAGCTCTTAGGGGGGCAAAGCGGACAATATTGTTGGTACGAGGGGACGGATGTTACACGTCACGTCAAATTCAAATTGACTTAGCACCCGGGGCAACGCCTATTGCTCGGGCACTGTACAGACTTGCACCTAGTGAGCTACAAGAATTGTCTACACAACCGCAAGAGTTGTTAGATAAGGGCTTTATCAGACCTAGCTCATCACCATGGGGAGCTCCAGTATTATTCGTCAAGAAGAAAGATGGGACATCTCTAAGACTGCTTTCAGAACTAGGTACGACCACTACAAGGTTATAGTCATGCCTTTCAGACTAACCAACGCCCCCGCGGTGTTCATGGACCTCATGAACCGTGTGTGTAAACCATATATTGATCAATTCGTCATCGTTTTCATTGACGATATCCCCATCTATTCCAAGAACAAGGAAGAACACGAGGAACAACTACATTTAATCCTGGAATTGCTGAAACAAGAGCAATTATACACCAAATCTTCCAAGTGCGAATTCTGGATTCGTGAAGGGCAATTCTTAGGGCATGTAGTCAATGAGAAAGGAATACATGTCGATCCACCTAAAATAGAAGACATCAAGGATTGGGCGGCACCGATAACTCCGACTGAGGTGCGACAATTTCTGGGATTGGCTAGCTATTATCGTCGTTTCATCGAGGGATTCTCCAAGATTGCTCAACCCCTCACTTCCTTAACCCAAAAGGGTAGACCCTATAACTGGGGTGACACCCAGGAGTCAGCATTTCAGCTGCTTAAATAAAAATTCTGCATTGCACCCATCCTATCTCTTCCCGGGGAAAGGATGACTTTGTAGTGTACTGCGATGCATCCATTCAAGGTCTTGGTTGTGTCTTAATGCAACACGAGAAAGTGATCGCATACGCTTCTCGTCAACTGAAAATTCACGAGAAAAACTACACGACTCATGACTTAGAGTTGGGAGCCATGGTATTTGCATTAAAGATATGGAGACATTACTTGTATGGTACCAAGTGCACAATTTACACCGATCACAAGAGTCTTCAACACTTCTTTAAGCAGAAAGAGTTGAACATGCGACAGCGTTGTTGGTTCGAACTCTTAAATGAATATGACTGTGCGATCAGATATCACCCGGGCAAGGCTAATGTGGTAGCCGATGCCCTAAGCCATAAGGAAACCAAGCCCAAGCAAGTTCGAGCATTACAACTTACAATTCACATCGGACTACCTGACAAAATCCGTAGTACTCAACTCGAAGCTCTAAAAGAAGAAAACCTACCATTGGAAGTCACACGCGGTATGGAAGAACAACTTGAGGTTAAATCAGGTGGCATTCGCTACTTCGCGGAGCGAATATGGGTTCCGGTGTATGGTAACTTAAGAGAACTGGTTATGGATGAAGCTCACAAATCTCGATACTCTATTCAAGGTTCTGACAAGATGTACTATGACCAAAAGGTGCTATGTTGGTGGCCGAAGATGAAAGCTGGTATAGCCACCTATGTGAGCAAGTGCCTGACTTACGCAAAGATCAAAGTGGAATACCAAAAGTCTTATGGCTTACTCCAACAACCAGAGATTCCAATGTAGAAATGGGAGCAAATTTCTATGGATTTTATCACCAAATTGCCCCGAACTCCTAGCGGATGCGACACCATCAGGGTGATCGTCGATCGTTTGATGAAATCCACTCACTTCCTGGCAATCAAAGAGACTGAAAAAATTGAGAAACTTACTCGTATTTACTTGAAAGAAGTAGTCTCTCGGCACGGAGTGCCAATTTCTATTATTTCGGATCGTGACGCTCGATTCACATCACGTTCTAGCAACCATTGCAAAAAGCTCTAGGCACGCGTCTAGACATGAGCACAGCATATCATCCACAAACCGATGGCCAGACGGAACGTACCATTCAAACCTTAGAGGACATGCTACGAGCTTGTGTGATTGATTTCGGTAACAGTTGGGAAACTCACTTGCCCTTAGTGGAGTTCTCCTACAATAACAGTTATCAAACTAGCATCAAGGCAGCACCATTCAAGGCATTATACGGACGTAAATGCATATCTCCTATCTGTTGGGCTGAAGTTGGGGATAGCCAACTTACAGGTCCTGAACTTGTATTCAAAACTTCTGAAAAGATCATTCAAATTCAAAACCGTATGGCGGCAGCTCGTGATCGTCAAAAGAGCTATGCCGATAAACGTGGTAAACCGTTAGAATTTCAAGTAGGTGATATGGTTCTATTGAAAGTCTCACCTTCGAAAGGTGTAACCCGCTTCGGGAAACGAGGCAAACTGAATCCTCGTTATGTTGCACCGTTCAAGATAGTGAAGAGAATTAGCCTAGTAGCGTACCAACATGACCTACCTGAAGGACTGAGTGGTGTACACAACGTCTTTCATGTATCGAACTTGAAGAAATGTCTAGCAGACGAGACACTCGCGGTTCCTCTTGAGGAACAACAAATCTATGAACAATTATGCTTCATTGAAGAACCGGTAGAAATCATGGATAGGGAAGTCAAAATGCTCAAACACAGTAAGATCTCTATCTTCAGAGTTCGTTGGAACTTGAAACGCAGACCGAAATTCACATGAGAGCGCGAGGATCAGATGATGCGCAAGTATCCTCATCTGTTCAAGCACTCCACGTCAAAAACTTAAGGTACTATTCTAATTTTCGGGACGAAAATTCTTTCAACTAAGGAATGATTTGACACCCAGAAATTTTTTTTATTTATTTTAATTTTCGGGACGAAAATTCTTTCAACTAGGGGATGATGTGACAATCCGAACTTTCCACGTTAACTCCGTTAACCAAATCCAGTTAAGTCCTAACTTAGTTAACCTAACTCAAACCCCAGGGACTAATTCTGCCATTATCTGAATTCAAACTACAAGTACTAATTGTGTAATTAGCCCAAACTCAATTCTAATTGACTTTGTAAAGTCAATATTCAATATTTAAGTCCATGTTGACTTTGAAAGTCAACTAACCATGTTTCTTAACTCAAATTCTAACCACAAGGACTATTTCTGCCCTTTCTAAAACTCTAATTCAGAAACTACAGAGACTAAACTTGTAATTAACTCAATCTCGATTCTAGTTTGACTTCAAAAAGTCAAACCGGTTGATTCAATCCAAATTCATGCTTCACGATCGATTTCTGTTAGAAATAGTAACTGATTTCGCACGTCTACAGCATTAATGGCCTTAACTTCCGAATTAAACATCATCATTGCACGAATTAAACCCAATTATGGGTAATTATATCGTAACCGTCGACAACGTCCTTCATCTCGACCAAAATCGATCAATCCGATCATCCACTCTGCAATTGAACATCTGTGCACCTCACTTGCACCCCACTGTATCTGTAAAACCATTCAGTTTCACCGGAGAAGCAACGGAAATCGCCAGGAAGCAAGTCTATCATCGTCGGCGGCTGTTCTAGTCGATCACACCCAATTTGAGTCCAAATCTGGTAAATTCTTGCGCCTTTAGTTTCGTTTGACTCTCTAGATTGAAAGCCCCATGTTAACTTTGTCTCATATCATCGTTTTAATTGAAATCCGTGTTCTAGGGTTCATACTATTCCAGTTTAATCGAACCCTACTCCCGACCAGTTTTTAATCCAATTAAAACACACGATTAGCTTCGCAACCCTCTATAAAGTAAAAGCCCCATGTTTATTGAATCTATCAATATCGAATTTAACAAGATCCTGTAACTAGGGCTTGTTCATAATCTGGGTTGGGGGTTTTGATCTTAAACACAGTCTCAATGAAATTAAATCACGCCAATGGATTCGCAAAGTCTTAAATAGTAAAAGCCTATGATTTTAACAATTTTCATTATCAGAACCATTCAAATCGATTTGGTGTTCTTGATCTAGAATTACGGTCTTTTAATCTTAAATTAAACGATCCCAGACTTGATAATTTTCAAATTAAACTCTCATACGAATTCGCAAACACCAGATTTAACAAAACCCCTACGACCACTTGTTTAATCAAAGTCAAGATCGTCGGTATTGGGACGGGATTCGATCACAGGTGTGTTTGGGAGGGAAACCACAGGGACTTGTATGTTAAAAATGTCCCAACCCGGTTTCTAGTGCGATAGCCCTAGCGGGTGGAGTGGTTAGGTGTGTGTGCTTGTGTGAGAGAGACACGGGTTCGAGTCTCTCCACACACTTTTATTTTTAAAACAGATTTTAATTTATACTTTCACATAAAAATCACTCCCTATATTATTATCTTCTTATATTAACGTGTTTTAATCCCGAAAATCATCTGTAAGCTCGGGTTTGGCTTTATAACCCATTTAAATATTATTTCTCCACTTTTAGAATAATATATTTATATTATTTTCAAACCATTACTCCGAATAAAATAATATATCTATATTGTTTTCAACCCATAACTCCAACTAAAAATAATATATATTTATATATTATTTTCACCACATTTATAAACTTTGTGTAACGTTTCAAACTAACAAATAATATAATTATTTATATTATTTACCCACGTTTATTATTCTCGAATAAAAATAATATATTTATTATTTTTGCCACGTAATTAGTTATTGTACTATTTTCTCCAAACTTAAAATAATATAATTTGTTATATTATTTTCTTAGATCATTACTAAATGGTATGAACGTACGAATATATTTATTATATATTATTATTCGTAATTAGAAACATTCGAAACGAAAACTTATTTGTCTTAATAATTATATTAAGAAACCCTTATTTTCGTGGACACGTTGGGGAGAAACATGCATACAAACGAGCATTCTTTTACTTGTTTTCCCGTTGGGGAGAAACATGCATACTAACGAAAATTATTTTACTTGTTTTCTCATTGGAGAGAAACATGCATACAAACGAACATAATTTTACTTGTTTTCCCATTAGGGAGAACCATGCATACAAACGAAAATCATTTTACTTGTTTTCCCGTTGGAGAGAAACATGCATACAAACGAACATCATTTTACTTGTTTTCCCGTTGGGGAGTAACATGCTTGAAGACAAACATCCTTTTACTTGTTTTTCCCGTGGGGGAGAAACATGCACACTAACAAACATGAATCAAATAGTATTTCACTACCCCTTGTGTACTTAAGCATAAACACTATCATTGAAAGTCCTCACACACATCAAACCGTTAATATGGATTTAGCGAGGTAATGTTTGGTAGTACTACTGGGTTTGACAAACCCCACTCGCGTTAATCGCGCTAACTCGATTGGAGGTCGAACGGGTGAAATGTTGGCCTAAACACATTGCCGGAGTTGATAGACCTGGCTGGAGGCAAACAAATGCAAACAGTCAGCTTTGGTTGCGAGCGCTTAGAGTAACTTGTACATTGTCTAGCTAGCGATATGTCACACCCCAACTGACGGCGGAAACGTCAGGGCGGGACATGGAGACTGTTCAAAAGCACATGGTTCAACTAAAATTCCATATATTAAATTTACTGAATATCATAACAAGTTCAACTAATACAATCAAAGAAAATGAAATAAATCAACAAGGTTTAACTATTTATTTAACTAGGTCCTCAATTTCTATGTGTAGCATCTTGAATATGAACTCAAAGCTTAGTACCTGAAACATGTTTAAAATAAGACGGTCAACTATAAATAGTTGGTAAGCATACATAGGTTTTGACCCCATAAGTAAAGTTCAAATGTTTTGTGTACAATTCATATGATACATGGTTTATAAAGCATTTATGGAGAATCTAAGTTAAGCTAGTTGCACAAATGAAACCTTGTAACTGAAGGGCATAACAACACATGTTATCCTGATGTAAATGTAGGGCATAACAACACATATCCTGATATAAACGTAGGGCATAGCAACACATGTTATCCTGATGTAAATGTAGGGCATAACAACACATGTTATACTGATGTAAATATAGGGCATAACAACACATGTTATCCTGATGTAATGTGTTAATGATTGCACGAGTATGTCATGTATTTGTAGCCTTAACAGTTAGCATTCAAGCACAAAGCACAAATAAACGCATATGATCATATTGTAGAATTGTACGTATGTAATTGTAAATAGTGTTTGTTGAGTAATCATGTTTCACACCAAAAATGTACAAAAGAAAAATGGGCTACGTAAACTCACTTGTATTAGTTGTGTAGATAACACTAGCAATAGGTAGCACGGGTGTTTTTGCAAATCACGAAGTGTAACCTAGAGTGAAAATGTATGAATTTGGATTAATAATATGTACAAAGTCTAAGGTAATGTCTAAGGTTTCAATGAGAGTGAGTGTGAGGTCTTGTACAATGAGTTTGTGTTAATATATGCAAAGGATGTATGTAAATTGTCATTTGTATTTAAATAAAAGTCTAATATATAAAAATGTAAGTTTCAAAGTGTACAAATAAATTTCAAAGAGAATATTAATTGTCTTAGGGTTTAATGACTAAATAAATTAAATAAATAAATTTTTTTTATTCATTTAATAATGTACCTAGAAAGATAGTGTAAATATATATTGGTTTATATATTTAGAAAAATATAGTTTAAACCCTAATGGATTATTATTGTAAAATGGAGTTGTTTTAATTAAATAATTTCTTTCATTTGTTTAATTAATATGGTAAAATATGAAAATATAAATACATAGATTGGTATATATTTAAAGAAAAAGGTTTTATTTGTTTAATTAGGATTTTAACCCTAATATGCTTAATTTAATAGAAAAAGAATGATTTATAAGGTTTTGAAAACTTTAATATATTTATATAAAATATGGGTAGTATAAAAGTATTAATTAAAACTAATAATTTTAATTAACATAATTTACTTATATTGTGAGTGTGGATCTCAAAATCATTTAAATGGTAAAAATATTAATATTTTTATTAAAATATGTTTATAAATGAATAAATTAGTTCCAAGTGGTACTAGAATTTATAAAATATTTTTTATAAATTAAAAGGGGGTGTAAAATGGTTTTTTAAAAAGAATGCGACTCCCCCGGATCGAACCCGGGTCTGCCCGGTGTAGGTAACATGCGCATACCACTGGACCAGGGGCGCGTCCCTGATACAGATGTGGTCCGAAAATAACTTAACATGAGATTATAGTGGAGCCGGGTCTGGTTTTAAGGCTCGCGCAAAAAGGGGCCGGATGTGTGGACTGTGGGTTTCGAACCCACGCCACTTGGTCCGTGGTGCAATGACTTACCATCCGGACCAAGTGGTTTCACTGGTTCTATAGGGTTCCGATTAGTTAAATAGCATAAATGGATCTAGCCACAAATTCGCATTATCGCCCAAATGAACATGAACCCTAGATTTAAATCGGTTCGATGGGTCTTTATCAGCCCGAATTGATAAGGGGCTAATGACATGGACTCAAACACGAATCGAACGACCTAAGTATTACCTGGTATGGTGGAGTATCGGATGCTGTCGGCAAAGTCAATGAACCGGCTGTTCTTGGTGCTCGATCAGTGTACAAAGGAGTAATACGATTCAATTGAACGCTCAGAGATTTTGAATGGAGTTATGCGAAGGTGAGGGAGTGAATCATTTTGACTAATTTCATCGTATAGGCTTGATTCGAGTTGGGTTTGACAGGATACAACCGTCGGCCCGTTTTACGCATTAATTCATCGATTAAGTCATGAATTGAGTCGTGTTTTAGGGTTGGATACACGCGTGATCAATCAGAGCATGATTTACGGGATTGAATGGGCGTAATTGTTTGATTTGAATGCCAAAATGATTTGGTTTTGACTTTGCGAAGTCAAATTTGTTCAAAATTCGAAATGAGCCGCGAAAATGGTCGAATTGAGATGTTATTTGGGCCTGAATATGGTTGGTACTCGATCTAGGATCCAATGCAAATCCCAAACAGTCGGGCTTGGCCGATTTCCCTTTGAATTTTGCAAGGATTTGGTGCATTTGATTTTTGAAAGTCAAACTTGGTCAATGGTTGTGAATGGAGTCAAAATCTAATGGTGGGAGGGTTCAAATTCAAGACGGGGGTTCGAGGTGGGGGTCCATAGGATCAAAAGGGGGTTTCAAACTAACTTTGTTTGCTTTAATTCTCCTGTATATATATGGGAGTGAGTTTGTAAAAACGTTTAATCCTTTGGATTGTCTCAAAAATAAATGTATGTGTACTTGTAAAAATTTAATAATTGCATCAAATAAAATTTTGGGATTTAATTGTAGGCATAATTGATATAAAGTATTTGCACTTGAATTTGAATTGAAATATTATTTATTGCATTGAAACAAATACATGTAAAAATCAGAAATGTTACACAATATGTGTGACTTATGTATATGGATCCTACAAACACACAAACAGTTTATTTACTTACAAACCTGTGAACTCACCAACCTTGTGTTGACACTTTTTCTTACATGTTTCTCAGGTCGCTAAGGCACATGTTGCACACCTAGGACATGCATGGAGTCCTACTGTCATTGCATTCTTATGCAAACATTTAAAACAATTCACTTGTTTTATTAAACTAAATTTAGGCGCGTTTGTTTTGTGCAGTAACTATTTGACATAAACCGCTTCCGCATTTAACTCTGAAATTTTTATGATATTTCATTTATGTCCCATATAGTGTCGTTTGATGTAACTAATGTCTGAGATCCTGATTTGTCACACGTCAAACGGTAAAACTCTGTTAGTGGAATTTGGGGGTGTGACATACTTCATATGATATTAGTTATATTAGAGCTCTGATTTTTGCTATTAGAGCTCTTATTTTTTCTTCTATTTCATTTCATATGTGTAACAACAGATGGGTAACAGTTAGTCTGCGGCATTCAAGAACAAAAGTTAAACAAAAAAGATGAACAGCATAAGGTGTGTATTAATTTTTAAAAACAGATTAACATTGTAAAGATGTATACATGGATTTGTTTATTTTCTAATTTTTCTAAGTTTTAAAAATATCAGGATGATGGAGAAAATGTTGAGATAATTTCATATGCCCTCATTTTAGTTAATAGCAGGGCCGGTCCCGAGAATAAATTAAATGTTTTGGAACCGGGGCGTGTAAAACAAAGCGGAACCCTATAATATAAACTCAATAATTTTATATAAAAAAAACCATAAAATCCCTATTTTTTCTTGAGTATAAAAATAAGTTTGGGCCTTTTAATTTTTATGTGAGTTTAATTACAATTTGAGTATTTTTTTTAAACAATTCGGGTCACATGTGTAACTAATGGACTAATGGGATTGAGTTTAAAACTAAAAATATATAGAATTTTTTGGTGGATATATATATATATATATGGGAAAAATCATAAAAAAACTAATTGTTCATGAGAAAACCAAAAAACTATTTATTAAAGGTAAAAAAAATAATAAAAAAATCATAACTCAAAATATAAATCAAAAACTAAAAAACCGCTTCAGAGACTTTGTTCCCCATGTCGTCCTCTTTCCAAAAAAAAAATCAGCATCCTACTACATATGTGTAGTAGGTTTAGTTTTGTGGGTTTATTTTAGCTTTTAGGTTAGGTTTTTTTTTTTTGGGGGAGGGTGTGGGTGGGTGGGTGGGGGGTTTAGGTTTTTGGAGGGTGGGTGGGGGGGTTGGTGGGGTGGGTTTAGGTTTTTGGGTGGGGGTTAGGTTTTTGGGTGTACTACACATATGCAGCACCTTTAATGAGTAGTTTTTTAGTTTTCTCATGAAAATTAGTTTTCTAGTGAACTCACCCCTATATATATATACATATATATATATATATACATATATATATACATATATATATAATAGGTTAAAACCCATGTATTACATGGGTTAAATAAAAACAACTTGTTGTAAATCGACAGTTTCTATGAAGATTTGTATGTTGGATGTTATTGGTGAAATAGTTATTTTTTAAAAATATTTTAAAAAAAGAATGAAAGAAATGTTCAATTTATAAAAATATTTTATGAACAAACATACTTTTTTCAATTAAAAACGTTTTATAAAAATAATTATAGAAATCTGTAAGGCCCCAAACTCGGGAGACATCACTTGTTGGATTTACTCATTCACAAACAGTTCTTAAACTTTGAATATCAAAATAACGCAGCGGAATCATTCATTCAACATAATTAAAACTTGTTCAAACATGCGGAAACGTAACATTGTCTTAAACATAAAACATAACATAAATGAAACATAACGGGATGCCAGTCTTCATATCATCCGGGTAACTCATCAAGCCGCCCAGCATCACCGTCCATCATCATAACCTGCCTTTAACCTGAATGTGCATACTAAAAGTCAGCTACGCTGGTGAGTTCTAGCTTTACATAAAACTTTAGCATAAACATTTTGTCAAAAACATAACATACATTTGTTTAACAAAGCGTACGTAAAACATGCAATAACTTAACATCATCATAACATCGTAACATAGCATCATAACATAAGTCAACATGAACCGAATCTGCGCCTTCTTGAAACCGTCAATTCCATACTTCGCATACCAGCGGATGAACTTAAGGCTCGTTACCTCTAAGTCATCCGTCACACAGGTCCCCTAAGGCTCGTTACCTCTAAGTGGACCAAACATATGTCTCCTAAGGCCCGTTACCTCTAGGTAGACCAGACATATGTCTCCTAAGGCTCGTTACCTCTAGGTAGACGGAACATAACTTAGGCACTATTTCCCCGCAAGGAATAGTACCTTCCATCGGGATCCCGGTAATCCCATGGGTGACCGTCGTCACCCCATCCTCAACCAGTTGTACAAGGCCCCCCGTAAGGGTGAGACCAATACATACATACATATCTTAGCTCCCGTAGGAACTCGTGACAGATTCGTTCATTCGTGACTTTCATAAAACCTTTACCTCTTTTTAGTTAAAGCATTCGTACGTTTTATTAAACAAAACATCATCTCTTTCGTAAACTTCATTTGGCAAAACATTTCATAAACATCATCTCGTAAACATCATTTTGTAAACATCATATCGTAAACATCGTTTCGTAAACATTATTTCGTAAACCTCATTTTAAAAACATCATTCCGTATGTATGCACAACAGCCCAAAAACATTTAATTAAAACATTTAAAGAAGGGCTTCTAGAACTCAACTGATAAGCTAATCTGGGTTGTCCTAAACAAAGGTCCAACAACGTCACTTCCGATCTGAATTGATTAGTTAAATACACATCAGACCAATCCCGACTCTAACGGTTTAACCATTCTAAATTAGGCGAACATACTGACTTTACTAACCAGCATGATGCCTGCGCACTTAGCAAGTGCGCAGGGCCTTGTTCTTGCGTACTTAATAAGTGCGCAGACTTCGCGTCATGCGTACTTGATAAGTACGCGGGACCTGCTTCTTGCGTACTTGATAAGTACGCAGGACCTTCTTCCCCGCAAAAACCCTAACTTTTTTCATGCAGATCTGATCACGTCAAGATCCCGACTTTTTTGTTCAAAACGTTTGTTTTTCCTTCTAGATGCTAGATCTATGTTCATTTTCAAGTTTTATGCGTAAAAACGTTACCTTTTCATCCAAAACCCTAAAACGAACAAAAACTCAGATCTAAACCAGATCGTTACCTGTATCGAGCTTCTGATTCGAACGGTTTAATAAGATAATGGCTAGTGGTAGACATAATTTTCCACAATATTTAACGAATTACGGATGATGTTTGTTTAAAGTTGTATTTTATTTTATTATTATTTATTTGTTTTAATTAGTTACAAAAAATAAAATATTTAAAAAAATCTTATACGCTACGTATATGCCTATAAGTGGTGTATAGGACTTGGGAATACCAAAGGTCAGTCCTATACGCTACGTATTGCCCTATACGAAGCGTATAGAGGTCTGATATACACATCAGGACCCTCGTACATATCCAAACGCTCCCCCTCTTTTACACACAAACACATACGAAGCCTCGGTTGATTAAGATTGTCGGGTCAGAAATCTTCTCTTTTACTCGTAAAGGTATGTATTCTAGCCTCTCGCTCGATAATATAAGTTTAATTTAGAGTATTAGCCGGTAAAATTGGGTAGAATAGGAAATTAACTCTGAAATCGATGAGCTATACGCTGCGTATAGCCATATACGTAGCGTATAGTTCTTCTTAAGAAGAAGATGAAGCCATACACTACGTATAGTCCTATACGCTGTGTATGGCTTAGGTTGCGCGGTAACGACCTTCGTATGGTCTGAAGTTGCCGCGTATGGCTTGGGTTGCCCGATAACTGACCTGCGTATGGCTTGGTTACGCGGTAACAACCTATACGTCACGTATAAACCTATACGTGGCGTATAGGTATTAAAAAGAAAAAAAACAATTTATTATTATTTTATATTATTTATATTAAAAAAAAATTATTAATTTTATTTTATATTATTTATATTAAAAAAAAATTTAGTATTATTTTATATTATTTATATTAAAAAAACTATTTATTATTATTTTTAAAATTAAAAAGAAAAAAAACAATTTATTATTATTTTATATTATTTATATTAAAAAAACATTTTATTATTATTTTTAAAATTAAAAAAGAAAAAAATAATTTATTATTATTTTCAGATATGGCGGATCACGAGAACGATATTCATATGGAGGAGTTAGCCCGACTCGGAGTGGTTTGGCCTGTGCCAGAAGCTACGGGAGGTAAGGTTGGGGCCGGGGACAGCGGTGGACTAGGAGCTTCTCCAGAAGGTCCAGGAGGTGGAGCTGGCCGGGGCCATCATAGGTGGAAAATCCATAAAAAACTATATGTAACAACTTTATTTTTTTTAAATAGGGTAGTTTTGTTACAAATTTTCGTCACTTTTTATAAAAAAAAAATACAAAAAGCGCCGAAGAATTTTTTTTAAAAAAACATATAACAATTGTAAAAAAATACCGTTTTTGTGTTGTTACGTATGTAACACGTGCTTTTACATATAAAAACCGGATTTTTTTATAATTGTTACATATTTAAAAAAAATCTTCGACGCTTTTTGTATTTTTTAAAATGTGACGAAAATATGTAACAAAACTACAATATTTTAAAAAAAAATAAAGTTGTTACATAGAGTTTTCATCATGGGTTTTCACAACTCAAATGAGTTTTCACCCTATATATATGGGATATGCATCAATACCAAACCCACTTTTATTAACAAAACTCAAAAACTCCATCATATGCTTTGATCAACTTTGATATAATAGATCCAATGGTTCACAATTTATTAAAATTTTTTATTCATTACTTTGAATAAATATATGACTGGAAGGGTATTTACGTCCACTAACTTCATTACTTTTATCTACGTTGTCACACTCTCTTACCTACAATCACACTCCCAAATCTATCAAACACACACCAAAAGCCCCATTTTCGTCTGCCGATCCCCCTTCCTCCGGATCTTGCCCTAACGTTGTGTTCTCGAGTCTCATTTAAGGAGAGAAAAGAAAGGAAGAGGAAGTAAACCTTGTTCCAGAGTTTTTTTTTTAAAGGGAAAAGAAAGGAAATGTGTTTCAGGGATTTTTTTAAGAAGAGAAACAAAGGGAAAATAAGGCTTATCTCAATCCTCCCAAATTGGAGAGATTTGGAGAGAAAGGAAAAGAAGAGAAAAAAGGGAAAAGAATCATTTTTTTTCTTTTCTTCTCTTTAGTAAACTCGGAACACAACGTAAATCTTCTCTAACGGATAACAAGAATTGAAATGATTAAGAACCGATCGAAGAATCGTCAAGTAGACGGAGGTGGAGAGGGTTTAGAGGCTCTGATTCAAACCAAAACCCCTCTCTTCCATAAACACACACCACGACTGACTTGAATCACCGGAGGAATTGAACGGGGACGAATCGGAGGAGAAAACAACTAAACGGTTTGTAACACCAATTGCAGTTATCTTCTTCTCCACATCCTCAAACTAGGGCTTTTTTTGTTGTCTCGGGCTTTGTGTACCTGTGGTGGTTTTTTGTACCAGCGAGTCTGATGAGTAGCCAAGAAACGGAGTACCACTCAAATGATTTCGATTGGGAGGAACTTTTTGCTCTATACTCTTCAATTACAGGTAATCACTTGTTTAATTACCTGTTTGTAAATTGTATGACTTGCAGGCCTCAATTTCAAAATTGATGAAACAGTTCAGGCGTGGAACGAGATGTTTGATACAAAACGGAGGCAGACTGATGTTCCATTGTTTCGGTTAGAACCACTGTTTAGGAGGCGGGTTTCAAAACTACAATCTCTCATGTTCTGAATTTCTTTGATCATCTCAAAAACATTATTGGTAAAAGTATGAGAATTGTTTTATTTTTCTTTGTGACATTTATTTCAGTTATAAAATTTATTTAGAAACATATTTTATATTGCTGACTTTAAGGTGAGTGTTTGATATTGCTTTTTGAGAGTGATCATTTGTTTATTGTGTGTTTCAAGTCACAAAACACCAGTTGCTGATTATTTAGAGGTCTTTTTATATGTAAATCCTTAAATAATGATAATCTGCCTAAGTTTGTTTTGTGTTAGTACACCACATGCAATATATTGTCTATGATAATCTTGTTCCTTATAGAATCCAACCGGAATTTCTTTTGCTATATTTTACATTTTATATAGTTTGTTATAGATCAAGAAGGGTAGCTTGATCTTGTAAAATCTTGTTAGAAAGAAACTGAAGGTGCAAGATTCACTGTGAGCAAATGAGGCTGGAAAAGCTTGGTTTTTTGGGTTTGATTTTTGAAGAAACTTGGAGGTAACTATGGAGGTAATCGTAATTCTCTTGTTACAATAATGCAATTTTTATTTGATTGTGGTGTAAATGTAATATTTGTTACTATGTAATTCTCTTTTGGAAATTAATTATAGTTTAGGCCTTTTTGTATTTGAATGATTTCTTTGTTTAGGCCTTTTGTACAAGAACATGACAGTGAAAAATGTAGTATCTGTTATTGAAATTAAGTAATATCACTATGGTAACTAGGTTATTAACTAATGTAACTATTTGTTACAATGATGTAATTACGAATGCCTGAATTTTTTACACGTAATTAAAGTATTACACTAATGTAACTAGTTTTGTGTTGTAAATGTTACTTTTGATGTATTTCTTACATTGATGTAATCACATACGTTTGTAATTTTTTTTTTGACAAGACTATAACGGAATTAAAGAGAAAAATGAGACGAATTTAATGATGCAATTTTTATAAAAAAATAACATAGCATAAAAAAGTTATTAAGAATATAAAAAGTAGGGAGAATTTTTTTTTTTTAAAAAAGAAGAAAATATGGGATTTTAAGAGTGTGACACTTATCACACTTTTGTTCAATCCGGTTATATTAGTGGTTAAAATGACCTTTTTACCCTTTTTATTAAAATAATAATGGGGATATATGTCAACATCTTGTGTGTTTGAATTAAAAGTAACCATTGGATGATGGTTTTTGGGTTTTGTTAATAAATATGTGTTTTTGATTAGAACCATTCCATATATATATATATATATATATATATATATATATATATATGAGAAGAATCATAAGAAAACTCATTTTTCATGAGAAAACCAAAAAACAACTTATTAAAGGTAAAAAATAATAATAAAAAAATCATAACTTAAAATATAAAGCAAAAACTAAAAAACTGCTTCGGATATCATGTTTCTCATGTCGTACTCGTTCAAAAAAAAACTCGAAAAAATAATGGGTTTAGCTTTTGGGTTTAGTTTTTGGAAGGGTGGGTGGGGGTTTAGGGTTTTGGGGGTGGGTGGGGGGTTAGGGTTTTGGGGGGTGGGTGTGGGGTTAGGTTTTTGGGGAGTGTGTTAGGTTTTTGTGGTGTACTATATATATGAAGTATCTTTAATAAGAAGTTTTTTTATTTTCTCATTAAATTGAGTTTTCTCATGAATTCAACCATATATACACACATATACATATAGGGTATGGTTCTAATGTTAACCAAAACTTATTAGTTGTGGATGAGTGTAAAGTAGAATAAGTGGTCTTCTTTTGAAATATGTGTAATACACCCTGAAAACCAGAGAAAATCCATCAATGTAATTACCGGTGAAAATCCATGTAATTACTAGGGAAAATCCAATATTTTTGGAAAAATTCCTCTTTTGAGAACATTCAAGAACATTAAGGTGTAGCATTTGGGGAATTTTAAAGAATATTGGAAGCATGACAATTTCATTTTCTGAAACTTGAAAAAGAATGTCGGTCTTGAGTTTTTAAAAATATTATGATCTTTTAGGTGATTTAATAAAGTTTTATGATTTTATTTTACATCAGTGTATTTAAAAATTGTCAGCAACGTACAACTCGTACAGCACCGTGTACAAGTCCACGTAACATCAGTACAAGTCCATGTAATGGGTTCTCACAATAAGCTGTGTTTACATCAGTGTATTTTTTAAATTTTCAGTGATGTACTACTCGCACGGCACCATGTACAACTCGTTATATTGATGTAAATTTTTTTCCCACTGTTTGCATTATTGTTCGTTTAATGTAATACCTTGTTATACTGATGTAAATTCTGACGTCCGAACAAAAAATTTCAAGATTATAACCAAATTAAAGATAAAATGTGATCTATTTTATGGTGTAGTTTTTATAAAATAATAAGATTGTATAAAAAAGTTATGGGTGTTTTAAAAAGGTGATGTTTTTAAAAAAAAGAGAAAAGGTTGGGGTGGATAAGGTGACATACCTTCTTGTTAAATCTGAATTTATTATATGAGTAAATGACTTTTTTTACCTTATTCATATAAAACAAATTTCGTGACACGTGTCATGATCTGGTTCAATGTGAGTTTTTTCAACCATTGGATGATGGTTATTTGGTTAACACATTAGAACATAGTTAACATTTGAACCCCATGCTATACATACACACACATATATATATAGAGAGAGAGAGAGTTTAGTTCTTGTATAAAACAAATTAATCCTAAAAACAGTAGGAATAAATCTTGACATTTCATCAGCATTAATCAATGGTTCTGATTGCAAGAGTAGCAAAATAGTAATTAAAATGTTGGTGTATTAAATACAAAAGGGTATTCCAAGTATTTCTCATTAACAATAATTAATATTAGACTTTCTATCTTCCTTACTATAAGGTGTTTGATTTCTTGAGTAGCAAAATAGTAATTAAGATATTGTAGTTGATATGTCTCATATCCCGACTGGATTCATCTTCTATACTTTCCTAATCTGGATCTGGTCAAGGTCTCCCATGGTTTCCAAACTGACCCAATCATGAATCTCTTCTCGTCTCGAACGGATCTAACGTAAGTTGCTTTGTTTGATCGATCTTGACCTAATTGGGATACAAATCGAACAAGATGAACAATGCAAACACAGAAATAAAAAAAAAATCAATTACCAGATATAAAGCAATCTTCTTGTATATCAATTGCTAAGCAGTTAATGCAGTAAAATATCGGATATCGGTCAAGGACCGATATTCGAGATATCGGTTATCGTGGTGAGATACTGGTAGGATATCGGTAACCATTAATTTATATAAAAATTATATATTAATCATCAGATTCAATAGTCATAGACTAAAAACATAAAATTTATGTATAAATTTATAAATATATCATTATTTTTATGCTTTTTATGTATAAATTTATAAGTTTGAGAACCAAATAAAAACTAGTAAAAATGTAGAGGGGTTAAAAGTTAAAAATCCAAACTTAATAAACCCTAAATCCCTCTACCCCGTTCATTGCGCCGTTCCCCCTCTGCTCCACCATTCCCCCTCCAATCTCACGCACACCAGCTCCAAAATCAGATCGATTGGGTTCGAAATCGTGGATTGCTGGGTTGATTTCTCACAATGGAGACACATGTGGTTTGATTATGCTTCGAAATAAGGTAAGAATTCGTTCTACTTGCTCGATTTGGTCCAAACCGAGAATATTAGTAAATCGACCGATATAATGAACTCATGTTATCGGCGATATATCGGTAAATATCATCGATAATATCGGCTCTGATATTCCAACTGATATTTGGATCGATATATAGTCCAACCTCCGATATCCGAGATATCACCGAGATATCGGTGTTATCGACTGCATAGATCAATTGGAGTCTCCATTAATCAAAATAATAGGATAGAATATACAGCCAAATTTGATAAAGGGTAGGTGATTCGTGGAATGAGGATAAAACCCTAATAAGTATATTTTCTCTGTAAAAATCAAATGAGAAATATGATTATGTAATATTAAAAAAGATAACTCATGCATGATTGTAGGGATTTCCTTAAAAAAGAAAATGCCCAAATACAAAAATACCCTTATAAAAAAATTTCTAGAATTAAATGTGGCATTCTCTAATTGGTTCCTACATTTTTTTAGGAAAATATCATTTTGTATATGATCCTAATAAAACAAATTAATCCTAAAAATAGTAGAAATAAATTTTGACATTTCATTAGCATTAATCAATGGTTCTGATTACGAGAGTGGCAAAATAGTAATTATGATGTTGGTGTATTAAATACAAAAGGGTATTCCAGATATTTCTCCTTAACAATAATTAATATTAGACTCTCTCTCTTCCTTATTATAAGGTATTTGGTTTCTTGATTTGCTTCATATATATAGTATGCTCATGTATTTTAAGATAAGTTGTTTCACATTTTTTTTAATTCTACGATACTTATTTTTTATTTTTTACATTATAAAATATGAATTACGTACGTATTGTACGTATATATAATTAGATGCAATTTTATATCAACCATAGGGGAGATATCAATTCAGAACACTAAATATTACGAGAATAAGCAGAACAAAATGAATCATTCACTTTTTCAATCTTAAAAATTTTAAAATATAAGGAAATGATATAAATGTAATGTTTATTTGTTTTTCATAAAATTCAAACAAAAAATATAAACAAAATTCATTTATATACATACCTACACATGTGTAATTCATGAGTAGGTTTTTTACCTACACATATCTACACATGTGTATGAAACTTTTAAATATATAAAAATGTATGAAAAAACTAGTTTTATGGTTTTTTATGTACATAAACATATATAATTGTATGTAAGAAGTATAAAATTTTAAATTTTTTTACCATGCATCAAAAAACTAAATAATTTAGATTTGTTCTCTCTGTTCTCGCAAAAAATTTTTGTTCTTAAATGAACTTCCCTCTATATATATATATATATATATATATATATATATATATATATATATATTATGCTAAGATATACTGACATAAGTTGTAGAAAATTATCAAGAATACATAAATTAATTATACTTGTATATTTTTGAGATATAATTCATATATGTGAAGTTTTTTTTTATTTAAAATATGGTAACACAAACAAACTGAAATCCTTTCCTACAAGACAATGAAGCCTTACTAGAGACAGGTTTCTAAGCCTCTCGCATGATGGCCGGTCAATTATAGTAATGATGAAGTTACAACATCAAGGGTGGTTCGGTTGATCTCGAAGGGGTAGTTGGAGGAGATCTTAAAGTGCAAGGGGGTAAACTGTTAGTTAGTATTAAAGTTGCACTTGCGGCACATGAATAAAGATAAGCTAGAAGTCCAAGTCGGTGTGTTTCTGTTTGTATTTGAGTTTGAATTTGAGTCAATATAGGAGTCTTAGGCTGCAAGTAAAGTAGATTTATAAATAGGTTATTCTGTCATTCATGTAAGTGTCCTTCAATTTTTTGATTAATAGAAAAGAGTCGCAGAGTTCCTGCACATCTGTGTTCGTGTTTTGATGTGATCCACTTTAAACTTTAACAAGTGGTATCAGAGCCAGGTTGAAAAGAAGGCACCGATTGAAACAAGCCAGGAAGACCAATCGCAGCCGCAAGAACCGATCGAAGGGAGTGGCTGAATTCAATCGCAGGAACAAGAAGCTTGATCAGCATCGTGATCAAGAACAAAAAGATCACAGCAGTAGACGTAACTGTTCAGGCCAAGAGACCTGTTCAGGCCAAGAGACCGATCGCAGGAAGCAAGTTCCGATCGAAGGAGTGGGCTGGAATCAATCAAAGAAAAGAACAACAACCTTGATCATTAACGTGATCAAGAAGGCGACAGCAATTGAGAAGCAAAGTACGTTCAAGAAGGCAACAAGCGTTTGAAGGCAGTCAAGAAGTTGCAACCCTTCAACTCGCAATTTCGGCCTATCTTCGGTTTCCCAGACTGTTCTTGATTGCTAAGAAAGAACACAACAGTAGCAGTGATCATGGCGGACTTACAAGTTGTTGGTGGTATCAAAAAGCTTAATCACACCAACTACAATACTTGGTCTACTTGTATGATGTCGTATCTACAAGGTCAAGACCTTTGGGAAGTCACCAATGGAGCCGACATAGCAATTCCCAGGAACGACACAAACGGTGAAATTCACAAGTGGCGGGTTAAGGTAGGAAATGCTATGTTCCTACTCAAAACCACGATTGAAGAAGAACTTTTGGATCACATTCGTGATCTTGAAACCCCAAAGCAAGCTTGGGACATTCTAGTTTCCTTGTACTCAAAGAAAAACGACACTAAGCTCCAGTTACTTGAAAACGAGCTTTTGTCAATAACCCAGAAAGATTCGAGTATTCTGACGTGAGGTCGTAGTCTCACTCAAAAATAAACCAATTACACTAAATAGATAGTGGTAAGTGGATATCGAACACAGGGAGTTTGTGGAAAATGTGCTCACTAAGTAGTTCGGATTTAACTAACTTAAAATAAATTGCAAGAAATGTAATTTTCAGAATTTTGATTGTTGATTTTGAAAACTAGAATTATCTAAATTAATCACAAATCAAAAGATTGTAATTCAGAAATGAGAGAATATGTCTTCCCCCGGTTTCAGGTTTCCATGAATGATAATACTGATGTTTAATTAGGAAGAACTACATAGACATAGTTCATGAAAATATGTTTGATTGTGATAAAAGGGGACCAAGTGCTTGGATTACAAGAACGCAAGATTGTCACCCGATGATCAATTAAATATATCCAACCCCGAATTCCTCCCAATAAATCTCGATTGCCAGCGGCACCAAGAACTGATGGTTTAGAAAACGATGTTAAACAATATCAACGATTACAATCAAACACATAAACACCACAATAACACAACCAAAATGATTATATTATTGTCCTACAAATAACATAAACATCAACAAACATTCAAAAGATAAACCTTACAATCCGGAGGAAAACATATGAAAACTTAGCCACACATCGTTCGGTTGATCATCATCAAGCAACTATCAATGTTCATGTGAATCAAAAACACCAACCCAATTGTTCCAAATTGCTTCTAACCAAGAAAATCACCCAAAATCGCCCTTGAAACTGCTGCAAAACGTCTCCCAATGATTGGATCTCAAAAGCCTCTTCAAAAACTGTTTTAATAGGGCAGTTACACTTTTCACGCCAATGACCACCGTAAGCTACGGTGCCCACCGTAGCTTACGGTGGTGAGCAACAAGCTACGGTGGTCCAAAACTGCTTTACGGTGCTAAGAAAATTCCCCAGATGCCACCGTAGCTTACGGTGACCACCGTAAGCTACGGTGGAGCTCAGTTTATTCTCTCATTTTCTTTGTTTGTTTCAATGATGATTGAGTCTCTTTCCGCTTGCTTCAATCCTTGCGTTAAATGCATCCAATTAAACTCTTTTGTACCTGAAACATTAAACCACCATAGTCATCTAATTCTAACAAGTAATCGACTTAAATGTAGGATTAAAATACCATTTATAGCACTTAAAGGTCGTCCTACGGACCACCCGTCACATCCCCACACTTAACCGTTGCTTGCCCCCAAGCAACTCATCAAAAACCATTTCATCAATTCTCAAGCGATCAAATACAAATCAAGCAACCAAATATCCTCATTTACTAACTTTTTCTTAAATCCCGCATAGCACACCCCTCACAATGACTCTCCTCTCGGCGACAAATAATAACTAGCAAGGATGAGCTAGAACACACTTAAAGCAAACGGGTGGTTGCACAACAATAAGCTTATAGTCAAATCGGTCCTTCGCCTACATATCTTGCAAAACATGCACGTGAATCAAAGGGACTTAACGGTTGTAACGTGGCTAGGCAAATGGGTAGGACATGGAAATATATATGTAGTAGCTAATGATCCGACCCGGTCTTATTATTACATCTAAATAAACTCAACTAATTAACTAACTACAAAGCCTCGCATTTTTTTTTTTTTCAAACTACTACCTCATTTATTTCCTTCTTTTTGCCATTTTCTCAGATTTTTTTTTTTTTTAACAAAAAACAAAAACATCAAACACTACGTACTAAAACTACTAAACTTACTAAACCGGGTCTTCTCAAACAAGTAAGATATTTTGGGCGGTAAGCATGGGTTATCAAATGATGGGCAATAAGCTCAAATATGGTTACTAATGGACCAAACCCCCGCCCCTCTCGCTACCATGCTCATATGTGTACTTTATGAGGCCCAACCCCCGAATCCCACACTCACACACATCGTGACGAGGCTACCTAAATGCCCTTATCCTTTTCACATACATATCAAGCTAAGGCCTCAAACCGCATTCAAGCATAAGTTCTAACATACCCCCATCCGTTGCCACTCTCATCAATAAAGATATATTTTAACAATTCAAAGAAATGGCTCAAACTCTCACCAAGAAAAAAAAGAAATATGGGCTGCCGATGTGTCATGCGGTTTAGTACTTAAGTGTTCAAATTTGGACCATTTTTCCGCTTAATTTTTCAAAATTTTCACAATTTTTCAACATTTCAAAAATTTCCCTTCATCCCCACACTTGGGATACATTGTCCGCAATGTACGGTTTTGAAGGAAAGCTCGCTTAAAACACAACTTCACTTGTTGCTTCTCTACTCAAACCCCAAAATTATATATATATTTTTTTATTTTATTTTTATTTATTTATTTATTTATTTATTTATTTTTTTTTAGATTCAAAACTAAACAAACACCACCTGTCTTTCACAACCTAACAACTGAATACCTCAAAACACCACCCAACCGCCCAACCATAAACATAAACATAAAGATATACAAAAATGTACAAGATGAGGTAGAATACGACCTGATCAATAGTATCTCGGTTGAGGAGGTCCAAAAATGGACGTCATCATGTCGGAAAATTCTCCGAACCCGAACGAATCACTGCTACTATCGCCTTGATCTCCACCTTGATCAGCTTGTTGACTTCCCATGCCTGTGTGTGGATCCACCCACTGAGAATGATGCAATGGTGGGGTAGGATAAGTTACACTACCATCGTACGGTGGTAGAGTAGAGTAATCCACAATAGGAGGGTCGGCAACAACTGGTTGACCCGCATGCCAAGCATCATGCATACGTCTGTTCCGGTCATCAAGGTAGCGGTTGTTGATCTCCTCTTCATGAGCAAACATATGAGCCCGATTCCAGTGCTCTTGTCGATCATAGTTCTGCTTAAAAGCTCTCTCCATACTCGCTCCCATGAATGTTTGATGATCATAAGATACTTGTCTTGAATCTTCCCAGTTAGAAAAGGTAGGTGGACGCATACGCTCAACAACTTGCTCCATCGTTCCAACATGAGCCCAATTCGGATCATAAGGCATTTGTGAATGATCAAATGCACTTCCGATGTACCTCGACTGGGTTCCTTCTATTCTTCCACTTCCACTTCCGCTCTGGCCTCCTCTATCCGTTTCCATTGGTACTACGTAAGGGTCATCCCTATAGTCATCATCCCCACTCGGAGCTTCCTCTTAACTATCGGGCTCATCAGCCTCACCCGGTCGTAACGGCCTTGCATCCACTTTCAAGGCCCTCCATCTCTCACCCTCACTCTTGAGCTTATGATACCTCTCCGACTCGACATATTTCCATCCAATTCCCAACTGCTTAATGTCAAACGGCTTGAATTTCTTGTAAGAGCCTTTTTCCTCGGCTTGAATAGCTCCATACTTCTTCAACAGGGCAGTAATCAACCGACAATGTGGTATTATCTTTCGTTGATCACTATTCCGACTTATCCATATATTATTTAACACTAAAAATCGGAAAGGAAAAAGCGGAGCCCCATTCAACAAGGCATACAAGATTGGCACCTCCGGATATCGTACTTCAACCTTGTCACCCCGTCGGGGAATGACATTTTGTGTGCAAATAATCAACATCAATTTAGCCTCGATCCTCAAATTCTTACGGTATAATTTCCCATGTGTAGTACCGGGCAAAAACAGATAATCCAACATCATGTGCCATCTCGGGTGCTTCTCCGGCTCAAAATACAAATCCTCCAACCGCGGGATCATGTATTGATTTACAGGTTTACTATCAAACTTGGCTATCCTACGCAACGTGTCAAATGACATCTCAACATCAACCCCATTGACCGTCCCAATCAACTTCATTTTTGATGCACCTTTGTACAGGGGGCATTTTAAAGTGGCCATCCACTCTTGAATTTCCTCAACATACAAATTATTAGCCTCTTGATCGTAACACTTCAGTGCCGCTTCCCAACCTAAAGCGCGGAACTTATCAATGACCCCGAACGGACCGAAATCTTTTTCACGAACTTCTTTCTCACAAATGAATGCTTCTTTCCGTTGGGTTAACTTATTCATTTGATCATGGAACAGTTCCGCCTGCCATTCATTTGGTTGCTCATGTAAAGGCCCAGATGTCCACTTCGGTTTCGGACCTATCGGCTGCTCTTCCTCCTGTTGTTCTTCTTCATCTTGATCTGCCAATCTGAGCAGTCTTCTTTTCCGTTGCTGATTCTCAGGTGGGTTACTAGAAGACCCAACTTGTTCTTTCCCTTTTTTACCCATAACCTTTGCTTTGAGGGTGATGAAGACAACAAGAACTTCAAGCTAAGCAAAAACCCACTAAAACCCCAAAATTTTCGGACCCGTAATGTCCAAAATCGACCACCAAAACAGAGGAATCTTTGAAATGAAAACACAAATCTAGAATCCTTGTGAAATTTTAGTCAAAATAGACCCCAAAACCACTCGATTTGGTTTAGATTTGAGAAAATAGTGCAAGGTTGAAGTTATGGGAGTTAAGGTTTTGTGTGGATGATGAAAGAAGAAGGAGGTGAGGTTTGGTGGTGAAAAAGGGAATAAACCCGTCACATGGTTGGGTATTAAAGTGAATTTTTTTTTTTTTTTTTTCGGACCCAGGTGTCAGACCTCCACCATAGCTTACGGTAACCACCGTAGGCTACGGTGTACACTGGCAACAAAATCCCACCGTAAGGCAGTTTAGGAATGGCGCATGGTTTTAAATCCCCACCGTAAGCTACGGTGCCACCGTATCCTACGGTGGTAACTGGCACTTAAAATTTTTTTTTTTTTTTTTTTAAAGAATTTTTATAGTGTTTATATTTTTCGAAAATCATGAAAATACCCTACCCCCATGAAAAACCCGTGTTGTCCTCAACAATGTGTTAGAGAAATTCGTAAAAACTTCCCCACACTTGTTTCAAACACAAGTTAAACGTGAGTACGGTAATTGTTTAAAAACAACTAAATTACACTAAATGAACTATTTACACTACCAAACCTGGGCCTCTCATGCTTGTTCTTCATTTACCGGGCGTAAAATGTAGCCCACCTTGTCAATTTCGAGAGTGTTGATGTCATTTCCTTCCAGATACGGCTTGAGCCGATGCCCATTCACCGTTTGCTTCGTATTAGTATGAATATCTTCAATATCAACATCCCCGAATCGACCCACTCGCGTAATCACATACGGCCCCATCCATTTACTTTTCAATTTTCCCGCGAACAATTTCAAGCGTGAATTGTACAACCATACCTTTTGGCCCACTTCAAAGGTTCGCTTCCTGATCTTTGCATCATGAACCTTTTTCAGTTTGTCTTTGTACGCGGATGCACATTCATATGCTTCGTCCCGAATCTCTTCAATTTCACTCAATTGAAGCTTCCTAATCCTACCCGCTTCATCGTAATCCGCATTCACCGTTTTAATCGCCCAATGTGCCCGATGAGCTAACTCCATTGGTAAGTGGCACCCTTTCCCATACACTAACCGGTACGGAGTTGTACTAATAGGAGTTTTATAGGCCGTTCGGTAAGCCCACAACGCATCATCCAACTTACTTGACCAATCTTTTCTATCCGTTCGCATCGTCTTCATGAGAATTTCCTTGATTTGACGGTTGGACACTTCAACTTGTCCGCTTGTCTGCGGATGATACGGCGTAGCGATTCGATGGTTCACATTGTACCGCTTCAACAATTTTCCAAAGTTAAAATTTTTAAATTGTAAACCGCCGTCACTAATTATAACTCTTGGAATCCCGAAACGAGCAAAAATGTTGGACTGAACAAACTTGCACACAACCGAATGATTGTTGGTTCTTGTAAGAATGGCTTCAATCCATTTCGAAACATAATCTACCGCCACAAGAATATACAAAAACCCATTCGAACTCGGGAATGGACCTATAAAATCTATGCCCCACACATCAAATATCTCAACCACCAAAATAGGTTGCAAAGGCATCTCATCCCTCTTCGAAATACTTCCCATTCTTTGGCAATTTAGACAGTTCCGAGCAAATTCACACGCATCCTTGAAAATGGTGGGCCAATAAAGCCCACATTGAAGAACCCGATAACCGGTTTTCTGCCCACTGAAATGACCCCCACATGCTGATGAATGTGCATGAGCCAAAACCTTCAACACCTCGGTGTCGGGAATACACCTCCGAATCACTTGATCCGACCCAATCTTGAAAAGGTCCGGTTCATCCCAAATATACTGTTTCACTTGAGCCATAAACCGTTGCCTTCTCTTCTTCTCCCAATGGCTTGGAATGGAATCCGTGGCTAAATAATTCACAAAATGAGCATACCACAGTGCGGTAGACACGGCTAGCAATTGCTCATCAGGAAACCGTTCATTTTTTTCCATCGTGTCGTCAACTCCTTCTAATGGAATCCGGGATAAGTGATCCGCCACAACATTTTCACATCCTTTTTTATCCCGAATTTCTAAATCGAACTCTTGCAATAAAAGCACCCAACGAATCAAACGGGGCTTTGCATCTTTCTTCTCCATCAGGTAATGGACCGCACTATGGTCCGAATACACAATCACTTTGCTTCCCCATATGTACGATGGAAATTTGTCCAAGGCATACACCACCGCTAACAACTCATTTTCGGTTGTGGTGTAGTTCAGTTGCGCCTCGGACAATGTCTTGCTTGCATAGTAGATTGCCACCGGTTTTTTTATCAATCCGTTGACCCAAAACCGCTCCAATTGTTGTGTCACTTGCATCACACATGATCTCGAACGGCTTTGACCAATCCGGCGGTTGCAAAATGGGAGCTTTCACCAACTGTTCCTTCAAAATATTGAAAGCTTGCAAACATTCATTAGTAAAATCAAATGAAACATCTTTAAGAAACAAATTACATAAAGGTTTAGTGATTACACTAAAACCTTTAATAAATCTTCGATAAAAACCCGCATGTCCCAAAAACGACCTTACCCCTTTAACATTTTTCGGTGGAGGCAGAGTTGAAATTACCTTTATTTTTTCCTTGTCTACCTCCATCCCTCTATTGGAAATCACATGACCCAACACAATACCCTCTTGCACCATGAAATGACTTTTCTCCCAACTTAGCACCAAATTTTTCTCGACACATCTTTTTAAAACTTTTTCCAATTCGTCGAGACAAGATTCAAAAGTTGGGCCAAAAATGGAAAAGTCATCCATGAATACTTCAAGTGACTCCCCGACCATGTCCGAGAAAATACTCATCATACAACGTTGAAAAGTGGCCGGGGCATTGCACAATCCGAATGGCATTCGCCGAAAAGCGAAAGTGCCGTATGGACACGTGAAGGTGGTTTTGTGTTGGTCATCCGGATGAATAGCAATTTGGTTATACCCCGAATACCCATCCAAAAAACAGTAATATTTTTGACCCGATAATTTTTCAATAATTTGGTCAATGAACGGTAACGGAAAATGGTCTTTAGAAGTGGCGGCATTCAATTTCCGGTAATCAATACAAATACGCCACCCGGTGACCGGTCGGGTGGCGATTTGTTCACCATTTTCATCTTTTATTACTTGAATGCCGGCCTTCTTAGGCACTACTTGGGTAGGACTTACCCAAACACTATCCGAAATCGGATAGATAATACCTGCATCCAACCACTTAATTACCTCCTTTTTTACCACTTCCCGTAAATTCGGGTTCAATCTCCTTTGAGCCTCTCGGGTTGGTTTCGCATCTTCGGTCGTGATGATTTTGTGCATGACGATTGAAGGACTAATTCCTTTCAAGTCGGAAATCGTCCACCCAATCGCTTCTTTATTTGCCTTCAACACCTCCAACAATGCTCGCTCTTGATTCATTTCCAAATTAGAGGCAATAATGACCGGTAAAGTGTTATTATCCCCTAAAAACGCATATTTCAAGTGGCTAGGCAAGTTCTTCAACTCCACTTTCGGTGGAGTTTCCAGTGACGGTTTCGTATCCGAATTAATCTCCGCTGGTAAACTTTCAATTTGATGGGTCCACGGTGGTCGTCCTTCTCGAACCGCTAAAGCCTTTTGATTTTTCTCTTCCATCCTCAATGCGCATACATGTACCTGTTCAGAAAAATCACAAACACAAGTTTCCAATACATCTTCCTCATACTCGTGCGGGTCACACCTGTCAACTAAATCTGCCATAAAACACTCATCACCACCCAAAGAGTTAGAAACGTTAGTAAAAACATTTAATCTCATTTTTCTATTTCCAAAGGTCATATCAACTGTACCATATCGACAATCAATAATGGCATGAGCGGTGTTCAAAAATGGTCGACCCAATATGACATTTTGTTGTTGACTTGGGTCAACCGATGAGTAGTCCAAAACTAGAAAGTCAACGGGATAGTAAAATTCATCCACTTTTACTATCACATCCCGCACAATCCCTCGGGGAAGCTTGTGAGATAAATCGGCTAAAACAACCGTTGTCTCGACCCGTTTCAATGGACCAAAATCGTATTGGTCATATAAGCCCCCCGGTAAAATACTTACTCCGGCACCAAGATCCAATAACGCCCTCGACATTTGAAAATTTCCAACTTGAATATTAATTAATGGCGTTCCCGGATCTTGGAGCTTAGGAGGAAGATCCCCTTTTAAAACTGCACTTACCCGCTCAGTCAAATTAACCTGTTTAGGCACTTTCTGTTGCCTCTTTTGGGTGCACAATTCTTTTAAAAATTTTGCATACGCGGGTACTTGCTTAATTGCCTCAAGTAAAGGAAGATTTACTTTTACTTGTTTGAACACCTCCCACATCTCCTCTTTTTGAGGGCCCCTTTTTGAAATAATGTTCTTCTTACCTGGGTCTATTAAAGCCGAAGGAAAAGGGATAGGATTTGACCCCCCCCCCCCTATTTTTCTTGTTATTCAAAAGTTCACTTAGACCCGGTTTTCCAAATACTTTTTCAAAAGTTTCACTTTTCGATTTACCCAATGGTGATGATGCGTCATCATCACTTTCCACCCCCGTAATATCCTCAACTACCCCTTCAACCAAATTCGGGGAAGAGTCATTTTTGTATTCTTTACCACTTCTCAAAACACTTACATGATTAATAGGAACATTACGTGAAGAATTATGAGAGGGGTTTACCTTAGTGTCGCTTGGAAGTTGACCCTTATTCTTCTTCAAATCCGCTACTTCGGTTGCAAGTTGACCCATTTGGGTGGTCAAAGATTGAATGGCCTTGTCACGAACTTCGTCTTTTTGTAGACGAGCATCATCCAACTGATTTCTTCTTTGCATCTCTTGTTGCATCGTCTTTAACACAACCATAACCTCATTCCCACTTTAATTGGATGGTCCCGGTCCCCCAGTTTGTTGTTGGTATTGTCTTTGATAACCTTGATTACCTTGATTACCTTGATTTGCATATGGTTGACGCGGAACAAAGTTTGATTGAGGTGCTCCTTGAAAATGTGGGTTGGATTGATTCGCGGGATTGCCATAACGAAAATTCGGGTGATTTCGCAACCCCGGATGATACATATTTGAATTCATGTTATAATTTCTACCACCCCCACCTTGGCCTTGGCCATGAATTGCATTGACTTTTTCGAAATTTTCTTGAACCCCCAAAGTGCAATTATCCACTACATGGCCCAATTCATTACAGTTAGTGCAAACATCATAAACTTGATTAGTAATTTGCACATTACCATCCTCCACCGCATGCAATTGGGTTCTAGTAATGGCCGGTCTCGCTCTCCTAGATGATTGAGCCTTCCTCTTTGATGTGACCGCCATTTGTTCCAAAAACGCCCAATCGTCTTGCTCGTAATTAGTACCGAATGTACCATTTGTGATAGACATTAAGTCACGAGCATCTTTGGAATTCAACCCTTCATGAAACGCGTTCAACAACTCCCACAATTCGATCCCATGATGAGGGCAATTTTTTATCATCAAATTAAACCGTTCGAAAGCTTCGTGAAACATTTCACCTTGTTATTGTTGGAAGCTTCTCAAGCTTCTTCTCGCATCGTTGGTCTTTTGGGTCGTGAAAAATTCTTCTAAAAATCTTTGTTGCATCTCCGCCCATGTATAAATCGAAGCCGATGGTAAAGTGTAAAACCATCTCTTCGCTTTATCTTCCAACGAGAATTGAAACAATACCAACTTTACTTCATCCGATGAAAATCCTTGCCCACCGATAGTATTGCATATCGAATCGTATGCCTCCAAATGAAAATAAGGTTCCTCCGTGGCTAATCCCTTATATTTCGGTAAACTTTGGAGGGAATTAGTTCTAACTTCGAACGTCCTCCCTTGATTGTTTTGAGGAATAACTACCGGTGAAGGATTGTTAGTAATAACCGGCCTAAAATGTGCTTCAATACCCCTCACGGCCTCCCGATTATATCTTCTTGGCACGCCCAACGGTACTTGTGGTGGCAAACCGGCTTGCCTAGGCATTTGTCTTCGAGGTTGAACTTGTCTAGGAATTTGTTGTTGAAATTGCGGTTGAGGTTGAAATTGTTGTTGAGGCACTTGTTGCTCATATTGTTGAACTTGTGGAGGTTGACCTTGTGGAGCTTGCGGTATATCTTGCGGTCTTCGCACAAATCCACCCCCTCCTTGAAATCCCGTTTGATTTCCATTACCCCCAAGGGTATATTCACCTTCATCATACCCCTCATAATCATCTTCATAACCGTCATCAAACCCATCATCTTGCACTCTCATAAACGGCATCGCGGGAGATTGTTGGTATTGGAACCTCGATGGTGGTTGTTGTTGTTGAACCGGGGTGGTAAAGGTTATAGGTGGGTCTTGTTGAAATGGGAATGGTTGACTCTGTTGGGAGGACGATTGACCTTGAGTCGGGAAGAAATGGCTAAATGGTGGAAAGGTTGATGCCGTTTGGTAGCTCAATGGATTTGGTGGAAGTGTGCTTGTAGGAACAGTGGTATTTGTAGGTTTGCTCTCACTTGTTATAGGTCTTGATGGAATAGGAGGTGTGGTGGTTGGTAGTGTTTGACCCGTAGTGAGAATTAATGGATCCATGACGTTTTTCGGTGTAGTAGGAGACCAAGTGACTTTGTTCTCCCTAAGTAAAACTCGGTTCCGTGAAAGTGTTCGTTCAATTTCCGGATCAAATGCTAATGGTGATGACTTTTTGGAGCCTCTAGTATGCATACACCTGTAAGTACCTGCACACTAACACAACCAGCGTAAACCCGAAAATAACAATCAAAAAACTACGAAAGTTAACACACGTTGCGCACTACTCCCCGGCAACGGCGCCAATTTGACGTGAGGTCGTAGTCTCACTCAAAAATAAACCAATTACACTAAATAGATAGTGGTAAGTGGATATCGAACACAGGGAGTTTGTGGAAAATGTGCTCACTAAGTAGTTCGGATTTAACTAACTTAAAATAAATTGCAAGAAATGTAATTTTCAGAATTTTGATTGTTGATTTTGAAAACTAAAATTATCTAAATTAATCACAAATCAAAATATTGTAATTCAGAAATGAGAGAACATGTCTTCCCCCGGTTTCAGGTTTCCATGAATGATAATACTGATGTTTAATTAGGAAGAACTACATAGACATAGTTCATGAAAATATGTTTGATTGTGATAAAAGGGGACCAAGTGCTTGGATTACAAGAACGCAAGATTGTCACCCGATGATCAATTAAATATATCCAACCCCGAATTCCTCCCAATAAATCTCGATTGCCAGCGGCACCAAGAATTGATGGTTAGAAAACGATGTTAAACAATATCAACGAATACAATCAAACACATAAACACCACAATAACACAACCAAAATGATTAGATTATTGTCCTACAAATAACATAAACATCAACAAACATTCAAAAGATAAACCTTACAATCCGGAGGAAAACATATGAAAACTTAGCCACACATCGTTCGGTTGATCATCATCAAGCAACTATCAATGTTCATGTGAATCAAAAACACCAACCCAATTGTTTCAAATTGCTTCTAACCAAGAAAATCACCCAAAATCGCCCTTGAAACTGCTGCAAAACGTCTCCCAATGATTGGATCTCAAAAGCCTCTTCAAAAACTGCTTTAATAGGGCAGTTACACTTTTCACGCCAATGACCACCGTAAGCTACGGTGCCCACCGTAGCTTACGGTGGTGAGCAACAAGCTACGGTGGTCCAAAACTGCTTTACGGTGCTATGAAAATTCCCCAGATACCACCGTAGCTTACGGTGACCACCGTAAGCTACGGTGGAGCTCAGTTCATTCTCTCCTTTTCTTTGTTTGTTTCAATGATGATTGAGTCTCTTTCCGCTTGCTTCAATCCTTGCGTTAAATGCATCCAATTAAACTCTTTTGTACCTGAAACATTAAACCACCATAGTCATCTAATTCTAACAAGTAATCGACTTAAATGTAGGATTAAAATACCATTTATAGCACTTAAAGGTCGTCCTACGGACCACCCGTCATATTCCACAGTACTTTCACAAGGTGAAGACACTGTGCAGGGAGATCGGAGAGTTGGATCAGTCGGCAAAGATCGGAGACTCGAGAATGAAAAGAATCATGATACACGGGTTGCGACCTGAGTTCCAAAGTTTCGTTGCAGCTGTGCAAGGGTGGCCGACCCCACCATTACTAACCGATTTTGAGAATCTACTTGCAGGGCAGGAAGCTTTGACCAAGCAGTTTACTACAGTTACGGTTAAGGCCGAAGAAGAAGAGAAAGCTCTTTATGCCAACAAAGGCAAAGGAAGGTACCGGTCAAACAAAAACCCAAGACAAAGGAGTTATGACGAGAGATCTAAGAGACAATACCATCAAAAGGACAATCGTGACACAAAGAGTGAGAGTTGTTCATCCGATGAAGAAGATCAAAATAACGAAAAGAAATCAACATCGGGTATAAAGCGGTTTCCTTTCAAGTGTTATAATTGTGGACGAAGGGGACATATGGCAAAGTATTGTAGGCAACAAAGAGAAGAGGGAAATGCAGCCACAACCACAGAAGAAGAAGCGTGGGATATTGAAGCAAACATAGCCCAAGTGAAAGAAGTTACAGCCCCCTCATGGCTACCACTGAACACAAGTCTAACAACCTTGGTGACTGGACAGTTGATTCTAGATGCTCAAACTACATGGCTGGAGAGAAGGAGAAACTTTGTAACCCATTGAAATTCAAAGGTAATGATGGTGTGGTGATCGCTGATAACTCAAGACGTCCGATCGCACACACGGAAGATGTAAAATTCTCGACAGTTAAGAATAAGAGGGAGCTGTGCAAGCATAGGCATGGGATGAAAGTTGATGTTGAGAGGGAGTGATGAAGTTACAACATCAAGGGTGGTTTGGTTGATCTCGAAGGGGTAGTTGGAGGAGATCTTAAAGTGCAAGGGGGTAAACTGTTAGTTAGTATTAAAGTTGCACATGCGGCACATGATTAAAGATAAGCTAGAAGTCCAAGTCGGTGTGTTTCTGTTTGTATTTGAGTTTGAATTTGAGTCAATATAGGAGTCTTAGGCTGCAAGTAAAGTAGATTTATAAATAGGTTATTCTGTCATTCATGTAAGTGTGTCCTTCAAGTTTTTGATTAATAGAAAAGAGTCGCAGAGTTCCTGCACATCTGTGTTCGTGTTTTGCTGTGATCCACTTTAAACATTAACAAGTAACACAGATGTCTTTTAAGGAATGGATTTCAACTTGCATATTATAGAGCACACAAAATGGTAAACGCACAATGCAACAAGCTATTTCAATACCAAACCCTAATCCTAAACCAATATTGACTACAAAGAGAACGAACAAGAAACCCTACCCTACCTCCTACAAACACCATCAGTGATAAACTCTATATAGTACCACCATCATCGGACGTAATCGCCAACAGTCACACCAATAAAACTATAAAAGAAACAAAGCGATGGCGACGTAAAAGTAAGAAAAACAACTAGAAAACGCCTAGCAGAGCAAAATAACACAAGTTCACACGAAATCCTAAATCGTACGAACGTCATCGGGAAGAAACCCTAGATCGCAGCACTGTTAACGGAAGTGACCCGTAATAACCCCAAGAACAAAAGAACCAAATCAATGGTGAATCGTGCGTAAGAAAACCAACAAGAAAAGTGACAAACAGAGGTAAAAAAAACATGTTCGACAATGAACTCATAGTTTGGAGAAGAAACCCTAGCAGGGAGCATTTGAGAGAGAAAGAGAGAGTAGACAGAGAGATGAGATAGATCTGGCGTATGGAACGTGCAACCGGGTCAAATGAGGATCTGCGTCTGCTATATTTACCCATTTGATTTACAATTTCAAACTAAATTAACAATTAAACATTTGACAACCCGTTTAACAGTAACGTACAAGCTTTGGTTCGTTTGGTACAACTCATTTTTTGGTGTTAGGATATGTAGTTATTTTGTTTTCTATTATTTATACGTTGGGTGCGTGGTTGTGCTCGTAAAACCTTCTTATTTTTTCTTTTACGTCTTGGGTTCGATCTTTTCCTTGAGGCCTTTTTTTTTCTGGGTTTCTTAGTTCACGTGTCTTTACCTGCCATCCCTACCCATTATAGCTTTACAACGTGTCGTTTCTTGGCTTTCTCAAAGAGCTTTATCATTTGTTTTGGTTCTTTATGTTTTTTTTTCGCATTTTCTTCTTTCTATTGTTGCTGCTCTGTAAATAGTTCATTTTGCGTTCGAATTTCTTTTCTTCTTCTTTCTATTTCTTTTTTTCGTGGTTAACCTATTGACGTGCTACTCTATATGCCTATCAATTTGCTTTATTTCAATGTTCTTCCTCTGCCAAAAAAAATTTCTTCACTCCTTGCTTCCTCTGGTCTGTACGGTTCTTGATTTTTTTTTGTGCAGGGTTTAGGTACCGGAGATCAACTGAAATTCTTAATATTTCTTCGTTTCCTTCTTAACTTCGGTAGTAAAATTTTAATTTTTTTGCCTGTCTTAGTTCGTTAAATGAAGGATTTACAGATGTTTGCATCTGGATATTTGTTGTTTAGGATGGCCGATTAGTTGATAAAGTTAAGGCTCTTCAATTCTATATACATGTTTGCATGCCCATTTTTGTTCTTGGATTTACTTTAGTAAGCATATGCGTTCCTTAACAATCACCTAAATTTGCAAAAAAAAAAAGTATGAAGTAGGTCGAAGTATTTTCAAATTTTCCTTAAATAGTGAGTGCCTCATTCTTTAGGTCTTTTTTGTTGGCATGGATGGTTGGTGTATTCTCCCTCTCTTCAGTTTAGTGACTATATGTTTTTGTCATTTTGGTAAATATTCAGAAATTTGGGATTGTTAAAATGTGTTCTTGAGCCTTTGCATGTGTTGTTGACTTTTTTTTGTTCAACGCCATGTACACTGGATTTATTGCATTTAAGCATACCTGTTTTGACATGAATCTGTTATGAAAAAGAATCATAGATGTTTGTTTAGTTGGTTCATGGATAAACGGATACAGGTTTTTCTGAATTATATCTTTCATATTGTTGTTATTTTTGTCATCTTTGTAAGCATTCAGAAATTTGGGATTGTTAAAATGTGTTCTTGAGACCTTGCATTTGTTGTTGACTTTTTTGTTCAACGCCCTGTGGACTGGATTTATTGCATTTAAGTAGAGCTGTTTTGACATGAGTTTTTTATGAAAAAGAAACATAAATGTTTGTTTAGTTGGTTTTTGGATAAATGGATGTAGGTCTTTCTGAATTATATCTTTGTTCTTTTTGTCATATTTGTCAACATTTAATTAATTATTTATCAGCTTCTTCAATTGTGTTATTCTAACTTAAGGGTTTAATATACTGATTATTTGATATTTTGAATTGTTTTGTATTTTATATTCATTTCTTATATACTAATTGTTTATCTTTTGCAGTGATCTTAACATAACAGTTGTTCTATTTTTGTGTTGTTAGAAGATCTTCTTGCTATCTTCAGAAGCTTTGAGGTCTGTTTTGTTATTGTTTCACATTTTTGTTTTTTTTGTTTCATGTAACATGATACAGAAGTAGAATAACATATGTTTTGTTGTGTTAGTTTTGGGTTGTATCATGTTTGTTGTTTTTAGCTTGCTTAAAGTTTTATATGAGAGAAATATTACTTAGGTTGTGTTATGTTATGTTTAATTTTGATAGCTGCTTTGATTAGATGCAGAATGTTTTGAATGTTTTAGACATTAGCTGTATTTTTTTTTCTTTTATTTTGTTCTTAGTGATTAGACGTTTAGTTGTCTTTGTTTGACGTTACAAATGCGACATTTTTCTAGGAAAAAAAAGGCAGAACATTGCTTTTGATGCTGAAGCTTGCCAGTCGCCTGCGCAACATGCAAAGCGCTCTTCGATGCTGATTGCAACAACCCGTTCGGTTTCTCTGATACATTCTGCTTCTGATCTGATGTGTCCTGCTTCTTCAATTGGTTGTAGCTCATCTTCACCGTCACATGTTCATATATCATCTAGCTACGAAAGTTTGGGCATGTGTTATCAGGTTTGCGAGTTTTGTGGAGCGATGTGTTTGTTTAATGAACGTCTGGCTGGTTTTCCATTGAGTCGTCGTCCCCGTTATAACATATGTTGCCGTGGTGGAAAAGTTAAATTGCCGCAGCCACTCTATCCTCCTGCAATAAAGCTTTTGTTTCAGGACTTAGCTTTCATGTCAAATATTCGCTTAACTCTATGTTTTATATGACTTCGTTTGGAGCCAAAATTGATGAATCAGTTAACAAAGGTTCTGCCAAAGAGGTTGTGGTTTAGTGGTTGAGGTGAGGTGTGAAGTCCCAAAGGACCCGGGTTCAATCCCTGTCACCACCATTAATTTCTGAGGCATGCAAATGAGGCCTAGTTCTTAGGCTGATGCACAGGGTTTTACCCACGCCGATCCAGGGTACGAGCCTCAACTCTCCCTCAAGCCCGGAAGGGGCCGTATTGGGTGGGATTTTTCCTTGGATGCTCTCCAACTCTGACGCCAAGTGGGCCCGGTTAAGGCAACATATTGGCCGGAGTTGGACGAAACTCTCCTATGTGATAGGGGGTGCGACGTCACAACATTCAATGTTCGCCGTTCAAAAAAAAAGTAAGGTTCTGGTCCTTGTATGTTTTCAAAGTTGAAGGGCTAATATCACATTGGATTGGTTCACTTTGTGTGCCTCCTGGACTTAGTCCTCGGTTCTTACAAGTTACAAATACACCGGTGTAAACTCACTTACACTTGCGAATTTATAAAAATGCAAAAAAGAACATGACGTTGAATTCGTGTAATAATATTATTCAAAAAAATAATGATTGGATCGATATTTGCAGGGTTTTTTTGGGTTTTGACACGAAAACATGGTTATTACAAGTTCCCAATCCTACACACACATAAAAATTATGAACAAGTGTGATTGAAATCATACTTTTCATTCACACCTTTTCGGTGGTAACTGACCCAATCATTGGATAAAACGCTCCATTTCTAAAACTTAGAGTTAATTGCACAAATGGCTCATGTGGTTTGATCTAATTGCATGTTTGGCCCAAATTTTTTAAAATTAACTCAAACGTTTGTGACATGGTTGTGCCTTTAGCCCTTGACTTTAATATAAGTTAGTTTTTAAATAGAAAATTAGCCCATGTGTCATACACGTGACTTACAATTGCAAACTTAACCCTATAAATGTGTTAAAATCCATAAACTTCTGTAAAAGTCAGTAAAAAAATAGTGATTTCACGAATTTTTACTGACCTTTACTAGTTTTTAACTTATTTTTAGGGTTAAGTTTGCAATCGTAAGTCACGTGGATGGAACATAAGCTAATATTCCGTTAAAAACTAACTTGCATTTAATGTCAGGGGCTTAAGGCGCAACTAGGTCACAAACGTTTGAGTTAAGTTTGCAATTTTTAAAACTTGAGAACCAAACGTGCAATTTGGTCAAACCACACAGATCATTTGTGCAATTAACTCTAAAACTTAGTATAATACTAATTTAAACATAATTAAAATATTGTGAAGATTAAATACAAATTAACGCAACTCATTAGTCTGCTTGCAAATTAATGGATTCTTGTGTTCAGAGCAAATAACATTTTTATTCATCTCTGATTGAAAGGAGAGGGTCAGATGAACCTTGTTCATCTGAAACGTCGAAATCATCCACAATGACCATCGGTATCTTGTTCTTCTCTTTGCTCTGCCCCCATATCACGGTGTAAAACCCTCCAACAATTATTACGGCTCCAATGATACTATATATACGAATTGAAATATTCAAGAACAAGCCTTGGCTAACCAGTTTCTTTTAACAACGAAGCAAGAGACTCAAACGAATCTATTTCAGACATTTTGTGATGGAAAAGATTAACCATTTACCTTCCTAAATGAAGTGAATCACCTAGAAATGTGACACCCATGATCGCTGAGATAACGATTGAGAGGGGCGAGAACATGGCCACAAAAACTGGACCTTTTTTCCGCAAGCACCAAGTCAAAACACTATTACGAAACACAGTGGAATAAACCGCCTTCAAATACAACGAGTCAATCTACCAATACCAATATATATAGATTTTTTCCTAACTTGAAAATTTGGTTTAGATTACTCAATTTACCCCCAAAACAACAGCAGTCACCTCGTTTCCAGTTTGTAGCACCCAAGCGCTTGGATTTCGTTCTAGGAAAGGAGAAAGAGCTATACATTGAATTGTTCCAAAGAGGCGGTAGAAAAAGACAATGGCTTGTTGATCCGGGTACTCTAGCTGTTGCTGACTAGATGTGTAAACCAAGAAATAGTTACACACATGCACACTTATATATAAAATACGTTACATATAATATAAAGTAAAGTGTGTTGTAGACAATTCGAAGAATGTGAAAGTATGTTATATTTTGTTGCAATTAAGTATTGGGAAAATTATAGTTCAAAACTGTCTAGGGTTTTGTGTAATCGAACGAGATCTTACTTGTAATACATTCCATATGCAATTGAAGGTCACGCCGATAGTAATAATCAGACCCCCAAATACCCATTTGGATGGTTGTGACAACAAAAGCTGATCGGGTGAATCCTGAGAACCGGTGTATGAAAAATATACGGGCCTTGATAGAATATGAACACCATTGCTCCTGATATTGCCATCATGGTACCCAATAATTTTGCTACACTACTTGAACTTCTTATGTCTAAATTCTCCATCCTAGAACACAGATAGAATTAGTTTAAGAAAGAAGCAATTTCTATGGATAACAAACCATTGCAATTATTTATCCGCTAAAAATCACTAAATAACAACTAAGTTATAATTGTTTCATTTAGGAACTTAAGTTTCATGATATTTATTATTGTGAAATTTTCTATCACTTGTTAAACTAATGGCGTAAATGAAAACGCGGAAAAATCACCCGATAGTAACAAAGTTTCGTAAGTGTTCACTAAACTAATTCAAACTTTTTTAGTTTGATAAAAAAAACCACTCAATTTAATTGTGTTTCAATTTTGTGAAATTGGCATCTAATTTTTTTTAAAGAATTTAAAATGTGACATGGAATGAAACAACAATTATGTAACCAAATATTACAATTGTATTCCAAATTTCCAGTTGCGGACTTTGTCTAAATTACCAGCAAACCGAACTGTAAACATCCTTATTTGTTAACATTATCCCTAATTTGAAATAAAATGAATCATGCTGGTTAGCGTTACCTGAAAAGTACCGCAACGAAGAATGTAAACCCAGGAGCCAAGTTCAAGATGGCACTTGCCATGGTTGGAGAGCTGTAAGAAACACCTACATACCAAAGTACCTGAAAAAGAGAAAGCCTACATACAATCCAAAAGTAATCAGAATGAGAATGATATAAATGTAATGGTTAGTGTTTCTCTATCCTCTCTTTTGAAATAAAAAAAAAGTAGGTACATATTAGTTTTGTTTTTTTTTATATAACATAAAAAAAATTATGTGAGAGTACGTGGACTCGATTGCTTACCCGAGAAGACCAAGGATGAAAAATCTTAATAGAATACGGAAAGTGAGTGGAGGACGATCAACCTTTCTGTACAAAGGCAAAGTAATATAATAGGTATTTTCTTTGAAAGAAAGAAAATTGGCGGAGGATGACAAACCTGAGGATATGAAGGATGAAAAATGGAAGAAGAATCAATGTCCCGAGAGCGATATGGTAAACGACATAGACGATACTGCCCATACCATCATTCATCGCTGCTTTGACTATGGTCAACACCGCCATATCAGCATTGCAACAAACGGAACCACATCATCCATCCATGGCCATGCAACAGTTGTTCTCCTCGTTGTCACAGATGAAGTCTCTTCACAGATTCCAGATACATCCATCCGAATATACAGATTCAAGTCTACCAACCAATGCTTAAGCGTATATTCTCTTCACATCAACGTCTTTCATTAATCGCTGTTAGACTGGCTGACCTACCAGCAAATATGGATTTTAAGAAAATGGACATACAGTTGTCCCACTAAATTAATGTTAGTGGTCCATGTCGAATTTTTTTTATGTAAAGGAATTCCCGTACACCATTAAAATATGGGAAGATCGTTTGAATGGTCATTTTCACCAAAGATATCATTCGAACAAATATTGAAACTTAGAACACGAGTATCAAGAATTCAAGATTACTTCAATTATGCAAATGATGGCAAGTTTTGTGCAAGCCGAATGGAATAAGAACTAGTGTATTAACTTATTATCAAAATTCAAATGACTATTTAGATAAAAGTTAATAGGCAAACGGCTTCCCGTGATTTTCCCTTAAAATATTATCAAACTAATATTTTGCTGTGTTGAGACTAAAAGAAATTACCACTTATTTGAAATGTTGACTATTTGAGTTTTTCTTAAACTAATAAGAATAAACTGAAGGATTATAGAAGATAAGTAAAAGTGTTTTTATTTTTATTTTGTGAGAGTCATAATCTAAAAGGGGGGAAAGCTTATGCCGTGTAAACGAAATGGATGACGAGGATGTATTATAAAGGACCAAAGGTTAAAGGAAGGAGAAGGAGAGTGAAAATATAATATTCAACATGATATATCCTTGAATAAAATACCGAGTATCTTGTGTGCCAAAAAATGTTTGTCAAAAAGGGAAGTGAACATGGCAGGTCTTAGTGATCATTGCACAATCACAGACCTAATGAGTAACGGGCAATGGCAATGGCCAGAAGGATGGACTTAAAAGTTCCCAGCATTAAACATGATTGAACCTCCTGATCAATTGAATTATTCTACAAGGAATAGCATCAAATGGAGAAGTAAAAATGGTAACTTGGTGGATTTTTCTCCAAGTACAGCCTATGTGAACCTTATCGAACACAAACCAAGGGGGCGTTTGATTCGCACAGTGTTTGGGAATTAGAATTGGAATTGGATTCTGAATTGGAATTTTAAGGATTTCTTTAAAAATTCATGTGTTTGGTTGATACATTTGTTAAAGGAATTATAATGTAAAAATTTCTAAAATGACAAAATTACCCCTTAATAACATTAATAAAATATAAAACAAAAATCCAAACTCAAATTCTTAAAAAAATGAAACGGCTAAGGTTATTACGTAAATTATAAACATTTATGAGTTTTCCTTTAAAATGTTGAGGGATTCTGAATTCACATCAATTAAAAGATTTAGTTGGAATTAACTCTAATTACAATTATTTCTCTTAGCCAACCAAAAATGCAAGTGAATGGAATTTAAACTCCAATTCCATTGAATTCTGACAACAAAAAACCGAGCGTCTAAATAATAATAATGGAGGGACCTAGATCGATAAATTTGAAAATGAAAGTCCTTCCCCTTCTATATCCTAGCCACCATCCACCCTCACTCCCTCATTCTTCTATTCACTTCATCATCCTAGAAAGAGAAAGCAGAGATTCTAGGGAGAGAAACCGATGTTTTGTGAGCTTTGCACCAACTTTCGGAGCTCAAGCAAGGGAGAACACTATAGCATCATCTTCTGGTCGAGATTAGAGGTAATAACAGCTCCTCGGGTTTCGGGTTTTCATGATAAAGGTCGAATTTTTACATATTATTTGGCATAAAACGTTATATCTAGCCTTGTATGAGTTAAACAAAAGGTTTATACGTAAAAAGTTGGAATTTTGGGTTAAAACCGATATTTTTGGCAAAAACACGTGGATCGGCCGAAAGTTTGTAGTTCCGGCCGAAAGTAAGTTCCGGCCAAATGGAAGTTCCAGGCGAATGCATAGTTCTGGTCGAAAGTTTTCTAGATTTAATATAATTCGTATTAAACTTTAGATCTAGCCTTTGTTACCGTTTTGGAGTGATATGCATGCTCACTAAAATGATTTATATATAAAAAGGATTACACTTACGAAACGTACAACGGTTTATGAACATTTATGCATGTTATGAATGGTTATAGTGATAATGTTTTAAAAGGGAAGAGGGTAACGTTTTTATAAAGTCATTACATGGTCTAAATCTTCTATGGTTCATTCGGGGACAGACGCTATGTTATGTTTATAGTTTGGCAATACCTTTTTATGGCTAACTAGCGGTTGTACAACTGGTAAGGAAGTGATGACGATTATCTCGAGGTTAACGTGACCCCTGTTTATAGTTGTTTTGTCGGTCTATGGCGGTGAGACCATATGGGCAAAACGTTGTATCTGTCGGTCTATGGCGGTGAGACCAATATGGATGTTTACGAGACGACGTAGACCTAGACATTTATGTATGACTTGTGATGTATGTTTTATGTACGTAGATCTAGACATTTATGTACGTTTTATTCTGTCTCGGGTTATGAGAAACTATGGGAGACATATGGAGATCTTGGGTAGTCATCTCATACACTTTTCCTACTCATAGAGTTATTTGGACATATTTTTTTGTTTCTGCTTCTCTACTTTTATTTCACTTAAGTAGGGAAATTTCCTTTGTTTTATATTTCATTGGTCACTTGCTATGGTCTTCTTTTGACCCCTGTGATCAATTCAGCAGAGGAGATGGGGAATATAGGATGTATATACATGCCAGGAGTTGGCATCAGCCCGGGAGTCATATGGATGAACCATACCATGAGTTCTTTGATGACAGTTTCCTCTAAATTCTTGTTTTTTTTTTCTTTTCTGGCCACCTCATGATATGGAAACCCTGCTTATAACAAAAGGTCAAACCTTTTATCCTTTCTTATTGACAGTGGCGGAGCTTGAAGAAAAACGCAGGGGGGCGGAATTTTTTTTCCTATAGGGGGCCGGAACTATACAATTTTCAGCCGAGTACGTATAAATTAACATTACTGAGTGAAAAATCGGCCTAATACGTATATATTAACACTTCTAAGCGAAAAATCGGGGGGGGGGGGTCTCACTATCCTTCGCCCCTGCTTATTGAGTCAGTTAAGTGTCAATCTTTTTGGATTTTGTGGCATTGGGTGTTTATAAAGTTGGAAAACATTATGGTTTGGAGAGGGAGCACTGGAGAGGGTATGGTAATCATCTTTCATTCTAAATTCAGTCATAGATTCACAAAAATATTATTTGAGTGTTTTCTATTAAATCACCCATTAATAATATGTTATTTTTCTGTCTTTTTGCTGATCATATGTTTTGGTCCATCTTTGGCACTTAGGATTGGTTCTGTGTATTGGAATAGGGTTTTACGATTCATCTTTGTGCTAGGAGTTAGCACTAACCTGGGAGACATAAGGACGAACTGTACCAAAGACTTTTTGACGACTTATTCCACACTTACTATTTTTGAATTTTGTGATCTCTTTTTGGTATAGAAACCCAAGTTTGAAAAAAAATCGAGTCTGCCTTTTATGTTTACAAGTTTGATTCTTTGAGCCCTTCCACTTGGGATATGCCTCTTATGGGTCATTTGGGTTGGGTTGGTGTTATAAGGAGGAGGTGGGGTGAGGCCAAGGTCATCTATGAAATTGGCAAGAACCCAATGGGCAACATTACTGTTTGGAGGTATGAGTGACATGGCATAGAGAATATGTGGACCAATTTGGGTGTAACAGGGATCTACCGGAAAATCAGGGCGTGCAGGTTCACATGTGAAACTGCAGTGGATAGCTAGTCTACAGTCTACTCATATATGATTTTATTTGTTGGGTCAAATCTCTTATATTGGAGACCAGGTTCAGATTAACCTTGATTAACTCTTCTGAAGTGGATATTATGGTTAATTGGTTGAATCATAGGGTGGTTGTATGGGACAGAATCAATCAAGACATTACAAAAGATGAGAACATGAAAGTTATTATTGAAAGTTGGGTCAAAGACAGAGGAAACCATAGTTTGAATGAAAATGAAACCAAATTGGAAAAAGCCAAACGAGATCAACTCAAAGATGACTGGAAATGGGTTGGACAATCAACGAGATCCAAGTTTAAGGGGGGATTAGGTAAGAAAGGTCAAATCGTGTGCAAAATTGGAGTTTTTTCTTATTATTATAGTTAACGAAAGTTAAAATTTTGAAGATGTTCACATTTACTCTACTGGCGCCGTCACTATGGTGAAGGTTTTTTAAGATCAGGGGGTAATTGATTCGAAAATGAGACGTTTGAGGTTATTCGGGTTAAAGTCAATGGTTTCCGGCTGATTAATGATAGATACGCTACTCGAATTTGGATGGGGAACACATGTGGTGGCTAATGGATTAGACAAAGTTAATGCAGAGTTCGGAGGGTATGGCCTAAAAAGTCAACTCGGAACAACTACTTTGAGGTTGGGGCGGCCAATGAAAGTCAGTCAACCTCCGGTGCATGGTTGACTGGAATTGGCTTGGAAAACTTTTGAAAATCAAGTGTAAGAGGTGGTTGTGCAAGAAAGGTCAAAACTTGGGTAAATTGGGAACTAATTTGTATTCAATAAATGGAAATCAAAGATTAATTGATGGTATCGGTTGTCCTACTGATGCCGCCATTATGGTGGAAGTTTTTAAAAGATCAAAGGCGGTAAATATTAAATTTGAGGTATTTTGGAGCTATTTTGACTAAAGTCAACGATGTTCAAATGTGTTTTGATAGATGTTGGAGCAAACTATGGAGTAAAATCAAAAGTCAAAGTCAGAGTGAATAGTGTCACTCTATTTTGTCATTAGTCATATTCTCATATATGTTAATTGGTTTATGTTATTTCTAAAACTGAAAGTACTTTGACTTTACTTCGCTTTTTTTTTTTTGAAAAACAAATTTCTTAATTTCTGTCAAAGTGGGACTTGAATCCATTATCTTTTTAAATCTTGATGTTTCTAAAGAATTTTTCTGTACCACTGGATCACCAACCCCAATTGACCACCAACCCCAATTGACTTTACTTAGCTTGAATGGAAAAATATGTCCCAAAATATGTTCATAAAACGTAACATCTCGAGAATAAACCAATTTTCTTTCTAAGTCTACACAATTTATAACCTTTTTAAATTTTACTATCAAATATATTAAAAAAATTTATCTAACTAGAAAAAAAAAACTAAACAACCAAAGTTCATTAAGGGTTCAAAGAAAGCATAAATCCATACACCATTTCATAGAAGACTTTCCTAACAGCTCGGATGATCAAATAAGTTGCACCTAGCACACACTCATATACCGCATATTTAAAGGGATTTTGCCTAAAACCCGAGAAGGTGTCTATGTTTCCTCTCTACGATTCCATTATGTTTTAGGTGTAAACACAAGAAGTTTTAGTGAACAATGCCATTTTTTCTTAAAAAAAACAATACTTTTCACTTTCATTATCAACAAACTCAGTCTCATTATCAGTTCTATATTATAAATGACCATCTTTAGATGTTAGCAATAAAATTGGATAAGTTGAGCAAAGCGAACTACAAACATCTTGTATAGTATAAGCCTACATCCGTGGTCGAAAGCCTCGTTCAATGTCAACAAGATTGACACACTTAACCCGATTATTCATACAAAACCTCCCTTCCTATGAAAACCTACCCACACTCATGTTTTTGAAGATAAATTAACCTAAATGAAACTTCTCATATCTAAATTGACACGATTATTGCTTCTGTGCAAACCATTTGTCTTCTTGCACACTAATGGATTCTTGTCTTCATATCAAACTAACATTTTTGTTCATTTCAGATTGAAAGGAGAGGGTCCGATGACCCAGGTTCATCTGAAACGTCCAAATCGTCCCCCATGACCACCATTATCTTGTTCTTCTCTTTGGTCTGGCCCCATATCACCGTATAAAACCCAGTAGCAATTATCGTGGCTCCAATGGCACTGCATATACAAATTGAAAGATTCAAGAACAAGCCTTGGTCCAGTTTCTTTTAACAGTTAAGCAACATACTCAAACGAGTCAAATTCAGGCATTTTGTGACAGAAAAAGATTAACCATTTACCTTCCTAAATAAAGTGAATCACCTAGAAATGTGACACCCATGATCACTGAGATAACGATTGAGAGGGGCGAGAACATGACCACAAAAAGTGGACCTTTCTTCCGCAAGCACCAAGTCACAACATTATTGTGAACCACAGTGGAACAAACCGCCTTCAAATAGAATGAGTACGTAAATCTACCAACACCAAGATATATAGATTTTTTTTCCTAACTTGAAAATTGGGCTTAGATTACTCAACTTACCCCCAAAACAACAGCAGTCACCCCGTTTCCAGGCTGAAGCACCCAAGCACTTCGATTTCGTTCTAGCAAAGGAGAAAGAGCGATACATTGAAGTGTCCCAAAGAGGCAGAAGAAAAAGACAAGGGCTTGTTGATCCGGGTACTCTCTAGATGTTGCTGTCTAGATCATGTGTATATCAAGAAATTGTTATCTATATAACATATCATTGTATATAACATGCATGCTACGACTATTTACATATAATTACGTGAAAATAAAAATATGTTACATATAATATAAAGTAAAGCATGTTCTAGACAACTAGAAGAATGTGAAAGTATGTTATATTTTGTTGCAATTAACGAACTGGGAAAATTATAGTTGAAAACTAATCTAGGGTTTTGTGTAATTAATCGAGGGAGATCTTACTTGTAATACACTCCACATGCAACCGAAGAATCCACCGGTAGTAATAATTAGACCTCCAAGTACCCATTTCGATGGTTGTGACAATAAAAGCAGAGTGGGTGAATCGGAAGAATGGATCCTATGAAAAATATATGGACCTTGATAGAATATGAACACCATTGCTCCTAATATTGCTATCATGGTACCCAGTAATTTTGCTAGACTGCTTGAACTCCTTATGTCTAATTTCTCCATCCTAAAACACAAATAGAATTAGTTTAAGAAAGAAGTAATTTTTATGCATAACAAAATATATAATTGTTTTAGTTTGGCTACTTAAGTTTCATAGTATTTAGAGTTAAATACGGTTTTAGTCCATGCGATTTGGCTAAAATAATCATTTTAGTCTGAAAGTTTTAATTTGACCTTTTTAGTCCATTAGTTTCATTTTAGTTTCAATTAACTCTACGCTTCTAACACCATCCATTAGTTTCCATTCTCTCTTCGTGGGAAAGCCAGAGCGTGGCTAAGCTCATTACCAGCCGGGTCCATCACTACATGGGCTATCATGGCTAAAAAGTTTCTACTCAAGTACTTTCCACCATCAAGAACCACCCAGTTCCGAAACATGATCCATGCTTTTGTGCAAGATGACGAACAAACTCGCTATGAAGCATGGGAAAGATTTAATAAGTTACTAAGAAAGTGTCCACAACATGGGCCGGAACTCTGGATGCAAGTCCACACATTCTGCAATGGTTTGTACCCACAAGCCAGACAAACTGTTGACACCACAACTGTTGGAATCTTTAGCAACCTGACATCGGATAATGCTTATGCTTTACGTGAAAAACTAGCCACAAATGACTATCAATGTCCAACCACCAGAGCTCGGTTTCCATCACAAAAAGCAGTAGTTCACCATGTACACACTCATACAGTTTTAGAGGCCAAGGTGGATGCCATGGTGTAACAGCCCAAGCAAACCGTACCAAGATATTGTCCGCTTTGCCCCCGATGGGTTGCCCATCCAGGAACTCACGGTTTTGTTTTCACCCAACGAGTTGCTCGGCCAAGCAAAACACGTCTTGATAGAGAAGGTATCCACCCCCTTATAAGGAAGGCTTCGTTCTCCCCCTCAACCAATGTGGGATATTACAATCCACCCCCTTTACGGAGCCCAGCGTCCTCGCTGGCACACCAGTTCGGCCCCTACCGATGGGTTGCCCATCCAGGAACTCACGGTTTTGTTTTCACCCGACGAGTTGCTCGCCCAGGCAAAACGCGTCTTTTAAGCAGCATAAACATATCATACACTTAGCAAATCATCACAACCTAAATAACACTTTTAGACCTGATTATTATCATAAAACATCACTTTTATCATCATATTTCCAGATTTCAAACAATCTAAATGATCCATGCTAAAACCCTAGTTTAAATCATGCTTTTGGACAACAATCTTTAGCAATAAACACCTAAATAATCAATTCAATGATCCATGCATAAACTAACATGTTTTCATGCAATAATATATCATTATTTTCTGTTTGAAACAAACCATAACAAAATATTTGATTGCATGTAAAGATCAAGCTCTAATTCATCACTTTTTGCAAGATATGAACACATAAACATACATGCATATACACGACATCCATACATACAAATAAATCCATGAAAATCTTCAATAAAGACCTATTATTTGCTGATTTTAATAGTTCATAAAAAATATTTTATTAAAGGTGAACAATACTTGCAAAAATCAAAGCTTTCTTTAAGAAAAGTAAAGAAAGAGATGGAGATTCATACCACTTGACTAAATCAAGGAGAATACTAGAGAAATGCAAGATGATGGATGGTTTTCTTGAGTATTTGGCTTCACAACTCTTGAATCTTTAAGAAAATGCTTCAAGAACACCAAAAACTCAAGAATGCTTGAAAATACTTAGAGAGAAGATGGTAGAAATGATGTGAAGTTGCAAATGAAGATTGAAGGGGTATTTATAGGGGGTGGGGGATGGGGAGAAGATTTGACATCTTCTATTAAAAATCCATGCAAGTTGAATGATCAAATTTGTGGAGTGTAGTTTTGTACAAAGTGTGTAAGGAATCAAATTAGTGTGTTTAATACTTGATTAGGGTGTGGGACCCACTTTTTATGGCTGATTTTTGGAGAGAGAGAGAGGTCTTCTAGAATCTCATTTGTTTTATAAAAACTACACCACACAAGTGTATGTGACTTTTTATAAAAACTACAACGCTTTTATAAAATTTTACCACTTTAAACATGGTTTTTCATCAAAATAAAAATATATAAAATAGCCACTATTTATTTGCTATCATAATTAGTAAAAATAATAATTTTTGCTAACAGTTCATTTTAACTCATCCGGTACGCGATTGTACCGGGTAAAACGCAACGAAAATCACCGAAAGCGATATTTAACAAGTAGCCCATAATTTTCACATATAATCCACTAATATAAACCAGTTTATATAATTTTCATCAAGACTGATATTTTAAATTAACCGGATCGTCACCAACGTTAAATACGAACATTTTACCGATACGCGGTACCGTAAATTCCAAAAATTCACGAAATGCAAACATATGCATACGAAGGGCTTTGCTAGACTTTATATTGACCTAATTAACTGAAATTAAGTCTAAGACTAGTATAATTAAATTATAAATGCGTTCTAAGGTTATACGGTAAATAACCTGAACATTGCCGGATGTCACACATGACCGTTCAAATTGAGCGTTTGCTTGCTAGCCAAGTGAATTGCAATACCCACGGAGGTTCACACAAGACAAGTGCTTGTCCAGTCGGAACCCAATACACTCCTCTAGAAGAAGTAGACTTTGTGGGGAACCAGAACCATTACAAATGCAGGATGGAATAATCATCCAACTTTCACATGGAAAGATTTGTATAATTCGAATCCACCCAGATTCCCTCAGCGTTCACAAAACCAAGGTACCAGCAGCAATGCTCAACCTGAGAGAAGGTCCATATTGGAGGAACTAATAGAGAAATATATGGACTCAAACCCAATTGAATAACTTGATGGCTTCTTTAAGTATTTTTTTATAATTTAAGACAAATTCAATAGTTGGAACCTTTGTTAACATTATCCTTAATTTTAAATACAGTGAATCATGTTAGTTATTCGTACCTGAAAATTACTGCAATCAAGAATGTAACCCCAGGACCCAAGTTCCAGATGGCACTTGCCATGGTTGGAGAGCTGTAGCTAATGCCTATATACAAAAGTACCTGAAAAAGACAAATTCTACATACAATCCACATATCATATATGTAAAGTAATTAGAAAGAGAGATCTTTGTAAATGAGAGTCACTGTATTGCAAAAGTTTCATTTGGGCTGTTTAAATATAAATAAATTCAAATATGAGATATAAATTTAGAAAACTATACATTAAGCACACAATAAATTTGAGTCATTTATTTTTTTAGTATTAAAAAATAAAAAATAAAAGAAAATGATAGATGTAAGGGTACTAGGGGCACAACCCTAACTACCGTAATGGCTCCAACCAATGAGTGATAGTCATCTTATTTTTACTCAAAGTACACTAAGTGGTAGGGGCATAACCCTAAATACTCTAAGTTTTTTTTCATTTTTTAAATTAAAACTAATTTCATTAATTCAAAACAATAAAAAAAAGAACATAACAATATCTAAAAAAAATGACATAAAATAAATAAAAATAAAAACAATAATTTTCATTAAAAAGGATACATAAATATTTAATCAAACTACTCTTCGTCCAACTCTGGGGTGTTTAGACTTGCAATATGTTCCACAAGATCATATCGAAGTCTGAAATGTGAACTTGAATCATGCAACTCCGAAAGAACATTATCGTCAATAACTGGATCGGATAGAGGATCCCTTATGTAGACCGGTGATATTGCATTTTCGTCATTTTTAAGATCATATTATGTAGTAACATGCACTCATACACCACGTTCCTAATCTTGTCCGGCTTATAAGCCCGAGCGGGTTACCTAAGTATACCCTATTTAGCTTTTAAAACACCGAAAGTTCGCTCGACATCTTTTCTTTCCAACTCTTGCACCTTCTTAAACTTCTTTTTCTTTGGATCGGTTGGATATGCGAACGATTTCACAAAGATAGACCAAGTAGGGTAGGTCCCATCGGTAAGATAGTATCCACATTTGTATTGTCACCCATTTACATGAAATGGACACTTAGGCCCGGTTCCATGTTGCTTGTTGGTAAATGTTGGAGATTGTTGGAGAATATTGATGTCGTTGTTTGAGCCGGGCCAACCACAGAACGCATGTCAAAACCACAAATCATTTGAAGCCACCACTTCGAGCATGATCGACGGGTATTGGTGATCACCTCTCATATATTGGCCACGCAGACTGGTCGAACACATTCTCTAAACGAAAGGTGTACTATCGATGCTACCGAGCATCCCAGAAGGCCATGTTTTTCTTCATGTGCATTGTACAAAAGTGCAACGTCATGGCTTGTTGATATAACTCTTTGTCGTATAACTGAATTATGGCATTACAAAAATACTCTAGGCATTCACATGAAGTCCTGTTGGCCATACTTAAATACTCATCGTATTCGTCGGGAGAATTACCGGTTGCGAATTGTTTAACCGTCGATGTGCATATTTGTAACACCGTGAAACTCTTTTTCATCCTTTCGTTTATGTCCTCTTGAAACCATTTAATATTTAATATTTTCTTTTATTCAACCCGTCTGAAACACGGATTTATAACCTAGTTAAAAATAAACATGTACAAATTAGTTTAATTGTTCTTTTATTTATATAACCTACAATACGTATGTAAGTTGTACTATATAAAAAAATATGAAGAATTAGTTTAGTTGTTCGCTTATTTATATTACCTATGTACTTGTAAGTAAACAATATATAATAAAATAAAATAAACATAAATAAATTAGTTTGATAGTTTATTTTATTTACATAATCTACACATTTGTTATAATCACTAGAAAATTTAAATATATATATGTGTATATCTACAAACAAAATAAACAAACATATACAGAAAAAATCTCACTTCAACAGTAGGGTCTGTGGTGGGTGAGATGAGCACGAACCTTACTCTCTATCACAAAGATAGGGAGGTTGTTCATAGAGAGATCCTAGGCTTTGAAAAAACCCCGTAAAACTGAGAGTAGCAAGAGATAAAAGAACAAGGAGGTATAAAAACCGAAAGACTAACAACACACCTAGAAACTAAAGGCACACCTGATACTAAAGGAAAACCTAAAAAGTAGCTACGGTCAGCACTACCACTAAGCAAAAAAGCAAAATCTCAGCTAATACTAAACCTAAACGGCCCCCTAAAAATCCCCAACTCTTATTCGACTTCTCCAAGAACTCTTATCATTGATCATGTCCTTGGAGAGGTGTAAGTGTAACAAATCCTGCCTAATATACTCATCTCATATCAGTTTTGGTCTTCCTCTGCTCCTCTTCCCCTCCACTACCAGTTTTTTCACGCTCTTCACAGGTGTCGTCATCTGTCTCCTTTGTACATGCCCGAACCATCTTAACCTCCTATCCTTTATCTTATCTGAAATGTGTGCTACCCTTAGTCTATTTGTAAACTTCATTCCTAGTCTGGTCCAACCTTGTATGGCCATACATCCACCTCAACATCCTCATTTCTGTCACCTCTAACTTTCACGCTTATGTATTCTTGATATATATATATATTATTTACCTAATCTACACATTTGTATATAATCATTACAAACAAAAAAAAAGATATGAAATATTCAGATTTGTTCAATGAATTTTCATAAAAAGAATTTGTCACATGGACTCGATCACTTACCCGAAAAGGCCAAGGATGAAGAATCTGAATAGAATACGGAAAGTGAGCGGAGGACGATCGGCCTTTCTGTACAAGGGTAAAGTAATATAAAAGATATTTTCTTCCAATGAAAGAAAACCAGCGGAGGATTGATGACAAACCTGGCGATATGAAAAATGAAAATTGGAAGAAGAATCAATGTCCCGAGAGCGTTGTGGTAAATGACAAAGACGATACTGCCCATACCATCATTCATCGCTGATTTGGAGAAGTTTAAGACCACCATATCCAAACATGTTATCATCAACATTGCAACAAACGGAACCACATCATCCATCCATGACCACGCATCAGCTCTTCTCATTTTCGTCACAGGTAAAATTTCTTCAAAGATTCCAGATATATACAGACTCAAGTCTTCCAATTAACCAATGCTTAACCATTTGTTTTCTTCATATCAACATCTTTCTTTAATCCCTAGCGGACTGAATCAACTACCTACGATATGGATTTTAGTTAATTGGACATACCGTCGTGTTGTCCCACTAAATTAATATTCCTTGCCCGTGCTTAATTTTTTATATAAAGGAATGTAAGTACGGCATTAAAGTAAAGGAAAATCATTTGAATAGTCATTTTTCACCAAACATATTATTCGAAAAGTAAGTTAACCTTTTTTTAAAAGTTATCAATTTGCCATTACAAATAATTAAACTTAGATCACCTTTATCTTGATTGTGCCAATCGAGTAAAAGATGGTGTTCTAAATTAGAAGGCACGTCTTCAAACACTCAAAAACAGAATTTGAGATATTAAGAATGAATGAGGAAGACACTATCGATTCATACACCGCAAGGCTAAATAATATTGTCACTAGGGCAAGTGATCTTGGATTAACATTTGATCAACCAACTTTAGTACGAAACTTCTAAGTTCTGTACCTAGAAGGTTCTTTCAAATCGTTGCAACCATTGAACAATTTATTCGTTGATCTAGAAACAACTCTATATGAGACAATTGGAAGATTGAAAGCCTTTAAAGAAAGACACAATCTAATGAATAAAGAATCGGTGGACAGTCAAGACAAACTCTTGTTCACACGTCATGACAACAAGTCAGCTAATGGAAGACGTTTTGGAAATCGTGGACAAGGAAGATTTAATTCATCATAAGGCAATTGGCGTGATGAAAAGTTTAGACAAGAAAAGGGAGGAGATGATCATGATAGGAGGAAAAGACACCCAAGAGATTAGATTCGTTTCAAAAGAGACATGAGAAAAGTGGAGCGTTATAACTGCCACGAGTTTGGACATTACGCCTCGTAGTGCAATAAAGCGAAGCAAGCACAAGAGGAGTCAAACTTGGTGAAAAAAAACGAGGAGCTGACTCTCTTAATGGCAGTTACCGTAGAAAAGGAGAATCATCAAGAACAAGAGTGGGCGACATCAATTACTGAGAAAAATCATTTTCTAAGGTCAGAAACAAAAAGAGACATGAAGAGAGAATTATAGTCTTGGAAGTTAGGCATGCTTCATGACTTTGAAGTAAAAAAGGAAGAACTCGAGACTGAGTTGAGAAATAGAGAAATACAGTTTGTCAGGCAAATGCATGAAAAGGAAAAATCATTTGTAGATAAGATAGAGAGAGAGAGAAATGGTAAAAGTGAAAACCTTTAGGGATATTGCAAATAGAGAATTGGAGGAATTTGTCACACCCCCAATTTCAACTAACGGAGTTTTACCGTTTGGGAAGTGACGAACCAGGATCTCAGACATTAGTTACTTTGAACGACTCTACATGGGACTTAAAATGAAAATATCTTTTAAATCAGAGTATCAATGCGGAAGCGTAAAGAAAGTAAATGCGCAAAATACACGCGCCCAAAACCAAAGTCCAAAAGTCCAAAAAAAAGTCCAAACGTCCAAACAAAGCAAAATACAATAGAATAATTCAATCAAACATAAATAGTTATAATCAAAGCAGTCGAATCCCAAGCATGCCCTAACGTGCACCTGTGTCTTAGCTTAGCGACCTGAGAAAACATGTAAAAATATGTCAACACGAGGTTGGTGAGTCCACAGGTTTCAATATAAGTAAATAAGCGTTTACCGAATTTATGTTCATTCAGGACGTATCTATAGGTAGCTAACCTATGTTCATGTTCAACTCAAGCGCTCGCAACTGAAGCTGACTGTTTGTTTATTGCCTCCTGCCAGGTCCATCAACACTGGCGGTGTGAGTAGGCTAACATTTCACCCGTTCGATATCAAATCGAGTTAGCGCGACTAACGCGGGTGGGATTTGTCAAACCCAGTAGTACTACTAAATATTACCTCGCTAAGATCCATATTAACGGTCCGATATTAGTTGAGGACTTTCTATGATAGCGGGTTACGCTTAGCATTTAACATTGATAACATACGAATTAAAAATCCAAAATCATTTAGTCATGTTTTCTCCCCCAAGTTAAAACAGTAAAAGGGGCCGTGAAAACTCACATGCTTTGCGTTGAAGGTAGTTTCACCCTAGAGGTAAGTTGGAACCACGAGTATAAGTCTCAAAAGACCTACGAATGTCCTAAAATTATAAACACATAAATTAGGGATGATAACGGGAATTGTGACAGTGACACGGAAAGAAGCGTCTTAAAGAGCCGCTCTAATATTCAAGAGTGGACGAAAGTGTCCACGGAGTTAGGGATTACTTTACGCGACGAATGATAGAAATAATAATAAATAAAATCGGGTGTTTTGCCATTCATGAAAATTGAGAGGATAAATATATATATATATATATATATATATACGAGTAAATAATATAACTAATTATATTATTATTTAGTCTTAATCGGTACACGATGTTATAAAATGATTCAAAATAATATAAATATATATTATTTAATAATACGGGTCACCGTTTGAAAATAATATAAACGTATTATTTTATACGAATTTATGGCTTAAAAATAATATAAACATATTATTTTTACTTGATAATAATAACAATATATTATTTATAAAAGTGGGTATAATTTATAAAAATATGTTAATAATTCAAACCCGAGCCTACAAGCTGTTTCCCGGGTTAAAACACATTTACATAGTAATATAATATTATAAAGTTTGATTTTTATTAATTTAATATACCAGAAATTGCTCAAAAAAATAGATGTGGGAGCCCGGCCTCGAACCCGGGTCTCTCCCACATATACACACTGCCTTAACCAATCCGCCCGCTAGGGTCATCGCGACAATATCCGGATTGGAATGGTTAAAACATACAAGTCCAGTGTGTTCTACCCCCCATCGTGACCGATCCAAAACCAGTCCCAATTCCGTCGATTTCGATGATGGTCGATCAAAATAACAAATAGGTTTTGTTAAACAGATGCTTGCGATCTTGTGTGAGTAATTAATTTCAAAAACAACCGGTCTAAGGTCGTTGAGTTTAGGAAAAACGGGTCATAACCCTAGGTTATGAACACAAAATCGATTCATGAGATTCTGATAATAAAAGTTGTTAGAATCATGGGGCTTTTAACAAAAACAACATTTCGAATCTGATTATGTAGTTTAATTTCATTTAAAATGGGTACTGGTATGAGTTCGATTAATCAGAAATATGCATGAACCCTAGTTTACGGTTTATAATGATTTCGATGTTATTTGATTCAATTGGTATAGGGCTTTCAAAGAGTGAAGGATTTCGAGTCTAATAGTAGTGATTAATTGGATTAATATTGTGTTTAGGTTAGGGTTCGATTAAACCCGAATCGTATGAACCCTGGATTCTCGATCATGACCAATTCGATCATGTAAGCCTCAAATAACATAGGGCTTTTGATCTAGACGTCGAGGCGAGTCTGTGGGCATGATCAATTTCAGTTTTAATTATCAGATTGATGGGGTTCGATTACATATCATTCATATGAACCCTAGAATCGGGTTCTTGTTAATTTCGATGATATGGAGCCAAATTAGCATAGGGCTATTGATTAACAGATTGAAACGAAGTTAAAGAGGTACGTAATTACCAGAACGATGCTCGATTTGATGGTGTCCGACAAAACAGACTCCGACTGTGAACGATTTTAGCTCCAGTAATCCTAACTGCTATTTCCGATTGAATTGAAGTGTGATACAGGTTCTCTGAGACTCTATTGAGATGTGCAGGTATCCAATTCGTGCGAAAAATAGAGGATTTGGGTAAATTTGATAATGGTCGATGATAGGGTCGACGGTTATGGTTTTAATATCCAATAATGAGACTAATTACGCGTAATGGTGATGTTAATTGATTCAATTATGAACGTTTATGACATCAACGTGCATTTCAGTTATAGATTTGAACCAATGTCAGTTATAGTTCGAGAATTTGGATCAACAAGGCTACGGATTTGACTTTTAAAAGTCAACAAGAACAAAATTTCATCAATTTTGACTTTCAATAGTCAATATATTGGGATTAGAGATTTGGCAGGATTAGTCCCTGAAGTTTGAGATCAGGAAATGACAGAATTAATCCCTGGGGTTTAATATTGGATTAACTGGGTTAGGAATTAACTGAATATTTAACGGAGTTACTAACGGAACTAACTGAAAAGTCTGGATTGTCACATCATCCCCTAGTTGAAAGAATTTTCGTCCCGAAAATTAAATAATAATAAAAAAAAATTTCCCGGGATATCACATAATTGAAACTAGAAAAAGCAGAGTTAGAGAAAGAAAAATACGAAGTTCTTGTAAATCAGCAGTATGGTATATGGAGAGATGTCATCAAAACATGTACTCTCAGCAAAAAGCAAGATTGACAAAGATGTTGAATCAAGTTGCAAGGAAAAGAAACAAGAACCAGTTCGTGATTTACCATCCAAAGATGAACAAGCAAAGCGAAAGAAGATGGTGTACATGTTAAAGATGGTGTTATTCAAAGAAGGTGTGAAGACATGAAGGAACCTGTTCATGTTCAAGACAAAGTTCATGAAGACTTGGATCAAGAAATCAAGCAAGAGATGGGTAGGGACCTGAAGTTCAAAGATAAGGGTCTACTACAACATGCTCGTGTTAACGATGATGAAGCAAAGGTCGGTGACCAAGACATGGAGAAGGGTCAAGGTGAATGTAAAGAAGATCCAAAGGAAGTCGAAGAGTTCATCCTTTTGGAGAATGAAGATGTTAAAGCATAAAGACATTGAAGGCATGGATTAAGAAATTAAGGGGGAATATTGATATATAATTCCTTAATCCATGTGGGTTAAAGTTAATGGGTCAGTTATGTAAATAGGTTAAAGTTATGTTTATTGTTTATTATGTAAATATGTAAATGTCAAGGGTCCTAGTGTGTTAGAAACCAAACCTAGTAACCACAATATAAAGGGTACGATGGTTCATGTTTAGGGTTATAAATACCCCTTGTCAAATTTGTAAACAAGAGTCATGATCATTTATTCATAATCAAAGATTAGTTTGATTTAGCATTGTGTTCTTGAAGATCTTGGGCAATATTGGATCCGAGTAAATTAATAGTTCTGGAAGAAAGTACGGAATCAGGAAGAAAGATCCATCAGTGCGTGATATAACATCGAAATGATTAGAGATTTTGTTGGGGTTTTCAGTGAGGGCATGTAATTGGCGCTTCAAGATGAATTCTGTTGGATAGCCACCGGCAAGGCCATGATAAGGTTATATTATTTCAAGTTTGAAAGCCAGATCAAGAAGAATTAGCAAATATACCCAGATCCCAGAATCTTCACTTGAGATATATAGGAAATGTTGCATCTAAATAAGCTTTTTGTTGAAGTGATTAGTGTTGAGTGGCAGTGAGCCAACGATTGGTGGGGAAAGCACCGGAGGGTGAGATGCAAGCCGCACCTTTCATCCTTCTTAACTTCCTGTTCTTGGCTCTGTGTATAATTGAAAGTATGTAAGAGAAAGATGTGAGGTCAATTTAAGGTTGGAGAGCCTAAGCGGGAATATGAATTAGTTTTGGAGATGATGAAATATGTATAATAATAATAATTCATTTATTTATTTTCTATAAAAGATTAAAAATAATAGTAATAATAATAATTAAATTAAAAGAATAATATATTAATTTTCAATAAAGATTTTTAAATAACAATAGTAATAATTAAACTAAATAAACTATTTACTTATTTTTTATAAAAGTTAAATAGTAATATTAATATTAATTCATTTGCCTTCATTAACCAACGATGGTACTAATTGACCATTAATGACTCTAATCTACCATCATTCGTCATGATTAACCAACAATGACCCTAACACATTGTTATTGACCCTAAATATTCATCAATGTCCTTAATCACGTGAGTGTAACTGAATAACATTAACCCTAAATGATCATATTTGACCCTAAATGTCGATCAATGACTTTAATTAACAATGTGACCATAACTGGTCATATTTGACCCTAGTTAACCATCACTAACCATAATTGATCATCGTTGATTGTAATTGGTTATCACTGGACCTAATTGGTCAGCATATGCCTTAATATACCGTCACTAACCATCACTGACCAAAAATCAAGATCATTTGCCCTTTTTTACCATCAATGACTCTAACTACCCCTAACTAACAATTGTTGACGAATTTCTACCCTGATTAACCTTCGTTAACCTGTATTGATATTAATTGCACAATTGACCCTAATTGATCGTCATGGAGCAATACTGGACCTAACTGCCTTTAATTGTTCATAATTAGTGATTTGACCAATATGACCTTAATTAACTATAACTGCCCCTAACTTACGCTAATTGACCACAAGTTGACCTATATTGACCCTCAGTAACCATCTTTAACAAACAGTAACCCTAGTTCACACTAGTTGATCATTATTAACCCTCATTGGACCCAATTAACCATTATTGACCCTCGTTAACCATCATTATCTAATACTTACGCCTGTTAACCATTATTAACCATCATTATCCTAGTTGACACTGATTTATCTAAATTACCCCTAGTTGATACTAAATGTTGACTATTAATCACTATCAACCCTAATCATCTTTAGTTGACATTAATGGTCTTTTATTGATCCTAACTAACACCAATTTCTCCTAATTTCATCTATTTGCTCGTAATTTGTCATAACTAACCAATATTGATCTTAATTGACTATAATTGACTATCCGTTGACATATTTGACCAATAATAACCCAAATTACCTCTAGTTTGACAATAGTAATTCTAGTTAACCAATATTGACCCTAGTTTACCATTATTAAACCCCATTAGTCCCAATTAACCATTATTGACCCTCAATGATCAATATTGACCAATAATTATCCTAATTGACACTAATTTACCCTAATTACCCCTAACTTATTCTAATTGGTAACTACAAACCATTATTGACCCTAATTAGCCCCATTGACCAAAATTGATACTAACCGGCCCTAATTTTCCCTAATTGTCAATTATTGATCCTTATTAGCTATCAGCTGACATGTATTGACCGTAATTGACAGTAGTTGCCCGTGATTTACTTTATTAATCCAAATTGACACTACGTGATCATAACTGACTAATATTGACAGTAATTATCCCTAATTGACCATCATTGACCGTTATTGACCACCACCGACCAAAATTGGCCCTAGTTAACACTAAATGTCCCTAGTTGACCAATGTTGACCCTAATGGTCCCTAATTGATTCTAACTAACAATAGTTTCCTCTATTGCACCTAATTGATCATAATTAACAAATACTAATTGGCCCTAATTAACCATCATTGACTTTCATTGGACATAATTGACCAATAATAATTCGAATTACCACTAATTGACCAATATTGACTCTATTTCACCAATATCAATATTAATTAACCCTAATTGAATATTAATACTATTAACTCTAATTAACAATCATTTGACATAATTGACCAATAATAACTCTAGTTACCCCTGATCTCTAGCCTTTGAATGTTGAAGATGGTGAATATGGCTGAGGTTGGGGGCGGCTAAGGTTAAGGGGAGGCTCCTCTCAACTTTTATTTTGTCGTTTAACCCCTTGATCTTTCATTTCCGTTTCTCATGACCAAGTAATATAAAAATTAAGCAGTTTTCATGATGACATGATGTTACACTTTAATGGCAACACGTGTTATAACGGAAATGAAAGTGACGTACCCTTATTTTGTGGTTATGTGGTTCCCTGTGACGGGTTACTTGGGGCCTAAGTTGTGCCATTACTCTTCAGTGGGGGACAGTAATTGTGGTTATGATGAATTGGAATTTAGGCGACATATGTGGAGAATGTGGAGCGAAGCGGTTGAACAAAAGGGGGATTGGGTTTAGTTTTTTGGTGGAATTACATATATCCCCTTATTTTAAAACTTAATTACATATATACCCAACACAAAAATTAAATTACATATATCCCTTTACTTTAAAGGGGGAATTACATATATCCCCTTATTTTAAAACTTAATTACATATATACCCAAACCAAAACTTAAATTACATATATCCCCTTATTTTAGAAAATTATGCATTATGAAAAAAATAACATTTTAAGCTTACAATAAAAACACGACTTTTCTGATTCGCGAACCAGCGATCCGACATTCTGATTCAAACCTAATTGGTGATTCAACTAGCTATTGTTTCCTAACCAGAAATTTCGGTTCCATCGATCCCAGTACAGCGGTTGATTCCAGCGAAACGACCTTCTGATCCAAGTCAGTTGATTCCAACAGGTGCGCCTTTTTCTTTTTCTTTTTTTTTGCGATTCCAACATCTAAACAGGTCGTCTGATTTAGGTTATCGAGTTTATATTGTTTCGAATGTTTTGCGTTCCAATATCTAACATCAAAACTTTGACACTTATTTTGTACATTTCGGTGATTTTTGAAAAAAAAATTAAAAACCAATTGAAAAAGGAAAATAATAATAATAAGTAAAAACAATAAAAATGCAAAAAAAATTTGAAAAATAAGTAAAAACCGAAAAAAAGGTAAAAAAACTAGTTAAAAGGGTAAATTTGAAAATTTTAAGTTTTAATAATAATAAAAGGGTAAAATAATCATTTTATGATTGTTTTTAATAAAATAAATCAAAATGGGTATATTTGATAATTTTAGTTTTAAGGAAGGGGATATATGTAATTTATATTTTGGGTTGGGTATATGTGCAATTTAAGAAATTTATAAGAGGATATATGTGATTGCTCCTAGTTTTTTTAATTGTATTTTCTTTATAAACAAGAGTATAATTGTGTAAAGATTACTTACAAAAAGTTTAACAAAATATTTAACATCGGTGGTCCCTTGCACTAACAGATTTGTAATTAACTCGTTACATTCTTACAAACTATGTGACTATACATGTAATAAATGAAACATAGGGACGGAACTTATTATTTGACCTTACCATAGGGACCAAATGTGTAATTAATTCATTTTTTTAATGATATTTGCCTTTTTAGAAACCATGCTTCTAAAGGTCGTCATGATTTTATCCCTTGTCCAAAAATATGACGTTTTTAAATTTTTAAACAATTCGTTGTAACGACTAAACGCCAATTTCAGTATTGCCGAATTCTGAAATAAAGTTAAAAAGAAAACTAAGAAATAAGTCGTCACAATTTATCCCAAAAATCATTTTCTTTTAAGGATTTGTGATGGTTTTTAGGGTTTAGGAGTTGCTATTTTCTAGGGTTGTTGTTTAGAGATTTTTGTAACTGATTTTCGATTAATTAAAGTTTTAATACGGAACTGATACAAAAGTCAGCATATTGTTAATTACTTAGGTAACATAACAAAAAAGGGCTCAATTTCAAAAGGGCATAAGTTTATTCCTCCTGCCGAATGTGCCCGATAAGCTTCATCCTCCAAAGGTACCGATAAGCTTTATCCTCGTACCGTAGGTACCTTCTCCCGAAGTTTGAAGTGAAAGATTTTTCTTTTATTTATTTCCTTTTATACGTAAAACTAATTTACGTGTGAATCATTGGTATTGAGTAATTCATGCGCCTATTTAGGAAGCCAATTTCATTTTTAGGCATACCTTTAGTTTCAGATTTTTGGCTCGTGTCACGCCCTATAAAAGGGAGATTGATATAATGATTTGAGCGTTGTATCTAATATCAATTTTATTCTTTTTAAGATTATTTATTCTTGGGTTCAAGTCTCACTTGTGACAAAAAAAGGGGGTCCGGGTTGGGTCAGGGGGTTTTCTCATTTATGGTGGGTTTCCTCCTGAGGGAGGTGGAAATGATCGGGTGAGTCAGTGGCTCGTCAGTGATCCAAATTGCGGTTCAAAAAAAAAAAAGAAAATCCTTCCTAAAATTTAATTTTTTGACGAATCTGAAGGCAAATAAGTAATTTAATGCAAATAAGTATTCACTGTCAACCATTTAAAAACGAGTACGTATATGAAGGCCAGGTGTAAGGCCTAAAACCCGGGAGACCGAACTTGTTGGTTTTACTTATAAACATAGTTGTCATTCACTAATCATTAAATAAAACATTCAAACCTAGCGGAAGCATACAATCATTCAGTTACATAAACAACAAAGTCTTAACATTTAAAACATTGTCTCAACATAGAATCAAGTAAACAGGATGTCACTCTTGTGCCAGGTAGCCTTCACGCCATTGTCCGTCCTTTCCTCTTGCTACCTGAAGTGCATACTAAAAGTCAGCTAATGTTGGTGAGTTCTAGTTTAAAGCAATTAGGTATAAACATCATTTCTTTATAAGTATATATATATATATATATATATATAAAGCAATTAGGTATAAACATCATTTCTAGTTTAAAGCAATTAGGTATAAACATCATTTCTTTATTCGTAAGTACACACATATATATATACACATATTTGCCTTCATTGAACATTCAATGGTCATCAGCCCGTCATTGATTACGTAAGTCACAAAGACAGACGTACCGCCCTACCGTCGTAGTCCGTCATTCATACTGTTTCTACCGAAGTAGTCCGTCCTTCATTACCATCCGGCTAACCTTTGGCCGTCCGTCATACCGTCCTACCGTTTCCCATACGAACTATATATGCAGTCGTGCTTCGATTAAAGGCCTCCGTCTACCGTAGTAGTCCATAGTTAGTCTACATTTCTAGACTTTAACATACCTTCTGCATAATAGTCGTATGGTCGTCCGTCTACCGTAGTAGCCGTCATCATCGCACCGTCCTACCGAAGTAGTCCGTATTTCCGTCCTTACCGTTTTATACATTCATAACATGTAATAAATAAGTATAAAGCAAGATTTCTTTCGTTTAACGTTAAGTCATTCATAACATGCAATATATAAATATAAAGCAAGATTTCATTCTTTGCAAACATTTGTTTGTCATTTCTTAGTTCATCACATTCTTTCATATAACACATACGGTCATATTATCATTCACAATATTCATTCACTTTACACGTATACACTTCAGCCCCAAAACATTGGTAAAACATTTGCACAAAGCACATAAGAGGCACATAGAACTCACCTGATGAGCGGGTTCCTGAAGTATAATAGCCGGTCAGTGAGCGTCACTAGGATCACACACAATTTGTATACTCAAGTCATACAAGATAAGATAACGGACCTAACCGACACTAGACATTTCTATCCTTAGGGTTAGGCGAACTTAGGTAAGTTCGCCATTCTTGGCTTAAGCTGTAACACCTTAAAATTTTCTATGGAATATAAGGGCTAAAGACACTAAGAAATGAAGTCTAGAGGTTGGATTGCAAATATCTCAAAGTTGGAGGGTTGAAATTATAAAATTCTAAAATTTGACCCGTAGCGGACCGCTACCAAGGTCCTGGCGGTCCGCTACGTGGAGAGAAAGGCAATCATGAGGGAAAGCCACGTCATCAGACGCGTGTCTGATGACTCAGCCCTATGGCGGACCGCTAAGCCTTTGGCTAACGGTCCGCTAGCCGCAAAGTAGACCCGGACAACGAGCATGTGACGCGTGTCCTATGACTCGCTGAAACCCGTTGGGTAGCGGACCACTACCACCCTGAGTGACGGTCTGCTACGTGGGCGCTACGCAATTAGGCCGCCATAAGGAGTGGTAGACCGCTAGTCTATACCTTAATGATCCTCTACGGGTCCGATGATGGGCTATAAATAGAATTCAATATCCAGAGATTTTGAACACTTTCTCACACACTACAACACCATCAAACCCATACACTTAGCCTAGTGATCCGTACCAGAATGCATGTACACGTTTAGAAGTCCGATTTCTAGCCTTACGCCTTTAAATTTCAAAAGATAGTGCTGAGTTAAATATACGTCGAGGTGTTGTCCGAGGTGTTTGACATATTATTGATACAATAAGCTGAAATAGTGTCCAGGTGAGTTCCTTTGAATTGAAATTTGTATTTGTTTACACAGTTGTTATTTAAAATATTCCCGATGTAATGCCCTATTCCAAGTATATATAAGGTGTATTAAAGTACTTATTACGTTCCGAGCGAGGCCGGGACCTACGGGTGGAATTATTATATCATACTACTGGTGTGGGATGACCGGTAATATGGAATGATTATTTATTTTATGCTACTGGTGTGGGATGACCAGTAATATGGAATAATTTATCCATTTTATACTAGTGGTGTGCACTAGTGGTGGGAACGGTTAACTAGTAATGTTTATAACAAAAGGCTGATTAGTTTGTGTACTAATGGGTGGGACATGGGATTGCTGGTGTGGTAAAGATTCATGAACTCACCAACTTATGTTGATCCAGTTACTTTTATTATTTTAAGATTGTTACAGGTGTATCCCTTAGTTGACATTCCAGGTAGATAGATATATATACAGATGTAGTTGGAGTGGTCAGAGGATCATGATGGAAAAAGGCATGCTTGGGAGAGCTGCCATGTGGATGTTTTGAGTTCCTTGACAGGAACTGATGTTTGTTGGTTTGGTTAATTTGTAATAGAAGTTTGGTTTATGATGTAAAAACAATTTAGTTAACCGGTGTGTGTTCTGTACCATGCGTCATGTGTAACCGGTGTCTGGGACCGGGGTGTGACATAAGCGAACATGGTAAGTTCGCTACATTGAACTAGGGGAACATAAGTTAAGTTCGCAATAGTGGTGCCAAGTGTTAAGGACAAGTTCTCTTATAATTGTCTAGCGAATATGCTAAATTCGCTCTAAGGTGACCAAGCGATCATAACAGATTCGCTACCTTGGCATCAGGCGAACATGCTTGGGCGAAGATGCTAAGTTCGCTACTTTGGCCTAGCGAACATAAGCTAAGTTCGCTTGAAATGTTCCAGGCGAACCTGACAAGTTCGCCTCCGCCATGCCCAAGCCCCTTTTCATTTCCATTCGCTATTGTGTTATAATCCTCGGCTTTATTCCGTTTATTCGCTTTTATTTATTTTGGGATGTTACACCAGGCGAGCTCCATGAACCATTCGAAGGCGCGTTCCATGACCATTCGAAGACGAGCACGATTCAGATTGCTCAAATGACGATTCTTGTTGGAAGTAGTTAACAACTAATATTTTTTTGTAATATTCGATTATGTTATGTAGCTTTTGTTGTTTTCTATATGTAATTTTTTTATTAACATGGTGATTTTTAAAAGTGAAATATAAAACGAACGATTTTAAAAAACCGAAAGATTTTAAAAAAAATGAACGGTTTAAAAATAATGAACGATTTTAATAAACCGAATGCTTTTTAAAAAACCGACAGTTTAAAAACGAACGGTTTTAAAACGAACAGTTTAAAAACGAACGATTTAAAAAAAAATGAACGATTTTAAAAAAATAAAAAGTTTTAAAAAATTGTAACACCCAAATTTTATTTTTTGAGACCAATTTAAACATTTTAAAATACGCGGAAGACGGTCCCGTTAAACTTTTAAAACAGGCTAACATGTTTAATACTAAAATAACTAGAAACCCAATGTTTACTAATAAAAACCCAAGTTTAACATGACATTCCACATCATGTTTCCACCATATAGAGACAAATTATAACTCCATAAGCGCAAGTTTAAACCCTCACAATGAGGTACAATCCCAAAACATTTCAACAAGTCAAATTTCAAATGAGAACCTCTAATCCGAGCATCTTGAGGATCCGGGTTTAAAACGGAGCTTTGCCTACACCACAAAGACCGTCAATATCAAGTTAGTAATGGTAAGTACAATCCTAAAGACCCCCAAGATTAAACTCAAGAATTTGACAAAAAGTCAGTGTATGTGGTGGCGTAGGATAGGGCAGGGCGTAGCCTACGCCACCCAGCGTAAGCTACGCCGAGAGGGGCGTAGCCTACGCTGGCCCAAACCTAATCAACCTTTGGCTGATTTCCGGCCAACCCACAACCCAAACATCCGGGTTTCTAAAATTTTCTGCAAATTTAACATACACTACAAAAAAAAGTTATTCAGTGGCATACAAAAAGTACCACTAAAGACCTCTTTATGAATGGGCGGCACACAAAAAAGTGCCACTAAAAGCGCTGAAACTAAAACTTTTAGTGGCACTTTTTTGGTCTGCCAAGAAAAACGTTTGGGCTTTTAGTGGCACTTTTTTTGCCACTAAATTAAAAAAAGCTTTTGTGACACAAATTTTGTGTCGGTAAAAACTATTTGTAGTTAAATATCCATACTACTTTTAGTGGCACGTAATCTTTGCCACAAAAATCACATCAAATTAAATGTCTCTATAGACATTTATCATATTAATTTTGATTAATTAAAATCATTATTTATTTATAATATAAAATAAAAATAAAACTGTAAAATGTAGAATTCAAAATATCATCACTTCAATTAAAAGTGAAGCTCAAGGCTTCAAGATCATCACCCATGGTATATACCAGAAGCAGTTTTAGTTCCCACATATCTACTCCCCATTTCAAATATAATTCCCGAGGGACAACACATACAATTCATAAGACATTAAGTCTTAATCAACACCCATGAAACTCAAGGATTAAAGATCTTTACCCATGAAGTTCTAGACTTCAAGATCTACACCCATGAAGCTTAAAGGGTTCAAGAAACACCCGTGAAGCTCATTTGCTTCAAGAAACAACCCCCATAAAGTACAAGACTTCAAGTAACTCCCATGAAGTACTAGACACCAAGAATCCCCCACTGTTTGCAAACAACATTCAACCATTATGAAAAACACCCAGCACACACAAAATCATACATCCTAGTTATGTGTATTAATCCACACCACATCTAGACTCCCATAACACATAATCATACTCTCTAATTACGTGTAAGAAAATAATATAATATCAAATACTAAGTAAGTATAGAACACTTCAGAATCAAATGATTCCACTCTCAAATCTCAAATTTTTGTGATTGGCCCTTTTTCCCTTCCCCATTATTTTGATCGACACACACACACTCTGAAGTGAGTGTGACGCCAACACACACATAACACCTGATTTTTTTTTTATGTACACAACTCCCCCCTTGAACTTTCGTTTTAACCCTTTTTCCACCAAAGCCAAAAATGCTTATATACAAAAAGAATCCTCCATTTTTATTTAGATTTAATTACTCCCCATAATATGTTTTAACATATTATTTAATGTAATCCAATAGTCAGTTTGTTACAAATCTCCCCCCCCCCCCCCACCACCCTAATTTAGGGTTTCGTCCCAAGGAGAGACGCTCAGGCGTATAAAGCCATTGTCGATCAACTCTTGGAGTTGGATCATCAACTCCTTCATTTCCGGTGGCGCCAACCTATAAGATGTTTTAGCCACCGGCTTAGCCTCCAGGATTAAATCAATCCCAAATTCAACTTCCCTCTCGGGTGGAACCCTCGGTAGTTCATCCGAAAAAACGTCAATGAACTAATTCACAGCTGGAACGTCGCGAATCTCCAAAATACTTCGATTAGAATCCGAAAGATACGCCATAAACGCCGTGCACCTATGCACTAAATACTTCATCACCTTCTGGTAAGAATAGAATAAGACATCCCCATAACACATAATCATACTCTCTAATTATGTGTAAGAAAACAACACAATACAAAATACTACGTAAGTGTAGATCACCTTCAGGAAAGAACAGAATAAGACATCCCCATAACACATAATCGTACTCTCTAATTATGTGTAAGAAAACAACACAATACAAAATACTAGGTAAGTGTAGAACACTTACCTATGGCTTTAGATGATGATACGGATTGATATTCAACTTTCAACACTTGATTACCTAAACATTTATACTTGTTTAGTAATCTTTTATATATATATATATATATATATATATATATATATATATATATATATCCCAATGCAATCACCAATTGGGATAAACACATACTTAAGAATTAAGATTTTCACCTATGTTTAATTTGGTTAATTCATATTTAACCAAACCCAAGCTCCCCAAATCATAATTAATCACCAATAATCCAACCAAGTAATCCATTTGACCCGTTTAGATTTGATTAATCATTCACCTAAATCCCCAATTTCTAGGTTACCAAATTGTTTAGAGATTTATCTAGGTTTTGTGTTTATGAACACAATAAACACTTACAAACCCTCAATTCATCAATTTAACACCCTTCAATCAAAACCCCCTAAATTGAACATCAAGAACCCTAAATTTTTAATTCCAATTTAGGTGTTTATAGGATGTTATCTACCATCCCTAAACATCAATCAGACTAGGTTAAGACTTTTAGCAAGTTATTGACTCATTACACCACCAAATTCAGTAACAATTCATGACCAACCACAAACCCACCAAGAACACTTAAAACGAAGATTTAGAGGAGGAAAACAACTTACTTGATGGTTTGAAAGAAGCTAAACACTTCAGAATCAAAGGGTTCCACTCTTAAATCTTCACTTTTTATGCTTGGCCCTCTTTCCCTTCTCCCCCTTTTTTGATGGACACACACACTCTGAAGTGTGTGTCGCCACCACACACACACATGATGAAAGGACCCAAACCAGTTACCTCTCATAGTTAGCACACATAGCATAAACTTAGTTCTTAAACTTCGAATAAACATTAAAAGCAAACAGCAAAAGTCTTACAAATTCAGAGTCAATTAAAACATTCAAACATCATTGTTAATGTTCATAAAACTATTCTCTTAGGGATGTCAGTCTTGTCAGCTGCAACTATCCAACCCTTTCGTTCCAAGCCCTCATGACTTCATATCTTTTCATTTCCTCTATTACCTGATGTGTATAATAAAAAGTTAGCTAACGTCGATGAGTTAAAATTTTCAAACATTTAATAAGTAACCTTTCTTTCTCATGTTATTCATATAAAACACATTTAACGAAAACATACTTTATTTCTTCTTTGCTTTTGCCCTTATTTCTCTTTTTCTTGAACCGGTGAAGTCTGTTGCGGGGTGATACCAATTTACATGTGAACGGGTTGAATACTCCTTCCTTCTCTTCTCTTCTCTTCTCTTCTCTTCTCTTGCAGACATTCCCAGCTTTGTACAGGTATAGTTTTTGGTAGACTGCCTATGTTTCATTTCTTCTTTGCTTTTGCCCTTATTTCTCCTTTTCTTGAGTTGATTGAGCAGTCACTATAAATGCTGATGATTGTGGGTTTTAAGTGGGTGAATCATACATAAATAGGTGTATGAGTATGTGATAGAAACCGGAAAATGAAAGCTTGAAATTACTGAAATCGAAGTACAAGATTAGCCAATTCGAGATGGCAATTCTCCAAATACAAAGGATAACCTTTTTAATACATAATCAAGACAAGCCAATCGAACCCCCTAAAATAAGAACACTCCTCGGCAGTTTCTACCCCACTTCCTGATTATTTGGAACACTCCCCACCTCCTCCAATTTTGAACCTTTTCCCGCCACCCAACAGCTCTAGGTTCGTATCAGTATGCATGTGTATCACAAAGTACATTCCGTCATTACAGTGGCGATGACGGTGGAGGTGGTGCTAGAGGTCAGCGACGGTGGCGGTGGTTATCATCGATGGTCGCACTGTCGTGGCTATAGTATTTGTCGAGTTTGGTTGTTCGTTTGTTGGCCTCTGAGTGTGGCCTCACTTCACCAGAAAAAAAGGTGTTGCTGTTGATTTTCTAGGTATGCTCTTAATCTTTAGGTTACCCTGGAGGAATGAATTAGTTAGCGTTTTGTTTTTAATTTGTTGCTAATTTGAATTGTAGATCTTAAGATTTTGGTTGTGAGCTTCAAATAGACATAACTACTGTTGTGGATATTAGATACTGTCTGCAATTGAAAATCTGAATAGGGGTTTTATGTTTGAATTACCTACTAGGTTATGCATGTGCTGCTCGCCACCAGCTGACGCTCCGTCTACCTGGGCTTGATTATCTTCCTTCCGATCTGTAGAGTCATCAACACAGGAGGTTTGTTTTAATTCTTACGTTTGTTTGTGTGTGAAAATTGGGTTATCGATTAATACTAATTTCAAGGAATTTGATGCGTATAAAGGAAGGCAAGTATCTATTTTCTTCATTTAGTTCTTTTTTGTTCTTATCCAGCTTAGCAAATTGTGTGAATTGTGTTCCTATCAGGTCACATACCAAAGCTTGAGAATATGGAATTGAGAAACTTTATTAAAATCTGTTGTTTCTTGAACGTTTAATCACGTGTTTATTTGTTTGTTGTAGCTTCATGGGTTTTCTTGATTGTTAGAGTATGGTAGAATGGTTGTAACATGAATTAGATTCAAGAAAAACTATTTATGAAGTTGTTCTCTCAAGGAAAATTTAATGTTCTTATTTTATGGTTGGAAGCAGGACATTGTCACATAGAGGATCAATTCAGGTGATTATCTTTGGTTTTTGTAGTTTTAATATATGTTTAGTATGGGTGCATAAGTAGTCCTTTTTTTGTTTTTTTCAGTCAACATTGAAGAATGTATTCCTTTGCTGAGAGAACGAATGAACGTGCTGAATCTTGGTTGGATGAATCACAGTGTTGGACAGTGTTCCAGACATAGATTTGCTTGCTTCTCTTTCATATTTTATTGATGGTAAATGATCTCACTTCAGAGTTAAAGGGTATTATCCGTGAATGAGCATTTTTTTTTGTCTCAAATGTTTGATGGACTTAATTGACAAGCAGAGCTCTTAGGTTTATTTAATATGCCAAGTCACTTACTTTTTGTTTTTTGATCAAAAAGTTCACCAGTTGCAACAAAATAGCAGCTTCTACAAATTGTTACTCAGCAATAGTTATAAATGTTTTTCGTTCGATGTTTTTAATTTCAAGTTTTGGTCATTCATACGTTTTTTCTCTTCTTGGGAGCTAGGGTAGGATTGTCTAGAGTGCGGAATTGCCGTATCATAAAGAATGTTGTTGATAGCCATTGCTGCTTTGTGTATTTGATTTGCTGACTCGCGTTTCTGTCTCAACTGTTTCTTGACAGTCTCCGAGAGACCGCCAGCTGGTACACGGGGAAGCAGCAGCCACCATTTGTCTTCTTTCCTCTGAGGCAGAGCAACTCCCCGGAATGTCCCGCTTCGTGAGTTTCCCAACATGCTTCCTTTAGATTTATTAAACGGGACGAACAATCATTTTTTTATTAAATGGGTCAAACAATTTAGTTTTATTAGATGGGTCAAACAGATCATTTTTTAAACGGGTCAAACGGGTGAATTTTATTAGGCTGGTCAGGGGGAACTGTTTAATAATTATCTTGTAATAACCTTAATTGCTTTGAACGTACTAAAAGTTTTAAAGGGACTTAGTCATGCTTCCTTTAGTTTTATTAAACAGGGCAAACAATCATTTTTGTGGTCATGCTTCCTTTAGTTTTATTAAACAGGGCGAACAATCATTTTTTTATTAAACGGGGCAAACGATAATTTTTTTATTAAACAGGTCAAACAGTTCAGTTTTATTAAATGGGTCACTTTTTAAAACGGGTCAAACGGGTTAGTTTTTTTAATCTGGTATGTGGGAACTGTCTAATAAAGTTTTCTTAATTCAACATAATTGTATATTAAATTAAATTCCGTTATAAAAATGTGACATATTGTAATTATATTGTTCATGGAACAAGAGTAGACCAATCAGAAATGAATGTGCTGATTTGTGGCCCAGAATTGCAAGTGTTACCAATGCAGTTTAGGAATTGGTTAGGAGTTTTATGTTTCGGTTAATTTTAGTAGCTTTTGTTTTGGCTGTGCAATTAATATGGTTGTTAAACCAGAAGAACCATTGTAAACCTTTTGAATGTAAATATTATCACTACGTATGGTAGAAAATTTCTATATCGCACCATAAACAAATTGCAATAAGAAAAACCGCTCGCCGCAACGCGCGAGGGAAATAAACCTAGTTTAATCTAAAAGCGAACTCTCTCAATTATCAGAGAATCCAAGCATATACGAACACCCATAATTCCTGCACTCATCTTTTTGAACTCAAACCTAAATGAAACTTCTCATATTTAAATTGACATGATCTGTTGCTTTTGTGCAAACCATTAGTATGGTTGCACAGTAATGGATACTCATGTTCATAGCAAACTAACAGTTTGATTCATTCCTGGATGAAAGGAGAGGGGCCGATGATCCAGGTTCATCTGAAACATCCAAATCATCCCCCATGACCACCGGTATCCTGTTCTTCTCTTTGGTCTGCCCCCATATCACCGTGTAAAACCCAACAACGACTATCATGGCTCCAATGGCACTGCATAAACAAGTTCAAAGATTCAAGAACAAGCCACGGTCAACAGGTTTCTTTTAACAATGAAGCAACAACCTCAAAAAGGATTGGATGAGTATAAGCATTTCCCAATGTACGTTTAGATGTGTGTTTATGATAATTTACCTTTCTAATTTTTATTCTTTCTATTGCAGTAATAACTTTCAAAATAAACATTCATCACCAAGTCAAATTTGGATTTTGTGATGAAAAAAGATATTTACCTTCCTAAATGAAGTGAGTCACCAAGAAATGTGACACCCATGATCACTGCGAAAACGATTGAGAGGGGCGAGAACATGGCCACAAAAACTGGACCTTTCTTCTGCAAGCACCAAGTGACAACACTACTACGAAACGCAGTGGAATAAACCGCCTTCAGATAGAACAAGTCAATCTACCAACACCAAGATAGAACCAGAAAATTGGTTTAGATTACTCAACTTACCCCTAAAACAATAGCAGTCATTCCAATTCCAGGTTGAATCACCCAAGCGCTTCGATTTCGTTCTAGGAAAGGAGAAAGAGCTATACACTGAATTGTCCCAAATAGGCAGTAGAAAAAGACAATGGTTTGTTGATCCGAATACTCTCTAGTTGTTGCTGTCTTGATGTGTAAATCAAGAAATAGTTAATTACATATTTACATCAGCATATACATATATTTATATATACAACATTATAGGGGTGGATAATATGGAAACTCTGTTACATTTGTAACAATTTAAAAAATAGGTAAAACCATTTTTTTGATTTTTGGGTTGTTTTTATATCTAATTTAATCACTTTTGGTAAAAAAACAAAAAAACGTCGAGTGGTTTTTTTTATAAAAATTTTTTAAACATTTTTTACATACGTAACATCCTGTGTTACAATTGTAACATGCTGACATATATATAAAAACATTGATTTTTTTAAATTTTTAAACATTTTTTTTAAGTTACTCGCCGTTTTTTTTAATTTTTTTTTTGCATTTCTGGTGACGAAATTCTATATAAAAACACCCTAAAAAAAACAAGTTACGAATGAGTTTCGTGGGTTTCCAATTTATCTTTCCCCCAACATTATACATATATATATATATATATATATATATATAACATGATTATTCACATAAAATTACACGAGAATGAAAATATGTTACACATAAAATTAAGTGAAGTATATGTAGTACACACTTCGAAGAATGTAAAAGTATGTTATATTTGTTGCAATTTGAGCATCTGTTCAATTCAATATCAAATATTTGGTATTATTTGTCTTGTTATTTTTGCATGATAAATGAGTATGGACTGGATAGCTAAGGCTGGGCTGTTAAAGTGGTTTGGGCTGAGTTGCTGATAAAAGGCTCTAGCTGGACAGACTTGGAGAAGACCCGAAAATGACCCACTTTCTCTATGTGACAGGCGGATCTCCTTGGCAATCCATGGATAATCCATTTAGTTCATGGGTATTATATATTCAGAGAGAGAGTGTGTGGGTGCACACAAGAGCTGATTTCATTTTTTTCTCACACGTTCATCTATTCGTATTCTCTCTGGCAGCATTAGCTAGGGTTTGATCTTGAGTTTCATAATTCTCATTTTTCTTGGTCTTAATTCAGCCATTAGAAAGTGTCTCGGGTCATCATGTTGATGATCTGGTCTATGGTTTTAGTTTCTCAGATTTACGAGTTCTTGATTGTATTTCTCATTATAGTGTTTGTTATTAGGGTTTGTAATCAGATTCGTTTGCTGTGTTTTGTATAAAGGAGTTTAGATCTGTGTTTCGTGACACCATCGGTAATGCGGTTCTTAGCTCCAACGGAAGAGGACGTGGACACGGATGAACATTTTTCTCAAGGACGCTGCTTGTGCGGAATCGTCCGTTGGAAGTTTTAGAGGGTGGAGTCCTTGGTGTGGGATGGGTTAGGTTTAATTTATTTCTTTTATTTTATAAAATTTGTAATGAACTTATAAAAGAAATGTGTTAACAAATAAATATACATATTTATATATTTTTAAAACTATTTATATATTTTTTAAACTTATATATTATATGATAGTTTTCATAAACTTATATTTAAATGTTTTTCAAACTTTTATATTTAAATAAATATTTATAAATTTTATAAATTAATATTTATATAGTTAAATATATTATATAGTATTTTTGTTTTTAATTATCTTTTATTTGATTTATACGATATTAAAACTAAACTTGTTCAAATAAACAAAACGATTACATAAAATAAATGTAAAAGTTAGTGATGTTGTAAGAACATAAGGTTTGTACGTGGGATGGAATCATTGTTAGAAACAAATTTATGAGTGGGGGTGTGCATGGGTCGATTTTTGCCTAAAATCGTAACCATAACCGAACTTTTGGTTAACCGGATAATTACTACCAAAAAACTGTAAAATTTGCGAAAGCAGATTTCGTAGGAAATTTGTCGGAATTGGCCATTAGCAACAAGTTTCTGACAAAAAGTGTTAGCTGGGAAAACCTCCGTATGAAATGTTTTTTCCGACAAAGTCCCGGCTAATTTTTCGACGAATTAGCGACAAAAGTCTTTCGTCGGTAATTTCTGATAATATTACGACGATTATATTAAATAAATAAGTTAACTTATTTAATAAACTTATCGGAAAATTGTAGGAAATCTTATGGTTACTTTTATGTTTTTGTTTTGTCAGAAAGTTGTCGCTAACTTGTGAGAAATTTCTTTTGTTGGTAACTTGTCGGAAACATTTGTAGAAAATATATATGTTTTCTAGTAGTGAATGATAACCGATCGGTTTTATATGTGGGTTTGATTCGGTTATGGGTCGGTTAACCGTGAACTACATTCGAGCCAAAGGGAAAAAAATATCAATTTAAAACAAAGAACAAACTTGTTTGTCTAAATCATTTAACCAAAAGGCAAAAAGACTAAAACAAAAGGGTTCTATTTCTAATACCGCATGCAAACGTCCAAACACCAACCATCTTCTAGTAAATCATATTTTTTAGTGATAATTATCTATAGTAAGAAACTACATGCAAATGCATGCCATTGAAAGTGTTGTATTACAATTAAAACAAAAAAACTGTTATTGAGGTACATATGTCGGGTTACGTTTTTTTCAAGTAATCAATCTTGAAAACAGTTTCATGTGGTATCTCAAGTTTAAATTTATTCAATGTCTATTTGTTAGCTTTTTATTAATGAATAAATTCATCTTGTTTTGTAGTGTTGTGCTAGCTAGAACTAAGGATTCGTGTTTGGTTTTCATAGAAATATCATGGTAGTTTATAGTTTCTTTATTACTATATGAGTGGTATTTTTAAAATTTAGTTCAAATTGACGAAATTCGGTTACGACACACATCATAACCAAAACCCACCCACAATTTTCTGTTAATCAGTTATGGTTTAACCGAACCATCGATTAAATGTTCGGTTCGGTTAAATCAGTTAATTCGGTTACGATTCGGTTAAGTCGGTGTTACTGTGTAAGATAACTATGTGACAATTTTTACGTTTTGTGTAATTAAGCGAGATCTTACTTGTAATACATTCGATATGCATCCGAAGATCCCACCGGTGGTAATAACCAGACCCCCAAATACCCTTTTTGATGATTGTGATGAAATGGAAGAACGGGTCGTATGCAAGATATACGGGCCTTGATAGAATGTGAACACCGTTACTCCAGATATTGCCATCATGGTACCCACTAATTTTGCTACACTGCTTGAACTTCTTATGTCTATTTTCTCCATCCTACAACACAAATAAAACTATTTTCGAGGAAGAAGTAACTTCTATGTATAACAAGCTATTGTAATTATTTATTGGCTAAAAATCATGAAATAGTAAGTAGCCTTTATTATTAATTCATTTAGGTTACTTAAGTTCTAAGGAAAAAAAATTCATGATGATTGAAAAATATGAAACTTGTTCGATTTAGCTAAATGTTACAACTCAGATCAGATCTAAATCCGGGAAATGAAGAATAAGTGATTATATGTTATATGTTACAAGTGAGAAAAGACGATTTCGATTGTTGGATTACCTTTATTAGCAATTTTTATATTCCCTAATTTGAAATAAAGTGAATTACGTTTGTTAGTGCTACCTGAAAAATACTGCAATCAAGAATGTAGCCCCAGGAGCCAAGTTAGAGATGGCACTTGCCATGGTTGGAGAGGTGTAGTTAATGCCAACATACACAAGTACCTCGAAAAGACAAACCCTACATACAATCCATTTGATCGAACTTGCAAAGTAATTAGAATAAGTAGTGCAAAAGTTTCATCTATGTTGTTCAAATGTAAATAAATTTAAAACTATAGAGCGCATTCAATACAAAACTAATTTATGTACAGAACTGTGACAACAACATAAGCGCTTACCCGAGAAGGCCAAGGATGAAAAGTCTGAATAGAATACGGAAAGTGAGTGGAGGACGATCAACCTTTCTGTACAAGGGCATAGTAATATAATTAGTATTTTCGGTGTGCATATATAATAGAGAAATGATTAAAACTAAGGGAGGATAGCAAACCTGAGGATATGAACGATGAAAAATGGAAGAAGAATCAATGTCCCGAGAGCGTTATGGTAAATAACATAAACGATACTACGCATACCATCATTCATCGCCGCTTTGAGTATGGTTAACATCGTCATATCCAAACATGTTATCATCAACATAGCAACAAACGGAACCACATCATCCATCCATGACCATGTATGAGTTGTTCTCATGGTCATCTTTTTCAATGTCACAGCTAAAAGTAAGAAGATGAATATATAGATTCTAGTCTTCCAACTAATGCCGGCCAATGTTTAAGCAACTGTTTTCTTCATATAAACATGTTTTTAATCGCTAAAGTATTGCCTTAACTACTTCAAATATGGATTTTAGTCCAACTAAAGTTAATGATACATTTGTTCTAAATTTCCTTTTATAGTAAAATTTTATACTTTTTGTAATAATAATAAAGTGACGGATATATTGTAGAAGATAAATAAACGCCCATGGAACAAATCATAATTTTGAGGAACAAGTGATATTTATTATTCGCTTTAGGACTCCCGAAAAGGTTTAACTGACTCTGTATATATCTATCTGATACTTGTAAGCCCACACACCTAATTCTCTCAACTTGGTTGTGGAAGTAATGATCATATCGATCGAGTGAACCACCATTATTCTTGCACGTTTATTAGTTTTGCAATTGTTCATGGGTGCTTGATGGATCCGATTTTCTAACACTATGGTTGATAAAGCTTTACAAAGGTACATGATATGTCCTTGAACAAACTACCGTGCCCAAAAACGTTTCGCTAAATCTCGATGACACACCCAACGCATTCATTCAATCTCCTTTTCGTTCTTCATAGTTGTTCATTTCTAGTTAATTAATCACCTGTATTAGTATTACTAATTTAGTTTTTATAAGTTCTATGGTAAGTAGTAATGTGGTTACTACTGGCATCAAAATTTCTTCAACAAGTTTTAATAAAAAAATCAAATTAGATATTAATAATATAATAATAATAAAAAAATATAATTGTATCAAATTCTTATGGAGACACTCGGATAGCAACCCCGAATTGGAACCCAATTTTGCGGTACCGATTGGGGGCGGCGGTGTTCCCTCTGGTGCCGTGGCACTCGTTCCCTATCCCACTTCCTACACTTAGCCTCATATGAGATTGTTTCTTGTTTCTATATTTGGTGAATTAATTATTTTTTATTTAGTTTTATTGTTTACTATTTAGTTTTGTTTATTTATTTGTTATCTTAAGTTAAAATGGTATGTTAATTGTTAAAGTAACTAGTTAACGTAACCCCAGGTGTTGTAGCGGGGCGTTGATTATATTTGAAACTTTATAAAGAAAAAACAAAACTATGACATAAATCCGCACATTACGGCGAGGGGTGTTGATAATATTCGGAACTTTATGCTAAAAAAACGAAACCGTGAAAAAAATTCACGTATAAACATTGACTAAAGAAATCACGTAATCTAAACGTAAATAGAAATAAGCATGTCGCAACGCTATATTGAGAATTTAAAGAAACACTACGTTGTTGTGGAAAAAAAACTAAAAAGATATTACACTTGATCAAGATTAGTTTTGGAAAAAAAATATATCGAAGCTTAGATAAAAATATAGTGGTTAAAATTAAAAAAAAAACTAAAAATAGGCACACGGTATCAACAAATTCTGAATTTTATAAATCCATAAGAGAAAAAAAATGTAAAAAACATAAACTTTGACAACTTGTTCGTCTACGCTTTGTATGATTGTACATTATCGCACACAACTCCGTTTTGAACGAAACGTAGATAAAAATAAACATGTCGCAACGGTATATTCATAATTTTATAAAACATTATATTTAAAACTTTGAGGGGTGTGTATGGTAATTTTTTGTGGCCAATTTGTAAAAGTAGAAAAGTTTGTGACCAATTTGTAAAAAGTTGAAAAGTTCACTTTGTTAATTTGTAAAAGTTGAAAAGATCACTTTTTGGCTAATTTGTAAAAATGGAGAAGTTTGTGACCAATATATAAAAGTAGAAGTTTATGACCAATATATAAAAGTTGAAAATTTCACTTTATTATACACTAGGTTACATACCCGTGTATTACACGGGGTTTGATTAATGAAATATTAAAAATTTATTAATAAGTGAAAAAAATAAATAAAATAATTAAGAAAATAAATATTAAATAAATGAAATATTTACAAAGTAAATATTAATAAATAAAAAAATAAGATAATAAATAATCAAGAAACAATAAGTGAAAAAAACTTCAACCAATTACTTATTTATTTGGTATATCTTGGTCTCACAAGAAAATAAGCGAGAAAATTTTCAAATACTTACAAGAATCTTGAGCTCACTGAATTGTGACACGTGACTAGTTACTTATTTATTAGGTATAGTTTACTGTCAAATATAACTAAAAATTTATATTATTCTCATTATAATATAACAATCTAAATATATTTATTTGCATAAAATTTAAACTTAGTGAGACTTTCAATCGATATGTCTTCTCATTTTATATTACTTTTATTTTATTTTAACCGTTTGACCTGTTAGAGAAAAAACATAACTCAAATCGACCCGTTCATAAGAAAATAGGTCGAAGTTGCCACATATACAAAACATATATAAACATATACAAATAGCTAAAATAAGTAATGATGTAAATCGAAATAGAAAAAAAAAGAAAATAATTAATTGAATACTTTCAGCTATAATAATATGACAAAAAACACAGTGAGATTTAAAAAATCATAACAAATATTAGATCTTTGAATATGTAAATATATGATTGAATTTTTTTTAATTGGATCTTAAATGGCTATAAAATCGTTTTCAGTTTGTAAAATTTATAAAAAAATATGATTGATGATAAAAAAAAAAATTTGAATTCATAAATCTGTAGGTAAAAATCCAAACGAAAATTGATTTAGTTGTCTAAAATAATGAAGTTTATTAAAAATGTAAAAACAGTCTGATAATATAATAACTTTTCATAATACAAATTTATTTTTTAAAAATGATAAATAACATCATTAACTATAACTATCCATGATTAATTTCATATCAAGCTTATTTAGTTAATATATAATAACTATCAATAATTAAATTTGTTATGTTTCTTAATATATATTATTTAATAGGAGAGAAAAACGAAAAAATTAATATTTAATAGAAGAGATAGGCGGAAAAATAAAAATGAGAAGGAACCAAAAAGTGACATGTGTCATCTCAAACCTTTATTTATTAGTATAGATTGTGAAAAGAATTCTTAGCATAATTATCTCTATACCATTATAAATGAGGCTTTAGGACAAGTTGAGTTTGGTTGATCCACCAACATTTTATTTGTCAATACCTTCTAAATTTATAAAAGTAATCATCACATAGTCTGTAACGACTATAACTAGCTAATGTTGACAAATAATAGGAAAATTATACGTGATGTTAAGGGTAAACGAGAGAGTTATTACGTATTTGCGTGAATATGAAGAGATTAAAATAATAAAAATACGAACATCACTTAACATTATCTATGCGTTTTGACTACTTAGGCATGTTTCTTTGATGAGTAGTAATAGAAAGACAAAATATGAATCTAAAAATACATCTAAAGTGAAATTTAAATAATATAAAAAAATCAAAGAAAAATATAAAAAACAATAATAAGTCATAATACCTTAAATGAATTAGATCTTCTTTGATAAAATAAATTTATATTAACTTAACTCCTTCAAAAATGAAACCCCCCACACACAAACCAACAATGTACTATTTATCACTATTTTGACCCATTGGATGTGTTAAAATAGTTAAGGTATTGAAGCTCACTCGGAAAAAAAAAACTCGCTCGAAATCAACTCGTATAATTTTAAGTCAAGAAAAGGTGTACTCATTCGTTTGGCTCGCTCAAGTTCAATATGGCATTTAATAACCCAATTTCCATATGCAAAAAAAAAATCCACCAACCCTTATTTTGTTATATCTATGTGTAAAAATTATTATAATTTGTTGTATATATTTATCCATACGTGTAAGAAATACTTTGTCATCAAAGTTTCAAAAATATACAAATCAGCTCGGGCTTTATTCAAGCTGAGATTAAGCTCAAATTTCAGCTCGTTAAAAGTTTTCGATCCGACTCGTTTAAGCCAAACATAAAAGCCCTATATAAAGTTGACTACTTAGGTTGGGCCTTTACTGTCAACATGAAAAAGTAAAGAACCGTTGACTATTTTGACCCATCTGGTAGGACTACTTAGGTTGGGCCTTTATAGGCTATTGTCAACATGAAGAACCATTGACCAAAAGCCCACCAAATTATTCACATACAACAAAAATCACACTTCATTACATGCTTTTATATATCTCGTGTTTCCAATATCTTTCACGATGAATAATGTTCAATGCTAGTAGCCTTCTTTACACGTTCATCACTAGACACATCTAAAAGCCCGGTATAACTAAACCTGGTACACCATCCCGACCTCGAGCGTAGAAGCTTGAGGGAAACTCAGCGCGTTTGTCGGCCCTCGAGAATTCCTTCTCAAAAAATCGTACCCGAAATTTATCACAAATCTTTTCATCAAACTCGACCCTCTTTTCGCTTTTACATAACAATGTCCGCGTATAAATGCTAACCCGGCTTCCCGTGCTTCCATCAACTCCCTCAACTCTTCTCTCACACCCGTGTTTATTTGTGGGCTCTCGGGTACAACGAATCTGACCCGCTTTCTTGGACGAGGTGATGGCACTGCCACCGCTATCTCTTGAAGTTCAGATGAAAACCCGTTTTCATCCTCACACATCCTTATACTCCCTTCTAAGTTGGAGGAAGCGGTCCCCACAACCGCCATCTTCCCGTCATTATCAGAGTCTTCCTTTACATCATGAACACCGTTACCGTCAGTAACATCGGCCCGTTCTGTACGAATGAACTCGGCTACACAACAAATGAGATCCTTTTCGAATTCCACGTCATCCATGTTGACATCACGGTACCCGTATCTTGCTATGCACCGATACAGTCTGTATTCTTTCGGGCCAATCCTTCCGACAAGAAACCGCTCCTCAGGCCTTACGTGAGGCACGGGGACGGATTTCACACAGAGGAACACTACAACTTGGTGGAAAGCCGGGAGGTTCGTTACAAAGTGTGAGAAGATGGCAGGGATCCCGGAAACGAGCTCTGTGTGTATGAGCCCGATCCCGCGGACCCGCATGATGCCAAGAGTAGGGCCCAAGCTGAGGAGCCAATTGATTGAGACTTTGTTTTGAACGTCAAACTCGTACTTTTTAATCGTTCCGTAGTGCCACACAAACATGATGACTAGAAAGATGCAGGAGAGGGCGACCGGGACCCACGCACCTTCACGAAACTTTATCAAGGATGCCGAGAAGTAGAGTATTTCTATTGAACCAAAGAAGAACATAAACACGAGAGCTAAGAAGACGCTTTTTCGCCAGCATAAAACCATTACAAGTGACATTAGGCAGGTCGTCACCAACATAACCGTAATAACCGCCAAACCTGTATAGAAACCGAAAAACAAACATCATTACTAAGACGGTTTACAGTAATTAAACAATGCTTATAGGTGTAAAACCGGGGAGGGAGGGAGCGAGTTGGAGTAATGGGTCAAAACATGTCATGTCAACTCTGGGCTGGGCTGGGCCGGGGCCCTAGAACTAGATCTGAGATTCAGCCAAGGACCTCTGGACTAGGGTGCTACGAGGCCCACCAAAAGTTCTATCAGGTCAACTCCGGGTCGGGACCCTAGCACCCATGGTCCTCGCGAGGATGGGAACAATACATCCAAAAAAACATTGATGCTCTCGTGACGGTATATACCTGCTGCATTGCTTATATGTTTGGTGTCACGAAAACCAACTGTGACAGCTAAGCATAGGAGCATCAAAGTCCAGTTAATCTCCGGGATGTAGATTTGACCATGCTTATTAGTAGGTGACGTGTGGATTATTTTGACCCTCGGGAAACAACCCAATGCCGAACACTGTTTGATAATAGAAAACGTCCCAGTGATGATAGCTTGGCTTCCAACAACTGCCGCAAGTATTGCAATTCCGAGAACCGGCCATCTTATTTTTTCTGTCACAGTATTAAACAAATAAATTTCACGTCAAATTCGAAATAAGAAAAAAGAGAGAAAATTACTTACCGGGAACGGATACGTAGAAACCAATTCGGTAGTCGGTTTCAAGAATGTGATGCTTTGAGAGATATGCAGCTTGGCCCATGTAAGCAAGGATCAAGGAAGGGTAAACCACAAAGGTAAAAGCCATCTGCAGGTAACATTAGATCAAGAACCTCATCAGTCATTGTACAGATAATATTAGGAAACAAGAAATATAACAAAAAAGACGACTTGTTTTGAGTAATATAAGGGTGTCAATCGTGTCCAGTTGACGGGTCGGCAGGTTTTAGGTTGGTGGATTGAATTGTTCAACCCGAACATGGCCCATATATTTATTCGTGTCAAAAACATGACCCATATATCATATAACCCGAACATGACCCGCATTTATTTAAACATGTCAGATGGGTCAACGGGTTGGTGGGCAGTAATCAAGTTGTAAATGTGTTCATATGGGTTGTAATAAATGGGTTAAACGGGTTAGTGGGTCGACCTGTTCAATTAAACAGGTTGGTGGATTGAACTGTTTAATTAAACAGGTCAACCTGAACACTACTTGTTTAATTAAACATGTCAATGAACACTACCTGTTTCTTAAACGGATTAGATATTGATTAATTTCGTTTCGTGTCGTGTCGGAAATTGTCATCCCTAGTTTTGACTCGTTACCCAACCCACAAAACCTCCCTTATTGCCACTAGTAAATTGATTGAATACCTTAATGGACAACTGTGAAAAATGACCAAGATCAGCATACATAGCCTCTGAGCCTGGAAACCGGACGAAATAACAAAAGTTATATGAAAGGTCAACGAAAGTCAAACTTTAAGTCAACAGAAGTCAATCTACTAAGAGAACAGTTGATCTACCTGTAATACACAACAAAATCCCACCCAACGACATCCATCCTCCTTTTCGTGTTTTCTTTAGGAACTTGTACATGTAATAAGGCGATAACGCTTGAAAAACTTGTGGGTTCCAATGAAAAATGTTGTAAATTCCAATGGTGCTGATGCACAGGAGCCACGTTATCACGATAGGTGCAAACAAGAATCCCAAACGGTGGGTCCCGTAATGTTGGAGGCAAAACAAGAGCACCAGTATGATGCAAGCAAATGGGACTTCTACATCTGAAATATAAAAGGCTGGTTAGGTTGGAACGGGGTTGAACGGGTCAAGCATGTCAAATGGGTCGTAAGTCGCCCAAAAAGTATCCAAACGAATAAAACGTTGTAAATACTTTTAAATCAGTTTTCTTAATCATATTAAAACATTAATTATTTGTAAAAGTCAAGAAAAGAGCATACAAAAAAGTGTTTGCGGGTCGACCCGTTGGCCCAATACCCACATCTAGCAAAACTTGACAATAATAGCATGGTCCTATTTTATGCCTAGAAAAGTATTCAGTAACATGCAAATATATAATCTTCCCCTCTATGAATGGGTTGAACGGGTCAAGCATGTCAAATGGGTCGTAAGTTGCCCAAAAAGTATCCAAATGAATAAAACGTTGTAAATACTTTTAAATCAGTTTTCTTAATCATATTTAAAACATTAATTATTTGTAAAAGTCAAGAAAAGAGCATACAAAAAGTGTTTGCAGGTCGACCCGTTGGCCCAATACCCACATCTAGAAAAATTTTACAATAATAGCATGGTCCTCTTTTATGCATAGAAAAGTAATTAGTAACATGCAAATATATTATCTTCCCCTCTATAGTGTGTGATCTCTATCATTTGCTAAAAAACATCTAGAAAAAAACATAAAACCGACAGGGCAGTCACTTTCGGTATTTTACTGTCCAAACAAGATAACTTATCACAAGAAAACGAGTCTAGAGTGGGAAATCATATTCATAAGTTAGTGGAAAAGTTAAAGAAAACAAGACAGTGACAACGATAAAAGCAAGTTGATCACGTATGCACAATAATCCGACCTAACTTATATAGGTAAAATTCTTGATTACGCCCCAATACCAATCACTTTAGTTTCTAGCCACGATTCTCAGTTTTTAAATTTATATTTAATAAAAATTCTTATCATAAGTCTCCAATTCCTCTAAAAGGGGAAACTGTGACATGCAGCTTACTGTGCAGATCAATAACAAAGCTACTAGTTTATTTATTTGATAGTGATCAGAATTTTGATAAAGATAGAAACTTTATCTCGAAAGGTCCCTCGAATTATTGTTATTTTATGATCAATAATCATATTTAACTTGCATTCTTGAGTCTTGACCTAAAAATGAACAACTTTTACAACAAAATTATTAGTTTATTTATCTGATGGTGATCAGATTTTTGATAAAGAAATAAACTTTATCTCAAAAGGTCCCACGAAATAGTGTTATTTTATGATCAATTTGGTACCCTCTCTTTGTCCACCAACAGCACGTTTGAAGGAATATTGTTTGTATATGTATGTGTGTGTATATATATACATATATATATATATAAGTGAAGTCCAGCATCTGAATAATTATAGAATAAAACCAAGAATCAATATCCTAATCATGATCTTGTCAGAATTTCTTTATGATTCGGGTCGAATCAATACGACGAATATCAGCCAAAAAAGAATTCACCTTGCACTCTAGATTGCTCGGGTTCAAGACAACCTAAAATTCCCAACAGGTGTACCCAAATGGCTTCTGGTTTTGTATTCAATAGTTAGTTTACCAACTAAAGTAGACAGCTTTTCAAGATAATCTAAATAGTCAAAACCAGCTAAATCCTTATAGCATGAAAGCAAATCAAGAAAATCTATTAAGGATGATGAAATTTACAAATTGATTATAAATTATTTTGGGGGAAAGTTCTTTAATTTACAGTTTCACAAAATAAATATTGAAATAAATGCCATCTAGTTTTCCTATTTGTAGAACCTAACCTACAAAAGGGGAGAAACTTCCAAATTATAAGTCTAAATTGGGGACAAAAATTCTTTAGTGTGTGATTTCATAGTGAATTTATTAACCATTTATATTAATTATAAAAAATTGGAAACCACAGCCCCTACCACCCATGAAGAACCAAAACTGTCAACAATTCAATTCCCAGATGGAGTATACATTTTAAGAAATTCAAGAATTCAGATTCAACATGTGAAATTTTTTTAATTTATATTTCTTTAACCTTTTTAGGGGTAGAAATTGCAAAATTGTTTAATTCAAGGAACTTACATTGATGGTGTTTTTTTGCCATAGAAAGCTCAAGCCCAGAAACAGCAGAGAATACTACAAGAATCAAAAACAAAAAAAGGGTTTTAATATTTTAATCATCAAAATCCAACAACACAAAAAAGTTCAAAACTTGTAAAGTTTCCAAGATTTTCCTACCGGAGATCGCCGGCGTCAGAACTCCGTCGCCGATGACCATACAAGTACCAAGCAAAGCCAAAACAAGCAACCCCTTCTGCAAGATTTTATACTTCTCCAAAGTTGACTTCAAACTCAACCCAACATCCTTATACCCAGACCCGATTTCATCTTTCCTGTACTCATAAAGCTCCTCATCGGCAAGCTGACCATTTGGCAAAGTGCTGACGCGAGCATGACGACACAACAATGTGTACAAAGCAAAAGTCCCCCCTTCACCATTATCATCAGCTCTAAGAACTATGAACACATATTTCAAAAGTGGGATTAAAGTTAATGTCCAAAACACAAAAGATAAAACCCCAAATATCTCTTCATTAGACTCTGAATGTTGAATGTCTTCTGCAAAAGCACTTTTGTAAACATACAAAGGGGAAGTACTCAACTCCCCATAAACAACCCCTAAACTTTGATAAGCTAAAGTCATCACAGTCCTCCATGATTCTTTCTGCAACACCATAAAAAAGTATCAAATCAATAAATAAAGCTTCAATTTTTTATATCATATTTGATTTTTTACACTTTTTGTACCTTAATCGGATGAGAATTTCGGTTTCTGCCTTCAATATCCATCACTTAGAGGCTCAAAGCACCCATTTATTTGAATAAAATTAACGGTGACCCAGATGAGTAAACGAAAAACCCAATTCAAGATTCTTTAAAAATGAGCGAAATAGTGGTAAAGATTGAAGCTTTATGAGAAACGTAACGGAAATGAGTAGTGGTTATTCGGTTGGAGTTGTGGGTGTGAGAATTTGGTGGTGGTGAGAGCATGAAATATTGAAATATAAAATGGGTGTGTGCGCGCGTGCGTGTCTGGTTCTTTTTTAGCCAAGAGGCCAAGGGCACCCCACCGCTCAAACGACTACACAAAACATTTGTATTATACTACTCTAGTCTTGAAGCTTAAAACAAGCACCAAGTGGCAAGTGGATATGTCTTCTTTCTTCCTCACACGTTTATTTGAGTAGTATTTTACCTTGGTTTTTATTTTAGTCAATTATTAAAAAACTTTTTGACCAAAAGTTTAACATATAGGATAACTCTCTTAGAAACCTCGTGTGTTACACGTGTTGAATAAATACATTGTTATACACTTAGTAATAAAAATTTACATATTACATATTTATGACATATTACATAGTTTTTTAATACAAATTTTAGAAAAGTTATATAGTTATTTTTTTAAAAATATTTTTTAAAAAGAATAAAAGAAATGTTCAATTTCTAAAAATGTTTTATCAACAAATCTATTCTTTTTTAATGAAAAAAGTTTTATAAATATAATTATAGAAATTATTATTATTTAATAGGAGAGAGAGGCGGGAAACAAAAAATTATAAAAAAATACAATTAAAGAAAATTTGTATAATTAATAGTAGAGAGAGGCAGGAAAAAAATGATGAGGATGCATAAGAGAGTGACAAGTGTCCCACTAAAACTTTTATTTATTATATAGTATAGATATAGATTTGGAGCATTCACTATTCGATTCCACCGGTTTCAAGAAAATACTGGGTCAAATCGTTAACTACGGTTTTAAAAAAGACAAACCAAACCGGTCAGGTTGGTTGGGTCAGCCGAATCGGCTGGTTTTGAATGTTTGACGGTTTTAAACTATTTTTCTAGCATTACAAGGGAAAATACATCTTATGGTTACTAAGTTCCATTACACTTTCTTTAATCATTTATTTTTTTATCAACTAAAAGTTACTTAAATTTTAATATTAACTTTTTTTTGTTATAGTTTGATAAAATTAAGTATAATAAATATAATATATTTTTATAACAACAATTAACTATAAATATTGATTTTAATGGTGTTTTTCTTCGGTTATTTATACACATGTAATCATAACCGAAAAATCAATTTCTCAATTGGTTGTTTTTACGGTAACTAAGTTTATTAATTGTTTCATTAAGTCATACGATTAATTTTAAACCAGTTATGATATATAAATACATATATTGTTTTTATGAGAAATATCAAATAATAAATTATAATAAATCGATTCATTGGATTGGAACTTTCTATTCTGTTACGATTAATATGAACTCTTTGGTTACTTGGTGTAATTGGATTATAGGGATTCTTAAATCAGCTAGGACTTCGGTCTTAGTTAACGGCTCTCCAACAAAAGAATTTTTGATCAAAAAAGGAGTTTGACAATGTGACCCCCTCTCCCCTTTTCTATTTATAATGGCAACGGAAGTTTTAGATGTTATAATGAAAAAAGCGGAGTCATTGGGAATTTTTCATGGGATTAAGCTCCCAAATAATGGCCCATCTATCTCCCATCTTTTTTACGCGGATGATGCCTTATTCATTGGAGATGGTTCGTCTTCCTCCTTCTCAAATTTGACTCGTATAATTAGATGTTTTTACCTAGCATCGGGTCTTAAAGTCAATTTTGATAAAAGTAAACTCTATGGGATTGGTATTAATTCACAATTAATAAACAACATGGTGTCGGTGTACGATGCAAAATTGGTGATCTTCCGTTCACTTATTTGGGTTTGACTATTGGGGCTAACATGAATCATATTAGGCATTGGAAACCGGTGATGGACTTATTTTAAAGTTGTCTCGCCTTATGGAAAGCCATATTATTGTCTTTTTGGGGGTCATATTACCTTAATAAAGTCGGTTTTGAATAGTCTCCCAATTTACTTCTTCTTTTTATACAAGGCTCTGGTCCATGTCATTCATCTTTGGATAGAATTAGAAAAAGGTTCTTATGGTCTGGTTTGAACAATATTAAAAAACTACATTGGGTATCTTGGAATAGAGTCATATCTCCTAAAGACAATGGTGGATTGGGTCGTGGTTCTCTCTTGGATATGAACTACTCTCTTCTAGCTAAATGGGGGTGGAGGACGTCAGTAGACAGATCCTCACTATGTTATACCCTCGGCTTTCTCATTCTATTCCTCTTAAGCCATGTATCACCGGGACTTGAAAAAACATCGTTTCTATCGATGGTGACCTCAGGAAAAGTTTGATTCGCTTAGATGGTTTAATCAAAGGTTCAGTTGGTAATGGTACAACTCTTTGGTTCTGGTTAGATTGGTGGCTTCATGAAAGGCGTTCATGCGACTTATTCCCGTCCCTCTTCCGGGTGGCGATGCACAAAGGGGCACTTATTACAGATTGCATTTCGTAGTCAGGCTTGATTCCTACTTGGGACTTATCTTGGAACACGTTTGTATTACCTAATCACTTCTTTGCAAATTGGGTTGATTGGTTAGCCAAGATTGGAGCAGCTCCTTCTTCTTCTGAACTAGACAGATGGGGTTGGAAATTGACTAATTGGACTGAGTTCTCAATTAGCTCTCTTAGACTTCAGTTAGGATCCTTTGATGGGCAAATTCCTACTTACAAGTGGAAAAGTTGGGATCCTTTGATGGGAAAATTCCTACTTACAAGTAGAACAGTTGGGTCCTAATAAAAGTCAGTTTCTTTGGATGGAAGTTATCTTTGGATCAGTTACCCACATTAGAGGTTTTGGTAAGGCGGGAATTGCCCTTACATATTCAGATTGCCCTATTTGTCATGTTAGTTTAGAGACGTTGGAATACATGGCATTACATTGCGACTTGGCTAGACTTTTATGGAGTAGAGTTCAACAATGGTGCAGATTAGCTTCTATCCCCTCAAGATCATTGGGAGACCTAATGGAGTACATGTATGCAATTTCCTCAATAGAAAAGAAGAGTAAACTTATACGTGGTATTTTTTATCACACTTTGGTGTATTTGGAGGTCCCGGAATTGTAACACTCCCCCAAGGCGGATTATACACGGGGACGACGAAATTGAATCATCACACAAGGGTCAAAATAAATTTCTATTATATTATTCGTATAGATTATTACATTGATTACAAAAAAATCAAACAAGACAAGTAGAACAAATAAGTCTTCTTTTTGTTAATGTCTAGCTAAGTCCACTAAAGCATGAGTCCTTGAAATCCTAGCGTGATCAAAGAATCAACTTAGTTTTCATTTCTTGAAAAACATGCTAAAATAGGTCAACTAAAAAGTTGGTGAGAACATAGGTTTCAATAGATACATAGTAATAGATAACAAGATGCAAGTCATAAACAAGTTTCCCATTCCAAGTAGTTGAACTTTTATACATGAGTCCACAAACCAACCTTAGTGATCAAATGCTCTCCCATCTAACACCTTGTTAGGGTGTTAGACAAAGTTGTGAATGTCTAGTATGCAGTTTATGAACACCCGGCTCCTTCCAAGTTGAAAAGAATACGTCAACTAGAAGGACGCTTGGAATTGATTGGTATGCATCAACCCGAGGACTGGATGAGCTAGTCATGCCAATAGATCTATTTACTTACTCCCGTGGCTTCCCCGAAGTTAATGGTTGTGTAGGTTTTAGAAAATAAGAGAGACTTTGTAGTAAAAAGTGACATAGAATAGCAACATGTATAAACAAGTTTAGATTTACTAGAATTAGAAAGTATGTTATTGACTGTAAAAGAATAGTTTTGACTCTAGAATATGGTTTCCATTTGATATAGGAACATGTTTTCCACCCCAAAGTAGAAACTAAAGAGGGGATGTGAACTCACCTTGCAAAGTTAGAGAGTTGAACTTGCACTTGAAGTAACTTGGATTTGAATGCCTTAAGGATTCCCTAAGTAAGTTTGTTAAGATAGAAACAAGTTTAGAATAGTCGAGGGGTCGATAATGTAATTAGTTGAAAGTGATGTTGCATACTATAAGTGGTTATCATTCCAGAGTAATACCTACAACAAAAACGTTTCCAGGAATGAGTTGGTTGGATCAGAACCCCGTCTTTTTCCTAGCCAGAACCTTAATGTTTGTCAGATAACTACATACCAGTTTGAAAGTTACTCTATTTGTATAGTTAACCAAGTTTAGGGTGTGATTTGTAAAGTTGGAAAAGTTAAGGATTGAAAGTGAAAATATGAATTTAGGAAGGATTAAAATAGATAAGTTGAATACTAGAGAGGTTTAATTAAAACTAAAGAGTTTTACTAGAAACATGATTCTAGAAGTTGAAAGCAAACTAGAAAGATCAAAGTCAAGATTTTTATGAAAAGTTTGGATAGGTTTGAAGGGTTTATAAAATTATTTAAGATCTGGGATTTTAATATGATAATCATGAATATATCAAACAAATTATACTAAAATCATTGCTTTAAATCAAAGATCTAAATAGGTGAAAAGATTTGTAACGGATAAATATAGACAGATTCTTGACAGATTTGCGCACTGATCTTGCGCGGGCTGTTTGAGGGGACAAAACTTGGGGTTTGAATGAGTTCTTTATATGGTTGGAATCACAAGAGATTGAACTTGATTTAAAAAAAAGAATCACTGAAAAAGGTTTCGTTTTGAGGGAGATATGGCCTCCCGAAGACAGATCAGTGAATTTGCCAAAATACGAATTTTAATGTTTGGTGATCATAATGAAAGTTATTGATTAAATAAGGCTTGATTTGCCTTTTGATCTTGAATTAGATCTATGATTATAACATAAACATGTTGAGGAATCATAGATCTAAGCTAGTTATGAAGGATTTTGAAAGAAAAAGTATAAACTTTGAAGAACATACGAAGAACTTACTTAGAATGGAAAGATATGAACTTGAATCTTCCAAGGAAGGAGAGGAACAATATTTAGTAGCTAGAGAGCCCTAGACAATCGTTTGAGGTGTGAAGAATGAATGTGAATTAGGGGCTCAATTTATAGGGAGGGTTTAAGGGGTTTAGAGAAAAGGTTAGTTTATTGGACTAGGATTGCAAAAGATGGAGATAGTTTGACCTTATCATATAATTTTTGAAAATTTTGAGGTAGCATAAGGAATATTCCATGGTTTAAAGGATAGGAACATATGATAACTAACTAATTAAAATACTATGATTAAATAGGAATTAGTTTGTAATAAGGAGATAAGACCAAACATTGGTTTACTTTAGCTAAAAAAATTCAAAAATATGGGGTGGGGATGGAGGAAAATTTCTGTCTAAGGGGGGAAATAGGATAGGGTTAAGTTAGTTAGTTAGTTTATAGGAACTAGATTAGGATATGTTTAAGAATAAAATAATAGTTTTAATCATTTAGATAAGTTTAATAGGTTATTAATAAATTTAATAGTTTTAATAATAATATTAATAATATGTATATAAATTTCAAAAATATATTTATATAAAATGTAATTAGATAATTTAACAAGAAATATCCAAGGTTTGAAAGATGTACAAAAGAAACCCTAAATTTATATATGTGTAACTAGGTCCTTTAAGTTTTACTATAGTAAAAAAAAGACACAAACTTTTAATAGCTTTGTTTATGATAAAATCTAGGGCAACCAAAGTTACCATAAGTAGCAAGTTCTAGTATGATGAACACAAGGATCAGTCATAGAATCTCAATAGAATAAGTAAGCTGTTCTAAAGTGCAATATAATACTCACTTTAGACTAGGCTTAGAAGTTTGAATTTGAAATAATATCACAAGTAGTACGAGGCACAAATAGATTGTTAGCATTAGAATTCTATCAAGGTTACACAGTAGAATAATCAAGACTTAAAATCAGACAAAGAAATCAGGGATGTCATAGGAATGAAAAGGTTTTCCAAAGTAAGTCAATTTGGGATGTTACAAGTCATCAGGTTATTGTATTTTTTTTTTGGGGTGGGGACACTTTTGTATCATGGTCCTCCAAACGACAGCCTACCATCTCCTGATCTAGTGCTGAAGCAGAATATAGAGGCGTAGCTAACGCCGTTACGGAGTCCAGTTGGCTTCGTAATTTGCAAGGCAACCATCGTATACTGTGATAATGTATCTGCAGTCTATCTCTCCCAGAACCCGGTTCAACATCAACGTACTAAACACGTTGAAATCGATATACATTTTGTTCGTGAAAAGGTTCAAATTATCCATGTTAGAGTCCTTCACGTCCCGTCTTCTTCGCAGTATGCCGACATCTTCCACCAAGGGTCTACCATTTGAGAGTTTTCGTTCCAGTCTGAGCGCCTGATGCCCTACTGCTCGGACTGTGAAGGACTATTAGACAATTGTATTTATAGTAAACTTTATAGCATTTATTGTATCCATATTTAGTTGATTGTATTCCCTTTATATTGGCCATCCTTTGTGAATGAAACATACGAAATTATTCACCATAAACTACTTTTAAAATGTTTATAGGTCTTTTATATATATTTTTTAATTGTTTATAATTTAACTCACTTTACATGTTCTTTTATAACTCTTTTATATTTAATTCATTTGAGATCTTTCATTTTTAAAAATCTTTAGGGCATATTGTGATTTATGTTACTTTTTTTTAATGTTGTATTTAGTCACATTTGTATAGTTTTATTCAATGTTCTTATATTTGTAATTTATTTTTTAAAGAATTAAATACGGTTTTAGTCCCCGTGGTTTAACATAAATAAACATTTTAGTCCAAAAGTTTAAATTTTCCTTTTTTAGTCCAATAGTTTCATTTTTGTATCGATTACAGTCCATACCACTAACACCATCCACTTTTTCCTGTTAACTTTATACAAAAAGACTATAATACCCCTATTACTAAAAAAATATATAAATATTATCTCTTTTAAAAACCCTAAATCCCATCTCTACCATCTCATTCTCTCCTCTCTGGTTTAAGACAACCACCCCACCTCCACACTACTGTTGTCACCTCCACGTCCACCTCATGCCACCACCATCACTTTAACATCCCGATTTTAGGACACGGAATAGTTCACGAGAATAAGAAATTAAAAAAAAGGATAGAGGGCTTGGGTCGGGTGTATGGGCTGAGAATGGGAGGGGATTTGGGCCCCTTATAAGCCTCAAGACCAGCCCCAACCCTCATTTGCAACACCATTTTCGGATTCTAGAGAGAGAAAGTGAGAGAGAGAGCCTAGAGAGAGAAAGTCCCGATTTTCGAATCCGAGCTCATAGGATCATAGGCATACGTATCTGGAACGTTTAGCTGCGGAGAAGAAGCGTTTACAGGTAACCGATTCTCCTAGATCTGAGTTTTTGTTATGAGTTGGGTTTTGAAGAAAAATCGGGTAAATGTTGGGTTTTTACGTTTAAAAATGGAAACAAAGTATAGATTTAGACTCTCGGTTAGAAAACACAAGTTTTAAACGTAAAAAGTTCGGATCTTGACGATGTCGGATCTGCATGAGAAAGTTAGGGTTTTTGCGGGGAAGAAGGCTGGCCGCATGCAGGTCCTGCGTACTTATCAAGTACGCAAGAAACAAAGTCTGCATACTTATCAAGTACGCAATAAGCAGGTCATGCGTACTTATCAAGTACGCAAGAAGCAAAGCCTGCGTACTTATCAAGTACGCAAGATCGAAGCATGCGTACTTATTATGTACACAAGAACAAGGCCCTGCGCACTTGCTAAGTGCGCAGGCATCAAGTCTATGGGTATATATAGCTGGTTAGTGAAGTCAGTATGTTCGTCATGATAGAAAGAGGCGAACTTAGCCTTAAGTTCGCCTAGCCAGAAATGGTGAAACCGTTTAGTGTCGAGTTAAGTCTGATACGTGTCAAATTGTTATGATTGTTCAGATTGTGTGAGATCCGGTAGACCATTCCAACTAAGATACCAAGTGAGTTCTAATCCCCTTTTTGCCTTCTTTAGGGTGGTTTGCATACTTAGTGTAAAGCGTTTATTACATATTTTTATATTAATAAACAAAGTGAAAGCTGTATTTTTGTGACAAGTTTAAAAGAGGCAAATGTACGTTTTGAGTAAAGTATAGTTATATCATTGGCAAGTGTTTACTATATTTTCATATACATAAACAAAGGCATGATATTTATGACAAGTTATGTTCCAGTAAAGTATAGTTATATCATTGGCAAACGTTTACTATATTTTCATATACATAAATAAAAGCATGATATATGTTTAGTATGATCAAGTTAAAGAAAGTTTATGAACAAAAAGTGAACAGTCTTCCTATGGGAAGTGAACCAGTTGGATAAGGTCCTTGGGACAGATGTTACTTGTACAGGAAGCCAGATATGGGTGCTACCAATTAGTAAGAGTCTTGATGGCTCGTTAACAGTTGTATAATTGGGATGAGTGACAGCGGTTGCTCGGGGGACTACGTAATCCCCCATGTACCAGTTAAGCGGTATTGGTCACGAGGACAATACCCGGTGTTGATCACGAGGACAACATCGTGTCGTGTGGTGTTGATCATGAGGACAACATCAATGGGTCATGTGGACCTTGGGTCATGAGGATCAAACTATGCTGAGCAGTATTGATCACGAGGACAATACCAGTTGTTGATCACGAAGACAACATCATGCTACGTGGTATTGCTCACGAGGACAATACCAGTAGTGACAAGGACTTGACGGATAAGTGGTACTGATCACGAGGACAATACCAACATTGATAAGAATTGACGGTTAAGCGGTATTGATCACGAGGGCAGTACCAACAGTGACAAGGGATTGACGGCTACCTTATGAATGTTTTAAACTGTTTTTGAAAAGTGAAGTATGTAAAGTTTTGCCTTAAGGGAAGTATGTACGTATTAAAAAATCTTTTGCAAAATTGATTTAAAGTAAACGTTAGAACTCACTCAGCGTTGCTGATTTTTAGTATGCATATCAGTTAAGTGCAAGTGCAGTTGATGGATGTGGATGCTTGGCTTAGCGAGAAGAGTTACCCGAAGATCAGCGTCTGGCATCCCGTTTACGTTTATGTTATGTTTTAATTTGATGTTGTTAAAAACAAATTGTATTAGACATGTTTATGTTTCTGCTGCGTATGTTGAAGTTTTAAATCGTTTCCGGTGTGTTAATGAATGTCTTATGTTTACAGTGCTATGTGTTGATGAGTAAATCCAATACGTGAGGCCTTCCGGGTTTGGGGCCTTACATTCACCTCCACCTCCAACCGCCACCTCCACACTCCGCCATCTCCACCTCCGAATCCTTATAATCAAATCCTGCTAAACCACCAAAACCACCACCGATCTCCGACCCTGCTAAAACACCAAGACCACACCGCCTGATTCATCACCGTCCCTGTTGTTTGATTTCCTTGTTATTGTCTTCCTCGACATGTATTTGAAGGCGGTGATTTTTCATGGAACAGGGGCATCGAATTTTAGTTGATCGGTTGCTTGTTTCTTTCTTTTGGAGGTTGTGGTCCTCCATCAGTGTTTCAGTGGGGGTGTTTAACTAAAAATCCTTGCACATACCAGAAGATTGAAGAAGAAAAATGTTTGTTTCAGGCGACGTGCACATACCAAAACATTGAGGACAAGCACATCTGAAAAACAAGTGCGCCCATTCTTTACTTTACTCATCATCCCCTTCCGCGATTTGGAGTTCATTTAGGGCAAACCATCGATACAAATTCGTTTGAAATCATCAAACCCTAAATTTTAGGGCAAAATCGATACAAATTCGTTTGAAATCAGAAATGGAAATTAGGCTTACAAGCGCTAGGGTATCAACAAGGTACAGGCGTTTGCCGTTGGATTGAACAAGTTGAGAAATCTGCCTGGAATCAAATCTGTTACAATGAGATGAAGATGATAAGGGTGTTGTGGGAACAAATGCGCATCTGAAAACCGATGAATTGATGGCCTGGTGTGGGAAGAAGAAAGGGGCGGTGGTGGTGAAGAAGAAAGGGGCGGTGGCGGTGGTGGTCTCGCCGGCAATGGCGGTGGTGATGGTGGTGGGAGCTGATCTAGGGTTGGGGGTAAAGAGAATGCTTATATATATAGATATATATATTTGTTTTTATTTTTTTGTTGAGAGTATTATGGTCTTTTCAAAAAAGTTAACAGAAAATTTTGGATGGAGTTAGTGGACCGGACTGTAATCGATACAAAACTGAAACTATTGGACTAAAAAGGCAAATTTAAACTTTTGGACTAAAAGGGTTATTTGTGTCATACCACGGGGACTAAAACCGTATTTAACTCTTTTTTAAATTATAAAAACCAACACAAAACAACTTCATGTAAACGTGTTTTCAAAAATTTTAAACTAGAAAATGCAAGAAGTTTTTAGTACATATTCTAAATTTTCAATAGTTAAAACGCTCTAATTTTCAAGAAAATTAGAGACAGAAAAATGGAAAATATCTTCACGACTAAACTTATTCTTATAATCGTTATATGGTATATACGTTCAATTGATATAATTGAAAGAGAATCTGATTATATATTCTAACTGTGTCACTTTATGCAAATCGCATGTAGTAAGAGACATATTCGACGTTTTGGTTATGAATGATAGGAGAGCTTCATATTTAAGTGTGTATATATTAGAGTAGTAAGTTTAGGATGAATGACATCCTCGGAACTCTCCACTACGCCAATAAAAAAACCATGTCTTAAGCTTTGTGTGAGCAAAGTGGATAATATTTGTGGGTATGACAGCCAGACATTACAAATTGTAAAAGAGTCACTCTTGTTCTATTTAGATATCGGGCAACCTTATCGAAGTTGATGAGTCCAAGGGGTGTACTGAATCATAATGAGTGTTCGATTTCAAATACTGTCAACCACGTTTTGGACGCATTGGATGTGAATGAGAGGGAAACTTCACAATTAAGTATGTTTAAGTGAGAGTAAATACATAATGAATGTCCTCTTATGAAGTTTCTACTTAGATAACAAAAAAAGAGAGCTTTGAGTTCTATATACATGAAAAGAACAATATTAGTTTATAGAAGGGGGAAAATATTATGCTAAATGAGACGGGTAGTTTGTATACAATGAAAGAATTTTTAAAGTAAAATATATATAGGGGACGGTTCCACTAAAAAGTGGTTTTTCGCTAAGAAATACTAAGAAGTGTGTCAAACGAACTCCGATTGAGCTCATTCCAGCGGCGTTGGAACAGTCTTATCGAACTTTAACCCGGACCCAAAAACCTAAACCCCCTCCACCTACACCCCCAAAAACCTAAACCCCCCTCCAACCCTACTCCGAAAAGCCTAACACCACCACCCCACCCCCCAAAAACCTAACCCCCTAAAAAAAAAAACCTAAACCCACCCCACCCACCCCCAAAAACCTAAACCCTCCACCTCACAAAAAAAAACCTAAACCATAAAATCTAAACCCTAAAAGCTAAACCCTAAGGCTAAACCATAAGGCTAAAACCCTAAAATTCAAACGTAAAATCTAAACCTTAAAAGCTAAGATGTTAGAGTTCGACGAGACGGTTCCAACGCCGCTGAAATTAGCTCAATCGGAGTTCGTTTGATATCGTTTTCTTAAGGTTTTTATCATTTCTTAGATTTATTAGCGAAAAACTAATTTTTATTTGATCCTCCCCCAATATATATAATCCAAAACCAAACTAGTCAATAATCGGACTTGTTACACTTATATGGATATGTGACATTTTAGGTGGTATTTTCTTAGTATTATATATAAAGGATTGGAGATTAAAAATGATTCATAAAAGAAAGTTGATTATTTATAAAACGTACTGTGAGTATAAAAATAGTTTTATATTTAACTAGTAAAGTACTCACGATTCACGAGTTCTAATTTTGTACTGCCTAACATAGTAACATGTCTTTTGTTCCTTTTTTTTAAGTCAAGTTTCAATTCATGGCGACCAATAATTGCAAAATTTTATTAATTAGTATTGATCATTATGGTCCACAAAACAAAATTTTATTTTGCACTTATAAATGTCACTGTTAGTGTAAATGATATCTAGCTCAGTTGATCATAGACCCCTGAATTAATACTGATACATCAGGGTTTTTACTCACAAGAGACCAAGGTTCGATCCCTGTAGAGGGGTTTTATCCCTCAAGCCGCCAGAGCCGTTTTCTGTGGGGTTTTCTCCTTAAACGCTCGCCAACCTTAATGTCAGGTGGGCCCGATTTAGATAACATACTGACCAGGATTGATTGAGACTTTCCCATATGATAAAGGTGCGTCACTCTATTCGACAGATTGCCGTTCCAAAAAAAAAATGTCACTCTTAGTAATTAGGTAATGGTCAGATTGTTTGTTGCATATCACACGATTCTTTCAAATGTAATTTAATATTATCTTAATGAGAAAATATACCCTACAATGCATAGCTAGAAATAAATATGTGATATTTTAATCAGGATCCACAAGATTCACTTACTACATGTGTATTAAATAAATAAAACTAGGAATTTTACCCGTCTCGCGTTGCGACGGGGTCAAATTTCTCACGGTACCTCAATGATAACGGCGTCCGCTATAGCCTCAAAAAAAGTTACTGTTCAATTCCAAAGGTTTTTCAATATAAAGGATAATGTTAGCGTTACTTGTATTTTAAGTGTGTAACATGTAGGGTGTTCAATATTTGGTTTCAAACTGATTAAACCGATAACCGAATCGTAACCGAAACCGTTTAAACCAAACCGAAAATCGAATATGTAATTTGGTTTTTGGTTTGGTTTATGTTTCAAGATTTGAATTCGGTTTGAACCGAAAAACCCGAATTAGGTTATACCACTATTTTAATTCATATTTTTTAGTTAACCCAATTCATTTTTATCAATAACCAATACCCATATATGGATTATAAATCATTATTTGATGAAGATATGTTTTTGTTTAGATTTTCCTAAAATGTTGTGTTGTTTAAACCGAATAAGTTATAGCTACCAAAAAGAAAAAAAAAAGTTTTTTTTGGCTAATTCGGTTTGTTAAGTTCAAACCGAAAACCAAACCAAATTACAATATGGTTTTAGGTTCGGATTAGGTTTCCTCAAATATTGTTCGGTTCCGATTGTGGTTTTAACAAAAAAAAAATACCAACCCGAAAAACCCGCAACCCGACCCGATGAACACCCCTAGTAACATGTTAAGACCAGTGTCGTTGGAACCCCAAGTAGTGGCGAAGTTTGAAGAAAAACGCAGGGGACAGGATTTTTTTTCCTATCAGGGGAGGCCGGAACTTAATACCTATAAAATTTTCGGTTGAATACGTATAAATTAACACTTGTGAGCAAAAAATCGGTGGGGGGCGCCCTCACTAAGCTTCACCCTGAACCCAAGCGCCTCCAGGTCGCCGCTACCCGTTTAAGTGGTCTTCCTTCACGGACGGCTCCTGGTCTCTCTCCCCGTCACGTCTACAGTCAGACCTCATCTCTCTTCCACGTCCCTACGGGTGCCTCATGAATGCCGCCACTCTGGTGGTCATAATATTAATAAATATAAATTATCATTTATAAATGTTAATTTATATTAATAAGTTCTTAACTTTTATATGTTTGTCAACTTTACATTTGTTTCAATTGAAAATGATTTTTTTTACTAAAATGAATTAATATCAACTAACATTTATGTTTGTTATAGACTTTTTAGTTTGTATCATTAGAGCATAAGTTAGAAGAACCCTAAAGAATTTATTAAAATCCTTATATTATACTACTAGGGGTGAGTTTAAGAGAAAACCAATAGTTAGGCGAAAACCGAGAAAACCACTAATAACCAATTTTAACCAATAATATAATAATATTTATTTTTTATTTTTTATAAGAGTTCAATGTAATATTACAAATTTTTACCAAAAAATCATTTAAATATTGGCTTACGTATACGTAACCCAGTGTTACGTATACGTAAACAGAAAAAAAAAATTAAAAAATTGCGGTTACGTATGCGTAACTCATAGTATTACACATTGTTTTAGTGGTTTTCTTGGTTTTCGCCTAAATTTATGGTTTTCTCTTGATCCCTCCCCTATACTACTATTTCTCTTTTCGAATGACATTAACAAGTAACTATATTAACTTAACAATATTATGGTGTTTGGTTAAATAGTAACACCTCTTACAGAAAAAAAAAATTGAAAAGCTTAAAATATTAAAACTGTAAAATATGCATACAATGACGATATAATTTATTAAATTTCATCAACCATCAAATTGATTAACTAAAACATACATATACTCAATCTAATGTAATTATTTTCATCCGAATCGTTACAACCTAACTCATTTTCTTACGTGAACTTGATAAAAAATTTTTTGAATCCGTCACATATTCTAACACAAAAGAAAACCGCAACTTCTCTTACTTCTAACTCCATCTTTGGCATCATAAGATTTAAATCTCCATATTTTTTTAAAAGAAATTATGCATACCTAAAACTTTAAATTATATTAATTTTATTCATCCAATTTCAAGATATACATGTAAGAGATCAGAAACATTTATGATGTTTCTATGAATGTACCACCACCAACTGAATATGAAACTATTTTTGGAACACATAATGCTGATCCTGAAAGCTACATATCCAAGTATTCTGCAATTTGGTATACCCACTCATCTCAAAACTCCTACCAATATTACACAAGGTACACCAACATTTAATACATTTAGAGTCCAATGATTCATGATAAAAAAATGTTTAGATCACCAATAATAGCCTATTTTGAGTCAAATTTTCTGTATATTTTACAAAAAAAAAAAAAACAGTAGCATACTTTAATTATTTATTCAAGATACGTATTTTTGTCATTTTATTCAAATAAGTCAATAAGATATTAATACATTTGATTTTTCAAATTCTCCTTTTGTACAAGTCAAAATCCCAGACTTATTCCATGGTGTTACATGATGGCCATGGCTCATGACATTTTTTATTTTTCTACATGTTCAACCTTCTAGGATTATAAGAGCATCTTCAAATCAAGGAATTATAAATGTAATTAAATTTTATTAAGCAATTAGGGTTGTATTTAGATTAATAAATATGTAACATTTATTTAAATTGTTAGGCATAAGAGGGCCCCAAGAGTCTTCAATCCTTTAAAATGATTTAAATCGGTAATTTAAAAATCATACATGAACGGAGCTAAAGGAACATCTGGGCTCTTCGTTAACCCTTCAGTCGATCAAATTTTCTACTGGTATGAATATTTAACATTAACTTGAACATAGAAAAGCTAATTGTATAATAAATTAGAATTATTTAACATTTTTCTTACTATTAATGTCAAAATTTGTTTAAGAGTTCCATCTAAACTTACAATCAAATTAGGAAAACAAACATAAACGAGTGGTACAAATTAAAAGCATGGATGAGTAGGATCTCAACTCACTCATAAATGGTCCACACTCCTTAGGAATCAAAATATCTACGTACCACTTTTTAATTAATTTTTTTTCTAAATGATAAAAGGCCATTAAATTTTTTTTTCCATCAAATTTATAATATTTAAACTTTAGTGAACTATTCGATGTTTGGTCAAATATGTGGAATGGTCTATGATAAAGAGACACATTTGAATTTTATGGACATAATTTAGTATAAAGTATATAAGTTTTTTAAATAAAATTGATTATCCACAATAAGATGTGAGATTAAGAGATCTTTGAAATTACACATTTTATTATTAAATAAAATAGATATATACTGGGGAAAATATGAAATTGATGTAACGGGTCGAGTTATTGTACAAAGTGAAATTAACGTGCTAGGCGTATGAAGCCAATGTGACACGTGGCGTGGGCGAGGGTACATGCGTCTACATAAATTCACGCTACTAATGGCCATCATGCTATAAATCACGCTATTAACGTCATAATCACGCTACGAATCATACCAATAGTATTAGTAGTGTTATAATCACGCTATTACACTATAATGATGTTATGATATGGGTTTTTTTTAAATGTTATTTACAAAAAAAGATTATATAGCAATATTATACTCACATTAAAGATAATAAAATTCTCGTATTTATAGTGTAATTTTTTTAAATAATGGAATATGTAAAAGTTATTTAAGTTCAGAAAAAATGAAAGAACTAAATAAAAGTCAACAAGTATTGTTTTTCTCTTATTACCCCTCCCAAGTATTTCATCCGCTTCCTTCTGATGACGTGACACCTTTAAAATCTCAATAATTGATTGTTGTGATCAATGGCTGAGATTACTTTCTATTTCAACACTTCTATGTAAGTTTCATTGTGCATTTAAACATTTCTCTTGATACAAAAGCACTAAAAAATTTTGGATGCCAAAGTTTGGATTGGCATCATGGATATATGTTTAAGGTGTATTTCGATCAAAATTGTTGAATATTAAAATTAAGTAGTTTTTTTTATGTTCTCCTTTCTAACGATATCTCTTTACCAATAAGTTCCTATAGTTAAAATACTTTTGCTAATAAAGCCATTATCTTTAATTTGAGAATGTCTTGTTATATAATATCTTTGGTGCCAATGATGTTGGTGACTCATTGGTAGAGGAAAATCTTCTAGGACTCCTACAATAATAAAGAAATTTGTCTTTCAAAAAATATATATATATAATATCTTTCGTAAAACATTTGGGCAGTTATGATAAGCTCTATTATGTGAAAAGATATTCTAACAAATTTAAAAACAACAAATAATGAAAACAATAAGTAATACTAATATGATGTATCGTTTAATTAACATGACCAGAAAATGAAAAATGAGGAGTTTCAATATATATTCTGTAAAAAAATTATCTTCCCATAATGGCTCGCTTATGTAAAACCACAGATAACTTCCTTGAAAGTCGTTCACATCTTTGAAGTTTATTTTTTCTCTCTCCTTTATACATTTCTTTTCTATATCCTCCTCGCAAATTCTAACTATCATGATGGGGTCCTTGATGATCAAAAGTAATGAAGTTGATATTTCACGGTGTCATCAATTACTTACACCATGTTATTTTCTTCAAACCCAATTGCTGGATTTAATCGGGTTTGTTCATATATGGGCCACGGGTCAAGTAAAGGGTCGGCTATGTGTTTAAGGTTATGTTTAGTTTTGGTAATTGTTTTTATCTGGGTTTAATTGTTATTTTGGTAAGAGTTGATTTACTTTCCTTATAGAGTCATTAGCAACTTGGAGGTTAAGTTATATTTAGGTTATTTATATGGGTTGATGTTTATTGTAATAAGCATGTGTTTGACTAATAACAAAAGAGTCGATCAATTTTTGATCAAATCCTGAGTTTTGTGGGTATGATTTTCGGGTTTGTGTCATCAATTGGTATTAGAGCTGTTTTGAGGGTTTGGTTTTGAGAGGAGGTAGAAGCCTCTGGCGACTGGTGTTTCAGGTCGGTGGAGGGCAGACATGAAAAGAAAAAGGAAAGGGGTCGGCAATTGCTTTTAGGCTGCAACCAGATGGGTAGCAGCCTGTTGTTGCACGCAAATCAGGGTGTTCACGGGGGGTTGCGTTCGAAATCCAGAAGGCAAAAATCGAAGGGGTATGGTCATTGGTCGGGTTTGACAAAACAACAGCAGTTGGCTAGTAAGAACATGAGACGCCTCGATTCCCGGTCGCCTCGTATGTTGGATTTATTCTTTAGCATCACAGTTTAATAGTGGAAAATATTATTTTATTGCAGCGGAAATGGAATTGTTTACAAACAGATAAACAAACTGTACAAAATCTGTTCATAATCATTTCTAAGTCCGGATGTTAGTCTTCGCGTTAAGTAACATCCATCTGCTTAATCCTTTCCTGTACCTGACATACATACTTAAAACAGGTCAGCTTACGCCGGTGAATTCTTTCTTTATATTTTACCAAATCGTAATCCAGTATACTTTGAAAACATTTCTTTGACATATTTATCTTTTTAAAGTCCTTGTATTCTTACAAGACTTATGATGGTGTCGTTGGCAATGTTCAGTTACATGACCTTTACCCTTGTACCATACTTTTTCTTTAGTTTGAGTTAGAGTGACAACCCTGAATTAGAGCCCATAATCTTTGACAGTTGATTCACCATAAACGGGCTCGACCCATTAATGACCCAATTGTAGGCCCAATATGCGAACTTGACATATAACCTTACTTAACAGATCATGGGATGATTCGAAATAATGTGTTATTAATGCATAGCGTTTGTCTAACCTCGCAACGTATGATTAAATATATAAATATATTATATTTATACATTTATTTTTAATATTTAGAGTCCTTGTTACACAAAATAATCCATGGCGGCGTAAATTTTAAGGTTTTACCGTATAACGTTATTTTTAACCGTGCTTACATACTATTAAGCGTGTCTATGACTTTTATAATATATAATTAGACGTTTTCAACAAACTAGTTAACCCTCCTCCTATTTAAATGAAATAAAGAACATAAAAACGAGCTAAATTACTGTTCTGAGCCGTAACCGAAACTAAACGTGTTCGAGACCGGTTTAACTCTTAACCCACCTACCAAATTCACTTAATCACCCAAACCCCCCCCCCCCCCCCCCCCCAAAACCCCCTTCTCGGCTGAATTGTGCAGGCCCCACCCCACCCTATGTGCTTGCTTCTTGAATTGGTAGAACTTGACCATTCTTCATCCATTCACATCAAAACCCATGCCTATGACTTTTTTTTAACATACCTTCCACCCCTTTCACTCAAGACTTCAAATCACAACTTTTCACACCTCTTTTGCTCTCCTTTCTTACGGCACACACATACCCTCCACTTTATTACATCCTACATACAAGAATTCAAGGAGTTTTAGTGTATTTCAAGAATGTGTAACAAGATTTCAAGGCTTGGATTTTTGTTCTCCATCTTCTAGTTTCATTTCTATACTTGTTTGTAAGAACTAAAAAACCTCGTCTTTCTAAAAATTCTTTGATGCATGACATATAGTCCATGCATGAAATCTTAACCCAAATGCTTGTTAATTTGAGATTTAAAGCATTGATCCTTTTACTAGACTAGATTTTATTAAAAAAAAGATATATAAACTCGAGTAAAGAACTTATGTAAAAACTTTTACATAAAAATGAACCCTTTGTAACTACAAGTTCTTTAGAAGAAAAAAAACTATTAAAAAGAAGTTAAAAAAAAGGGTTTAAATATAAAAACTAACACTTAAAACAAGTTGTTTTACCATGATATATGTTTAACCTTTAAATCCAAGTAAACTAGTGAGTTGGGACATTTCGGACACTTTCGACATATATATTTACCTACACATTTTATGGTCTAGTTATATTTAGTTATTATATATGCTTAAAACCAAGAAACTCCCACGGATCTATATTTATATATATATTTTCTTGTGATTTTATTAGTGAACTTACTTGTTATTATTGTGTAGGAAAATATTCTTAAACTTTGGTTTAAATGGTAGTATTTCCTTGTACACAAAATGGTAGATCTAAAACAAGAGATATGAATTTTGGTGGAAAAATGGTTTTACTAAAAGATATATATACTTTGTGACGTTTTTGATAAAATAGTAAAAACTATATATTTTGAAAAAATATATATATTTTTAACACGAATTCGATTTATTATAAAAATAGTCTCCGGAGGAATAGAACTTATTTTAGGGAGTTTCGTTTCCAAAAATACGTATAAACATTATTTTTGGTATTTACAAGATAAATATATAGTTTGGGTAAAATATATATATTTGGGGAAATCGAAGGATTTGGGTGCAAAGAAATTGTTTCTTTTTTAGTATTTATTTAAATATTTACAAGGCTAATACGATTTGAAAACCCTAAAATATGTAGACGTATTTTTCTAATGGGCGTTTTTTTTACGGTCAACTATACGATGTGTAGATATATTTACGATATATATTTATATTAGTCCATGAAATGAAATGTTCATTTTTCATACAAGTAAAGTATTTTTAGACTATATGTGTAGTAAAGTAAAGTATATATATTATTTATTTTACACAAGTACGAGTTATTTCAAGGGATATATATATATATATTCTATCGACCCGAACACTATTGACATGTGAGAACTTAAGGACAAGTTAAGATATTTATATCCCTTATACTTATACATATTTTGAATATATATATATATATATATATATATATTTGTATTATTCCAAGACATAATCATCAACGGGTCGTCGAGCCACACGTTCAAACACAAATGGTTTTTCAAACGAGTCTAGTTAGTTGGGTGAATATTATGTTACCAACATGATTGCTAGGACATTTCTTTAGACCTTAAGGTGCCTTTGTTGTATTAGTGCACAGATCAGTCGGTGTTCATTTCACATGTGGGCTTGTGCTAGCATTTTCTTATACATCTTTCAGGTAAGTTTCACGGCCCCTTTTTACTGTTTTCTATATTTGAGGGAAAAACATGTTAAATTCAAATGGTATGATAACTAGAAAACGAGAAACAAGCATCTGATTCCTTTGTGTGCATGAGTTACACCTAAAAGTCCTCGGTATTCCAAACTATAACAATTAGCTATGGACTTAGCCGTAGATCGATATGAATAGTACTATTCGGGTTGAAACCCCCAATCATGGTTAGTCGCGCTAACCACGACCAACAGGGTCAAATGATTGCATATTAGGTCTTGTTGTTTCTCATTGTTTAAAGGGACAATGGGCTGGGGCAAAATCGAGAATTCATTAAAGGTTTGGTTATAGGCTTATGCATCACATAATTCGTTTGTGCTATCTAGACATCGATGAATTAATCGCTAACTTGTTTTATTTATCATATGCATAAAGTAAATTTCGAGCAAAGGATTTCACCAATGGTATACGTACCAATGGTTTTGTCAGTCAATTTTGACAAACGGGTTTTGCCTATGGTATACGTATCAATGATTTTGCTAGTAAATTTCGAGCAAATGATTTTGCTAATAGTACCCGTACAAACAGTTTTGCCAGTCGATTTCGTACAAATGGTTTTTGCCAACGTTTTCGTACAAGTGGTTTTGCCAATTGTATTTATTTAAAACCTGTGAACTCACCAACATTGCGTTGACATTTTTTTAGCATGTTTTTCAGGTATCATATGACTTTGGCATGTTTGGAATAGGTTAAGCTTTTGGATTAAGACCTTAGAAGACGAAGACGTATGGTCGTTTAACGTCAAATCCATTTAGACTTATATGACTTTAGGTCTATGTATTCATTTAATTCCTGAAATGGTGTTCGACACTTTAGAAGTCTTCACTTAGCTTCCGTTGTTGTGTAATGTTACCAATCGTTACAACCTTAATTTATTTATTAAGTGAATAAATTTTGGGGGTGTGACAGTTAGGACTTGAACTCCTTTTCTGTTTCTTATACTGAAATGGTTTATACCATATCATACTTGACTAGGTAATATACCTAGACTCTTAATATATGTTATAGTATATGTATATATCTAACTGGTAAGCTACAAAGGCACTGTCGGGGGTCTCTTTTATTGTGACAACTCTGAAATCATGTTTCATGAGGCATGTCACCAGTTATGAGGTACGTTTCCATGACCCCATCATTCTTGCATCTTGATCATGAGTTACGTATCGCCTTCCATTATCTCAGCACATTAAACGCTGTTGAGACTTCGGTGGATTTTATCACCGACCTAAAGATTTGCTTGCTATGAAGACCTCAGTTCCCTCAATGGCAACTGTGACCATTACCAGGGCAATCATGATTTAAGGCCATGCCGTTACCGCTCGGTTGTGAGTCTTCACTAGCTTTAACACTAGTCCTTAAGTGATTATTATCATTTAAACCTTATCGCTATTCAGTGATACTTACTTCATGTCCTATAAAGAGACCAAACATCTTTTGCCAGTTATGGCTATTTTCTTTCCTTTAGACCATAGGGTCAAAACATTCTTTTACATGGTAATGTATGCCCAAACATTTAAAATGTTTAAAAGTGAGCATTATAACCTTTCTCACAAACTTGTCTTTACAAGCGCACTGGCTCAAACCGTTTAAAATATTTAAAAGCAGAGCCTTATAACTTTTATCACTTTAGCATAGCATGTGTGTCAGCCTAAAATATTAAAACATGTAAAAGTGGACGTCATAGAACTCACCTCTAAGCTTCGTTCTTTCCTGCAAATGCTTTATGTTAATAATGGCACGCTAGTAACTCAGGGTCCTAGGCCATTATCATGTTACTTAGATATGTACATCTACCTTATAATGGTAACCAAGCTAAGGAACTAGTCGGAACCTTACCTCGGCACTATCTACGGCTAGTTGTTCCAGAATCTCGGAGAACAAGACTTTAGAACGCGAACTGGGGCTTGGGATTACTTGATCAGAACTTAAGTGTGTGTTTTATGTGGTGTTTAAGTGTGTGTTTGGTGTGAAAAGGTGAATAACTGGACCTTGCTATTTATAGGGCAAAAATCCAAGTCGTTACGGTAGTGACGGTCCGTCACCCAATTCTTAGCGGCCACGCACTTCTTCTCAACGTAACAGACCGTTACGCCCCGTGGCGGTCCCTCACGGGTCTGAGTCACCAGCCACGTTGGCTTCTCGTTGAGCGGCTTAAGATTGCGGATTTGTGGCGTGACTGACCGTTATGCCCTGTGACGGTCCGTCATAGGGTTTCCATGTATCAAATCTTGCCTGGTAGTCAGCAGACACGTGTCATTCCCTTCGTCATCCCGTAATGGACCGTTACCCACTGTGATGGTCCCTCACAACCTTAAAATTTCAAAATTTTCACTTTTGACCCCTGAAGTTTATTGTCTGAGCTAGCCCCTTACGGTATTTTGCCTTATAAAAATAAGGATGTTACAGAACAGGAGAATAAAATAAAGATCAAGGGGCAGTAGTGATTAGCAAGCAAAAATGATTGTTTTTTTTTTTGTCTAAATCACATATCTTTTCTCTTCTTAAATCCGTTGGAACCCGTTGAATCAATCAGCAGTGAGACAAAAAAAGGGGGTTTTACTAAGATCTTTGTTAATTAAAAACTAAACTAGTATGATAAACATTTGGTTCAAACCCAATTAAAGAACTATGCAAGAAATGTAAAGAGTTCAGGGTTAGAAAGACAAAACCAATTTAGAGAGGTTCAAGTGGATTTTAACTAATCCACTCTACATCCTCTCCCTGATTTTCCAATCAAGAGTTGCTCCACTAAACGTTTCTCTTGAACGGAAGAGATCACCGGTACACCAAGCATGTCACTAATCAAAGGTAGTGATCACCTTATACTACGTCTCACTAAATAAATGTAGTAATCACCTTCTTCAACTCACTATGTCAAGATAGTGGTTTTTGCACTCTCACATAAACTTACATTATGACAAGATACTGCAATACCTCACAACTCAACATTATATCAAGATAGTGTTCCCAACCCAATCATACATTATATCAAGATAACGATGACATCAACTAACTCACACACACAAGTGTAGTTAGTGCCCATTACAAAAATCTCTCAAGACGTGGTAACAAGCTACTACAATAATACAGTACAAGAATAAAAATGATAATGGTTGTAGCACAACTCTTCTATTTTACTATTTGATCTTTGATCTTTGATCTTCAATCTCCCACTTAGTTTTGATGTTAGAATATCAAAGTAACTAGAGAGATGTATATATGAAAGTGTTTAGAGCAAAAGGGGTGATGAAAATGATTGTGGGAGGCTTCTATTTATAGACACAACACAAGAATCAAGGAAACAAGATTCCGCCCACTCCAAGGTCGATTGGGTCGCCTGGAAGTGATTTTTCTTGTCTTTTTGTGTTGTGAACGTTGTGTATTGTCAAATCCATCATTCCAAACCCGTTTTCACACACTTACACCAAATTTTGAAACTCAAGAAAGGTGTCTTTGACTTATATACAAAAGTTAAGAGTCTTATATCAAAACGAAAAGATTTACTTTTGCAATTTGTAAATATGGTTTGATATTTTCCACTTTGGTTTTAGCTTTAACACTTTTATGCAAGTTTGTGTCTTCGATGTTAAAGCAAGTTTGGAAGACACATATTTAGTAGATTCCATCTACTAGATAATTCAAAGTTCAAATCCCATGTGATTCAAGTCAATTAATTTGTAAAATATTTATGGGATTTAGTTTTTATAAAAACTTAGCTAAGGTTTTATAAACTATCTTTGAGAAATATCATTGTTTTATAAAAACTTTATTTTAATTAATTAATCATACTACTTAAAACTCATTTTAGGGTCTCTCTAGATTCCTAACATATTCATGTTGTCAATTTGAGCTTTGATCCTCACGCGTTGATGTCGGCTTTCACTTGTTGATATTTGTATACTTGAATATCACCATTGTTGGTGCATATAATCTTTAACCTTTGTTCTTGATAATTTACTAAGTGTATAGGGACATGTATGTGGTATATGACCATCCTTATAATTTACTAAGTGTATGGGGACATGTATGTGGTATGTGACCATCCTTAATAAACAATTTAATAACACAAGTTATGAATTTAATCATTATCAAAACAATGGATCATTAAGGTTCATAATTAGCACTAAACCATTGTTATCCCAATAGGGAGTTTGGAGTCGATCAACAGAGGGTTTCTGAGGAATAACTGGTTTGATCAAACCGACAGCAGATCATGTATCTTCGATCGATTCCTCACCTATGACAAGAACAACACGTGGCTTAGTTCTTTTGGCAGAAGTATTCCAACTAGAGGTGTAGGAAAAATGGACAAGAAGGATTCGTCAATTAGGATGCTTTGAATCTGGTCACATTTAACGAGTGAAGGAAAAACGGTAAAAGAAACATGCTTTGTTTTTCTTTTGGTTGGTGGTCGATAACAAGTGGCTTACAACCAAGGAATGAATTGGTGTACAGGGGTAGCGAAGTTCAAATCGAGAAGACTTTGGATGTGCTGAGGTGGAGGTTGATGTCGGGGAAGGCCGAGACAGTCGGGGAAGACTGTGATTCAACATTGATGTGAGGATCGGTGTGAGCAAACAACGGTTAGGAGGCGGTGATTGTTGGACTTAATCGGGTTTGTTCACATATGGGTCAAGTAAAATGGTCGGTTTATGCGTTTAGGGTTATGTTTAGTTTTGGTATTTGTTTTTATTTAGGTTTAATTGTTTATCTGGTAAGAGTTGATTTAGTTTCCTTGTAGAGTCATTAGTCAAGCTTAGAGGTTAAATTAGGGTTAGGTTATTTATATGGATCGATGTTTATTGTAGTAAGTGTCGATCCGTTTTTTTTTGTCAAATCCTGAGTTTTGTGGGTGTGATTTTTAGGCCTATGCCATCACCAACACAAAAATTTAAAATATAGTCAAATGAACCATAAACGCAACATAGAGTGCAAGTATGTTGTTGATGTTATATGTTTATTACTGATGTTGAACGATTATTGTTGATATTGGACTTGCTATCATTCTACTTGTGATTCATAAAGTTTGAGGTTTGGATATGAGAGTCAAGAGGTATAAAAAAATATAGAGGGTGATTATTGTACAAAGGCTTATTTGTGTGCAAAGCGTAGGAAGGTACCAAAATACGACACGTGTACTTTAGGCAAGACGTATAAACGTCCATATATAATTACGTACCATGTATATATTATACATCATGTATATATGATTACGTATCATTATAATTGTTCAAAATCATTCACCAGAATTATTGTCACGTACATAATTACGTATCTTCTTAAAAAATTGTTCTTTTTGCTATAGGAATGCTATATACTCAAATTAAAGATAATAAAGTTCTCTATTTTATAGTATAAGTTTAAAAAAAATAATAATAATCAAGCATATAAAAATTATTCAATTTTAAAAAATTGATGGAATAGATTTAACCCCAAAAAAGTCAACAATATTGGCTATTCTTTTTTGTCTTTCCAACACTATTTTACGTATCTATTAATTACGATCTTGCAGCCACTTAATCCTTCTTACACTTACCAACAAAAACACGTTTTGAGTTGAATTGACTCTAAAAATTATAAGAATTGAGGGGCTGAAAATTATGATATTTCTTATTTAATTTCCAACCATATTTTGTATTGTGTTTATTGCTCCATAAGTTTGTGAACATTCTTTAAGGCTTGGGTCACACTAATTATGTATCATTGAGATTTAAAAGTGTGTGTTTTTCCAACCCTTACCACCCTTAATTTTCAAGATATGTTGCATAAATTTTCTATCAAATCATAAACATAGCTCACGAAGGTTAACGATGGTAGGAGAATCAAACAAATGCTTTACAATAAGGTGGAGCATCTCTCGTGCTTCTCCTTCGTGAAAGAGACGATACGGTTCACATAGATGAGGAAGATCCTCATCTGTATAATTTAATTAAAAAATACATTTATTTTTAAATTTAAAATAAAAAAATTAAACCTCTCTCATATCAATCCCCATATCTATCTCTATTCAATTAAATAATATTTTTTTAATATTTTTTATTACTTTTCTTTTTTCTTTCACTCACAGAAAATATAAAAAATAAATATAGGGTAGTAAGCCCATACATTTAGGGAGCTCCTAAAGTTTTCCTTCAAATTTTAGGGATGAGATATAAGGTACGAGGATGGGGATCCGTGGAGTAAAAAAACAAGAATTCCTTGTATTCTTACTAAATTTTAGAGATGAGGATGATAGGGAACCAAATGTCACATTAGCTTCTTCATCCTCGTCTCTATAATTTAACTAAATATTATATTTTTTTAAAATTTATCTTTAAATTTGTTTTAATCTTCAACATCTCATTCTCTATCTCTATCTCACTCACATACACTTATTTTATTATTTTTTCTCTTTCCTACACACTCATAAAAAATATAGAGATTTATAAAAATGAATCTCTATATTTAAAGAATCTTTATTTACTAAACTATTAAATTTAAATATAGAGATGGAGATAGAGATGCTGATATAGGTTCAAAATAAATAAAAAAAAACTCTAAATAATAAAGATGGAAGAGATACTGATGTGAATGCTCTAACATGATAAATGCAAATCAAGTCGATATAGATTATTGTTGCGTACGATGTAAATGTTAATTGTTATTTGATGCATCATAATATAGATTATTGATGTACAAAGAGTAGATTGTTAGCTTGTTATTGTATTTTAACGGATCACAGAAATAAATGCAAAGCTACTCAATAAGCAATATAGATTATTGTATACACAATAAATGCAAATCGAGTCAATAAGCAATATCTATCCCTTTTTAAACTACTTTAGGTGGCCAATTAATCGGTCACGAATGTTTCACCAATTTATTATCTATGAAATGATGTGTTGTGACTTGTGGCTTTAATATTTTGTTGGTATTGTTCCTCAAATGTGTTAGTATTACTTTGGAACTAAATCACCAGTTCTTGAAGATGCATGCCTCGAATTCAAAATTAGTAATATTTTGTTAGCTAATTGTAATATTTATATTTATTAGGAAAGATAAATGTGTTACAAAAGTAATTTGAGAGATACTCTTGATACTTGGAAAGAAATTATAGAAAAATAAAAAAAATATTAAATAATATTAGATTTAATATATATATATATATATATATATATATGCAAATAAATAAGTAACTGGTTGCGTCAAATGTTATAATTATGTGAGCCTAATATTCTTTTTTCCACTTATTTTTTCTTCATTGCTAACTATTTAATATTTTTTTTATTAATTCTTAAATCTTCATTACTATTTAATATTTCTTTTTATAACACGTAAATGTTCATTACTAACTATTTAATATATCTTTTATTCAACCCTTATAAAATACGAGTTTCTAACCTAGTATATAAATACCAAAAAGATATTTCATTCATATACTCGTTATCTAGTGGTAGGGTTGTCCAAAATGCTCGACGCTCGAAACTCGCTCAAACTCGTTCAAAAAATGCTCGTTCGATTTCGGATCGGTTTGAAAACGAGTCGATCGGCTCGGTTCGGTTTGTTAATGAACCGAGCACGAGCACGAGCAAAGGTACGCTCACTCGTTGCTTGTTTGGTTTGGCTCGAATTAATTTTTAATATCTATACTCTATACTATATAATAAATAAAGGTTTTTCATGCCACGTGTCGCCTCCATATTCATTCTTATCATTTTTTCCTACATCTCTCTCTTATTAAATACATCTCTATCTTTTAATAATAATATATTTTTAAAGAAAATACTAATTATACTAATAAAACACATTTATTTTAAATTATCCCTTATTATAAGAAACTTTGAAATATAATTATGTAACTTTTATTTTCAATCAAATAGTAAATGAAAGTTAAATTACATTAAACAATAATTAACATATTTTCGAAACTCAGTTATATATTAATTTTTACATATTTTGAATTTTATTTTCTATCCTTAGTATATGTAATACAATTTTACACTCATAAAATATATACATAAAAATTTAAGAATTTTATGTATTAATTTTTTCATCCAGTGTGTAGTATACAGGGTTCTAAGCTATTATATATATATATATATATATATATATAATTAATGAATTAATACTTTATACATTTATAAATAACTCTTTTCATCAAATCCATTATGAAACTTCTTATAGTGAGTCAAGAGTAGTCTAACTTAAAACTTAAAAAGAAAAAAAAACACTCTTTAGTAATTACTTTACTTCACTAGTTTAACCTCAGAGCTCTCTCCTTAATTCAAATCTCAAATCGTCTATGCTTAAAATCCTTAACTCTAATCGGATGACGCCCTCATGAGCAGCCTTTGCGGCTCTACGATTAAAATCCCAAATCGTCTCTCCGTCTTGGTTAGTCGATCAGCCTTTGCGGCTCACGATCAGCGACGCCGAGCGACGAGCAGCTTTTGCGGGTCTGCAATTTGAAGGGCACATTAGACAGTATGGTTGTCCAAATCGCTCGCCGCTCGCTCGGAAAATTAATGCTCGGATAATGGTCGCTCGATTTTCCGCTCGGTTGTAAACGAGTCGATCGGCTCGATTTGGTTTGTAAACGAACCAAGCACGAGCAAAGGTCCGCTCGGTTCGGTTCGATTCGTGAACAGTCCTATCTAGTGGTGGTGTAATGGTATGATGTTTGCCCTCAACAAAAATGATGTGTTAAATTTCTTACAAGCGTAAGGTTAGATGGTATTTACCTGTAAAAAATTGTTGTTAAAAAAGATATTTTATATTTTATTTCTAAAGAACTTAATTCAAGAATGTAATTAACTTTTATCTTCCATCTATTTATATAATACTAAACTAGCACATTTGAAAATTCAATAAATGTTATACACAATTAAGATCTAAATTCAACAAAGTTAATTTAAATTACAATCATTTGACATGACGATGAATAAAAACAAAAACATTATTACTTTAATAATATAAAAATAAAAAGAAAATACGTGACGATATTATCTTGTAAGCTAATAAGACGTGGTTGGTTTCTATCTTCATAAAACCAAATATGATTTAACGTTGATTGATTTGCAAAATGGTCCAAGCAAGCATGCTTCAATTCACCACCACAATATCCTAGTGTTTCTTCCTCCTTCGAAAACCCTTTGCCTTTCCAAGATTCCATCGACAAAAAGGAACACAAACATACTTAAAGCGGTGCTCAAGATGGTTATATATATTTTCATCAAAGAATGGGACGTTTGAGGTATGTAATCATGTGATGCAATAAAGAGTGGGATGTTTGTGTATTATACGGGTTGAATAAAATATAATGTAATCTGTTAACACATACAATCGTCAAAATATGTTTTTAAAAAGTGTACTTTGACGTAACAGTTATAAATTTTGTTAAGTTAATTTTTGAAACATTTTTTTTGAACTGTGTATTAATTTGTTTTATGTAATTGATAAATGTTATTTTATATTAAATTAAGTTGGCTAATGATATAATAACTATCCATAATCTTTATACTAATCTTTATCTTTATTATACTAATAAATAAATATCTTACGGGGGACACGTGCCACTTTCTAGTGCATCATTATCATGATTTTCCCGCATCTCTCTTATATTAAATAATTATATTAAAAGAAAATATATTTTTAAATATTTAATATAAATCTAATTATGGATATTTATTATTTAATTATGGATAGTTATTATATCATTAACCAAATGAATTTAATATAAATTAACATTTATCAATTATATAAAAAAAAATTAATGTCCAGTTGAAAAAAAATGTTTTAAAAATTAACTTAACATAACTTATAATTGTCACGTCAAAATACATTTTTTAAAGTCATATTTGACGAGTGTATGTGCTAAGAGATTACATCATATTTTATTCAACCCGTGTAATACGCAGGTTTTTAAATATATATATATTTATTACTAAATATGTAAAATTACATTTATTCAACCCGTGTAATACATGAGATTCTAACCTAGTTAAATAATAAGTATCTATAATTAGATTTATATTAAATATTTAAAATATATTCTTTTAATATCGTTATTTAATATGAGAGAGAGACATGAAAAACATGCTAAGGATGTACCAGAAAGTGACACATGTCCTCCTAGAATTTTTATTTATTAGTATAATAAAGATTATTACCATGTTTAGAAGATATTATTTTATTTGGTTTCCGTAATTATCTCTATTGTACTCCTGTATATATTTGATCAATAATACACAATACTTCACGCGGTTTTCATTAAATTATAGAGAATATAATACATATAGGTTTTTTAATTATCCTACATGGTATCAGAGCATTAGGCTTGTTACGTTCTTCTTTCTGTAACATCCCGAAAATAATAAGAATATCGTCGAAAATAAGGTCAAATAAAAAGGGTGGGCCTCGTAATGGAGTAAATACAAGGAAAACAAGAATGGGCTCGTCGGGATCGGGCTTGGGAGGAAAGTGGAGGGGCTAAAAGCCCAAATCGTCCCCACACCCTCGTCATTTGTATTGCCCTTTTACGATTTTTAGAGAGAGAGAGGTCTTCGAGAGAAAAAGTGCCGGATTCAATTCTAGATCGTTACAAAACGTCTCTCCACTATCCACAAGAGGGAACTCCGAGGAATCAAGTTAATCAGAAGTAAACTCCGACCTAGATCTGAGTTTTTGTATTTTATGGGTTTTCGAATGATTTTGATAAAAAGATGGGATTTTACCGTCTGAAACGCAAAACCGAGCTTAGATTTAGCTTCATGATTGAAAATAGAATGTTTTGGACGTAAAACGTAGCAAGCTTGAATGGTTTGGGTGTTAGCCACCGTCTCCATCCAGAAACCCTAAGTTTATGCCGGATAAGACAACCAAGCAACACTATCCCCTGAGCGAAACTGTTCCTGAGGCGAAAATAGCTAGTGTTACCTGGTTCAAAATGGAGTGAAACTGATATAGTATCTCCTGAGATATAGTTTCGCTGAAAGCTTAGTTTCGCTTAAAGACATGGAGCGAAACTGAGTTTCGCTTAGAGTTAAAGAATGAAAGAGCATAGTTTCGCTCGGAACAGAATAAGGTTTAGAACTGATTTACTTTGACTATCACTTCAGATTTGATTTTCTTTGTAATTATCTCGATTGTACTTCTAAAATGCCATTTTAGCTCATGGAGATCTTCGTCGTGACGGAAGATGAATCGGCCTGTTTCCGGTCATTACTACTACTTTCTGTGAATGCGGATGAAGATCGTCACTCTTGTTTCGGTAAATATCTGATTAGTTATATTATACAAGATAATTTGCAAATGTTGACCTAGACATGATCGTACTTGATGCGTTAATCTCTTGAATATTTGTTTACATGGATATAGATCTGCATAATAAGCTTTCTAAACTGTAACATTGTACATTAAACTGCTTTTGAATGCACAAGTTTTAGATCTCTATGTAACTGTAAAAAGGTAGCCTCCATTACATAATTTGGAATGTTTACATTACTAGTGAAGTTGCTTGTGTTGATGAGTAAGCAGCGGCGGTTCCAGAAATTTTTTTCATGGGGGTCGGAAATTTTTGGGGTCGATTAACAATTGTTCATGGGGGCGATTAGGAGGCTATTGTAAAATTTTATGAGGGGCAATCGGGATTTTAACGCGTATATAACAATAATTTTTTTTTTCATGGAGGGCGGCTGCCCCCATAACCTGTTAATAGCTCCGCCTATATGAGTAAGTAGCCCATGAACAACACGCAACATAACGAATATAGGATTGTAAATCAAAAAATAAAAATCAAGAAAACAAGATACACACAGTTCAGCCTCGCGAGTTAATCTTATCATCTCAGATTAGGGTTGTACAATTACATGAGGGCTATACATATAACTCGTGATTTGGGCTTAAAATTTCATACGGGCCGGGCCTGTAATCAGGGCCCCGCCCACATGTAGTTGTGGTGAGGCTTATTATATCCAACAAACTGGTGTTACAAAACTGATTGTTGGTAATTGTATGCCACAAGTACTTGGAATTCACATTGTGATATGTAAATACATATATAATGGTGGATGATCATTCTTGTGTCTTATGAAGCCATGACTCTGACTGATATTTCATGGGCCTTCTCCAATGTCTCGACCACTTGACCCGTGGACGGTCGTTCTTGCTTGTGTCCTGTGCATGACAGAGCTAACTTAAAAACAAGTTCAAAGGCTTCTGTGGAGTATTCACCTTCAAGCTTTGGATCAGCAAATCCTACTATGGTTCCACCTCTGGTTACTGACTTTGCCTGTGTGATTTCTTAATCTTTAGATTCTATTTGCTTCATCTATACGAAAAATGAAAAGAATTAGAGACAAAAAGATACTTACCATCCTCACTAATGACATCGGTTTGCTTGCATTCATGTTTATAACTTTCTTTCCTGATAGAATCTGTAAAAGTACTATTCCAAAACTATACACATCACCTGCTGAGTTAACTTGACGGTCACTTTGGTACTCCGGGTCAACATAACCGAATGTTCCTCTGACCTCTGAGTTTGCATATGTTTCTCCAATGTCGATAACTTTGGACAATCCAAAGTCAGAAAGCTTGGCCTCAAATTTTGGCCCTAGGAGTATGTTTGTCGGCTGCAGTTATATAAACGAACTAATTACATACCAGAAACATAACTCTTTTGTATAAATAATGTTTAATCAAACCTTAATATCCCGATGAACAATGCAACCCTCTGAGTATGTGTGGAGAAACCAAAGTCCTCGAGCCGAATCTACTGCGATCTCAAGCCTTTGAATCCATGACAACACTTTATTCTTTCCTGATTATGAATGAACTCATGAGAAAAATGATCAAATTAAGGCTTTACATGTTAAAAATGGTTAAAATATTACCAAAAAGCCACTCTGCAAGATTCCCATTGATACATAGTTCATAAATAAGGAAGCATTCATCCCCATTGTCACAATACCCTAGCAATGCAACAAGATTCGGATGTTTAACAAGCGCAAGATTCTTAACCTCCCTCAGAAAAGTTTCTACAAATTCTTCATTGATGATATGCTTGATGGCAACACGACGTTTATTTGATAGTTTGCCTCTATACACCTTGCCTGTTAGGTTCACATTATATTAGTAAAAGAACTACAACATATATGGGCTCGTAGTAGTGAAGCAGACAGGCCTTTAAGGGTTCATTTGCTCACCTGCTGTTCCTTCACCAATGTAGTTTGATTGGTCCAAGTTGTTGGTAGCATAATGGATCTCCTTGAGCGGAACCTCAAGATATTGAGACTTCTTTGGTAGATCACGCTTCCTGCCTGTCACACAAATCATGTAAAATTACACATGTTTGTTCTTGATCTAGAGTTTCACCATATGACTAAGACAGTAGATGTACCATCTTCCTGTGCTGCTGCACGCGATTTCTGACATCGTCTTGCGATGATATATGCACATACTATTATGAATGCTAAAATACCTGATAGCAGCCCAATTATCTCTGTTTGATCAATAAAGTAAACTTTTAGTATGATTCATATTAAGGGTCGTTATAAACTGTTGAAACCAGCCGAACGATCCAAACCGAGCTAGTCGGCCGGTTTGGTTGGTTTGAGATTTATGCGTTCAGTTTTGGTGGGTTGGCGGTTAAACAGTTCAGCTGGCGGTTTGGAACTTAACATTTTTTTTATTGTTTTCACCTTTTGGAATATGCAGTTATGCATATGTATATATTTATAAACCATCTTTATTACTTTAAAATTTTGAATACCTGAAAGAAAAATAAAAGAATTAGTTCAAACCGTTAAACCGCCAAACCACTAAAACCATCCAGTTGGCCGACCCACCCAACCTGGCCGGTTTAATTTGCCCTTCCCGAAACCATAATTAGCAGTTTGGCTCAGAATTTTCATCAAAATTTCCGTGGTGACAAATAAAACGCAATAGAGAGACGAGCATACCAGTCGTATCCTTCTTTTTTTTGTGTGCACTGGTGTCGGCGTATTCTCTAAAATCTGCACAGAATGATGAAGAGGCTTAATGAGTACCTCCAAATAGAAAGTACAACAAAAAAAACAGATTCTAACTAATTTTCTTGGATCCCACTAATCTAAGTATTCACATTGCAACTTTCTTTATGAACTTTTGTACAACTAACACAATACACATATGATATGTTTAAGCTCTCCACTTTTAACTCTTCTGTATCTCAATCCATATCATTACCATTATCAACATCGCCGAGGCATCTATGGACATTTTGCACCCAAATCAAGTCATCGATTCTCCTACTGGTCAACAAAGTCAACACTGCAAACCTGCATAAATCAGCATCACTATCTCCACCTTCTGTCCCTTTGATCTCATTCCATCTCTTTACACAGCTCCCGCATGATTGATTCCAATAACCACCACTTTGATCTAATAAACCGCAGCCTGTCGATAAACCTCTAACTTGATCACCAAGCTTCTTAAGCACATCCTGCACCAATAAATCTGAGCAGCCGCTTACACCACCGGTTAGCTTATCGATTCCACAAGTAAACACATCTGTTTTGTTATCCTTAATCTTGTTCAAGCAGCTTGTTTGTTCAGTCGAATTCAGGTAGATTTTTCCAGTCTGATTCGCACGCAAAGCTAGTGCATCGAGGTAGATATTAAATGGTTCTTTACAGCATTTGTCTTGTAAAAAATCGTTCCATGTCCCGTCTTCGCATGTTGAATTTAGCTCGGTTGTATGGTTCTTGAACTCAAGTGGACAGTGAGTTGAAGAAGGCTGGGAAAGTGTGTTTTTGATTGAATTATTAAACCACAAGAACAAGAAGATAAAGAGGGTAACACTTAGTTTTTGAGAATCCATCAACATTGACATATTTTGATCAAAAGATGGAGTTTATGAGGGGGGAAATGTGGAGTTTGTTTATAGGGAAAATGGTTGGAGTGAAGAATGTTGTTTGAATTAAAAGAGGATTGGGCACAACGCCAAGTCACCAAACTATAATATTAGTATTGTTATTGTTGTCTGACATTCTTGTAGCCATAGGAGGGACAAGTATAGTTAGCGGCGGAATCAGTTATGAAGGGGTATCCAAAGTACTTCTAGTTATTCAATGGTTGTACCTTGTGTTGTGATAGTTGTACCTATATGCCGTTCATGTTAGTTGGTTAAAGGTTTTATTTTTTTGTTAACAGTTAGATAAAAGATTCAACACAAAAGGATTTCATGATCTAGGATTCTGTTTTGAGATATCCAATGAAGCATTCTCTAGTATCTGTTTAGCTATAAATTATTGTATATCGTATTACATAGCATTTGGCTTAGCTTAGGCCTGACAAAAAGTGTGGTTCAACAATGTGGAAATGGTTCGGGTTATTTAAAAAAAGAGTATAGGTCAGAACAGATTATGAAAATGGGACTGGGTTAAAACAGGCCGTTTTAGAAAGAAAAAAGTATATCAAAATGAGTTCGTCGGCTATATTTGTTTTTATGGCGACGGTGGAGGTAGTGGCAGTGAAGATCTGCGACGACGATGGTGATGGTGGCGTTGTTGACCGACAGTGGCAATGGGTGGTTGTGACCTGTTTGGAGAGTGGCCCATTGTATAATGTGAGTTAAGCCTCATAAAATAGACAATAGACAAGTAGGGTAGGACGACGTGTTAAAAAGGTTAATGTTGAAATAAGTCATTTTAAAAAGTATCTATTTGGTTTAAGTTAAGACAGTGTATATTTTGGAAAAAAAGAAATATTAAACACTTTTTACCTTTTTTTTCTTTCATTATTTTTAAAATATCTATTTTTTTGTTTTAAACACCACTGGGCATCTTTTGGTACGCCGTATGAACACCATCAGGAGAGATTACGAAATCCTCAAGGGTGGCTCAAGGGGAGTGAAATAAAGCAAATGATCCCCGAATTATAAAAAAAAGTTTATATGTAGGTAATTTGGGTTTTAAAATTGTTGACGGTGAGGTTTGTAATCTATAATTATGCATACACACAGATGATATAAGAATCATAAGATTGAAAACCTTTTTTTTAAACGAAAAAACCTCAATTTTATTATTTGCTTTAGGCCTTCAAAAAACTTGAAACGGCCATGTCCCCTAGAGACAAAAGAAGAGGTTTTTTGTAATATATAGCAGCAACTTCAGAGGCTTCTACGACTGTGGATTATGGTTACAACAATGATGAAAGTTGGTGGTGGTTGCAGCGACGTTGATCGGTGGTGGTGGCAATTTTATTATCTACTTTGGCCTTCAAAAAGCTCACACACACATCACATTTTTTTTAATTATTTTAATGTTTATAATTAATTTTGGACGTATTTTTTTTCTTATAACCTTTAAAATATTGTGTTTTTGTCCACTCCAAATATACTGTAGCGATATGCTTATTTTTATCTACGTTTTGGTATGAATTTTATCTAGAACTGAGCCGGTCTGCCTTTCGACGTAATTTTATTCAAAACCGAGCCATGTTAAATATGGTATATTTTTACTTTTTTAAATTCTTAAATACGCTTTCGTGTTTCTTAATGCTTTCTTTTACAACGCCGTGACTTTTTCTTGATTTCTAGATATACGTTGTGACGTGTTTTTTTTAATTTTTTGATATTCAAATAATCGAGCCGTCGTAACTTCCTACGCTCTTCTTTACGTGCTTAACCACATCAATGTCTCGTGTCTGTTGGACCACCTCGACACCACTAGGTCAAAAGTCTTTTGTTACAAATGATTAAATGTATCAAACTAGTGGGTTATGCCCGCGCGTTGTGACGGCTCAGTTTTAATTAAAATATATATATCTGTTACTAAATAACGTTGTTGTGAAAATACAAGTTGAATTTTTTGGTAGCAATAACCAAACAAAATTTAAAAACAAAAGAAGTAAAAATATATTATACTTGCCCAGCTAGGTTTTGAATAAAGTCAATATCGAAAGGCGGATAGATATAAACATGTGGAAACAGTATAACATCATACTTTAAAAGTTATAAGAGGAAAACAAATATTTTAAAAATAAAATAGTAAATATATATCGGGCCGTTAATAAAAACATCATACTACCTAAGGACACACGGAATCAATGAAGGAACAAACGGGATGGGAGGAGGGGTGGTGCAAAAATCACACCTCGCTTGTGGGCTACCTCCCGAAGATTAACCCACGTTGAATTGTTTTGTGACCTTTAAACTAGTTGTTGAATGACTAGTTATGTAACTTTTTTTTATAATAACCATCTCCTATATATACTCTTGGAACTAATTGTAGGCCATCGCATATAAAACAGTCTGATAAAGCTAAAGACGGAAGATTTCTTTGTAGATAGAAGATTTCAACCGAAATCTTTTTCGGACGAAATACTTTTCGACCGAAATCGCTTTTGGACGAAATACATTTCGACCGAAATGTATTTCGGACGAAAACTTACTTTGTCTTCTTATTATTGTACATTTGAATGCTTGAGGGGGGGGGGGGGGGGGAGATTTCATTGCAATATATGATAAACACTTAAGTTTTACACCGTTAACTATATGTTTTTGATCCGACATCCTTTCTTGATTATTGGATTAACATATTGAATCTGCTACGAATAATCGGTTTTTACAAGTTTCATATTTAACATCTCCTATATATACCGATTAACATCTTCATTTTTTTTATACTGTTCTTAATCATTATCTCTCAATTTCGAACCCACATTTTATACCATGTATCTCTCAAATTTCATCATCAAGTTCAGACGATCCAATGCAAATGTGAGTAACTTATTTTTTTCCTCTACATTATCAAATAAATTTATTTGATATTTACATCAAACCTAAAACACTCTCTCAAAAAATCAATTAATCATAAACATTATTACATTTATTGGTGGGAAACCATTTTAACTTATTAAAAACATGGATTTTATTGATGAAAACCTACCTTTATCGAATCCAAATGGATGATCTTATCCAATATCCACATCCTCCCAATTATTTCAGACCATCCATGTCTCCTCCATTCAAAACCTTATCACTCCATCTCTAAACAAAACCCTACTTCTCTTACTTTCCTATCTGCCATTTTCATCCCAAAATGGCAGCCATTTTCTCTTGTTCTTCCCTCTACACCACCTCTAAATCATCTCTCTTCAACAACCCTAACCAGTCCTTTAATTCTATTCGTCTATCACATTCTCCCAACAATGCTTCCACTCGGCGTTTCAGACCGATCTGTTCTTCGCAAAACCCTAATCGCTTCCAATTCAGCGACAAACAGGTGAGTAAATCATTACTTTTGCTTCATTAGATCTCATTATTATCACATTCTTCATTTAATCTATAACCTTGATTCATAATTGCCTAAGAATTCGAATTACTGCCTCCATCAAGCTGAATATTGATGATGATGTCAGCCCTAATATTGTTTAAATGCTAAATTGATATGTACATTTTGTTAGTTATGAGTTTATGAGGAAAGTTTAAGTTTTGTGTTTGTATTTGTGCAGAAAGATAGGTTTACTGGGATTAAAGAATGTGTGTTATCTGTAGCTTTGACAATTGGATTGATAACCGGGGTGCCTGCAGTGGGCTTTCCTTGTAATGCTAATGCAGTTACTCCGGCATTGTCGGATCTAGCGGTGCTCATATCCGGGCCGCCGATCAAGGATCCAGAAGCATTACTGAGGTATGCTCTGCCAATTGATAATAAAGCTATCAGGGAGGTCCAGAAGCCTCTAGAAGATATTACTGAGAGTCTCAAGGTCTCTGGAGTGAAGGCTCTTGATTCAGTTGAAAGAGTGAGAATCTCATTCTTTTCGTTTCTTTTTACGTTTTGTATTTGGTAATGATGGAGTGTTTGGATGTGCAAAATCAAAGTGATTACACATCCAAACACTCCCAAAGAAGATTAGTAACAAACAAACAAACTTACCGAGTAAAATTCCATTTAAAACAGAGCTATTGGTAGGGTCAGGGGAGGGTGGGATGAAGGCAAACCTTTCCTCCATCGTAGGGGATGGAAAGCTATTGGCAGGGTCTCTTTGCTCTGTTATCTGTTGCTGCTATAGTTTACTCACCATTTTTTGCTAGTGGTAGTTTACTACTATCACTATTGGTATATTTTGTATTGTTGTTTCCCTGATTATATTAGCCACATTTTATGTTATCTGGATTACTATATTGTAAACAGTACACGTCAAAAGAAATTTGGAGCCAAACAAGATTAGTGAGAGTGATAAAAAACATTTGGGAAAATGCTTATAAGATTGGTGTTCTTGTGAATTGTAGAATTTGAAGCAAGCTTCTAGAGCTCTTAAGCAGGGGAAGAGCATGATTATAGCAGGGTTAGCTGAGTCAAAGAAAGACCATGCAATTGAACTGCTTGGAAAACTAGAAGTTGGAATGGAAGAGCTTCAAAAAATTGCGGAGGATAGAAAACGAGATGCTGTAGCACCTAAACAGAAGGAGCTTCTGCAGTACGTTGGAGGGTGAGTGTCGATACATTATGTTTTTTAACCATAACCATGCATGAAACATGATCATTGTCAAACATAATACGATACCTTATTTTTCTTTTGATGGGGGTTGCCTGAAGATAATGTGCTTTCCTAGTGCAAATTATCAGTATAGCGTACAAACGGTTCTAAATAGTTAGCGTATTAAGTATGATTACAGAAACTATACTATTAAAATAATAATATGTTTTATTATATAAAGGGATTTAGGAGTTTGTAAGCATTTGAATACACTATAGGCTACCGTTGACCCATTTGATCATCTCATTTTTAGCCAAGTTTTAAAATTTTTACTCATTTGACCCTTGGAGATGAAGCATACCCCACATAGGCCGAGTTTGAGGTAAATAGGTCAAAATTGCTACCTCAACTCAACTAGGGAAAACCCGTCTCTTAAAGCATTTTCTCATTTATACCCTTGTCATTTACTGCAGCTGAGATCTTCGTGGGGCATTGGGTTTCTGCAGTGTTGAAGAGGATATGGTTGATGGCTTCCCATTTGAAGTTCCAGAAGAATATCAAAACATGCCACTATTGAAAGGGCGAGCAACTGTGGACATGAAAGTTAAAGTCAAAGACAACCCTAACCTTGAGGAATGCGTATTCAGAATTGTTCTTGATGGTTATAATGCTCCTGTAACTGCTGGAAATTTTATTGATTTGGTGGAAAGACATTTCTATGATGGCATGGAAATCCAAAGAGGTAAAGAATATTTCATTATTAAACATTTTATAAATTGTTTTATATTGATGTTTATATAACATCTAACAACTTGATCGTTTTGTTTTACTTTCTTTAGCTGATGGCTTTGTTGTTCAAACCGGGGATCCTGAAGGCCCTGCAGAGGGTTTTATTGACCCCAGTACAGAGAAAACGCGTACTATACCTTTGGAAATTATGGTAGAGGGTGAAAAGACACCTGTATATGGAGCAACCTTGGAAGTAAGTCAAAGTTGGGTTGACCAGTCAACACTTCTTTCGTTCGTTTTCATTTAAAAAATAACTAATATGTTAAATATGATACAAAAACTATTATTACGGTAATAATCCAAACAAAAGTTATAAAATATTTTAATTTTACCATTCTATTTGTTAGAAATAAAATACAACCAAAATCGACCCATATGTATATGCAGGACATTGGTCTCTACAAGGCTCAAACTAAGCTACCCTTCAATGCATTTGGAACGATGGCCATGGCAAGAGAGGTAAAAACTACTAAATCACCAACTTTTATAACTAAAGAAAGATTACAAGTTTTTTTTTTAATTTAATTTGCATAATTACAGGAATTTGAAAACAACTCAGCCTCAAGCCAGGTGTTTTGGCTTTTAAAAGAGAGTGAGTTAACCCCTAGTAATGCGAACATTTTGGACGGGCGATACGCAGTGTTTGGATATGTAACCCAAAACGAGGACTTTTTGGCTGATTTGAAGGTTGGAGATGTAATCGAGTCGGTCCAGGTAGTTGCAGGGTTGGATAATCTTGTTAATCCAAGCTACAAGATTGCTGGCTAATTTGTCAATTTTCATTACTTTATGAGGATTGGTTGGAGAACAATGGATCATATTATGAGGATATTGTCGTAATGTATAATAGTTATTATGTCTGTTGTTTTTGTTACTTCTGTATTGCTTATTCATGACAATAATGATTCAACACTTTCTATTAAAGTTAGTTAGTTTTCCATTGGAGTTTCAGATCTACCATTAATGTACATAGATTTAATTAAGATCGAAAATAGAAATATGTAGTGGATAAGGTGTTGAATCCAAAGATTATGATTCAATAGTCTAAATCAAAATTTGACCATGTGAGTTTTTGGTGAATTTGACATAATTCGACACAAATTAGAATATTACTTGTGCTTATATAATTGTGTTTCGAGGTGTTGAAAGTGTATTTGAAAGTGATCATCAAGAATTATGCAAATTTTGATCTTAACGGGTCTAAATAAAGGATCACACTGAATTCCAAGACTTAAGTATAATCAGAGTATTGATCAAATGATAGTAAGTTATACTTGAACAAATATTCAACACAACTTAAAAGATGTACATACAAAAAGGTGTAGATTTAAAAGTAGAATTAGAGGGTGTGAGAGTTAGCAGCTCTAAAAAATAAATAAAAAAATAAAAAAAGGAAAACGTCATAATTGTTCCAAATTATTTCGGGTTGATTATTTCAGGTAGCGAGCAACCCGTGCCTGCCATTTCTCCAAAAACTTTGAACTCAAGCTTAGACAAGAGGACTCGGATATGCTGTCTCAAAGATTGCGCAATATTATGTTAGACAATATAACCTCTACCGCAGGTGGAACAGAGATGAAGATGAAGCATACATTAAATCAAGCAGGCTGGGCAATTTACGCAACATTATTAACAACTCACAATATATTCATCTTCTGGTCAATAATACTTTCAATAAAACATATTATCAAATCTTCGGGTCTAAACACAAAAGGTCAACAAAACCAAACCAAACCAAACCAAACCAAACCAAACACTCGTTTTATCTCATCCAATCAGCCATCCCAATCCTTATCATCGGATTTTCCTCTTGAAATTCCATATTCTTCACCTAAATACTTTTTTTCCGAACAAATATCAAAAACCATGAGCAATAGAAGAACACCATAACTATTGAAATAACCCACAATCTTGAGAAACCAATAGAACTCTATTCGGTTTTTTTTTGCTTGACTCAATTCTTATGGCACCATAAATAGCACGAATTATGAACGTTCCTCAAGGTCACTCTTCCACAACATTAACAAGCTCATATTCAACGAGTGACAAATTGTTGTATTCTTTTACAACGAAATTGGCAGGTTCTGTCACCTCAACACGGCCCCACTTGTCCACCGCAAGCCTCATTGATCCCTTGAACATGTCAATTTTTGCATTGCGCAGGATTACAGTGCCATCAGCTTTCATAAGGTCCACTGCATCATGCATATAGTATAAAAAGAAAGGGTAATTAACCTCAAGGTACATGTTTCCAAAAAGTAAGGTCCCTCTGCATTTGTAAAAATTTGAGGTGGCAATTCGACCAGTTTATAAATCGGTCAATTTGGGTTGTATTTTATCTCAAATAGCTCAGTATTATCTAAAAAAAGAGGAACAATTAAACTGGGTCAAACGGGTTGAAACTTGAAAGTCATAGAAAGCTTATTTTTGATGCGTACAACCCTTTTACTATTGTAATAATACTAGTTTATTGACATATGTGTTCACAATTGCATTATTCAGCCAAAATGTAGCTTAGCTAAACCTCGTATAGTTCCTCTATGGAGAACAAGTTATGATGATGCAAAATGACAACAAATAGAACCTAAAAGTCCACAAATGAGAGATTATGTGAATGGCCTGCAATCAGTACTAAATTACTAATCACCAGACTTTACTACAAGAATCTGAAACAAATATGTGTGATCCAAAGCTCATCCCTAACTTTCACATTTGACCATGGCAAGCCAAAAGGATTATGTTATGTTCAAGCTAAATTAATAACAAGTTTCACATTAAATTTAAATTTCGATAGATTATGAAGCTTCATTTTCAAAACAGAGGGTGTATGTGTCACCAACTTCACGAGTGGCCAACTAAGACAATACTGTAGAAATTTTCATCAGTTGATCAATTAATTATCAATGTAATATTGCCATGCCATTACATATTTGTCAAATGATAATGATAAATGATGATTGTTCACAACTTCAAGTACCTCATGCTTATATTCAATTGAGGGGAATACCTAAATGCATCATCACAGGTTATATTGATCTTCAATTTTTGCTTAATCAATAAGTGATGACATTTATTCAACTAATAAAAAACTGTTATGCAACCTTCTGATATGAGACAACTATATTTTTAATACAAGTGCTACAGATAATCCAATAAGTTGCAGAAAACTACCTTGACTATTCCTTGCAGTGAATAGTATAGTCCCGGTCTCGTCTCCCACCAAACATTCAGCAATTCGCATTTGACGATCATCAGGCCGGCCCTTCTGCAACACCAACTTTGAACTAACAACTTTTACAATCAGATTATGGCCACTGGTTCCAGGACGCAGGTTATCAACCTTGGTGAAAACAGGCTTCCTCTTAGGTGACTTTGTATCAGCCATTTCTCACAGTTTCTGCAATCATCAACACCATTTGTTAAAAATTTACAGGAAACAATAAAATACTCTCAATTTCACAACCACAGTCAATCTCATAGATATAAATGAAACCAAAACAACAATCCTAACTAATACAATTAACCTAATGTCATCATCGTGATGAATACCTAATAACTACGAACAAAATAGAATTATCTAGCAAAATTCACATAATTGATCAGAAATTGATGAAACAAGGACAGATTGAATGAAATTACCGTTTCCGATTGGCTGATTCTGAGATGATACGAGTCGATCTGTTTGTTCTTCTCGTTCGTGTTACCGTGTCAATCGCCATTAGAATGGATGGTTTTTAGTGGAAGTCGTTGATTTCCCGAAAAGTCTCAAACGAATCTCCACCGTCCACGTTGATCGTAATAGTACTTCGCAACTAAATAAGTTATCGTAAAAAACTATTTACTAACATATTATAAAATTGTAGGAAAATTCTAAAATATTAAATTCAAACACTAAAATATTACATGAACTAAAAATTATAAAAAATTAATATTGTAAACATTATAAAATAATTATGAAAAATAAAAACCTTAGATTTTTTATTTTAAATTATACATAAAAATATTAAAATATTGGTTTACAGACTTATCAATTATAAACTTTCGCCTATGATTTCTAATAATGTTCGCCCATAACCATCGTCATTCGGCACCAACAATGTTCCCACCCAATAATGCTGTCATCATTGCAATCAATGGGAGTCCGGCATCGGCGTTGCACACCTCCGCTAGCGATGGTTTGGTGCCATGAATACCAAAAGACCTTTCAAGGTTGTTGATGTTATCACCTATGTTAGTTTTTTTTTTTTGAACGACAACACCTAGATATTCTAGGATAATTGAGTTTTTACGGGCAACACCTAGAACATCGAGGGCAGCCCACCCCAGGAGGAACCCCCAACTGGGTAAACCCCCTGACCTGACCACAAACCCCTTTTTTGCTGTGGTTAGGATTCGAACCCAAGGCCTCCACTATGGGAAGTCTTGGGGCTACCATTGCACCAAATAGCCAACGGTACCTATGTTAGTTGGGGTCACCACTAACTCCACCACTATCGACCGACAATCCTCGTCATCCACCGCCACTTGCCACCAATATAACCTTCTTTGTTTATTTTATAATTTTCTCCTTTAACATGTTTCGAAATTTTTTTTTAGAGGAAGAGAATTTTTTTTTCTATAAAACCAAAAACAAATAAGTAGATGAACTTTTTAGTAATATGGTTGCTGGGATGCAATCGAGTTCGTAGGCAGTAATTTTGGGTCGTCTGGATGCAATTTTTGCTATTCGGGCTGTTCGACTGTAAATTTGGGTTGTTTGGGCTCCAACTTGAGTATCTATTCTATTTTCTTTTTTTTTTTCTTTTTGAACGACAACACTTGGATATTCTATTTTCTATGCATCACGAAAATACTATTTCTTATTTTGTGTCCGCATATTATTATTATTTTTAATTCAACTAGTAAAGATCGGATCATTATTGGTATTGCACTTTGATTAGATCATACTACATACAAGTGTCCTAATGAATTCTTGTGTAATCATATCCATGTTAATATTTCACATGTTTATACCCGTGTGTTCGCTTATCCATATCGAATAATGGCCACTTTCATAATATCTAAATGGAGATGTTTTAGGCGAAACTAAAACTTCTTAGTCGGAAGGTCATTATAATATTTACTTCTTTATCAGCCATAACTAAGGGGTCTAAGTCATATTTTGTTTTAAAAAACACAACTTTTATATATAAAAAATGGATAAATTCTGGTTACAGAGGGTTAAATGGACCCTATTAACACTCCCCTGGTTCCGCCCATGTAATTTATCTTGCCGGGATAATCATGTTAATATTTGCATTAGGTTTGTACTTTGTACATGCCATTCATTAGGAATTCCCCTCATATTTTCTTTATGATAAGGTTATATTACAGTTTAGGTCTCAATATTTTGGTAAATTACATCGAGAGTCCTTACTGTTGTAATATGTTTGATCCTTGTAATGAAACATTGTTTCAAAATCTGTTATTTGATAATATGAATATTTTTAACTTTTAACTTGAAAAAAGAGAAGTTAAAAACCAAAATTCGCCCCAAAGAGGTTGTGGTGTAGTGGTTGAGGAGAGGCTTGAAGTTCTAAGTTCTAAGGGACCCGGGTTCAATCCCTGCCACCATCATTAATTTCTGCGGCATCGCAAATGAGGCCTTTTAGGTTGATACACCAGGGTTTTACCCACGCCGATCCAGGGTTCGAGCCTCGGCTCTCCCTCAAGCTCGGAAATTGGGTGAGGTTTTTCCTTTAAAGCTCTCCAACTCTGACGTCAAGTGGGCCCGGTTAAGACAACATATTGGCCGGAGTTGGACGAGGCTCTCCCATGTGACGGGGGGTGCGACGTCACAACATTCAATGTTCACCTTTCAAACAAAAAAAAACCAAAATTCGCTTTCTTTCTTCCTCCTCCCTTGCTTGACGACTGCAACCCCCACCCCATCACTTCCAGCAACCCAAGGTGTAGATTCTTCAATCGATTCAACGATTATGCTTTTCCGATCGTTCATTCAGCTGCAGGTGTACTAACAATCTAATAGGAACATAGTCATTTAGAATCACTGGCACCTGATCAAGCCATTATCTTGGCAAATAGGGAACCTAATCGATCTCTTTTCATCTTCTTGAAAAACCTTATTGCTTTCGTTGCAATTAGGGCATGGCACAGTAGATCCTTTAATAAAATTAAACAAATTTCCTTCTTCATGAAGTAATTTGAAAAAAAAACAGAACTCCTAAAAGACATATTTTCAAAGAGCAAACGAATTAGTTGCGAGTGAACAATGGAGACTATGGATTAGTTTGTAGAAATTTCAGATCAAAACTACAATACCACATGGCCATCCATGTAACTAACTCTATTTTATAAAAAAAACTAGATGACTTTCTTTAAATAAACCACTTAAACAGAATGAATGGTAAACCAATATGGTTTTGAACTTTTAGTCGAACGTGTCAATGTAGGAATGTGGATTTGAGATGACTTGGATACGCTGATAATCGTGTGTTCCCTTTCAGATTGAATTATTTCTATGGTATACTCGAATATTCAATCGGATAAAAATCAGATATTCAAGAGCGAAAATGTAAAATCTATTAGGAATTTCGTGTGTGTGAAAACTGACCAAATAGAAATCTATTTATAGGGGGTAAACAAATGCATTGAAACGTCATAACGGTTGTTGGTAGAAAACCGCCATAATTGTCAATCCTTAACTGGTACTTCACTCGGGTCTAGATGACTAATTTGGTGCGGATGACCATTCTAGTCTGGATAACCAAGTTGCCGGATGAACAAGTTAGTCCTGTAACATCCCGAAAATTTATAAACTAGTAGTTTGGGTTAGTGGACGACCCGAACCTATATTAAATGAGAAGAAATTGAAAGGATTCTTATACGAGATGCGTTTAACTACCGGGAATGTCACAGTTAGTCGTTTAAATAAAGGTTCAAGATCGATGCGTGCGAGAAAGAGGTAAAGGGACCCGAAACGAAACTAGTGGGTGTTTATAAGCCACTTTATCGCCAACCCTAGGGCCATTTGTGACCCCAGGTGTGCGACGGCAGAAGAGAAGACGAGAGCGGGGAGCGACGATCGGAGGAAGCCGGATAGGAGAAAGGTAGTGGTTCACGGTGATGTACAGCGGCGGAAAGGGTGGTCCGGGATAGACAACGTCCGAGAACGTAAAGTAACTCTCGTTCTTAATCCTTTCTTGTTTGTTTACGTTGTTTTGTGAGTAACCTGGTGAAGGTTTGAGGTAATAATCACGACCGGCGGCTACAATGAAAGGGGGAGAGGGTGGCCGACAGTTGTGATGTTCATGGGAAGGAGAGGTCGACGACAGTAGGGGCTACGCGGGAGTGGTGCGACGGGTCGAGGTGAACCGTGATGGGGCTGTTGGCCGACTGTCGTACATACATGCAAGATGTGTTTACTATATTAAACAAGTTAAGAGTTTTGGGTTTAACCCTAGGTGTTTTATGAACTAAATCCTTCATTAATGTTTCAGAGGGTTTACGGGGTGTCATTGTAAGTAGGTGAGCTAGGGCTATGTGAGTTATTGATGTATGCCGTGTTAAGGGCTAGTCGGGGTGAGTTAGGATATAAGCTAAACGCTTATGTGTGCGAGTAGGATATCATATCCTAGTGCTATGTGTGGGGTGCAGGTGTAGTTAATGTGTCATGTAAATGAAGAGTGATGTTATGTGTTTTATATTTGTGTTGTGTTTGCAACGTTGTCTTTATGACACGGCAAACGGGATTGTGAAAGACGAAGTCCTTCGGGAAGTCACCAAAGGTGACAATATTGAGCAGGTTAATGATGAGCTCGATGTGTGTCGAACGCCCTGACGAGGGTAACCTTGACTAGGGTGTAGTGACGAGGTATGTGTTTGTGTGCATAAATATGTGTTAAACTACATGCAAGTGTTGAGTTATAATTGTTGTATGTGAGATGATATTATTGTGATGTGTAAATGATATTTATGAGGCGAGTCGAGTTAGATCGACCGTTGTGTCGGGATTGTGATGTGGTGTTTTTAACTGTCAGGTCAGTTGAATTGTGAGAGCCTTGGTCAAGGCTGAGTAAGTCGGTGTCTAGGGATTTGTTGTGTTAACCAGGCTTATGGGTTAATACAGGTGGTAGATTACAAGTAAATTGTGTAGTAAGATTGATCTATGTCGGTGAGGTTTATGAATTTATGTGTGGGATGAGTTTGGGGTGGTGAACCTTTTGGGATATCATAAGATGACAGGGGTTATCTATATGATAATAAATTGTAGAACATTTTTATAAGGACCGGAAGGTCCTAGGTGGAGATAAATATTAATTGTGACGAGATGACTTTTGTTTAAATTAAACTATTAGAACTCACTCAGCGTGACTTTGTGTGTACGTTAGATTGTGTTGCAGGTGAGCTTTGGGGTCGACGTATCTTGGGTTGGGGGCGGTGTTACTCGGACCGGTGTGCAGACATTCGTGAGGTAAGGTAATAACGATAATGACCTTAAAGTGTAATAATTATTTTAGAAAGACTTCCGCTGTAGTTTTGAATTACTAAACGAGTGTTTTAAAGAGAATACATAGTGATGAAAGCCAACTGTAGGGTGTTTGGTTTTGGGGCCTTACAAGTCCGGATGACCAACATACTCCGGATGAACAACTTACTCCGAATGAACAATTTTTAGCATTTTTTACTTCCAAAATCAAAATTTAGCAGTTTTCACTTTTAAAATCAATTTCCAAAATCAAAGAATGAACTAAACCTAGCTGACAACTTAACCCCAGCCAGGGGCGTTGACCCTTGGACCAAACTAGGGGCTGACACCCAAAGGACCATGCTAAGGCTACCCATAACGGAAGCGTGAAAGCCAGGGCGTGAGCCACCTGGCTCTTTCACGAGCGTGGAACACTGCCTCCTGGGGCGTGATCCAGGGCGTGTGGCGGCTTCCGTGAGGCCCTTCACGGGGCGTGGGGCAGATTGTTGTGTGTTTATGTTATGTATATGTATATGTGTATATATATGTGTGTGGATAGTGAAACCATTATGCACTTTAGTGATACGGTTTAGTGATTGCCCATTGTTGACGTGGTGGGGCGTGAATCACTTTTTAGTGAAACCACTACGGATGGCCTAACCAGGGGCGTTGTCCCCAGACCCCGTTGTTTAGTGGGCTTCGCACCCTTGAAAGAACAAGATGTATTTAGCACCAGAAATCATAAGATTCTTAAACAAGTGTGCACTCCACACTTACCAACAACTTGTTTGATGTTTCATTATGACTTCTCATTTGGTAATTAAGTAAATCCAATTACATAAAATAGTTAGATGCCACTAAAATCACCAACAGTCAACAATAACACCATGATGTATCCTATAAATGACTCTTTCTAGGTCTAGAAGGCATGCCATAAGGCGCTATTTGATCGAGCCCATTCATTGTATCTAGGAGTTCGACTTGTTGTGCATTATGATCAAAACCGTAAAAGATCATATCGTTGGAGAGATATCCTAAGGATTTGGTATCCGTAAAATATTTGCGTGTTAGCGGTGAAATGTCATCTTATGGATTGATCGATGGGATTAACCGAGGAGAAACATGTTGTTATTTAGAATTATGTTCGGGTCTACACGGTTATGAACATATTCTTTATAGAAAAATCGACTTGTACATAACCAGCCCTTAAGCTTCATCTTTGTGACAACGACTCAAAGAATCCCACCCTCTTAGAAGAGCTTCCATTGCAGTATAGTGGCAACATCTTTTACCTACCAAAGCAACAAATTAAGGGAAATAAAGAAAAATAACCATGTATATATAGAAACCACTTGAATTATATATATATATCATATCAAGAAATCATAACAACAATTCCCTTCTACTTATTCAAAATACAAAACGAGGACGAAGGGGTTTTATAATAGAGTTTTTACTCGCGGTCATACAGAGGTAGGAGTCGAAAGCCCAAAGTCAAGTGCCCATAGCTCAAAGGTTCCGTTAACAAAGTCATAGTGACCACCCTTGAGTGCTAGTGTCTTGTTCACTAGTCCATCCCTTACAAACGGGTAAGTCAACAGATTTCCAAGCGATACGTTCACAGCTTCCTGCATAATCGTGTATTTTTAGTTAGTTCATACCAAGAAAGTTTCTCTGTTATCTTTTATAATAGTTGTAATGTTAAAAAGACACCATGCACACTTAGCTCAAGATTTATTATACCTTTTCACATTCTACACATTGATCATCAAGACCTGTACCGCCATGTTCTGCTATCACTTTCGACTTTGCGGGGAGACATACTTTCACCCAACTCTCAATGAAATCACTACATGCCATAGTTTGCCATTAGGTGATAAACTTGCTATTTGTGTCATTCTGACGGTTCTTAACATATTATCTGTTTAGAAATGAATGCTGGGAACTTACGTTGTGTGAGGTCCTTCATCTGGGAAAGTCATGAGACCCTTGATCCCTCCACAACGGCTATGCCCAATTACAATAATTTCTTGTACCTGCACGTACCCATCGTCATCAATCATCACTTTATATGAAAATTGGTAGATTTCGGTTATGTTTTATTGTTAACGAGTCAAATAAGTAAAATACAAAAAAATAACTTAGTTAATTTTAAAATGAAAAAAAGTTAACTGTAAAAAAGTGTTTCTGGTCAACCTGACCTGACATGTACTAAAATACATGTCTTATATATGCTAACAATGTGTTTAGTTTACCTTTAGATGCAAAACTGCATACTCAACAGCAGCTCCTACTCCAGCATATTTAGTCTGTTTTTACAGGCAATGAACAAAAAACATGTTAAAAATATATAAACATTTAACAATCATACACACACAATAATAACAGTGAACTAACCTTGTCAAAGGGAGGGACCATGTTAGCAACATTGCGGACAACAAATGCCTCACCGGGCTGGAAATCAAGCACGTGTGATGGGCAAACCCGCGAGTCTGAGCATGCAAACACCATGAACTGCAACACACATAATCAGTATTAGTTATGTAGTCGAAACGGGCTGACTATTGAGGGTAGAACATGGCTTGACCTTTGGGCTCTGGCCTTTGGAAAGCTCATTGTACAAGGCTGGGTTTGTTCTGCATACGCGTGCACCAAATAATGTTACATAGGGATATTGTTATAAAAATTGGCTATATGTTCAAAATTATATGTTACATGTATTTCTCTGTCTTGAACTTTACGAAGCCGTTTTTGATCCTCTCAACAGGGTCAAATGGAACTTTGGCGTCGGGTGTTGCAGCTTGAGCGGTGATTTGGTCGATTCTTGCAGCAGCCACTGGTTCTAACTCGCCCCTTTCACTGTCGAGTAATCGGAAAATCATCATTTTGTGTCGAATAACGTTCGAATTATTAAATTTGGGTGTTAAAAGGTGAAAATTTGGGGTGAATTTCACATTTTGTGAAAGAAAAAACAACTAGTTTGACTGTTGAATTTTGGTGAGTTCATTTGGTTTTGACTTACATGAGAAGTTTCTTGAGTTCGGCAATGGCTTCCTCGTATGATTCATTTCCCGCGTCTTCTGTCTTCAAACATGATGATTAGTCATATTATAATATTTACATAAACAAAGGGTAAAAATGTAAATAATACAAACTCGATAAGTCTCACAAATTTTTTATTTTAGTATCCAAGCTGGACTCGAAAGTCTACTCAAGTAGCTTGAGTTCGAGCTCAAGTCAACTTAAATCAACTAGAGCCGAGTTGACTAGTCAACTCGACGTGTTCAATTTCAGCTTGAAGCTTAACTCAAGCCGGCTCATTTCCTTAAATTTTAATAATAATTATGTATATTTTCTTTTATACAAGTCTTAAATAACAAGCTAACAATAATATTAAATTATATAAGTTTCAAATAACATAGTATCAATACATTATCCAGAAATATATACAAGTCAGCTAACTCGAGCTGAATCAGCTCAAGCTAAATTTGATCGAGTTTTTAACAAACTAATAAATCGAAAAGTGAAAACGTACCCATTTTGGTGTGATGATAGGAGCGGGAGCAGCCAAAACAGGCTTGTTACGGATGAGACTAGGAGGAGTTGAAGATGAGGATGAAGACGACGAGGAGTTGCAAGTAAATCTAGCAGAAAACGAACCATATCTGACTGAAGACTTCTTAAGAGATGAAGCATTGAGGAAAGAGGGAGCGTTAATGGCGAAAGCAGAGGCGGTCGACATTGTTCACAAAGTTACTGTTGTCAATCTGGCCTTACATGAGATCGATCTGGTTTGGGGGGGTTTTATAGTAATAGTTCAGATAAACCGATGAGGTACGAGCGTTCCAAATCACTCGCACGATTTCGTCTTCATGCATCGTCACAGCAGTTAATTCTTATTGTTGATTTCAGTTGTTGGTTTGATTTGTTTTTTAGGCAAAAACTAAGATGGATTGGATTAAAAAGAATAGGGCCCATGCCATAACTGTTCGCCACGGATATCTTGCATGGTATGGTGGTGGGAGTATTCATGTTTTTGAAAAGAGAAAATTGCGAACATTTTGACTATAAAAATTGTTAAAATGAACATTGACTTTTTGAAACTAAAAAACTATCCAAATCCAAAACAAACCAATGATAATGTGACACGCAAGTTAAAAATAGTTTGTAGGCTCAAAAATAGCTGGCCACGTGTCAACACAGGGGCCTGCCCACGTGTACTTTGCCGGCTGGGTGGGTGCCATGATGATGTTTGCCGGCTAGATCGGTGCCGGCTAGGTGGGTTTCCGTCTAGGGTGTTGCTGGCTAAGGTGATTGGCGGCTAGTTGGGTGCCGGAAGAAGTTTGGCGGCTAGACGGGTGCCAGAAAGGTGGTTTGCCGGCTAGGTGGTTGCCGACTAAGGAGGTTGGCGGCTATGTGCTTGCCGACAAGGCGGGTTGTTGGCTAGGTGCTTGCCGGGTCAAACAAAAAGGTGATACATGTCGTCTTCTAATTGCTTCATTTGAATATGTTCATTTTGATAAGCTTGAAAATTCAATGTACATTTTGCCACTTTTTTAGTCAAAATGTACATTTTGATGATTTTCTCTATTGAAAATGCTTGACTTTGAATTGACATAGTTAAAGTTGGAAGTGTGCTTAAAGTAGCTAATTAATGTAATACGAGTAATATTTGAGATACACTTGTTAGACACTATCATAGTTAATAAGGTAATTAACTTGGTTTAGTTCAACTAATTTGTTAAAAGAAATTAACCAAATAGAAATTTTGTAAAAAGGAATCAAGAAATACACATTAACGAGCATATGTCACGTTAGGATCATAAAAAATGTTTGAAAAGTTGTACAAAAGAGCTAGGTAGAAAAATTAATAAAAAAATAGATTAGAGGACTCCTAAACAAAAGAACATTTATATGAAAAATAGAAAAAAAAATACAAATTAACATAAAAAAATAGGGAAACTCCCTAAAATTTCCTTATTACTTTTCTTGTTTCTCAATTTGTTGCATTGACTTATTTTTTTCGAGAATGTTCCTTTCAACATTGTCGTCCGACGGTGTTTGAAAAAAATCCGACGCCATTTGGTGTTTGAAAAATCCGACGGTATTGAAGGTTTGAAAAAATTCCGACGGTATAAGGAAAAAATCCGATGGTGTTTGAAAAAATCCAACGGTGTTTGCAAAGAATCCGACAGTGTTCGAAAAAATCCAACGGTGTTATACCATCGTCCGACGGTGTTTGGAAAAAATCTGACGGTGTTTGAAAAAAAAATCTACCTCACCAGTTTTGTAAAAAATAAATCAAATAAAATCTTTTTGAAAAAAATTAATGATTTTATATAGATACAATGAGATCCTACCTCAACAATTTTGTAAAAAAACATATTGTCGGATCTGTCGATGTTTATAAGTATACCGACGATTTGGACACGTGACGGGCTGTGGTTGGCTGAGAACAGCGTCGGATGACCATGTTATACTGTCGGTTCCGACGGTATATGAGGGGACATTTTTAAAAGAAAATAGTTAAAAGAACGTATTTGAGAAAGAAAACTAATAAAGACATTTTAAGGGATTTTAACATTAACAAGGATGTTTGAAGATAAAACTTATGTAAAGGAACATGCGTCCACTTTAAAATAAAGAAACTATGTCAAAATATAATATTTGTATGACAATTGTAGTTTAATAATTTCGTTAGGCGTAATTTTAGGCTAATAGAAACTAACTATTTTTTTTTTCTTTTTATCCAACACCATACTTTGTAGAATTTTAATTGGCCATCGTTTCAGGTGAGAACCAAGTTTCTTAGTAAAACCGCGTTTTCTTAATTAACTAGATTAGTACCCTGGTACTACACGGTTGATCAAAAGAAACATATATTATTTATAAATGTCTAAAAAAATTCATAAATAAAATAATAATTTACTTTACATACGGAAAAAAAGAAAATTACAATGCCATTGACGAAATATTTTTTTAATAAAAAATGATAAAAATTTAAATGTTTTTAGTATTACCTTTTTAGTATTTTTTTAGTATTAACTTTATCTGCACGTGTAGCCTACTGGTGAAGTTTAGATTTTTTTTCCGTCTCTCTCCTATTAAATAATAACAACTTTAAATAATTAAATATCTAAAATTTATTCTAATATTTTATTAAAACTTAGTAAATCATAAGAAGATTTTAATTATATCTTATCTTAAAATATAATTTTATAATTCTTAAATCTTAATTATTTTTTATTTATAATTTTTAAATCTTTATTATTTGTTATTTATAATTTCTTAAATCTTAATTATTTCTTATTTTACCGATCACTCATGACATCCAACATACAAAGTTTCATAGAAACTGCTATTTTACATCAAATTAGATTTATTTAACCCGTATAATACATGAGTTTCTAACCTAATCAAATAATTCAAATAATATATTTGGCTAGTTACACTCTCTATATCTAGGCAGGTATTATGTCATGATGATGGATGAATGGTCATGGATGGAGGATGTATATGATAGGTGTGAGTGAGGTATATCTTACCATGAATGCCAATATGTGGTTGCCAAGAATAGAAAATGACCCCTCGGGGATGAAGCGTCTAGAAGCATTTTCTTTATCGATTTGAAAATCAACCATGAGACCAACGTTAATTATATAAAGGGAAAAGTACGAAAATGAACATTTAATCAGAAAAATTTTTAAAAATAGACATTCATATTTAGCCTACTATTTCATGGACATTGGTCTTGCGAGCTGGCTAAGCTAGCCGACTAAAATTTCCGTGCCAACATTTCATTTGTCAGAGTACGGACCAATAAGAATTCGACACGTGACAGGCTTACCCGGCTAATAGACGGCTTTAGCCGTCTAATCCTGTAAGCCGGCTATAGCCGTCTATGAGCCGGCTAAGCCTCCGGAAATTTTCCCATATGGTTTTGGTTTGAGCCGGTTAAGACTTTTAAGTTTGCCGGCTAAGCCTTAAAAAAACGCCAGACGGCTATAGTAAGCTTATTAGACGGCTCAGCCTCCGCTTTTTTAAGTCTAAGCCGGGCACGTATCGCAATTCGGTTGGTTTGTACACCGTAAAAAAGAATGTTGGCACGGAAATATGAGCATGCTAGCTTCACAAGAGTAATTTTCATGAATTAGGAGACTAAATTTGAATGTTCATTTTTAATAACTTTTCTGGTCAAATGTCAATGTTGTTATTTTTTTCCTTATATAAAAGATATACATTTTTTTGTAACCTTTTAATTAAGATATTGACTTTTCTTTCACTGCTAGAAAATTAACTTTCGGCGATGGTTTAATGTAAATATTTATAAAAAAAAATTCGTTTTTCTTATCCTAGAAGCTACTTTACTATTTTTTTAAACGAACCCATACACGGTTACCGATAATGTGTATATTAGCTCTTTATTTGAATATAGGATTCTAGTGACATGATAATAATTACCGTTGTAACAACTATTTGGTTGCATGGATGGATGAAGGGCAAAGGTTGATGATAGAGGGATAAGGTGGTGGTGGTATGAGTTGCTCTCTTTATCTACATTGGATGGCATGTTGATGCCCTCTTTACCATTGCCTTTTTTCTGTCCTTATCCACTTTAGCTTCTTTAGACCTACCATTACTTGGATGCCTTAGAATATGTGGTACAAGGTATCTACATCATCTCATTCATATAGTTATAACCAAATGTAAAACAAGAAAGGTAATACTAAAAAGAATCAAAGAATGAACTAAACCTAAACCTGTATGCTCGTCTCCGTTCCTCTCGCTTGTCATGATGTCTTTCGGGCTAGACACGTATAGATCCATGCCCATATCTCGAGTCTTGAATTGATCGATAAGAACTTAGTTAAAACGACTGAACACATAAATGCCAAAAAAAAATTGTAGCTTGAAAACGCTATCAAGTTTTTACGCCATTTATACCTGAATGCACGCATACAGTTTCATTGGGCTCAAGCATTGAAAAAATTAACAAGAAAAAATTAACACGAGAAAGTTCTGAAACTTTATGAGCTTGAATCTGCTATCTCAGTATGTATGTATCGTTTTTGTCTCACCTGCATTGTAGGCTTCTAGTGCATACAAAAATTTTGCTTGTAATAACAAAGGTTTTGCATAAACACAAGTGCAAGATCTCAAACTCTTAGTTACATTATGGTTTGGAGTAGAAGAGGATTGATTTATACGTGGACCATGCAACCATAGATGTATACATGATGGCATCATTCTATCATTCTATGGCTAACCATGAAATAATCCAAATAAGCATATTTAGCTTGTTAGATGCTATTTCGACATGTATGTTGACATCTTTTTGTAACCTATATAAATTCTTTATTGTATTATTAATATATACATATACTAAGTTAGAATCATGTGTATTACACGGGTTGATAAAATGTAATGTTATATACTTAGTAATAAAAAAATATATCTTTAAAAACCCGTACTTGAGAAAAATATAATGTAATATGTTAACACATACACTCGTCAAAATATGTTTTAAAAAAATTTTCTTTGACGTGACAATTATAAATTCTGTTAAGTTAATTTTTAAAACATTTTTTTCAACTGAGTATTAGTAAACCCATTTGTTTAATGATATAATAACTATCTATAATTAAATAATAAGTATCCATAATTAGATTTATATTAAATATTTACAAATATATTATTTTAATATCTTTATTTAATATGAGAGAGAGACGAGAAAAACAAATGCGAAATGCATCAGAAAGTGACACGTGTCTCATATAATTTTTATTTATTAGTATTAAGATATAGTTTTTATCTCCCAGAATTTTCTTGATTTAGTTTTAGACAATATAACTTATTTATTAAGAAGAAACGTCGATTTAAATTTTTACCTAAACTACATACAAACATTTATATCCTTGCATTATTTACAGCTTGTCTTTTGTCATCAATAACCATTTTTATGGAAAGATAAATAAAATCAGTACAAATCTTAATCAAATTCTAAGTTCTATTATTTGGCATTTAATTGAAAAAAAGATAAGGGGAAAAGAAGCAGGAAAATACATTTTTTTTGGGTGCTAGAAAGGTGCACGTGGTACCCAAGATATTTATTTATTAGAATGGATGTAGTTTGGTATTTTTATGTAATAATTTATAATATATGTTTGTGGGACATAAAAGAATTATATATATTGAAATAATTCAATTTCTTTGATATTTTGGGCCTCAAATTTTATAAGAGTTCACACAAAATGTGTAAATAGACCTTCTGTTCAATAGGGGAATATGAAAAAAGCATTGTTTTGAACCCGGACCAGACCGGCCGGTCAGATCGGGAACCGGTGGTCTGGCCGGTCCGGTTACATATGCTGAAACGGTCCTGCAGTGAATCGGCGGTCGGACCGGACGAACCGGTGGTTGGACTGGGAACCGGGTGGTTGGACCGGACGAACCGCTTAACATTTTTTTTTAATTTTTTTTATACTTTTTATGTCTCTTGGCCTCGTATTTCATAGCTAATTGTTAGTTTAAAATTATTAGAATTGACTTGTTGGTGGTTTTTGAAAGGATTAATAGTTGTTTGGATTAATAGTTGTTTGGATTAATATATTTTTATAATATTTATGACGTCGTCCGGTTCTTAAATCCGGTCCGACCAGTGGACCAGTAAGGAGACCGGTTCGATGTCCGGTTTAGTTTTGAAAACATTGGATAAAAGTCTTCGATGGAGGTAGAACAAAGTGGTGACACAAGTATTTATAATGGTGTAGAGGAATTAATGATGAAAATCTTGAATCTGTATTCAATCACCAGTATAACAGGGGAATATGATAAAAGTCTTCAATGGAGCTAATATAACTGATTACACCATGTACAAGTTTAGGAAAGGAAGAACTTCTAGGAGCTAATAAAGGTAAATATACAACAACCAATCCTATCTAAATATACACTTGAATTTAAGTTGAAACAATATCATTTAACTTTAGTAGTATTGTTAATACATCCCAGTAAGATGAAGGATCCATCAGAGACTCCAAATCTTGGACCTAAGCCGTTGAAATGGACCCGACCTAGAGGTTTGGTGAGGACATCAGCCAGCTGATCTGCCGAATAAATATGTAAAACCCTTAATGAATCATCAGCTATTTTTTCTCGAACAAAATGCTAATCTAGAGCCACGTACTTCATTCAAGAATGATATACCGGGTTGGCACACAAATAAGTAGAACCAGCATTATCACAAAAAAAAATGTGAGAGGGGTGGTCACAAACAATCCAAGTTCAAAGAGAATATTCTTTACCAATGAAAGCTCAGTTGCCCCATTTTCTAATGCCTTATACTCAGCATCGGTAGTAGATCCAGAGACATATTTCTGACACGCAGAGTGCCAAGAGAGAATATTAGACCCCAGGTAGATAATATAGGCAGTTGTGGAACAGCCCCCGTAGGCGATACCACCCCAATCAGAATCAGTAAAGGCTTTAAGATCAATGGTAGAGCCATAATTGAGAAACAAACTGTGATGAATTGTGCCTTTTAAGGTATCGGAGAACTCGTTTCAATGAAACGAAGATGTGCCTAAGACTTCGTTCAAAACCCGATTCGTACATTATGAGTTCGTGGTAATGCCTTTTGGAATAACAAATGTTCCGGTTGTTTTCATGGATCTCATGAACCGAGTATGCCGGCCAATGTTAGATAAATTAGTTATTGTCTTCATTGATGATATTCTGATATATGCGAAAAATGAAGAAGAACACGTGCAGCACCTTCGTGAAGTTCTTACTACTTTACGAAATGTAAATTTATACGCTAAATTTTCAAAATGTGCGTTTTGGTTACGAGAAGTTCAATTCTTGGGCCACGTAATAAATGCTGAAGGCATTTCAATAGACCCAACTAAGGTAGAGGTTGTGATGAAATAGTCTCTACAAAAGAATCTGTTAGAAGTTAAAAGTTTCTTAGGTTTAGCAGGCTATTATAGAAGATTCATCCAGGACTTCTCCAAGATAGCTACCCCATTCACTAAACTAACTCGAAAGAATTCAAAGCATGAATGGAATGCAGAACAGAATAAGACATTCCATACACTAAAAGAAAGCCTGACACAGGCTCCAATTCTGGCACTACCAGAAGAGTGGAGGACTTTGTGGTTTATTCTGATACCTCAAGACTTGGGTTAGGGTGTGTTTTAATGCAAAGAGGAAAGGTAATAGCTTATGCCTCCCGACAGCTAAAGACACACGAACCAACTACCCAACCCATGATTTAGAATTAGCTACGATAGTTTTCACGCTAAAAATCTGGAGGCATTATCGGTATGGGACGAAGTGTACGCTCTATACAGACCACAAAAGTCTGAAGTATTTCTTTGACCAGAAAGACTTAAACATGAGGCAACGTAGATGGTTGGAAGTGGTCAAAGACTACGATTGTGAAATTATGTATCACTCAGGAAAAGCTAACGTGGTGGCTGATGCTCTGAGTCGTAAAGAAGAGCATCATCCTATCAGGGTGAAAGCATGCAAATTAATAGTGACTCCTGACTTTATGAGCAAGCTTCGAGACGCGCAAATCGAAGCATTAAAAGGTGAGAATGTCAAGAAAGAAAGAATGGCTGGTAAGGAAAGATTTTTGGAAGAGAACGAGTATAAAGTCAAGACTCGATTCGGTCGTATATGGATACCACAATCATGTGAGTTTAGACTTAAAACACTCGACAAAACCCATAAATCATGATATTCTATTCATCAGGGAACTACGAAAATGTACCAGATATGCTGAGAGATTATTGGTGGTGTGGGATGAAATTTGATATCATGAAATATGTGGCTAAATGCTTAACTTGTTTATAAGTTAAAGCACAACATCAGAAACCATGTGGGAGGTTACAACCATTAGAAATCCCAGAGTGAAAGTGAGAACATCTCACCATGGATTTCATAACTAAGCTGCCCAAGACAACCATGGGTTATGATACCATATGGGTGGTTGTAGATCGGCTGACTAAGAGTGCTCACTTCTTATCTATACGTGAGACATACTCTTCAGAAAAATTAGCCGATTTATTCATCAGAGAGATTGTGTTTCGACATGGACTACCAGCATCAATCTTCTCCGATAGAGATGCGCGTTTTACTTCACGTTTCTAGAAGAAATTCCACGAAGAAATGAGGACGAGATTGCTATTAAACACGACATATCATTCGCAAACCGACGGTCAAAGTGAGAGGACGATACAAACTCTCGAAGATATGTTGTGTTCTTGTATAATTGATTTTGGAGTAAGCTGGGATAATCATCTACCATTAGTAGAATTCTCGTATAATAACAGTTATCATTCCAGTATTGGAATGCCACCATACGAGATACTATATGACAGAAAATGTAGAACCCCCGTGAGTTGGGGAGAGGTTGGGCAGAAAGAGTTAGGAAGCAAGGAAATTGTTCAGGCTACATCTGAAAAGCTTGACCTGATCAAAACTCATTTAAAAGCTGCACAAGATAGATAGAAGTCATACGCAGACAAAAAACGTAGACCAATAGAATTTCAAGAAGGAGATTGTTTTATTAAAAGTATCTCCTTGGAAAGGTCTGATACGATTCAAGAAATAAGGAAAGTTAAGCCCACGGTTCATTGGTCCTTTTAGGATCATCAAACGAGTGGGCCAGATAGCCTATCAACTAGAGCTACTTGAAGAATTAAACAAGATACACAATACGTTCCATGTATGTTATTTACGAAATTGTTTAGCGGACGAAACTACTTACGTACCTCTAGAAGAGATAGAGGTTGACGAAAAACTGACATACGTTGAAGAACCCGTAAGGATTCTTGACACAAAAGAGAAGCAGTTACGTTATAAAACGATCAAACAAGTGTTAGTGCAATCGAAGCACAGAAAAAGGGTCAGAAATTACATGGGAAAATGAAGAAGAGGTGAGGAATAATTATCCTAAATTATTTAAGGATTAACATGTTTCGAGGACGAAACCTAATTTAAGGGAAGGAGAGTTGTAACACCCCAATTTTTAAAGAAAATGAAAGTAAAAGGGTTAAAGTGCAAATATCCCAAAGTTCAGGGACTGAAAATGAAAATTTTGAAAGTTAGGCCTGTAGTGGACCACTACCGAGCCCCTTGACATAATTCCTTATGTCATTACTGAAATAATATTTAATTTAAGCTGATATAATTCCTTATGTCATTACTGAAACAAACCAAATTGTTATTTGTTAATTGTATTCTCTCTCACCATATATGTTTAATTAATTAGTAGCGATGTTGGAAGACGTATTAATAACCCAAGTTTTTTTTTATTTTGGGTCATTTGTTAATTGTATTATCTCTCACCATATATGTTAAAAAAAAATTAGGCCAAAAAGTTTAAATCCAAGTTTATTATTTTGGGCATTTTTCTTTTACCGTAAAAAATTCAAACCCAATTGGTAAAGCCAAAAAAACCGAACTCATTGTAAAAACCAAAACCAAATGGTTCTTAAAAAACCAAAAAGGAACTTTCGGTTTTGGGTTTGGTTTTACCCCAAAACCGACCCATGCACACAGGGGAGGAACTTAATAGGGGCCAGAGAGAGCCCAGGCCCCGCCTATTTTTTTGTTTAAAAGTATTGATTTCGGCTCACTAGGTTTATTTCATATTAGTTATACTGTTTGGGCCCTCCTAAGATCAAAAGGGCAAATTTGTTCAACAAATGCACAAAAAAATGGTTTTCCTCCAATTTTTTGCTCAGAAATATTAATTTCGGCCCACTAGGTTTATTTCATATTAGTTAGACTGATGGTTGTGGGGCTTTATTGGGAGTGGATTCATCCTCCAATATCACGCCATGTGGCGCTGACTGGATGCTGACTAAGCAGTGGATAAAGCCCCTGCTGAAGCACTTGAGGGTGTTGTGGTGCAGGTGAGCGGGGGCTTTATCGAATTAATTTTTTGTTTAATTATTTATTCAATTCAAATTTAAAAACTAATAATTAATTAAAAATAATAATAAAAGATAAAATAATAAAATATGTTTAACAAACGTTAAAAAAATAGTTTAACAAACGTTAAAAACAATTTAAAAAGTGAAAAAAAAAATACCGCATTTACGATCCTCGGATAATGAAATCCAAGCACGACATAATGCTAGCTTCTCTTCTTTTGTCCACGGAGTAGCTTTTCGTTTTGGACCGGAATTTTCGACCGGTTCGGTTGAACCACTCGCTCCACCCTTTTTCTTCGAACCTTTGTGAGAGCGTTTTTGGGGTTGAACCGGTTCCTCTTGTGTCTCCGGTTGTGACATTTGATTGTAGACAAGCCGGTTAAACGCCTCATCATCCAAATATTCCAAATCTTGAAAATTCTCCATATTCTCCACATACTCATTCCAATTTCTCGACATTTTTGGTTGATGATTTGTAGTAATGTAGAGAATAGTTTATAAAATTGAGAGAAAATAGGAAGTTTATAAAGATTTTGAGAGATAAATGAGTGAAGAGGAGTTAATTTATATAAATAGAATTTTTTTTTTTTTTAACCCAACGGCTCTCCCCCAATAGTCCTCCCCCAACGGCGCTCGCTAGCCCCACCACGCCCACCGCTCGCGCCCCCCATCGCCTGACCATGTTGTGGTGTGCGCGGCCAAGGTGGCTCGCGCCCACCCCTTGCGCCCCCAACCACGCCCCACAACCATCAGTCTTATAGAGTTTGGGCCCCTCCTAATCTAAGACCAAAGCCTAAATCTATTCCACAAATCCACTAAACAATTTGGTTTTTTTATGTGTATTATTTTCGGCCCCCTCAATTTAATTATTCAAGTTTCGCCACTACATGCACACCCTATTTAAAATTATTCATTTAATTATTTTAATTATAAAGATTAAATTATATATCTCTTTTAGTTTAATATTACTGTTTACTTTTAAATATTTTCATTATTTATTACGTTGCCATTTAATTTATATTTTTTAAATTATTAAATTTTTCAGTACAAGTAAAGAAAGTCTGTATTTCTATATTGAATTTGTCTTAAATATTGTATTTTTAAAATTAAGAATTAAAAATAAAACGGTAATGCGTTTTGAGTTTTTGTTATTGTTATATTCCAGTAGCTTGAAGCCTGGAACTTGCTTGTGGGAATGGCATTGCCATATCTGGTCAACTCGTTTTTCTATCTTTACTTTAAAATAATAAGTAAGATACTAAGATGTGATTAAAGCCATAAGGATATGACCAAACAACCCAGGAGTCTCAATTTAAAATCACTGTGAGAATTACCATAGCCCACAACTTTGACTTACGAGGGCAAGTGGTATACATTTACGAGGCCCCAAGTGAGCCCCCTCACGTAAGAGGGGGGGGGGGGGGGGGGCGGGGCCACCTCTCAGCCAATCACAACCACATCTAAAGACACCTCCCCCTCACGCCTCCCTTCTTCCGTGAACTCCCTCACGCCAACCCTCTCACGCCCTCCTCACGCCATAGGGGGTGGTGTTCTTGAAGTTCCTTACGCCATGAAGCCCCTCACGGTTCCCACCCGTGAGGGTATACCGGATACTCTAAGAGGATTGTAAGGACTAGAGGATGACGAATAAGCAACTTTTAAAACTTAATGATCACTTTTATATAAATTTTGTTTGTTCAAATTATATTTTTTTATGAAACACTTATATGTTGAAAAACAATTTTAAATAATTCTCATTAACCTATTCGTTTATAAAATTTGAATGTTTTATAAAACTTTGGTTTAGTTTATAAAATATATTTTTATAAGCTTGATAAAAGTACAGTCATTAACGTGATATTAAGTTCAATATAAACATATGTCATTCATCCATAAGTTGGTGCGTCTAATATTGAAGGATGTATACATATGCTAGTTATTGAATTTGAGATATCAAAGTTTGACTTGATAATCGTGTCCACGTTCTACGGTTGATCCACCAATCGACCATGCTTGAGACCAGGGGCGAATTTATGTAGCCTCTAGTGGGGGGCGAGTCACCCGTTGAGATTCATCTGCGTAGTGGGAAATTTTCGATCTCTCTTAGTTGGCACCTTCCTAAATATGCTAAGAGGCACCCGTCATCCGATTTTCAACAAACCTAAAGAGAAAGAAACCAAAGTGATTGATGAGAATTTTAAGTAAAGATGGAAATTTTATATAAAAAGTCATGAATGGTTAAAACTTTAATGGAGAAAAAAATTAGAGAGAGAGGAAAATAGAAGAAGATGATGAAGTGACATGGGAAGTGAGAAAGTGGGAGAGTGAGAAACCAAAATGTTCGTTGATAATTAAAAGAATAAATAAAAATTTCATATAAACCCTTGTAATACAACTAAATTTACACATTAAGCCTTTTACTTTCATTTGATTTTTACATAGTCTTATATTAAACATCTAAACAATAAACAGTAATCATAACAAATTAAATTTTATAGATAAATAATATGTTTTATTATTGATTATTCAACTGATTTATGAGTTTTTTTTTGTATTTTTTACTTTTGGTTTATAATTATATTTTTTTTTCTTATTTATGGTTTACAGGTGTTTTTTTTCTTCTTATTGTGTCATATTCTTGTGTTTAATCAGTCATCTGTACACGTTTAAGTAATAAGTATGAATAGTTTTACAATATCTTCAAGTAAATAGGTATAAATATTTTTATTGTATCGTTATGTAAATAAGTATTTGTTTTTACCCGACCCATTTTGAACCGATTTGTTTTGACCAAACTCGCTTTGATACTTTGTGCACCCGCTCACAAAAACTTTTGGATCCGCCACTGCATGAGACTTCAGTTGCTTAATTCTTTAACATTTTTTCACTACTAGAAAACAAGGGATTTACAGACGAAAGATTCGATTGGAAATCGTCATCACCGACGAGAATTTGTCGATTAAGCTCAGTCGAAAAAATGTTCCTAGGTAATACTTTTTCTAATGGATTTCCGCCAGATATCACCGACGGCCACTTTACCGACGGCTTACCCGACATATTTTCTCCGGCCATAGTTTCACTATTTCCGACGGATCACTGAAGGCCATTTCTCCGGCCACAGTTTCACTATTTTCAACGGATTACCGACGACCATTTTATAGATGGATTACTGACATACCTTTGACATGTTTCCGACGGAAAGGCCATCGTAATCCACTGATAATTGTCTTTTTAATAAAAATAAATAAATTTCAATTTTTTTATTTCCTGCAATACAAATAAATACGCAAAATTCATTTATTTCCTGAAATACAATACAAATAATTACAAAATTTCAAATCACATTACAATTCTACATTACAAGCCAAAATAATTTCTCGTGACAAACTTTTGATGGGTTGGGCTCGTTTTATAATATGATTTCACACGCTTTTTAACACGCGTTTGGATCGACATTTCAAATGATAAGAAATTTTTTAGTTAATATTAATTGTTTAAAAATAATTAATGAAATGCATTAAAATTTTAAAAGAAAAAAGTCCACTTACCCTCTTCACACTCACATAATCATTAGACACCTTAATAAGAATAGGAATGAAACCACTTCCTACTTGATAGCATTTTATTTTTACACTCACATGAATATTACTGTGTAAATGTTGCGTTAGTAGATATTTATGAATATCAAATACAAGAAATGTGTTGATTGGTAACGTTGTGAGGTGTAGCATACTACCATCCAAAAAATCAGTTAGTTATCAGCAGCATCATATTACAAGTGTACGAACAAGATTCATTCTTGTCATCCGTGCCCAACGAGAAACATTTATAACATGGAATTTACCAACATAGGACATTGAGTGACAAAAGTCAGTTAACACCATCTTTGCCTACGTGTCCAAACCAACATTAACTATCGTTATCTCCACGTCATCAACAACAGTGATTGGTGTTGGCAAGTAAACCCATATTGGCATGAAGGTCCGAGCGTTGGTGGCAAGCCATGAAAATGACATTTGTTGGTTACTTGGAGAACACACATGGTGTAGTGTTTGGCCAATATTTAAACTCATGATATGGCACACTACTGAAATAAACATGTTACACAAAGACTAGTATCTAAACATACATACATATTTAGGCTATGTTAATTATTTCACAAGTAAATCACACCATATTGGGATCATCACTTTTAGATTAGAATTTGATGATGGTGCGTTGGATGAAAACTCACGAGACTTGTAGAAGATGAACTCGAATTGGGACGATGATTCATACTCTGAGGGTGTGTCAGGTGGGCGAACGCTTAGGTCCCAATAAAGTTTTTTTTCTCGTTTATGTAGTATAGGTCGATTAACATATTTGAACAGATTATAAAGTTATAATAATTATATGTTCTAGAAGTGAGCCAATAAGTTAATAAACATTTTAAAACTCAATAGCATGTTTTAGATCGAGAGGCCATGATTAAACCAAGTAAGTTTAAAAATCCTATTTTAATTAGGTTCTTTAGCAAATTAGCAAGTATTCCTTTTATTATTTTCACCCACCCCATCGTATACACAGTCGGCCAGTTTAGGGCCGGCTCAACATATTTTGTGGCATAAAGCGAACGTTGAAATTGAGACCTTCTGTGAAAGTTTTGTAAATATATAAAAAAAATAAATGTAATTTAATGGAGCGTCAAAACGTATAATGTTGATATAAAATTGTGAAACTATCATTTCTCTCTGAAAACACAAAAGTTAATAATACAAATTAAAGTAGTTTTTCAATTTTTGGGGCCCTTCAAATTTGGGGGCCTAAAGCGGTTTATTTAGTTGCTTGTACTGTAGAGCCACCCCTGGACGAGTTAACATCGATCATGAATCACAGATCACTAGGTTGGTAAAATTATTTTGGTTTCAATATTTGGTAAGGACTTAAGGATAGATAGAAAAGTTGTTTTGGTTTCAATTTTTGGCCTCTTAATCTGTTATCAAGAATCTATTATAACAATTACTGTACTACTAATGAATTTTGTTTATCTATATAAGTTTTTATTTTACAGGGTCCATTTTTACTTGTCGCATAGAGCATCCGAAATCTCTGTACCGGCCCGAAGAAGAAACTAATGTATACTATATAATAAATAAAGGTTTTTTCATGTCACGTCTCGTCTCCATATTCATTCTCATCATTTTTTTCCACCTCTCTCTCTTATTAAATACACATCTATCTTTTAATAATAATAAATTATTAAATAAAATACTAATTATACTAATAAAACACATGTATTTTAAATTATCCCTTAATATAAGAAACCTTGAAATCTAATTATATAAATTTTATTTTCAATCAAATAGTAAATGAAAGTCAAATTACATTAAATAGTAATTAACGTATTTTCGAAACCCAAATATATATTAATTTTTACATATTTTGAATTTTGTTTTATATCCTTATTATATTTAATATATTTTTACACATATAAAATATATATATATATATATATATATAAAGATTTAAAAATTTTATATATTAATATTTTTCACCTTTGTGTAGACACGGATCTAACATAGTTGCGTTTGATTATTATTAGTTTAGAATGGAAGCATTTTTCCCATTCCATTGACATTTGCGAACAACCCTACCAGATCCTTCCTATAAGGCAGATATGATTTCCTCTTTCCGGCTTCATTTTCTGCTCTCCTCTGCATGTAAAACTGTTCGTGAACCGGAGTTTGCGCCATCCACTGCCCACCGACTTTCAAAACCTCACCGGAGTTTCGTTTTTGTTTTGGACTATCCACCTTCTTCGGACTGAACAACACCATCGGCTGCTTACATTCGCTGTTGCTCCGCCGGAGAAAATACCGGAATATCCACCTTTTGGATCCAGATCCGGTAGAACTACTCTTCTTGCGTTTAATTATAGAAGTCGTATTTTCCAATTCGCCGGCTTCTGATGACGAATATGAAGAAGATTCGTCTCTTTCTCCAATGAACAGCTTCCTAAATGGACCAGTAATCGCCGAAGAAGCATCAATTTCATCATCTTTCGCTCTAATTTCACGATCTGCTTCATCTTTCACCGGAGGAAGATCACGCTGGAAGACAGTCCAACCTCGTGAATCGGCCTCTTTCGCTGAAACTTCTTCGTCACTCATTGTTAAAGAGAACTCAAAATCTTCGCCTTCGATGTCGTGAAATGGAGCTACATGTTCTTCACGGATGACTTTAGCGATCGCCGTGGATGTTATACTGTCAGCCGAGTAACAACTGAAGCTCGGAGCGAATCCAGAATCGTCGATTTTACCTTGAAGTTGCATTTCGATGGAAATTTGTAGGAAATCGTTGGGTTTTTACTTTTATGATTGAAAGTTGAAAGAGAGGCTGATGAATGAGAATTTGGTAGCACGGGGTATTTATAAAGATGAATCAGGAATATGATCGCGTGAGTGTTTTTTTTTTTTTTTTTTTTAAATGATGAAATAATATTTAATTTAAGCTGATATAATTCCTTATGTCATTACTGAAACAAACCAAATTGTTATTTGTTAATTGTATTCTCTCTCACCATATATGTTTAATTAATTAGTAGCGATGTTGAAAGACGTATTAATGTAAATTTAATATTAACTAGTTAACGTGTACCCGCTCGCTGCGGCGGGTGTTAAATTTTGTAATATTCGGTTTCTACGACCTGTATCCTTATATACACTCTGCGTAAAAAAATTATGTCGAAACGTTGATAAAAATAAACATGTCGAAATGATAAATACATATTTTTATAAAGTATCATATTTTAAAAGTCGTAAGAGAGACAAAAAATGAAACTTTAAAGCAGATTATTACGCTCGTTCATCGATAACTTGTACATATCACGAAAACTCGTTTTTAAATGAAATTTATATCAAAATATAGATAAAAATAAACATGTCGTAACGGTAAATTTAAAATTTTGTAAAACATCATTTCTTAAAATTTATAAGAAAAAAATAAAATATAACCAAAATTAACTATAAATAATAAAACAATATAAAGTTCAAATTTACAAAAAAGTTGAATGTGTCATGTGTTTCGAACCCACATATAGCTTGATTCAACAACCAGCGTATTAACCAACCCTGCTAAACTTATTTAACTACCATATCTTTAAAACAAACATATATATATATATATATATATATATATATATTGAAGTAAATTTTTAAAAAATGGGCCGCAATAGATGTTTGAGGAGATAACCGACGCGTGGTGCGAAGTAAAAAAAAGTGAAAAGCTTCCCGGGTTGAACGTAGCGCATAAAAACATGTAATATACGGTTCACACACATTTAACTTTAATCTTAGTTTATAACTAGTGGGTTACACCCACGCTCTGCGGCGGGGTGGCCCGATTTTTAACAAAATTTAAATAGAAATGTAAACGCAATGTAAAAAATAAAGTTAACGTGACGGGAAAAACACAAAAATTACCAAAAAGAAGTTAAAAAAGAACGGGCGCGTGTGACGACGGTTCAGTTATGAATCGTATGTTCAAATTTGTTTCTTAACGAATATTTTTATAACTATTATCTATACTAAAAGATAACAAGGAAATAAAATCTTTACTTAACAAAAACCATTCTCTATAAAAGGTAATAAATAAATAAAATTTTAGTTTGTCTTTTGAAACGAAAACAAAGAAAAAAGGAAAAGAACTTAAGAACATGTATTGGGTAGTAAAGAAAAGAAAAAAAAATATGGCATTTTCAGATTCGAACCGGTGATGAAGTATTTAGAAGTCAAAAGTTCTACCATTAGGCTATTATTCACATATATCAGTTCTTTTATTTTAATTGATCGTAAAAGATAAGTGCCAACACTTCAAAATACCAAAAAAATTCATGTGCATAACAAACTTGTACAATATGCTAAAAATTTTTGTGATATGCCTTTTGTGATAGTTGTAATTGAAAACTATAAAAGCGACAACATATATCGGTTACGATAAGACCAAATGACTGACAACGATGTTTTTCACTCTTAAGCGTTTGAGTTTGTCACGACTACTCAACGTTAACGCCGCTACCTACAGCGTAAGATGAAAAAAAACATTCTCGATTTTCAATACGACTCCGTTTAAAAAAAGTATACTTGAAAATTCAAAAAATAAAACTAAAATAAGCCGCGTTTTCAATTTTTTTTAACTTATCCGAACGACAACTATTATAGGAAAATGATATTAATAGAAAAGCAAGCGGGTTAAAAGTGTAAATTATATATAATAGAACGGGTGAAAACGAAAATTAGGAAGAAAAAAAAAACACGTCTACCACTCAGAGAGAGTTACGCGAAACGCAACGGAGTAGTAAAACAAAACGTTAAAACTTGGGAAAAAAAATAAAAAAAAAATATTCTCACACGAAAAAGTAAAAAAATAATGTTAAAAATAAGCCATCTCAGGGACTGAACCCCGGGTGGATGGCTGCCTAGAATAGTGTATTTGTTAACTGTTCCGTAACCGGTCCAACCAAGAGAAGTTAATGTTAATTTATTTATAGCAATTTATTTTATATGCTGCATAAATTCGGTTGGAATAGAAAAAAAAAGGAAATTACCGCCGCCCACAGCAACCAATGAAAGCATGTTACTGTGCATCCCATTTTGTTTTAGTAGTTAGTAATTATAATTATATCAATAAAAAAGTTTACTCAATACCGTTTAAATAAAATTAAAAGAACAGATGTTTTGTTTTTTTTTAATTAATATTTCGATAATAATAATTGCCAATGTGGGGTAGGGCTCTCCAAAATGCTCGACGCTCGACTCGCTCGAACTCGTTCAAAAAATGCTCGGAAATATGCTCGTTCGATTTCGGCTCAGTTCGGTTTGTAAACGAACCGAGCAGAACCGAACACGAGCAAAGGTATGCTCGCTCGTTGCTTGTTCGGTTTGGCTCGAATTAATTTTTAATTTATATATATATAATTAATGAATTAATATTTTATACATTTATAAATAACTCTTTTGGTCCAATCCATTATGAAACTTCTTATAGTGAATCAAGAGTAGCCCAACTTAAAACTTAAAAATAAAATAAAAAAACTCTTTAGTAATTACGTTACTTCACTAGTTCACCCTTAGAGCTCTCTTTTCAATTCAAGTATCAAACTGTCTCTGCCTAAAATCCCTAACCCTAATCGGACGTCGCCCTCACGAGCAGCCTTTGCCAAAATAGACATTTAGTCGACGAAATGCCGGCTAACCCTTTGTTATTTGCCGGCTAAAGCCTTTGTTATTGCCGACTTAGCCGAAGCCCATTTAGCCTGTGTCTATTTTGGTGATTATCCCTTTATCCGGCCCACAATTTCATGGACTTGACTTCTGAGTTTCTGATCTGTAAAACATTGCATTATTGAAAACCAAAGATAAAACAACAATATTAAAAACTGAAAAATCATATATCTTATAAACTTACACTCGAGAACATATGTTCTTGTTGGAAATGCCATCTGTAACAAAACCACTTTATCACACCAATATTGATTATCTTCTAAAAAACTTCTCAAATGCAAGTATCTTTGAGGAATCCCTTTGATCATATCTAGCCGGTCAACACCTAACATTACCTCTAACAAGAGCAAGTGTCATGCTCGTTACGTTTGATCATGTATGCCATCAGCGTATCCAGATGGGTTAGGGTTTTTGATCCATGGCAATGATCGATTCTGATGAGAGAGAGAGAGAGAGAGAGAGAGAGGAAGTTTACTAGAATCAAGGGATTTGAATTAAAATATATGCAAATACCTAAACTAATGGGCGTGGGAGATTATTAAAATAACCTTTTGATAGTTAAAATGATAAATAAGTTATAAATTATCTGATTGGCTGTAGTTGGTTTTGACGGTTTTCACATAAATGTGTCTATATATATATATTTGAGCAACAATTTTTTACTTCTAGTTATTACTTTTATAGGGTAATCAACAATGCCATCAAGCCATAAGGTCACGCGTTACAATATATATTTAATTAATGAAATATATGCTTCTCTGGTAACAAATCAATATGCCTCTTTCGTGTTAATATTCTATTGAAATTCGATTTTAAATTTATTCAAATTTATCTTTAACTAGGTGGTTATACCCGCGCTCCGCGGCGGGTGTCGGGTCGATCGTTAATAAAATTAAAATGAAAACGTAGACGTAACGGCAAAAATAATGTTAATAAAAAAGAAACATAAAACTAAATAATAAAAAAAGGAAAGAAAAATTAATATTAACGGTTCGGATAGTCGAAAACCATAAAACCGAATACGGAGACCGGTTCCGAAAATACTAATACCGGTAATGATGTTATTCGCTCATAATAGGTTCAGTTAGTCACGGTACCACAACGGTAAAGACACTCGCTATAGGCTACGATAACAAAAGAAAAACTCGATTTTTAATACAACTCTGTTTTTAAAAAAAATTATATCAGAATGTTGACAAAAAAAAACTAAAAATACACGCGCACTCCATTTTTAAAAAAAGTTAACGAACGAAAGTTATTAAAGAAAAACGAAATTATTAGAAAATTAAACGAGTTAAAAAAAAAATATTATAAATAGTATAAGGGGTGAAAATGAAAATAAATAAAAAATTATTTTGTTACTGTTCATTAGGCTTGTATCTTAATCTATACTAGTTTTTTCCCCGCGCTACGCGGCGGAAGTTTGATAGTTATCGGTTCGCTTCGTCCATGCGGATAAAACCTACGTCAAAACACGGACTTGCTATAACGTACGATACAAAAAAATACACGGACCTCTAACAAAAAAAAAAGAAATCCGTGCATCCCGTTTTGAAAAAAAAGCTAACGAACGAAAGTCATTACAGATAAATGAAACTATTATAAAAATAAAACGGGTTAAAAGCGTTAATCAAAAATAAATAAAAAAACTCCTAAACTTTACTAAAAAATAAACCCATTGAACTTATGTTACAATTTTATAAAAAACCAAAGTTGAGGCAAAATAAAAAAAAACCTAAGTTTACTACATTTATGTTTTGTGGCTAATCTATGAAAAACAAACTTTTAAGAAAAAAGAAAAAAAAACTCTACAATTCAATCTATTTTGTGACAAATCTATAAAAAAATAAACTTTTGAGAAAAAAGAAAAAAAAACAAAACTTTACTATTCCTTCTCAAGGGAATTAATTATCTGGTTCACTGCTTTAGGTATCAGTACTATGGCTTTCAACCTAAATGGTTATAAAAATAAAACGGGTTAAAAGCGTTAATCAAAAAAAAAAAAACTCCTAAACTTTACTAAAAAATAAGCCCATTGAACTTATGTTACAATTTTATAAAAAACCAAAGTTGAGGCAAAATAAAAAAAAAACTAAAAGTTTACTACATTTATGTTTTGTGGTAAATCTATGAAAAAACAAACTTTTAAGAAAAAAAAACTCTACAATTCAATCTATTTTATGACAAATCTATAAAAAAAACAAACCTTTAAGAAAAAAAGAAAAAAAAACAAAACTTTACTATTCCTTCTCACGGGAATTAATATGTAAATAATGTAATGTGTAGTAATGAAATATCCTTTTCTTAGAACATTGCCGATGCTAAAGGGAAAAAAAACACTCATAAAAGCATTCAATAAGCCGACACATAATATTTGAGCTAACCATTCAAAAACACTTATTTTCTGTCCAACCCTAAAATATTCTTACAAATCCTAACATTTCTATATCATCCCACCACTTTTAAATTTATTTTTAATAATCTATTTATTTTTTTACAAAATCAAATTATATAAAATCTTAATTAACTTATTATAATAAACAAATATTTTTAATAAAATAAATTACATAAATTAAAGTATAGTACAAAAGAAATAAAAATAGTGTAAAAATGTATTTAAATTAATGTTTTTAACATTAAAGAGTAAATTTCGGTTTCAGTCTCTGAGATTTGCTCAAAATAACGCTTTTAGTTCAATAATTTTAATTTCAACTTTTTAGTTATCATGGTTTGTAAATTTCCTCAATCAACTGCGTGTCTCTAATGTCATCCAAGTTTTATGTTAAGTTTTTGTTAAAAGACAAAAGTATCACTGTTAATGAAAAAAATAATAAACTAAATTTGTATATATACATTAAAAAAGGGAAAACTTCACCCAATAGTAACCAAGTTTTTCAAGTGTTTCATTTAAATTATTCAAAGTTTTTTTGTCCCTCTAAAGTCACTCAATTTTCACTAAGTGTTCCAATCCTATATAGTATTTTTATAAATGTTTAATTTTTTTAAAATTGAATGAGGCAAATGAAATATATATGAATATTAGTTACCAATAAGTGAAATTTTTTATTCCAATTAACTTAAAATTTAAGGTAATAGTGAAGAAAAGAAATTCACCAAATAATAACACAAGTTTCAAAATTGTTATATTTAAGTCGAATAGGAAAAACAAAATTGCTAAATAGTAAACAAGATTCATATATGATTCATTTATCTCATTCAATTTTAATAAATTTAAATATTTGTAAAAATATTACATAGAATTAGAACACCTACTGAAAGTTGAGTGACTTTAAAAGGACAAAAAAACTTTGAGTGACTTTAAAGGGAAAAAAAAACTTTGAGTGACTTAAATGAAACACTTGATAAACTTGGTTACTATTGTGTAAAGTTATCCCTTAAAAAAAACCATAAACTCTCTACTCTCTCTCTCTCTTTACCCCTCCATCTAAAACCTACCCTTCTCCACTACAGAAACTAGCGACCACCACCTGAAACTTTCGGTCGTCTTGTTGTGTGGCAAAAGTTACGTGGGACTCCAAAATCGACCGGCTATGGATTCATTGACGGATCAAAATCGAGATGACAGAGAGTAATTGACAACAAAAGTTTCGTGGGACTCCAAATCAATGGCAATCGTGGTATAGGGAGAGCAATTGAACAAGATTCAACCTGAAAATGACCCAAATCAACCCCTGATTCAGTCCGATTTAGTGGTGGTTCTAGGGGAGGAGGAGGGTATGCGATGGTGGAGACGGTCTACACTTACTAAGTGTAGCGGTGCTCATGGAAATGGAGTGGAGATACGTTAATCCCACCAACATCAACACACGAGCCGAGCTCCGGTGGCGGAACTTGAACAATTAAAGCGGGGGTGGGGGCGAAAAGATTACACATAAAAAACCAAATTTTTTTCACCAAATAAAAACCATAAATAAAAAAAAACAACCGGTTCTTACAACTCAGCCCGACGACCTTTAAGGTTTTTGGGGTTGTGAGATTTGTTTTTGAGCTAGAAAAATAAAATTGAAATTGGGTTATTGATAGGAGGGGCCTAATCACAATCAACTCAAATTATCTACACGTAATAGGCTAAAATTAGAACTTCTAAGCCTAAAATCAGGGGGGCCGGGACCCCCTCCAGCCCCTTATAAGATATGCCCCTGCCGAGCTCGAGCTTTAGAAATAAATCTCTAAACAAGCTGAGCTCAAGCTCTCTCAAGCTAAAACGAGCTCGGCTCGGCTCGTTTACACCTCTACTAAAACCCATTAAACTCTAATATGTTTGATTTTGGGTTTTTTAGAAATTGTATATTAAAAACACAAATCATCATATTTTCACGTGTTTGGATTCTAAGAAAAAAATAACATTTTTCATGAAAATAACTCTGATTTTAGTTTTTTTTTCAAAGAGCAAATTTTATTAAGCGGAAAAGACACCCCCCACAACAGCAGGGAGAAACCAACCAAAACAAGAAAAAACAATGATTACATAATTACAAAATTTTAAAACCAACCCAATCATTCCAAATAAGGTTCTTGAGATTAGACCTATTCTTAGGTCACAAAAAGCCCATAGACATTATATTCTCTATGATGCATTCCACTTTAGCAGGTTTGTTTGAGAATTGAATATCATCTCGGGCCTTTCAAATGCACCAGCAAGCAATGATGATTATGCCTTGAAAGATATCCTTGTAAGCCACCTCAATGGGAACCGTCGTATGGAGATCAAGCACATCTCTAACCGTGAAAAACATAAAATGGAGGAATTTTACACCAACGGCTAACATGTTGCCAGACCACTGTAGAATAATAGTAAGAAGATAAGAGATGATCCAATGATTCAGGCAAATCCCAACAAAGAAGGCAAAGCAAAGAGGGTAACCGGACATGGCGCCTATTTAGAGCCTCCAAAGTTGGAAGACGATCCAGATCCGCCCTCCATCCAAAGACATTGCATTTGATTGGTAGCCATTTGCACCAATTAACTTTATTGGTGCATCCCAAGATTCGATCTTTAGCAATTAAGTCTTTAACAGACTTAGTCGTGAAACCGTTGGAGCTATCCCCTAGCCACATCCAATCATCTTTAGCTTCCGAAACTTGCACCTGCCCCAGTAAGATACGACATTGCCGCCACTCATTCCTTTCAGTGTCTGATTGAGGGTGAATCTTCCATCTCCATATCCATGTTATGTCCTGATTAACCTGCGAATAACATTCAGAAATATAACATTTTTTGTTGCGCTCCAAAGAAAAATTCGGTCGTCAGAACTAGAAAATGTCCTGGAAGTCAATTCGGTCGGTTTTTTTGAGACTTCCTCTCACACAAACATGTCCTGGTTTTCGAGACTTCCTAACATGAGTTAGCAGATTTAAAGGGTGGGCTGAGGGTATATAAAAATAAAAAGACACCGTCAGTTTTTGAACGTTTAAGATTACATTGTTTGTTATTGTTGTCTACAGTAACATTGTTAGAAGTCATCAAACAGAAAACCCGACACCTGGGTTAAAAGCAGTGTTAGAAGTCGTCAAATAGAAAGCCCAAGACACTTAGGTTAAGAGCAGCTCCAACGCTTGCTCGGGATGGAAGCAAACACCAAGGTAATAAGTTGGTGTGCAACTGTACATTAGAGCACTTTTTTGAATGCACGTTTGTTTGGCCCAAATCATTTGGAATTCTAAACGGAGGCAAACAGGAGTGATGGGCCCCTTCTCACACAAACATTTGAATAATATATATATATATATATATATATATATATATATATATATATATATAATTCTTTTTTTTAATTAAGTGTTTGAAAAAGAATTTAGTGTTATATGAGAAATTGGTATTTTTAAAGATGAGTGAAAATCTAATGTGACGTGTTTGTTTGTGTTTGATGCTGTAATGAACAACTTATCCAGCGTTGTGGATGCTGTAATGAACAACTTACAACCTAGGACACAACGTTAGCCCAAATTGCAGCCCGGTCCACCAGTTGTCGGTCTCAGTCGACTCAAAAGACCAATCTCTACGGGTCCAGAGCAAAACTGCGGGAGCTATCACAATCTGGTATTCGTTTCATTTTTTTTTTTCATTTATTCTGGCTCAGTTTAATTAGATCTATGAACCGTGAACAACCCTATATATGGTAGTGTTTGGCCAATATTTTAACTCGTGATATGGCACACTATTGACATAAGCATGTTACACAAAAACTTGTATCTAATCATACATACTAGACTATGTTGATTATTTCACAAGTGAATCTCACCATATTGGGATCATCACTCTAGAACTAGATTTGAATTTGACGATGGTGCATTGGATTAAAACTCACGTGAGTTGAAGAAGATGAACTTGAAGAAACTCATTCAAAGATATTTACAGCTTCAAAGAACAAAATTTAACAAAATTGCGTTTGATTATTATTATTATTTTAGAACGGAAGCATTTTCCCCATTCCGTTGACATTTGCAAACAATCCTACCAGATCCTTCCTATAAGGCAGATACGATTTCCTCTTTCCCACTTCATTTTCCGCTCTTCTTTGCACGTAAAATTGCTCATGAACCGGACTTTGCGTCTTCCACCGCCCGCCCACTTTCGACACCTCACCGGACTTCCGTTTTTGCTTTGGAATATCCACCTTCTTCGGAGTGAACAACACCATCGGCTCCTTACCTTCACTGTTGCTTCGCCGGAGCAAATACCGGAATATCCACCTTTTGGATCCAGATGCTGTAGAACTACTCTTCTTGCATTTAGGTGACGATCCACCCTCCGCCCTTGACCTCCACACGCAATAAGTTCCAGAAGGTGGACTTTCCAACTCGTCGGCTTCTGATGAAGAATACGAACTAGATTCTTCCCGTTCACCAATGAACAACTTCCCTAACGAACCTGTAGTGGCTGAAGAAGCATCAATTTCATCATCCTTTGTTTTAGTTTCATCGTTTACCAGAAGAAGATCATGCTTGAAAACTGTCCAGCCTCGTGAATAGGTTTCTTTCGCTGAAACTTGTTCGTCGATTGAGAACTCAAAATCTTCGCCTTGAAATCGAGCTACCTGTTCTTCACGGATGACTTTGGCGACTGCTGTGGATGTTATACTGTCGGAAGAGTAGCAACTGAAGCTCGGAGCGTATCCAGAATCTTGGAATTTCTGTTGTTGCATTTTCATGAAAATTGGTAGGTTTTTGTTTTATGATTTAAAGAGAGGTTGATGGATGAGAATTTGGTAGCACAGGTTATTTATAGGGAGGGGAATGTGAAAGCAATTCTTGTCCCTTAACGCGTTAACCTTCTTTTTCTTTTTTAAGTCATAAATTAGTTTGAGCTGATATAAGTCCTTATGTCATTATTAAAATAAACCAAATTGTTAAAATTAAAAATTATTTAAAAGTTATAGCTTAAATTACATGTATTATTTCTTTAGTGGCTTTGAGTGGTCTAAACTGATGTGGATGTTTGAATACTTTCAATAGCTTGTGATTTTAACAGTTTAGTTTATGATCAGTTTTGCTATCTAAAAAAGTGTTACGTCGCATTTTGTTACCTGCTTTTTTATTGTAATAGTCCTTCAAGTGTAAATTAATATGATGATTCCAGCCCAAAAAAAATTATGATTATTAAATGACGTTTGACTTAATCGCAGGGCCGTCGCTGAGGATCCCCGAAAATTCTTGGGCCTGGGCCGAGTAGAAAAAAATAGACCCCTATAATATAAAATCAATAACTCATATATAATTTTTTTATGCCATTGGGGTGGTGGTTTAACGGTAGAGGCAAAACCTATTAAACACTTAAATACCTTAAGGTTACGAGTTCAACTCCCACTAAGTAAATAAATTTGTTGTTCAATATATATATATATATATAATTTTTTTATTAATTATATATATATAATATATAAAATTTTAAAAATTTCGGGCATCTGGCTCCCCAGGGCCGGCCCCGCCTAATCGGAGGGTGTTTTGATTTGTGGTGATTGTTTAAGGTGGTTTACGATGGAGGGCTGATGAAGGCCGGCCGCCGGAGAATTATTTACTCGTATTATAAAAGAATGAATAGGCATGTGTAGAAAAGCATAAACGTTCAATGAATATTAATGGATGGTTCAATTCCACTAGCAAGAACTTGCATGTGGGAATCACCTTGCCATATTCGGGTTGGGTCAACTCGTTTTTCTTGCTCTACTTCTATACCTTTGGATAAATTGTATATATTCCTTGTAACTTTATTAATTTACATATTTATTTAACCTAAAATCAAAATTATATATACCCTTGTAAACTTCATTAATTGCATATTTACCCGATTTTAATCCAAAATTACGTATATCCTCTCCTTTAATGAAAAAAAATATTAAATTTACCCATTTTGATTTATTTTATTAAAAATAAGTTGTAAAATTACTATTTTACCATTATTTTTAAAGAAACTTTAAAATTTTCTAAATTTTTATATTTACACATTTTTGTAACGAACCAAAATCCGGGTTTCGTTTTCAAATAAATAAAATATTTCAATAAATATTATGGTGAAAATAATATTTTATAAATAAGTTGAAACAAGTGGGTTTCAAGTTAGTAATGGGGTTTTACTAGTTGTAACTAGTTTTGAAATGAAATGATGAAATGAAAGTGGAAGGGCCAAAAGTGTAATATGGTAAAATCTGCCATATTTGACATTTAAAAGTCAGAATTGAGTCATTTTGATGGTGTGGGTCGTTCATCTCAAGAGAGAAAAAGGAGAAATCGATTTTGGAAGTTAAATCGTGCATTTGAGCTTGGATTTGTGAAGGTTTTGGCTTACACAACACCTTTCTTACACCAAGTAAGTGATTATCTTCCTTTGATTTCACTTTTGATTTTGTAAGAGGTTGGGTTTTGTAGAAATCCGAAAATGTTGAATGCATGTGGTAAATTGGTGTTAGATTGTAGATAATCTAGCTTAACTAAAGTTAAAGAGTGGTGATTATCATCCTAAAACCCTTTGATTTTGATTATGAGAAGTTAGGGTTCATATGGTGAAAATTAGGGGTGTTTAGATCATGATGCTAGATTGTTAAATTAATGATGATTAAGTGTTTAGGCGGTATTAGACACTTGAACAAACACCAAATTAACCTAATGGTAGAAATTTAATAAACAATTAGTGTTAAGAATTTGGTAATGAAACTCAAGTAGGTGAGTTTGGGTGGAAAGGGGGTGTTTGGATATGAGGATAACTCAAACGGGTCAATTTGGGTTGGAAATGGGAAATTAGGTTGTGAACCCAATTATAATGTGATTTTGATGTGTGTTAGATTACTAAACTAGGTGTATATATTTAGGTAATCAAATTGCAAAACTTAAAGGTGGTGCGGGATCTTCTAACCCGTAACGTAAGTGCTTTTGCACTTACTTAGTATTGATGTTAAATGGTGTTTATGCAATGTGTATGCGCAATGTGTTAAGTTTGCATAATGTGTTTTTGAGGTATGAATGTGTATTGAAGTGTACAAATAATTGATTGAATGTAGTTATAGTATTTATACTATAATGGATATGTGGATATGAAGTTATGGTATAAGTACCACAATGGATATGTGGATATGAAGTTATGATCTAAGAATAATAATAGAAATGTGGTGATAAGGTTATGGCCTATGTGCCATAATGCAAAAGGAAATGCGTTTAATGTGAATGATATATGAAAAGAATGGAAATTGTAAGTTGAAATGCAAGTTAGAAGTGACCTAATGACCATTTGGGTGCAAACGGGTTAAATGGGTGAAAACAAGTTATAATTACTTGTTTAATATGTTTATCGTCATTACTAACGGTGTTATGTTAATGTGGTTATGTAGGTAAAACTCCGAAGTAGTCAAAGTCAAGTCCAAGGCGTGGAGGGTTCTCGTATGCAAATTTTGGTATTTTGGGGATTTTAAGGAAAATCCTTGTAAAGTGGTGTAAAATGACACTTGAATTGTGTTTTGATGTATTTACATGCCGTTGAAGTGTTTTTGGTCTAAGTGTTTGGCAGGTTTTGGTGTTTGGTTGAAATGAAAAAGTTGGAAAAAATGGTTAAGTATGGAAAACTGCACAGGTCTCTAAAATTTCTGCCTGCAGAAGGTTTTCGCGCCACGCGAAATTCTTGGGGTTGGTCTTCGCGACACGCGAAGACCTGAATACCCGGACCTGCCTTTTTGGAACTCCCTCGCGGCACGCGAAGGGAGGATCCTAGTTCTTATGACACGTGCAGATAAAAAAAAATTTACTTGGGATAAATGTTTCCGCGTGTGTAATTGTTTATATTAGCTGGTGTTTTAAAAGTAGCGTGTTACAATTTTGATCTTTTTTTGGCTTTTTTTATATTTTGCTAATGCTTTCTTTTTAGCATTTTCACTAAGTTCTTTTTTTGCGTTCTTTCATTATTTTCTTTCGTCTATATATAATATGTTCTTTTTTTTAACGAGCTTTTAGAGTAACAATCATAAAAAATACGAGTAACAGTCATCAAAATAAAAAACAAATGCTAAAGGTTTATCCATTACGGTACAAAAAAATCATGCCAAAAAACAATCTCCAAAAGTAGACGTAACAATATCTAAAATACAATAAACAAATGCCGAAGTTTTGACTCATTACGGTACCAAAAAATTAATTGCTCGACTATGATTAGATACTTTCACAAAGTTATGTAGTCTTTCCCCTTCCCGTTTTACGTGTTGATTAAAACCTTGATACTTCGATTAGAACCTTCAAAGAAAATCGTTAGCGAAATGTAAAAAAAAACAAAAAAAATATTGTAAACAAGATAAAAAAACTAGTTAAAAATGGGTAGATATGAAAGTTTGTGAAATTTTAAAGTTTTAGTAAAAATAAAGGTAGAATAATCGCTCTATAATTTATTTGTAATAAAATAAATCAAAATGAGTAAACATGATATTTTTTCATTAAGAGATGAGATATATGCAATTTTTGTTTATGGTTAGGTAAATATATAATTTTTATTTTAGATTGAGTAAATATGCAATTAATAAAGTTTACAACGAGATATATGCAATTCTCCCTACTTTTTTATAATGTAATTAAGATGCAACTAATGTTAATATTTTATGTAATAATAAAAGGTTATTGACTTTCTAGAAGAGTATAAACACCAAAATACCAAATCCATGACGTGAGTTGTGTGGAAAGGAAGCAAGTTTTTCTTAGAGCTACAGACTTCGAAAACAAGTTAGAAGCTCACTTTAAATATTCCATATAGATAAGAAATCGTAAACACATGCATTTTTTTAAATATTAATCACTTTAAATAGTCAAATTTTTATATTATTCATGTCGAATCATCTTGAATACTAACAATGAAACTCTTTAAGCCATGATAATGCTTAGGAGTTATTTTTTATATTGTTCCTGAGACATTAACTTGAATACTTTAAGATTCTTGGAATGGATTATTTTACACGTCATAGATTTTTTTTTCACGTTGAACTCACATGCCAACTAAACTTACTTCTAAATATACACCGTTTGTTTATAATGGGACTTGAACCTTCACCAATCAAGAGGGAAATCATTCCAAAACCTTGGTATCATTGGCATACATGCCCTTTGATACACATCTTAGGTATTTAACAAAATTTGTTCACGGTCTTGCATAATCATATTCTAAGAACATGATCATTGTCATCGTAACTGTTGGATTTTATGGACCGACCCGATGGACAACGCGGCTGACCAAGCTATGACCCGTAAGAGTTACACCTAGGGCAACGAACATTTAAATCCACTTAACCCGCTTAACTGGTAATTACGAACTATTAGCGAGACGATATATTTTATATATATTCGTTACACGGGATTTATTATTTATACATGTTTATAAATAATAATTTATATTTATTTGTTTTAATCTTTTATTAAAACAAATTAAATGCTTTTTGGACTTTAATATTAACTATTGGGTTTAGGCCTGGTATGGTTTTTATTAGGTTAAAAGGATTAGAGTAATTAATTAATATATATATATATATATATATATATATATATATATATATTAAAAAAAAACCTATCGAAAAAAGAGAATAGATAGATAGAAAGCAGCCGCAAGCTGCAATTGTCTTCTAGTGTTGCTGTCGAAGAAAAAAAAATAGGGGTTTTTGTCTCGCGACTTCCGGCCACCAAACCAGCCGCTGCCTGCCCGTTTCCGGCCAGCCTCGGTGCTTTCTGTCTCTCGCGTTTTGGTTCGTGATCTAGTATCGGTTCGTTGTACCTAGGTGTCTCAACCGGTTAATCATTAACCACCGAGGTATATCTATCTCATTGGTAGTTAGATTTAATTTATTCCGTATTCGTATGTTTTGTAACCCAGATCCTGTCGGGTTTTATTTTGTGTTGAATCGGTTTCATTCCGCTGCGTATTAATAATTACTGAATAATTATTATTAATCTAAAATTGCTTATCAACCGTTTTTTATAACTAATCTAACTGATCACCACTGACGAAAAATACCCAACAGTGGTATCAGAGCCTTGGTTACAACATACGAATCGGATCCGGTCTTTTAACCGGTTATAGATCACAAACTTTAACTTGTTTAAAGTTTCTGATCTAGATCTTTTTAGGGCAATTTTTATTTATTTATTTTTGGTCAAAGTTTTTATTTATTTTATTGACCAAAAGGATTGCCCAGTTATTTGATTGTATTAAATATGTAAATCTGGCCTGACCCTGTCTTGTGTTTGTTTTCTGTTTTTGGTTTTATGGTTTGGCCCATTTGATGGCTTAAAATTGTAATAGATTAGCTTTTATGTTTTGGCCCACTTTGATGGCTTAAAGTTGTAATAGCTTAGGGTTTTATTTTTTTGTATTCTGTACAAATATTATAAAGATAAAGACCCGAAGACAAAACAGAAGACGGAGACAGGATCTTGGATTTAGTGGGAGTCACACGGAACAGCTAGATGCATGCACGAAGTTCATCCTTGTGGTTGTTTGTGTGTTGTGACCCCGTGACCTAGTTTGGTCTTGCTATTAGGCTCTAGCAAGATCAAACACTTTTTCCTTGGCCATATGATTTACATATTTTTGTGTTTGCTATTGTGGTTGCTTTTATCTTATAAATGTTATAACGTACCGACCAAATACCAAAATTTTCACAATCAAATTAATAACAAGTTCTAAACTTTTTTTACAACTTGTGGATACTTTATATTAAAACAAACAGTTTGTTTCTAAAAGAAATTATAACCAATAAAGTTTTGCAATTTAAACTAATTTTAAATTTTCAAAACGAATAACTTAATAGTTCATTTAAACCATTAACTTTTAATTGGTTAATTACATCGCGACAAACTTAGTTTTAATATGTTATTTAAAATTAAGTGTCCTGAGAGATGAAAGGGTTCATCACGTTGTCACGATCTAATATATAGTAAAACTGGATTTTACAACACACGTATGATTTATCATTCGTTGTGTTTGACCCTATTCGGTAAAACACTAAAATTAAATCCCATATTTAAAATATTTAGTCTATGTCACCCTATTATAAGGAACACTTGGGGCATAACGTGAAACACCAGTGTTTGGAGCCACAGCACCGCACTTGGTGGTAACCTATCCCTCCAAGGTGCAAGGGTTTCGTTGACACATCCGGCCCTTCCACATGTACCTGTACTAGGGCGACTATTACTTTTCTCTCTAATACATGCCCCAGCTGTATGGAGATCAAAAGTGGGCATAGATGAGACTAAACGTATCAATGCATAGACAAGAGTTGTCTTAGCGGCCTCATACTCGAGAATTGTGCATTTTTCCACAATTGGCAATTGTTGTCAGTCTGCCTAAATCACTTACCAATGTTGTGTGCCACAGCCGCCATTACTAATTGACATAACCAGATTCTCTATTCTTATTCTATTCTTGCCATGAGTCATTAATATAAGAATTTATTACATCCAAAATACTAATTAAAATTTAATTTGCTTATTTAACAAGATGTCTACTGAAAAAGGATCCCACTCCTCCTTCTCTCTCAAGTCTTTACTTGAGAATGAAAAATCGAATGACACCAACCTCATCTTGAACTCTCTCCCTAGTTCTTATGACAACTTCGTAATGAACTTAAATATGAACACATGGGAGAAGACTATGCCCGAACTGCACGGCATGCAGGAAACGGCCGAGATGAGCATATCAAGTGAGACTAATCAAGAGTTGATGGTCAAATCTGCTGGTGTTAACAAGCCCAAAACCAAGAAAAGGGGTTATAACAGCAAAGGTAAGAAGCAAGTTATTGTTGCTGCCAAGAATGCCACCAACAAAAACAAGCAAGTTGCAAAAGCACCCCCTCTCAAGGAGCGTCAGTGTTTTGAATGCAACAATATGGGGCACTGGAAACGTAACTGCCCTGAATATCTAGCTAAGCTGAGATCGAAGAGAGCCAATGGTGAAGGCACTTCTTCTGGTATTTCTATCTATGTTATTGAACTTTTCACTATCTCTAGCGACACATGGGTATTTGATACCAGATGTGCTTATCACATCGTTAATGTATTGCACGAGCCTGAAAAGTGGAAAAAGCTGAAACAAGGCGACATGGAACTCATCGTTGGTGATGGGAAGAGAGTACCAGTTCTTGCAACCGGAACATTTCACCTTTCATGTCCTTCTGGCCTTATAGTTGTCTTAAATAACTGTTTGTTTGCACTTGGTTTAACCAGAAACATTATTTCAGTTTCCTTATTGTTTGAACAAGGTTTTAAGTACGTTTTTAATGGAATTAATATTTCTACTTACTTAAATGATATTTTCTATTTTGAGGCTAAACCTCGAAATGGAATTTATGAGGTTGATGTTCAAACTAATAATAACATATACAATCTTTCTAAACGTATCAAATCTAGCATTAATGATACATTTCTATGGCATTGTAGACTTGGTCACATAAGCAAGGTTCGCATGAAAAGGCTCCAATCCGAAGGGATCCTTGAATCCACCGGACAAGAATCCTTTGAAGACTGCAAGTCTTGCTTAGCTGGCAAACTCACTAAAGGATCCTTCACCGGCGTTGGTGAACGAGCCAAGGATCTGCTAGGACTCATACACACTGATGTATGTGGCCCTTTCAGAACCATGTCTAGAAATCATGAAAGATACTTCGTTTCATTTATCGACGATTATAATCGATATGGTTATGTCTATCTTATGAAACACAAGCATGAAACTTTTGAAAAGTTCAAAGAGTTTCAAAACAAAGTGGAAAACGAACTCGGTAAAACGATAAAGACACTTCGATCAGATCGAGGTGGTGAATATCTCAGCACATAGTTCATAAATCATCTCAAGGAGCGTGGAATAGTTTCACAGCCTACTCCACCTGGCACACCCCAGCATAATGGCGTGAGCGAGAGGAGAAATTGAACCCTACTTAATATGGTTCGATCGATGATGTGTAGAACAAACTTGCCTCACTCCTTCTGGAGTTATGCTCTTATGACCGCCGCCCACATTGTCAATCTGGCACCGACTAAGAAGGTAAACAAGACTCCATATGTGATATGGCATGGGTCTAAACCCAATCTGTCTTACCTTAGAGTATGGGGATGTGATGCGTATGTCAACAGTGATTCTGATGACAAGCTCGATCCAAGAGGCGAAAAGGTTGTTTTCGTCGGATACTATGACAGAAGCGGATATTATTTCTACCATCCTGATGCAAATGTAATTTCCATCAAAAGGAAGGGACACTTCCTCGAGAAAGAAATTCTTGAATGAGGAATTGGAGATAATATGGTGGATCTTGAAGAAATTCGAGAACCACAAACAACCGCTAATGAAGTCGGAGCGTCTGAACAACAAGAAGTTGTTGCTGATGAATCAGACATAAACACAAGCGTTCGCAGAAGTGTAAGGACTCGCAAAGAACCTGACAGATACCTATGGCAACTTGAGGGTACCGAGGTCCTATTAGTAGCCGAATCTAATGACGAACCTACTAACCACAAATCTGCTATTTCAGATCCAGAATCTGCAAAATGGCTAGAAGCCATGAACGCCGAGATGCAATCTATACGTGACAATCAAGTCTGGGACTTGGTTGAGCTACCCCCCGAATCTCGGGCAGTAGGGAGCAAATGGATTTTCAAGAGAAAAACCGACATGCATGGAAATGTACACACCTATAAAGCACGGCTAGTTGCGAAAGGTTTTACTCAGACTCAAGGCATTGACTATGATGAAACCTTCTCGCCCGTTGCTATGATCAACTCGATCAGGATATTGTTTACCATAGCCGCGTACTATGACTACGAGATATGGCAAATGGATGTCAAAACCGCTTTCCTTAATGGGCATCTCTCTGAAGATGTCTATATGGTACAACCTGATGGTTTTGTTGATCCAAAATATCCTAATAGGGTATGTAAACTGAATAAGTCTATTTATGGACTCAAACAAGCATCTCGAAGCTGGAATCTTCGTTTTGATCAAAAGATCAAAGAGTTTGGTTTTGTCAAAAATGAAGATGAGCCTTGTGTTTATAGAAAGGCTAGTGGGAGCACTATATCATTCCTCATCTTGTATGTGGATGATATACTTATCATTGGAAACAACATCCCTATGCTTAACGATGTTAAACACCGGTTGGGAACTTGTTTTGCAATGAAAGATCTTGGAGAAGAAACCTACATTCTAGGAATCAAGATCTACAGGGATAGATCTAAGCGGCTTTTAGGGCTTAGTCAAGGCACATACATAGACAAAGTCATGGCACGCTTTCATATGGAAAACTCCAAGAAAGGAGGTGTTCCTATGACTAAAGGCACCGTGTTGAACAAATCGCAATCTCCTTCAACGGACATTGAAACCAAGCGTATGGAAGCAATTCCATATGCTTCGGCGATTGGTTCTATCATGTATGCTATGTTATGTACCAAGCCTGACGTCTCGTATGCTTTAAGCATGACCAGTCGTTTTCAGCAAAGTCCTGGCATTGCCCATTGGACTGCAGTCAAGAACATCCTGAAGTACTTGAGAAGGACTAAAGACATGTTCTTAATATTTGGAGGAGTGGAAGAAGAGCTCACTGTAAGATGTTACACTGACGCCAGCTTCCAAACTAACCGAGATGACTCTCGCTCACAATCAGGATTCATATTCACTCTAAACGGAGGAGCTATCTCCTGGAAGAGCTCCAAGCAGAGTGTGGTGGCGGATTCAACCACCAAATCTGAGTATATAGCTGCATCAGATGTTGCTAAGGAAGCTGCTTGGATGAAGAAATTCATTACTGAACTCGATGTGGTTCCGAGTATTCGTCAACCAATCGAGATACTTTGTGATAACACAGATGCTATAGCTCAAGCCAAAGAGCCCAGATCTCATCACAAAGCCAAGCACATTCTCAGAAAGTTCCACTATATACGGGGAATTGTGGAACGTGGTGACATCGTGATAAGCAAAGTAGACACAGATCAAAACCTAGCGGACCCGTTTACTAAGCCCATGACTCAGGACAAGCATGATCTTCACAGAGATGCTATTGGTCTTAGATTTGCTAGTGATATGTTTTGATTTAGTATTTTGAATGTGTGAACAATTAAACAGTTGTACTTTTGAATTCTTTTGGTTTACTGATTTAAATGCAATTCTGAATTCTTACAACTGTGTTCGATTTTAATACGTTTAATCCATGAATCTTGTATTCTTAATCATCCGTAGTCGATCAGAATCGTGGGAACGACTCTGAATTAAGACTATTCTGAACTTGGACTCAAGTAGTTGACTTCCAATTTCACAGACCTCATCTTGGATGACGTTGGATGTAACTCGCTTCAAATCATCTTCATGGATTTTAATCATAAGATGTTTTGATATTGGTATACTCATTTAGTATCCTCTGACCTGAGATGCATACTAGAACTTTCGTTTACCAAGGGCTGTTCTTTAATCACTGTCAACCGCTGTCGCGTAACTGTCAGTCATAAAGGCATTGGTTAGGAACAGATCTGAAGTTCAGTGGGAGTTGTATGTAGTCGATAAGGGATTCTGTACTCTTACATGATATGTAACAGTTAGACATCGTGGCGCCCTCTTGATTCAAACTGGTGAAGTGTAAGGCCTTACCCAAACTGACTGTGTGTTTGATTGGACCACTATGAATCTTGAACGAGAACAATAATAATTGAACGTCATATGAGAATGAACTAAATCCATGTCTCATTGATTCAATTGACGTCTTATACGGAAAGGATGAATGACAACTATTGCCATAAGTCTATTGTCTTGCTTTAGTTAGCTATTACTAACACCGAGATATTTGGTTAATGACTTTAAAGCGTCATACCTTGTTAGGGACAGCCATGTGCAGCTAGAGCACCGCTGACTATTTGCGTTGATTTATCGTGGATCGTCCAAGTAGGAGATTGTTGGATTTTATGGACCGACCCGATGGACAACGCGGCTAACCGAGCTATGACCCGTGAGAGTTACACCTAGGGCAACGAACATTTAAATCCACTTAACCCGCTTAACCGGTAATTACGAACTATTAGCGAGACGATATATTTTATATATATTCGTTACACGGGATTTATTATTTATACATGTTTATAAATAATAATTTATATTTATTTGTTTTAATCTTTTATTAAAACAAATTAAATGTTTTTTGGACTTTAATATTAACTATTGGGTTTAGGCCCGGTATGGTTTTTATTAGGTTAAAAGGATTAGAGTAGTTAATATATATATATATATATATATATATATATATATATATATATATATATATTAAAAAAAAAGCTAATCGAAAAAAGAGAATAGATAGATAGAAAGCAGCCGCAAGCTGCAATTGTCTTCTAGTGTTGCTGTCGAAGAAAAAAAAAACAAAAAAAAAAACAAAATAGGGGTTTTCGTCTTGCGACTTTCGGCCACCAAACCAGCCGCTGCCTGCCCGTTTCCGACCAGCCTCGGTGCTTTCTGTCTCTCGCGTTTTGGTTCGTGATCTAGCATCGGTTCGTTGTACCTAGGTGTCTCAACCGGTTAATCATTAACCACCGAGGTATATCTATCTCATTGGTAGTTAGATTTAATTTATTCCGTATTCGTATGTTTTGTAACCCAGATCCTGTCGGGTTTTATTTTGTGTTGAATCGGTTTCATTCCGCTGCGTATTAATAATTACTAAATAATTATTATTAATCTAAAATTATTTATCAACCGTTTTTTATAACTAATCTAACTGATCACCACTGGCGAAAAATACCCAACAGTAACTTCCAAACACGAATTAGTAGACTAGGTCAATGACCAGTTTGGGGATATTGGCGAGTTAAAATTTAAAATCATAACGTTGTGGCAAAACACTCCATGAATCTAAATTTAAAATGATGATGCTAATTAAAATTTGACTTACAAGGACCGATAATTTTTATTAATGTTGGATAAAAAATGTTAAAATTTCCCCCTGAACAATTGATGTACCTTTATCATTGTAAGATTTACACACCTGAAATCGATCAAACACTGCAGGAGATGCATGATCAAGTCGTAACCATCACACATGAAGGGGATACGCTTTGACACTATTAAGGAACACCCTCGACTAATAAACATAGTGATGTTGCCTGCTTACCCGCAAGTGACAACGCGGACTCATGGCTTATAAAACGGATCGTCTTAGTTAGAGTTAATGTTAACATAGCACCTTTCCATGTCTGGTGGCAATATGAAACTTTGCATGTTAATACTCTAAAACTAACAATTTTATAATCGTAAATACAAACGTGTATAAAACCAATTACGTTTAAATTATAAAACACGATGACCCTTTTTCTTTTTAACTTTAAATCTTGTCATAAATTATTCAATTAAGATATGAATCCATCTTTTAAAAAGTACAAAAATGTTAAAGTGGGTCAACACTCTCAACCCATTTTAGCTAAACTTGTTAGCGGTGGCCCAAACACGTTTATACTAAACCCAAAACTACGAATATTAAGACAAGTTCGTGTCGATGTATCGTGTCACACCAAACACCCTTACAGAATATATAAAAAAAGTTTTAATAGAATACTAATATGCCAATGTATTTTCATTTTTATAAATGTACATGCATATCCAATTATATAAATTTAAAACATGTACAAGGAGATTAAAAAGAAACATTATGGTGTCTGGTAAGCTGATCACATCTATGATATTTGTTAATTTTAATAATAAATAATAATAATTTGTTGTTTGCATGCCAAGGGCTAAAGGTTGTCATTAATTCAAACATTATTATAATATAAATCGTATTGAGTGTGAAAGATTAAATTTAAAAGTTAAAGAAACGCGTCTCAACCATTAAGTTCACACAAATACAATTAAGTCAAATTAATAATCTCTCTTCCCCTTAAATCTCTCTCTCTTTTAAATAAAAAAAGTTTCTAGTCTCGAAGTCTAGAAAGCATACGAGGAACCACCAACCATTGATCAAGTTAATTGAATTGTTGAGAATAAAACGGTAATAAAATTGTGAATAACAAAAAATTAAATATTGCTTAAAGGAAAATTTTAAATCAAGTAATATTTTCGTACCTAAGGTTTGATGATTTTAACCATTTTAGTCCCAAATCATAAGGTGTAGTCATTTTGGTAGCGCTTTCTTTTAGAACGGCAATACATAATCCTTAATTCTACATCTTAAATCCACGTATATACCCCATATGGTAGTTGACATTGCATTTTGTAACCCTTTTCATCCATGAGCCTAACGTTGTCCAAAAAATATGTTAAGTCAGACCCATGAGTCCTTCACGTGAAGGGTATTTGAAGGGCTATTTATGTAATTTAGTTAAAATAATAAAAAAAATAATACATCATCCCCTCCAAACCATCGTTCATTCATCCCAACCGTAGAAAATAGAACTGTACGTTTTGGTCATCACCCACTGCCACCAGCAGCACCGTTGCACCCATCGCCACCAACAGAACTGCTGCCCACCGCCACCAATAGCACCGACTGAAACAACACCTTTATGGTTCGCTTTTGGGTCTACAAGATTTTTTGCTTCTTCATTGATCGATGTTGGAGAATTGATTTTTACCGCACTCCTTCATCGATCCTCATCCAATTCTTGTAATTTGTGCTTTCAAGGAGTAGAAACCCACGAAGAAGCAAACCGGATGAATAACACATGCAATCTTGTAAACATGGTTAAAATCACCAAACCTCATGGATTAAAAAAAGTACTTTACTCTAAATTATATCATCAAATAAAGAATGTGTTCTCTTTAATTATATTATAATATTGCAATATTTGAAAGATAGCATATTTTTAAATGCTAGTTCACTGTTGATTACAATACTATATATAAACTAGCTAGTTATAACGATGCGTGTAAATGTACACTGATTACAACGATGTGTCTAATTTTACAATGATATATATGATTTTCAATTGTATGATTTATGAATAAATTATGTGATTACAACATTGTGTCTAACTTCCAACGATGCGTCCAGGGGCGGATTCAGCTTAGGCTTAGGGGTACCTGATGGTACCCCTCAACTTTCGACGCGTAATGGAATTTTTTTTTTCGTTTTATGTATTCAGATACCCCTGAACGAAATTTTAGATACCCCTAAAATTTATAAAATCATAAACTTTATAAAGGCCCAAACTTTTTAAAAAAACTCAACCCAATACTCATTTTCATTAAAAAGTCCAAATCTTAAAAGCCCATTTGATTTGGGCTTGCCCCGCTGCCATCTACCACCTTGCTGCCATGCCATCATCGGCCCATCTCCACCTTGCTGCCATCGGCCCATTGATTTGGGCTTGGCCTGCTACATTAAAAAGAAGCAATCGAAGAATACATGAAGAAAAAAATCAGCGCTGCTGCCATCGGCCCCTCCCTGCCCCTACTGCTGCCATCGATCGACCACCACCTTGTCCCTGCCCTGCCGCCGCCGCCGCCGCAGCCACAACCACCACCATCTACGACCACTACAACTTACAAGGTTAGAGTTTGTGTTTATATGTTTAATAGGGTGAAATTGAAATTTAGGGTTTGTGTTTATATGTTCAATTGGGTGAAATTGAAATTTAGGGTTTGTGTTTATATGTTCAATTGGGTGAAATTGAAAGTTAGAGTTTGTGTGTATATGTTTAATTGGGTGAAATTGAAATTTAGGGTTTGTGTGTATATGTTCAATCGGGTGAAATTGAAATTTAGGTTAGAGTTTTATTTGCTTTTTTTAGTTGTATAACAAGTTTTTATTTTGTATTTGATATTTTGATTATAGGGAAGATGAAACCACAAGCTAAACAAGCTCGAATTGGTAATTTTTTTAAAAGAAAATTCAATGATGATGTTGATATTGATGGAAGTCCAAATATTCCTAATGTTGATAATATTGATGGAAGTCTAAATAATGTTGATATTGATGGAAGTCCAAATATTCCTTCAAATCCTTCAATACCAAATATAATCGATGATTTGAATCTTTCTTCCGATCCCTTTGATAGACCACCTATTGCTAGCTATCATCCCAATCAAATAGATGAAATAAGAAGACATTATCTTGTTAAAAAGGCTTTTCAACCACGAAAACATAAATTTCCAAGCAAAATGTTTTTCGGTCAGGCTAGACGTTTTGTTGTAGGATGGTTTGATACATATCCGTGGTTAGAGTATAGTATTAAAGCAGACAAAACATACTGTTTATATTGCTACTTGTTTAAAGAAACATATGGTAATCAAGGTGGGAGAGACACCTTTTCAAGTGAAGGCTTTTGTAACTGGAGTAAAGGGGTTGCCTTAAGAGATCATGTTGGATCAATTAACAGTTCTCATAATAAGGCTATACAAAAATGTGAAAATCTTTTGAAACAAGAGCGATCAATTCATGTGAAATTAAATGCCCAAACTGAAGAAGAAAAGCTTGCAAATAGGTTAAGATTGATAGGTTCTGTTCGTAGTGCTAGATATTTGTTAGAAAATGGTCTGCCATTTCGTGGTCATGATGAATCGAAAACATCTATTTCTAAAGGGCTTTTCCTATCAACTTTGAAGTTCCTTAGTGATAATAACCCGGAGATTGGTAAGCATACATTAGGGAAAGCAAAAAAGAATAATAAATTGACAGCTCCATCAATACAAAAAGAGATTATCGATTGTTTTGCAAACGAAGTAACCAAAATGATTTGCAAAGAAATAAAAGATGATGTGTTTGGGTTGTTAATAGACGAGTCTAGTGACGTATCTTTGAAGGAACAAATGGCTGTAGTTGTGAGATATGTTGATAAACTCGGAGTTGTTAAATAGAGTTTTATTGGAATTGCTCATGTGAAAGATACATCTTCTACAACTCTTAAACAAGCCGTTGTTTCTTTATTAGCAGATAATCAGTTGAGCATAGATCAAGTAAGTATAATATTTCATTACATAAAAATTAATATTTCATTACATAAACATTAATAGTTTGTTTTTGTTAAAACAAGTCAGGGGTCAAGGTTATGACGGTGAAAGCAACATGCGAGGAGAGTTTAATGGCTTAAAAGCTTTGATTTTGAGAGATAATCCATCAGCACATTACATACATTGTTTTGCTCATCAACTCCAGTTAGTGATTGTGCCTATTGCAAAGAAACATCTCGGTGTTCAAGGTTTTTATGAATACCTTTCCATGGTTGTTAATACGGTTTCTGCTTCTTGCAAACGCAAAGATATGTTACGGGAGGCCAGAAAAGAGAGAGTAGAAAAAGAAATATTTGAAGGTGTAATTAAGACCGGAAAAGGATTAAACCAAGAGGTTTCCTTAGCACGAGCCGGTGATACACGATGGGGTTCTCATCATGAAACAATCACAAGTTTGATTAAATTATTTCCGAAAGTTGTTGGTGTACTTCATTATGTTAAAGAAGAAGGAGATAGCATTCAACAACGTAGTAATGCAAAAGGTATTCTTTCATATTTTAAAAAACTTGAATTTGTTTTTTATGCACACTTAATGGAAGATGTTCTAAGCATCACAAATGCTCTCTCAAAACATTTTCAAAAAAAAAGTCAAGACTTATTAGAAGCGGCTAACATGATAAACGGAACAAAAGGAGCATTGAATGAGTTAAGACAAAAAGGGTTTGATGAGATGTTGATAAAGGTGACTTCTTTTTGTCAAAAATACATTATTACGGTGTTAGATATGATGGCAAGTTATAGTAACCCAAGAAACCGAAAGAATGTCATTACTAATCGACATCATTTTGAAGTTGAAATCTTTAATACGGTTTTGGATATGCAAATTTAAGAAATGGGAAATCGATTCAATGATGTAATAACTACTTTGATAGAAAATATGTCGGGTTTAAATCCTTGTGATTGGTTTTCTAAGTTTGACACATCAAAGATAGTGGCATTTTCTGAGATGTATCCGAATGATTTTACCACGAATGAAAGAGTTTGTCTTTTGGGTGAGCTTAAGGTCTTACATCATAGTATAAAGAAAGATGATAGATTTGCAAATTTGGATGGAATATGTGACCTTGCTCGTCTAATGGTGGAAACCGGAAAAAATAAATCTTATCCTTTGGTTTATCGGATATTGAAGCTAGCTTTGGTTTTACCGGTTGCAATCACAACCGTTGAAAGATGTTTTTTCTAAAATGAAGCTTATCAATACGGATTTACGCAATCGAATGGGTGATGAATTTTTGAATAATGCTCTAGTTTGCGCGATCGAAAGAGAAATATTTGATAAAGTGACGGATGACGATGTAATGGCTAGATTTCAACTTATCAAATGTCGAAGAGGACAGATATGAGATCATCTATTAGGTATTTCTTTATCATTTTGTAATATAATGTTTTTTTTGGTTTCATTTACTTAAATGTACGGAAAAAAAAATTTGGACAGATACCCCTGAATTTTATTTCTAGATCCGCCACTCGATGCGTCTAAGATAATAATATTGTAATTAAATAGTTGAAACTGTCTTTACCCTAAAATACAATTGTCGCATCATTTCGTACGCTTTGTATGCCCTAAAATACAAGAGAAAGAGACTACAACATAATAATTCACATTCTTTTTAGTAGTTTGTGCATAATTTTTCTAAAAAGTTGGTACCTAAATTGATGCACATCCTGCAAATTTTGTTATTCACATGTCCATTCAGAAACTAAGATGTTATGTTTCAGTATGATCTGTAGGAAGTGAATTCGTGTTTACTTGGATTCTCTGAAAATCATGTAATCGCTTCCAGGTTGAAGTATTTCGTTAATATACTCGAATATTCAATCAGATAAGAATATGAGATTGAAGAACGAAAATGTGAAATATGTTACGATTTTCGTGTGTCTGAAACTGAGCAGATTGATTTCAGTTTATAGAGGTGAACAGATGCAATGAAATGTCATTAATGTTAGCTGAAAGTCGTCAATCGTTCGTAAGTTTCTTTAACCCCTGCTTCATTTTGGTCCGGATAATCAAATTTGGTCCTGATGACCCAGATTGCCACTGATATCCGATCATTTCCGAAGATCAATTTCAAGCAACATTTAGCAATTTTTCACCTCAATTTCCAATGCATAACCAAACATGATCAGTTTAACCCCAACTAGGGGTATTGCCCCTTGGACCCCACTAGGGGCTGCCGCACCTAGGACCATGTTAACCGGGGGCGATGCCTCGGATCCCCCGTTGTTTAGTGGGTTTCGTTCTCTTAAAATAACAAGTTGTCTTTAACACAAGAAATCACAAGATTCTTAAACAAGTGTGGACTCCACATTTTTTTTTGAACGGCGAACATTGAATGTTGTAACGTCGCATCCTCCCGTTACATGGGGAGAGCCTCGTCCAACTCCGGCGAACATTGAATGTTGTGACGTCGCACCCTTCATTTTTTTTGGTCATTAAATAAATCCAACTATACAAATAACTAGATGACACTAAAATCACCAAAATGATCTCAATTAAACATTATAGATATTTATCAATATCAAATACAAGAAGTGTGTTAGATTGGTAACGTCGTAAGGTGCCATCCAAAAAAACATTATAGATATTTATCAATATCAAATACAAGAAGTGTGTTAGATTGGTAACGTCGTAAGGTGCCATCCAAAAAATCAGTTAGTTATCTGCTGCATCCACACGTGTACGAACAAGATTCGTTTGTGTTGTTCGTGCCCAACTAGATTCATTTATAATTTTATATCATGAGTTTACCAACATTTGACATTGGAGTGACAAAAGTCAGTTAATACCATCTTTGCCTACGTGTCCAAACCAACATTAACTATCGTTATCTCCACGTCACCAACAACAGTAATTGGTGTTGACAAGTAAACCCATATGGGCATGAAGGTCGATCCGAGCGTTGGTGGCAAGCCATGGGAATGCCATATGTGGTTTCTTGGAGAAGACACCATGGTACGTGATGATTCTATAAATAAAAAATATATATATAAGTAAATTACTATTTGAGTGACTGAGTTTTGCTAATTTTAACTATATGAGTCACTGCTATTTTTTTCATCCTTTTGTGGTCTGACATTTGAGTCATTTTCACTAACCCTGTTAAATTTTTCTGTTAAATGAAATGACATTTCAGTCATTTCATAACTAAAGGACCAGTAATGTCAATTATAAATTAGTAAGGGACCATTTATGTAATACCCAATACAATTAAATATATATATATATATATATATATGTGTGTGTGTGTGTGTGTACACACATATATACATCATCAGATAGCCACCATCTCCACCACCATCGAAACCCTTCACCATCATCGGATCTGATCTGCCGCCACCATCTACCACCATCGAAACCCTTCACCATCATCGGATCTGATCTGCCACCACCATCTACCACCTGCTCTGATTTGCCACCACCCCACCACCACCATCTAGCAATGCAACCGGAAAATCATTCCATTACAAAAGTGGCCGGAAAATCATTCCATCTTCCCACCTGCAACAACGCAACCGGAAAGTCATTCCATCTTCTCGATCGAAGCTTAAACCCCACCTCTAGTCCCACCCTAAATTCCTAAAAACCAATTTCGAATTATTAAACCCAACTGGTGGAGGTATTCAAATTATCGACATGTAATTGATGTTGTTGTTGGTGGTGTTCTATTTAAGAGGTCGATGATGGAACTATCGACCTGTAATTGCTCAACCCTACCCGTTAGTTTTGTTCGTCCCCAAAACAATCGACCTGTAATTGCTCATACTTCAGATCTATGTAAGTAATTCAAGGAACAATCGACGACAATGATGAGTGATGTGGTGCAAAACACACATGTTAATAACGCGTATTTCACCACATTTGAATAGGTTTTGATTGTGAATTCGATGAATTATGATACTTATGTTTATACATGTTGATATTGTAGGTATTATACGAGAAACGAGAAGAATAAGCGAGTAAACGAGTTGCGGGAATGAAGGAATAAACGGAATCGACAGGAAAAAAAAATCTGAACTTCAGATGGGCATATCTCGGGCTAGAAAATGAGTTACCGGGCCCATAATATATGAATCTTGGGTGTCTAGGAAATTCCTACATCCCATTGCGGTTAAAATCTCGAAATTTTACCCGTAACAGACCGTTAGGGGTCTTTTTAGCGGTCCGCCAAGGATCTGACACCGTAGCAGACCTCCACCAAACCCATAGCGGTCGTCCACCGTTTTGACACGACAAAAACCCTAAAAAAGGCTATTTAAGCCTTTTTGACGGCCATTCTTGGAGGAGTTCGACTAGAGGCGATTTGGGACGACTTAGAACATTAAAACTTGGAGTTTGGAGCTTCCTAGAAGCCTAGGAGTGAAGATTGAAGATCGTTTTCGGTTTGGGAACGTTCGGTTTGTGTTTATTCATTTGATTTCGGAACTTCTATTGACTATGCTTCTGTTTGATCTTATTTTATGATGTTTTGGACTTCTATGGGTAGCTAAACCTATTAGCTACCTAGGTTTGATGATAGTTTTCGTGTATTGACGCTTTTTGCGAGTTTTAATCGTATGTTTTTCTGTGTTAATCTTAGAATAAATTATTGAATGTTTATGAATGGTTATGAATACTGATTATGCTTGATATCTACTGCCCTTGATCATGTATGCTTGTTTCTAGTTGATTTTGTTTCATCTAGGTTGAGTATTGCATGCTAGACGTCATTACTTTATGTTTTGATTGATAGACAACTGATTTGACCATAACGGTTGGTGTCTAGGCTGTATTTAGAGAGTATTACCCGTATCCTACCTTTTCTTGAGACTGACCACGTGATAGATATAGCCTGAAACCTCCTACCCATTGTGTGTTAGGTCTAGATTACGCGACCATACGAGTCTTGCCTTTCATTCGTGGTGTTAGTTTTCTTAGGGTTCGTATACATTCCTGAACTTGATTGTCCCTTGCTCTAGGACTGTGGATCACAGTCTTTCACAGCATTGTGAGTTGTGAGACCGACCGGAGATCCCACATTTGGCATTTTAGCATAGTCTATCCATTTCTTCGTACGAGTCTTCTGGTTTTCTCACGGATTAGAAACATACCTGGTTAGCCTTAGACTTTTACCCTTAGAGATAGTCATACGATTGATTCCCTTATCAGTACACGTTAGCTTGAGTCATTCCTGTGTAGTTGCTTTCTTTCTGATCTTTTCCTTACGTCCAGTTTCTGTGTTCTTAGTTGTTTCATAATTGTCCTGTGTCTTGAGAATCTTAGTGTCTTAGTATTTTAGAGTATTTGAGTCTTAGATCCTAGGTGTTAGTTGAAATCCTCTTTTGTTTATTTAGGTTGGGACTTGATAAAGGTCTACTATCGAGAGTTGTCATCGGTGTCCACGGATTGATATCTGGTCTTACCCATACTTGCTACATACTAACGCGGTACACTTGCCATTGTGTGTGGTTAGGTGATAGGGTGCGAAAGCACACGTCTTTATTCCTTTGTTTTAATGTGTTCTAAGTAGTTTTATATTAGTTTTAAGTCAATTTTATGTACATTTGAGTCGTTGGTCTTATTTGTAGGAGCTTGGGAATATTAATGAAGAATACGTGAAGAAAACGAGCGAAGAAACGAAGCCCGGAAAAGTCCAAAGATCAAAAGACAATTTTCTGAAATTTAGGTCTCTCGCGGTACGCGAAAGACGAGTGTAATAATTCTCGCGGTACGCGGGAAACTCCAGGAATCCGCCCGACTATTTTGGTCCTCGCGGTACGCGAGGATCCAGTCAACATTCTCTCGCGGTACGCGAGAGGGCCGTTTTCCGCAAAACCCTAATTTTCTAAATTAAAAAGATTAAAACGGCCATTATGAAAAAGTTCGATTCTGAGCCGTTTTGAGGGAAGAAAAAGAGGCGATTTTGAGCTTGGAAGTCAATTGAAGCTGAAGATTGAAGCTTTTGGATTCCGGGTTTGTGTAGTTGCATTCTAGGGTTTAAAGATTCAAACTTTATCTTTGATTTTGTGTTTTGAACCTATGGATCTTGCTATTTACTTCTGTGTTGATGTTCTTAGTATGATTCTAGGCTAGATCCTTGATCTACCTAGGTCAATATGATGATTATGTGTTAAAGTTTCGATTTTTATTCGGTTTTTGGATTTGAATGTTGGATTTATGATTTAGTAAAGGTTTGAGTTTGTTTATGTGTGATGTTAGTGCATGTTTAATTCTGATTATGTGGTTGATTATGCTTTTCTGCGTTGATTGTGGTTGTCTGCCAGTTTGATCTTCGTTTCTGGTTCATAGACTTTAGGGTTTGTGAGTTAGAGTGGTGTCTAGACGTAGTAGCCATAGAAAACCTAGTTAATTACTGATTAGAAGTGAATGTGTGTCCTAGTTCAATACCCGAGAGGTGAGAATTAGTCGTTTAGTCTTCGTCATTAGGAATCCGAGTGTCAGCTGTCTGAGAGGAAGTTGGTATTAGATGTCTAGTGATAGTTGCTATCCGAATCATAGTATCCATTCTAGAACTACCCCATGCATTCCTTGAGTGTATGGTAAGCGGTGAGACTGAGAGGTAATCCGTTTATTAGGGTACTTGTCATAGTAGGAAATACCCGAGAGGTGATCCGATCATCTGGTGAGTTAATATCCTTAGGTTGTCTTCTGGTCACATCCCGAGACCGAGAGTGATCGGGAATCCACTAGATATCTTTTAGGTGTTATATCTTTAGAAACCCAGATCCAACCTAGTTCCAAAACCGATAGAAGTTGAGCTTTACACATAGGATTCCGACCTAGGTAGTGACTTCTCCATTCTTGATTTCATCTTTAGTTTACTCTTGATAGCTTGAATTGTCCTTAGTTTATTGCATTCTTAGTTAATCTTTAGTGTAGTAAACCCCCCAATCAATTAATCATATTAAGTCCTAGTTAGAGTCTAATTTAGTTATTCAGTGTCTTTTGGGTTCGATATCCGGACTTCGTTAGGCTATATTGCATTGATCGGTACACTTGCCGGTTGTGTGGTCTAGTTTTAGGTCGAGTCTAGGTTTTATAAATTTAAAGCTAGAGAGTCTAGATTAGGTTTTATTTGATAGTTTTTATAGACCGTCTGGACAACATCAAGTTTTTGGCGCCGTTGCCGGGGAAAACCTAGTTAATTACTGATTAGAAGTGAATGTGTGTCCTAGTTCAATACCCGAGAGGTGAGAATTAGTCGTTTAGTCTTCGTCATTAGGAATCCGAGTGTCAGCTGTCTGAGAGGAAGTTGGTATTAGATGTCTAGTGATAGTTGCTATCCGAATCATAGTATCCATTCTAGAACTACCCCATGCATTCCTTGAGTGTATGGTAAGCGGTGAGACTGAGAGGTAATCCGTTTATTAGGGTACTTGTCATAGTAGGAAATACCCGAGAGGTGATCCGATCATCTGGTGAGTTAATATCCTTAGGTTGTCTTCTGGTCACATCCCGAGACCGAGAGTGATCGGGAATCCACTAGATATCTTTTAGGTGTTATATCTTTAGAAACCCAGATCCAACCTAGTTCCAAAACCGATAGAAGTTGAGCTTTACACATAGGATTCCGACCTAGGTAGTGACTTCTCCATTCTTGATTTCATCTTTAGTTTACTCTTGATAGCTTGAATTGTCCTTAGTTTATTGCATTCTTAGTTAATCTTTAGTGTAGTAAACCCCCCAATCAATTAATCATATTAAGTCCTAGTTAGAGTCTAATTTAGTTATTCAGTGTCTTTTGGGTTCGATATCCGGACTTCGTTAGGCTATATTGCATTGATCGGTACACTTGCCGGTTGTGTGGTCTAGTTTTAGGTCGAGTCTAGGTTTTATAAATTTAAAGCTAGAGAGTCTAGATTAGGTTTTATTTGATAGTTTTTATAGACCGTCTGGACAACATCAAGTTTTTGGCGCCGTTGCCGGGGACACTTGGCAATAGCAATATTAGCTTTGACTAGTTCTTTGTTTGATTTTTGGTTTATTTGAGTCTTTTGTTTTCTTTTGAGTCTTGTGTGCTACTTGTGAGTCTTTATTCTGTTTCCTTCTTAGAGTCTTTCTGTTTATGCCCAATACTCGTTCGCAAGGATCATCATCTTTCGCATCTTTTCAAGAGCCCGAACGAGAGCTTCACGAGCGCACCCGCGACTTTCGGGAGCGTTTAGAGGAGCTGGTTAAATCTAAGGTACGTTCTACTAGCCCAGTTCCAATTTCTATCATGGGCGACGCTGATCCTCCAGCGAGGCGTACAGTACACCAGAGGGCCAGTGAGGGGGTCACGGGCGCGAGATCTTCGATCACACGCCCCACTATACCGAACACCAATTCTTGGCAGATCCCATCACATGTCATGAGTACGATCACTCATGCCACTCAATTCCATGGCCTCGAGGATGAGGATGCACCCGGACATTTGTCTCGCTTCGCGCGGATATGTGATACATTTAATATCACGGGTGTATCTAAGGACGCAATCTACTTGTGTCTTTTTCCATTCTCCCTTTCTGGGCGTGCATCTACTTGGCTCGACACTCTTCCCGATAATTCTATCACCACATGGGAGGATCTCGAAGCCAAGTTCTTCAAGAAATACTTTCCACCTTCCAGGGCCGCTCGCCTTCGGGACCAGATCCATTCGTTTCGGATGGATCCCGACGAGCCTTACCATATGGCCTGGGAGCGGTTCAACGCGCTGTTGAGCCGATGTCCCCAGCACGGTCTCCCTGACTGGGCACTAGTGGAGAAGTTCTATAATGGCCTCACCTTCGAGACGCAGCAAATGTTCAACACAGCTGCAGGAGGCCATATCATGGATAGACTCGAGCCTGAGGAGTGCGAGGATATGTTCGAGAGCTTCGCTCAAGCCGAACAGCAGCACCCACGTTCTGTTAGGGATTCCATCCCTACTGCTAGGTCACACGCCTCTTCTCCTAGAGGTGTGCATCAGGTCACTCCTGATACTAGCGTGGCTGCTGCCCTCGCCTCGATGGCGAATGAGATAAAGGAGCTCAAGCTCAGTGCTTTGAGGTGTCAGGTGTGCAGGGGAGGACACGACACCCGAGATTGCCCTGTTCATAATCAAGAGCATGTGAGCTATGCTGGCAACCAATACCAGAACCGAAATTACAACAATTCTAATACTTTTGGTTCGGGATGGAGATCTGGATTCACTGGTCGTCAGCAACAGTATGGAGGAGCAGAAGAAGGAGCGAGTTCTGGGAGCACTGTTGGGTCACGAAGGATTGAGGAGATGATGGAGACTCAGACACAGTTGCTTGCCCAGCTGGTGCAGAATAACAAGGATGCTCGGCTAAGACTGGATAGCCATGACACTTTGATGAAGAATCAGCAATCGGCGTTCCAGGATTTGCAACGCACGGTAGGAGACATTGCTAGGAGCATACATGATAGACAAGGAAGCCCTTCTACGGGCCCGAACGCTTCAGTGATGGCCGTGTCTATAGAGAGTGTGGAGAGTAAAGTGGTTGAAGAGGTTGACCCCCACTCTAAGGAGCATAATATTCCCTCAGTGGAGGAGGTGAACAAGATTGACTGGGAAGCTCGATTTGCTGAGATCGATGCTAGGATGCTAAAAGAGACCGAGTCGAATGCTGTTTCGACGAGGAGCATGATAGAGAAGGAGGATGAGAGCCCACCGGTAGTAGAAGAAGAAGAGCCGGTGGAGGAGGAAGTAGTAGTTGAGATGCCTACCAAGAGGGTAGAGGAGAAGAAAAAGGGGGTGGAGATGAAGTCCCCCGAGATTGACCTGAGCCGTATTCCTTATCCCACACGTGTGTTGCCACATAAACATGCTAAGGAATACGGTCACTTCCTTGATATGTTCAAACAACTCAAGGTCAATCTCCCGTTTGTAGAGGTCCTCCAGCATATGCCCAAGTATGCTAAGTTCTTAAAAGGCCTTCTTTCCAACAAGAAGAAACTTGAGGAGGTCTCTGGAGTCTCACTTGGTGAGCAGTGCTCGGCGGTAGTGCAAAATCATTTACCCGAAAAGTTGTCTGATTCGGGTCGGTTCACGATCCCGTGCTTGTTGGGCAACCTACCATTACACCACGCGTTGGCCGACCTAGGCGCTAGCATCAATTTGATGCCCTATTCATTGTACAAGCAGCTGGACCTAGGTGAACCACAACCAACGCGCATGAGCATTTCCTTGGCTGACCGCTCAGTCAAGTATCCACGGGGAATAGTGGAAAATCTATTAGTGAAAGTGGGCAATTTTGTTTTCCCCGTGGATTTTGTGATTCTAGATATGGAGGTGGATGACAAGGTCCCACTCATCTTAGGGCGCCCGTTCCTACGGACCGCAAAGGCGATGATTGATGTCTTTGACGGGAAGCTCACACTTCGTGTGGGGGATGAGGTCCTTACATTCAATGCTGTAGAGTCCGGGAAGGATGTTGGCGAGCACAGCCACTCCGTGTGCATGCTCGATTCTTTCATGGACCACCATTGGGACCCCGATCCGGTGATAGAAGTAGGTGAACCCGCCCCGAATATAGAAGAACCATATGATTGGGCGTTGGAGTTAGAAGGATTGCTAGATGAGCCGGACGATTATGGAGATGAGGTGCCTGATGATTTGCTGGAGATGATGGCAGAGTTTGAAGAGGTCATAGGCAAAACCCCAAGTGTGGGGAAGTTGGTGGAGGTTGTTGAGGATCCCGAGGATCCTGGTGAGATTGTGGAGGTCATTCCTTTAGAAGTACCCATTCCTAAACCCCTACATATCTTCACCACTGTTTGTGCTTTGGGGAGAAAGATCGAGTCACCCCCTAGGTCTAGGCCGCCTCGTAAGAGGACTCGAGAGTTAATTGACTTAGGCAACGTAGATAGAGTGCTAACCCCAAGTGTGGGGATATCGAGGAGTGACAAACTACTTGGTTATTTAATGCGTATTATCTTCGGACCGGGTAGATTTAAGTTGTGGTGGAAAGAGATGAAGGATAGAAATCCATGGTTTGAGAGTAGTAGTTGTTTGCTAGAGGTGTGGAGAACCGGTAGGCCGCGAAGGATGAAGGCGGTACCGTTTAGGATCAAGGAGAAGCCTCCTGATAGGTTTGCTTGAGTCCTGGGCAAGTGCCCGGGATGTAAAGTTTGTGTGCGTTCATTGGTATGAGTCCATGTCTTTTTCTTTGTTTTTCGGTTTGTGTTTTGTTTGTGTCAAGTTTTGCAGGAATCCATGCTCGATTCGGTAAGGAAAATCGTCGGGAATGAAGCCCCAGGTATAGTTACATATGTTTTTATGCTTGGGATAGGTTTTTAGTGAGTTTGGGTGAAACAAGATCTTAAATGACCAAAAATATTCTAAGTATAAAACTTGAAAATTTTTCAAAACTTTCTGTTAACGACACCCTCCCGCGGTACGCGAAGAACGAGAGGAAGATCTCTCGCGGTACGCGAGAGACAAAAGTCTCGGCCGGCCTAACTTTTTGGCCTTCGCGGTACGCGAAGAATATCCCCTTCGACTTACGCGGTACGCGAGGGACTGCTGGTGTCACCCTATTTCCTTTGTTTCCCATGGTTTCCCGTACCCGTTTCTGTCCCCGTTTTCACTCACCACCACTATTCATCACCTACCTTCGTACCACCACTACCATGAAGCATCACCTTTAACCACCATCATCCATCACATTAATTCACCCACCTACCACCATCCGACCACCGTGACCATGGGAAACTAGAAACTGTTTATGACCGATGTTCGACCTTGCTGTGGTATTCATGTCTATGTGTTTGCCACATGTCGAGTATGTTTTCTCTGCATCTATCTATCTTGAGTCTTTTAAGTGTCTAGTTGAGTTAGTAGTTGAGTTTTTATTTGAGTCAGTTTAATGCTGTGGGTTTGTATGAGGTTTATTTTGCAGGTTTTATCATTCTGTCCGTACTCAATCTCCATTCGGGCGGGTTTGATGATTACCATTACTATCTTGTAAAGGCAACCCGACAGCTGATGTGTAACCGCGACCGAAATGCTATACGGTGCACACACAAGGAAGAACGAAGCTGCATATTAGTTTGCATCTACATTACCAGCTAAGTCGATTCCTGTTCCTTTTTTTTTCTTGTTTTATTTTTGCATTTTTTTTTAGTTGTGTTTTGCTTCACATTGAGGACAATGTGTCTTTCAAGTGTGGGGATGTGAGTGTCTAGTTTGTTTAGTTTGTGTCTTTAAAAATTCAAAAATACAAAAAAAAAAAATTGAAAAATTTGAAAAATGTTCTTGAAAATAATTGCATATATTTGGAAAATGATAGTAGAACTGGATCTATTTATGAGTTTAAAAGATTAAATAATTGAAAACGTGTCTAATTAGTGATGTTTTGGTAGACCCAGCTAACTAGTAGAGTTTAAATATCCTGTTTGTGTTATTTAGGATTAATCACGGAATAAAATCATGATATCTTGTGGGTATTCATCTTAGAGTAATGGTAATACTGAAACTGTCAATATAGGGTGATAGGTACCACGATTAAGTTAAAATTTAAAGGTTTTTGAAATTTTTTATGGCACACCATTCTCTTTTTATGAGAATAAATCCGAGTTTCGGTGGCGCCCGCATTCCATAATCCATGTTATTCCATAATTTATGAGCTATACTGCTTATGTGTTACCCTCTGGGATAGCGACTTGGAGGATACACCCCTAAGTAAGATTTTTGTGCTTCATTGATAGAATGTAGTCTATGTGTTACCCTCCGGGATAGTGACTTGGTTGAAACGCCTCTAGACGAAAGTTCTTTTGCTTATTATGCTCATTATCATCCATTCATTCATGATTTCATCTGATTTCTAAAAACCTGTAAATAGTAGTTTAACGTGGTAGGGTAAATCTATATGGTTTAATCCGTGCCTAAACATGACCTTGAGACGGGATTAGGTAGAGCTGTAACTTCTAAGTGTGAGTCACATAGATTGATTGATATGTTGTATAAAATGGATTTAGAACACGTAACGGGGGCTTGAAAGTTAGTGCTTGGGTTTAATCGGACAGAAATACTAATTGTTGCTTTTTAACACGTGAGTATGTTTTGAAAATTGAAATTTATGTTTGTTGAGTTAGATGCCAGTTATGATTCCATTTGCAGATTTTTCGAGGACGAAAAAAGGTTAAGTGTGGGGATATTTGATAGGGTGCGAAAGCACACGTCTTTATTCCTTTGTTTTAATGTGTTCTAAGTAGTTTTATATTAGTTTTAAGTCAATTTTATGTACATTTGAGTCGTTGGTCTTATTTGTAGGAGCTTGGGAATATTAATGAAGAATACGTGAAGAAAACGAGCGAAGAAACGAAGCCCGGAAAAGTCCAAAGATCAAAAGACAATTTTCTGAAATTTAGGTCTCTCGCGGTACGCGAAAGACGAGTGTAATAATTCTCGCGGTACGCGGGAAACTCCAGGAATCCGCCCGACTATTTTGGTCCTCGCGGTACGCGAGGATCCAGTCAACATTCTCTCGCGGTACGCGAGAGGGCCGTTTTCCGCAAAACCCTAATTTTCTAAATTAAAAAGATTAAAACGGCCATTATGAAAAAGTTCGATTCTGAGCCGTTTTGAGGGAAGAAAAAGAGGCGATTTTGAGCTTGGAAGTCAATTGAAGCTGAAGATTGAAGCTTTTGGATTCCGGGTTTGTGTAGTTGCATTCTAGGGTTTAAAGATTCAAACTTTATCTTTGATTTTGTGTTTTGAACCTATGGATCTTGCTATTTACTTCTGTGTTGATGTTCTTAGTATGATTCTAGGCTAGATCCTTGATCTACCTAGGTCAATATGATGATTATGTGTTAAAGTTTCGATTTTTATTCGGTTTTTGGATTTGAATGTTGGATTTATGATTTAGTAAAGGTTTGAGTTTGTTTATGTGTGATGTTAGTGCATGTTTAATTCTGATTATGTGGTTGATTATGCTTTTCTGCGTTGATTGTGGTTGTCTGCCAGTTTGATCTTCGTTTCTGGTTCATAGACTTTAGGGTTTGTGAGTTAGAGTGGTGTCTAGACGTAGTAGCCATAGAAAACCTAGTTAATTACTGATTAGAAGTGAATGTGTGTCCTAGTTCAATACCCGAGAGGTGAGAATTAGTCGTTTAGTCTTCGTCATTAGGAATCCGAGTGTCAGCTGTCTGAGAGGAAGTTGGTATTAGATGTCTAGTGATAGTTGCTATCCGAATCATAGTATCCATTCTAGAACTACCCCATGCATTCCTTGAGTGTATGGTAAGCGGTGAGACTGAGAGGTAATCCGTTTATTAGGGTACTTGTCATAGTAGGAAATACCCGAGAGGTGATCCGATCATCTGGTGAGTTAATATCCTTAGGTTGTCTTCTGGTCACATCCCGAGACCGAGAGTGATCGGGAATCCACTAGATATCTTTTAGGTGTTATATCTTTAGAAACCCAGATCCAACCTAGTTCCAAAACCGATAGAAGTTGAGCTTTACACATAGGATTCCGACCTAGGTAGTGACTTCTCCATTCTTGATTTCATCTTTAGTTTACTCTTGATAGCTTGAATTGTCCTTAGTTTATTGCATTCTTAGTTAATCTTTAGTGTAGTAAACCCCCCAATCAATTAATCATATTAAGTCCTAGTTAGAGTCTAATTTAGTTATTCAGTGTCTTTTGGGTTCGATATCCGGACTTCGTTAGGCTATATTGCATTGATCGGTACACTTGCCGGTTGTGTGGTCTAGTTTTAGGTCGAGTCTAGGTTTTATAAATTTAAAGCTAGAGAGTCTAGATTAGGTTTTATTTGATAGTTTTTATAGACCGTCTGGACAACATCATTAGGATTGGTGATTCGTTTTTAAAACCGTTGTGTAATTGATCTTTTTTTTATATATACAAACTACGCATCAAGTTTTTGGCGCCGCTGCCGGGGACACTTGCATTGGCGATTTCGAGAACGACCCGAGTGGGGGATCCAACCATTTTGTTTCTTTTCTTTTTATTTTTGTGTGATTTTTAATTTTTCTAGGATTAGTTTTTGTGTGTCTTTGCTTTTATTAGGATTTTTAGCTTTTCAATAATATTCTTTTTCTAGGATTGTTATGATCTCTTTTATTCTGCTTTATTTTATTTTATCTTATTTTATTATTTATTTGTTATTATCTCACATGTTACTTTGAGAAATATGTATAGACAGCAGGTTGGTAGGTTCATGGAGTGGTGGTGCGAGATCTGTGGTGGGGACCATTGGGTGCATGATTGTTATTATTTGCAGGTAGATACCCACCACGGATGTGAGTTTATACGAGCTGACCCTGAGAAGAGGAAGAGAGAGAGGTGATCCTTGCTCACGTGGAGTCACAATGTCAGAAACCTCACACCCGTATGGTCTATGACCAGATGGGGAACTTCTTGGGTTTTGAGGATTCATCTGGCGTAATGATAGAGCAAACCCCAGAACCGGAGACGATATGATATGTTTTTTTATTATTCCACATAGTTACACATATGTCCCACCTCAGTTTCAACATGAGTTTGATTGTGATGAGGTTGATACTCCACATGAGCGTATTCTCAGGGAATGTGCAGAACAACTTCGGGCGTCGGAAGCATTATATGCTAGGGTCAGAGAGATATGTGTTGATCTTCGGAGGGAGAATCAGTCACCATGTGATGAGATGCAGCACGACACAGAGACGGAGACGACATGCAGCCTTGAGCTAGGTAAGTCCCCTTCCTCTAGCAATTTTGATCATGAGAGTGTGGATGATACATCTTTGATTACATCTAGTTCTGTGCATGATTCTTTTTTTCCATTTTATATGCCACACTTATCACACTTGTCTTGGGAGGATGATTGGATGCAGGATTCAAAGTTTGAGGACATGCACGAGAATGAGTTTGTTGCAGATGATATCGAGGAGGAGTTTGTTCCCTCGTTGCTAGATGAGTTTGGTGAGGAGTTTGTGGATGTCACAGCTATAGATGAAGGAGAGTTTGACCCTCTGGGTGACATTGCTGAGTTAGAAAACATTACTATTCAGGGAGCCAGAGAGGGAGACGGAAGAATCACAGCACCACGGTGAGGCAGAGAAAGAAAAAGGAGAGACAGAGGAAGAAGGAGAGCGGGAGGAAGTGGTTGAGGAACCAGAGCAACCGCTTCATGTTAAGGACAGCCAGTTGTAGAGGAAAGAGATGGTGGATCACCACCCCAATCGACACGACCACGGGATATGGCACAGAGACATATGGACCGGCATGTTTTGAGGGTGCTGAGATGGTCACACAAGGACCATAGGAGGATACCATATTCTAGAGATGATCGATTGCCTCATTACATGCCCCACATCAGATTTGGTCTAGGTAGATTTAAGGACCGGTGGGTCGACTCGGGGACATTTGTCTGAGTCTGTTTGAGCCCTATTGCCGCATTCTTCCCAGCGGACGGTAGGAGGAGGAGAAAGACCCAGGTGAGTGGGAAGATAATAAAGGATAAGCCACCTGATTGAGGTTGTGGTTTGAGTCCGGCTGAAGACTCGTCTGTAAACTTAGCGCTTTCGGGAGGCAACCGATGGTGAGTTTTTATTTTCTTTTTATTTTATTTTGTTTTCTGTTATGTTTGCTTTGTGTGCAAGTTTTCATTTCGAGCTCTGGGAGGTTATTGAATCGGAGGATTGCATGTTCGAGGTCGCTTCATATCATAGAGGAGAGTTTTCTACATTAGTAGGGGAGTCCCGTTCTATCCTTTTACTTTCTATGCATTTGCATCATTTTTGCTTTACTTTGTTTTCAATTGTACATTGAGGGCAATGTACAGTTTAAGTGTGAGGATGGGAACGTGACTTATTTTGGACATTTTATATTTTTACCCCTTTCTTTAGACACATTAGGGACAATGTGTGTTTCAATTGTGAGGATGTTAGCATGTGTTAGTAAAAAAATTGAAAATTTAAAAAAAAATAATTATAAAATAGTTGTTTTTGCTAGTCCTAAGTTGACACATTTTTTGAGTTCTAATGCACACAAATGACCGGTTTTTATTCAATGTAAATCTAGAGCAAAAGGCGAGTCGGGTGCGGGTTTGTGTTTCTTTAACGCGGTTTTCCTTAAGTATCAGAATTAAGTAGGCCCAACAAAGTCATTTTTCATGTAATAAAATTGTTTGAGATGCCTAGGATAGTGTAGCAAGCTGGATAGTGATAATTGTGCATGGCTTATATCGGTAACCCGATTCCACACGTTTTCAGTGAGTTTTTGAGCCTTTCTATTTTCATATATATTCACTGTTTCGTTTGTTGAGTGTTTACCTACATGTTGCATTTTTTTAGAACTTGAGCATTTTGATGCATTTTGAGACCCTAGGCAGAGATGATACACAGATATGATAGAGGCATTAGGATTTAGTCCCTTGTTTAGCCTTTTTAATTTGTTTTCCCTACCTGAACATTATCCCTTAGTGAACCCTTTTAAGCCTTATTCCCTTTCGTTTGATTAACCCACATATTACACCTTGAGCCCTTTTTGCCTTTTTTTTTATTTTTAAACCTGTGTTATTAATACAGTCTGAGTTACTGACTAAGTTTGTGTTAGTAATTATTTGTGAGTGTCGGCATTATAGCTTATGTCATCAGCAAAAATAGCTGAATAGTGTGTGAAAAAAAAATTATAGAAAAAAAAAGAAAAAGACAAAAAGAAAAAAAATATAGATATTCATGAGAATAAGTGAGAGTATAGATTAGGAACTGACACATCTTCTGCTAGTTACAGATATAATACAATGAGTGGAGAGAAACATTTTGAGGGGTATGAATCGTGCATGGTTAGAGTCTTGAAGGTAGGTGAAACTGGAATAGGTATGCCCATGTTTTTCAAAAATTAATATCATCTTGACTTTTTGGGTCGTAAATCTATTGAACGTGTAAATCTTGAGGGGTTAACTTTGCCTTTGGATTTCGTGGCCTGTGTTTGATCTTGCTAAATGTGACCGTATTTGTTTATTTACATAGTTGGATATGTTGCATAGGGCTTTTCTTAGGGACAAGCAAACTTCAAGTGTAAGAATGTTTGATGTGGTGCAAAACACACATGTTAATAACGCGTATTTCACCACATTTGAATATGTTTTGATTGTGAATTCATTGAATTATGATACTTATGTCTATATATGTTGATATTGTAGGTATTATACGAGAAACGAGAAGAATAAGCGAGTAAAAGAGTTGCGGGAATGAAGGAATAAACGGAATCGACAGGAAAAAAAAGTCCGAACTTAAGATGGGCATATCTCGGGCTAGAAAATGAGTTACCGGGCCCATAATATATGAATCTTGGGTGTCTCGGAAATTCCTACAGCCCATCACGGATAAAATCCCGATATTTCACCCGTAACAGACCGTTAGGGGTCTTTTTAGCGGTCCGCCAAGGATCTGACACCGTAGCGAACCTCCACCAAACCCATAGCGGTCCTCCACATTTTTGACACGACAAAAACCCTAAAAAAGGCTATTTAAGCCTTTTTGACGGTCATTCTTGGAGGAGTTCGTCCAGAGGCAATTTGGGACGACTTAGAACATTAAAACTTGGAGTTTGGAGCTTCCTAGAAGCCTAGGAGTGAAGATTGAAGATCGTTTTCGGTTTGGGAACGTTCGGTTTATGTTTATTCATTTGATTTTGGAACTTTTATTGACTATGCTTCTGTTTGATCTTAGTTTTATGATGTTTTGGACTTCTATGGGTAGCTAAACCTGTTAGCTACCTAGGTTTGATGATAGTTTTCGTGTATTGACGCTTTTTACGGGTTTTAATCGTATGTTTTTCTGTGTTAATCTTAGAATCAATTATTGAATGTTTAGGAATGGTTATGAATACTGATTATGCTTGATATCTACTGCCCTTGATCATGTATGCTTGTTTCTAGTTGATTTTGTTTCATCTAGGTTGAGTATTGCATGCTAGACGTCATTACTTTATGTTTTTATAGATAGACAACTGATTTGACCATAACGATTGGTGTCTAGGCTGTATTTAGAGAGTATTACCAGTGTCCTACCTTTTTTTGAGACTGACCATGTGATAGATATAGCCTGAAACCTCCTACCCATTATGTGTTAGGTCTAGATTACGCGACCGTACGAGTCTTGCCTTTCTTTCGTGGTGTTAGTTTTCTTAGGGTTCGTATACATTCCTGAACTTGATTGTCCCTTGCTCTAAGACTGTGGATCACAGTCTTTCACAGCATTGTGAGTGGTGAAACCGACCGGAGATCCCTCATTTGGCATTTTAGCATAGTCTATCCATTTCTTCATACGAGTCTTCTGGTTTTCTCACGGAGTAGAAACATACCTGGTTAGCCTTAGACTTGTACCCTTAGAGATAGTCATACGATTGAATCCCTTATCAGTACACGTTCGCTTGAGTCATTCCTGGTAGGGGTGTTCAAAATTTCGGATATCCGAAATTTTCGGAAAGTGGATTTCACTATCCGAATCCGAATCTGAAATTTCGGATATCCGAATTTCGCTCAGGAACTTAGGGTTTTTTTGTGAAAAATACAATATTCCCCGAGGATTAAATCCTACCCTGCCTGTTCCTGTTCACACTACCGTTGCCCCGGATGGGATGATAACTTTATATACCAAGAGTTTTGAATTTGCTAACTGTCTTTATCCTCTTCTTCCTTCCTCTTAGAATTGCTACTATTTTATGGCGTTCGTTTTGACCAGGTTAGCCCTTTAGGTCTTTGCAAAGTATCCCATTTTGAGGTTGCTTGCCGTGCTTGTGGGGGGTGGCCTTCCGTGAACTTGTTCCGTGTTTTCTATCATCTTGGCACTGCCGGCGATTGGTTCACCTTTATCAAGAGAAGGAAACCTAGCCCGTCAATGGCTCTTAAAATCCCCAATTCTCTAAAGAATTGGAAAGACCACTTCTTTTATGTTTCTTCTGCTTTCCTCTCTGTTACACTGCCTCGTCGGGATATTAGTACTCCCATTGAAGATCCTTTTCCTGCCGAGGGTACTTACGATGATGGGTCATGCACCCTGTTGACTTCCCGTTCCTCTTCCATCGTTGTTTTTTATGAGCCAGTCCTAGTCCTAGCTGGTGTTAGTCAAAATTGGGATACGCCTCTTCTCCATCCCGTCCCTGTTCGTAATGGTGTTGGTGAGTGGGGGAAAAGTATTTTTGTTTGACTGTCTCTTTTTTTATCGAGGTTTAATTCTATTTTTCTTTTTCTTTTGTAGAGGTGGATTTGCTGGATATTGTAATGGGAGGTGACCTCGGTGTCACCTGGAAAACTGTTGATGTCGTTCCAGGGGCTGTATCTAGCCCTATTCAAGCTTCGTCGACTCACAGTGTTTCTGCCGCTCAGGGGATCACTATTAGTCCCCTGGAGTCAGAAGACGAGAATGAGGAGGTGCTCCTGGTTCATCGGGGCAAGAGGAAGATCGAGGAGTCTTCCAGTGGGTCATCCCCGAAACGTCCCAACATACGGGTGATATTTAATCCTCCCTCTCCTTCTCCGGCCATTATCGACTGCTACTGCCCCACCTTCGACCGTCCTTCCTCTTCGTTCTTTTCCGATGCAAACTGACCTGCCTGTTGATTCCCCTGTTGATCGGATTACCGACCTTTCTCCTCCTCCCCGGGGTGCCTCTCCCCTCTCCCCCTGTTCCCGGGGGTGAGGGTTCTAGCTCACATCCCTTTGATGATCATTTTTTCTTACGAGCTAGATCATGGAGATGAGATTCCTATTTTATCCGAGGAGGATCAAGCCGCACCTTTTTTTAGCAACTGGTCGTTGGCCACAAGTGATGTACTTGATTCGGCAGAAGTGAGTCACGACCTTTTAGAACATGTCCTCCCTTAGGGGGAGAGGGTTTTTAAAAGGGGTCTTACCACTGCCCGGCTTAGTCGGGATCACAGTTTTTACCTGGCCAACCAGCTGTCTCGCTCTATTGAGATACATCATAGGATGATTTATTTTGAGGGTCGGTACCATGCTCTTTTATCCCGACACAATGATTTTGGTGTTTACCTGGAGAAGGTTATGGTGGAGAAGCGTGCCCTCCTAAAGGATCTGGAGGAAAAGGGGCGGCAACTACAAAGGGTGGAATTGGAATTAGAGGGATCCAAGGTTGAGCTCCAGAAAGTGGACTCTATCATTCAGGGCTCTAAGCTTCAGGAGGCCGAAATTGTCCATCTCCGGGAAGAGATTTCTGGCTTATCTTAGCAGGTGTCGGATAAGGAAGCAGAGTGTGTCAAGACGTCCTCCGAAATGAATCTTTTGCAGGTGGAATTGGATCATGTCCGTGGTGAAGTCCGGTCCTTGGAGGTGATTTTCCCTTGTATATTTCTTGTATATTTCCTTGTTTCTTTTAGGTTTTATTTCCCGTTTATGTCGTACCTTTTGTATGAGGGTGAGAGAGGGTTAAAGGCCCAGTTGGCCCGTCTGGATGAAGACAAGCAGCACCTAGAAACCTTACTGGCTGGAAAGGAGGATGCTTGGTCTTTGGAGAGAAACGCTCTAGTGGCAGAAAGAGATGGACTGAAGGCGGATCTGGCTGCTGTGTCAACACAGAAGGAAACTTTGGTTCTAGAGAACCATCGTTTGTCTTTTGAGCGTGACTGGCTTATCGGTACCGGTTTTCGGCTCTTTTATGAGCGTCTTAGAGGTAGCCGGGAATGGCTTTTTCTAGTAGGTGCTGTTAATAAGGCCGCCAAGACTGTAGGTTTTCAGGAAGGGTTGGTGGCGGGGTATGCGGGAAGTAAGGCACAGTTTCCGTTGGAGTCTGTGGAGGGATATGATTCGGACGCCTTTCAAAGGCTCCGTGATACCACTACAATTCTACAAACCTCCAACCATTCCTTGGTGACCCGGTTGGCCAACTTAACTAAAGCTTATCTTGACGTTCTGAAGGCTGTTTTTACCGGTGCCGCTACTCCTTCTTCCAGTGCCGCGCCTTCGTAGATTTCTTTAGGCTTTTGGACTTGTAATTTAATTTATGAATGTATTTGCTTTTGGATCTCACTTTTTAATCTTTTACGCGTTTGTCTTTATTTAGTCCGGCCTGATGACTTTTATGTTTTTTATTGAACTTTATACCCTTGGCAAGGGGTATAAATTATGTAATGGTTTGCCCGGGGGTGTTCCGGGGGTGATCCGGCCGGATAGGCTTTTTATTTTTTATTGAGTCTTACACCCTTGGCAAGGGGCATAAGTTATTTTCAGTGACTTGTCCGAGGGTGATCCGGCCGGATAGCCTTTTTATTTTTTATTGAGCCTTATGCCCTTGGCAAGGGGCATAAGTTAATTTAGTGACTTATACGGGGGTGATACGGACAGATAGCCTTTTTATTTTTTATTGAGTCTTATGCCATTTGCAAGGGGCATAAGTTATTTTTAGTGACTTGTCCGGGGGTGATCCGGCCGGATAGTCTTTTTATTTTTTATTGAGTCTTATGCCCTTGGCAAGGGGCATAAGTTATTTTTAGTGACTTGTCCGAGGGTGATCCGGCCGGATAGCCTTTTTATTTTTTATTGAGTCTTATGTACTTGGCAAGGGGCATAAGTTATTTTTAGTGACTTGTCCGGAGGTGATCCGACCGGATAGCCTTTTTATTTTTTATTGAGTCTTATGCCCTTGGCAAGGGGCATAAGTTATTTTTAGTAGCTTGTCCGGGGGTGATCCGGCTGGATAGCCTTTTTATTTTTAATTGAATCTTATGCCCTTGGCAAGGGGCATAAGTTATTTTCAGTGACTTGTCCGGGGATGATCCGGCCGGATAGCCTTATGAATTCGTTTGTCCTAATCTTTTGGCATGTGATGTTTTTAATAAAAAAACACAACTTTCATTAGATAAGGCTTCAAGCTATTGTAAGTAGACTGGAAATGACATTAGCTGGGGTGCTCGTTCTTACATGAAGTATTTCTTTAGCTGCATTTCGTGCCAAGTATGGGGGATAGGTGTGCCATCCGGCCTGGCCAACTTATACGATCCCCTGGTGTTAGCTTCGATTACTTTGTAGGGACCTTCTCACCTGGGTCCCAGCTTACCGGTGTCTTTTTGTAGGCTCGCTTCATTGTCCCGCAATACCCACTCTCCTGGCTTAAAACTCTTTCCTCTCTAGTGATAGCCATTTCTCGGCGCTCTTCCAGCAGGTTTAAGTGGAACCTTGGGTCTTTTTCATTTCCTTTTTCTTCTACCCGGGTTCGCCGGCTAGGCGATCCTATTTCCGTTGGGATAATTGCTTCAGTGCCGTATGTTAAGCTGAACGGCGTTTCTCCGTGGCTGATCATTGGTGTGGTGCGGCGAGCCCAGAGTACATGTGGGATTTCTTCCACCCAGATGTGGCTCTTAGGTTCGAGGCGGTTTTTTATCCCTTCCATAATGCTCATGTTGGCCCGCTCCACTTGGCCGTTGGACTGAGGGTGTTTAACAGAAGAGAACACCTGTGTTATCTGCAATTCGGCACACTAGCTTTTGAACGGATTTTCTGCAAACTGCCTTCCGTTGTCACTCACCATCTCTTTTGGTATTCCAAATCTGCAAACTATGTTTTCTCATACGAAATGTTGCACTTGCTGTCCTGTGATTGTTGCTAGTGGTTTTGCCTCAATCCACTTGGTAAAGTAGTCGATCGCTACAATAAGGAATTTCACCCTTCCCGTCACTTCTGGGAAGGGTCCTACAATGTCTATGGCCCACTTAAAGAAAGGCCATGCGGAGGTTACCGAGATTAAATTCATGCAAGGGTGGTGGCTTACCGGAGCATGTATTTGGCAGTTATCACACCTTTGGATCTCGTACACCGCTGTTTTGTACATCCCGGGCCAATAGTATCCGGCTCTCATTGCCCGTGCTAATACCGCCTTTGGTCCCGAGTGCATACCATAGATGCCTTTGTACAATTCTCTGATCACATACTTGGCTTCATCTAGGTCCAAGCATTTCAGCATGGGGCCTAGGTAGGACTTCCGGCATAATTGTTCATCTTCTACTGCATAATTAAGGGCTTTGCATTGTACCTTTCGTGCCTCCTTCTAGTCTGGTGGAAGGATTCCTTTATTCAGGAAATCTAGTAGAGGGGACATCCACGTTCTTTCTTCTTTTGTTTCTATCGCCTCAACGTTCTTCTCTGTCGTGGATTGTAACATCTCTGATTTTTATGTACTTGTTTGGTGCACATACAACAGTTCAATAATAATGCAAACCTTGATTCCATTTGATACATTTTCTAGGATTTCATGTATATGTTCCAATCCATACTAATACTAATTCAAAGAAACCAAAAACTTTCCAAGTTGATTCCACATATACCATACAAGAATGAATATTGAAACTCATGGCCTTTTCATATATGTAACTATATATATGTAAATATATATATATTTATATAAGTATATTTTATATACAAATTTGTCTTGAACCATCCTCAAAGTTCTTGAACCCTAAACGTGAACCCACACCCTTACAATTGAACCTTTGGCCTAGATTTGAACCCATATGACCCAATTTTGACCCCAAATCACCAATTTTGACTTTAAAAGTCAAACAGGCCCAAATCGATGGAATTCAACTTGAGAATTCGATTCAGGCCTGATAATTCATTTTTCCCTACACACACAAGTAATAATCGAGCCATCCCTGATCCACATAATAGCCCAATTCGATCTTTTACGCGGATAAATACAAAATTTGAATAGTTTGACTCCCAGGGTCAAACCGCGTTCAAATCCATTCCAAATCGTGAAATTTATAACAATTAATCCCCGTAAATCATGCAAAGACTGATCGTGTATGTACCTAGACCCATTACACGACCCAATTCAGTCGATTACAATCGGATTAACGCGTAATTGGAGTCATAATCGTCACCCGTAAAACTCTCAATCGAATAATACGTTAATGGCAAAATTAATCAAATTAAATGACCACGAACCTTCGCAAGGCTCTATAAAATCTCACCCAAACCTCATTTGAGTTTCATTCCATCCCTGTTCGTCGATCTAGCACCCCAAACATTGCCTCGTTCCGGTTAGTCGTCAGGCTTCGTTACGCAACCATCACAGGTATGGTTTACTTCGTTCGATTCGTATTTAATCACTTATCGAAAGCCCCTTATCACTTTACAAAACAACAATCCAAATCGTTTTCAATTTCTGGAAATCTTACGAACCTGTTCATACGACTGTAAAAAGGAAATTTTGATTCGTTTTTGTTAACGCATTTAACCTTATACAATACAAGTTATAACAGCGAACCACTCCCATACCATCCGGTTAAGACGGAAGGCTTGTAGGGGAGTGGTGTGGGTTCGAAACACACACAAACCGGCCTTTTTGCGCGCCCCCTTAACCAGATCCGGCCCCCTTTAAACATCAAATTAAATAGAATTCTGATCGGGTTTAAATCAGATATAGTTCTTTGGTCCAGTGGTTGAACCGGCTGTCTCACACAGAAACCACCCGGGTTCAAGCCGGGTGGTCTGTTTTATTTTTTTAAAATCAATTTTAACAACCCAATATTTTTATAAGAATTATTTTTATAACCTATACCATATTTAGACCAGAATACAATACAACTTCGAAGTTTTTAACATAAAATATCGATTATTACAAATATAGTTGTTTAAAACTCTCATTTTTAATTATTTAAAAATGTGTTTTTAAATAATTACTCAAAATAATTAATTTTCCTAATGCATAAATATATTAACAAGATATAAAATGTATATTCTTGTAAATCATTTATCTCATATAAACATAAATACATCTGAACAAAAACCTCTTTCTAAATATATACACACATATATATACATATATAATATTATTTATTTATCTTTATAATGAATAAAATTATTATTTTGCATCTAGGGTTTTCCTTAACCCGTATTATTACGATCTTGACACCTTGACATAAATAAAAACGCAATGGATTTACTTAATATTTTAAAAATCATATTACTTTTAGCAATGATTATTATTTTTAATTAAATAAATAAAAAAGAGTTTTATTTATTTAATCTTTAACCCTAAAGACACATGATGTTTTCATACTCCCATAGTTACACCAAACTTTTGACATCTTATAATTTCCTACATAAAATAACACAAACTTTATACAAACTCACACCTAACAAGACCCGATGAACAGTAGACTTATCCTTAGACTTATACATATTATTAATTTAAGGTTATTCTTTTCACACTAGGTTAACTTGTGATTTGAGAATCACTCGTGCTTCATACTTGCTCGTATTATCCACCCAACACATACATGTGAGTTTACATAGCCCCATTTTTATTTTGTACTTTTGGGGTGAAACATGATTTACTTTTTGAAACTTTTTGCATAGACTTAAATACAATTCAATAATATGATATTATGTGTTATGTGCTTTATGCTTGAAAACTATGAGTTAAGACTACATATACATGACATTAGTACAATCATTAACTCCGTACAAGCCAACGGTTAACATTGATAGATCTATTGTGTCTGACAAACCCACCCGGTTAGGGTGTTTGTTACCGACTTTACATTAGGGTAACCTGCGTGTTATGCCTCAGTCACAAGGTTTGATTGTACACACTTAGTTTAACTATAGATTCTCCATAAATGCCTTATGCACGTGTATCGTATGAATTGTATAAAATACTTTAAACTTGGTTGTGTGTCAAAACCTATGTATGCTCACCAACTTTTTAGTTGACCTTGTTTTCATCATGTTTCAGGTACTAATGCTTACAAGATGCTTCACTTAGGACCGATGACCTAGAATTTAATTTAAAGAGACTACTTATGTATTTCTATTTTCCTTGTATTGTTGGATTTATGTTTATTTGCGATATGAAATTGGTTGTTTAATTATTTAAACTTTAGTAAACCTTGAGCTTTTGAACAGTCTACATGTCCCGCCCCGACGTATTCCGCCGTCGGTTGGGGTGTGACATGGATGGCTCGGCTAGTACTTCCACCCGAATTTCCTTGGCTAGATGACTGAACGCTACCGAGGCTAGCTTGTTGAGGGCATCAGCCTTTTTGTTCTGGCTCCTTGGAATGTGCATTACCTTGCAATACTTGAAATTAGTCGTCAATTCCTCTACTTTGGCTCTGTATTGCTTCATTGTTTCGCCCTTGATTTCATAGACATTGTTGACTTGGTTTGCCACTAACATGGAATCTACGTGTGCTTCTATCTGGGCTATTTTCATTTCCTGTGCTATACGTAGTCCCGCAAGAAGGGCTTCGTATTTGCTTCGTTGTTAGTGCTTTTGAAGTCTAGTCGGAGTGCATAGGTGAGTTATATGCCTTCCGGGCTAATCAGTATCAAACCTGCTCCACATCCTTCATCATTGGAAGCTCCGTCTGTAAAGAGCTTCCATGGTTCCTGTTCCCCGGCTTTCTCATTTCTTTCTTTTGACACCTCCATCTCCTCTTCTTGGGTTTTTGGCAGTTATGCCAGGAAGTCTGCAATTACTCGCCCTTTGAATGCTGTTTGTGGGCAGTAAGTGATTTGATGATCTCCTAACTCAATTGCCAATGTGGCTAGCCTTCCTGAATATTCGGGTTTCCTTAGGATCCTTTGGAGGGGTTGATCGGTTAGTACCATGATTGGATGAGCCTGGAAGTATCGTCGGAGAAGTCGGGATGCGTAAACTAGTGCCAGAGTTAATTTTTCCATATCTGGGTATCGAGTTTCCGGATCTTTAAGTGTTCTGCTAACAAAATAGATTGGGGTCTGGGTTTCTTCTGTCTCTGTCATGAACACTGCATTGACATCACTTATGGTTGCAGCTAGGTACATAATCAATGTCTCCCTCAGCTTGGGTGATGTTAGTGCCGGTAGGTTGCATAGGTGAGCCTTCATTTCTTGGAATGCCGCTTCTGCTTCTGTCATCCATGCAAAGTCGTTCTTTTTGAGGCAATTTTTTAGCGTTCCCATAAATGGGAGTGACCTGTCAGCCATTCGGGATAGAAATCTGTTCAGCGCCACCAGCCGCCCATTCAGTCTTTGCACCTCTTTTAGCGTTTTTGGGGAGGGCATCTTAACTATAGCTTCCACCTTTTCCGGGTTTGGACGAATTCCTTCTCTAGTCACCATTACCCCTAGGAATTTGCCTTCTACTACCCCAAATGAACATTTCTTTGGATTGAGCTTCAAGCTGGCCTCCCGGAGTGTTTTGAAGGTTTCCTCTACATCTTTGATCATTCCATCTTCTGTTGTGCTTTTGATTACCAGGTCATCTACGTAGACTTCAAGATTCTTACCAATCTATTTTGAAAAAGTCTGATCCATGAATCTTTGGTATGTGGCCCATGCATTCTTCAGGCCGAAGGGCATTTTGGTGTAGCAAAACACTCCTTCGTCCGTGCAGAAAGCTGTTTTTTCTTCATCTTCTAGGGACATTTGTATCTGGTGGTACCCCTTGTATGCATCCAGAAAACACCTTATTGGGAAGTCTGCCAGGGCTTCTACCTTCATTTCCATCTCTTGCAAGGGGTAACAATCTTTCGGAGTTGCTTTATTGAGGTCTTTAAAGTCTATGCACATCCTCCACGATCTGTCTCCCTTTGCTACCATCACAGGGTTTGCTATCCAAGATGGGTATTTGACCTCCCTTACTATTCCTGCTTGTAGTAGCTTTTTGGTTTCTGTGTATGCGGCTTTACGGCGTTCCGGGCCCATACTTCGCTGCTTTTGTCGGATTGGAGCTGTCGTGGGATGTATATTAAGCTTGTGTTCTACCAAATCCCTTGGGATGTGTAACATCCATGATTTCCTTATGCTTTGTTTTGTGCAATAACAATATTTCAACTTCAATTCTGGTTAATTTCATTGTGTCACATTAACCATAATTACAAAAGTGTATTAAACTCAGAATTTCATTCATACAAATTTATCTTTTAGCCTTACAAATATATATATATATATATATGATGTGACATCCGGCTATTTAGAGATAACTCCGTTAACTCAAGTTCTGTTATCTCGCACAAACACAATTAGTCCAGTTAGTCCAAGTTATCCACTCACAAACCCCAGGGACTAATTCTGCCATTCCTCAAACTCAAACACCAAACTACAAGGATTATTTCTGTATTTAATCAAAACTCAAGTAGACACGGTCGCGCCAGTGCACGAGCACGGTCACACCTCGTGCAGTCAAGACGCAGATTAAAGCAGTAACGCCTCAAACCGATCGAATTCGTATCGATAACGCGCAACAATGATGGCATTAATCATCATTAAGTCATTTTAACACGTCCTTAATGACTTTAATCATGAATTAATGGCTTTAAACTCAAAACTGTTGAAACCATCAACGTTTGCTATCAAATTCGACCAATCCGTTCATTTTGTTGCAATAAAACTCTCTGCGCACCTCCTACAGTCCTCTACGAAGCTTTTGCACATTCTAATTTGGCCGGAGAAGGAACCGGAAATGCCAAGGGCTAAGACCGTTTGAAGTCGGAGGTCCATTTGGTCGAACACCATCAATTCGATATCGTTTAAGGTAGTTATTCACACCTACAGTTTCATTTTCATCCGTAGATGGAAAGCCCTAACCCAATTAGGGCTTACAACATAGTATTTGACGTGAATCAGTTCTAGGGTTCATGGCATTTACGTTTTAATCGAACTACACCCTAGACACGACCTCAATTCAATTAAATTTCATGGTTAGATTCGCAAACATCCACTTTTTGAAAGCCCCATGAATCCAACTATTAATAATATAAGATCTAGTCAAATTTTTTTCTGGAGGAAACCAGACACGGTCGTGCTCATTCGTTAGCACGGCCGTACCTCCACTCCAAGCATGGTTGTGTCTCCTGGCTGTCGCGAGCCTAGGCACGGTCGTGCCCTACGCTGGCACGGTCGTGTTTCCCATAGTTAGTTTTTACTTTTAAATCATTTTTTTACATATTCTTTTTAACCCAAATTTCTTTATAAAAATTATTTTATAAAACCACTAGGCTCAGGAATATTTTATGAAGCGAATTATTAACTTATCAAATATAAACAATTATTTTATAGTTTTAGAGATTAAAACCTAACAGTTTTTAGTTAAAAACAACTCGTATTATTAATTATTCAAAACCCCTACGAAATACTATTTAACCAATTATTTTGTACAATCTATAATTTGCATATCTCATAATTTTTAATTGATAGCTAATCTAATTATTTAATTGGAACGTTTTATCTCAAAATTTGATTATTAAATCCAATTGTCTACGTATCCCATTAAGCATCATTTAACTATTTACCCATCCATTTGTAAACAAATTGGTTATTCATGTATTTATATATATAAATATGTATCTAAGTCCTTATTAAACAAACACGTTATTTACACCCTCATTCATCCAAACCCAATTCCTTTATACATTGGTATTTTGAGCATTTTCATTGATACATATATAAATCCAATCATAGGTTAACCCCGTGTTAGCTAAACAACTTGCGAGACTACTCGTACTTGTGATTTCAAGCTACAGATCCAATGTGAATTTACATAGCCCATTTTCCTTTTTGTACATTTTTGTGGTGAAACATGATTACTCAACAACACACTATTTACAATTACATACGTACAATTCTACAATATGAGCATATGTGTTTATTTGTGCTTTGTGCTTGAATACTAACTGTTAAGGCTACATATACATGACATACTCGTGTAATCATTAATACATTACACCAGGATAACATTTTATTATTATGCCCTACATCAGGATAACATGTGTTGTTATGCCCTACATTTACATCAGGATAACATGTGTTATTATGCCCTTCAGTTACAAGGTTACATTTGTGCAACTAGCTTAACTTAGATTCTCCATAAATGCTTTATAAACCATGTATCATGTGATTTGTACACAAAACAATTGAACTTTACTTGTGGTGTTAAAACCTATATTTGCTCACCGACTATTTTTAGTTGACACTGTTTTTTTCATGTTTCAGGTACTAGGGTATGAGATCATATGCAAGATACTATATATAGGATTTGGACTTAGTAAACAAAGAATGATGTAATTAATATATGAAACTTTAATTGATCATGAGCTTATGAACAGTCCACACGTCCGCCCCGACATATTCCGTCGTCGGTTGGGGTGTGATAGGATGCCTTCCATATCCGCCTCTTCCCAAGCAAACAAATCCATGTTGCGGATGAGCAACTCCTTCAAATCTGTCTTTACTTTGTTGGATAGTCGCGCTCCCACTTTGATAGTTTGCTCTGTGAAATCACCATTCATCATCCAAACTTCCTCTTCCTTGTCTCGGCTTTCCTTAGTTCTATCCAATGCAGCAACTATCTCTGCAGCCGTGCTAACTGATGCAATACCTTTTGGGGTGGGGAATTTCATGATTCCGTGATTGGTGGAAACTACTCCCCTGAAGGCGATGATGTTGTTTTTAGAATTGGCTCGTACTATTGAAAAAGTTAGGTTGACAGTATGGAACCCGTCTCCTTCCCCCAGGGTGACAGGCAGGGTTACTTTTCATACTGGCACTACTCTTTCCCCCGAAAAGCCTACCAACGGTAGATGGTCCGGGACTAATCTAGCTTTTAAATCTTCATCCAGACGCTCGAAGCAATGTTCGAACATGATTTCTGCTCCACTCCCCCATCCACATGTATTCTTCCAATACGATGACCAGCTACATTTGTAGAGATGACCAGCGGGCCTTCCTGGATGTCTTTGTCTGTCAGTGATTCGAACGAGATGGATTGCATCATCCATGATTCTAGTGGTGGGGGTTTCCTTTTGTGATCGGACTCCTCTCGTTTTGAACTTCCTCTTGTGTGGATCATTTCCAATCTTCCTCTGTCTTCTGGGGGTGGTTTATGCATGTCTCCCTCAGGTTTTCTATCTCTGTTCCTTTGCTGGCCTATTTCTTTAACCAAGTGACACAGCTTGCCCTTTTTTACCGCCTTCTCTATCTCCCTTTTCAAATGTTCACAATTATCAGTGGTATGACCTCCTATCTTATGGAATTTACAGAATTTGCCCGAGTCTTGCATGTATAGCCGTGGTCTAAAGGTTCTAGGTGGTTGGAAGCTTTGGCTTACTCGTTCTGTTGCCAGAACTTGGCTTGGTGTTTTTGTGAGTGTCGGTCCTACTTTTCACCCCCTTGTCTCCTTGGTTCACTATTATACACTTGTTTTGAATATGGGCTGAATAGTGTAGTGGGGTGGGATGGGATGAGTACCTAGACCTTTCTGGCATCGGTGGGCGAAACCTATGAAGGGAACTGCTTGTTGGAGTATATCTGCCTCCCCTGCTATCTGGTTGCTTGCTTGTCTGTCGGGAGTTTCGGCTGTCCCATTCCCTGGCCCTGTCCGACGTGTCTTTGCCCCGTATGAATGCTCGTACCCTATCCATCTACACATCAAAGCCTTTTGGATAATCTTCCCCCAAATTTTCTTGTAGTTGTGTGTGCCGTACTCCATTGATGAAACTGCTCACCTTCATTTGTTCTGGTACGTCCTCTATCAACAAACTCTCATTAATGAACCGTTCCATGTACTGCTCTACACTTTTGTTTTCCTTTCTTCGGATGTGCATGAACTAGTTGGCGTTCTTGAACCTTTTCTTTCAACTGGATGAAGCTATCTATGCTTTGTGAGGGTAAGGAGTCGAACCATACCCTTTTCGAACCTGTCAGAGTCTGAGCAAACATGTGGCACCAGACCGGGAGAGACCATTGCTCGACGTGGGCCGTGCCATTAAAGGTGTGCAAGTGTGAAACACACCACTTTTAAAAACAAAACTTTAACGCTCGGAAGTCTTAAACCAGGAAATTTTTTTTTTTTTTACCCTCTCCCGTACCGCGAGAAAACAAGCTTCCTCCCTCGCGTATCGCGAGGGAGTCAAAAACTCAGAAAGTTTCCAGTTTTCACACTTAACCATTTTTCCAACCTTTTTCACCAATACATCTAAACATAAAATCCCAAACACTTGGGCATTTGAACACACACTTATACCACCAATTTAACACCAAAAACACGATTCCTAGATTCAAAATATACATCCTTTACGGGAAAGTCAATTTACTTCAAAAATATGCACCTAAAACATATACGGGAACCCGCGATCACCTTGGACTTGACTTGGACTACTTCGGAGCTTTTCCTACAACCACATAAACATATCACCATTAGTATTGAGATATATATCATAACAATAAGTAATTTCTACTTATTTCACCCATTCACCCATTTTGACCCGTTTGCGCCCAAAGATGCATTTGGGTGCAAACACTTGCATTACACCTTGCAAGTTCCATTCTTTACTTAACATAACATCTTCACAGCATTTAATAGTGCATATCATCTTATCGAATTAGCGACTACGGTTATTTTCACCCATTTAACCCTTTTGACCCGTTAATATTCAAATTGATGTTTGATTGCATACCACTTGTATTTCACCTACAAGTTTTATTTACTCTTTACATTATCATTTCATTTATGACACAAAGGTCATAACTTTCTTTCCATTCTTCATCTTGGTACATAGACCAAGATCTTACCACATTTCCATTATGGTTCTTTGACCATAACCTCCCCTTTTCCATTATGATTCTTTGATCATAACCTCCACATATTAGATATAGTATTATAACCATATTCACATTCATACATACACTTATGCATAATCAATTCATTTCATGTATCATTCATACTATGCACAACATAACACATACATCACATATCACATTACTAAGTAAGTGCAAAGGCACTTACCTTGCGGATTTGAAGATCCCGCACCTCCTTCTAGTTTAGCAATTTGATTACCTAAACATATACACCTAGTTCAGTAATCTAAACATACATAAAAATCACTTTAAAACTGAGTTCACAACCCAATTTCCCATTTCCACCCAAAATGACCCGTTTGGGTTATTCCCACATCCAAACACCCCCTTTAAACCAAGAACTCAACCTCTTGAATTCTCCTTCCAATACCTTGACACTAATTTTTCATCAAATTAGTTCTTTAAGTTAATTTTGGGTTTGTTTATGTGTCTAACATCATAAAAACACCTAATCATCAATAATTCAACATTCTAGCATTATGATCCAAACACCCCCAATTTTCACCATATGAACCCTAACTTCTCATAATCAAAATTAAAGGGTTCTAGGATGTTAACCATCATTCTTTAACTTTAGTTTAGCTAGATTATCAATAATCTAACACCATTTCATCACATGCATACAAAATTTTGGGTTTCACCCAAAACCCACCAAGAACACATACATGGTGGAATCAAGAGGAAGAGAATCACTTACTTGATGTTATGAAGGTGTTGTGTGAGCCAAAACCTTCACAAAACAAGCCTCAATTGCATGATTTGAGCTTCAAACTTGATTTCTCTTTTTTTCTTGATATGAACGACCCCAACAAGACCAAATGCTGAATTTTGACTTTCATATGGTTAAATATGGCAGATTTGCCATATTTACCATTTCAGTCCCTTAACTTCCATTTTACCCATTTCGTTCTATAGTTAGTTAAAACTAACATAATCCCATTACAAACTTGAAACCCACTTGTTTCAACTTATTTATACAATATTATTTTCACCATAATATTAAATATAAATATTTAATTATTTGAAGACGAAACCCGGATTTTGGTTCGTTACAAATCACCTCACCTTATTTGGGTTTCGTCCCCGAAACCCGACTTCACATAAAAAGGTTCGGGTAGAATTTGAGCATTTCTTCCTCGGTTTCCCAAGTCATTTCCGCCCCCTTTCTATGCTTCCATCGAACCAACACTTGGCTAATCTCTTTATTACGCAACCGCTTCACTTTCCTATCTAAGATTGTCATCGGTTCTTCCACATAGTTCAACTTTTCATCAATTTCTATATCATCCAATGGAACAAAAGTAGATTCATCCGCTAAACATTTTCGCAAATGAGACACATGGAACGTGTTATGAAGTCTACTTAGTCCCTCCGGTAACTCCAATCGATAAGCTACCGCACCCACCCTTGCCATCACTTTAAACGGTCCAATGAAACGTGGGCTTAACTTCACCCGTTTCCTAAACCTTATCACCCCTTTCCAAGGAGAGACTTTCAATAGCACAAAGTCCCCCACTTGAAACTCAATCGCTCGCTTCCTATTATCCGCATAAGATTTTTGGCGATCTTGCGCCGCCTTTAAGCGAGCCTTTATTTGGTCAATACTATCATTCGTTTCCATGACCACTTCCTTGCTGCCAAGTTCCCGTTGACCAATTTCACCCCAACATACGGGTGTTCTACATTTCCTCCCATACAATGCCTCAAAAGGCAGCATACCAATGCTAGAATGGTAACTATTATTGTATGCAAATTCCGCCAACGGTAAATGGTCGTCCCAACTACCCCCAAAATCCAAAGCACACGCGCGTAACATATCCTCGAGCGTTTGAATCGTACGCTCGCTTTGCCCATCCGTTTACGGATGATAAGCGGTGCTAAGGTTCAACCTTGTCCCCATATCCTCATGGAATTTCTTCCAAAAAAGAGAAGTGAATCTCGTATCCCGGTCCGAAATAATTGACACCGGCACCCCATGGCGTGACACAATTTCTTTCACATAGATTTCCGCTAGTCTATCCGACGAGTACATTTCCTTTATTGGGAGGAAATGTGCACTCTTTGTCAACCGATCCACTACTACCCATATAGCATCATAACCTTTTCGAGTCTTTGGTAGTTTAGTGATCAAATCCATGGTTACATTTTCCCACTTCCAAAGCGGTATTTCGAGCGGTTGCAGCTTTCCATACGGCTTTTGATGCTCCGCCTTAACCCTTAAGCATGTGAGACACCTCTCCACATACTTAACAATATCACGCCTCATACCCGGCCACCAAAAATGACACCTCAAATCATAAAACATCTTCGTGGCCCCCGGATGGATAGAATATTTGGATTTATGCGCCTCGTCAAGAATAGTTGTCAAGACACTTGACAACCTAGGTATCCAAATTCTATCAAAGCATGTCTTCAAACTCATGCTATTTTCACCAAGCTTATCAACATAGGCAATCATCCGTTCTTTCTTCAAGTCACCACCAAGTGCTAACACTTGGGCCTCCCGGATTTCATCAATAAGAGATGATGAAATTGTCATCTTAAATGACTTCACCTTGATAGGTGAATGACTTGACTTTCTACTAAGCGTATCCGCCACAACATTCGCTTTACCCGGATGATAAAGTATCTCACAATCATAATCCTTAACCAATTCAAGCCACCGTCTTTGCCTCATGTTGAGGTCCTTTTGGTCAAAGAAATATTGGAGACTTTTGTGATCCGTGTAGATCGTACACTTAGCACCATACAAATAATGCCTCCAAATCTTGAGCGCGAGAACCACGGCTGCAAGCTCTAAATCATGGGTTGGGTAATTCACCTCGTGAGTCTTTAATTGCCTAGATGCATAGGCAATCACTTTCCCCCTTTGCATCAAAACACACCCCAACCCCGAATGCGAGGCATCCGAATAAACAACAAAATCCTCGGTCCCGTCCGGCAAGGATAAAACAGGCGCCTTAGTCAACTTTTCTTCCAAGAGTTGAAAGGCAGATTCTTGCTCGGGACTCCAAACAAACTTTGTCTCCTTACGAGTCAACTTCGTCATCGGCAAAGCAATCCGAGAGAAGTTTTCGATGAACCTCCGATAATAACCCGCTAACCCCAAGAAACTTCTAATCTCCGAAGGCGTCTTCGGTGATGACCATTCTTTAACCGCCATAATCTTGGATGGGTCAACGGTAATTCCTCTTTCATTAATCACATGACCCAAGAATTGGATCTCGCGCAACCAAAATGCGCACTTGGAGAATTTAGCATAAAGCTTCTCCTTTTGCAAGACTTCAAGAATCTCACGCAAATGACAAGCTTAATCACCCTCGCTCCTTGAATAGATGAGAAGATCGTCAATAAACACAATGACCGAACGATCAAGGAACGGTCTACACACCCGGTTCATGAGATCCATGAAAACCGCAGGTGCGTTGGTCAAACCGAAAGGCATAACCGTAAACTCATAGTGACCGTAACGAGTGCGAAAAGCTGTCTTATGAACATCCTCTTCCTTCACTTTCAACCGATGATACCCGGACTTCAAGTCAATCTTAGAAAACCATGACGCCCCTTGCAATTGGTCGAAAAGATCGTCAATCCTAGGCAATGGGTACCTATTCTTCACTGTCAACTTGTTCAACTCCCGGTAATCCATACACATTCTCATGCTCCCATCCTTCTTTTTGACGAAGAGAACGGGCGCACCCCAAGGTGAAACACTTGGGCGTATGAAACCCTTGTCAAGTAACTCTTGTAATTGCTCCATGAGTTCTTTCATTTCTGGCGGTGCCAATCTATAAGGCGCTTTAGCTACCGGTTTAGCACCCGGCATCAAGTCAATTCCAAACTCTCTCTCCCTATCCGGCGGAATCCCCGGTAACTCGTCAGGAAACACATCTACGAATTGGTTCACGACCGGTACATCGTGAATCTCCTTTACTCTTTCATTCACATCCGCGACACAAGCCATGAACGCCTTGCACCCACGCGCCATGTACTTGGTCGCCTTCACATAAGTGCACAACCTTACTTTACCCTTTTTATCACCTTCTATGTAGATGGACTCTCCCGATGGGGAAACAAGTTGGATCGCCTTCGGTCCACATAAAATACTCGCGTTATTCTTTGACAACCAATCCATCCCCACAATAACATCAAAATCTCCCATAGCCATAGGAATCAAATCAATAAAGAAAGTTTCGCCCCCCGCTCTCAACTTACAATCTCTAAAAATGTCAAAGACAAGGAAACTCTTATCATTAGCCGCTTTGATTTCTAAGGGTTCATCTAACTTGCTACTTACAAAAGAGGAATGCTTAAAAATTTTCAAGGAAACAAAAGAACGGCTAGCCCCCGAATCAAATAGAACTAGTGCAGGTAATGAGTTAATCTTGAATGTACCTGACACCACCTCCGAGTTGTTCTTTGCCTCTTCCGCCGAAATGTGGAAGGCTCTTCCTTTTGGCTTTGGTGTCTCCACTTTCTTTCCACTTCCACCTTGCTTTAACTCGGGACAATCCGCCCTATTGTGCCCGGGTTTATAACAATTGTAGCATATATGCACTTGGCTTGAACACTGATGAGCAAAATGCCCCGGTTTTCCACATTTATAGCAGTTTTGAGATCCCTTCCGGCACTCCCCAATGTGCTCCTTTCCACAAATTTTGCACCCACGCGACGAAGGCTTGATGAACTGCTTCTTACTAGGGCTCCCGCCCTTTATCTTACTCACCACTTGATCCACTATTTCACGTTTCTTCTTTTCTCCCCTAGCTTCTTGCCTCCTCAACTCCACCTCTCTTTCCCGACACCTGTTTATTAAGTCTACAAGTGTGGTAAATGAGGATGGAGATATGCTATCCCTGAACTCCACCGTCAGCATAGCATAGAACCTGTCAATCTTGGCTTTCTCGGTCGACACCACATCTGGACAGAACTTGGCCCGATCGAAGAAAGTCCCAGCTAATTCATCAATAGTCTCTGTCGTCTGCCTCATGAGGAGAAACTCCTCGGTCATCCTGTCAATAGCGGCCTGTGGGCAATGGTACTTTAGGAATGCCGCTTTAAACTCCTCCCATGACATGGAGGTCACCCCTCTTTCACCCTTCTCCTTTCGGAGATTTAGCAGCCACTCCTTAGCCCGCCCAGTCAAAAGTGGCACGCTAAACATCACTCTATCATCCGGCTTACACCTTGTCGTCTCAAAATTTGACTCCATGTCTACCACCCACCTGTGGCTCAGAATCGGGTCCACTTGCCCGTTATATTCCTTGGGCTTGATCACCATGAAATCCTTCAGTGTACAACCCCGAGGTTCCTTATCTTTCTCTTTCATGATCTCCTCGAGAGAGAGTTTAAAAGTCCCCCTCATTTATTCCATCAACAGATTTGTGGCTTGCTCAAAGGCCTTGGCCACCTCCTCTTTTATCAACTCTTGGATCCGTGGATCCAACGGTTCCCGATTGCTCGATTCTTCTGCCATCTTTTAACTGGGAATTAGAAACAAACACCTTAACACCCTTATACTATCAATACCTTAAATACTTATCACACTTACACCCCTATATGTATTAAGTATATGTATACTTATCTACTTATATACATACATACATATATAATCATCTTCACCTAATCCTTGTAAATGTTCATTGTCATATGGTTATTATAAAGACCCTTGCACATCTCGTCATATTAATCATATTGGCCAGACATGATTAATAACGCGCTATGCCCAATTGCAATTATCATATTCATATAACAAATCACAAGACAAGTTTCGGCACACATAACACTTTGCCAATCATTCATACATATACATAAACGCCATATGGAATTATCATTAATCATAACATTACTAACCTTTCATTTCCGAAAGCTCCGAGTCTTAGTCAAGTCCTTCTTGGATTCTCGTATCACCCCCCCCCCATATCAAGAGCATCCGGTTTGAGTTTGGTGCCACTCACACCAAATCCCTCAAACCATTGCTCTGATACCAAGTTGAAACACACCACTTTTAAAAACAAAACTTTAACGCGCGGAAGTTTTAACCCAGGAAAAAAAAAAATTTTACCCTCTCGCGTACCGCGAGAAAACAAGTTTCCTCCCTCGCGTATCGCGAGGGAGTCAAAAACTCAGAAAGTTTCCAGTTTTCAGCAGTTTTCACACTTAACCATTTTTCCAACCTTTTTCACCAATACATCTAAACATAAAATCCCAAACACTTGGGCATTTGAACACACACTTATACCACCAATTTAACACCAAAAACACGATTCCTAGATTCAAAATATACATCCTTTACGGGAAAGTCAATTTACTTCAAAAATATGCACCTAAAACATATACGGGAACCCGCGATCACCTTGGACTTGACTTGGACTACTTCGGAGCTTTTCCTACAACCACATAAACATATCACCATTAGTATTGAGATATATATCATAACAATAAGTAATTTCTACTTATTTCACCCATTCACCCATTTTGACCCGTTTGCGCCCAAAGATGCATTTGGGTGCAAACACTTGCATTACACCTTGCAAGTTCCATTCTTTACTTAACATAACATCTTCACAGCATTTAATAGTGCATATCATCTTATCGAATTAGCGACTACGGTTATTTTCACCCATTTAACCCTTTTGACCCGTTGACATTCAAATTGATGTTTGATTGCATACCACTTGTATTTCACCTACAAGTTTTATTTACTCTTTACATTATCATTTCATTTATGACACAAAGGTCATAACTTTCTTTCCATTCTTCATCTTGGTACATAGACCAAGATCTTACCACATTTCCATTATGGTTCTTTGACCATAACCTCCCCTTTTCCATTATGATTCTTTGATCATAACCTCCACATATTAGATATAGTATTATAACCATATTCACATTCATACATACACTTATGCATAATCAATTCATTTCATGTATCATTCATACTATGCACAACATAACACATACATCACATATCACATTACTAAGTAAGTGCAAAGGCACTTACCTTGCGGATTTGAAGATCCCGCACCTCCTTCTAGTTTAGCAATTTGATTACCTAAACATATACACCTAGTTCAGTAATCTAAACATACATAAAAATCACTTTAAAACTGAGTTCACAACCCAATTTCCCATTTCCACCCAAAATGACCCGTTTGGGTTATTCCCACATCCAAACACCCCCTTTAAACCAAGAACTCAACCTCTTGAATTCTCCTTCCAATACCTTGACACTAATTTTTCATCAAATTAGTTCTTTAAGTTAATTTGGGGTTTGTTTATGTGTCTAACATCATAAAAACACCTAATCATCAATAATTCAACATTCTAGCATTATGATCCAAACACCCCCAATTTTCCCCATATGAACCCTAACTTCTCATAATCAAAATTAAAGGGTTCTAGGATGTTAACCATCATTCTTTAACTTTAGTTTAGCTAGATTATCAATAATCTAACACCATTTCATCACATGCATACAAAATTTTGGGTTTCACCCAAAACCCACCAAGAACACATACATGGTGGAATCAAGAGGAAGAGAATCACTTACTTGATGTTATGAAGGTGTTGTGTGAGCCAAAACCTTCACAAAACAAGCCTCAATTGCATGATTTGAGCTTCAAACTTGATTTCTCTTTTTTTCTTGATATGAACGACCCCAACAAGACCAAATGCTGAATTTTGGCTTTCATATGGTCAAATATGGCAGATTTGCCATATTTACCATTTCAGTCCCTTAACTTCCATTTTACCCATTTCGTTCTATAGTTAGTTAAAACTAACATAATCCCATTACAAACTTGAAACCCACTTGTTTTAACTTATTTATACAATATTATTTCCACCATAATATTAAATATAAATATTTAATTATTTGAAGACGAAACCCGGATTTTGGTTCGTTACAAAGTGGTCTTCCGGGTCTTGGCTGCCATCGTACTTACTGATACACGTTGGCATTTTAAGCTTAGCCGGGAATGGTGCCTTTGTCAGCCGGGTAGTAAACTTGGATTACTCCGCCAAGTGGTCCGGTCTGTAAGGTTTAGTTAGGTCATCCTCTGCTATTTTCCCCTCCGGGCCGTTTTCGGGTTTGTTGCTTGTGTTGTCCGCTCCCGCCACCTTACCGGCCGTCAAGTGTGGTGTGAGCATTGTCAACAATTGGTTTAGTAGGTTAGGTGCATCTTTAGTTGGCGCGTACATGTTGTCTTCTTTTTGCTTGCCCTGCCGAGTTACTCCAGCATCGGCCGGGCCTTCCAGCTGTTTGTTTTTGTCTGTTGCATCCTTAGTTGTATCAAATACCAATTTTGTTCGAACTTCAGCGAGCTTATCTGCTCTGTCCAGAGCTGCTAGCTCCGCCCGGTGTTTATCCCGGTTGCTTCGGACGAACTCTAGGGTGATTTGAGCTGTTGCACCGGATGCTTCTTGATCAGAGTCATCCAATGCATCTTCCACCAAAACATATTTTTCTAAGAATTCCTTCGTCTGACTTTCTTTCTCCCTACCTTCCCCTCCTTCAACGGACAACGTTCCTTTCAATGATACGTCAGGAGTGGGTGCTGGAGAGGGATTTTGCTGCTCGTTTGACATGGTGACTGTGTGAGATTAGGGTTTCATGTTGTTTTTCTAGCTGAGTTGGTTTTATGGTTGATCCAATTTGGATGGCGCCACTGTAAACTCCAAGATCTCCGGATGGTCAGGTTCTCCTAGAGTCTCCAGAAGGGTTATACTGAGCTTGACCTAGCAAAACAAGAACACCGTTAGTCTCGTCACAGTGAGGACCCCGGGGGGTGTCGTTGTGTGGCCTCCGGCGTAAGAGTAAGTATAGGGTGTGAATGAATATGGAGTAAGTGTGAGGAATGAATGAAAACATGAACATTACCTTGGGTTTGATGGGTTATTTATATCTGGTGATTATTTGTTTTTAGCCTAGAGCGTATCTTTGTCTTATTGGCCTGGATATGTAATGTCTGAGCCATTGTTTAAGGTTGTTAGTAATGGTTTATGAATTGTCAGGTCTGCTCTATTTATTGGTTTGTATTTTGACATGTGGATTCTTGTCTCCTTTTTACCGTTAGCTCTTTGTCTCTTTCTCCTGAACATGCCCGGGTCTCGCCCATCAGTCGGGTCTTTAACTAAAGCCCGGCTTTTGAGTTTATAGGCCCGACCTTAGGTTACTATATTTTTGTAAGTGTTTGTCCGGACTTGGGTTTTGGGATATGTCCGGTCTTTTTTTCCGGACCATATCCCAACAGTATTAGAAACCAGATTGGTCATTAAACCGGATTGTACGAATTTCTTCCTATACCTAAAAGAAAAAAGACCAGTCAAATCATATTAAAAAACCCAAAGACATCATAATTAATTTTAAAAATTATTTATATATTATATAGAAGTTAAATACTATATTGTAATGTTATATTTAAAACAATAAAAGAAATATATTATTTTAATAATGAAATAATAAAGAGATTTTTTAATGATAGAGTATTTAATTTAGCTGTGGGGAAATAATGACTTAATATTTTTCTATATTAGTTTAAAAAAAATTTCCACTGTGTATGAGAGGTCTCATGTTCAAAATTTATAATAAAAAAAAATTGCAAAAAGGACATAAAATTTACTCAAAACCGTTCAAAATAACCGGTTCAACCGCCACTCATTAAAAGCCGGTAGAGTCGGTACTTTTGATATTAGGACATAATTACGAAGTTACTTTAAAAATGCTAAGAATAAATTGGACAAAATTTGATATATTGCAATGGTAGAAACAAAACAAAACACTTTACAGTATCCGACTCTATAAAAATGATAAAAAAAATGGTATTATATTTAATTATAAGCATTTTATTTTTAAATATTTACAAGACACTTCTATTTAATTTATTTTCTTTGATATTTGGTAATTTCGGTTTCAACGGTTAGTTGCTTAAGAGTTGGCTTTTACTATGTGTGGGCAAGTACTAGACTCGAACATAAATTTCTTGTATCCCCTCTAAGTTAGAAGCATTACGGTGTGTTCCTGAGTCTCATATAAGGAGAGAAAAGAATGAAAAAGAAAAGAAGAGGGAAGAAAATCTTGTTCCAGAGTTTTTTTTAAATGGGGAAAAGAAAGGAAATTGGGTGAAGTGTGTTCCAGAGATTTTTTTAATGAGGGAAATGGAAAGAAAACAAGACTTATCTTTATCCTTTCAAAATGGAGTGATTTGGAGAGAAAAGAAGAGAAGGGAAAAGAAAAGAAGAGAAAAGAATCTTTTCTTTTCTTTTCTTTCTTTTAGTAAACTCGTGAACACAGCGTTAGTCCTCAAGGGGACATCTCGGTGATAAAATGGTGTGTTTCAGAATCAAATGATTGTGAGTTCAAATCATGCGGAGTGCAGATGTGGTGATTTGAAAAGTAGAGTAGATATAGAACAGAGAGTGTAAATTCGTCAGTAAAAAAAGTTAGAAGCATTAATTTATACGTCAGAAACTCAAGGAAAGATATAGATATTATTGAAGATTTAGTTAATATTGACGGCATTGCAAAAGTTAATTTAAAAAAATTATTGTTATGTTATTTATTAAAGTCTCATAATTTCTAATCGTTATATTCGTGTAGGTATTTCAAAAAAGCTATAAATAATTCAAAGAAACTTTTAGAAAGATTTTGGAAGTGGATGTGGGTCAAGTTCTCATTAATGTGCACATGTTTTTTTGGATTGTTAATTTTAAGCACGTATTTATTTTCTTGATTGGTTTTTTTTTAACGTATTTATTTTTTCATCGGAAGAAATACATGTTTATTCGTTACATTGAACTATTGAAGTTCACTGCCACATGTTGGCGTCTCGGTAACATGAGACACGACCTCTACTTGGTATAAGGAAATGGAATGGACAAATAAAAGAAATAATTATTTCAATGTCTTGTTTGTTTACCCTATGAAAATAAAATTAATTAGTACTTCGTACTGTTTGGTAGACAGAAAATTATTTTTAACTTAATAACTATTTATATCATGGTCGGGTAATGGGACGGCTAGGTTCATAATTTGGTAAGTAAATCTCTGCGTATTCGAAATTAGAACTCGAATTAGAGATGGATTTAAATCTGAAATAATCTCCGTTTCTCATTCAAAAAATCTCTTGTTTGTATTTACATGCTTCAAAGGTTAGATTAAACAACAAAATTGCGTTTGATTATTATTAATATTATTATTATTTTTTTTTAGAACGGAAGTATTTTCCCTATTCCGTTGACATTTGAGAACAACCCTACCAAATCCTTCCGATAAGGCAGATACGATTTCCTCTTTCCAACTTCATTTTCCGCTCGTCTTTGCACGTAAAATTGCTCGTGAACCGGAGTTTGCGCCTTCCACTGGAGGCCGCCGGAATTCCGTTTTTGTTTTGGAATATCCGCCTTTTTCGGTTCACTATTGCTCCGGCGGAGCAAATACCGGAATCTCCACCTTTTCGATCCAGATCCAGTAGAACTACTCTTCTTGCATTTAGTTGGTCTCCACACGCAATAAGGTACACTTTCCAACTCGTCAGCTTCTGATGACGAACACGAACATGATTCTCCTCGTTTATCAATGAACATATTCCCTAATGAGTCTATAATGGCCGAAGAAGCTTCAATTCCATCATCCCTTGCTTTAATTTCACCAACTACGTCATCGTTTATTAGAAGATCACGATTGAAAACAGGAAAAGCTATCAAACTTCGTTTCACTGAAACTTGTTCGTCGCTTAAGAACTCAAAATCGACGTCTTCAGTTTCGTATAATCGAGCTAATTCGTCTTCACGGATTGCTTTGTGGACCGCCGTGGATGTTGTACTATCGGAAGAGTAACAACTGAAGCTCGGAGCGTATCCAGAATCTTGGATTTTGGCTTGCATTTGGATGAAAATTGTTTATATGAAAGATTAGTTGATGAATGAGTTAGGGATGAGATAAATGTAGGTATTTATAGTGGCGGGTGAGTGGACTCTTTTTTCTTTTCAATCACGTAATAATTTCAGGTGATGTAATCCTTTACGTCATTAATAAAGTAAAGCAATAGTAATATGGTTACTTTCTTTGCTCGTGGGCCTCATAATAATGTGGTGGGAAATTTTAAAGATTCCAATAGTGAATCTGTGATTAAATCCTAAACTAAATCTTTAGCAATTAGATGAGATTATAATGAGTTACAACACAAGATCAATTACAAAAACTCTAAACAAGCTAAATCAAACGCAAAGAAAAGGAATCATCAAATGCAGATGAAACCCTAGCAATATCAGAGAGAATACGAACGGATGGGCATGGGAGAGAATACAGAAAGAGCTCATACACCCTCACTTCCTCTCTGTGGATGTTGTTTGTTTAACAAACAAAAGTGTCATTACGTGAGTGTCCGAACTACGTGGCGAGACATCATTTCGTTATACCAAGGTCTTTCATATCATATTATTTCTTTAATAGTTATGTAGTCTTTCAATATCTTCAGGAGATCTGACGATTATTAAATTATCGACATATACTACATTATTATAGATGTTAATATTTTGATAGAGGCACTTGGACTACTTATATCAAACTTTGCATCCCTTATTTTCAAGATATTTACTGAGTCGATTGTACCACATACAACTATATTGTTTGAGATCATGTAGGGATCTCTTTGGGATTTATAGTCACATCTAGTGTTAATAACTTTAATGCTTATGACATTTTTAATCATTTAAGGATTTTCATTTAGATTTCATATCCAAATATCCCCTACAATCACGTGATGACATCCATAATTTTAATCTAAAGTCCTTTTAAGGGGGTGTTTAGGATTACTTATTGACTTATTACTTTTTGTAACAAGTCAATAAGTTATAAGTATGTTTGGATATTGTAAAAGAACTTTTTAAAATAACTTTTAGAAAAGGGATGATAAGTTGTTTTTGAGAAGTTATAATTTTTAACTTTTCATTTCTCCTTATTACTTTTAGGGAGTAATTTTTTATTAATAAATCATTTTCCATTAATAAGTCAATCCAAACATTTATTAAAAAACAACTTATTGACTTATTGATTTTTCCCACCACATAAGTTAATTCAAACACTTTTTTTTTAAAACTTCTTTTCAAAAAGTAATAAGTTAATAAGTCATTTTGACAAAAATAACTTTTGGGGTTAATAAGTAATCCCAAACACCCCCTAAGACTACGAGGCCGATTGACTTCTAGGATTTGAAGAAAACCTTTATGTTACAAATTGTGCCTTACACCGCAAAATCTCATTTTACATTTATTTTTATTTAAAGACATACATTTATAAACTTACTGGTTTAACGTTTATGGGTGTTCGGAGTACTGGTCCGAAATCATGTACTCTTTAGGAGTTTTTGGAACATAATCTTCTTCATTATGTATATTATTTCGGTTCCATATTATACTATTAAGTACATAATTTATTAAAATCTCATATTTATTTGGTATCTGCGTTTCTCCAGAAGCTCGATTATCCTCTTTTGGGGATTTGTTTATCTCTTCTATGATTTTATCAATAACATATTCGAGGGTTGTGTTAATCTCTTCTGAGATTTTATCAATAACCACATTTGGGGTTTTGCCTGTAACCTTTTATAGAGTCTCACCAATTGCATTATCCTACTCCTATATATCATGGATTTTTATCTTTGGAACCGATTTTTCTCCCACATTTCTTTGTATGGCAATCGCTTTTGGAATTAATTTAATTCGAGTGCCCATCAATCTGGCTCTTTTGAAAACTCAAAAGATCAATTTTTATTTTCACGTGTACTTGATGCTGGTATGTGCGACTTTATCAATCTCTTTATGTATGTGAATGCATCTGATAATTCATTTGCAAATGTATGATATTTTGGACTTTAGATTCACATTGATAACTTTACGGGTCGAATTTTAATAATGATGATGTGTTCCACGTTATTTATTGTGTTACCAGTCTTTCCTTATGCACTCTCCCTGTAAGACTGGGAATATAGTCTCACTAAATTTGCAGTTAACATATTGTATTGTAAACATGTCTCATTTTGATACATTATGGTGGATACTTTATTTAAAAATTTACTACAACACAACTAAGTCATTTGTCTTAATTGAAATTAGAATTTTCACAAAATAAGAGTAAGCATCCTAAAAGCATAATACTTCATTCAAAATTAAAGTCATATACTTGAAAAGGATTGTCGTACCATGTAAATCACTTGGCATTAAATTTAAATTGCATGTGTTAGTTAAAATGTGAGAAAATAAAATAAAATTATGCTTATAGTGTGCTTATGTATATGCATTATTTGATTGTATTCACTTATATGTTAAGCACAATCAAATATTTTTAGGAGAGACAATTAAATTGATTGTTATAGCGACATACAGAATGGCATGCCCTCATATAAAAGATGACAATTTATATCTCAACAGGGGCGGTCTAGTGATAAATTGTGATCATTTATTTAATGATTCAGCTAAACTGTTTTATGTGTGAACATAAACTACTATATGTTCAACATTATCCCGAAAGACATAAACTAGTCGTTAAAATCTTGGGATGTGAAATATCATGTATATTAATCTAAATTCTCATGTATCACTAACATGTTGGGTAGCTAAAAGACTCACATGTGATCATATGAGGAGCACCTCTTAAGATAATAAAATATTAAAATGGTTCACATAGATATTAATATGTCCGCATATGTGTCATTAGATTCTTTCAAAATATAAGATGAATACCCATTAAACGCCTCAAAAAATACCCAATAAAACCACCTCTATAAATACTTAACCGCCTCTAAAAATAAAACCCCTAAACCGCCCTAAAAAAACGGACCCATTTTTTTATGGGACATCTTTTGAGGCGGTTCTAAACACAAAATACACTGCCCCAATAAATCACTTTTGTACTAGTGAAAGTATAGGGTTGAAACTGATTTCAATCGTTCAACCAAACTTAGTTTCAAAATTGGGTTTGGTTTCCAACCAAGTTCTATTTGCAATTCTAGGCTTCTAGCGAGAACAACTTTAGTAGATCAATCTATGTTGAACCTAAACCCGTGAGTGTATCCTCTGGACCTCTGCAAATGGATTTAATGTTACAGTTCATTTATCATTTTTAATAAGAAATCATGTAGATCTTGAAGGAAATATTAATGTTAAAATATTGTGATATTATGATTTAAAATATGCAACTCTAAATTAAATAAAAAAGGTTTGACCATCTAGAAGAGTATCACTATGAAATCCTTGACGTGAGTTGTGCAGAAAGCAACGAACCAAACTTTTAAACAAAGGAGGTAATTACTTCACACATCTATTCTACATGTTTTAAAACAATATATTGTTTGTGATGTATGAATTATCATGTTTTGTAGAGTAATGTAAGATTTTGATTTTTAGTATTTGAATGCATTAACTTGTTATATGAAATCACATCATACACCAAGCCAAACATTAAGTGAATACAAGGAGTGTTAATCGCCTCATAAACAATAATATAAGAGTATTAAGATCTGAAATGACGGTTAACATATCATTTACCAACATCCGAAATGAAATCAAGTTGCCATCGTTTTTCGATTTATGTTCAAACAAACATTGACCATCGCTTTCTCATGTCCCCACCACTGTCAACGCCTCCTACACCGACGACAATTGAAGGGTGACGCCATGATCTTGAAAACCAAGTACATCAATGGTGACAAACTGTTACGATACAAAAATGGTAACCGAGAGAACAAGAGCTAAAGATAGAGAAGAAGAAATCACAGAGAAGGAGATTAACTCTCAAAAATGGGATAATATCATATATACCCCTACAAACATGGTAAATATCATATATATCTAACCAAAACTAAAAATATCATATATACCCAATTTAAATTATTTGTTACTTTATGATCATTCTACCCTTATCTATTATATGATTTTTTTATAACCTAATTTTTTAGTTTTATCCAATACGTAAAAGATCACCCGTTCTCGTATTCTTGATGACGACTATCGCGATTCTCCAAAGCCATTCAGAAGACATCGATTCAGAAGGGATGATTTCGAGAAAGTTAGAAAACGCTAATGCTATAAAAGAAAATTGATAAAATTACAAAAAAATGAGAAATTAAAAATAATATTTTGAGAAAACTATTTTTTATGGTTAAATATAAAATTTTAAAGTTGAACATTGGTAAATATAAAATATTAAAGTTTAGATAAATAAGGATAAAATGGTCATGTTTTAAATGGTTTTTTATAAAATGAGTATATATGATATTATTATATGTTTGTAAGGGTATATATGATATTTTTAGTTTTTGTTAGGTATATATGATATTTTTTAAGTTTGTAATGGTATATATGAAATTGCCCCCTCAAAAATCATTAGCTCTCCATTTTGTTCCCCATTCGTCTATTTAACGAACTGGAATATTACAAACGTTACACTTAACCCCCTCCTACTTTTACACATTTGACTCTTAACCCCCTATACTATTTGACACCTAACACAAACAAAGGTGATGATAGTTGCTTGTTTCTTGGAGGGTACAAAGCTATATTGGTCGTGATGTGATAATGATGAATCTTAGAATTTGGTTTTTCAAGATTATAATGTCAGATTGCTAGAGATGTGGTGGTTCTTGACATCTTGGGCCTTTTTGCCGCCCCTGGACCAGGAGCATAGTACCGAGTTCAGCCCATATCAAACGGGCCAAGTTGGGCTTGTTACGGTGCTTGTTAACCCAATATCTAAACTTTGATATGGCCACATATTGACATAAAGACTCGAAATTTATCCATGACCACTTATTATAGTGAAAAACATGGATCACATTAATTACAGCTAATATATACATAACACTAGCATTTACATTTTACATATTACATGTTAAACAAAGCCTTCCATACCAAACATACATGGTAGCTACCAAGGCTATGTTGGTAATTTCACAAGTAAACAAACAAAACCCAACCCTATATTTCCCTGTGGCTGTGCTTCATCCTCTCACTCAAATGGTTCATTTTATCCTTCACCCTACCAGGCAACTCACCAGGAGTCACCGCCTCACACCCTTCCGACCGCCGCCTTTGAATTTCATCATGATACATTGGATGAAACCGCGTTTGAAAAGCTCTATAAAGAAAATAAGGCAACAGGGTCGATGCAACCACCAAGAAAGTGGTCATCCAATAAAACGGGCTCGGGGCACACGCTTCCACAAAAACCCGATAAGCTGTTGTTGACCATTTGGGTTTTAAGTACCCGTAAATGACTAAAAATACATACCAAAAAAAGATGCTACCCCAGATGAAGAAGTGTTGAATCCAAGTGAAGTAGTTGATGGATAACGCCATTTGGCAGTTGACAGCCCACACTACACAAGTGTACATTAGGACCCCTAGAATTTCGTAGTCGATGACATGGCCGTCTTCTCGGAAAGCTTGGTGGATTGTGGAGTTTTTGCAAATGAAGAAGATGATCATGGAACTTAGAACACCGTTGAACATCCATCCTAGGATTCTTGGCCAGTTGAAGAGAATGTTCTGCACTCCCTCTTGATATAGCCGCGGGTACTGACAAATTTATATTATGGGTCAGGTACACTTCTTTTCATGTAACCAGTATTTGATAGAACTTAATAAGTGATTTTTAGTTGTTTTGTGCTAATCCAAACATCTTACAAAAGAACCGAAACTATTAAGACACACCAATATGTATGAACTTTTTATATTCATTTAGTCTCTAGTCTGTTAAAAATCCCATAGTATTTGATTATTTATGGTAATGTAGCATGATACTTTAAGGATATACCGTTTAAAATATTACCTTTAGACAGAGTCGTGCGGAGACATCTTGATCAAAAACACCAAGAGCAATGACAGGAAGAGAGGTGAAGAAAACATTGTAAAATGACATGTACCAGTCATTGTAAGCGGGTTGGCCGGAGAAAGAAGCATGGGCCTCAAACCAAAAAAGTGTGAACCCGAAAGCAATGTTTTTGTAGAAGAAGTAACATATCTGTAAAAAGACATAAATATCATTTAAATTCTACTTATATTACATACTGAATATTTTGAATAAAGAAAGAGAATAAGATAATGAAATATGTTTTTACCATCATAGCTATTCGCCTGTAACACCAATGTCCATGTACCAACAATAATCTTTCAAGAAAACGAAATTGAGCTATTGCAAAATCACTTGCCATCACAGCCTGCAATTCATAAAAGAACACAATCAGCAGTCAACTGAAAATACCAAAAACCCATAATTTGTCATTAAAGAAAATAATTTAAACAGAAAGTGAAAAAAGAAACCTGCATTCCTTCTGCACCACTAATTCCAACTCCAATATCAGCTTCTTGAAGCATGCCAACATCATTTGCCCCATCACCAATTGCTAATGTTGTCTTTCTTGTTCCTTCTTTTACCATTTTAGTAACCTGCATCGGTTAAAAAGTAATGCAAGTTTACATTGGCATGAAGTCCATTAAATAAAAAATAATAATAAATGAAGAATATTTAAGAAAATACTTACAAGAGCTTTTTGTTTAGGGGAAGAGCGGCAGCAAATGACAGACGAGCAATCAGTTGCAAGTCTTAAAAATAAACTTTCAAGATTTTTATCAAGAGCATAGGCTAAAGATCTCCCATCAATTATCAAAGCAGAGCTACTTTTAGCTGACTCAAGCTGTGATCTTCCTTCTCTAAGTTGCTTCTCTATGCTTTCTCTAGATGCCTACAAAGAATCAAATTTCTAAAATATTTATCAAGTAAATATGAAATTAATAGATTAAATATTGTAATGAAATTCATAGAGAAACTTTACCTTGGTGATGGCCTCCCTGTCTCCTAGCTTTCCTAAGGCATTAATATCAGGAGAATCTAATGTGATCACAATTTGTTTCATTCCTTGGGCTAGTAAATGACACGCATACCTGTACACGTCGAAGAGTAAAAGTCAATGATTTATGTGAATTTGTAGACAACAAAACTAACACTGAAGTAAATTAATTCTGTGATCATACCCTATATTTATTGCAGTCTCCATCTTATCACCGGTTAACACCCAAATCTTAATCCCAGCATCTGCAAGTTTCTCTATGCATTCAGGAACCTTAAACCAACATAACGTTGTTGAGTGAGAATAGGTTTTAATAATAGCATTTGTAGGATTCTAGTAGAGGTGCCAAAATGGGTAAGGGGTCAAAACAGGTAATTTTTTGTACTGGTTGGGAAAAACAATTTTTGTATAAAAGATTTTTTTTTTTAAATTACTATGTTAGGTATTACCTTATTGTTACAAAATTGATACTATTTTTTTTTAAAATGGGTGAGTCCTGATGGTTGGGTAAGGGGTCGTAAAAGGCAACTTTTACGGGTTGGACCAGGTTGGGTTGACTCAGAACAGTTTTTTGCAGTAAAAATTATACTTTTATAAATAATTAGCGTGTCGGATATTATTTCAAAAACAATCTATCTTTTAAATAATAAGAATACCCAAAAGATTTTTTTTTTTTAAATTACTATGTTAGGTATTACCTTATTGTTACAAAATTGATACTATTTCTTTTAAAAATGGGTGAGTCCTGATGGTTGGGTAAGGGGTTGGACCAGGTTGGGTCGACTCAAAACAGTTTTTTGCAGTAAAAATTATATTTTTATAAATAATTAGCGTGTCGGATATTATTTCAAAAACAATCTATCTTTTAAATAATAAGAATACCCAAAAGATATTTTTTTTAAATTACTATGTTAGGTATTACCTTATTGTTACAAAATTGAAACTATTTTTTTTAAAATGGGTAAGGGGTCGTAAAAGGCAACTTTTACGGGTTGGACCAGGTTGGGTTGACTCAAAACAGTTTTTTGCAGTAAAAATTATATTTTTATTCGGATATTATTTCAAAAACAATCTATCTTTTAAATAAAATGAGTTAGGTTTTATGCAATAAAATACACTAGCTAACGCCCATTTGACATGTTTCCTTTTGAACTATTTTTATTTTACCCGTTTGACCCGTTAGAGATATAACAACTTGAATCGACCACTTCATAAGTAAAAGGGTCAACATTGCCACCTCTAGTTTCTAGAATAATAAGAAAGTATGAAAGCAAAAGATGACACTTTATGCTCACCCCTTTTTGAAGTTTGTCCTCAACTGCTGTAGCACCAAGTAGAATCAAGTCCCTTTCTATCTTCTCAGTAGCAGCATCTACCAAATTGTCCCGATCATTAGAGACTGAAGTTTTTGCTGACAAGAATTCTTCTTTCCATGCTTTATATTCTTCTTCATCAAGAGGGCGATATGCAATTACTAAAGTTCGTAAACCCGCCTCAGCATATTTGTTGATATGATTCTTTGTTTGATCTTCAAATGGTTGACTTTCTTTAGAGAGTTTTTCAAACATGACACTGAACGCATGCAAAAAATAATGTAAATACAGTTTATAATTGTGAGTGATTACGGTCTAAATATTATTGTGTCACCTGTCAGCACCCTTGCAAAGTAAGATGAGCTGATTTTCTGCATTCCTAACAATCACTGACATCCTCTTACGAGCACTGCTGAATTCTATCATATTAAGAAGCTCATATGATCTGTAAATAGCAAAATACTAAAACGATGAAACCAAACTTTTTAAATCATTTTGTTCAAAAACTTGTATGATTATTGAAATAATATAACTTCTGTAACCGTATTTGACATGCTAATTATTTATTAAAGAAAAAGAACTAGGACAAATAGAGTTTCGGGTCAACCCAACCAAAGCGACAAAAATTACCCCTTTTGACCCGTTACCAACCTGACCCCCCCCCCAAAAAAAAAATCCCAAAAAAGAAAAAAAAAATTGGCACCTCTAGAGCAAAGTAATATCAGCTAAAAACTAGTAAAAAGAACTAATTATCTTGATTATTTTCTAGCATATCGTATAATTACAGATAAATAGTTATAGCTTCATAGGTGAGTGAATTATGCAAGTCTGGCAACTGCCTTTTGCATAGCAGCTCTCATATCCACATAAAGATCATTGAAAGAAAAATATCAAATAAGTATATACGAAAAAAAGATTTTATCTCACCTGTCAACCTTTTTTCCATTCTCACATTCATGCAAATAGATGCTTGTTTGTGTCCTTTGAAAGAACTCAAAACCAACTTCTCTAGCAGCTATGACAAAAGCAGCTTCATCTGGTGACTCAGCTTCATATGAAAGCTCACCTGTGTCTTTATTAACATCAGGTATAGCTGTATGGCAAATAGATAATACTCTAAAAAACTTTTGTATAATATCTGAGTTAGGTTCATTCACCCATTGACCATCCATAATCCGTTCATCACTAAAGTTAAAACCTTTAATTGATTTCCCTGATTTCACAGTATGACCATCTGATATGTTTGAGGTATTACCAGCAGCATCAAGCTGCTCAATATTTTTCCTTTTCACCAAAGCTAATTCCACTTCTGTCATACCACGACCATACGAAACACCTGCTATTGAGCACTTAACAAACTCCATTGAGTTGCAGGTTAAAGTACCGGTTTTATCAGACAAAACTGTATCAACCTGACCCAATTCTTCATTCAAATTTGATGTTCGTGCACGAGCTGGTCTGTTTGTTTCTTCATGGTACATGTCTTGATCTTGATTTATGAATATACTCTGCAACACCTTTACCATCTCAATGGAAACATACAATGATATTGGAATTAAGTACCCGTATAACATAAGGCCTGTTAAGAAATGTAGAAATGCAGCTAGCACGGGTCTTTTCGGGTCATAAAGAACAGTTGTACGACTTGGTTCAAGATACCACCTTTTATAACTTCCCTGGTTCAAATCTCTATGGGTTCTTAGCCCGAAAAAGATTGACCCGATGAAAGATATGGAAATCAAAGTGCTGAAGAGAATGTAGATTATTTTGTCCATTCTTCTTTCTATTTTACTTCTTTTAGAAGGTGGGTCCGTAGCATTCTGCATAACTTTAGTATCATGCCCAGTGAAAATAACCACCCCATAAATGTATTCAGTGTTTCTAAGCTTTGAATCTCTTAACAGAATCTGCTGAAGTGAAAGTGGATGAGGATCATTATTGTAGTTTAAGCTCCCAATAAATGAGTATAGATCCTCATTTGGATCTTCACATTTGACCACAGCCTTGAATTGGTGAAATGAGTTGTCATCATTTAAGGAAGCCGTGAAATCAAATGCATGTTTTAATTTCAGATTAGTTTCTCCATCGAGATTCATGGTTTCAACATAACAAATCCCATCTGGGTAGCTTGATGAAAGGAGGAGAAGATCTGCCGGAAAATATTCGTCTTTGTAGACCTTAACAAGATCACCAACACGTAAATCTTTCCATTTCCGTTCAGAAAAAGAGCGGTCTCTGTAAACGTGGATCTTTCGATTGTTCGCCTTTATATCCTGAAATTGATAGAATTCAAAATGAAACATGCGAATTCGAGAACTCAAACCACTTGGCAGGAAATCTAGCATAGAAAATATACACAACTCCTCATTTAAGTACATTATAATCATAATTAAATTAGTGAAAACACTCGTGTTTGGTTTTTCCCTCTTGTTGGAGAGAAATATGCAGTATCGTGACGTCAGTTAATCCAGATAAGATTATACGCATACATTCCCATGCTACGCTCCACGTATCAAACAATCTGGATAGTTGTTTTATGATATTGAACTACAAGGTTAAAGCCTGGAACCAAATTGAAATTATGAACTACATGGCTAAGCCAGAAAAACTATACACAGGAAGAAATTTAATACTTATTTAGTCTAAAATCTTATACTAAAACTTTCAACACCTTTACTAACTACAAAAGTTGGAAACGGGCCGGGCCGAGCCTATCACATATGACATATGGCTAGCCCCTCAGTTTCGGATTCCGATTCTGATGCTATGAATTATGCATAAATTCCACAGAGTATGCCACATGAAGCAAATATATTTGAAAATTTTGACATGAAATATTTCAAAGGTTATCTATGAAAGCAACGTAGCCATAATGCAGATGAGATATACAATTTACCTGCTTCCGACGTCTCCAATCCTCCACACCTTCCTTTGCCATAGTAGCCCCAATCACCACCAACAGAGGAAAAAGAATACTCGAAGCTCGAAACGGTGCCAATGGACTGAATGAAACACAAGCTACAACAAGAAAGTAAATATTCGCAACGCGCCTAAACTGCTCAAACAAAGACTTAGGAATGAAATTGACCGCCGTATACTTCGTCGTCGACACATAATTCCCACGGTATCTGAGCTGAACCGCCTCCAGATTATCCGGATCATTACAATACACAACTCTAGAATATCCTTTTTGTCCGATTTGACCGTGTTCATCCCTCGTTGACGGCCGAAAACACGATAGAGAATAAATTTTACTAAACCGCACCCTCTCATTCCTACCAAAAGCCATCTCCCCCAATGTATACCCCAAAAAAAACCCTAACCTGCTAAAAAAATTAACCTCCGCTCCAAATTCAAATCACACAGAGCTATTACAAATTACACACACTCGGACCATAAAAACACACAGTAAAAGTCAACGTACAGCATAAATCAGAAATACATTCATAAAAACTGCAGAGATTACAGAGCTTTGTAACTATAACTAACATTAGGTTAACAAACTAACATCTAAATACAGCAAAATACAGATCTCCTGAACCTGATCCGAAAAGTTATATCCAAAAACGGAAGCATTGGATTTGAAGTTAAAAGTTATGAAGTGATACGAGTCCTTGTTTTGAAAATGAAATTTGAACGTTTTGAAGTCGAAATTGAGGTGCCGGCGAAGGTTCTAAACCCTAGGAGTAGCGAAATAGAAGAAGAGAGGTGACAAAATTCCTTACTTTGGTCAGAAGTTGCAGAGATCTCTTACTTCCTCCATTAATTCACTGGTTAATGGTGTAGATATGGCTATATTATATGCACATGAGTGTATGTATATTATATGCATATTTGTAGAGCAGTAGTTAGCTTGCTGCCGTCAAAGAGGTTGGGGCGTAGTGGTGAGATCTGAAGTCTCAAGGGACTCGGGTTTAATCCCTGTAATCATCATTAATTTCTGGAACATGCAAATGAGGCCTAGTTCTTAGGCTGATGCACCAGGGTTTTACCCATGTCAATCCAGGGTTCGAGCCTCGGCTGACCGTATTGGGTGGGATTTTTCCTTGGATGCTCTCCAACTCTGACGTCAAGTGGGCCCGGTTAAGACAACATATTGGCCGGAGTTTGACGAGGCTCCCCCATATGACGGAGGGTGCGACGTCACAACATTCGATGTTCGCCGTTCCAAAAAAAAAGTTAGCTTGCTGACCTATTGCCGTTCTTACAAGCAAACAGCACAAAATGATATGCAAAAGTTACTTTCAATAATCAATTCTTTTTGCATATTAATCTTCTAATTCTTACTTGTTCTTATAGGTTAAAAACTTACATATTACACGGGTTAAATAAATCCAAACTTGTTATAAAATAATAGTTTTTATGAAAATTTATATGTTGGATGTCATCAGCCATTGTTAAAATAAGAAATAATAAAGATTTAAGAATTATAAATAACAAATAATGAAGATTTAAGAATTATAAAACTATATTTTAAGATCAGATATAATTGAAATCTTCTTATGATTTAATAAGTTTTAATAAAATATTAGAATAAATTTTAGATATTTAATTATTTAAAATTATTATTATTTAATAGAAGAAAGATGCGAAAACAAAAATCTAGACTTCAACAGAAATCGACACGTGACAGATAAAGTTATTTATTTATTATAATAAGGATCATAGGAATTTAAAAAATATAGTTTGTTTTTTTTTAAATAAAACTAATAAATGCATTAGTTATGTATTCCTAGAATTAAGACTTGCGTGCAATTATTTTAAAATAATATTTAATCTAAAAATATAGAATCATGATGAGAAACAATTTATGAAATTTTACAAAATACGTTACTGTAAATAAAAATATATGATAGTTATTGGACAATGTTTCAACAATCAAATGAATCTTGGATGACTTAGACCATGATTAATACATTTTTTTACAAGATTATTCCATTCTATTTATTTCTTTGTTATACGAAATTAGATTTGAGATAATTTGGAAAAATTAATTTAGTTTTACGTATAATACTTAGAGCATAAACAACCATAAATTATAAGTATGTTGGTATATAAATATTAATTTATATTATTAAAAATTGAAAAATTCATTTTGGGAAAAGAAATTGCCGTACAGATTCCTTCATGCAATGTGAGAAAAAAAATAGACACACGTGTCACACATCTCTCAGTAAAACAAGAAAGATTTCACTTTCCAGAAATAAATGTGTTCATCTATGTAGGTGTCGCCCTCGTAGTAGGCTATGCCAAGATTGCAATTGCTATGACATTTCGTCTTATTAATTATTAATTATATTCTTATATTTATATTTAATACTAGTAAGTTTTTCACCCATTTTCGGTGCCGCGAGTAAAACGTATATTATAAAATAAATTTTTTTAATAAATGTTAGTTTTGGTTACACACAAGGGTCCTCGTGTAACCAAAATGTTGAATATGTAGTTTCATGGTTTTAAATAAAATTTATATTAAAACGTAGATAAAAATAAGGGCGTCGTAACGGGATATTCGTAATTTCATAAAACATTATATGTCAAAAGTTATAAAAGGAAAACAAAATGGTATTTAAAAATAAAAAATTAGAAATATATTATATATGACACGGCTCGGTTTTAAACAAAGTTTATATCGAAAAGTAGATAAAAATAAGTATGTAGCAATGGTACATTCAAAATTTTATAAAACATTATATTTTAAAAGTTATAAGAGAAAAACAAAACATATTGAAAAGTAATTATAATATTAAAATAATTAAATTTATTGGCATTTGGGTAAGGCTAAGGGGAGTACCCATAAGTTTTCACACCTCCACACCCCTCCACGTCAGCGCCATATCAGATTCCACAGTTTTTCCACACCCTTCTACATTTGAGGGAAATTGTTACACATCTTCACACCGTCACGTCATTTTCTTTTTCTAATTTAATTAATTTTATATAACAACTTAAATAAAAATAAAACTAATAAACATTACACATTACATAAAAAACTAAAAAGCATTACATTTAAAATAATTAAAAACATTACATTAAAAATAAATCATTGCCTCATAAGTCATGCACGGATCTTTGCTTGTAAAGATAGGACGTTTTCGAGATGTTCACCCGAAAGGTGTTGGGTATTCAACGTCAACACCTTTAGATCCTTCTGTTCGTTCGCTTTCTCCCGAAATTTGATTTTTTTATTTTCAACAGCATCGTATATGCCGGTAAAACTCTCTATCTTCGCCAACACTTTATCCAATTTTTCGTCCGTAGCCGAGGATGACGTAGCTTTCTCCTTTCCTTTTTGTTTTGCTTTGTCCTTCCCGATTGGACGGGGTAGTTCATCGTCCTCATTTTCTTCGGAAAATTCATTGAGATTGAAGAAACACCGTGCTTCCGATCCGCTAGTCGACGTCCCTTCCCGATTGGACGAATTTCTTTTTAACCCGGTCGATTGGGGTCGAATCATCTTCGGCGCTTTATGCCATTGTGAACAATTCTTTAAAACTTCCCAGCAATGTAAAAAGTTGAAAGCTTGTTTTTTCAACTCTATATATTTTTGTAAACAAGCGTTCAAGATATCGGCGTCGTTTTCACCACTTTTGCGGTTATTGTTTCGGTTATTATATATAGCGCAAAACTTCGCCGTTTTTGTACGTATCTCCCGCCACTTTGAAGTTATTGTGTCTTGTGAGCGGTATTCTCCACTACGCATTTTAGTGTGGAACTTTTCTAAAATACGTTCCCACATATATTGACCCGATTGAGCGTTTCCGACTATTAGATCCTCGGATATATCCACCCACGATTTTGCTAACGCCTCTTCCTCGTCGCGTGTCCACTTTCGAGGTCCGGTAGATCCAACTATTTTTTTCTTTTTGCGAGATGATTCGGTTTGGGTTTCGGGAACGACCTCGGGTTCGGTTTGGGTTTCGGGAACAACTTCGGTTTCGTTTTCGAATATAGGGGAGTATTCTTATTGTGGATTGGGTGATGGTGTAGGTTGTTGCGGGGAAAAAGGATAGAAGAGTTGTTTTAGTTGGTAGTTCTAAAAACCGAATTGTGGGGAGCCGCCTTGAAAGTATTGACCGGGATGCGACAGAGGTATCCAAAACGGATTGGTGTTTAGTTGGTTGGGATTGTTCGGTTGATTGGGATGATTCGGGTCCATATTTTTGCTAAAAAATGATGGTTTGGATGATGAGTAGAGAGAATTGTAGTTTGGTTTTTATAAAATTATTGGTTTGTAGAATGGTTATTTATATATAGGTGATTAAATTTTAAAAAAAAATACCCAATTTTGAGTCGTTGGGTAACGGCTACCCTTCACCCACAACGGTCACATTGGACCCTTCACGCTGTGGAGATTTGCACGCTGAGCTTCCACGCTCGTGGACCACGCCAAGGGGGCGTGGTGTTCCATGTCGGCCACGATGCCACATCACCTCCACGCACGGTTTCACAGGGGTACTCCCTTTGGCCTAATGGTTTAGTGCGTGTGATCAGCTTTAAATATTGTATTAAAAATAAAAATAAAATAAATTTACACATTTTGATCTTCCATTGATTGAAGCAAATTAAAAAAAAAACCTCAACGCATGTTAGCCCAACCACAAACCCCCTCTTATGAAGAGGCAGCACGGTGTTCCACACCTCTCCTCACGGTAACCACACACGTAGTCTAAGAATTAGAGGACTAGAAACTTTTTATTGGGTCATTTTCGAATACGTGTGATGAATCAGTTACGGTTCATGTATTACACATAAAACACAAGTATTTAATACCTATATGGTATTAAAAAAAGTCTGGAGTGTCACTTGACCTCGACACCCGATACTGTCTATAAGGATTACAAATTTCATGTTGATCAGTTCTTTAACATGATAATGGAAAACATAATTAATCATAAACATGTACCTGGTAATCCAATAACGTTGGCGAAGGAAGACGTCATGATCTTGATGGTGATCGGGTTCCCGTTTAGGATGTACCGTAATGATGGCTTTAGGTGAGATGAGACTCACGAATTGAGAGAGAGGGAACCGAGTTCTTCAGTTGGTGAATTGATGATTTATCATTAGTCTATTCTCTCTATTAAGCTCTCTATATATACACCCAAGGGGAAACCCTATTTAGGATAGTAAGGGTAATTACGTCCATCGAATAATTACCATTTAAGTCATATGGGTAATAAGTCAATGATCTATTAATTAATAAATGATAATAAAGGCCACATAATAATAGTGAGTCTTACATTCTCCCACTTGGCCGAGTAATCATTTATGATGAGTATTAGTAAGTCTGGCCAGATGTTAATACTCATTTTGGTTCTAAACCGAAACTATAGCAGAGAAATACATTCATTGAATTAATATTAAACTCAAGACCCCCATTAATCATACTACAATCCCAAATTTAAAACTTAAGTGAATTTAGGATCAAATTGACAATTAAGCCTTTAACGTTGATTTGTATAATTATTGTCTATATGTCTTTAGGAATGCATGGACATAATGAGGAAAATTCATTAAACGTAAGTAAGTACATTATGCTACTAAATAAGGTCTTTAGAAAAGCCCATCTTCGAAACGTGTTCTTCGAATACTTTAGGAGGGAGACCTTTAGTCATCGGATCTACAAGCATAACTTTAGTACTTTTATACTCAATACAAGGATTATTTTTCTCAACTCGCTCACGAACGAACAAGTACTTTGTATCAAGATATAATCTAGCTCCAGTCGAAATGTTACTGTTCGAGAAACTAACGGCAGCTGAGTTATCACAGTAAAGCTTCAATGGTCTAGATATGTAATTAACTACTTTGAGTCCAGTGATAAGATTATTTAGCAACATGCCATGACATGTCGCATTATAAACAGCGATGTATCCTGCCATCATAGTGGATGTTGTAGTCAACTGTTGCTTATGACTCTTCCATGAGATAGGCCCGCCGGCTAACATAAAGATATACCCCGGAATGGATTTCTTGTCATCCTTACATTTAGCAAAGTCAGAATCAGAATAACCAACCACTTATAAACTATCACTTCTTCTATAGGTCATTTTATAGTCTTTCGTCCCTTTCAGATATCGAAGCACTTTCTTAGCTGCTTTCCAATGATCAAGACCAGGATTAGTCTGATAACGGCCTAGCATTCCAGGAATATAAGCAATATCTGGACGAGTACAGACTTGAGCATACATAAGGCTTCCAACCACTGAGGCATAAGGTATCATTCTCATTTGCTCCTTTTCAACCTCTGTTTTGGGACATTGGAATGAACTGAAAACATCTCCTTTAACTACTGGAGCCACAGAAGGAGAGCGGTGCTGCATGTTATAACGTGTGAGGACACGCTCAATGTAAGCCTTTTGAGATAATCCTAAGATCCCATTGACTTTGTCTCGGTGTATTTCGAAGCCAATAACATAAGAATCCTCTCCGAGATCCTCCATGTCGAAATTACGCGAGAGTAAACGCTTCGATTCATGCAACATGTCTAAACTATTACTTGCCAATAGAATGTCATCTACGTAAAGGGCAAGTATAGTAAAGTTGTTCCCACTCATCTTGAGGTAGGTGCATTGATCCAATTGGTTCTTAATGAAATCTTGTTTCTTCATGGTTTCATCAAACTTTAGGTACCATTGACGTGATGCTTGCTTCAACCCGTATATGGATTTCTTCAACTTACAGACTAAATGTTCTTGACCTTCAGGCTGTTTCATGAACACGTCTTCATTCAAGTCGTCGTTGAGGAAAGCGGTTTTGACGTCCATCTGATGTAGCTCAAGACTAAAGTGAGCCACTAGGTCCATCACGATCCTTAAAGGATCCTTTTAAGAATCAGGAGAAAAGGTCTCTTGATAGTCGATTCCTTCTTTCTGAGTGAGACCCTTTGCAACCAATCTCGCTTTAAAGCGTTCAATGTTTCCATTCGGATCCAGTTTAGTTTTGAAGACCCATTTACATCCTACGGGTTTAACTCCGTTGGGTAATTCAACTAAATCCCAAACATCATTTTTTTTCATGGAGTCAAGCTCGTAAATCATAGCTTTATTCCATTCAAAAGACTTATCACTGCTAATGGCTTCATGATAAGAAGTAAGATCTGTAAACTTTCTGGCATTCATTTCAGCTTCAGACAGGTAGGTAACGTAATCATGAAAGTTAGTAGGTCTTTTGGACCTAGACGACCTCCTGAGTAGATTATCGGATTCGGCATTGTCTTCATGTCGGTCGTTTGATGTTCCTTCATTCTCATGTATAAACGGAGTAGCATTAGTTCTGTGTGTATAGGAAGTGGTGCAGTGACGTGTGGTGCAGCGTCTTGTACAAGAGGAGTAATCGGAGGTAAAGTAAGCGACGAATCCCCCCCTTCTTGTACTTCTTGTAAATCGTGATAAGGATTTTCACTGCTCCCACTGACCTTAAAATCCTCAAGAAATTTAGCATGCTTGGTTTCTACAAACTAGTGACATGAGAAGGAGAGTGTATCTATAACCATTTGAGTGATCAGGATATCTGATGAAGTAACAAGTGATCGTTTTCATGCCAAGATTCTTTAAGAAAGGATTATATAGTTTAGCTTCGGCAAGACAGCCCCATACTTTCATATATCTTAGACTCGGTTTCCTTCTTGTCCAGATTTCATAAGGAGTTTTAGGGACATATTTTGAAGGAACTCTATTGAGTATATGAACAGCTGCTTTTAAGGCCTCGATCCAGAGGAATGAGGGTAAACCTGAGTTGGATAACATACTGCGTACCATGTCCATTAGGGTCCTATTTCTTCTCTCAGCAACACCGTTCTGCTAAGGAGTACCGGGCATAGTGTACTGGTTCACGATCCCCTAGCCTTTATAAAACTCATAAAATGGACCAGGATCCTGACCCACATCAATATGTCTACCATAATATTCACCTTCTCTATCTGATCTCACAACTTTTATTTGAAGATCAAGTTGTTTTTCAACTCCAGTTTTATAATCTTTAAAAGTTGCAAGTGATTCAGATTTTGCTTTAATAAGATACAAGTACATATAACGAGAATAATCATCGACAAAAGTGATAAATGAAGTATTTCAGTTATTCTAGCGATGGGATAAGGGCCACTAATGTCAGTGTGAATGAGTTCTAATAAATTAGAGCTCCTAGTGGCACCTTTCTTATTCAATGCTGTCATTTTACCTTTAAGGCATTTGACACATGTTCCAAAATCATTGAAATAGAGAGAGGGTAAGACTTCATCCTTCATGAGCCTCTATAAACGTTCTCGTGAAATGTGGCCTAAACGTTGATGCCACAACATGGATGAAGTTTCTAAATCTCGTTTTCGTTTAGTCTTTGTTAAGTTCTCATTGATATTATATGATAACAAAGACTTGGAAAATTCATCATCTAGTTCTAATTTATAGAGACCACCATCCAGAAAACCACGTCCAAACACTTGAGAATTTAAGCTAATAGTAAGTTTGTCATGACCATAAGAAACATCAAAACCGTCTACGTCTAACTTTGGTCCTGATACAAGATTCCGAGTAATCTTAGGAATATATAAGGTATCATAAAGTTTAATACATAAACCAGTTTTCAATATTAATTCTAAGGTTCCCACGGCTTCGACAACTAGCTCATTTCCATTCCCCAGTTTAAGTGTTCTTCAGTTTCTTTCCAGCTTCTGGATTGTAAGGAATCCTTGAGTAGAATTGGTTACATGAACCATAGAACCAGAGTCAAACCACCATGTGTTAGTTGGAACATTTAAGTTAAAGGAATCAAGTATCATATTAAGATGATTACCTCTCTTAGTCAGTCACTCCTTGAAGTCTAGGCATTCTTTCTGCTTATGTCCGGCCTTGCGGCAGAACCTGCAGTGAAACTTCCATTTGGAGTTCTTAGAGCCGGAAGCAGCACTTGAATCTTGCTTTTGGACCTTTGAAGATTCCTTTTTACGAAAATTTCCCTTCCTCTTCTAAGAATCACCAGTCATGAGGTAAGCCACATCGGGTTTCTCCAGCTTTAGGCGTTCTTCCTCTTGCACACACATAGCAATTAACTCACTCATCTTCCATTTATCTTTCTGAGTGTTGTAGTTGATCTTGAATGCTTCGAAAGACGCAGGTAGATAAGTCATAACAAAGTGCACCAGGAAACCATCACCGATCTCCATTTCAAGTCCCTTAAGCTTATGGGCCATGTTGTGGATCATTAGGATGTGCTCACGAATACCGATGATCCTGTCATACTTAGTAGTCACCATCTTCAGAATAAGAGTGCTAGCATGCGCCTTAGAAGTTCCTTTGAATTGTTCCTCCACAGAAGCCAGATAAGTTTTAGCATCAGTTGAATCTGGAATTGCTCCCGTGATGGTGATGGTGATGTTGATGGATTGCTTTATGAGCATAAGAGACATTCGGTTGCACCTATTCCACTTCTCATGGAGTATCTTTTCGTCAACGGTACTCTTAACATTGAGAGCAGCGGGTGCAGCCTCTCTCAGTGCATAATCAAAATCCAACATTACGAGATTCAGCATTAGAGAATCTTTCCAAGAATGAAAGTTAGAACCGGTAAGAGTTTCAATTCCCATATTGGGAGCTGTAGTGAATTTAGATGAGAAAATTAAGATACATAACCAAATAGAAGAACTTAGAGTGAACTTATGGGGTACTAGACTAAGGCAGGCGGAAAGTAAGGACCATTATACTAATGAAGCTGTGATAAAGTCTATTATAACACCAAAATAATAAACTAATTAAGGTTAAATTTAAACAATTGGCTTTCGCTTTGGCTATGACCGATTATTTAAGCACTAGGAACAAATAAGGTGTGAAAGTTAAGTGTAACACATCACCTTTGGGCAGAAGTGAGACATTTAATTTGCACATAATAAATTTGCGGGACATAAATGTAACATATCATCTTTGGACAGAAATGAAACATTTATGCATTTAAGGCCGGTGTCATGTGAATATCTAATAAGTTAATGATATACATTAAGTGACAATGCTTAATTATACTTGAAAAAATGTACACGTGTATCACATCACCTTTGGGCAGAAGTGAAACGGTTAGGTGTTATTCAAGTAAATTAAAAGTTTGTAAAACATTTAAATTTTTAAGGTTTCACAAAAAATTATAAAAGCATTAGTTAATAGCAAAACCCCATGTTAGCACGGAAACATAACGAGCCGAGTACCTTTTAAGGGCCCGAAAACATAAGGAGCCGAGTACTTTAGACATGAGCCGAGAACTTTTGAGTAGCCTTGAATTATTTTAATTAGCCGTTGATGTGTGTGTGAATGTAGTTAAATATTATATAATAATATTTAGAGATTATGGTTTCATGAGATCAGGTTTTAAATTTATAAAATGATAATTACTTTAACTTAAAACACACACAATAGGCAAGTGTACCTATCGCAGCGTAATATAGTCTAGGTAAGAACCAAGTATCGAACCAAGTATCGAACCAATGGATACGGTCGAGTTCCAATACTCAACTTTTGTTATCGTTTAGCCGGATTAATTGATAAGTGGCTTTTGTGTGCTTGTGAAGTAGAAAAGTAAATGACGATAAAGTAAATAACATAAAAGTAAGAACGTGCGTGATGTGTGTAACATAAATGTAACGAACATAATAGTAAATAGCAGAAAAGTAAATATCTCGGAGATGATCAGGTCACAGAGAGTATTGCTTCGGGATTCGAATCAGCTTGGTACGTGATAATGTTAAGTTGACTAATTCAGTGGTATGACTACTACAAACTTGTGACCCGGGTCACCGCTAGATCCTCGTTTTCACGACATTTGATTCATGAATTATAATCTTTAAATTAAAATGGTAGTGCCTCCCGTTAGGGACAACATTTACCCTTAACCCTTCGAATGGTCATCTCCGGGTTGGTTTAAGACATCGAACTTAAAATGCTTTATATTAGAGTTAAATAGGTGATTATATTTTGTTCACCGGGAGGCGGTGTAACAATGGGACCAAGTATAAAGACGTACCGTTCCCAACATGAGTTCACCAATTCTTGGTCGCATAATAAGTTCGTAGAAAGACGTACGACCTTAGAAGTGTAGACCAAGCCTTGACTTATCAATCTCTGCTCGTATAAAGACGTACGAGTTTCAAAGGAAGTTTGATTAAAAAGGTTTTACGATCTTACACTTTAAAATCAAGACACTCATAAATATAAAGACGGATTTAGACAATAATAAAAGCCCACCAAAAGGTGGTTTTAGGAGCGAATAATTAAAGACATAAACATACCACTAGATTAATACGTCAAACATTAACATGCACCAAACATCATCTTCACCCTAGCAATACAAGAAGCTTAGCCACGAATGGCCATGCTAACTAACGTAACGTTGAGTTTCGTCGGCTCCCCTATTGTGGAACAAGGAGGAAGAGCCTCTCCACTCTCTACGCCCTACTACTACACTCTAAATACGAAATAAGCTTTCTCTGGTGTGTTCTTGGGGTGTGTAAGGGATGCTTCAATGAAGAACTCAATCCTTCTATTTATAGGCCTCAAAATGAGCAATACACGGCCGTGCATTGATTGCACGGGCGTGCAAACACCTCGGGAATCAAACATGGTACAAAGGATAATGTACCGGAGTCTGGGGAGGCAAGACAGGCTTTGCAACGATCGTGCAAAGGGATGCACGGTCGTGCATCCCTCTGTCTGCTCCCCAGGCTCGTCTTTTAGCTGTTGGTTGACTTGTGCTGACCTGGTTTGACTTCTTGGGGGGTCAATGCTTGGGTTTGGTCCTCCAAACGCTTGATTTCTTCATCTTTTAAGCTGGTTTTTACTCTGTTTATCTTGGGACACCGAATAACCTGCAATTGTGAAATATTAACGCATTAAGTATCATTTGCAAGGCTTTTGTTTGATTAGTACCATAATATGGGTATTATTATGCATGCAAAACATGTATAATTTAGGGCATATCAGCCGTAAACTTGGGTGAGCCGAGAACCTAGTAATTAACCGAGAACCTTTCGAGTAGCCGTGAACTTTATTGAGCCGAGAACTTGATACAACCAAGTTCCCGGGAAAATTGAGGTTCACGGAAAATTGAGGTTCACGGGAATATAGAGGTTCACGAAAAAAAAAGATGTTCACGGGAAAACTAAGGTTTTCGGGAAAAAATTAAGCCGAAAACATGTGTAAAAAACCGTGTACACTTTAAGGAAACCGAAAACTTAGGGATTTAAGGGATATCTCTGATTTCAAAAATTAAATATATCCAAGATTTATCAGTTGGCAAATACTTTTAAAATTTAAATATTTTATACGAAACTTAAGGATAAAGATACACTAATTTCGTAAACAGATTAATCCAAATATCCTTACCAAAATTAAGTGATTTTCACCAAAATAAGGATGAACATCAAGAACAATTCTGATGAACATCATCATTTTTCTTGATTAAAATCATGTTTTGGCCTGTTAATCGAAATCATATAGCATAACAATTAAGGATTTCGAAATATATCAAAGTTTTATGGATCAAAACATGTTATTCAGATCAAAAAGATTAAAATCAAAAACTGAAAACTTGAGATTTAGATCCGAGAACTTTAATAAATCATAAAAACAGTTTATTTGATCCAAATAAGGGATCAAAAAAGGGTTTAGAAACTGTTAAACAGATGAGATCAGGAAAATGTAAGTCTAGAGCCGAAAACGTTTATAAAAACGATTTTCCGATTCATTCCAGTTTTTAGGGGAACGAAAAAGAACTGATTTATCAACATATGCTCTGATACCACACTTTGATCAGTTCTTTAACATGATAATGGAAAACATAATTAATCATAAACATGTACCTGGTAATCCAGTAACGTTGGAGAAGGAAGACGTCATGATCTTGATGATGAACGGGTTCCCGTTTAGGATGTACCGTAATGATGGCTTTAGGTGAGATGAGACTCACGAATTGAGAGAGAGAGAGAACCGAGTTCTTTAGTTGGTGAATTGATGATTTATTATTAGTCTATTCTCTTTATTGAGCTCTCTATATATACACCAAGGGGAAACCCTATTTAGGATAGTAAGGGTAATTACGTCCATCGAATAATTACCATTTAAGTTATAGGGGTAAATAAGTCAATGATTTATTAATTATCAAATGATAATAAATACCACATAATAATAGTGAGTCTTACATTACATTTATTAAAATCATATATTAAGAACAATATAAGAAATTGTCTGGTTTTGTGTTATTTGTGGTTTGTACAATTGCTTTTACACACAAAAAATTTGGGCCATTACATTTGCATGTTTATATTGACTATTTGAGGTGTTTGGTAACAGCTTTCAATCTTATTTGGTACTATAAATGTGACAGTACCTTTTTGTTTAAAGAAAAGGTAACGTGGTATACTTTTGAACATATATTTTTAAATTTTTTTATAATTGAATTTGACATAATTTAAAAGGTTAAATACACACAAAATTTGTATTTATGTGCTCAATTTTATGTTAGCATACTTTAGAATTAGATTGTGTCAAATTAAAAATTAAATTGGTTTCACTATTGAAAAATTAATTGTGTAAAAGGTATGTTATGTTAAAAAAATCTTTAAAATATGTTGTTATTATGAGTAAATAATTACTTTTACAAAAATAAAAACTATAATATATTTTTACTTTGCTAATAAAATGCATCACCTTTTCATTTTCTATTTAAATATCACATTACAATCTATTGATGTTAAAGGTTTCACAAACACATATAAATAATCTTTTAACTTTTTATCTAAATTTTATAGTTTTTACCAACTTGTAGTTATTCTAATTTATGTTTTGTTATGTTAACAAAGTTAATTTAGAACACCATAAAAAGGAAAAGGACAATGCATAATTGGGTTAAATAGGGCCCAATAAAAGATTAGTAATAATAGTTACCCTTTTGACCAAATACGGGTCACACACGTTTGTAGGTAAATTAATAGTTTTTTTTTTTGGCCATGTGTTTAGCCCTATAATAACTCTTCCCCACGATACACTCTTAAATTATTATTTATTTGTCGTGACAAGACTCGGTCACTTGATTATGATTGGTCATCTCTTTCGTTTTATCATCTTTCTTTATCATTAATAATTATTAAATTCACATAGTGTTAGTTATACATATATAGTATATACCTACTTTTTTTTTAACAGACGGAATTTTTTTTTCAAAAATTACATATCATTAATAATTATATAATGTATAGTTATAACTTTTTTACAAAGGTTTATAAAAAAAATAAAATGGTCAGAGTATAAACTTTTCAAAAATGCTATAATGGTCAAAGTTTTATGAATTCTCAAAAAATTAAAATTTGATTATGGTAAAATTGTTAATAATTGTAAAACTTTCTAAGTTTATTAAAATTGATAAAAATATAAATTTCATAGCTATAATTATTTTGTATAAAGCTATTACTATTAATGTTATAAGTATTTTAAATATAGAAGAACGGTTACTGTTAATCTAGCATTAAATCTATTTTTTATTCTCTTTAATTTGAACTCGTTCTTGATATGTTTAAAAATACTAATTTCCTTTTTTTAACATGTTACTAAGTTTTAAAACTTAAGATATTTCGAAAATGTAAATGACAAAGTTGTGTAGTTACATATCTTTTTCTATCACATTTTTCTGAATCGTATTAAACATATATTGTATGGGGAAAATTCCGAAAATAAACATATGACTTTACTTCTCCCCAAAATAAATATTGAAAAGTCAGTTTTCACTGAATAAACACATCAAAATTGTCAAAACATTTATCATATGGGGCGAAATCGCCGGCTCATGGCTGCCATAAAAACTGACATGTGTTAGGTTTAGGCGAATTCGCTGGAATATGTAAAGATTTAGGCGAATTCGTCGGAATATATAAAGTTTTTGGTCTAATCGCCGATATATGTAAAGGTTTAGGTGAATCGCCGAAACATGTAAAGGTTTAGGCGAATTCGTCGGAATATGTAAAGGTTTAGGCTAATTCGTCTGAATAGCTAACACGTAACAACTTTTTGTAGCAGCCACGAAGCCGATTTCACCCCATCTGGTAAATGTTTCGGCGATTTTAGTGTGTTTATTCGGTGGAAGTTGACTTTTCAATATTTAGTTTGGAAAAAGAAAAGTCACATGTTCATTTTCGGAATTTTCCCATATTGTATGAGTGACATATCTCTATGGTTCTTTTGGTCGGTCGGTGACATATCTACGTGGTTCTTTTAGCCGATCGTCTATTTTCGCATATTCGATAAGTTGTTTCACTTTACATGCAATTATTTTTCAAGCACATCTATGTGTCATTTGACATTTAAAACACTACTTATAAAAGTATAGCAAAACTATACACAAATTAAAAATAACAAAATGTTCGATTTTATGGTTTAGTTTTTTTTTAAGAAATAATGTCATACAAAAAGGTTATATGCATTTAAAAAAAATGAGAGAACTTGAAAAAAAGTCAACACTGGTATGTTATTATAATTTTACCCTCCAAACTATTTTAACGCCTAAAACAATTGGTGACGTGACATATCTTTATCGATAAATGGTCCAGAATCCTTCGTAGTCTTTGTACGCTAAATGACCTTTGTATTTTAACATGCGCGTGCACATACACACATATACATATATATACTAGAGGGGTGCCCGCGCGATGCGGAGGGGAACACAACACACTAACATAGACACTACTAAAGCGCATAATCACGTATTATTAATTTTTAAATTAAATTTTTTTTATAGTAATACCATACTCAAATTAAAGAGAATAAAATGTTTGATTTTATAATATATATTTTTTTAAATATTAACATAGGAAGATGTTATGGCCATTTAAAAATCGTGGATAAAGTTGGTTTAAAAGTCAATCATATGTTTTAAAAGGTTCTTGTGATTTAAAACTTGTTTTTAAGTAAAACTCATAGATTTTGATGAAATTACTTTTTTATCCTTTTAATATATATTAATTATGTGCATACTTTTTAACACTAAAGTGGATGCCCAAGTAACATATGCATGTAAGTTGCACGTCTAATACATATATGAAGTATATTCAAGATATTATTGATAAATAAACAAATGAGTAACTTTATACAATAGTAATCAAGTTTCTCATCTTTTTTATTTAAGTCACTCAAATTTTTTTTGTATCATTTTAGTCACTCAAGTTTCTTATATGTTACATTTTAGTCACTCAAACTTTTTTTGTCTTATTTTAGTCACTCAAGTTTCACATGTTCCAATCTTGCGTAATTACCATGTTACGAGTTACTTTTTCTAGATTTCTTTTTATGGATATGGTGAAAATGAAATCCAAAAAGAGTAAACCAACATTTTCATCATATTCATAAAAAAAAAAAAAAAAAAAACGTAACATGTTAACCTCTTAATTGTGCAATATTAGAAAAACATGTGAAACTTGAGTAACTAAAATGAGACAAAAAAATTTGAGTGACTAAAGTGGAACATATGAGAAACTTGAGTGACTAAAATGAGACACAAAAAAGTTTAAAGTGACTTAAATGAAACATATAAAAAACTTGATTACTATTTTGTGAAGTTTTCCCATAAAAAATGCAAAACATATACGCATTCATATAAATAGGTGTCAGTGAAGTGGCGGAACCAACCTTGGCACCAGAATTCTTCAAAATTTTATTAAAATATGAGTTTCTTTAAAAAAAAACATGAGCCAGACCTTTTAGTCGATATTAAATAACTCTTTATAATAACCTCCAAACAAAAAAGTTATAATTCCATCACCTATTAAAATACTAGCTTAGAACCCGTGTCTACACACGGGGTGAAAAATATCAATACATAAAATTCTTAAATCTTTATATATATATATATATATATATATATATATATATTTTACAAGTGTAAAAATGTATTACATATACTAAGGATTAAAAAAAATAAAATTCAAAATATGTAAAAAATTAATATATAATTGGGTTTTGAAAATACGTGAATTACTATTTAATGTAATTTGACTTTTATTTACTATTAGATTGAAAATAAAAGTTACATAATTAAATTTTAAAGTTTCTTATAATAAGTAATAATTTAAAATAAATGTGTTTTATTAGTATAATTATTATTTTTTTTAAAATATAATATTATTTAAAGATAGAGGTGTATTTAATAAAAGAGAGAGACGGAAAAAAAGTAATAAGAATAAATATGGAGGCGACACGTGACAAGAAAAAACCTTTATTTATTATATAATATAGATTATGTAGATTTAGTTTTCATTATAATGGATTTTTAAGTTTTCTTTTTAATCTACTAAACTCAAATTTAACCCACCTTGAAAAAATTTTATAAAGATCTGAAAACTTAAATAAAAAATAGTCCACGATGGTAAGTATCATCTTATAGCTTAATCTATACTACCTAATAAACAAGTAAATTAGGAGGACACTTATCACATTTCTAGGCCTCCTCATTCTCATTTTTCCGCCCCTCTCTCCTACTAATAATCAACTCCACTATTTTAGGCAACTAAATTAATTATTTGTTTCAATTTTTATCTACACATTTTTTAATTTGAAATTGTGTTTATTAACAATTAATTTGTTCAATCATATTTTTATGAATTCTACAAGCTGAAAACAATTTTATAACCAGCTAGGATTCAAATAAAAAAAAATTAATCATATATTTACATATTTACATTGTTCCATTTTGACGAGTGTATGTGTTAATATATTATATTATATTTTATTCAATCCGTGTAATACACGGATTTATTCAACCCGTGTATTACACAGGTTTTAAAAACATAAACTTTTATTACTAAGTATATAGCATTACATTTACATTTATTCAACCCGTGTAATACACGAGATTCTAACTTAGTAAGGTTTATAAAAGAGGAAACAAAAACTATCGACGATGATACATTTATGTCCTCCATTATGCATGTTATTCACGTTTCATTATCACTTTAATCGAGTAGAAAAAGACACCAAAATTGGAACTAGGACAGTTGAGCTACATTCTCCACTTCAAAAAGTTTTGAACTTTACTTCAAGGGGAAGATCTCTATTATCAAATTTGTAACATAATTGTTTCCTATATATAGCTTTGAATAAATTACTTAATTTAATATTGTTTATTAGTAACATAATTATCCCGACCCATCGACTCTTAAGACCAAGCAGCTCCAATAAAGGATCCGAGATCTTGAACGGGATCTTAAGATCAAACGGCTCCAACGGAAGATCCGATATCTTGAGTTCCAACAGGAGATGCACAACAAGGAAACCGAGTCGAGTACCGTCATCTAATACGAAGGTGACGACGAAGAGGAGCATCCTTCCGGCCATCTCCACCCCAGGTTCCTTGAACCGGTCTATGAAGATGAATCTGGTTAGGAATGTTTATCAGAGATGAACCCAGATTCGATGAAGATGAGATTAAACCCGACCAGGAAGAATGTTCATTTGTGCAAAGGGTTCTTAGTGGAATTACCAATCAAGAGGACGAACAGATGAAAAATGAAGACAATACCGATCGTGATGCTAGGCTTAAAGTGTGAGAATATTCGATGGTTTCTTCAGATGTTAATGGATGTGGTTTCCAGGAATTTCCATCAAATTTAGAGGGGGTTGAGAACAACCCAATAGACCCAGGACAAGAAACAGGTTTTCAAAACTCAAGGACGAGTCTTTTTCAAATATGGGGAAAAGGAGACGGAGAGGCCCAGCAACCCAATAGACCCAGGACAAGATGACCTAGGTGGTACTGACCCAGAGTCGAGCGAGACGACGATAAACCGAAACAGATGATAAACCGACCATACTGTCAAACTAAATAGTAGTCTACTGCCTAAATCAAATAGTAGACCGCCCCTAAACCGAAGGCTTGGTCATCAACAGGAATTACAATCATCCATCTTAAACCGAAACATATGATAAACCAAACAACAAGAATTGTGAAAGCTACACCTTTATCTAACGCATTGATAACAATTCAAGATGCTTTCGCGTACGTAAACAATTACCGATTAGACCGGCACATATCACGTTTTATAAATGTCAAAGGAACTCACCTTAATGGTATCTTGAAGTAGCACAAATACCTCACTCAAGATCCTAAATCATACCAACGTTTCTTAGGTAAGTACATTTATCTTAGTAGTAATTAACCAATCGTAAATAGTAAGACAAAATCTTACCTTTGGACTATCTTCTACAAATTGCAGATGTATTGTGGGCTAATCACACTTACGGGCGCATAACGGGGCTTGGGCCGTGCTCCTGAAAATGTGTGTGTGTGTGTGTGTAATGGTACTTGGGATGTGTCAAATGAGCTTTCTTTGCTCACATATTTATAGGCTGAATGTGGGACCCGTAGCGGACCGCTACGCAACCGGTTGTTTCCCTTGTTCCCCATGTAGCGGACCGCTAAGCTGGTCGGTAGAGGTCCGCTACCGACCCTGCTTTAGCGAGTCAGCTTGCCACGTGGTGCCTTATGAGATCAGTCTTCTTGAACACGTAGCGGGCCGCGAAGATATGGGTAGCGGTTCACTACCGACCTAGTTTTTCATATTTTTCGCTTTTGGTCCATGGAGTTTGGGTTACGTACGGCTCTAGTATTATACTTTTGTTTTCTCGGATTTTCGGGGTGTTATAAAAAAAAGTCTTTCTACTCACAAACAAAACATTAAGGAGTGCTCGACGGTGACCTTTGGAATCCAAATGCGAAAATGGAAACCACCAATATGCAAGAAGTCAAACAAAACCTAACTAACATCATGTTTGGATATAGCCTATAATTTCCCAATCAATCCGATCAAAAATTGATTAAAAATATCATAGAAACATATGGTTATTCTTAACCATGCTTAAGTTGCAGATTAGATTAGTTGGTGTGTGTGCATGTGAAAGAGATACGGAAATGAGATTATGAAGAAAAAAAATTATATAAATTGAGAAGAGAGAAGCTAGAAATTTGGTGTTTCGTAAACAAATAAATGTAATCAAATTTTAAAAACTACAAAATCATTTATGATATAAACAGTATTATAAAAAATAATAATAAGTCAAATTTACGATTAAAAAATTAATCAAAAATAAAAGATAAGCGTTGCCATAAACGGTCAATTTGGGTACTTGACTTTATTGCAAACAAAGTTGATCAATATAGTTACTTTCCTCAATATGGACAAATGTTTGTTGTCGACAGTGCTAAAATTAAATAATTAATAGGTATTTTTGTTCGGACAGGAGATTATATTAAAAGTTAAAAGACATGTATTATTAGTTAAACTTTAAAATATAATTATTTTAAAAATAACTAATAATAAATGGTTAAAGTATTATTTATATTTTAAAATTATTAAATTAACGTATAATTGTTAAAAGCGTGTCTTTATTACTCTTTTTGGGTTATTATTTTATTTTCATTAAAGATTTGTATGTCAATTGCTTTTCGTGTAAACCTTAATATATATTATAAGTGTAAAGTGTTTCTATTAGTAATACTTAAGAAATATTCACAAATTTTCTTGATTTTAGTTTATAGGTTGGTATTTATACTTTTTTTTAACAACATTTGGTATTGTACTTGAGTATCTATAGAAAACCTTTTTTTTAAGTCAATTATGTTGGAAGTTTATTTCTTTGGAAATAAATAAATTATGATTTTTATGTATTAAGTTTTACTGACTATTGTAAACTTGTTTATTTATACAAAATGTAAAATATTGGATTTATGAGCTCTAGAAATTGACAAATTGGGATATACAAAGTAGAATGTGTGAGCTGAGGATGATACGCGATAGTGGAATCACGTATCTTATACATTTATGGGATTAAAGTATGACATGCGACACCGAATTCTCGTACCTTCTGCATTTGTATTGTTTGATTTTTGTTACTTCGTTTTGTATTAACTTCTATTGTTTCTAGCTCACATTCTATTATATACGATATTATATATTGTATATACGATATTAACCCAATATATACCCTTTACTCAAACTTTGTTCAAATAGTGCAAAGAAACATGACAAAAGTTTATGATTGTAAACTAAACATAATGCAAGTCTTTTTCTCATCTTTGTTTGCATTTTGTATATTTCACTATTCTTTTTTGCTTTCTTCTCATACTCTCTCTCTCCTCTCTCTCTCTCTCTCTCTCTCACACACACACACACATATATATATATATATATATATATATATATATATATATATTATTGTTGGTCAGATTAGTTGTATAATGGATCATATTATGAACTAAATCACCTTTTAAGTTGAGGTTTTTGGATGAGAAGATTATCATGTGATATTGTATAATAAGAATTATAATATGTCCAAATTATAATACAATATTTTATGAGTACTAGACTACTAGTGACTTTTGACGAGGTTGAGAGTATTATACAAAATAGTAAAGATAAACCATATACTGTTTTAATAATAGTTCAATTATATAATTAGAATGTGTGTTCACAAGACTAAAAATTAGTTAATATGTAAAAATTATTGTCCTGATAATTAAACAATTACTTAAATTAATTACTTTCAAAACGCCATCCAAAAACTCACTTGATTGAACCATGTATTAGTATCAAGATTAGGTTTAGTCAGGGGTGGCTCAATCATATTGGTGGCTTAAAGCGAACTAAAAATTTGAGGCCCCTTTTAACAAATGTCATGTCATAAACACTCCTACTTTATCCTGGCTTGGGACCGATAATAATATACTAAAAAGTTTATATTTGGCGGAGTTAATTTTTTTTTTGTTTTTTTGATAATTTTGTACTTGTATAAAATGTTTAGATTAAGTTTATTTTTCTAGCTTTTTTAAAAGCAAACTCTTTCATAAAATTTTTCAGATCAATTTCTTCTAACAATTTTCTTTTCAATTGACAAAATAGCTAACCCATTTAGTTGTTCTTGTGACATAGTAGATCTTAAATAATTTTTTAACAATTTTAATTTGGAAAAGCTTCTTTATGCGGAAGCAACCGTTACACGAATAGTTAACATAAATCTATAGGCAATATAAACATTTGGAAAAGAATTAAACTTTTTAATATAATTAAGTATATTAATAAGTGTGTCGCATTCTAAATGTATAACATGTCTTGAAATAAATCTAGACCATCGATATCTAAGCTAGCATCATGTTTTAAAGATTTTTCAAGATCAATACAATCTTGTTTTAAACTGTTATCATTGAATGATTTTAATTTCTTTATACTAAAACCAAAAATACTTTTAAACTTTTTAAATTGATCAAATCTACTTTTAATTGAAGAAATAGCTTGATCTACTATATATAAAAAGTAATCAGTTTTAAATGAATTAATAGGAGTTTTTATATAAAAATAAAAATAAAAATTGAGGCCCTTAGAATTTGGTGACCCAAAGATAGAGTTTTACTTGCTTTACCCAAAGGCCGCCACTAGGTTTAGTATAGGTACATGATTTCTTAATATGCACTATAACTAACACGAAAGTTCAAAAATTAAAAATTGATAACACATAATTAAATTCTTTACAAAATATGTGTGTATATAATATAGCTTTCACGTAGATTAGTTCATGATTAAGGTTGATTAAGTCAAGACAATAGTGAAATATATATCATGAAATATATATCATGATTAGTTTAGTATACAATCACAATCTAAAGCAAGCACATCACATGCATGTGATACAACATATGAAGGTGAAATCATATCTATTAGTTAAACAATTTATAATAGAACTATGAACTTATGTCTAATGAACACATGTGGAGATCATACAACTAATTAAAAATGAATTATAAAGAACTAAATGTAAATATATATATATATATATATATTATTTAAAAATAATATCTTTTAAGAAAAAAATTTAATAAACTGTAAATATTTAAACATATTTTTTAAACTATAAACTCACATAGAGCAAGGGGGAGAGATAGAGACTTTTTTCATGTGAGGTGGGCCTTAACCAAGGATTTGTGTTTAGCTCGTTTATTTTTACAGTAGTCTTGGATTAGTTGTCGCAGTCAATTCAAGAAGCTATTGCATGGTGCATGTTTTTCACAAATGGTATTGTGTCGGTTACGCAGAGTAAGCAGACCTGAATGGGAGGCTAGAGGAGTTGTGAGAAGCCTTAGAGCAAAAAGGCTTAGCATAAGTCGGTTTAAAACCAAGTACATTTACTGTAACTTCAGTTGTGCCAATAAAGAGGACACACAAATAACAATTGAAAGCCAAGTTGTCTCGCAAATAACCAAGTTCAAGTATGTTCGTCTAGAATGACGACTGACGAGGACATTGAAAGTAATGTTGTTCACCGCGTTCAGGCAAGTTGGTGCAAGGGGAGAACAACCAAATTAGTTTTGTGTGATGAAAGGTTCCTAACAAGATTAAAAGATAAATGCCATAGGGTTGTAGGTTAGCCCGTCTATGTTATATAAAACCAATTGTTGGGCCGTTAAGAAGACACAAGTGCAAAGTTAGAGGCAGCATAGATAAGGATGATGAGGTGGATACGTGGGTACATAAGATTGAACAGATAAGGAATGAATTTTTTAAGGATAAATTAGGGGTGACATGCATTTTAGATAAGATAAGGGAGTGAGGATTAAGATGGTTTGGATAGGTGTATGATGACTCCTATAAGAAGCATGGAAACCCTCATAATGGAGGGTAGGAGTAGAGGCAACCCAAGCTGACATGGGATGAGTAGCTTAAGCAGAGTTTGTTAGACTTGCACATCTCCGAGGACATAATCGATGATAGGAGTTCTTGAAGACGTTAGATAAATGTTAAGGATTTTTAAATGGCGTATAGATTTGTCTTCGTTGGATCTTAGTGTCGTGGTTTGTCCTACTTTTTACTTTGGTTGCCTTTCTTCCTAGGTGATTTAGTGACTCATTTTCTCTTTTACTGTTAAAAAGATAAAATCTTTTTCTTCAATTTGATAATTATTTATTCCAATGTTTCTTTCTTTTTTTCATATTGTTTCCCTGCACAAATGGGCTCTTGTTTGCTTCTTGGGTTGATGTTGGGCCATAGCCAAGTCTCCTCCTCAATAATCCCCTCCTAGCCGTTGTTAGGCTTGGGAAGCCCACGTCCCTGATTTGTTTGATGCCAGCTTCCCTCTCTTCATTGCTTCTCTAGGGCAAAATTCTTTTCCTGTGTCTAATGAAGGAAAAAGCGCAGATCAAGGAAGAAAATTACCCTTATTCTTCGGTCATCAAAGGCTCCAGCTGTAGATTGATTAATCTTCATTATCCATCCATATTATGCTCTCCTTTCTGGGTTCGTGATTGGCTTTCTAGCCGTTGTTCGCTGCTATATAAAAAGGGCGCCGCCCTCTTGCTTCGAAGATACGAAGAACAATTCTATCTGCTATTGTCTATTTAGGGTTTTTAAACCTTTTTTTTATCTTCGTCTCTATTTCTTTGTATTTGTGTTGATTTTGAATAATAAAATCGTTTGATTATCAATTTTTAACATTTACTACTAGTATTACTTTATGTTACTACTGATATATACTTTATACTACTTGTATTTTTATAATAGGGGGAGGGGGTTGAGCCGGGGGTCTTACCCTCCTTATGAATTAGATATTAATTGGTTCGTTTGTTATATATATATATATATATATATATATATATATATATATATATATATATATATATATATATATGTGTGTGTGTGTGTGTATTATTTACATGAGCCTTAAGCCCATTAAGATTTAACATCAGAGTTAGGTTATCTCCACTGCTAGAAAAACGAGTATCATTAATGGACAATATTCATCATTGATTACTAACTGATCAATGACAGATCCCACTAAAAACCCAAAAAAGAAGAAAAAGGAAAATAAAAAATAACCAAGAGAATTTAGTGATGGACACCATAACCCAAAAGTTGAGATTATTGGCGAGCTTGAAGAAAAACGTAAGGGAAGCCGGTATTTTTTTTCCTATCAAGGGGGGCCAGAACTATAAAACTTTCGGCCGAATACGTATAAATTAACACTACTGAGCGAAAAATCGGACGAATACGTATAAATTAACACTATTGAGTGAAAAATCGGGGGGGCCGGCCCCCCCGGGCCCTAACTATACTTCGCCATTGGTTGAGATTATCACCAACGAACTACCTTCACCATTGATTTCCGTCCGTCGGTGAAAGTCATTTGTTTTGTATGCTCTATATATAGTCCTGTATATTGTTTTACTCAGACACACGGTAATATACAATGCTTTCATGGTATGAGAGCCACATAGGCTCCACATCTCTTTTTCCCTCTAACCTTTCTCTCATTTTTTTTTCCGGCAACACCGTCCTCCACCCACTCCCCACCACCATTACCTTCCAAAAACTCTTCATGATCAAAACCCACTGACCTCATCAACGTTGGCCATCGCACGCACCTGTTAAAAATACTTCCATTTTATGTTTTCCAATTTGCTAATCATTTGTTTTTTTTATTTTTGCATATTAGGCTTCCTTGCAATCTAGATGGGCCAAGTTTCTTGTGTTACTGATTATGTGGGCTAATAGCTCATGTCGTTTGATTTTATTCCCTAATTAAAGCCGATCCTTTCCAGATTAGCGATGAGTCTAGGGTTACTTCCTTGTATGCTGATTTCAAGTCTTCAAGATGGAATGCTCTCTGATTTGGTATGAGATTATCAATCGCGTGATTTGTTGTTGTCATCATGCTATCATCAAGCCTCCAACGGATTCTTGCCTTTCTTGATAGCCGCTCTTCTGAGTATTTATATCAGGTCCCTTGGTTTGTTAACAGGTCGATCATCAATGTAGGTAATTTTAGTGTTATCGACAAATATTTTAGGATATTGAATTGACTTGTTGATCGAGAAAATAACAATAGAGATTAAACGAGTTAGGTGACGTGGGAGTGCGGGCTCGATTTAGTTCTAAATGTTATTTGAGATTATTATATAAATAATCAACTTGGGCCTTAATTAAATAATTATGTGGGCTTATAATTAATTGTATATGTACATATAATTAATTGTATATGTACTCTAAATATGAATGTCATATATGACATTGAAGGATCTCGATCAGATATAAGCACACACACATACGCATATAAACGGAGTGAAAAAAAAAAGAACGCTGGTTACAAGTTCTCTATATGCGATTTTCACAGAAACATCAAAATCCGATTTCATGTAGAAGAAATTCTCTGTCTTATCCGAAAAATCATTGCGTGTAACCCGCAAATAGGTTTATCTGAAAGTGTTTCACGATTCAGAGAATAATCCAAGTTTCATTCATCATTCAAGATCAAATCTGGTTTCCAGGTTTGTCTATTCGTTTAGTTTCGTGTTACAGGCCATGTATACAACAATCAATAGCTCAATCAATCTTATGGTTTGAATTTAGTATTGAATTAGTCTTGTCTTGTATAAGCATTCTGCTTCAATTCGTCTAGAATCGTCGGTTAGAAACATCCGACTATCTTTTTGTTCTTGTTCATCCGACTGGTTCGGTTTCTTCTTACTTTGTTCTTGAAATTACTTTTTTTACATTTAATAGAATCATAAAATTTGACAGCACCATCACACATATTAAAAGAGAAGTTCAATTTATTTATTTTACAACAAACTTTGAACCATTATGGTTATGCTCATTAGGGTTTAGTATCAGAGTTAGGTTATCTCTATATATAGCTTTGTATATTGTTTTACTGAGTCGTACATAAATATAAAATACTTTCATATTATTGTAAATAGATGACGCGTCATTTAGTTATACACTTCCGACACGCTAGATCAAATGCTCGCTAATCAATTGAATATACTTTAATGAAAACTCATTTGACCATGTTTTCTCATGCAAATATCAAATCCATTATTTATGTACCCAATATAAATTATTGAACGGAGAGAGTCCGCATGGCTCGAGTTCATTGCCAAATGCTTTCAAACCATACAAAGTAAACGTATAAATTATTCTAGGTCTCATGAGTCATGACAACAACACACGGTTTAGATTCAAAGCGTGAACCATGGTTTGTTGACCCACCATGTCCACGAATAAGCAAAAAGATGATTGGACTTTGCCCATCAAACAAGTTGTTGTTACCCTTTATTTCATAAAAGAGTTAGGTGGTGTTTGTTAAAGTTTGAATTAGATGATTGATTCAATTACCAAATTTGTTATAAATCATGTATTTCAATTCATTTATGTGACAAAAATGAGACTGGTGGTGTTAAGAGCAATGCAAAATCTATACTATATAATAAATAAAGGTTTTTCAATGCCACGTGTCGTCTCCATATTCATTCTTATCATTTTTTCCCGCTTCTCTCTCTTATTAAATACACGTGTATCTTCTATTAATATATTTTTAAAGAAAATCGTAATTAAACTAATAAAACATATTTGTTTTAAATTATCCATTATTATAAGAAATTTTGAAACCTAATTATGTAACTTTTATTTTCAATCAAATAGTAAATGAAAATCAAATTACATTAAATAGTAAATAACGTATTTTCTAAACCCATTTATGTATTAATTTTTACATATTTTGAATTTTGTTTTCTATCCTTAGCATATGTAATACATTTTTACACCTGTAAAATATATACATAAATATTTAAAAAAAATTATACTGATATTTTTCACCCGTGTGTAGACACGGGTTCTAAACTAGTTGTTAATATACTTGAACATGTATCCCTTTGTCAACACCCCTTACGTTTCTTCTCACGGGGTTTAAGGGATTTGTTGATCCTCTGTCTATTAGAATTTGTCAGAAATTTCTTTATAAAAGTGTGTTTTTTAGAAACCTAAGATGGATCCTGGAATTGTAGTTTACAAAGAAGAGAACTTTATGATTACTCACGACTAAAAAGTCTTGGTTCCGCTACTCTTTTTTCCTCCCGCAAAAAATCATCTCAAAGGGATTAAAATAATAACTCGTTTAGTTATCTTATATACCAGTCGGATAATATTTTATTATTCAGCTCCAGTTTTAACAAAAAACTAATATTAAATCATTTTTAACACTTCTCTACTTTGATGTTATCAAACATCGTTGTGTGTTAATAGTTGGGGTACACAACAGTAATCAAGTTTCTCAAATATTTTATTAAAATCACTTAAAGTTTTTTTTCTCTTAAGTCGTAAACTTTCATTAGGTGTTCCTATCTTGTGAATTTTTTTTATAAATGTTAAAATGTTTTAAAATTAAATGACCTAAATAAAACATATATAAATTTTAATAAAACACTTAAAAAATTTGGTTATCATTATATGAAATTTTCCTGGTTTATATCTACATTTTATAGAACTACATCTAATAATAAAATCTTGAGCCCAATTAGACAAAGCAAACGTCATGGATTGCCATCATCATTCTATCCAAGCCCAGCCCAACCCAACCCATTCCATAAACTATTTGGACGTGGCAGACTTCTTGACCACAATATCCCGATACCGGAAAATTGTTGCGGTTTAAGAGTATTCCTATTCCATTCCTCATTCACAACTTCATACTCAAATTTTAATAAAATCACTTAAAATTCTCTCCAACCCATCCCCATACCCCATCACATATTTTTAGAAGAAAGCAAAGTAGTCTCTTGTATTTGAGAGCTCACTATTCATTCACTATATTTATTATTTTATATTTTTTATGAGTGGATGTGAGTTGTAAAAAGAGAAATATAATTAAAAAAAGAATAAACAAGAATTATTTAATTGAATAGAGATAAATATAAGGAATGAGATTTGAGAGATTTTTAAAAAATAATATTTTTTAGTTAAATTATAGGGATGAGAAAAAAAAATGAACCATGAATGCTCTAAGAGCACTCTGAGACTAATCCCCATCCTCAATTCCATACTCAAATTTTAACAAATTCACTTAAAAAATTACTCCAACCCATTCTCATCCTCATACCTCATCCTCATATTTTTTTGGAAAAGTAAAGTAGTCTCCCATTTGTGAGGACTCATCAATCATCCCCATTTCCATTATTTTATATTTTTTGTGAGTGAATGTAAGTGATAGAAAAAGAAAATAATAATAAAATAAAGAAAGTATTATTTAATTGAATAGAGATAGATATGTGAAATGAGATGTGTGAGATTTTAGAAAATAAGAGATAAATATAGAAAATGATATTTTTTAGTTAAATTATAGGGGATGGGGAAGTGAATGGACTCTGAATGCTATAATCGGTTAAATAATAAATCAAGTTTTTTTAAACAATTTTTTACATCTAAATACCGTCTGACCTTCCACTTTCAAGCATTTGAACCCATATCATTTTGACATTTTTTTAGGAAGAAACACCATATCACTGGATAATTAGGTCATTGGTAATAAATCAAGCTTTTAAGCATATGTATCTATTAGTGAGATAGAGTGATAAAAAACTCAATAGATATTTTACTAAATGTCATAAATTACCCCTCGACTTTTAAAATTATCAATTTAACCCTTTCAAGTTTTTAAAATTTTAAGTTTACCAATTTAGTATATATAATCGGATTTTTTCTCTATAAATTTTGTTTGTTAATTTAAAAAAAAATAATAAATAATTTGTTGTTGTGTTAATTTTTTTTAAAAACGGAGTTGTATTCTAAATATGCTATTTTGTAGGTATCATGGGTTATATCGACTTACGGTAACGTGCTGGTATTGTAAAGAATGACATCGACACCGACTGAAAAACACCAGTACCGTTATATAACTTCGATCTTCACAACCGAGTCGATGTAACTTCATACGTTTCTTTTATGTACTTAACCACGTTTCTTTTTGTGCTTAGTCATGTGAACGTCACCGCTCAATCGATTATGGTCCGTCTCCCACCGCGGAGCGCGGGCCTAAATTTCTCATTACTTATTATTAATTAACTATCTATAATATTATAATAATAAGGATAATAAGAAATTAAATCTAATCAAGTTATAACTAATATAATTTTTTAAATCTAATTGATATATTCTAGAGGTGCAATCATATTGATTTAACATGTTCTAAGTTAGAGTGTTAAATTGATAAATCCAAACATTATCTATATAATAATTTGTATTAAATAAATCAACAGTAACTAGACACACTTAAAATCATGTAATCTAAACATAACTCGTGTAACCCGTTCATTTAGAAGAGTCAACTGAGTTGTAAATGGATTGTAATCAAACTGTAAAAAGTTGACGGGTTAACGAGACTTAAATGCAAGGCCATCTCAAGCTTTTTAAGGCCAAAAGCAGACAATAAACCTGAGGCCCTTTTCGTAAAAAAAAATGTTTTCATTCCAATGATTCCTATATCATATGTGTGTGCGCGCATAGATCATAAACCTTACGTTAACAATCTCAAAGCTCAAATTATGTATATGTAATTATTTTTTAGAATTTGAGGGTCATATTAAAAATAAGGCCAAAGTCCATGCTTTATTTTACTCTTTAAGCCACTGCTGTTTTGTCAAATGTTGTCTTAGTACAAAAATTGTCAAAAGTTGTACAGAAAAACAAGTCGAGAGGTGGAGAACAAGGTCGCTTAGTTCGTAAAAACATGTGATAAGTTCATAGACTAAAAATAATGTGTTCTACATGTGACTAAAAACATTACTTAACAAGTTTACTCGACTAAAAAAGTTGAAAAAAAAAATCGTTAAAAAGTAAAATGTTTTGATGAAGAATCTTTAAAGATATAATATTCCTTAAAAAGGTAGGGTTCAACAAGTGATATGGTTTAGGATATTTTTAACGATATGAAAAAGATCTGATTAGAATAAGGAAAGTACGAGAAAAACGTGATATAAAATAGTTTGGTTAAATAAATAATCAATGAAATTGTAAGAATCAAACCATTACCATATATATTTAAAAGCGGATATCGTTGGCCATTTGGTGCAATGGTAGCCTCAAGACTTCCCATAGTGGAGATCTTGGGTTCGAATTCTGGCCACAGCAAAAAAGAGGTCTGTGGCCAGGTCAGAGGGTTTACCCAATTGTGGGGGTTACTCCTGGGATGGGCTGCCCTACATGTTCTAGGTATTGCCCCGGGAAAACTCAATTATCCTAGAACATCTAGGTGTTGTCGTTAAAAAAAAGACATTTTAAAGCGGATGTATAGTAACTCATTCAATTAAAATTAGGCGCGTGCAATACATATTATATAATTTGCGTTCCGAATTCATGACAACTACAAAACCAACGCAGCTGGTATTCCACCTCTTATGTAGCTGACTCTGGTTCGAGTCCTTCCACTATCCTGTAGAGATGGACCAAAAAATCGGTTTGGATTTCTGCACCGGTTTATAACATTATCTATTTATCCGACACCCAGAAAACCCGGTTTGGAACCTAACCCAAACCGTCGGGCCGTATACCAGTTTGTGTCCTCGCTTTTCCAAACTGGTTTCAACCCGCCTAAACCGGTTTGTATAGGGTTCGATATTTTCTAACCTAAACCGGTTTATAACCAGAACCGATTTGATGAAAAAACCCGGTTTACCGGTTTACCCACCTCTATTATCCTGTTATTGTTCTTGAGTAATTTTTTTTGCTTCACAATGGAATAAGGTCCCTTATTTTTTTTAAAAATTAATTATTATTTTTTTAAAAGCTTTTTAGAAGAAGACAACGACGGTGATCGATGTAAGACAACTAAGAGACAAAATAGAAGAAAAATAACAAGAAAAGAGTAAATCACGCTTTGCGTCTCTAAGGTTTAGTCGAATGTTTATGTATTTATCCTATATTTAGAATATTTTCTTGCCATGTAGTCAAAAGCTAGCCATGGGCGCACTTAGGAAGGCAACGGTTGCTGCTTCTCCTTCTCTGTGAGAATTAATTCTGAACCTTAGAAGATAAAAAAAATTAGGACACAAGTTTGCTGAGATATAGATAAAGGATATGGAGATAAAGTTTGTTTAAGAGTTGATTAGAATTTGAGTCTAATATCTGATTTATTTATCAGTTTGATAGAGTTCGTATTAGAATAGGTTTGATTTAATAATATATTTAATTGAGTATGAGTTGAGTTGTAATTAGTTTATGTCTAGTATAAATATAGGGTTATGTATTCAGTTTTATGTGTCAAGACTTAAGTTGAGTTTATAATAAAGACAGTCGAAACCGTTTGTTGACATCAAATTCTTTTTATTATGATTCTGTTTATAAAATCTGGGCTAATGTTCTTTTTTTCTATTTCCTTTTTCTTTATGATCTGGGCTTTCTTTTTTACTTTTGTATTGGACTCTTTTTCTTGTTGGACTTTCGTTTTTTCTTGTTTGGGCTCTATTCACATGACCAGAACTAGTTATATTAGATATTTTTAATCAGGCTTATTTAAAAAGGCTTTTTTTTATTTAAGTTATGATTTTAGTTGAAAGATCTTAATTGTTAATTATGTTAGGTTTTTAATTGTATGCGAGGAGGGGTACTAATTTTCTATACCAACTATATATTTTTTTTAATTTTTTGTTATTGCAATATCTTGTCATGGGTGTAACCCTTCTTGTGCCCAGACCGTTTTGAGTGCACCTTGCACCTTTAACTACCTAGTTTTCTTGGTGTAAATAAAAAACTAACTAAAATGTCTAATTTACGTGAGTATAAATTTATTAATGCGCAATTGATTTTTACGTAAGCGAAGATACTTGACAATTGTAAGTTATTACTATATGCGAAATTGTTCTAACATGGTTATATAAGTAATGACTATTTTGTGACTGTCCCATTTGTTGAGGTCTATTTAAAATTGAAATATAAAAGAACACGTTCACATACGCGCGTGCGCGCACGCACACACATATATATAGTTAGGTTCAAATGAGAACTCAATAATACATTGAGAACTCGCGAGAACTTGTCAAAAAACCAATTAAAACCATTTTTTTTGTTTTCACTATCTTTATTATTAAAATATAACATAAAAAATTATTTATCTCTCCAATTAATTCATCCTTTCTCTTAAAATTATCCTTAAAAATATATGTGTAAATGGTAACCACTTACATATTGTAAGTGGTAAACTTACATAAGTGTATTTTTTTTTTTAATATATGAAGACATGTAAATTTACATATATAAATTCATTTTTTATATTTTATTATAGCAATAAAGATAGTAAAAACAAAATATCTTATCTTTTATATATATATATATATATATATATATCTTATAGTCATATATTTATAAAAAAAATTGTAGTTGGAAATGAAAATAGATGATTTGATGAAGAAAGAAAACATTGAAGAATAATATAAAGGTTTTATGTTAAGTGGATTTGTTTGTATTAACGTGAATTTTAGTTAGAGATATTTCGTGGTGATGCAGAATTGTTGTTTTCTTTGCTAATATCACTTTCAAAAGTATGTTTTCTTTATAAATTTTATAAAGCGTCGGTGTCGGCATGTTTTTATGGTGCAAACAGCTAAAAAGGTTGAACAGATAATAATACATGAAATAAGTTTGAACTCAAGCAAGTCGCCCAAATGTCTTCAACAAATTTAAACGAGAGAAATAATAATAATTTGAGATATGTGTAGTTAATGTAGTTTAGATTGTAGAATATAAATTTTACCTTTATATATATAAAACTAGCTTATATCCCGTGTACTACACACGGGATGAAAAATATTAATACATAAAATTCTTAAATTTTTATGTATATATATTTAACAGGTGTAAAAATATATTATATATACTAAGGAAAGAAAAAAAAATTCAAAATATATAAAAATTAATATATGATTGAATTTTGAAAATATATTAATTACTATTTCATTTAATTTGACTTTCATTTACTATTTGATTGAAAATAAAAGTTATATAATTAGATTTTAAAGTTTCTTATAATAATGGATGATTTAAAATAAATTTGTTTTATTAGTATAATTCGTATTTTCTTTAAAAATATATTATTATTAAAATTTAGAGATATATTTAATAAGATAGAGAGGCGGAAAAAAAATTAATAAGAATGAATATGGATGCGACACGTGGCATGAAAAAACTTTTTATTTATTATATAGTATACATTATTTATTTATTAGTTATAGATATAGATATGTGATAATGTGAACAAATTTCTTGAAATGCATTAAAATGCAAAAAATTGTTTCAATTTGGACTTTAATGGAAGAAAAATTCAAATTCTTAAAAAGATACTTGATGAAAATTTCATGTAGTAGTTGAAATTTGAAAATGGTAAATAAGTTTAGTTAATAATGAAAATTTTTACGTGTAAAAACTTTCCACCAACGGTTAAAAGCTAACTTATAATTCTTGAGCCGCAACCTCCGATCTTCAGTTCAGAGCCGGCGAGAAACATAGATCTTCAGTTGGGAGCAGTGGCAAATCTAGAATAAAAGTTAAGGGATAACAAAATTTTTTTTGACTATACATTTATGTAAATGAAATAATTTTTTTTTTACCAACTTAGGAGAGGCTGTGCATTGAAAAACCTAGAGGGAAAAGAAGAAAAGGCATTTTAGGAGACAGAGGATTAGATGGCGGCTAATGTGGTCCTCATTTCCTCTTTTTAAGATTAGGTTGTGTAAAGAACTTTCGTTTGTGATATATAACTTTTGACACATCTAAACCTTTTATATATATCTCTTATCTACTCAGTCCTTCAAATTTAGAATATATTAATTTAATCCATCAGTATTAATTATATATATTAAAAAGATATGTAAACTATTTATTATATAATCCGGTTCGACCGGTCTGACCGGTGAACCTCTAAGTCGACCGGTTCTTTGTCCAGTCCGGTTCTGAAAACATTGCTTATAAATATAACCTAAAGTTAAACACACCGATAATTATCACCGTTTGTAAAAGTTAACATCATACTAGACTAGTATCTTCTTGTTTTCTTTTATATTCATAACATCTACTTCACAACTAGCATTTACACACGAGGGGATTTTGTGTATAGAAGAATATTTATGAACGGATTTGTTTATTATCTATTTTTATTTTTTTAAATTTTACTTATTTAATCAAAATACAACTGCAATTAACTCGGTTTCACATCATTATGCTTACATACAGGGGCGGACTTACGAGGGGGTGCACAGGAACCCCCCGAGTTTTAAAATTTTAGTGTAACGGTAGGTAAAAAAACTAAAATGAACCCCCTAAAATATTATAGGATGAACCCGAGTGAACCCGCTTTGAAATTTTCCTGAATCCGCCAGTGCTTACATATAACCTACAAGGCTTACCACCCAAAAATTCCCAAAAATTCTAACAGAATGATCAAACAAAAAGAGAGAAATAATAGGTTCTAGAAGAAAATTGACTGGAGAAGTGGACACGTATTAAGAAAATGGCTTGTTTAATTGCGATCGAGGTTTGTCATGGGACCACCTTTAAAAACCTTTACACTTTACTACAACCTTCTATAATTTTCCGTCTCCCTTAAGATGAGCACGTCTGTCTCCTAAGATACAACAACCAGAACATTAGTTGTATTGTCGGAGATGGCTTACGCCTCCGAGCTAGTGTTGGATTATTCAGTGTTCTATATTTTGTGGAAAAGAAGAAAGTAATAGTGAAGGAACAATAAAGAGTACTCCTCTTTAATTTTCTAAACGACACACAAAAGAGAAACCGAAATGCAAGTTTAATATTATAATAAACAAAATTAAATTGCATTAATATGGATTTAAGTGAACAACCAAGGTTGTCATTTCTATTTATGATAGTTGGTTCTCATCACTAGGTAAACTCATTAAAAACAATTAACTTTCATTTAAGTAAACAGCGGAAGTCTTTCTCAAATAGTATTATCTTTTAAACTCGTTGACATTCTTAACGTTACCTTACGAATGCATGCGCACCAACCCGAGTAGCCCCGCTCAAAAGCCAAGATACCTCGTCTAGCAAACTAACCTACAAAACAATCTAACGTACATACAAAGTCAGCTACGCTGAGTGAGTTCTAATAGTTTAATTTAAACAAAAGTCAACTCGTCTCATTTATTGTTTATCTCCACTCAAGACCATCTGATCATTAGAAAATAGTTTTATAAATTGTCCTCATATAGATAACCATGTTATCTTACAATATCCCGAATGATTCACCACCCAGACTCAACCCACCATTTTAATCCAGTAAGTCTCTCCGACATTGATCGAGCTTACTACTCTGATAACACCCAATTTACCATATATATATTAATCATACTTTGGTTAACTCAACCAACCTCTAGACACTGGCTTAACCAGCCCTAACCAAGACTCTTACAAATCAACTGACATAACAGTTGTACACGATGTACTCGTCCCGACACAATGGTCAATCTAACTCGACACACCACATTGATTCCATCTATTTATCACATCAATGTCATCTCGTACACAATTAATTTAACTCATCACTTGCATGCAATTTAACACACACACACACATACATATATATATGCACACAAACACATACCTTATCACTGCACCCTTGTCAGGGTTATCCCCGTCGGGATACTCGTCATAAGCTTCGCTATACCCTTGTTACAGGGCCCCGCCACTAAACATAGTGACACACTCGTCATCTACGATGACTACCCAGCCACCCGCACAGTAGCTATATCATCTACCATACGGTGACCGACACCTCACCACATGATTACTGCCAGATCACACATACAATGATGACCCCGAAGGACCCCGTCCTCCACACCAATGTTGACCGTACACACGAACAACAATGCAAGCACACAAAGCAACACATATATACACCTGACACTACCTGGACATGTACTACGACTCACCACCCTTTCACGGATCACACACGTGTGTAATTCGACACTAACTTTAGACGTATCCTCTTAACGTATAGACACATTACCCGACTCTTTCCGAATAAGTAATTATACGACACACAATCACCATACTACTATGGACACCACATAGACTCATGCAAACACGATACCCGTCGTGTCACGAGGACAACGACACAATATACACAACATCAAGCACACGACGCATGACAACATACTAGCACCTACTTGACTCGTTAATGAACCACGTACGGGTTCCCATGCTAACTCTCCTTATATAACCATAACAGGTTTAGCTAAATTCTCGACTCACCCCGACTAACTCATAAGATGACACACCCAGATCATCACACTCTTGTTCACCCACCCTAAGGACCCCATAACGACCCTTAGCTTCATTATTACATAACGATCTCAGAAAACACTTCAAGTTGAATCATAACTCATAATACGTTCGTTTAATAAAATAGGTGAGTATGTACGATAGCCCCAAAACAGTAAAACGTTTAAACGAGGGGATTAGAAACTCACTGGTTGCGAAGGTCCGAGTCTTCCTCTGCACCCTTTCTCTCGCCCAAAACCCAAACTTGTCACACGCATGATCCAAGATCAGAATACGTTCAATCCGTACGTCGAATAACGTATGCATAACATAAAACTCCCTACACTCATCTCGTATTCCCGAATTGGGTTCCTTGCATGCACGCATGTGTGCCATGCAAACCCTAACCTAACTTGATCAAGCACCACCGTGCACCATCGCGTGTCTCCCGCATAGTCACCACCGTGATCTGGTTGCCGCCATGCCGGCCTCCCTCGTTCCACCGTGCTCCACCGTTGTGCTCCGCCATCGTCCTCACCTGAAAACACCGAAGTCGGTTCGCCACCAAGCGCCACCACTACCACGGTCGACACCGAGTCATTTCCTTCCATCTCCTCCACTTTGCACCACCGTGCATGCCGCCGTAGAACACCACAGTCGTCGCCGTGGAACACCACAACCGTCGTCGGCAGCCTTCCCCTCCTCGTTGCTCCTCGTAATTCGTCCCCATTCTCTCTTTCTCACGCTGCAGCCGGCCACCAAGCATATCGGCCACCGCCGTGCCTCCTCCTACCGGTCGCCACCATCCCACACTATCACCTAGTCACTGCTGTCACTTGTTACCCCTCGAACTACCACCATCGTCCTCGCCTTCCTTCCGATTATCATGAACCAGGACCCAAAAACCCTCATCGGGTTTCCTGCAAATCGAACATACAAGGAGAATGAAGTGAGAATGGACATTACCTGATTACTTCACAGGTCTCACCGCCACGCGAACACCACCCTGTACTACGGTCGTCCTCCTCTCCGCCGGGTTCCTTTCTCGCGGCTCTCCTGTCGTCGTACACACACCTAGGCCAAATGGCCTAGGGTTTGTGTTTAGGTTGTTTTTATACCTCCCCGGGTTTACATCCATGTCCTCGAGCTTCCCTTTTTCGCGTAATGATCTAGAGGTTATGATTAAAATGATTGTCTAACGCTTAAATTACATTTACTTAACGTTACGTGCCAACCTCGTTATCCGACTCATTAATATAAGGATTTGTGGGATGTTACAAGAATGGGAGGCTAAACGGAAAAACGACAAGGGTTATGCTTAGGGAAAGGGACAGCCGAGCCTAGTCATCGAGGGTGTGGACGAGGAAAAGGAAAAGGAGTGGGACGAGGCAAAAACAAATAACAAGTAGAAAAAAGGACTGTTCTAAAATAAAGTGTTTCAGGTGTGTTGGAATGGGACACTATGCTTCGGATTGTCCCACTCGGAAAAGAGGAGACAAACCTATCACAAACCGACGGACCGGTACATGGCTCAGGGAAGGGATCGATCTTATACATGCAAACCCATGTTGAAGACAATAAAGGCATGGTGTTTTTAAATGAGGAACGGGTTGATCCGAGGGTATATGAATCAAGTCCTTGTGAAGACGACACGTGGTTCCTTGACAACGGGGTAAGTAACCACATGTCCGGGAACCAAGCTTGGTTCTTCAAGCTAGACAAGCAAATAATAGGGAAGGTGAGATTCGGTGACGGGTATTGTCTTGAAATAAAGGTTCGTGGAAAAATAGTCTTGGAAGGAAAGACGGGAGAGCAAAGAACCTTTGATGATGTATACTTCATACCATCTCTTAAGAACAACAACATAAGCCTTGGACAAATGGACGAGGCGGGATGCAATATCATTATAGAACACATAAGTCTATGGGTGAAGGTACCTCGCTCATCTAATCGGGTTTATAAAATTAACATTCAAGTTGCTTCTCTAGTGTGTCTGTAGGCTAACCTTCAAGATGAAGCATGGAAGTGGCATGCCCGTTTAGGGCATCTAAATTTTGAGGCTCTTAAAAACCTATCTAAGGTATCAGTGGGGTTACCAAAAATCAAACACCCTGACCGATCACAAACCGACGGACCGGTAAATGGCTCAGGGAAGGGATCGGTCTTATACATGCAAACCCATGTTGAAGACAATAAAGGCATGGTGTTTTTAAATGAGGAATGGGTTGATCCGAGGGTATATGAATCAAGTCCCTGTGAAGACGACACGTGGTTCCTTGACAACGGGGTAAGTAACCACATGTCCGGGAACCAAGCTTGGTTCTCCAAGCAAGACAAGCAAATAACAGGGAAGGTGAGATTCGGTGACGGGTATTGTGTTGAAATAAGGGTCATGGAAAAATAGTCTTGGAAAGAAAGACGGGAGAGCAAAGAACCTTTTATGATGTATACTCCATGCCATCGCTTAAGGAAAACATCATAAGCCTTGGAAAAATGGACGAGGCGGGATGCAAGATCATTATAGAACACGGAATTCTATGGGTATTTAACCGGACAGAACCTTGCTCACTAAGGTACCTCGCTCATCTAATCGGGTTTATAAAATTAACATTTAAGTTGCTTTTTCAGTGTGTCTGCAGGCTAAACTTCCAGATGAAGCATGGAAGTGGAATGCCCCGTTTAGGGCATCTAAATTTTGAGGCTCTTAAAAACCTATCCAAGGTATCAGTGGGTTTACCAAAAATCAAACACCCTGACTGAATATGTGATTCATGCATGTATGGGAAGCAGTCAAGGACACCATTCCAAAAGGACTCACAATACCGAGCCAAAGAACCACTTGAGATACTCTATGCCGACGTACGTGGAGCTATCTCACCAAAGACAAGTACCGAGAATCAATATATACTTCTAGTAGTTGATGACTATACCCGATTCATGTGGGTACACTTGCTCAAAACAAAGGATCAAGTCCCGGGTCTTCTCATCGATTTCATCAAAAGGATTAAGAATGAAGTCGAGAAGAAAGTTAAGAGCATGAGAATGGATAATGGTGGTGAGTTTGTTCAAAAGTGTTGGGAGATTTTTGCAAGGAAAAAGGAATAAACCGACAATTCACCGCTCCTTACACTCCACAACAGAACGTGGTATTGGAACTAAGTAACCGAACAATCCTAGGAACAACGAGAAGCATTCTAAAAGCCATGTATTTACCTCAAAATTTCTGGGGTGGGGCAGTTCATCACTCGATATACCTATTAAACCGATCCCCGACAAAGGCAAATGAAGATCTAACTCCGTACGAGAAGCTAAGGAAGAGACCTCCAAATCTCGCACACATTAGAGTGTTCGGGTGCTTAGGTTACGTAAAAACCTTAGCAATTGGGCAGAAGAAGCTAGATGATAGATGCTCAATGATGGTACATCTAGGATATCAACCCGGAACCAAGGCGTATCGCATGTTTGATCCGGAAAAGGGAAGGGTCCATGTAACCCGAGATGTGAAATTTGACGAATCAAAAGGCTAAGATTGGAGTCAGTATTTATCAATTCTTGACACAAGTGGGATGAGTTGGTCAGAATTCTCTGTTGAAACAGAAACAGCAGCTTCATATCAGACCCAAGACAGCGGGTCAGACCCTGTCGCAACTGATGAATCCGGTTCCTCTAACCAACTCGAAAGCGAGTCAAGTCATGAGAAAAATTCATTCCCAAACCAGACCCAAGACAGTGGGTCAGGTCCAAGTGACAGTGGATCAGGCCCGACTGGGATCAGTAGGTCAGGTCCGAGTGACAGCAGATCAGGCCCGACTGAGTCCGTTTCAGATACGACAGCTGAAAAGGAGGTAGGGGCCACTCAGCTTAGACGCTCAACCCGTACCTCTGTGTTTCCGACTCGTTTTCAAGACTTTGAAGTAGACAACGTCCCAAACTTCACACACCAGCTGAATGAAGAAGAGTTACAGCTTATGATGTCAATAGATGATGAACCACTCAGATTTCAGAATGCAGTAAGGGAAACACATTGGAAGAGAGCTATGGATAGTGAAATAGCCTCAATAGAAAGTAATAATACATGGAAACTAGTCCAACCTCCCCCTCGGTCCAAACCCATCGGGTTAAAGTGGGTATTTAAGGTGAAAAGAGATGCAAAAGGAGAGATATCAAAGTATAAAGCAAGACTCGTAGCAAAGGGGTATGTCCAACGGTTTGGAATCGACTTTGAAGAGGTTTTTGCACCAGTGGCACGAATCGAGACCATAAGACTTATACTAGATTTAGCATCTAACCGGGGGTGGGAAGTTCACCATTTAGATGTCAAGTCCGCCTTCCTACATGGTGAGCTAAAGGAGGACGTTTATGTATATTAACCGGAGGGATATGAGAAAAAAGGGTCAAGAACAAAACGTATATAAACTCTCGAAAGCTCTATATGGTCTACGCCAAGCACCGAGAGCATGGAATATAAAACTTGATTCGGCACTAAAGAAACTCGGGTTCACAAGATGTAAACAGGAACAAGCCGTCTACCAAAAAACCTCAAACCAACGTTTACTACTCGTTGGGACTATGTGGATGATCTTATAGTTTCTGGTTCAAGTGCTCAAGATATTAGCGAGTTCAAGAAACAAATGGAGACCCAGTTCGAGATGACAGACCTTGGTTTGCTTCACTATTACTTGGGTATGGAAGTAAGCTAAAACAACCAAGGCATATCGATTAGGCAAACCGAATATGCCGAGAAGGTGCTGAAACAGTCCGGGTTACGGTATCTAACTCATACTCGTCCCAATCTTAGCTATTCTGTGGGATACGTAAGTCGTTTCATGCAAGACCCAACAAGGACCCATGCAGAAGCGGTTAAATACATACTAAAGTATTTAAAAGGAAGTATTGATCTCGGGATAATGTATCCAAGAGGAGGAGGAGATATACTATATGGGTTCAGCGATAGTGGTCATTCGGTTGACATCGATGACGGAAGGAGTACCACCGGAACGGTATTTTACTATAATGATGCACAAATCACTTGGTGCTCACAAAAGCAAAGTTCGGTTGCTCTCTCTTCGTGTGAAGCTGAATTTATGGCGGCAAACTCAGCCGCGTGCCAAGCAGTGTGGTTACAAGGGTTGCTATCGGAGTTAACGGGAGAAAAAGAAAGGACAATAACGCTCTATGTTGATAAGACATCCGACATAGTCTTAATGAAGAACCCGGTTTTCCACGGGATGAGCAAACATATTCATAGGCGGTGTCATTTCATAAGAGAGTGCATCGAACATGAAGAAATCAAAGTGGAGCATGTGAGTGGGCATCGTCAAAGGGCCGACATTCTCACCAAGGCGTTGCCAAAGTTAATGTTCATCGAGATGAAATGACTCGTCAGTGTTACAAGATTAGGGGGGTGATTGTTAGTCTAATCATGCAATGTAAGTTCGGGTAAAAATGACCGACTTACAAAGTTTAGGAGTATTTTGAGTTATTTTTTTCTCTAGTTTGATTTAAAGAAGGATTCGTATTGAAATATGATTTTAGGCTTATTGTAAGCTATTTTAATTATTCAATTAATAAAACGAGAGTTTGAATCAAACACTTTTCTTGTACGTGAAGGTAGTGTACCAAATTAATCACCTATCACCATAAAACAACTGCAGTTAACTTGGTTTCACATTATTAAATTAACAGAATAATAATCAAACAGAAAAAGAGAAACGAAAGGTTCTAGAAGAAAATTGACTGGAGTAGTTGACACGTTATTAATAAAATGGTTCATTTAATTATGACTGAGGTTCGTTTGGGGACCACCTTTGAGAAAGGTTTGGTTCGTTGCGTGGCCACTTCAAACACGCCTGTTATGACCTTAGCATCCGGGTCACGTCCAGGTTTGATTCTATTTGAAATTGTCTTTATGGTTTTTTTGAAAGGGTTCGAAATATATGTTTTAATAGTATCTTTTTTAGATGAAAGTTAAGTATATTATTCTAAAATACGTATACGTATTTGTCTATAGTGTAGTGGGTTAGAAACTCATGTATTACACAAGTTAAATAAATCCAACTTGCAGTTGTAAACCAACAGTGCCTATGAAGATTTATATGTTCGATGTCATCAGTCATTGGTGAAATAAGAAATAATGAAGATTTAGGAATTATAAATAACAAATAACGAAGATTTAAGAATATAAATAACAAATAATGAAGATTTAATAATTATAAAATTATATTTTAAGATGAGATATAATTGAAATTTTCTTATGATTTAGTAAGTTTTAATAAAGTATTAGAATAAATTTAGATATTTAATTATTTAAAATCATTATTATTTAATAGGATAGAGAGACGAGAAACAAAAATCTAAACTTCATCAGAAGTCGACACGTATTAGATAAAGTTATTCATTTATTATAATACTAGGTTATAAACACATGTATTACACGGATTGAATAAATCCAACTTGTTGTAATCCGTCGGTTTCTATGAAAATTTGTATGTTGGATGTCATCGGTCATTGATGAAATAAAAAATAATAAAAATTTAAGAAATTAAAAATAACAAATAATAAATATTTAAGAATTATAAATAACAAATAATGATGGTTTAATAAGTTTTAAAAAAGTATTAGAATAAATTTAGATCTTTAATTATTTAAAAACATTTTATTTAATATAAGAGAGAGTCGTGAAACAAAAATCTAGAGTTCACCATAAGTCAACACATGTCAGATAAAGTTATTTATTTATTATAATAAGGATAAAGATATGAATTAATTAATTTTATGTTGGTTATGTTAAAATGGTAAAAAGTTAAATAAAACTGAGTAAACTGCAGTTTTCGTCCCTGAGGTTTACACGGAAAATCTGCTATTTACGTTATCGTACTTTCTGATTTCATCACTTTTCGTCCTTGGACCAAACGTCCGTTAGTCAATTGTTAGCCTTCAGGGGTAATAGTGTCTTTTTACTTCATATTTTAATGCTATTTTGGTCTTTACATTCTCTTTCCTTTTTCTGTGTGGTTGATCTGATGCAAATAAACCCTAGCTCCTGAGATTAGAGCTCCATCATCTCCGTCTTTCCCATCGGTGAAGACGACCCCCGCCAAAACCATTCCCATCTTCGTTTTTCATCGCAGGCCAGAATCCCCCCACCCCCCACTCCGAATCCTGTGTTACAATCGATAGTACCTACAGTCCAAACTTGCTTAATTCTTTCTAGGGTTTCTTTCAACCCTAAGTGCTTCAAATCAGTATCACCATGGAAACTCATCTGCTTTCTGGTTGAACAAAAATAAAGATGGATTCGTTTGCCCAGATCGATAATTGAAGCCGATCCTGTTGCTTCCACCCCACCCCCTTCGCCTAATCATTACATCAGCCAAATTTCAACATTTCCAACCCCCCTCTTCCCTTCTCCAGATCGATAATTGAAGCCGATCATCCAACTGTCTGATTGTCTCTCACCCAGCTGCATGATGGATTCGTTTGCCCTCATGGGTACATAGATTTACAAGGTATTGTTCTATGATCTTTTTGAAGCTCAATTGTGTCTTCAAACCTGTTATTTGTGTTGGGGTTTTTAATTACTTATTTGGGATCAAAACTATGTGGTTTGTAACTTTTTGTTTAATCTTCTTGTATTGCTTAAAGCCTTGTGTGGCTAAGAATAAAATGCATTTTTTTAAGGGTCTGTAACTTTATATGCAAAAAAGTTTGGATTTTTCAATTGATGGTTTTTAAAATTTTGAATGAAATTCTGTAATGAAACTTATATATATGATTTATTTGAAATTCCCAGTTGTTGCTGTCTTTATTTTTTGTTCAACCAGAAAGCAGATGTTGAGATATATCAATGCAAAACACTTGTCACTTAATTGGTTTATATGTCCTGAAGATTTTATTCTAAAATTTCGGATATACAATAAAATCAAATGATGTATATGTAAGGTTTACTTGAATTTTTATTTGAAATAATAACACCATTACCTGTTGTCGCGGTAGTATCGCCGGAAAAACGAAGTAGATGAAAAGTGTTAGAATGAAGAAGATGGGGGTGAGGATGAAAAGTGTTAGACTTTTGTAACCTCGGGACGAAAACTGTTAAAGCAAAAGGGGCATTTTAATCATTTCACCAATTATTTAACAAATCGATAACGGACGTTTGGTCCGAGGACGAAAAGTGATAAATCAGAAAGAACGATGGCGTAAATAGCAGATTTTTTATATGAGGGACGTAAAGTGATTTTTGGAGTAAACCTTATGGACAAAAACTACAGTTTACTCTAAAACTTTTTTACATTTAAAACAAGGGTCTCACTTCTTAATTCTTTGTCGTTAACATGATCCAAATCCTATTTAGTTTTAGTTATAGTAATTTTGTAAGAAATTTCGTGGAAGGCAAATCGTTGTTGTCTTCATTTTCAGTCAAATTTAATGGAGAGAAATTGACATTTTGGGAATGGGTTTTCTGGCATATTCTCTTTATTATTGAAAAACATTATCAAATAAATAGTAATTTTTTTAGGCTCTAGCGGACATCGTTACCATTAAGGTACCATGAGGAATTCGTCGCCGCCGCAACGCGAGGCGGGTAAAATTCCTAGTTAATCTTTAGTGTCATCTATACTCGTAAAAAAGTTGAAATAATCGTTTATTTTGTTTTAAGAATAAGAGATATATCCAAGTGATGAGAGTCTTAAATGATGGAAAAGTGTAGGTCACGTTACATCCTTCAATTATCACACCATCCATCACTTGGCAAAAGAAATACTCAAGTGATTGAGGTGGTGTGATCATTAATTTTTTTTATTATGCATTTAAATAATAAAATTAAACCTAAATAATATTTCATTAATAAAAATACATTAATCAAATTACTAAAAAAAACCACTAATAAAAAATTTACATTACGAAAAAAAATAAAAACTACTAATATTAAAGTTAAAAAAAAAGATAGATAACCTAATGATTTGAACTTTCATAAAGGTACTCAATTAAGTCCGCCTTTAATGCGTTATTAATTTCTCGATTACGTATTTTTGTCGGTTTAGTATCTTTTGATTTTTATCAATTTCATATATAATATTTAATCAAAAGTAAAATAAACCCATGTCATTTATCTGAATACATTATACAAGTCAAATGGAATATCATAATGGGGTCATAATTTTTGCAAATCCTAATTAATAAATAGTTTAAAGAGTAAGTTATAGATATCGTACTTTATGTTTATACTTTTTTTCAGATTGCGTCGTTTAGCAAAAAAATTATCTGGTATCATCCTTTACGTTTAAATTTGTTACGGTTTACGTCCTTTAGCCTAAATGGCGTTAAGTTTTTCAGTTAACTCTATTCATGTGCTTTGCACATAAGTGTGTTTTAGTCTTTTTACCCACAATTATATATATATATATATAAACATAAATAATAAACCTCTCTCATCTCTTTCTCTTTCTCTCTCTCAACTCTCTCTCTCAAATCTGGTGCCCCCTCCTCCGATCTGAGCACCACCGCCAAACACCACCACCACCAGCCGACCACCGCACAACCCCCTCCTCCGATCTGAGCACCACCATCGCCCTAGCATCACCACCACCATAAAAACAAGCCCTTCCAATTGTTAAGTCTTTAGAGTTCATTCCCAAACAAGCCCTAAAATGGAAGAAAAGCTTGAGTATTTCTTTTGCCAAGTGATGGATGGAGGAGAGGGAAGAGGTGAGGTTTTGGTGGTCTAGGGAGGGTGGCGGTGGTTTTTGTTCGGCCGATTGTTCTCGACGGGTGCGGAAGGGATTCCTCCCTTTGATTCTTCGATGGCCTCCTATTTTTCTTTCCCGGGCATTAGTTTTGATAACGAAGACGGGAACCAAGCTTATCAGGAGGATTGGGTCTCTTAGGAGCCGCTCACTGCTTGGACGAGCCGACATGCTTTCTGGCCTTGGGTTGGGGGCGGGTATAGTTACGGATTGGTGATGCTTGAAGGGGGTGGTCTGATTCGAGCCGGCTAAGGATAACGGGTATTGGATTAGATCGCTGCCGCATTCATCTTTCAAAGATTCACAATGGATCCGGGTGAGTTTTTCTTCCGATTCAACGCAAGTTTGGAATCGTAATCTTGTTTGCCTGAGTTTGGCCGCTTTTTCTTGGCCGCCGGAAAGACGGCTAGGGTTGCGAGGGGGAGGAGGGTGGAGCTAAGTGTCGAGGTGGGCTGGACGCCTGCATGTGGCTCGTGTTGTTTGGACCTGGGCTTGGCCGATGCGGGGGTGCATGTTGTTTAGTTTGGTCGGTTCTCTTGGCCGCCGGAGTCGCCGGAGGAGTCCTGCCGGAAATCCGGCTAGGGTTTCGAGGGGGAGGAGGGTGGTGCTAAGTGAAGAGATGGGCTGGACACGTGCATGGGGCTCGTGTTGGGTGGGTTTGGGCTTGGCCGATGCGGGGGTACGTGTGGGTTCGGGTTTGGGTTTGCATGGCTCGATGGGGTGGACTCTACGTCTGCATGGGCTTAGTTTCGTGTTTTGGTGGGTCGTGGTGGGTCATCGAGTTGTCAGTTGGTGGCTGCATGTGGCTCGGGTGGGGTGTCTCGGCCGACTCGGGTTCGCATGTGGAAGTGGATGTGGGTTTGAGCCTCGATGGGGTGGGCTCACGGATGCATGGGTTTGGGTTCATGTGGGTTTGAGTCGTGGTGGTTCGTTGGGCCGGGTCTGGTTGGCGTTGGACGGGATGGGGAAAGGTTTGGGGTTACGTATGCATGGGTTCCCTTGCATGGGGGTGCCCTAACCTTGGCCTCATTTGATGTAATACCGGATTGGGTAGGTGACGAATTTTGGGCTTTGTTGGGGGTGACTCTCGGTTCATGGCGATTACTAGTCGCTTTGTCCTCCTGGCTTGGGGCATGGTAAGGACGACTATTCGGTTTAAATGTATGAGTCTCGATGGATTGTACACGGTAAGGTTTAGTTGCTCGGTTTTAGTGCTTATAGCCAGGTGTGGGTTGGGCATCATGTGGTTTGATTATTCTGGAGTTTACCTGTGGTGGGTCCTAAATGTTTGGTTACTTGCTCGGTTGGATGTAACACTGGCTGGGGTTGGTGATAGTTACCTGGTATCTCCTTGCGTTTTTGGCCATTAGGGATTGTTTGGGGCTTTGTTCTCTTGGGTTGGGGCACGGTAAGGATGGCTACTCGGTTTAAATGTATGGGGCCAAGGGACTTGTACACGGTAAGGTTTAGCTATTGGATTAAATGCTTCTATCCTTGTGTGAATTGGGCGTCAATGGATCTGGATGGGTGGACACTCTTGAGATGTTTGGTCATGTTGCTTACTCTAATGTGATGTCTCATTGGATGGGGTTTGAGCTTGGGTGGATCTTCTAGAAGGGGCGAGGTTTTGGTTGTTGATGTATGAGTTGGGCTCTAATTTCTCGTCAGGATGGTTAGTCTTGAAGTTTAATTTTTTGCTTATTTATGTATGCATGGGTGTCTACCTTCTTTGGGCCTTAGAAATAGGGTAGAAGGTACACTTGAGTATGGGCTTGGGTTAGTCACTAGTACAGTTGTGGAACGGACTACACTTCCTATGGATGCATGGATTAAATCCCCTAAATGAGCCTTAGAAATGGGACGGGGATGGACCTCGAGAATGGGCTTGAGGTGACAGTTGATTGGGCTTAGGAAAACCACTTACAGATGGACCCGCATTATCCTTATTTCCTTTGGGCCTTAGAAATGGGGTAGGGAATAAGCCCAAGTATGGGATTGGGCATATCACTAGTACAGTTGTGGAACGGGTATTGGATTATGCAGGTGTGTGTGTTAAACCTTCTAAATGAGCCTTAGAAATGGGACGGGGGTGGACATTGAGAATGGGCTTGATGTAGTGGCGAGTACGGACTTGATATCTTGGATTTGGATTGATGACCTTTGACTTATATCTGCAATTGGGCCTCGCATGCTCTGGACTTTCTTCTTTGGGCTTAGACTTGGATGGTTTTATTTATGGGCCTGCGTGCCTAGTATGTCTCATTTGGGCCTGCGTGCCTATTTTGTGTTTGGTTTGGGCCTGCGTGCCTAGTTTGTTCCATGTTTGGTATGGGCTTCGGCCTTTAGTATGTTTTGATTCTTGCGGTTCCCCCCTCCATGGTAAAAAAGCCCAGGAGGGGGGGATGCACGCCGTATGTAACAACCATTCAATTTTAATAAAACATTTACCTAGGGCTTTGCCCTTTTCCCAAAAAAAAAATAGAAGAAAAGCACAATTCACCATCAACCGTCGTTGAATCGGCGCCACCGTCTTCGTCGGAGGCACAATCTTCATGGAGAAGAGGCGAAGGGCTGAAGAGGAAAGCCTCGAGTCTTAGCAACAACAATGCATCGACTCCCCCGAAGCCGTCGTCTTCGAAGCGTCAAACTCGAGAGAAACCCTCGCTGGTTCAACGGCGGTTGGACTAGGGTATCAAAAGCGTCAAACTCGAGAGAAACCCTCGCCGACTAGAAGGTTTCGTATGCTTGACGGTGGAGTTGCTTTAACTGTTCTTCCCCTTGATTAGACTAGGGTTTCGTCTGCTTAACGGATTTCTTGATTGCTTAACGTGATTCAAATCAAATTAGGGATCGACGAAGTTGCTTTAACTGTTCTTCCCCTTTCTGTTGTGAATAGAGTGAAATCTTCCCCTTTCGTGGTGGTCGCTTGGTGGTGGTGATGTTTGGTCGGCTGGTGGTGGAGGGTGGTGGCAGTTGCGGGTGGTGGGGGGGGGGTATGCTTCTTGCAGGTGTGTGATGAAGGAGATGACAATTTAGGTTAAAATAGCTTAATTACACAAGTAGTCCTTTAAAATATGGAAAGACCATTTTGCCCTCACGTGAGTGGCACATGACTTGAGTTAACCGAAAAAATTAACGCTCGTTAGGCCAAAGGACGTAAGCTGCAAAAAAATTAAACATAAAGGATGATAGCTGATAATTTTTTTGCAAAAGGACGCAATCTGAAAAAATGTATAAATATAAAGGATGATATCTGTAATTTACTCTAGTTTAAAATAAGAAACATTATTAATTTAAAACAGTAAAAACCCTTTTCCCATATCAAAACATAAACACACTCACCATCATCAGAGTTCACCAAAAGGAAGAAACCTGAAGAAACCAAAACAAACCTCATCATACTCAAAGCTTGAATCTTGTCATCCTCTCTATGAAAAACTTCACGCTTAAACATCACGCCCCCCCCCCCCACGCGGACAAGGGGGCGGTGTTCCCTCGTGGTTCACGTCGTGATTGAGCTTCACATCAGCTCACGCCGTGATTAGATTATGGTATACCCCTTGCTCTAAGATAGAGTTCACCAAAAGGAAGAAACCAAAACAAACCTCATCATACTCAAAGCTTGAATCTTGTCATCCTCTCTATGAAAAACTTCACGCTTAAACATCACGCCCCCCCCCCCCACGCGGACAAGGGGGCGGTGTTCCCTCGTGGTTCACGCCGTGATTGAGCTTCACATCAGCTCACGCCGTGATTAGATTATGGTATACCCCTTGCTCTAAGATACTATGTTCCATAAAAAGGTAATATAAAACATATTTGAAATCTATTCAAAATTCATTGTTCATAATGATGATATGAAAAGTGGTTCACTTTATCCCATTTATGAATGTCAGTATGTCACATTCAACAACATTGGTGACAAGATCTCCATTATTTGAGATATTGGCTGTTGGCATATTGCCTATTTGCCTTCCAATTTGAAACAAAGAAAAGTAAATAAAGAAATATGTGATTTCTTGTGAGATATTTTTGAAAAAAAGTTATAAATTTATTTGAGATCTCTTTATAAAATGTTAATAATTTCATGTAATGTTAAATCTTTATATATATATATATATTAAAATATGGTGCACACGCGGAAGCGTATTCAAATGGCTTAATAAAAAACAAGGTTTCAATCAAACGCATGAATCGAATGATTCAGTCGGCAAGCTTAAAGCATATGAATTTTCATTAAACCATAATCAAACATCCTAAACAATGTGGAAACCCTAATTTATACTAAAGAGAAGGAATAAACTAGGAAATGAGATCAACACAAAAAAAATAGAAAATATGTTAACCAACTAACAAGCTAAAAGATAAAGATAATTTTGTTTCCTCCTTTTCATCGCTATCTTCGATCACCTCACATCTTCACCTCACGAGACTAATCAGCCCAGATTACCTCTCCCTCGAATCCAATTTTGCTCCAAACTAATTCCCGGATCAAACCCCTGCATCATACTGTTAAGGTTTCGTGCATACGGTTTCAAAAACTATTTTTATTAGAATAAATAAACACAGCGGAAAGTACACACAAACTGATACAAACCATTACTCTAGATCGCCCACCAAGAGTCCAGATGCAAACCAATAAGTGTAAAATGTACTAAAGACCTTAAATGCAAACAAATATGTTTTCCCGCCTTTCTCTCTTATTTAATAATGATATTAAAAGAATATATATATTTTAATATTAATATAAATCTAACTATGAATACTTATTATTTAATTATGGATAGTTATTATAATCAAATGTTTTATTTATTAACCTATGACTAGTAATTAGTTGATTGACCTAATTACTCTTAATGTGTCATTAATGGATTTCCCCTTGGGTGTACATATAAATAGAGAAATAATTAGAGGGAATTGACTAATGAATCAATCAATCTCTATCACCACTAAATCGTCTCTCTCTCTCTCCAAACCGTAAGCTCTCACGAACTCACCTAATACCATCCTAACCGTACACCCTAAACGGGAACCCGATCCAAATCAGAGATCATGAAGTCTTCCCTCTCTGCGGTTAGCTTATCAGGTATGATTTATTATTACTTCATTGTTTTCACTTATCATGTTACAAGAACTGATCAACATAAAAAATTATCTTAACATAACTTATAACTGTCACATCAAAATACATTTTTAAAAACATAATTTGACGAGTGTATGTGTTAACAGATTACATTATATTTTATTCAACCCGTGTAATGCACGGGTTTTTAAAGACATATTTTTTTATTATTAAATATATAATATTAAATTTATTTAACCCTTATAATACACAAGTTTTTAAAAACATAATATTTTATTATTAAGTATATAATATTAAATTTATTTAATCCGTATAATACACGATATTCTAACCAAGTATATATAAATAAAAGTTATTTGCGTTTAAAAAATAAAATTAAAAAAAATAAACAGTTATGGTTATTTATCTTTGGGCTTTTGGCCATCTCAGTTGTAATTAAATTCTAACAATTAATTATAAAATTATCATTCTTTAAGACTTTCATCTTTAACTGTTGATTTACTTTAATTAATAGTTTATTTCTTCAGCCTGTTTAATATACAAGTTTTTGGTCAATGAGTCTCAGATCAATTAATTTTGGAGAAGGTACCCCCATGTTCTTTTAATGTGAAGTTCATAGGTTCACTTAGTGTAATATGTTCAGGTGGGTCAGGGGTTTTACCACAGTGAGCAATCGAGTGGTGGGCTTCCCCTGGAATGGTGGGCGAGCCAGGTCACCAACGCTGTCTGCGTTTGAGGATGTGGGTGGGCTTTCTCCAATGAGTTTATCTGGGTGACCGAGCTTATAGTATTCGTTGGTTTAAAAAAAATATTCAAGCCTGTGTATATAACATTTTATACCATTTGGTTGACTTCCATAATCACTTCCTTCTTTTTTAAAGTCCAAATGACATACGTCCACAATAACATGGATGTGGAAGCATGTTAGCCAATAGGACGTGGCCTTCGCATAACTCGTAAAACATGTGACTGTAAGCATAGCCCTCTCACTCCCTTCGGTTGTTAGGTTTCTGTCCATTTTTCTTCGACTTTATTTTTATTTTATTTTTGAAGTATAAGTCCATGTAGTTTAATTTAAAATTTTCATTTTAGTTCATTAATTTAAATTTTGTGTGAGAGACATTGTAGTTTTGAAAAATCATTATTTTGGTCCATTTTCTTTATTTATTTATTATTATTATTATTATTTATAACGGCAAATAACATAACTTTGTTTTGAACGGCGAACATTGAATGTTGCGACGTCGCACCCCCCGTCACATGGGAGAGACTCGTACAACTGCGGCCAATATGTTGTTTTAACCGTGCCCACTTGGTGTCAGAGTTGGAGAGCATCCAAGGAAAAATCCCAAAAATACGGCCCCTTCTGAGCTTGAGGGAGAGCCGAGGCTCGAACCCTGGATTGATGTGGGTAAAACCCAGGTGCATCAGCCTAAGAGCTAGGCCTCATTTGTATGCCGCAGAAACTAATGGGGAGAGCAGAGATCGAACCTGGTTCACAAGGAACATCAGGTCTCTCCCTTACCACTCTACCACCAGCTCATTGGAAAATAACATAATCTGATTATCTTGATCATATATTTATATTTTTCATCTTAAAAATTGATATGAAAAGTACGTTCTTCAAATATACATTATAGCAATTTTACTAATTACTAAATTTATACTTCAAAAAGTTTATTCAATGTGTTTAATAATCAATTAAGTTGATGTTTGACTATTAATAACCGTTAATTATATGCTTAAATATTAATTAATAAGTTATCAAGTATAGCCATATAGGTTGACGAACGTGGCACTATCAAAGTAATGTACAATAAAGTCTTTTGCTTTATTTAGTTAAGCAAAAAATAAATGTCTAAAAGTCTAAAACCGGTAGTAACGTCCAATCAATAATAAAAATTCAAAAATACGAGTAGCGAATATTATACCGACAGTACCGGCTTAATGTCTGCCTTTCAAAAAAAAGCATCAGTTTAAAATCAATCGTCTTTCAAGCATTAGCTACATAAAATTATGTAATTTTTATAATTCTCTAATTTGTATCAAATCCTCAATATATTTACACACTAGGTTACACACCCGTGTATTACACGGGGTTTGATTAATTAAATATTAAAAATTTATTAATAAGTGAAAAAAACAAAGAAAATAATTGAGAAAATAAATATTAAATAAATAAAATATTTATAAAGTAAATATTAATAAATAATTGAGAAAAAATAGGTGAAAAAAACTTCAACCAGTTACTTATTTATTTGGTATAGCTTGGTCACACAAGAAAATAAGCGGAAAAATTTTCAAAGGCTTATAAGAATCTTTAGCTTACTGAATTGTGACATGTGACTAATTACTTATTTATTAGGTATAGCTTAGTGTCAAATATAACTAAAATTTTATATTATTCTCATTATAATATAATAATCTACATATATTTATTTGCATAAAATTTAAACTTAGTGAGACTTTCAATCGATATGTCTTCTCATTTTAGAGTACTTTTATTTTATTTTAACCGTTTGACCCGTTAGAGAAAAAACATAACTCAAATCGACTCGTTCATAAGAAAATAGGTCGAAGTTGTCACATATACAAAACATATATAAACATATACAAATAGCTAAAATAAGTAATGATGTAAATCGAAATAGGAAAAAAAGAAAATAATTACTTGAATACTTTCGGCTATAATAATATGACAAAAAACACAATGAGATTTAACAAATCAAATAAATATTATATCTTTGAATATGTAAATATATGATTGAATGTTTTTTTTAATTGGATCTTAAATGGCTATAAAATCGTTTTCAGTTTGTAAAATTTATAAAAATATGATTGATGATAAACAAAATTTTGAATTCAAAAATCTGTAGGTAAAAATTCAAACGAAAATTGATCTAGTTGTTTAAAATAATGGAGTTTGTTAAAATGTAAAAACAATCTGATAATATAATAACTTTTCATAATACAAATTTATTTTTTTTAAATGATAAATAACATCATTAACTATAACTATCCATGATTAATTTCATATTAAGATTATTTAGTTAATATATAATAACTATCAATAATTAAATTTGTTATCTTTCTTAATATATATTATTTAATAGGAGAGAAACGAAAAAATTAGTATTTAATAGGAGAGAGAGACGAGAAAATAAAAATGAGAAGAAACCAGGAAGTGACATGTGTCATCTCAAACCTTTATTTATTAGTATAGAGTCTTAAAATCATATATATACTAAAAGCTAAAGTTAATATTTAGCTATTAGTTTAATACATTGATTTTGCACTTATTTTAAAATGGAGATAACTTAAAAGATAATAGAGAATAATATATATATATATATTTCTAATCTTTTAAAGTTCATTTAAAACACAATCACCATGTCCAATGTCCCCTAATTTATTTTACACCATGTTGTACCTAACAAAAGCCCCATTAATTAATAATCTAATAATAGAAAATAAATAAGGGCAAATAAAAAAAAACTAATATACGTTCTTACTTTTTTTTTATATAAAATTCATTTAACAAACTTTTACACATACAAACATATTTTCTCTTTTTTTTCTCACAAAAATTTCTTAACAAAATTTTTTCACATAAAAATTAACATACTTTCTTGTTTTTCTCACAAAAATCTGTCAACAACTATTTACCCTAGAAAATGAAATGACAGAAGCAAAGCAAAGGAAATGGATTGACATAAGCAAGAGCACATTAAGCTATTTGATTACAAAACGAAATGTTGTTTATGTGTTTCACATATTTTATAGGTATTTTTACAAAATGGAATTGCCCTGATTACAAATAATATCTTTATAGAATTGATTTGCCGGTCAATTTCCTTTGTATTGCTTCTGTCGATTCATTTATTAGAGCAAATAGTTGTCGAATGATTTTTGTAAAAGTATGTTATTTTTTATATGTAAAAGTTTGTTAAGCGATTTTTGTTAGAAAGAAAAAGGAGTTTGCAGGTTTTATATGTGCAAAAATGTGTTAAGTGGCTTTTATAAGAAAAAAACTAATAGTTTTTTTTACCCGATAAACAAATACCGAACAACGAAGCCGCCGAGCCGCACAGCTTATTTTCGAACAAACTAAGCCGAAACGTCGTTTCCTATATAAATGGAAAACGCTTTACCCATGATGTCGATTTGTTTTTCTTCTTCAAGCCTTCTTCTCACAGTCATACCTTTTTCTGCTCTCAGAATGGGCGTCGTACGAACAGACGAGAGCCGGAGGGCTGAGATCGAGGAGTTCCGCCGGATGCTGCTGTCCTGCTCCGGCGTCGGTCTTAAGGTTAGTACCAAAGAGGAAGGCAATCGCCGGCGAGTGACAGCTGGTAACATAAGAGAATGTGCCGTAGATCAGAAGCTTGTTTGCGTCACCAGCGGCGTCTCTTTCCTTGGCATCGCTATCGTCAAACAGCTCTTGGTCAGAGGCTATGACGTTCGAATCATCGTCGATAACGAAGGTAAAGTTCGTTCGAATCATGTGCTAGGGTTTATGAAAGAAATTAATAGATTATCACTGTTTTCTGTAAAATTCATAGAAGCGTTTATGTTGACTTTGTACAATGACTTATTGATTGAGAATATTCGACATCTATGTTCTAGATTTGTTCAATTACGATCTTAAGAACATCAGTTAATTCGCTCTAGCATTAACATTTTGCTCAATTAACCGGAGGTTTTGGATATTACAGAAGATATAGATCGGCTGAGGGAGATTGAAAGTTCAGAGGAGTTTGAAGGATCATCGAGCATTACAAGAAACAATCGGATCGGAGTTGTTGTGGCAAAATTCAACGAACGCCAGAGCTTAATTGAAGCTTTCGACGGATGTTGCGCGGTATTCCACACCACTGCTTTCATTGATCCAAGCGGTTTCTCCGGTTACTCCGTGAGTCTCTCCGATCTATAACTTTTGTCCTTTTCCGATTACAACTAGACATTGTCAAGATAATATTATTTACGGCCATATCTATGATGGAACCATGTGTTTTACAAATTGCTTGAAATTATTAGTTGATTTTATATTGTTTTGTTATTCTACTTTTCGCTTTCTTCTGGAGACATTTCTAATATTCTATTCAACTCCGTTGGCGTAAATAAAAAATGATATAATATGTTAATAACTCCGTCATTATCCAACAGCCGACGACGACCGGAGCGTTTCTCACGCCACATATATTAATTCAGAGGAATATATTATTGATTTGCGATGATCTCAGTCTAGATTTTCTAAAATATAGTTTCTTCATCCATCACGATCTGATTATCAGTTAAACAGTGACAACTGAGTTGATTTTGATCCTTGAAATCATTTGAAATGTGATGATTGATTTTGAAATTGACAGAAATTCATGGCGGAAATAGAAGCAAAGGCAGCAGAAAATGTAGCAGAGGCCTGTGCAGCAACGCCATCTGTTAGAAACTATGTGCTTACATCTTCTCTTTTGACATGCATATGGAGAGACACTTCCAATAGCAGTTTATCTCCAGTTGTAGACCACAATAGCTGGAGTGATGAATCCTTTTGCAGTAGCAAAAAGGTTACAAATTAACCTCTATTCACATACAAATAATCATCAAATTCATTTATCAATGATTAATTAAACATTACCTTAAATATATTGCTATTTGAAATGTTACAGTTATGGTATGCATTGGGTAAGCTAAAAGCCGAACGGGCCTCATGGCGAATAGCCAAGGAAAAGGGGTTGAAATTGACCACGATATGCTCGGGTCTTATCACGGGCCCTCGTTACTTCTGTGCAAATCCATCATCCACCATAGCGTACCTCAAAGGTCGGTTTTATCTTTTCTTACTTGACAGTTACTTTAAAGATGTGAAAAATGAAAGCTGACTGTAACAAGAATGTGCAGGTGGTCAAGATATGTATGAACAGGGTTTGTTAGCGACGGTTGATGTTAACAAACTAGCAGAGGCGCACGTAAAGGTGCACGAGGAAATGAACAAAACTGGTGGCGGACGGTATGTTTGTTTTGACAAAGTTGTGCGTAGCCCGGATGAGGTTCAAAGACTAGAACAAGAAACTGGACTTCACATAAACACTTCAGATGATGGAGTATTTAGATTCGAATTGTCAAATAGAAAGCTTGATAGGTTAATGTCCCAAGTGCATAGATGCACTAGTGTATGTTAGCATGTTGGTTATTAGATTTTAAATGTCATTTTTTATAAGATAATGCAGTTTTACCGGGATAAACTGAGTGGTTCGATTAAGAATGATAGAAAAACTTGAACCCAACGGAAAAACCCGAAGCATTCGAGGCGGATAATTTCAAGAGTATGAGATTAGCTAATAAAAACTGTATCAACATCAAACACTTACCATCAAATCATCAGTAGTAAGTTGTGAGCAGTTAACCTGTCTTTTAACTTCAACTCATCAGCGGCGCGTGTTCCATCAGTAGTAACTTTCAAAGATAAAAGTAAGAGTAAACTGTAGTTTTCGTCCCTGAGGTTTGTTGCTATTAATAGGTTCAGTCTCTTCTTAACAGTATGGGTCCCTGATGTTACATTTCTTAACAGTTTCCATCCCTGTGGGAAACTAGTTTAATCGGAAACAGAACCCGTCTGTAACCACAATGACTATATGCTTAACACACCTTCAGATCGAAGGACTTTTTGGAATGGGAATGGATGAAGCGGGGTGGAGGAATGGTCAACTCATCAGGCTCATGATCTGAAGACTACATGTTCGAATCCTGTCCCCGCCTAATCACTTGAGATCTTTTTTTGGGTGGTAAAAGTTGTGTTGCCAGCTAGCGAATGTTCGGATGGTGAACAGTTCAGTATCAAGTCTGTAACGAAGCTAGTACGGTTCAATGCTTGTTCGGATGGAGAACTTTGGACGGACGTTAGAGCCAGGGATGGAAACTGTTAAGAAATGTAACATCAGGGACACATACTGTTAAGCTGGGACTGAACCTGTTAATAGCAACAAACCTCAGGGACAAAAACTACAGTTTACTCTAAAAGTAAACTTAGTTTTATATTATTAGTTCTTTAGGTCCATATTTTACAAGATACTCGTTATCCGTATCGAAACCAAATATATTAACGTATTACACAATTTTTAAAAATATAATAAATATTATTCTAGAGTTGTTACAAACGTGAAATTATAAAAAAATAATTATTAGAAATGTTGTTTACTATTTGACATTTCAAGTCGGATATTATAATGAGTTAAGATCGGGTTTCAAGCGGTATGAATCGCAATGAATAACTTTTAACCACATAAAATCTTAGACCGGCATCCCCGATGCTCGTGAACCAGCCGGATTTGAGATGAGCTTTTAGATAAAGAGGTTTTAAACTTGGGTATGGTTGGTCTCGAGTCCACACATTTTGAAACTTCCAAAAGTTTCCTAACAAAAACAAAACTAAAATAGAGGTGGGACTAAGAGGGCTGCTTTATATTGTACATTCAACGACTTCAAAGTTTTCATAAACAAGTAGCAAAATATCAACCACCGTCCCGGAAGCCAACTATCTAAAGGTACAAATGTCAATTAATATTAAAAGTTGAATAATATTTTTTTAAAAACTAGAGATGATCAGAAGTCAAAAGAATTAAGGCCTTAGGATTGACCTAATTTGAATTCAGAACAAATAAAAGTAAAAAAATCGACCTATTCATATATGAAATAATAAAACAAATACAACACTTGACCTGTTCATTTATTACAACTAACCACCCAAAAAGAAAAAGAAAGAGCAATATCAATCAAACTGAATGCATAAAATAAAGGGGCATTCCGAGAATCGAACTCGGGACTTCTCGCACCCAAAGCGAGAATCATACCACTAGACCAAATGCCCGAATGAAGTTATCTCTCAGGCATTTATTTTATCACTTTAATATTTTATATACGTTTCAAAATTGTCAAGAATGGTTTACGTCCTGCTAGCATACCAATATGCAAATGCAATCAACACAATGCCAGAAGTTGCGTACCACAAATAAACTGGTTTCTTTAAGAAATGACAGAAACCCAATGATCCTCTAACAAGCAAAACAACAAACACCTAATGTGCATACTCACTATGCTCAACAGTTAGTGAAATATGAACCGAATTACATAAACTAAAAAGGCAAAATAAATATAAATTTCACCCCTTATCAAGTAGAATGGAAAGAAAACCAAGACGATGGAGAAAAATTACATGTTCATCGAAGATGATACAGAGTTCACCATGAGAGACATCTTTTTTAGTGAATTCAAGAGGTGCATAACCAACGCCAACACCTCCAAGAAGAATAGCATAAACGAAATATCTTCCCATTTGTTCATTCACGTTCGATTTGTTTACATATTCGTTAAATGTATTTATTGTAGGAAACCGTTCGTACAAAATAATAAAACAATTCACTAATACTAATTATAATACAGAAAGGAAATAAAGCAGTAAATTATAATACATGTTACAACTGAAATAAATAAAAAATACAAAGAATGGGGAAGAAACAGAGAGTTGTGGCTGAGGATTCGTATTAAATACGGGTCCCTTAAAACAAATTTCGAGTCTCCCAAGAGAACTCGTTTGTTTCCCAGGGTACAACAACCGAAGCAGTATGGACTGCCAGGGAGGAACTAGCACTCGAAAGAATACATTGAGAGAGAAGAGTAAGAGGAACAGAAGCTTGCTTGGTGTTGCTAGTGTATGTTCAACCAAGGAGCACCTTGGTATTTATAGGGGAAACCAAGCAGCTCGCGGTGACGCGAGTGTGCCAAGTGCGCCATTAAAACGCCACATTACGCCCAACGCCAACGCCGCATGCGTGTGTGTGCGGGGCCAGGTGCTTCGCACCCTATAGGGTCCCACTAGTGTTTACCTTAAAGGAAACAAATTCCTTAGAAGGCTTCCACTAATATACCACTCCAAGATTGGTCCCCCCACCTACGTGGGACGAGTTTCCACACTTTTCCTTCCAATTTTCGTAACTTTACACAGTCCTAAACACCCAACTTTGAGCATCAATATCTCATTCATCTTAGTTCCGTTTTGGACGTTGTTTTGTTCATTGTGAAGCCCTCACAACATAGAACACGAAGCCCTCCGTTTTTGGACTTGGTTTTAGTTATTGTTTGTTTGTGATAGTTTATGTTCATTATGTTTGTTTGTGTTCGCTTATATCTGTTTATATTCATCCTTTTTGTTTATGTTCATTTAAAATATTAACGAATGATTATAAACGGGAGCAGACACATTCATTTTCTTAACATAAGAACACGAACAAGAAAATCCTTTCGTTTAAGTGTTTGTGCCCGTTCATTTATTCAATTAAAAGTAAACAAATAAACATGAACAAGCCCCCGTTCATATTGGTTTGGTTCGTTTAAAGTCATAGTTTTTTTAGATTTCTTATTTAAAAAATAATTTTTGTTGTGGATTTTTAATATATATATATATATAATATTTTTTAATTTTGGATTAATAAAAACATACTTATTGTATAATGAAACAACCTATTTATATTTAAAAACAGTTATTTTTGATGAATTTAAAATTATAAGTACATTCTTAACGTGGTTAAGACCTTGTTAGTTGGTTAAGACCTTAGTTGATTATGCATCTTGCATTTTCATTAAATAATGCTTATATTTAAAGTTTATTTGTTTTAGTAGCATCCATATTGAATTCTGTATCCATATCCTTATAATTTAGCTAAAAATCATAAGTCTAAATTTTGTTCATTTTTTAAAATACTCATACAAAAGTCACCATCTCTATCTCTACTTAATTAAAAACCCTACATCTCATTCTTCATCTCTTTCTTTCATTTATGAACACTTTGCTCTTATATTTCAATAAAACCGTAAATAAGAGTTTTTATAATTTTAATGAATTTATCTTTTTAAGTGTGAGAAAGTGAACAATAAAATAAGGTTTAGGTTATAAAATATCAATATAACTATATTTTTATGTCGTTTGTTAAACTTGATGTTCTTAGAGCTTCTCCACGGGTTTCTAAAATCCTAAAATCGCCATTCTCTCTCATATCTTCTCCCTCCCTTCGCTCGTTTGAGGCCGTTCCTCCCCCATATACTTCCACTTATCACTCTCTTTCCCCATATCGCCACTCTATTTTTCCAACCTCACCAAAAACACCTAGAAACGCCCTTATTGTGTGTAGCCTTATAAGAAACGCATACGTGTCATCTAGGTGACGATTTTACTAGCGAGGGAATATTTTTTTAAATACCGTATCTCTATATTTATACAAATTTGAACAATTATATATCTATACAACTTTTTTTTTATAAATAGTACGTAAAAGTTACTTTAACATATACACATTTATACGAACTGTAGGGCGTTTTTTTCCTTCTAAAACCAATATTATGTTGAGAACTGCGAGAACCGCATTAATCATTATACTATTTATTATATAAATTGACTAGACTACATATAGACTTCAATATGTTTAAGATGTATATTTAAAAATGTGGTGTTGAATGTTGATAGTCTTTTATCTAAATGCACATATACATATACACTACATGCACGTGTATATGCATATGTGCACATTTTTATACTTTTTTTAAAAATATTTAGGAAAGAAAAGATAAAATGGAAGAAAGAGTGAGGAGAGATAAATAGACTATATATATATTTTTTCAGTTTTACCTTTTTCATTGAAATAATTTGTGCATGTATTATGCGGTTCTCATGTTCTCAATCTAATATTGGTTTTCAAAAGAGTGAGATGAAAATTTAACACCAAATTAAAATGATACCACGCCATGTTATTAAAGTAACAAAATAATTGTGATGAGATCTAACATAAAATCAAATTAAATGTGTTAAAAATGCAACAATATGATCGAATTTAACATCATAACTTAAACGATGAAACATAAAGCGATCCATATTTCAAACGGATTTTTAGTACTGGGCCAGTGCCCCAGGTACATGCTTTTAAGGCCCTTACGCATTTCTAGAAATTAAGTTTCAAAAGGTGTAATTAAATTCTTTTATGAGGTTGTTGAATTTTTTTTTTTGAAAGGTAAATTTCTTGAGCTTCTCGGGAGTTCCCATGACCTTGGTGTTAAGAGGCTTTGCTCTTATTATTGGGCCACAACCCCAATGGCTATTGTTGTTGATTTATTATTTTTCATATTTGACGTACTAAAGATAAAATGTAACATATCAAAACACGTATCATAAACATCTCTATATTTAAAAATAAATAAAAAATAAACGGGTTAAACATATCAACCCTCGAACCCGTTAGATTGGCTCGGACACGACCCATTTAACTAAACTTGTTCACATGTTCGACTCGAACCTAACTCAACCCATTTAAACTAAATCTAAACCCACAAATTTTCTTTTAGGTGTGGGTCGTGTTTTCGTATCTTATCAAAAATTTACAAAATAAAAAAGAAAAAGGTTGTGCTTGGGATAATCAACATGTGATTTCACCTTATCTTCCACGTGACGAAATTTAACTCTTACGTTGTCAAAGTGATTCTGCCATTTAAAACACGTGATAGATAATATACAATAAAGTAATTAATAAAGTCTATATGTGATGAGAGTTGCTTCCGTATTCTTTTAGGTAATAGTAAAGGCCCACAACAAACTTCCCTTTTTTACAAATAAATCCACATAATACTAATCGATTTACCCCAATATATTTGTACATTATTCATTTCTAATAACGTATCATGATGCTACAAATAATGTATTTTTATTTTATGGTTCAAGATCAAAATCACACCTTGCGTGTCATACCAAACGTGCGGAAAAATACGTGTCCTTACGTAATTCATTTTCTAGTGTTTCTTTGAAAGATAAAAAATTCTGTTTGAAAATGGTTATATCGAATGATATAGACACTTCAAAGAACATATTTTATGAGTTTGATGAATAGTTGTTTCTATTGAATTGACTCAAATTGTTGGTATATATATCGTTTTCATATAAAATTAGAATCCAAATTCAATAACAGTCTCATCACGCTAAAACTTATAAATATTTGTGTTAGTGCTTATATTAACATGTAGACTCCGGAGATGATTATTGAAGATAAATTTTGTGTTAGCGCTTATATTAACAGTTTCATCACGCTAAAATTAGAATCCAAATTCAAGAACATATTGTAAGATGCTTGATGTTGAAAGATGTTTGATTTTGACAACAAATAGGTCGGTTTAGGTTGAAATTGCGATTTTATGAGTTGGTGTTTTAACTCTCTTAAAATGAAAAATACATAAACACATCTACATAGTTTAATGAAGTATGGGTTTAATTGGTAATTTAGTCATGTCAAGATGAAATTGGTCATAAGACCTCATTTTGGCTACGTGAGTTGTCAAATAACATACTTTTGTGTTATTATGTAAATCGGCAATAAAATGAGTCAAATAAAAGTTCTTTGTAAGTGAACAACGTTTCCCCAAGTGTAATTCAATTGAGATGTTCAAACCTCAAATTGTAAATTGATTTGGGATTTAATACCTAAGTGAGTAGATGTGGTATGGAAATTTTCCAAGTGGAAACATGTATTGGATGTAAACAACCAAGTGGTAACTTGATCGAAATATGCAAATTTGCTAGTATAAAATCCCTAAGTGGTAGTTAAATGGAAAACATAACGTGATGTATGTAATCGCATTTTTGTAGTCGATTCATGGTTATTTTGTTCATGAATAGTGAAGAGGTAACCCTTGTCCCGGACCTCTTGGCCCAGTCTTGGGGCCCAATATGCAGAATTAAACCCACCATGAAGGCCCAATATGAAAAAGGCCCATTAAGGCTAATAAGACTCCAGACCCCCTATATATTGGGAGGTCCCCCTCCATCAACAAGCAGCTTCCTCCCCCTTACAAAGGGGCAGGTTCTTCCTCCTTGGCTCACTGACTTTCCCCCTCTTTACTTATATATGCAATTATACACTCATATGATGATGATACGTGATGAAAAGGCTGACTTGAGCGTCGAAGGGCCTTCGGGGAGACCCCCTTCGGGTCCTCTAACTAGAGTTTCATGTGGATACAGATTTGATCCGGGCTCTAGAGGACGAAGATCTGGTCTCATACGGTGGAAAGGCTGATCCAGACGATATCTCTTTCCTCCGACTGATGCTACCTCAAGTTGAACCCCATCAGGTGAGTTTTTGGGACACAACAAATAGTTGATTGAAATTGGCGACATAACGTGTGAAACTCGTGTTTTAAGCAAGGATGACAAAAAGATTCGAATCCAATGGAAAGCCAGAACTTGAAACATTCTAGATGGTTATATGATGAGTATTCAAGTATGGACGAGGTATGAGATTTGTTTTAGAACTTTTCGTTGGGTTGGGGCATGTATAGGATTAGGTGATACCTACCTGATTACTCGAACCCTTTTACTTGAATATATTAATATATTATATAATTTAAAAAAAATATATAATAAGTAGTAAGTTGAGGTTATTAGAAATTTTAAGTTATTAACATTATACAATTGTTAGAATTACAGATAAGTATTTATTATTTCAAGTCGGTTTTTGAGGTGAGTTTAATATCGAATTTCAGGTATTGAACATTCCAACATATAGTTTTTAATCACATAAGATCATAAATGAGTATACATGATACCTACACGTATACCACGAACGCGATGTGTATCAAGTAATGGATACCCGACGGGTATGAGATACAGTTTTATGATCGAGTATGTGACTGAGATTACTGAAACACGTACGTCTCATACTCGACCCTTTATTATCACTAGTTTTAAGGTCAAGGTTGTGCAAGAATCTTGCACAAGAAATGTAGGGTTGCGTAAATCACAATAGCTTGTCTATGGTGGAAAGCTACGAAATATATAAAAATAATTCGAAAATCTTGATTCTTACATTTCTTCTTTCGGGTTGCAAAGTTCATCGAGATTTAGCGTCTCCTTCCTCTCTTTGGGTTGCCACTTTCACACAAATGCACATATGTATATATTTTGGGTATAAATTGACCATGCATGATGCCCTTCAAAATAAAAGGGAAATTGTTTCTAACCCACCATAACCCTACCTCTTTAATTTGCAAATTTAGCTGATTTTGAATCTTACTAACACTTTGATTTAATGATATTCCAAACGTTGATAGTTTTACTAAATTATAATAACATAACTTAAAATTAACTATCATATAGGGTGTCACAAGGAGCTTAAAATTCCATATAGACATGGCCATTAGTTCTAGAGCAGCCTCGGAGGACACTCTACAAGGGGTGGCTCATGTTGGCCTTCTGGATGGTAATGTTCGAAAGCACACCAGCGACTCTTTCTTCTTTGTTAATTCAAGCTATAGCATATTAAACCTATTACAATATCTCCTATTTATAAAGCAATAACTTGCAAACTAAGAAACTAAATCACCTAATTAAACCACCAAATCAGACTCCAAAACTACGACCATACTAATTAAATTCGACCCTCTAATTTCTCATTAGTTTGTACTAACCCCTTAACTTTCTTGATTTTCACATTCAAGCTAATTATGATTAACTTCCAATAGCTCACTGTTGACCACTCTATTAGGAAAGAGGACCTAACCAAAGTGTTTTGGCGGCCTTAGACTCTCACTATCACGACAACTAGGTCGTCCTTGCAACCATCAGACACCATAACTCAACATGATCACGCGTCACTAATCATAAATACACAAAATCACCCATCGAATGGTTAAACCACAATATTGGTTGCTTGTAAAATCGACATGGCATTGGTTTGTACTCCATATCCAGTTTAGATAATTTTGTTGATGTAAGGGACCACGAAGCTTCTAAATGGACAAAATTTTAATTTAATTTCATGATATATCAACAAAATTACTGATATAATTTTAAATTAATTTCTTTTAATTATTGTAAGAGATGGGTGAAGAATATAGCATTAATGCATGTGAAGACTTTACTTAAATGGATGGAAAAAGTTAGGCTTACGTCCCCTTTCAAGACTCACAAACTCATGCATTAGTTTGGATAAAAATAGAAAGCAAAGATTGAACTTTCCCAAAATAGAAATTGAGATCATTCCACATCTTTCCACGTGGCACCCTCTTACTGGCTTGGTTTGATAGATGTCTTAAATTTGTCGTTAAGCTAAACTAGATGCCAACCCAAAATTAGCCTTAATAAAATTTGCCAAAATTAAAGAAAATGTTGTTTCAATTTGGTTAATCTCGATCTCAACTAATAATCCCCTCTTAAGTACTTTTGATTAATGACCGCTTAACAGAAAATGTAATTACTTTTGAGTTTAGATAACTATACTAAACGAAAAAGGTTAATTCGATGATCATGTTGTTTTTTTTCAAAAGATTGTGTACTTTTCCCCAATCAAATCAAACAGATTAGTCGAAATCATATGATGATAATTTTAGTAAGAATCATAATTCTATTTTTACCGTCAAGTGTGTTCTATATATTTTATTAATATTTAACTCTTGGTAAGTTAAATTCACTAAAAGTTTCTTTGTTATAATTGTTTTTTAATTGAAAAGGTTAGTTGGACCCCTGGATTATAGTCAATGAGAAGAGAACTTTATATTGTGCACTTATTTCTATTGAAAAATAGGAAAGTAAAAGCAATTTATAAAATGAAATCAGATACTTGGCACAAGAAAAGTGTATATTAATCCCCTGGTTTTATTGTGGTTTTATTGTATAAGAAAAGGTAAGGACTTAGTAACTTTGTTATAGTGACCATGAGTCGATACAGAAGACATATAGACGATTATCATTCTTGTGTGACTACATATAAACAAAGACGCAAGTCAAACAAGGGTTTTAATTTTGGTGGCTTGTAGATTTATATATGTAATCTATATAGATCTATAAGACTCTTGTATATTTTATAGAAAATAATTTAGTCGCTATTTAGTAACTGCATGGACCATAAATCCTCCATACTCCACATGTTCTCGTTTGTTTCGGTGGGAAATGGACCTGAAAAATTCTGAAAATTATCGTAGGACGGAGAGTATGTGTCCATTGGGTTGATGGCATTGCATGTTTGTGTTGAGCTCGTGGTGGCTTGATCGGTATGCCCTGAAGATGTTTGGCCACTAAAGTTTTCTACCTGCTTGATATGTTTTTGAATCCTTGTTCTCCAGTAATTCTTTATTTCATTATCTGTTCTTCCCGGAAGATGCTTTGCTATCTTTGACCATCTATGAAACATTTCAGTACATTTAAAATTAAATTCAAGTAACAAAAACTCAAAGATTTTGAAACTTCTATATTACATGTGTCATGCAAAAGTTGTAACGTTTAACCTATACCACACATAATATGCAAAATACTATATTATTTAATGAAAATAAAATTTATTTAAGATCATCTTTACAAAAGTGGTGTGAATTAAAATTCCTATAAATGCAGGTGGTATTTAGTAGTAAAAAAATTATTGTTAATTTTTTTTATTAGTGAAAACCAAAGAAAGGTACAACTTTGTGAAACCCAAATCAATAGTAACATTGATTTTCAATTTGAATAAAACAAAAACTATTTAAACACATTTCATAAAAAAATCAAGAATTTAAATTTGATGGGATAATATTAACATATTTTACTTGCTACAAACGCAAATATTTGTTCCGGCCAATTAAAAATTCGAATTTAATATTCATTTATAATTCTCAAATAAACTTTATTCAACAATGGCCGGTTTTGTACTTCAAAAATTAATGTTTACCAGTTACCATACTTTAAAGTCAAATATATAAATTTCCCCCAAATATTGAGATAGATAGTATGGCCCACAGGAATTCATCTTTTTTTTTCTCAAACATATAACATGTTCCACGATGCAAATTAAAAGTCACCATGTTCATGTTCCACGTTTCAAATTCATCAAATCACTTTTTCTTCAATCAATTTATATTTAAAAGGAGACTCAACTCCCATTTCATTTCATAAATGTAGCAAAACCATATTAAAATGAAGAAAAAAAAAGTAGGCCGATCTTTTTAATATTCTCGGCCAAAAGTTTGGAATCTGAAGCTCATCTTGTCGATGGTCTGAAGATTCATTCCACAAGAGCATCAATGCATTCATGAATCATGATTAAAGAAGAAAAAGCTACATTTTTTTTGGGTAAGTAAACGAAATTAAAATATTTTCTTGGGAGGTCTTTTTTTTAATTTTAAGCGTTTTTAACTTTTAAAATTCAAAATCAGAAACTATATATTAGTTTTGTTTTTTATAACTTGATACTCTTAGTAGGCAATGAAAGTAAGAATTTTTAAAACTATAAGCCCAAAGTAATTTTCTTACATAATTATACATAGATGAATATTCTTTAAGATAAATAATTAAAATCATAAGGCTGATTTAAAAAAAATATGATTAAATTAAATCGAGTGCACCTTTATGAACCCAAAACAAAAAGGACCATCATGTCTTGAATTGAAATGAAATTTAAACACGTGATGGATTGAAATGGGTCACTTATTTTATGGGTTCACAAGTTTGGCCCCCTCGTGATATGATGTCCCTTAGATATATTCTCTAATTAAAATATTTTCTCGTCCATGAGCTTATCTATACTATATAATATATAAAGTTTTCTCAATGTCACGTGTCACCTTCATATTTATCCTTAAAAAAAAATTTCGCCTCTCTCTCATAATAAATACACTTCCATATTTAAATAATAATATATTTTAAAATAAACTATTAATTTTACTAATAAAACACATTTATTTTAAATTATCTCATATTATAAGAAACTTTGAAATGTAATTACCTATCCTATGTTTTCAACCAAATAGTAAATGAAAGTCAAATTACATTGAGTAGTATTTTATGTATTTTTTAAACTCAATTATATATTAATTTTTACATATTTTTTTTATTTTGTTTTCTATTGTTAGTATATGTAATACATTTTTCCACCTATAAGATACGTATATAAAGATTTAAGAGTTTTATATATTAATATTTTTTCACCCTGTGTAGTACACAGGTTCTAAGCTAGTTTAATTAATTAAACTTAATTGTAGTTTCTAATTAAGTATGCTTACTTATGTAATTATTCTATATATTATTGTTAAAATCAATTATTCCCTTGTGTCAAATTAATTTCTTCAATAATCAATAAAAAAAGTAACACTAACTTTTTCCGAGAATAGATCGTTATATGACTTCATTTCTTTCGTCACACTTTGAAATCTGAAACACTTTGATGGAACATAATTTAAAATATATATATATATATATATATATATATATATATATATATATATATATATATATATCTAAAAACAGTAAGAAAACACAAAGATTTAATAAGTTGTAGACATGAAAATTATGGAATTAAATCATTAATCATGCAAAAATCTGTGTGTAATATAGAGAAGAAAAACAAATTTAAAAAATGGGATTTTAATTAAATTAAATGGATGAAAATTAAAAGAATTGCAAACCTGTTTCCCCATTTAGCATGAAGCTCCATGATCAAGAGTTGTTCTTCCGGTGTAATATTACCCCTCCGTACATCCGGTCGGAGATAGTTCAGCCATCTAAGCCGGCAACTTTTTCCGGTTCTTTTTAGACCTTATAATATATTAATCAAATCAATAAAAACCCTAATTAGGTTTACTATAAAACACAAAATCAAGAATTAAAAAAACCAATATAATAAAACTTTAATTAACACAAATTAACAACTAATTAATTACCTGCAGATCTAGCTAGCGAGTTCCAAACACCTTCGCCATGGTTCCCGATGTAGTTTATAAGAATCAAGTCTTCTTCCATTGTCCATGGTCCTTTTCGAACTTCGACATCCTGCGATGAATTGCTAGGTTTTTTCTCCATTAATTATGTATTTTTATGTTATTTTCTGCTAAAAATGTAGAGAGAGAGTATATAGAAGAGAAAGGATGAGAGAGAGAAGAGAGGAATGGAAGTGAGGTTTTTGAAGAAAGATAATGAAGATGGTGTTGGTTTTATAGGGGAAGCCTTAGATGACATTTAACATGCTAATTAAGCTTTTAGTTAATATTAATCAACTTTTTAAATCTTTAGGCCTAACTTCCTTAATTACTAACCTTAATTAAGAATGTTGATTTAATTAATATAAGAGATTAAATTAAGATGATTACATAGTCCCCATGCATGCAGGACCCCCACCTATCCAAATTCTATGTAATTTTTTTGGAAGGTGATGATCAAGAAAATTTTATATTTTATATAGTTAAGTTTTGCTTTTTAATTACTAATGCAACTTGTAAAACAAGCATATGGTCATAAGGCAAGGAGTTTGAAAGGGATACATATGTACATATATAGTTACATATACAAAAACACACCATACACACATACGTGTATCATGAACATAGTTATGTTGTGTTTTTCTATTGCTTTCATTTTTCTTTCACATGTAATAGAAATCTAACAAGAAATTTGCTTGTTTGAGTTTAATCTAAGCACCGTATCTGTAAACACGTTTAGTTAATTGCAGGTTATGTTCGGATTGACTTGACCGGTTCGCAGATTGAATCGTTTATTTTTATAACTTCTAAAAAAATTTGTTTTCATGTCTGATTTGATATTTTATGTCAAAATTTTAAAAAGATAAACGAGAATCATGTTTCATTGTTTAAATGTAACTATTTACATACAATTGTATTTCTTTAGTTGTAAATTTCTAATTTTAAAGTATTAATATACAAAAAGAAAAATTAGGTTCAACCGGTAGCGTCACTACAAGAAATGTAAGCATTAGGGGCGAGGGCTTTAGGGGCGATTTTAACCTTTAGGGGCGATACCTACTTTAATCCGCGTGAAAAAATCCACTAGTTAAACCATCCGCTGATCTGAAATTGATCTAATGGTTAGGGAAGAAAGACCATTAGGGGCGAGACCATTAGGGGCGATAAATCGCCCCTAAAACCCTAAGTACTTGTGGCAGGGTATTTCCCTCCAAGAAGTCAGATCTGCTCCATTGCTCTCCCCATCTGCTCTATTGCTCTCCATCTTTTACCGCCCTCACCACCTGCAACCACCACCACCACCACGTCGCACCATCGCCTGCAACCCCTCGCTGGACCACCACCTGCAACCACCACCACCACGTCGCGTTATCGCCTGCAACCACCACCACCATGTCGCGTTACCACCTGCAACCACCATCACCACGTCGCACCACCGCCTGCAACCCCTCGCCGGACCACCGCCTGCAACCACCACCACCACTTCGAGGAACTATTCCTTGCTTCAAAATCTGTTGCTGCTTCTCTATAACAAATATTTAGGTCAATTTCTTCTTCTTCATCTCACACATTACCACTGTTATTATCAATTTGAGTTTTTAATTCACATTGCTTAGATTTAATGATATGAGCATAGTGTGAGAAGGATTTAGCCCTATTGTATTTATGCATTTGATATGTAATGTGGGTTTTGAGTAGATTAATGATTGAACGAAACTGGTATGTGTTTTGAATCGTTTGCAGGTGTTATGGTTTAAATCAATGTCAACTTTGCTGGCCTTGAATAAGGTTTTAGGGTTTTAATTGATGTCAATTTGAACATGTCCTTCTAGCTCGAAGGGTAGACTGTTTAAAAAAACTGAGTTTGAGTACTGCATGTTTAGCATAGGCATTTCCTCTGAGTTAGTGTGTGGGTCACAAGAGGAGAAAGCTATAATCATTCTACAATTGGTTGTTTGAAATGTGAAATTAAGAATAAGTTCATAGTGGCTTCGGTTTAGTGGTAAAGTATGTCAAGGTCTTGGTAAAGTGGATTAAGAGAGTTGCTTACCTACACAGGCTGCTACAAAGTCATTTAGAGTTGCCTCCACGACTATATTAACATATGGATCATATGGTCTTGGTGTGAGTTTCTGTTTTATTTATTTATTTATTGGTTGTTTGATTTCTCTTTGTAGCAAAATATGTTGGACTCTAATTTGTTTTAAAATGTTGTTTAGGTGCATAATGCAGAATCTGATATTGATGCTCTGTGTGTCGGCCCTTGGTTTGCCTCTTTGACAGCGAGTCATCTTGCAGTTTCTTCATTTAATTTGTGAGCACAACATTTAATCAAACTTGTGTTATTTAATGTTGTGCAGGACTTTTTCATAGTTCTACATGAAATTTTTGCAAAAAGGGTAGAAGTGTCGGATATCCATTGTGTTAAAGATGCAAAGGTTCCTTTAATGATGTTTAAATTTGAAGGAATTTCTGTCGACTTGCCTTATGCTCAACTTCAAGTAACAACTGTTCCTGAGGTAACTTTAAGTTTTCTTTTTCTTCTTCTAATTAGTTTACTTGAAATGGTTGGAATACACACGTTTAAATGAATTTGATTTGCAGAATGTTGACATACTCAACCCGTTGTTCTTAAACGGGATTGATGAAACAAGCTGGAAGAGTTTATCTGGCGTGCGTGCAAATAATAGCATCTTGCAGCTCGTTCCAGATGTTAAGGTAGGGTTGATTTTTTCTTCAATTTTGGCATTTACGCATTTAGGTTTTGATACAGTTGGTTAATTCTATCCAAACAGAAGGAAAAAAGAATTAAAAATTTAAAAGAATTAAGAATTTGTTTATAGCTAACATATGAAAAATGCTTTTCTGGTGAGAGTTATTATGATTTCCTTCATGCTTACTGTGTATAAGTGAGATTTTATTTCACATTTTTTGCCTTCATACCACTAAATCAAAGTTCTGAAGTATACTATATAGTTTTTGTTACAGTTGATTTCCACATGATGATAAAATAGTTATGGAAACATATGCAAAATCATGGGTTTCTGGTTCTCTCGACACATCACTAACTAGAAAATCAGTTGCATTCACGCCGGTCATTCACCGTTTATCATACTTCATCTTTGGCAATCATTCTGGTGACAAAATTTCCTTATGAAATAAGTTGGCCACATCTATCCTTTGGGATTACTCGAAAATCAGACTATGAGGTATGTTTTATGTATCAAAGTTCTTTTATATTATTTTATTTTATTGAGTTTTAAGATCATACATCATATCCATAATGGACTAACACCCAAACTTTGAACTATTTTCGAAGTTCTTTTATGTTATTTTATTTTACTAGTTTCGATCTGTTCTATAGAACACATCCTTTGTATTCAATGTTTTTTACATCCTTCATTTAATGTTTTTATACCCGTATTTATAAATTATATGTTTATTTTGATAGGGAATGATGGTAAAACTTATACAACATGAGAAGCCCGAAAATTATCACAAACCGGAACAAGTAGAAGACCGGTCACTACAGGGCTCGGAAATAGCAAGGAGGCTTTTATACAACTAATTACAAGATTTGTTGTTGCAACTGGAGGAGGCACATGGACGAGGGAGACGGGAATGACGATACAGAGTAGCTAGTTTTATGTATTAAATATTTTTATGTGTTTACGACATTTGGGAATATTATGTAGTTTTTTATGTTTATATCAATGGTCCTAAATCTGCAGATTGATCTATTTGTTTGTTTAAATTTACTGTTTTATGAAAAAAAACTGGATATATTAAAAATAACAAAAAAACTATAAAAAGCTGGGAAAGACCATTAGGGGCGATTGTTAGGCTTTTAGGGGCGATATTATTGCCGCTAAAAGTCAAAGGAAAAAGGCGGCAAAGAGTTTTAGGGGCGAAAATATCGCCCCTAAAGCTATTAGCAATAGGGGCGATTTTGGAGGGCTTTAGGGGCGATAAATAAGCATTAGCGACGTAGCAATAGGGGCGATCCTTTAGCGGCGATATATCGCCGCTATTAGCAATAGGGGCGATTTTGGCGGGCTTTAGGGGCGATAATTATCGCCCCTATTGCTCCGTCTCCTTGTAGTGCGTGCCATCAACCCGCGAATACGTTGGTGGTATTCAGGTTCAAGGGTTATAAGGGGTGGAGTGGGTGGAACCCATTCAACCCGAAAGTACCCTAGCCCTAAACCAATATAAATTTGGCATATCATGTTACGTCATTTTTACCCTAAACTATCTCCCTCACAAGGGGTGGACCCGTCGAACCCCTGCTACCCCAACGGTCCAATTCCATAAGCAACACACCTTACAACACAAACCCGTAATCCCAACCCGTCACCTTTGCGGTGGTGTTCCCTTCATACCCGCCCCAACCCGAGCCGACCCCTCCACCCAAATACAATAAGGACATTTATATGATATTAAATGACTTTAAAAGATAAGCAACCCTTTTTTATTTGACAAAAAAAATGGGAGAATGAATAGCATTTATATTCGGCAATTAGTCCACAGATTTATAATTATTCTCATTAACAAAAAGGAGGTTGTTATGACATTGATGCTCAAGAATAATATGAATTTTTTAATGATGCTTAAGAATAATTTTTTAAAGAATTAATTACACGGATGATGTGTTTTACTCAGATTTCATTTTTGGCCTCTGGGAATGCTAAATTACAAGTTTGGCCCAATAGTTTACACATTTTTTTTTCCATTTTTGGCCCCTGGGTTGGATGGCTGTTAAGTTTTCTGTTAATATTTTATAAAATGACCAAAATACCCTTTATATATTAAAAGGAAATAAAAATAATAAAATAATGGGTCCCTGGATTTCATCTTCCCCACTCTCTTTTTTCCGGCCATCTTGTTGTCCCGCCGGTGTATCTACAACCCATAACCGTGCCAGCGATACCACATCTTATTTCCGATTGGGATATTGTTAGTGATGTTGAGATTATCAATGCTACTGTTACCTCCTGCACATCTTATTTACCCTAATTCAGACAATCCGCAGACGTAATTCTCTCCGACAGCCACGGCGGAGCTGAATTCGGTTTGATTGGGTTCGGAATTATCGTTGAACTGGTCCCATTGCCAGCACACGAGCTGATTGGTGGCGGAAACAATCTCGCAGACATGTGAATCGCCGGAATCGATGTCTTTGAGAAGCGGACCACGGTAAATCCGCTTGCGTAGCGTCGTTCCATCTTCGAGGAACCTCCAGCAGACTAGAATTGATGAGTGTAAAACCGGCGAGGTTAATCCACAGAGGAATTGAGATCCCCCGACGAAGGAAAATCTGTTTGTCACTTAACAGAACTGGAACTACTCCAGTGGTGGTGCAATTGAGGCGTGGTTGTGGTTGGGTTGGGGGTTTCGTTAGGGCACATATTAGGGTTTGGTTGGGGTTGAGGTGTGAGATTGAGACGGTTGGGAGTAAGGAATTGGAAAAGGAGAGGAGAAGAAGAAGGGTTAGAGATAGGAAAGGGAAGATGGAATCCACCATGGAAATGGTAGTCTCATGGTGGTGGTGATGCGTGTGAAGGTGAAAATGAAGGTGTGTAGACGCGGTTTGTATTGGATTGTGGAAAGGGAAGTGCGAGTGACTGCTCCGACGTCGTACGTGCGTAACAATCCGGTGAAGCCTCTCTGTTCTGTGTGATGGATCGCCGGTAATCGTGAAGGGGGGAGGTGAGCTAGGGTTGGTGGTGAAGTGAATGGTGATGAGCTGAAGCTTTCGGATTTGTTTATTTGGATTAAATTAAAAAAATGATTGAGGTCTATTTAATACTTAATTTCTTTTCAAATTTATAAGGGGTATTATAGTCATTTTGCTCCCAATTAACAGACAAACTTAACGGCCATCCAACCCGGGGGCCAAAAGTGAAATAAGTGTGCAAACTATTGGGCCAAACTTGTAATTTAGCATTCGTAGGGGCGAAAAGTCAAATCTGAGTAAACCACAGGGGCTATCCGTGTAATTAATTCTTTTTTAAAAATTATAACATGTGTTTCAAATGACTAAATAAAAATACACATTCTCATACACAAATTTTCCACTCTTGTATCAATCAAAAGTATACAAGATAACTCCACAAAAAAGCACAAAAGCTACATGATTGATAGGTAGATCGATTGTAGACCAATCATTATGACTCCCCTCCGGTCTTAAACAAGAATCTGCACAAATGATAAAAGGAGAAACACGATCAATGTAACATTTCCAAGAGTTAATCAAAAGTTTCTTCAAAATAATTCTTAAAAACACGATCAATGATAAAAGGAGAAACACGATCAATGTACCTTTTTCTTTAAATGTAAATTTCATACACAAAGCTCGCCCACCAGAAACGGGGGGCGACCAAAAACAAGACAACAAGAGGAAAAAGAAATTTACATCAATTTAACATTACAGCAATCTAACTAAGTAACATACTTAAACTTGGATCTATTTTTCAACCATAAAAAACCCACAGACTTGATATTGTTGATAATCTCCTCAACAAATTTAACTACCCTTTAAGTTCTACAAAAAGCTATTTAATTATTCAAAGAATAAGTTGGATTAATATATCGAAATAATTAAAAACTTTAAATGAAACCAGTGATTAATTATCTAAATAATTTAAAGTTAAAAATGAAACTAAATTAGTGAAATATTTCATAGACACACCTAGAAAACTTTAATTTGTACATGTTCTGTACTTGACCCCGTGAATGCATTTTTGTTTAAAGCAATTAATTTATTGGTCCAAAAATAAATAAATAGACAAACAAAGGAAAAGTTGCATGTGCATTGTTATGATCAACTTCTATACAATGAATTGTTAAGCAAATAAGTTTAAATCGTACCATAATAAATCATTTAATTAAATTTTTATGTAACAAATAATATGACTATGCTACGTGGGTGCCACATCGGATAGTATGTGCTATCAAGGTCCACCCATGTTCTATTTAAATATAATAATATGTTCATTAAGTTATTTTGGAAAATTAATATGTTGTGGTAATTTTATAAATTTATTTTATTTGTTGTTATTTAGGGATTACTAATTTAATATCTTAAATTAAAGTGTACTAGGGGATTTACCCGTCTCGTGTTGCGGCGGCGTCGAAACATACAGCAACTCGAACCGACCCGCGTTGCGGCTGCGTCGAAACGTATAGTAACTCGAACCACCCCGCGTTACGGCGCCACGTCAAAACGTACAGCAACTCGAACCGCCCCGCGTTACGGTGGAGTTTGGTCGAGTTTTCCCCGCGTAATGCAAGCCGTCTATACAATCTATTTTGTGGCAAAAGTATAAAAAAAAAACTTTTGAGAAAAATCTGTGGCAAAACTATAAAAAAAACTTTTGAGAAAGAATTTGTGGCAAAAGTATAAAAAAAAACTTTTGAGGGAAATTTTTTTTTTTTTAACTCTACTGTGTGGAATCAATAAAAAAATTAAGGGATAATATTATCAATCATTTTATCTAAAGGATTTTGGATATTTGTTTCATACTTTCATTATTCATAGGCCCTTAAGTGAAGCCCAATCAAAATATTCGCACGTAGTAGAATTTGGGCTCAAAAGCAAATCTAGCCCAACTTAGAAGACATGATCATCATTCTTAAAAGACAAGTCGTCGGTTCCATACTTCATTGTAGAAAGATTTGTCGATTTCAAAAATCAAATGATTCTCTTTATGCAACCATAAACTTTTCTTTGGGTGGGTATTTTAAAACTTAACCAATTATATTTGGTATTTTGAACTAATTTTTTCTACTTGTAATTGAAGAATAACGAAAATATATCAAACATGAAAAAAGATTCAAAGTAGATGTTATCATCATCTATTTTTGGAAAGTCTTAATTCATATTTATATCACTAAACATGTAGATTAATTACTTTTTTTAGAAAGGCAAATCTAAACCTCCTATTCAAGATTGGGTTAAACCCGACCCAATTCGCCCAGCCTAGGCTGAAAGCAAGACTCAAGCACCAAGATTCAAACTTAAGACCTATAAAGCACTGAGCTCTAACTCAACACCAGGGTACCATTTAGCATCTAGCCCAACGGTAAATTAATAAATAGATTTTGATTGGGTTTTTATTTTTATTTGATTAATATATATAGGGTGAGGTTCAAATGTTAACCAATATTTATGTGATAACCATGATAACCACTCTCAAACATAGTGTTACGTATATGTAACAACTAGGTTAGAATCCCGTGTATTACACGGGCTGAATAAGTATAATGTTATATACTTAGTAGTAAAAAAATTATGTTTTAAAAACCCGCATATTACACGAATTGAATAAATTTTACATGACATATATAAGTTATGTTAAGTTAATTTTTAAACCATTTTTTTAGCTGATTATTAACTTTTTTTTATGTAACTGATAAATGTTAATTCATATTAAACTTTAGAAACCAGCTGTATTACACGTGTTAAATAAATGCAATATTATATATATAGTTAGTAATAAATATTTACATATTACATATTAATGAAAAACGGTTTATAAAAAAATTATAAAAGTTATTATTATTTAATATGAGAGAGAAAAAATAATTAAAGAAATTTGTATAATTAATAGGAGAGAGAGGCGGTAGAAAATTTTTAAGGATGAATGAGAGAATGACAAGTGGCACATCAAAACCTTTATTTATTATATAGTATAGATTATCATTATGTTAATGTTACATATATGTAAACACTATGTGTCACGTATATGTAACATTATTTGGTACGTATATGTAAAACTCACCATTTCCGTATTTACGTTCAAAATATTTATTCAAGATACTTAAATACTATTTTAACAATTAAAAGAAAAAATAATTTATAAATTATGTGATTGTTTTATAGTGGTTAGCACGATTATCACATAAAAAGTTGATTAGTATTTGAACCATTCCATATATATATATATATATATATATATATATATATATATATATATATATATATATATATAATTAAAGGAATTAATTACATGGATGGCCCCTGTGGTTTGGTCAAATTATGGTTTTGGCCCCTATGAATGGGAAACTACAACTTTGGCCCAATAGTTTGCACGATTGTAACACGTTTGGCCCCTGAGTTGGATGACAGTTAAAATTTTCTATTAAGTGAGTGTAAAATGACTAAATTACCCCTCAATAATAAAAATTTAAAACCTATTAAATTGATGGTCCTCACAACACCAACCGCCTCCCTCACAACCATAACCACCGCCTCCTTCCTCCGCCGCCACCAATCCACCACCTCCAACAAAACGGCTGCCGGAGAAGACGACCGGAAAAACGACGGTGGGTTGATTTTGTAGCTGGTCCTTGGGTGCGATTGAGGTGGAGAAATAGATTCGCACTAGAACTCGACCGATGTGTGTTGACCCACGTTTTTCCGGCAAGCCACTCCGGCGGAATGAAGATGAAGCAGCCGGATATCTCCGCCGCCGCCTCGCTTGAAAGCTACCACCCGTTGCCTTCTCTGTTCAAACTTGTTCCCCCTTCGAATCGTCCGCAAAAAGCTTGTTAGAACCTCCCCACCGACCAACTGCCTCACTGGTCCGACGTTTTCATTTTTCCGGTGGAGGCGACTTTCAGAGATGTGGTATCGGCGGGTTTCAAGCGATGCGTGGTGGATCTATTAGGAGACGGATGAGAGTCGCCGTCGTTTGTGGTCTCACCGGCGGGTTTAATCTTTCAGAGAGGTGGCGTGCGTCTCGGCGAACACAATTGGGGGAACGAATCGAGGGTTGGAGCACGAAATCGAGCTCTAATTGATCTGCTATTCCGGAAATTGAAGTGCCTTTTTGGCTTTCCAGTTGTCCACGCTTCATTTTGTTGGATTTGGGGTTTTTGTTGTGAAGGTGACTTTTGGAGTGGTGGTGGTGGCGGTGGCGGAGGTGGCCGGAGAAGGTGGAGGTGTGTTTAATCTTCTTATTCCACAAATCGATTTGATGTGGTTTGAGCAGGTTGGGGACGATGGTAGCTGAATGAAGAAGAAGAAGCAAATGGGAATATTGTAATTTCTTTTTCTTTTTTTTAACCTAAGGGTATTTTAGGTATTTTTGAAAATTTTAACAAAAAACTTAACTGACATCCAACTTAGGGGCCAAACGTGTTACAATCGTGCAAACTATTGGGTCAAAGTTGTAGTTTGTCATTCCTACGGACCAAAACCATAATTTGACCAAACCACAGGAGCCATCCATGTAATTAATTCTAATTAAAGTGTATGCTATGTGTGTGGACACTCACATGGTGTGCGTATGTATATGTATGTATATTTGTTGGTTATTATGAAAAGATATAATTTAATAAAAGGTGTACGAAGGAGCCTAGTGCATTGATTGGATACGAACTAGGGTTGAGATTCACGTAATGACAAACCATGTCTAACTAAATAGGAATAGAAATTGGACGGAAGAGTATATGCGTCAAATTACATAATATGTAGATAAACATAATCAAATGTAAGCCCTCTAAACACTCACAATAATTATCATTACATATGATTTGCGTATGCATGACAGGTTCGTAAAAACTTCACTAAAATTATGTCAAAAAATCAAAATATCTTGTTCAATTAGAGATATGAAATCATCTAAAAAGTATGTTGTTCATTAGAAAGTAAGAATTACTTTTTACGTTGTAACACCCAAGTTTTTAAATCAAATATTTCAGTTATTGCGGAAGAAGGTCCCAGATTTTTCATTTGATTTTTATAAGTTTAGTATATAACAAACACTTTCATTTCAAAATATTTAAGGCTTAACATAAACCATATTATATTCTAGTGATAAAGTATTTAACACGGTGATTATACATTGACATTTACAAAAGGTGTTGTCATTATCAATTGACAATCCATTCTTGAGGCTTGATATCCCGGGCCTAAACTTTAGCTTTTCCCTCATGTACATAACTCTAAAATTGATCAAAACCCAAAACCAGTGTAGTGAGCAGCGTTTACAATGTGCTATCGGTGTAGCTTACGCTGACAACGTAGGCTATGCCACTGGTGGCGTAGGCCACGTTGGCTACAGGTCAGCACAACATAAACTCGTTTTTCAGCTTTGTGCGGCTCGTTTGGTTCAGTTCATAATGGTTTTATACCATGTTTCCCCATTACAAATGTATACAAACCATATACTTACTTCCCCATTCATTAATAACCTCCTAATTAACAAAATCATATAACATCCTTTGAGATTCAATATCTCAATTTCAATAATCACCCATTGTAGCTCATAGACTTCATTTCAATTCCACAAATTGAAGCTATAAGACTTCAACACCAAGACACCTTTGACACCCAAGGTCTCAATATAAATATACCCGTTGGGATTCAATGATCCCATTGAATGTGTACACTACCTCTAGAAGTTCAAGACATCAAATCCACACAATTTATATCATGATAGAATTAAATTTACATACATGTATATATGAAGCAAAGTATCATAAACCAACACATATAGGCACACTAGTTATCTTAGGTAATATTTATAACATATGTAATGAAGGCAAACATGTATAACCAAACTGCTAGTAAGTGTAGAACGCTTACATTTTTCCTTTGAAGCTCCCACTTGTTCTTCAACCTTCACAACTTGATTTCCTATAACGAAGCATCATAATCACCCTTATAAACCATTACCATGTTACTCGATCATTAAGTAAGAACTTAAGTTATTCCCTTTTTGTTGCATTACTAGCACATCTAATTTCAATTGGGCATTCACACATTAAACATATGTAAAATCCCACCAATATCTTCATAATCATTATTTTAACCCATTTGACCCGTTTGGTCCATACTTCCAATTCACCCGAACCAATCATCCAATCCCATAACTCTCATTATCAAAGTTAACCCACTAATTCAATTGAATTTTTGTTCATGTTCAACATTAACACTAAATAATCCCAGCATTCCACATTAACCCCCATATGGGTCAAAATCCCCAATTTCCTTAACATGACCCTTAAAATTGGATGATTGAATCATGCAAAACAAAATTTCTATCCTTAATAGCACTAGGTTATCACTTCTAAACATAGCTTTAATCATATAACCCTTCAATTTGACATATTAGGGTTAATTTATCAAAACCTAACAAGAACTCATCATCAATGAAGATGTAAGGGATGAAAGTAAGTTTACTTGATGATAAATCGGATAATATCACTTTCAAATCAAAAGGTTTACACATGCAATCTCACAAATTGATTCCTGGCTCCTCTCCCTCTCTTCTCTTTGTTATTCACGATAGAACACACACACAGTGTCGTGAACTCCCACCCCACCCCCACCCCCACCCCCGCCATTGTATTAGATTTTTTATTATATATTACACATAACCCCCTACACTTCATGTTTTAACCATTTTAATCCAAATGTTTAGAATTTACATTTTCTAATTTTTACCCACAACTTATTGTATCCAACTTTTACCCCCTTATCAAGATTTAGACCTATCATCAAAAGATAAATATATAATATCATATTTTGGAAGTTTTGGGTCGTTACATACGTAATCCTCCAATATATATTGAAATAGATGTGATATTAGGTCAAACACAATTACGATTGATTAGGTTACCGTTTTTTCCTTACAAGAACATAGAAAAATACAAAATCAGTTGTAAATAGGCATTCTGAAAGTGATATGTATCCTACAAGAATATAACATGTATAAAAAATAACAAACAAAGTATGTATATTGTTCTTTCGTTTATAACCAACTTCATACATTTTTCTACTTTTCCTTAGGTAAATGTGCATATTTAAATATGACACGGTGCTTGTTAACTGTAGAACAATGTGTATTTAATTTACCAAGGGCGTGTTTGAAAATCAATAAAGTGCGTTTGAAGTTGAACAAAGGTGTTTGACGCACAAATATTATAGTGGTGCAGTGTTGTAAAATGTCAGACATTGTAAGGTTACCGTAGTGTTGTAATGTGTTTGGACGTATAAATTTTACTAGATGTGTCAAATATAAACAATAGTGCATTCAACTTTGCAATTTTGGTGCACTGTTGCAATGTCTTTTAATGCACAAGTTTTATCACGTTGTAATTAACATATTACAATGGTGTGTCTACATATTACAACAAATCGACCAACTTCTTTGGTTTCAGTCACCGTTGTAATTCGATTTTATAAACCGATATATAACTTTTTATAAACGTGACATTTTTAATATATCTAACACATTACAACAGTGTGTCTAAAAAGACAGGGATTAAAGGATAGTGCTACAAAACCTAAACGACTTGCAACACATATGTATACCATGATGCGTCTAAACCTTTAGTAGTGTGTGTCAACCATTGCACAATACTTAAATGTTGTATTTTAATGCAACATTTTATAGCGGCATGTTAAAACATGTGTTCAACTTTGCGGTTTTAGTCCACTGTTGTAATGTGTTTTCACACACGAGTTTAATAACAATATGTCTAACTTTCATGTATGGTGCTTGACCCCTCTAGTAGTGGTCTCAAGCCCGGATATAACTTCTACTAGTTTTCTACATTTAACCTCTTCGAAAGTCACCTGCCCAATGTAAGATGCATTTTACTTAATCCAGTTAGTTAGCAATGTATTGGTGGGGTCCTATGAGTTTTTTTTATAACGGGTTATCATGGTTACCAAAAAGAAACTTTACATGTATGGGTCACTATTGTAATTCATTTTTACGAACCAATATATAACAACGTGTCTAGCCGACTTTACTAGAGATGGCGGGATGTGTTTAGGTCGGGTATTGGTAATCTTAGCCTCATACTTGATTGTAAGACCATGTCCCATACCTGATCTCATACTGTTGGGTACACTGATTACTCATTACTCGTCTAGTATTGGGTATACCATTGTATTAGGTATACATGTTAGTTTGTTAAAAATTATCCATTGGGATCCTCAAGTACATTTCTTACTACTTTTAATTTTTATTGCATAAGGAATTAGATATATAAAAACTCAAAATTCGATGGATTATTAGATTACTCTACTACTAAAGGACAAAAGAAAATGTTGACATTATGATTGGGGTAAATGGGTATGTATGTTTTGGGTAATCATGCTCGGCATCACCTAATACGATACCCTTCCCATATCTACGTAAAATTTTAAAACTAATCTCATACCTACGAATTTTTGTAAAACAGGTATGTATGTTACATTTGTGATCCCTAGACCTTATAGGTTTTGTTGAATAGATTTAAATTTTTTCCCATTCCTATATCTTTGAATTTTAGATTTAACACGAAAAAATAAACAAATGTGCTCTACATACTAAAAGCAAAATAAACAACAAAATGACATGTAACAATTTGTGATACTTTTCTTTAGAAAAAAAATATATGACGTGCAAATGTAAATGATATTACAGTTCATTCTAATATAATAATATTCTGAAAAAACAATGACAAGTCAAATAGATGAATTTTACAAAGCCGTAATCTATACATACTAATAAATAAAGGTTTTGGGGTGCCACATGTCACTCCCTCATGCCTTCTCATATTGGTTTTCTCGTCTCTCTCTCCTAATAAATGCATCACTATCTTATTAAATAATAATGATATTATAAATATATTATTAAAGAAGAATAATAATTATATTAAATAAGAATATATAATAAAAATTCAAAATATAACTAACTAAAAAAAAATACTAATTTGTTATATACACACACATTTCCACTTGATATATCTCGAGACTATCATGATATTCTGACAAGTTATGACGTATTTATAAATTTATAAGTTATATTTTTTAATATACAATCTCGTGTAATACACGGGATTGTAACCTAGTCATTGTAATATAAAGAAAGTCGTTGAGAGAAAAGTGTATGTGAAGTGAGAAAAGCCGAAAAGGAAAGAAAACGTCAAGTTTTGTTATGCCGTTTATAAGCAGAGAAAAGGAATTTTTGTTATCTATTTTGTATTTAAGATTTAAGATTAAAAAAAGGGGCACGTGTTATACTAGAATCCTTTACTATGCTTCCTTCAAAAATCTATATCTATATATATCTATACTATATAATAAATAAAGATTTTATTATGTCACAAGTCGCCTCCATATTCATTATCTCTTATTAAATACATCTCTATATTTTAATTATAATATATTTTAAAGAAAATATTAATTATACTAATAAAACACATTTATTTTAAAGTATCTCTTATTATAAGAAACTTTGAAATATAATTATTTAACTTTTATTTTCAATCAAATAATAAATAAAAGTCAAATTATATTAAATAGTAATTAACGTATTTTTGAAACCCAATTATATATTAATTTTTACATATTTTTAATTTTGTTTTCTATCCTTAGCATATGTAATACATTTTTACACATGTAAAATATATACACACAGATTTAGGAATTTTATGTATTGATATTTTTATCCCGTGTGTAGACACGAGTTCTAAGCTAGTATCTTTATATATATATATATATATATATATATATATATATATATATATATATATATATATACACGTCAAAACTTTTGTTTGACAAAAGATTGCCATAATTTGTTTTAGAAGTTTCTTTGTTTAATTACTTTATTAACATTATTTGGTACATATATGTAACACTCATCATTTCTGTATTTATGTTTAAGATATTTAAATATTCTTTTAACAATTAAAAGAAAAAATAATTTATAAATTATGTGATTATTTGAGAGTAGTTATCACGGTTATCATATAAAAAGTTGGTTATCATTTGAATCCCTCCATATATATATATATATATTGACAACTCTTGATTCATCAACAACTGAATCTGGATCTGGATCTTAGAATTCATGCTTTTGATCTAAGTGGTAAAGACGGGTGCTTGTGGTCTAATTCATCAACAATTGTAAGAATAAGATGAACAATCAAGAAACAGACAATCGTATAGATGAAGTTATCACATATTTCATTCATTCATTTGACAAGTGGTTACAAATGATGAATTTCTCATACACATACACGTATACACACATGAACGCTCATAGCCAACCCTAGGAGAGCTCTTCCTTGGGTTGGAGACTCACAAGAAACACACACTCAACTCTATGAGAATGCCCCTACTTATAGAGTCTTTGGGTCTTCATACTAACAAAGAAACCCGCTTTAACTTTGTCATCCTCTCCATGACATAAGTAAATGATTCACTTCTCTGGAATCATTAATAAGAAGCTTGACTTTAACTTGGATATAAACTGTGATTTGTCACATGATTGGACTTAACTAGAAAAGATAACCCCGGTTAATGGAAATGACTAAATACGTGCAACGGTTTCAAAAAAAATGACATCCAGTGTAATTTTTTAAACCAGATGACATAACCTGCAACTTTTTTATAAAGTTAAAAGATATAATTTATAATAGGATTATTGAATTTTAATAATCTCACATTTTACCAATTGGCCAATAATAATACCAACTGAGAATATTCTTACCACCAGTCCCTACTTTCAAACTAGTTTCTTACATTGGACCTTCTGTTAAAAAAACTTAACGCCGTTAGATTTTATATGACGTGGACATCTGCAAACCGCCGGAAAGTCTAGCCAAGTTAGCAGTGGTCTCATTGTGGGTTTTGAAATTGGCTCTGATGGTGTTTAACTTGTCTCGTTAAACATCACCGTTGTCTCTGTTTGTAGTTGCCGGACAAACTATACCAGTTAAACACCACCAGAGCCAATTTCAAAAACCACCACGAGACCACTGCTAGCTTGGCTCGACTTTCCAGCGGTTTGCAGATGTCCACGTCATAAAAAATTAACGGCGTTAAGTTTTTTTAACGGGAGGTCCAATGTAAGAAAATAGTTTGAAAGTAACGACTGGTGGAAGAATATTCTCAGTTGGGATTATTATTGACCAATTGGTAAAATGTAGGATTATTAAAATCCAATAATCCTTTATAATATATACTCTAAACATTACTACCATATTAGTTTTGTGTCGTTCTGTTTACAAGGAACTTCAACACAATCTATCTTTTTTATTTATCTTTTCTTTAAGAATGTTTATTCTATAAATGGATGAAAAAACAATTCCTTAAGAAAGTGCAAAAGTGATACGATACATTCTCATATTAACATTTGGTCTTCTAAAAAAATTTACACCCTCCATAACGATTTTTATCTTCTAATATAATAAAATTAAACGAATTTATAACTATCTAAAAAACGCTTTTAAGTATAATATATAGTCACATTTTTTACAATAAAACAATAAATTTGAGATTCAGGCAAATAACTCGGTCAGTTTTGTTGCTACACAAACCAACAAAAGAGATTAAGATGATGAAATCTTTAAGCTTGGTGTAAAGACAAAAGAGCATGTTAAGTTAGGTTTAAGCAAGTTCTTATCCACACCAAACCTAAAGCAAAATAAAGGACAAGAAAGGACAAAATTGCATCAACAAGTCCATGATCTTTGGTTTAGACTAAAACCCTAATAAATCTAAGGTTAAAAAGACTTAAACCTAACATGGGTCTCTTTAATTTCAATCAAGATTTTGTTATCAACCACTCATGCTCCTTCTTCAAGTTTTTGATTTGATGTTCTTAATCCAAAACCCCTAATTTGTCTTCTTCCGGTCACTAGTGGACAATATTAATAACTATGTAATATGGATGCATTTCTCCCAAAGGAAAGGCTAGTCGAGTTTAGATTAGGCTCGACTTTAGAACTTAATTGACTAGCTAATATATGTAAAGCGGTTTTAGGTGGAACTCATAACAAGGCGGACTTTTTTTTATTGTTGTTTAGACTATATAGAAATTTGAGGTTTATTAATTCGTACGCACTTGTGTACATCGTCTTAGTTGTTTTGTGTTAAAAGAAATAAAGGGACTTCCATATGTCAAAATTTATATGGATTCGATGTCTAATATGAAATGCAAACTCAGGGTTGGAATTTGTATTCAGTTTGTTTATATTCATACACTTCTAGTGTGACGAATATCACATATTTTATTAGAAATTTGAGAAACAAAAACATAAAATAAAATTTACATCGATATAAATGCATAAGAGGCCCAATAACACGATCTAAATTCTTAGATCATGATCGTTTACGCGCATTAGAATCCAAAAGGTTCACAATTAGTTTCCGAGTTACATCCTAGAACATGGACCGACAAGTCAATGGACACGTTAAGGTCCCAGAGACCAATTATAAAAAGACTTTATTAAAGTTTGTTAAAGAACTAGTGGATTACACCCTCGCTCCGTGGTGGGGGCTGGCCGATTTTTAACAAATTTTAAATGGAATCGTAGATAGAAATAAGTATGTCTCAATGATATATTTGAAAATTAAAAAAAAAACATTAAGTGTTTGATAGAAAAAAAAAGGAAAAATAAATGTCAAACTAAATAACAAAAAGAAAAAAATAAACAAATAAGCCAAGAAAAAGAACCAGAAAACCGGGCTGGGAGACTGCGGGACTCGAACCTATGTCTCTTTCGTGGGGTGTAGGGGCGCGCACCACTCTACCAAGAGGCCTTTTTGTTTAATTTTTTTACTGGTCTAACCATAATTGTTCACACCTCTCACAAACTTCTGACAAATTTTATATATATATATATATATATATATATATTTATATTGTGTGTATATATATGTATGTATGTATATATATACACACGTGTGTGTATATGTGTGTGAGAGGTTAACTCCGGGACATTGTTTTTAATATTGACGTGATAAATGTAATTAATTAATAATTAACATTAGGTTAGAGCATGTTAGGACAAAGAGTGTCTTGATTTAACTTTGTGATAACGTGGTTGGATACAGACTTTCGTACTTAAAAAGTACCTGTCCAAGCATCTAGGGCCCAAAAGCACATGTGCATTCACTAAAAGGCTAGATTAAGTGTTGGTTAAGTCACTAAGTAAAATGATTAGTAGTTTTGTCAAAGACTAAAAGACATATCGAATGACTTGTCAACTTGCACATCATCATCCTTTTGAGTAACCTTTGCTTTCTTTGTTTTCTTGCTAAACTAGGCAACCTTCACCAAGTGACAATAGCTTATGGCCATTGATGAATCCTATCATCATGTTAACCAATGCTTGTCTTTTATCATTTAACTATTATTATTACGGTACGGTATCAGTACGTTAACGGTACTCGTTACAAAATGCTTATCTCTAAATGGTATTGGTACAAAAAATACCGATACCGAATTTCTGAAAAAATAGGTGCCGAATACTGTACCGAATCTATCGGTACTGTACCGGTACTCAGTACCAAATGTTCATCCCTAATTTATCTTGTTCTTCTAATTCACAATCAAATGAATTACGTATAATCTAATTACTAGATTCATACACGGATCAGTGGGAATGTAAAAGACGCGTGAATAAATGACATTAAATCTCTCAACTATTCTTTTGAATGGAAAATGTCAATAATTATAAACTACTCCATTGTCCAAGTTTGAATTTGAGTCCTCCCCTCTAATAGACACGTGTCTCTACCAAGTGGGTTAGCCCCACATTAGCTAAATCTCTTAATTTGAATTTAAATTTTTTTTTCATTTAATAAGCAAATCAGGAGTTTTACCAATTCTACGATTTATTAGTTGTCATATTTAATTTCTTAATAGTCGTATATAATTTCTTAGTCGTAAGTTTAAAGACAAATTATCAGAATCCCCTATAAAAACGTTATATTGTAACCTTGAAAACTGAATTAATAATATCATATTTTCTCCCAATGTGTGTATACATTTTTTTGTGTACTTCTATCCCAAATAAAATGTTTATCAAATGTTGGCTAAAATGTATCTAGTCTCTTTTACTTCAATCTTCCGTCATCACAATCTCTAGATGACCCTAAACAAATCTTGATCATCTAAGTAAATCCAAACCCTAATTAAATGTGTTTTGTCTTATACATTAACTACATATAGACAAAACATACCAACCCTAACCACAAGTGGTATTGGTGACTAAAAGAAAGTCTTTATTGATTATGGCTTGCAACCACAAATTTAGGACTTAATTTGAGTGGTCTAAAAAAAGTGATTCGATTCCATGAACCCACAATATTAAAAGAGTGTCATTAGGGTTTCACTAATACTCCACAATCTCTCACATGGAGAAGATGACTCTTTGTCTCTTATCACTTGGTAAAATTCTTCAAATCCTGCTGCCAACTCACATGCTCGATCTCCATATTGCTAGTTGCCACTTTTCATGTTGTACTATATGGTTTTGATGCCTTCGGGACCGTCCCGGCTTATTCTTTTTGAGGTAGACTTTCTTTTTAATCGTATCGTTTTGTTCTTCTATATTGGTGAAATATCGTAGTATCAGTATCGTATTGTTTCTACTTTCTAATATATTCGAGTGGTGAGACGTGCAGTGTCAATGAAATGATTGAATGGTTATATATGGTTCTACTCGGGCTTAATTTATACGAAAGAGTATGGAACAAGGGATCAAATCTGTTAGTTCGAAAATGTTTCCTATAGCTCCAAAGAACCTTGTTATTTTGATAAATGTATATATATTTGAAAGATGTAGTAAAATCGAGATTACATATAATTAAGTTTTAACATTGTGTTTTTTTAAGGACAGAAAACAATGAATGGAGTATAAAAGATCTTTTTTGTTAGAAAGATTATGAAAAATGATGAAATTAATGTTGATAAGAGAAACACGATTTAAAGAGGGTGTTTGGTTCATAAAATGGTTTGTAGAAATAACATGTCTAAGCCAATAAGCCCCATATCAATTGGTTTGGGATGAGGCACCCCCATGGCCTTCCAATGTGGAGGTCATGGGTTCGAGTGCAATATGCTCAGGTGGGCTAGGGGTTTTACCACAGTGGGTCTTCGGGTGGTGGGTTTCCCGTGGAATGGTGGTCAGACCGGGTCACAAACGTTGTCTGCGTTCGCGGACGTGGGTGCCCTTTCGCCAATGGATTTATCCGGGTGGCCGGACTTATAGCATTCGTTAGCCGTTAAAAAAATAAATAAATAACATGTCTAAACTTGTTGGATGAAAAAATAAAGAGTAAACTGCCATTTTCGTCCCTGTGGTTTGGTCAAAATTGCCACTTTCATCCAATAGTTTGTTTTTTTGTATCTGGGTCCTCATGGTTTTAAAATATTGCCATTTTCATCCTCGTGGTTTTAAAATATTGCCACTTTCATCCAGTCAGCTAACACCGTCCGTTTTTCTCAGTTAAATGAGGGGTATTTCAGTCCTTTTACTTATTTGTTTTATTTTTTCATCTTTTTTACTCTCACTTTTTAATCATCCCCAATTTAACCTCTAATTTAATCATCCACCTGCTGGCCTTCTTCCTCTTTTCCTGACCAGTTTCCGACGAGCACCACTGGAACACCTCCGTCGCTTGTTTCTATGATTAAAAAGTGAGAGTAAAAAAGATGAAGAAATAAAACAAATATGTAAAAGGACTGAAATACCCCTCATTTAATTGAGAAAAACGGACGGTGTTAGCTGACCGGATGAAAGTGGCAATATTTTAAAACCACGAGGATGAAAATGGCAATATTTTAAAACCACGAGGACCCAGATACAAAAAAACAAACTATTGGATGAAAGTGGCAATTTTGACCAAACCACAGGGACGAAAATGGCAGTTTACTCAAAAAACTATTTATTTCTCCACGCGCACGGTGTGGCTGGAAACTTCTATTACAAATTAAAAAAACTTAATTTACAACAGTATTAGAGTTAATTATACAAAAGATACCCAACTAAACGTAGAAACATAACATGTCAAAAAAGATATCAGTCCCAAACCCGGATAAAAGAGAACGATTTTTATAATATGACTTTTGAAAAAGGCCTCACACTTTTAGTTAGCTTCGGATCACCAAATATGTTGCACCTGTTCGTTCCACCACCTTGGCTTCTATATATTAAATAAAGGCTATTGTTTTATTTAATACAATTTCAATTTACCTCATAAACCCTAAATTACTAATCTACTTGGTTAAAATCTCGTGTATTACACGAGTTGAATAAATATAATGTTATATACTAAGTAATAAAAAAATTATGTCTTTAAAAGCTCATGTATTACTTGAGTTGAATAAAATATAATGTAATCTGTTAACACATACAATTTTCAAAATGAAACAATGTGAATATTTAAATACATGATTAAAGAGTTTTTATTTGGATCTTACATGGCTATAAAACTGTTTTCAAATTGTAGAATTCATAAAAATATGATAGAACAATTTAATTGATGATAAACACAGTTTTAAATTTAAAAATCTGTATATAAAAATTGAAACAAATAATTAGTTTAGCTGCCTAAAATAGTGGAGTTGATTATTAATAGGAGAGAGCAACGAAAAAATGATAATGCGGAGGCCTCGAAGTATGACAAGTGTCCCTCCCAAAACCTTGATTTATTAATTTACTAGGTTAAAATCTCGTGTATTATATAGGATTGAATAAATATAATATTATATACTTAGTAATAAAAAATTTATTTTTTAAAAACTCGTGTATTATATAGGTTAAAACCTTGATTTATTAATTTACTAAGTATGACAAGTGTCCCTCCCAAAACGTTTTAAGGATTCTCGAGACCGGCCCAATTTGACGGGTATCATCTTACGAGAATTCACACAACTGATATCATGTGTTATGAGTGCCATTCTAACTGATAATTCACCAAATAATCTTTAATGATGATGATTTCTATGATCCATTGTTGCTAGCATTTAAATTCATCTTATAATGGTGGGATAAAGCTATAACCTTGAAGAGTTTGCTCAAAGATATGCCCCACTCTAAGCAATTTTTCCTGCAGTTAGTCTGGACTATAGTCCTTACCTAAACCACCAAATCACCATGATAACATATCAATCAACATTATTAAGAATAAAATCAGGAAAATACCTGCAGAAAGAAATCACCAAACAGAAAAAAAAAAAAAAAAAAAAAAAAGTGAAACTAAGGCAGCAAAGGGTACGAGGAGCTAAGGGATAAGTTTTTGCGTAACTTCAACCAAAGCAAGAAGACTGTGAAGAATCCGAACGAGATTTTACATATAAGATGACGGGATAATGAGACGGTGGAAGCCTACATGGAGCGATTCATTAATGAAGGAATGTAGATACGGGATGTACCCTAAGCAATGAAGATAAGTGGGTTCATAAATGGAGCTCGACACCCTGAACTCTGTGAAAAGTTGGGAGAAGATTTCCAAACAACATTTGATGACCTGATGGACCGAGTAAGGGCATTTGTGAGAGGAAAAGATATAGGGGACCGAGCCAGAGAATGGGATACACGGAAGAACTTACAACCCTCTAGGAGCAGAGACTTACACGTTCACAGGGCAGGTAACTCTCCATCCAAACTAAAAATCCCTACAGAAAGGCAGAAAGGGTTGTTCTCTCCATACAGGCCGACCAACAGGGGTTACACACCCCACCTTTAAGGAATCTCCCACCAGTATACGAACATTTCACCCCCTTAACTAGAACACCAAGCGAGGTGTTAGCCATAGAAAAGTCGAAATTACCTTTTGGAAAGCTGAAACCCTCCCAACCAGGAACAAAAACTTGCCCTAATGAATATTGTGAATACCATAGAAGTGTTGGCCATAAAACAGATAACTGCATACAGCTAAAGAGGGAAATTGAACTAGCAGTGAAACCAGGCAAGTTATCACATTTGGTAAAAGGGTTTAAGGGGATAAACCCTACGAAAATGGAGGGTTCGTTAGGAAGAAAAGATAGGGAGTATGTGGACATGATAAGAAGAAGGTCGGTGGGGCATGAGGAAGAAGGGCGAAGGACAAGAAAAAAATAGGAGGACGAAGATTGGATGAAGACACCTATCACCTTTCCCCCTCTGACCTCGGACAAAGCACAGGAGGCCCCACTGAACATCGCCGCGTACATCGATAGGCATTTGGTGGCTCGAATACACGTCGACGGGGGAAGTGGGTCGGAGATCATGTACGAACACTGCTTCCTAAGACTAAGAAAAAGCACTAAAATTGGACCACCTAGTCGGATTCACGGGGGAGGTGGTCAAACCGATCGGGAAAATACCCCTACCTTTTACCCTAGAAGAAGGGGTAAGGGAGAGAACAGTGCAACTCACCTTCTCAGTGGTAAGGGCCTGGTCTAAATACAACGCGATATTGGGAAGACTGGGGATATGAGCCTTATGGGCCTTGACGTCAATAGCCCACGGGTTAGTGAAGTTCCCCACCCCTGGGGGATAACCACCGTAAGTTCCTCAAAGGAAATGATAGCCACTGTCACGAGAGGCCCGACGGAAGGGAAAAAGAAGAACGAAGGAATAGAAGAATGGACACTGAATGACAAGTTTGAAGATCAAACCATAAAGATAGGGAAGAAACTACCTTACAAATGGAAAATGGCTCTTAAAGAGCTGCTGATAAGAAACACAGATATATTCGCATGGGAACACAAGGACATGCAAGGAATTCCACGTGATCAAACAGAACATAAGTTAAACGCTTACCACTGGTTAGAACCAGTCCGACAGAAGAAAAGAAACATGGGAAGGGAAAGAAGTCGGGCCGCGTGCGAGGAAACAAGGAAACTGTTCCATGCAGGGATAGTACGGGAAGTGGAATACCCAAATTGGATTTCCAACCTGGTGATGGTTGGAAAGACAGATGGAAGCTGGCGCATGTGTATTTATTTCAAGGATTTGAATAAGGCGTGTCCCAAAGATTGATATCCGCTTCCTGGATGCATACAAGGGGTACCACCAAATTCAAATGGCCCCGGGCGATGAAGAAAAAATGGCATTTTACACCGATGAAGTGTCACACCCCGACCGATGGCGGAATCATCGAGGCGGACAATGTGATGATTGTTCAAAAGCACATGATAACTAGAGGTTGCATAATTCATTAATTAAGTTTAAAGACAACAAGTTCCAAATACAATACATTTCGAATAACCTAGTCTAGTTCAAAACATTAATTTATTTAACTAGGTCCATAGTTCCTAAGTGGAGAGATCTTCGGCATGCAGTCACATTTCCAAACCTGAAACATTATTTAAATCAAGTGTCAACTAAAAAGTTGGTGAGTACATAGGTTTAGTGAATCCAGTAAATAGTAGTGTAAATCGTTTTGCAACTCATTGTTTATCTTGTTAAACATAGCATATGATGTAACATTTATTTAATCACAATTCAAACCGAGTTTGACGCGCTTGAACAGAGCACAACAGCTAAGTCCGGTATGCTTGAATATAGTTACCCACTATATCCGGTATGATTGAATATAACACGCGGTTATATCCGAGTATGCAGTAATAAACACCCTAACCGGGTGGGCTGGTCAGGCACAATAGATCTATCAATATTACAGTTGGTTGTCTTGTGTTTAAATGTATGTACATCCAAAGAATAAGCATATAGTCTCATGTATAACACGTATAAACAATGTGAGTAGCATGTATAATGTTTCACCCCAAAACGTATAAAATGTAAAATAGGGACTATGTAACTCACCTTGCAAGCGGGTATTTGTCCACGCGTGTAGGTGATAAGTATGTTGAAGTCTAAGCACAATGAAACCCTATGTAGATAAATGGGTATTATTGTATGTTTATATGTATGTGCGTATTCGTATTTAAATGAGTATAGGTTTTATAATAATATCCTTAATATAAAATGTGGTAGGAAATGAATATGATTTTGTAAAACTTTGACTTATAAAATATTACATTTTTAAATAATTAATCATTGTGTTTAATGTATTTAAACAATAATAATAAATAAAAAGATAAGTCTTTATTTGATCAATTATGTTGCTATTTTATATATTAAAATTTATTTTAACAAGTTTATTAACAATATTGCTAGGTTCATATAAAAATAATGAGACATTTTATATACTAAGTGTATTTTAATAAGTTTATAAAATGTTACAAGATTTATAAAAATATAGAACATTTTATATTTAAAAATATAATTAAATAAGTTTATAAAGATATTACAAGATTTTATAAAAATATAGGACATTTTATATCAAAAATGTAATTTAATAAGTTTAAAAAAATGGGATGGTTTATAAAAATATAGTTTAATTGATTTTAAATAAACGAACGAGTAAACCGACTCGTTTTAGTCTTTATTGTATAAAAAGAATATTAAAATAAGTTAAAGAAATTAAATAAGTTAAATAAAATGAAAAACAGTAAATAAAAAATTGGGCCGAAGGCCAACCGGTTTCGAACCCACGACCCGAAGCTCAAACACACACACGCATAACCAGCCGGGCTACTGCCCATCGCTGGTTATGTGTGTATCATTTAATTGATATACATGACCGCGAAATGGGTCGCTGGTCCTCGGCAACCGGCAAACCGTGTCCGAGGACATTGGTTTGCCCGGCAATCGATGGATTGAAGCCACAATTTCGATTGGGCTAGATTGCCAGAGGGTAACAGAAAGTAACTAAACGAATTTGAGGCTCGAACCTAGTCGCGAAGGGTCTGGTCGGCAGGCTTTTTTGTCGAAAATACCAAGATCGTGATTTCAGGTTTCGGGATGGAATCGGGCCCTGATATCCTGGTCCAAGCTTCACTCAGAGTCTACGAATGCAATGGTGCATTCAATTTGGAGTGATAGTGGGTGGAAGAGGGGTAGCGAGCTCGGGCAGGTTCGTTAATGGCTATTTATAGTCGAGCCTAAACATGATAATAAGACAAGCAATTGAGCATGCCCCGACACTCGTCTGGACGAGACGAAACTGTCGAGACCACTTGCAGGCGTGGAGGTTGACTGTCGGGGCCGTATTAGAGGCGTGAACTTTCGGCTACGAACACGATCATACGATTGGGATGATGGGGAGACAAATTGGTCGAGGCCTTTGGTTCGCGTGGGGGAGACGAGGCCAGACATGCCTTTAGCGGCTGTTGAGGTGCAGGAAACATCCTTGTCGGGGACCGCCGGACAAATCGAAGGGGTGACCGGAAATACGAAATGGGTTTTGGCAGATTTAGTCCCTGTAGTTTGGTATTGTCTTAATTCGACCCCTGAGATAATTACGGATGAACCCTCGTGGTTTGATTTGTACAGAAATAGTCCCTTAACTGATTTTTGTTTTAAAACCTTATAGTTTAATTATTTTTAAAACAACCCCTAAACTTTTATTAAATAAATTAATTTATTTTCTTTTTAAATCAAATTATCTTTTAAATGTTTTTATAAACTTATTTTATTATTATCTAAATAATAATTTTTATAAAAGTTATTAATCTTATTAAAGTATGTTATTTTATTAAATATGCAACTTTGTATATTTTTTTTTTATATAAAAATTTATATAAGTTTAAAACTTATAAAATTTTAATTATTAAAAATAAAATATATATTTTGTACAAAATTAAATAAAAACATTTGCATTTCATTAAATAGAACAATGATTACATGATATGTATTACAAAAGCGTAAATAAAATCCGGAATGTCACAGTCTCCCCATGTTAAAGGAATTTCGCCCCGAAATTCAACTAGTGGAGACTATGAAAAGAGATGTGGGTACTTGGTCTTCATGTGGTCTTCACGTTCCCAAGTGAACTCGGGTCCACGTTTACACTCCCAACGGACCTTGACAATGGGGATGCGGCTACGCTTGAGTTTCTTGACTTCTCGGTCCATGATTTCCACGGGTTTCTCAACAAAGTGCATCCTCTCGTCAATACGCACTTCATCAAGAGGGATGTGGAGATTCTCGTCGGCTAGACACTTTTTCAAATTAGATACATGGAAAGTCGGATGAACGTTGGTGAGTTCTGAAGGAAGATCGAGTTTGTAGGCCACTTTTCCTACCCTTTCGAGTATCTTGAAGGGACCCACATATCGAGGTGCAAGTTTTCCTTTCTTTCCAAATCGGACTACGCCCTTCCAAGGTGATACCTTTAGGAGAACCATATCCCCAACTTGAAATTCCAAGGGTTTTCGTCTTTTATCGGCATAGCTCTTTTGCCGACTCCTTGCCACTCGAATGTTGTCACGAATAAGAAAAATTTTATCGGTGGTCTCTTGGATAAGCTCGGGACCGGTGATTTGTGCTTCACCAATTTCGTTCCAACAAATCGGTGAACGACATTTTCGTCCATAAAGAGCTTCAAACGGTGCCATGTTAATACTTGTGTGGTAGCTGTTGTTGTAGGAAAATTCGATCAGTGGTAGGTGAGAATTCCAATTGCCACCAAAGTCAATAACACAAGCTCTAAGCATATCCTCGAGAGTTTGGATTGTTCGTTCGGTTTGCCCATCAGTTTGAGGATGGTAAGCCGTACTTAGATCCAAACGAGTACCAAGTGCTGATTGCAATGATTGCCAAAATCGGGAAGTAAAACGCGAATCACGATCGGAGATGATGTTCAAAGGGATCCCGTGACTACTTACGATTTCATCAATGTAGATCCGAGCCAATTTCTCGACTCGATAGTCCTCACGAATAGGCAAGAAATGAGCAGACTTTGTAAGTCGGTCGATAATAACCCAGATACTATCGTGCCCACTAGAAGTGCGTGGAAGTTTGGTGATGAAGTCCATAGCAAGGTTCTCCCACTTCCACACGGGAATTTCAGGTTGTTCGAGGAGTCCGGAAGGCTTTTGGTGTTCGGCCTTCACTTTAGAACAAGTTAGGCATTTTGCCACAAAGAGGGCAATATCCTTTTTCATGCCGGGCCACCAATATTGCTGACGGAGACCCATGTACATCTTATCAGCTCCGGGATGTACCGAATATCGAGTTTTGTGGGACTCGCTCATCAAAAATATGCGAAGATCGTCGCGATCGGGAACCCAGATACGGTCCAAGTAATACAATAGGCCGTTGGCTTTGGTTTCTAACAAGAGTTCTACACCACATGCCATTTCTTGATACTTGTTTCCCTCGGTAACCGAGGTGTGTTGTGCTTTGAGAATACGGGCTTGGGTATCATTATGAATATAAACACTATGAAGCATGATATGTTCTTTACGACTCAAGGCGTCGGCTACAACGTTTGCCTTGCCGGGGTGGTAGCGGATCTCGCAGTCGTAGTCGTTTAGAAGTTCAACCCATCGTCGTTGCCTCATATTAAGTTCCTTTTGATTGAAAATATGTTGGAGACTTTTGTGGTCGGTGAAAACCACGCATTTGGTGCCATAAAGATAGTGTCTCCAAATTTTCAAGGCGAAAACGACAGCACCAAGCTCGAGATCATGGGTCGTATAGTTCTTCTCATGGATTTTGAGCTGACGTGATGCGTATGCAATTACTTGACCACATTGCATTAGAACACAACCAAGACCTTGGTTGGATGCATCACAATAAACGACAAAATCGTCATTACCACTAGGAAGAGTTAGTATAGGAGCATTGCAGAGCTTGTGCTTGAGAGTTTGAAAAGCTTCCTCTTGCTTGGGTCCCCACTCGTAAGATTTACCTTTATGAGTCAAGGCAGTGAGTGGAACCGCAATCTTGGAGAAATTTGAGATGAAGCGACGATAGTAACCCGCTAGTCCAAGGAAGGAACGAATCTCGGTAGGAGTCTTAGGAGTACTCCAATTCTTTACCGCTTCGATTTTTGCCGGGTCCACATGAATTCCCTTATCGTTGACTATGTGTCCCAAAAATTGAACTTCCTTTAGCCAGAATTCACACTTGGAGAACTTGGCGTATAGTTGTTCTTTCTTCAAGAGTTCCAGAATCAAACGAAGATGTTGTTCATGCTCTGCTTTCGTTTTAGAATAGATGAGAATGTCGTCAATGAAAACGATCACGAACTTGTCCAAATAAGGTTTGCACACACGGTTCATGAGGTCCATGAAGACCGCAGGTGCATTAGTCAAACCGAAGGGCATGACCATGAACTCGTAGTGACCATATCTAGTTCGAAAGGCAGTCTTTGGAATGTCTTTATCGAGAACACGAAGTTGATGATATCCGGAACGAAAGTCAATCTTGGAGAAACATGTTGAACCTTGAAGTTGATCGAAAAGATCGTCGATACGGGGTAAAGGATAACGGTTCTTTATTGTAAGCTTGTTGAGTTTACGATAATCAATGCACATTCGAAACGATCCATCCTTTTTCTTTACGAACAGCACGGGAGCACCCCAAGGTGAATGGCTCGGGCGGATGAATCCTTTGGATGAGAGTTCTTGTAATTGACTTGCGAGTTCTTGCATTTCGGAAGGTGCAAGACGAAAGGGGGCTTTTGCCACGGGAGTTGCCCCAGGCACAAGGTCGATACGAAACTCCACTTGTCTAGTGGGAGGAAGACCAGGTAAATCCTCGGGGAATACCTCGGGAAAATCTCGGATGATTGGAATGTCTTGCAATTTCTTACCCTTGTCTTTCGTGTCAACTATGTGGGCCAAGAATGCAACGTACTTTTTCCGCAAGTACTTTTGTGCCAATGTGCAAGACATGATTTGAAGACCACGACACGGTTTTTCACCGAAAATAACTAACGTGTCGCCCGAAGAGAGAGGTATACGAATACACTTTTCGTAGCAAATAACCTCGGCATGGTGCTTGGATAACCAGTCCATGCCAATGATAATATCGAAGCTTCCCAATTGCATTGGAAGGAGGTCAACAGAGAATTCATGATTATTAAGCTCGAGATTGCAGTTGCGGATAACATGGTTTATAGCAATAGATTTCCCGTTTGCTATCTCCACGGAATAGGGATTGTCAAGTTTCGTTCTTTGATTAGTAAGTCGAGATTCAAAGGTAAGAGACACGAAACTCCTATCGGCACCAGTATCAAATAAAATGGATGCATAATGATTGTTTACGAGGAACGTACCGTTTATCACGTCGTTGTTTGCTTGAGCCTCATTAGCGTTTATGTTAAACGCTCGTCCTTGAGGACCACCTTGACGATGAAGTTTTGGGCATCGGTCACGGAAATGGTCTGGGTCTCCACACTCGTAACATGCCCTACCATTGGGAAGTGCCGGATAGTTGGGACGGTTGGCTGGAGCAGCTTGATGGACGGGAGGACGGGTACGGCAAGTAGTGACCACGTGTCCATATCTTCCGCAGCTCGAACACAATCGGCATGGTAAGTTGGCAGGATGATGGTACTTGCAGGTCTGACATTGGGGATTTGGACCCAAATAAGGTTTCGGGTTTTGACCCAAAGGGGCCACTTGATTAGTAGGTACAGCGGGAGTTACGGCTGCGAAGTTTCGACCCTTTCGTTTCTTGTTACGGTTAGAAGACTCGGGTTTTACATCTTTGACGGCTGCAAGAGTGGAGACAACCTTCTTGTTAAGGTTCCGGCTTTGACATGGTTGTCGGATAGTGTAGCGGATAGACGGATAGCAGCTTCAAGAGTAGGAGGATTGCTTCCTAACACAGCATCTTGAATTTGCATAGGCAGGCCGCCTATGTATTTTTCAATTCCCCGAGCAAGGGGAGTGACCATATGAGGTACTAGTAGACTCAGCTCATGAAACCGGGTGGTGTAAGCCAGATTGTCCCCGCTGTCTTGGGCAAGATCCCAAAACTCAGTCTCAAGTTTCCTCATTTCATTCCGAGGACAGAATTCATCAGTCATGGCTTTCTTCAGATCATCCCATGATAAGGATGTAGCAACCTCAGCACCACGAGTGCGTTTCTCACCGTTCCACCAGGTGAGGGCTCTCTTTTGGAGTACACTTGTGGCATAACGAACCCGAAGATTATCGGGACAGTCGCTGTTTAGGAATGTGCTTTCCATGCTTTCAAACCATTGCAGCAGGCCGGTAGCACCTTCAGTCCCGAAGAATTTTGTAGGATTGCACGAGTTAAAGTGCTTAAACGTGCATTGAGGCGGGTTATTACCCCCGTTTCCTTGGATGTTGTGAGACCCATCACTGTTGTTATTAGCTTGGGTCATTTGCCCCACCAGCTGGGCAAGAAGAGTAGCAAGATCCGGGTTGGAGGTGCTAGAGTTTGCACGTCGAGGAGGCATTCTAACACCATAAGAAAAGACAATGATATTTTAGTTAAGGTGGATATATGAGTTATAGTGGGAAATAATGTAAGCAGAAAAACAAGATTCATCATGACGCGTGCCAGTGCATGTGTATTTATTTAAAGTTGATGGGGGGGGGGGGAAGTTTAAGCCATCTATTCCGGATAGAACATGAGGTCATAGATCATTATTTGCATAATAGGAATTGCCGGGACTTGCATGCACTATAAATCGTTATTACGTGTGCACCCGCAATAATGATTTGCTTTGCATGTTCGTCTAGTTCTTCCTATCTTGCTATAATGTCCCCAAATTTTGAGTTTAAGTTCGGATTGTATCATTGCGAATACATTGACTTATCAACGTTAAGTAATTCCTCAAAACTTTCAAGGAGACATGCTTTAGCCTATAGGTAAACACTCACTTCAGGAATTCCCAGGAAAGCATACGGGTCCGTTTATTTGGATTTATACGAAATGCTTTCCTAGACAGAAAACCCAATGTACAGGTGTCACCCTTCCAGATTGCACGTGTCCTTTATGGTTTCAAGAAATTAAGTCGTTGACGAGATTTTTAAGATTTTAATAGAATTGAGAGTTTATGTGTATAAAATGTGTAGGAATGTTGCAATTAATATGGATTAGGAAAGAGTATGGATGAGTAGTGTATTTGTTTGCATAAGTTTGTTTGTCAAATGTGTATGTAAAGTATGTAGCATGTATTTAAGCCTTGTATGTATGTGTATAAGTCTCATGTACCAAACTTGGGAAAAATTCAAATAATACCTAACTACAAATAATTCACATAGCAATTAATCATTTAGCACATAACACATAAAAGGGAGTCCTAGGGTTATAGTCTAGGTCATCGTGTCTAATAACCTAATTCCCTATAACCATGGCTCTGATACCAATCTGTCACACCCCGACCGATGGCGGAATCATCGAGGCGGACAATGTGATGATTGTTCAAAAGCACATGATAACTAGAGGTTGCATAATTCATTAATTAAGTTTAAAGACAACAAGTTCCAAATACAATACATTTCGAATAACCTAGTCTAGTTCAAAACATTAATTTATTTAACTAGGTCCATAGTTCCTAAGTGGAGAGATCTTCGGCATGCAGTCACATTTCCAAACCTGAAACATTATTTAAATCAAGTGTCAACTAAAAAGTTGGTGAGTACATAGGTTTAGTGAATCCAGTAAATAGTAGTGTAAATCGTTTTGCAACTCATTGTTTATCTTGTTAAACATAGCATATGATGTAACATTTATTTAATCACAATTCAAACCGAGTTTGACGCGCTTGAACAGAGCACAACAGCTAAGTCCGGTATGCTTGAATATAGTTACCCACTATATCCGGTATGATTGAATATAACACGCGGTTATATCCGAGTATGCAGTAATAAACACCCTAACCGGGTGGGCTGGTCAGGCACAATAGATCTATCAATATTACAGTTGGTTGTCTTGTGTTTAAATATATGTACATCCAAAGAATAAGCATATAGTCTCATGTATAACACGTATAAACAATGTGAGTAGCATGTATAATGTTTCACCCCAAAACGTATAAAATGTAAAATAGGGACTATGTAACTCACCTTGCAAGCGGGTATTTGTCCACGCGTGTAGGTGATAAGTATGTTGAAGTCTAAGCACAATGAAACCCTATGTAGATAAATGGGTATTATTGTATGTTTATATGTATGTGTGTATTCGTATTTAAATGAGTATAGGTTTTATAATAATATCCTTAATATAAAATGTGGTAGGAAATGAATATGATTTTGTAAAACTTTGACTTATAAAATATTACATTTTTAAATAATTAATCATTGTGTTTAATGTATTTAAACAATAATAATAAATAAAAAGATAAGTCTTTATTTGATCAATTATGTTGCTATTTTATATATTAAAATTTATTTTAACAAGTTTATTAACAATATTGCTAGGTTCATATAAAAATAATGAGACATTTTATATACTAAGTGTATTTTAATAAGTTTATAAAATGTTACAAGATTTATAAAAATATAGAACATTTTATATTTAAAAATATAATTAAATAAGTTTATAAAGATATTACAAGATTTTATAAAAATATAGGACATTTTATATCAAAAATGTAATTTAATAAGTTTAAAAAAATGGGATGGTTTATAAAAATATAGTTTAATTGATTTTAAATAAACGAACGAGTAAACCGACTCGTTTTAGTCTTTATTGTATAAAAAGAATATTAAAATAAGTTAAAGAAATTAAATAAGTTAAATAAAATGAAAAACAGTAAATAAAAAATTGGGCCGAAGGCCAACCGGTTTCGAACCCACGACCCGAAGCTCAAACACACACACGCATAACCAGCCGGGCTACTGCCCATCGCTGGTTATGTGTGTATCATTTAATTGATATACATGACCGCGAAATGGGTCGCTGGTCCTCGGCAACCGGCAAACCGTGTCCGAGGACATTGGTTTGCCCGGCAATCGATGGATTGAAGCCACGATTTCGATTGGGCTAGATTGCCAGAGGGTAACAGAAAGTAACTAAACGAATTTGAGGCTCGAACCTAGTCGCGAAGGGTCTGTTCGGCAGGCTTTTTTGTCGAAAATACCAAGATCGTGATTTCAGGTTTCGGGATGGAATCGGGCCCTGATATCCTGGTCCAAGCTTCACTCAGAGTCTACGAATGCAATGGTGCCTTCAATTTGGAGTGATAGTGGGTGGAAGAGGGGTAGCGAGCTCGGGCAGGTTCGTTAATGGCTATTTATAGTCGAGCCTAAACATGATAATAAGACAAGCAATTGAGCATGCCCCGACACTCGTCTGGACGAGACGAAACTGTCGAGACCACTTGCAGGCGTGGAGGTTGACTGTCGGGGCCGTATTAGAGGCGTGAACTTTCGGCTACGAACACGATCATACGATTGGGATGATGGGGAGACAAATTGGTCGAGGCCTTTGGTTCACGTGGGGGAGACGAGGCCAGACATGCCTTTAGCGGCTGTTGAGGTGCAGGAAACATCCTTGTCGGGGGGGTCGCCGGAGAAAAGCTCGGACCGCCGGACAAATCGAAGGGGTGACCGGAAATACGAAATGGGTTTTGGCATATTTAGTCCCTGTAGTTTGGTATTGTCTTAATTCGACCCCTGAGATAATTACGGATGAACCCTCGTGGTTTGATTTGTACAGAAATAGTCCCTTAACTGATTTTTGTTTTAAAACCTTATAGTTTAATTATTTTCAAAACAACCCCTAAACTTTTATTAAATAAATTAATTTATTTTCTTTTTAAATCAAATTATCTTTTAAATGTTTTTATAAACTTATTTTATTATTATCTAAATAATAATTTTTATAAAAGTTATTAATCTTATTAAAGTATGTTATTTTATTAAATATGCAACTTTGTATATTTTTTTTTTATATAAAAATTTATATAAGTTTAAAACTTATAAAATTTTAATTATTAAAAATAAAATATATATTTTGTACAAAATTAAATAAAAACATTTGTATTTCATTAAATAGAACAATGATTACATGATATGTATTACAAAAGCGTAAATAAAATCCGGAATGTCACATGAAGGGATATTCTGCTACACCAAAATGCCTTTCGGCTTAAAGAACGCAGGAGCCACATACCAAAGGTTCATGGACAAGCTATTTAAGAATCAAATTGGCAAAAGTTTAGAAGTATATGTGGACGACCTGGTGATAAAAATCAAGGAAGAATCAAGGATGATAGCAGACATAGAAGAAACGTTCAAGACCCTAAGAATGGCAAACATGAAGTTAAATCCAGGGAAGTGTTCTTTCGGAGTAGAAGAGGGAAAATTCCTAGGAGTAGTGATAACCAAAGAAGGAATAAAAGCAAACCCAGATAAGGTAGGAGCGATTTTGAACATGGAATCACCTAAGAGTATAAAGGATGTGCAAAGATTGAATAAAAGATTAATAGCGCTCAACAGATTATTGTCACAATCCGCAGACAGATCTACGCCCTTCATAGATACTCTCCAGAATTGCTTAAAAAAGAATAACTTCACATCGACAAGAGAAGTCGAAGGAGCATTTCAAGCAATCAAGAAACACCTGAGCGAGCTACCGGCCCTAGCCACCCCAAGGCCCGATGAGATCCTCACCATGTACCTGGCCGCTACCTCCACAGCAATAAGTTCGGTACTAATGGTAGATAGAAAAGGAGTACAAACGCCTATCTGTTTCCTAAGTCTAACACTAAAAGGCCCAGAGATACGGTACCCCGCGATGGAAAAACTGGCTCTAGCTCTTGTACATGCCTCCCGGAGGCTAAGGAGGTATTTCCAGGCTCACAAGGTACAGGTCCTCAAATAGAAACCTATTCAACAGGTGTTGAAAAGACCAGAAGTGTTGGGAAGTTTAGCCAAGTGGGCAATAGAGCTAGGGGACCATACTATTGAATACAAACCAAGGACAAGCATCAAAGGCCAAGTCATAGCAGATTTCTTAACGGAGGTCACGAAAGAGGACGATAATGAAGGAGAAAAGACAATGGAAATAGGTGAAGTAGAAACAGATCAAAACAAGGAGGCAAATAAGTGGGTTCTGTTCACCGATGGAGACTCAAATCAGGAAAGACGAGGCGCTGGGTTGGTTCTAACAAGCCAAGAGGGGGTGGAGTTAACCTATGCAATTAAACTGGATTTCCCAGCCACCAATAATGAGGCTGAGTACGAAGCTTTATTAGTAGGATTGCGGTTGGCCAAGTGTATGAAGGTTACAGTACTGGAAGCACACGTGGATTTATTGTTAGTAGCTAATCAGATTAATGGAATATACGAAGCAAAAGAAGACACAATGGAGAAATATATGAAGCAAGCCAAGATGTTGATGGGTAACATAGGGAAGGTGGAAGTCATACATGTGACAAGGGGAGGAAACAAGAAGGCCGATGCACTAAGTAAAATGGCAAGTGTAGCTTTCGACCACCTAGCAAGGGAAGTAAGAGTAGAAATCTTGACAGCCCCCTCAACCCAAAGGGAAGAAGTATTGCAGATTGGAACAAAAGAGAGGGTCACATGGATTACCCCCATACGGCAATACCTACAGAAGGGTATAGTACACGAGGATAAAGGATAGGCTAGAAAGTTGCGGCTGAAAGCCCTACAATACGAGATGATATGAGACATCATGTACCGAAAGTCATATTTAGGGCCATCCATGAAATGTGTAGATGAAGAGGAAGATAACTACGTGATAAGAGAAATTCATGAAGGAATCTGTGGACTTCATGGAGGACCAAAAATCGTAGTGGCTAAAGCAATGAAGGCAGGATATTACTGGCCAAGCATGTATCGTGAAACAGTCAAGGAAATCCAGAAATGTGACAATTGTCAAATTCATGCCCCGGTAACCAAGCAACCTAAACAGAATTTAGTGCCTGTCAGCACCTCGTGGCCATTCCAAAAATGGGAGATTTGTGGGACCATTCCCAGAAGTACCCGGGCGCCTCAAGTTTCTAGTGGTCGCTATCGACTACTTCACAAAATGGATAGAAGCAAAACCGCTAGCAACCATCACAGGCCAGCAAATGAAAAGATTCGTATGGGAAAATATAGTTTGTAGGTTCGGATTACCACAGTCCATAGTTAGCGATAACGGAAAACAATTTGCCAATGAACCCTTCAAAGGATGGTGTGGAAGGTTGCAAATCCAACAGGTGTTCACGTCAGTGGCACATCCTCAAGCAAATGGCCAGGTAAAGGGGGCAAATAGGAGCATCGTGGAGGGAATCAAAACAAGGTTGGGTAGGCAAGGCGGTTGTTGGGTCGAAGAACTACCCCACGTCTTATGGGCCCACAGAACAACACCAAAGACAAGCAACGGAGAATCACCATTCAGCTTAACATATGGAACAGAGGCCATGATACCGGTGGAAATAGGATCACCTACCCAGAGGACAAACCTGGATAACACAGTTAACATGGCTGACTTAAGGCTCAATTTAAATCTGTTGGAGGAAAGAAGGGAGACAACGAGAGCAAAGGAGATAGCTTACAAGAAAAAACTAGAAGGTATTATAATGCAAGGGTTGCACGGGTGACATTCAAGCAGGGGGACTATGTGCTGCAATCCAATGAAGCAAGTAGTCAGGAGAAGAAAATAAACTTGGGACCCAAATGGGAAGGGCCGTACAAGATCACTTGGACCAACGGTAAAGGGACGTGTAGACTTACCAAGCCCGATGGAACAGAGTTACCCCGCACGTGGAATGCAATGCAACTAAGGAAATACTATGTGTAAGAAAGCGCTCCCTTTTTATGTTGATGTTTGTATTTGCTTTCTTTTTCTTCCGGAACTGGATGGTTAATTGTGTTATTTTGAACAAGTCTTTTGAGAAATGTAAAATGTCAGCCCGGATGAAAAGTTAATGAAAAGCATGCATTCAAAATATTATTCTTAGTGCCTGAATCAAAACACAACATGCATGAAAAAAGGAGCCTGACAAACAAGGCTCAATATAAGCCTGACGAACAAGGCTTAATATAACTCCCTGATCAGGAGAAAAAAGTATGAGGTCTCACCTAGGGTAAAACCTCCGGAGATGTCTGCCGGGAAGATATCTCTACGAAAAACCATGGTAAAAAAGGACAAAAGGAAACATAGTCTAGTGTGTATAACACACCCGGGGCATGCCATAAGTCCCCATCCCCGGTTACTAGTAACATATGATAAAAGCAAAGGCGCATACGTATGAACAAAGTAATAACATAACAAAGATAAGAGTATGAAAAACATGCATAGAGCATAAACCCATACATACATCCCAAAAGATAACATAACGAGACAATTGTTTATCCACAAGCACAACGAGCAATCAGACGTTGCTCCAAAAAATACCACCCCAACTGAAGGAGGGTAGAACAAAAGAAGACCATTGTCTAAAATAGCAAACATATCCAAAACAGAAAACATATCCAAAACAGAAATACATTAAAGCTTCAACATCAAGGGGGAGCAGGAGTACGTACCAGGGTCCACAACATAGCACATATACTCAATACCTTCAACAGAGATATGAGGAGAGGCAGACAAGCGGGTAATCAACGAGTGGTCCGAGGTAGCAAAAGTGATACCCGCATCCTCCATGTATTGCTCAGTAGAAGGGTCATAAAAGGGAGCTTCTTCAATAGGAACACCTTGCCGAGAAGACTCATACCCGTCAGCAAGGCCCTTCTGATATCCAACAGCAACACATGCCCAGTTCAGTTCCTGGAGGAGGCTAGAGAACTCGTTGCTATTTTTGATCCTCTGATAAACACGCTGGAAGCCATAGGTAATCAACCACTCTCGATCAGTAGCAAGCTTCTCTACGTACCCTTGAACACGGCCTAACTCCACCTGAAGATGCTTGTTCTCCTCGGCCACACATGTTGCTTCATAACGGGCCTGGTCAATATCATTCTGAAGAACATCCTTTAATTCCTCCCAATCAATGAGCTTTGTATAAAGGATGGTGTTCAGGTGACGTACCTCATCCTGAAAAAAAAGGGGGGGAAGAGGAGAGAAGACATACAAGTAAGCAAAATAAAAAAGAAAAGGAGAAAGCAAAGGTCCACGAAAAAAAAAGATAACAATACCTCATTGGCCTCGAGTTGAAAACGATGATGGTCAGCGTCAGCTTTGGAAGTGGACAATTCCCTGCGATAGCGGTGAAGCTCTTTCTCCAGGTCAGTAATTTTTCCCACAGCATCGCTCAACTTTTCGGAAAGACGGGCAGCTTCCCCAGTAACATGTTCCAAAGAAGACTCAGCTTTAGCAACTTGAAGCTCAAGGGCGGCATTTTCCCGAAGAAGGTCAATTTTTAGGCATTTCACTTCTGCCAACTCGCGGGTAACCGACTCGAGACGCTGCGAGGAAGATTGCTCCAAATTTGCCACATGGTGATACAGGTCAGCACCAATTATAAAGTTATTTTCAACCGACAAACAAAGACGTTGAGAAACAGAAGGAGTCGAAGACGATAAAGAGGAAGTAAGCCCGACGCTAGGGAAAATATGATGAAGAAAGTCTTGAGCGGAAGAAACAGACGACAAGGCAACCCCACAAGGAGGAAATGAAACAGATGGAACCGTACCAGAGAAAGACGGCGCAAACGAAAAACCAGTAAAAGGCAAGTCATATGTCCCGTACAGAGCATAGGGATAAAAGCCAATGACAGGAGGCAAGGAAACAACAGTCGAAGAAGTAGCCCAGGAAGGTAAAGTAGGAAATGAAACAAGATCGGTCAATGAAGTGGGAAAAGCATCAGATAAACCCAAAATAACGGGAGAGGGATCAGAAAGACTTATTTTGAACGGGGTTAGGACTAACACCAGAAACCACAGACGAAGAAGGTAGAGGAAAACGATCAGAACTAACAGGGGAAACCGGTTGTGGCCAAACGAAAGTAGGAGAAATCTTGTTAAGCTTGGGAACGGGAACAGGAGGACCTCGTCGGGACGAACCAACCAAAGAAGGGGGTGGTTTCTTGTGAGCACTTCGAAAGCAAAATTTAAGATCCAACCTACTCCAAGGAGCACTATCCCTAGCTTCAGGCATACGACGCTTTTTCAAATTTACAAGAGGTTGAGAATCCTCTTCGTCTGAACCACTGGAAACACTAATGGCATAAGAATCAGGATCGGAAGGGTTCCCAGTTTGAGTGGTACCACGAAAAGGCGAAGGAGGGGCAACGGAAGAAGAACCACCAAGAGGGGAATCAGGCACAGTCACAGGAACGGTAGAAAAAGTCATCTTCCGACCCACACGCTGCAATATTCCGAGCAAGGATACCTCTGTAAACAAAAAGAGAGAAAGAAAAAGAGAGAAGGAATAAGGAACAATACACATGCATATGAAGAATAGTAAACCAACGAAAGGGAGAAAAAGCAAAATGTACATACCTGTACCCTTCTCGATTAAGGTCGGCCTCGAAACAGATAGATCCCAAAGAGGGCTTGATAAGTGGCCAAAGTTTCATGTATTAAAAGGTGTAATATGTTATATTTATGCAATTTGATATGTGGAATACAAAGGTTTTGTGTAGTCATGCATGTGCAGGTGTTGAAAGCTTAAAATGTGATCTTTGAAGATATTATGAGAGAGTTGGAAGAGACACGGAGAAAACGGGGCAAAATGCAGGGTCAGCGTAAGGCTACGCTGCTACAACGTAAGCCTACGCCGAAGGCAAATTGCAAACATAAGCATCAGAGGGTCAGCGTAAGGCTACGCTATATCAGCGTAGGCCTACGCCTAAGTAATTTCTTCTCAGCGGCTTCCAGTAGACCGGCGTAGGCCTACGCCCTCCCAGCGTAAGCCTACGCTGGTTACGTTTCAGGCGCGGATTTTGGGTGAAACAGCCGATTTTCAATGGTTAATTAGGTTTTCTTCCCCAAAATTCGAATCCATCTTTTACACCACAGTTCTTGGGCGATTTTGGTCATTCTAGGAGGCTAAGGAACACGATTCTAACATGCAAGTGAAGATTGATACTCGAAATATTGAAGAATCGAAGATGCATTCTACAACCATGAGCGGCTAATCCACCGGTAATCATTCCCGGGTGGATTGTTTGTAAGTTTTTAGGGTTTTATCATGTGCTAGCTTTGAGAAACAATTCTTGTAATCATTTGGTTTAAAACACTTGAATCTTTGTGTTTAGTATGGTTATGAACTCACGGGAGTCGATAAATTCTTGCACCATTGACCCCGTTAGATGATAATTGCTATGAACTTTGATTTATGTTGAATCTATTGATTAATCTAATTCTATATTGCATACATTTGTCTCTATTTCATTCGTGAATATTGTTTTACACTATTTGCCGATGATGTATGAATGTTGATGTTCTTGGTTAGATTTGGTTAATTAGATTTGAATAACCATTCGATTGTTTGAACTCAAATGTTGGTGTGATAATCCCTAATTATTTGTGAGCTTGAAACCCGGGTGTGATACCCTTTTTAATTATTGTTTACAACTTAAACCGTTTTGTTTGGTACTTGATTTGTTTGTTGAGTTTATAAAGTTTTCACTTAAATCATTGATTGTGTTTGGTCAGAAAGACCCGTTGTAACTTCATAATTTGCATTGTTAATTGAAGTTGAGCACCGACCACAAACTCTTCGTGGTTCGACACCCTTCTTACCCTGACTAGTTTAAGGTGATTAGGACACTCTATTTCTTTATCTTTGACCGGTCCCTTCGACACCGATCAAATTTTGGCGCCGCTGCCGGGGAGTGTGTGCGCTTGGTGTTTTATTTTAGTTGACTCTTGTGACTATTTGTTACTTGTTTTGTTTAGTTAATCTTCTTCTATTTTTGTGTTACGCGTGGTGTTTGTTTGTGTGTGCAGGTGACAGATTAGTGCATGCGTACCCGTTCATCCGGGAGAACTTCACCGCTTGTGTTTGAACCAGAAATTGAGAGGATAGCAAGGCAAAACCGAACCCAACAACAAAATTTACAACCTATTTCATCGGAACCATCATCAATGGATGGTCGAAGCAGTCATTCTGGATCTAGCATGAGAAACCGTGGCCCAACTCCAAACAGAGGCCCTATCCCTAACCGCCCACCAACTCCAACTCACCGAACCTCAACCCAAACCCCACCTATACCTATCAATAACAACCAACCCCGTGGGTCGGGTCCAGTTCAACAAAACCGACCCGTTAACATCCGTACCAATCCCACGTACCAAGGAAGAAGGGGACCACAACAAAATTAAACCCCTCCCGGAAACAATGAGAACGAGGGTTGGGAGGATGAAGATGGTGAATATTTTGGGTATGACGATAATGAAGATGTTGGGAATGGTGAAGGGTTTGGCGATTACGAGTATGAGGATGGTGAGAGGAGCCAATATGGAGAGTATAACGAGGGGCAAGGCTTTGGAGAGGAAGAAGAGGTGAATTATGTTCACCAAAGGGCGAGACAACCAATGGGTCGAACAAGTCGACCAGAGAGATTTGGGTATCCTCCTAGACAGGAAGGGAGGAGATTTAATGGGGCTACAATAATGAAAACCGAAGACAACCGGTAGCCCCTATGGGTGGAGTTAATGGTCGTTTTCGACCGGCTATTTCGGAGAATGCTTCTCCAATTGTTCCACCAATTCCGGGAATGAGGAGGTTCAAGTCAAGACCGAATTACATCAACGTCCTTCCCCATTTTCATGGTATGGTCACCGAAGAACCATACACCCATTTAGCCGAGTTTGCTGCCATCTGTAGAACACAATTGGGGATGAAAACTTTGACCAAAATGAAGTAAAACTCCGACTTTTTCAGTTTTCCCTCAAAGATCGAGCAAAGCAATGGTTCATCACATTGCCGGCTAATAGCATCTACACATGGGATGAAATGCAACAAGTTTTCTTGGACGAATATTACTCGGTTGCAAAGACAGATGACTCCCGTATTGAGATTCGGACTTTTCAACAACAAACAGGTGAACCTTTACATGAAGCTTTTACCCGTTTCAAGGAGTTGTTGAGGAAATGCCCCCACCATCAAATTGAGTTGTGGGAACTAGTAAAGTGTTTTGTTGATGGTTTGACTCAAGAGGAGAGGAAGTACTTGAAGTCCACCAGTAATGGGACATTGTTGTCTAATCCCGAAGAAGATAATTGGGATTTCTTAGAAAGAATGAGCCAAAGTTCAAAATCCGAGGCATCGGCTAGCCGAAGAGCCAAACACCCAATTTCAAAATCTGCCCCGGACTATGAGATGAAGGAGAGGTTAGCCTCTATGGAGAAAGAATTGGCCAATTTGAAAAGAGGAGAGAAAAAGGAAGTAGCGGGAGTGAAAACCCGTTTTGATGTTTGTGAGAGTTGTGGGGATTTGGGACACAAGGCCATAAGTTGCCCATTGCAAGATGGTAGACAAGAAGAAGTGAACCAATTTTTTGGTGATAGGAAACCATATGATACAAACTCAAACTCCTATCACCCGAGCTCGAGGAATCATCCCAACTTCAAATACGGGGATGCATCAAACCAATTGAACCCAAATTTCCAAGGTTCAAATCAAGGTACTTCGTCATACCAACCTCGTCAACAAGGGAACTACAATTCGGGCGGTTACCAAAGGAGTTCATATAACAATAACCGGAACACAAATTACCCCCCAAGGAATTACAATCAAGATCATCAACAACAAGGTGGATCATCGGGGGGTGATGACGCGGTTAATTCAAAACTGGATGCACTGTTGGATAGGATGAAAGAGTCAAAAAGGGAGAATGAAATGAGAGACAAGTCTTTTGTGGCGTTGGAAAGACAAGTGGGGCAAATGACCGAAGAAATATCTTTGCTAAAACAAAATGAAGGTAAACTGCCAATTGACAACACATTGAAGCCACAACATCATGTTAGTGCAATTGATGTGGCTCATGGTAATGAAGAAGGTGAAGAAGGAGAAGAGGAGGAAATTGAGTGTGGAGAACCCTTAGTTCCTATTCAAATTGGGGAATTCAAAACTAAGTTGGCACTGCTAGATTATGGAGCGGGGGTGAGCATTCTACCAGGGAGCGTGTATGACCAATACAATTTTGGTCCATTAGAAGAATACAACACCACGTTGGTGTTAGCAAATGCTACATGCACACGTCCTCGGGGGAAATTAGTGGGAGTGGCTGTGAAGATTGGAGAATTCTACTATCCTGGAGATTTCTTAGTGCTTGATTATGCACCACTTGCTAAGGAGGAGCCACGAGTGATTTTGGGAAGACCGTTTTTGGCAACCGCAAATGCACAAATCAATTGCCGAACCGGCACTGTTGACATGACCTTTGGGAAGCGTAAGTTGAACATTAATATTTTTTCAAATTCATTTACATATTCGGTTGAAAATAAGTGTTCAAAAGCAGTCACTACTAACGTGGGTCATCCTCGCGCCAAGGCAAATGAGGGTGACACCAAAAATAAATGTATCATGTTTGACAGGTTTAATGTGAAAGACGAGCCGAAGGAAATCGAGAAGAAAACTGAGAGGTTGAAAGATGAAAAGAAATCACCCGACCATGTCCAACATCCGAACGAGAAAGTAGATTTGTGTGATGTGAAATTTACGAGAGATGAATCTTGGAGTTGGAGTGATAAGAACCGAAGTGGTGAGGGAGCTAGTGGAAGCAATTTTGTGTTTCAACCTCCATAAGGAGGTAATGTCGGGCTGAGGACAATAAACTTAGCGCTAACCGGGAGGCAACCCGGCTTGTGATTGCTTGTATTTTGTCTTTGCTTTGTTTTGTTTTGTGTGTTTTAGTTTTCGTCGCCATAGCAACACTCAAGTGTGGGGAAGACTCATGGAAGACTTACGAGTCCATTTTTGGTGATGGTTCAAGCACTCTATGATCACTTCTAATCAGGTCCACGTACTCTTTCTCATATTTATGTTGCTTTGATTGAACGAATTTGTTTTTGTTTGTTTTGGTGTGTTTATGTTTGAAACTTGGTTGATTGTGATTGGGTTGGTGCTTATGGTTATGGGAATCGTTGAGTTGGATATTGGGAGTTATTGGGTATTGGTTATTTTTGCACCCACTAACCGCACTTTTACCTTTCATAATATTTACATTGGGACAATGTAAGGTTCAAGTGTGGGGATGTGGAAAATACTGGAAACCATACAAATTTTTTGAAAATTGTTTTACAAAGTGTTTGGTAGAGGTCTTTGGTCATGATTAATTCATTAAGTTACTCGATTAAGTTTTTCCAACAAATGTTAAAAAATATATATATATATATATAATAAATTAAAAATGTTGGAATTGGGAGTAACAAAGTAGAAGGTGATGGTTTGCATGCACATGTCGGTAACCTATTTTCCACCGTTTCTGTGAGACTTTGAGCCAAATTGATTTATATTCTCTTATTTGAGTGTTTAGCCACTTTGTTTCATATTTTAGAACTTGCATATTGTTAATACATGTTGAAACCTTGAACCAATTGATTGTGCAAAAATGATAAAGGCATTAGGAGAGACCTTTTTATTTTTAGCCATTTTTATGCCTTTACCCGTTAATATCCACTAGATACCCATTCTGAGCCTATACCTTTTCTTTTGACAAAACCCACAACATTCACCCATTCACTTTTTAGCCTTTTCTTTTTAAACCCGTGAGTTGGAATTCAATTAACTTAGCTTACTGTAGTTGCAGATAAAAAATAAAAAATAAAAAAAAAGAAATACAAAAATAGTATTGGGTCAACATGTGCCCAAAGGTCTTGAATATTAGTTGAGCTAAAATAAAAGATGTTATTGGGTCAGTTACTCAAGTTTCATTTGATAGTGTGAAGAAATAAGAATTAAGAAATTTAGTGTTGATGGGTCATTTATACCCATGGTAGAATTTTGAAGGTTTAAGAGTTGATTTGTAACTTTATTAGTTGAATTCCACTCACCTTTAGCCACTTTAAAAATCCTTATCCATACCCGTAACCCTAGCCTACATTACAACCCTTAAAAGACGTTTTGATTTGTGTGTTTTAGTTGTGTTAGTAGGTGGAGATGTGATCAATTTGCAAGCCTATAATAATGTGATTCATTGTTTGGTTTCGAGTGAAAAATACTAGCACATCATCGCTAGTCCATATATGAAGCCGAGTGGAGTGACTGATTGTGAGGGGTGTGTACATGCAAAACCATAGCTAGATATGAGTTAAGCGCGTTCCAATATTTTCTTTTGTTTAAAAATTCATTGATGGTTTGTTGAAATGTAAAGCTGTTGAGAGTATAATTTTTATGAATTTTGCATGGCCTTGGACCTTAACTTATGTTTAGTGAAAACAATTATTTAAGAATTTGTAATGTGAATTTAAAAGCAAATGACTTTGCTTGAGGGCAAACAAAACTCAAGTGTGAGGATATGATAAGTGGCCAAAGTTTCATGTATTAAAAGGTGTAATATGTTATATTTATGCAATTTGATATGTGGAATACAAAGGTTTTGTGTAGTCATGCATGTGCAGGTGTTGGAAGCTTAAAATGTGATCTTTGAAGATATTACGAGAGAGTCGGAAGAGACACGGAGAAAACGGGGCAAAATGCAGGGTCAGCGTAAGGCTACGCTGCTACAGCGTAAGCCTACGCCGAAGGCAAATTGCAAACAGAAGCATCAGAGGGTCAGCGTAAGGCTACGCCATATCAGCGTAGGCCTACGCCTAAGTAATTTCTTCTCAGCAGCTTCCAGTGGACCGGCGTAGGCCTACACCCTCCCAGCGTAAGCCTACGCTGGTTACGTTTCAGGCGCGGATTTTGGGTGAAACAGCCGATTTTCAATGGTTAATTAGGTTTTCTTCCCCAAAATTCGAATCCATCTTTTACACCACAGTTCTTGGGCGATTTTGGTCATTCTAGGAGGCTAAGGAACACGATTCTAACATGCAAGTGAAGATTGATACTCGAAATATTGAAGAATCGAAGATGCATTCTACAACCATGAGCGGCTAATCCACCGGTAATCATTCCCGGGTGGATTGTTTGTAAGTTTTTAGGGTTTTATCATGTGCTAGCTTTGAGAAACAATTCTTGTAATCGTTTAGTTTGAAACACTTGAATCTTTGTGTTTAGTATGGTTATGAACTCACGGGAGTCGATAAATTCTTGCACCATTGACCCCGTTAGATGATAATTGCTATGAACTTTGATTTATGTTGAATCTATTGATTAATCTAATTCTATATTGCATACATTTGTCTCGATTTCATTCGTGAATATTGTTTTACACTATTTGCCGATGATGTATGAATGTTGATGTTCTTGGTTAGATTTGGTTAATTAGATTTGAATAACCATTCGATTGTTTGAACTCAAATGTTGGTGTGATAATCCCTAATTATTTGTGAGCTTGAAACCCGGGTGTGATACCCTTTTTAATTATTGTTTACAACTTAAACCGTTTTGTTTGGTACTTGATTTGTTTGTTGAGTTTATAAAGTTTTCACTTAAATCATTGATTGTGTTTGGTCAGAAAGACCCGTTGTAACTTCGTAATTTGCATTGTTAATTGAAGTTGAGCACCGACCACAAACTCTTCGTGGTTCGACACCCTTCTTACCCTAACTAGTTTAAGGTGATTAGGACACTCTATTTCTTTATCTTTGACGGTCCCTTCGACACCGATCAGGGCTCAAACCCCCCATCACTAACAGCTCCTCAGGATACGACACCACTGCGTAGGATTAGCAACCAGTTTATCAAAGAGCTTCTTGTCGAAGCCGTTCTCGGGAATATTGTCAGTAAATTTGGACTGAATATCCTTCACAGGCAAGGTCTCAGGAAGAAAAGAGTTGGACACAAAAAAGAACCGATCTTTCCATTCGTGGACAGAGGTTGGCATACGAGTAACACAGCAAGGGTGCTGATCGCTTCTACGTATCTCGAAAGTCAGCCAATCGCCGTCAACCTTCAAGCGATAGAAACGGCGGAACAAGGTAATCGTAGCTTGACCACCTAAAGCCCTACACGCCAACTCAAAATGAGTCATCTTGCAAAACCCTAAAGGGTGAAATTGGGAGAAATGAGATCCATAATGCTTGAAAATAGCCATCTGGAAAGGAATTAAAGGATAGCGAATGTTCGTGTAACGGAAAGATTGCACGTAGATGGTGACAAGACCTGGATGGATGATCGGACTATCTTGGGGCCCTAGGAGTATTGGACTCAAAGAGTGTGGAAGACGAAAATCCGAACAAAACGCCCGGAGATCCGCCTCATCAAGACCGGAGCGGAGCGAGGTAAGATTACCTCTAGACATGGCAAAGAACGACGGTAAGGAAACCGGAAGGACGAAGAGGAAAAAAGGAAGACGAAAGAGGAGGGTGGTGGTGAAAGCCTCTGGGAAGCAATAAAAAGAGGGAAAGAGCGGGAGAGGCATTCAATGGCCTCGAAAGAAAACCACAGGTGTAATAATGGGGCCGCCCATCAGTCAAATCATCAGGCATCATTAGGGGCCACGTGACCTGAATGCGCACAGTCATTTTTAATTATTGCATTCCTTTTTTCGCATCATTCTTATGAAAACAAAAAAAACATAAAGTACATGAAAGTTAGAATCTGAAGTCCTGAACCTGGCAATTCAGCACAACGAACTCGGGGACTTGAAGGGGAATATACCGGATGATACGTATTTATTATAGTGGGTATAAAAAGGAACAGAAAAGAAGAATATAAAAGGGGAAAAGACAAAACATGACAGTAGAAAAAGGACATTCCGTACATGGGACAATAAATGCTCCCTTCAAGGAGGGTATGAGGAAGAGACCTCATATATGCATGCACAAGCTAAGGGGACGGGTAACTTCCTTTCTAGCACAAAAAATACAGAGACAAGAGAAAAAAGGGAGTTCTTATTCTATTCGAAAAAGACCCCACAGAGGACAACTAACTGATTCTCACGCCGGAGGTTGGTCGTGGAGAACCCCCTCGGGCTCTCCACGGTGAGACTAACGGTGTTCTTGTGCATATAGGATCTCGAAGTGTAGAAAACAGAGCTATCAATCTCTCATCAGTACCAGATGCAAGTTTGGGACGCAACAATAGTCCTTACCTAAACCACCAAATCACCATGATAACATATCAATCAACATTATTAAGAATAAAATCAGGAAAATACCTGCAGAAATAAATCACCAAACACAAAAACAAAAAAAGTGAAACTAAGGCAGCAACATGTAGAGTCAAGAAAACAATATCCACCTCAAAAGGTGTTATAGTCTTTTCTAATATTTAATAGTAGAAAATTATATCTATTTACTGATTTACTTATGAATGAGTCGATTGAGATCGCCTTGTCTGTAACAGAGTATCGAAAATGTTTATTAAAAAGGAAATGGGTCGATGGATTGCATCAAACGGGTCAAAATCACCTAAATTTGTTATTCCGATTGCAGCGTCCTAATTCGTTTTATTCAAGAAAATTAAATTATTATTTTTAATAATATATATTTTAGAGGTCATACTTGACACGAGTCATATATAAAAAGGTTCAAGATGTGGACAAAAGGTGTTTCTGGTTTGGTTTTAAAAAGCGTGAGGTACTTCAAGCGTTTACGTCCTGAAAGCCTAGACATGAGGCGTGTTGGTCTTCATCCAGTCCGGCGAAGATGGCTTACAAGTCTGAGTATGTTTACTAGTTAGACAAGTTCGCTTAGCTAGAGTAGTCAGCGAACTTGATTAGTTCGCCTAGGTTGTTAGCTCAGTTAGTTTCTGTTATTGCATTACTAGTTAACAAGTTATGTTTTCCTATTTATATCACAGCTTGTAATTCCTTTTCCTTTGAATAGGAATCAGGTTTTCATATCAAGCTACAAGGCGAGAGCTTCACATATGCGAGACATTGCTCTGTGTACAACCAAAAAGTTTTATGATACAACCAAAAGTTACGTCTCTCTCATTTTTTTTACATATTAGTCATTTCATCAAGTAAATCATTCATAAGCTCTTAGTCCTTTTGGTCAACTGACCAATTCAGACCCACATGTACATGAAGCGCCGCCTCAAGGACCTGAGGCATTTTTCTGATCACCTCGCACAATCCAAGGTCTCTCGTCAATCCTACCCGACTCGACCCATATCAAGAATAATTTTTCTTTTTTTGACCTTGTTTCCTAAGGACCTGAGGCATTTTTCTCTTTTAGAATATTATATTTTTCAGTTTAACTTGCCTTGTTAGCAATGTTGTTGGAGAGCCAATCCAACCCTTCATATAGCCCCTGACCAGATGTTGCACATGAGCTCTGAATGTACCTGAAAATTCAGAACACCAAATCAATCAAATCCACAATTATATCTATGTATTTGAGCAAACAATATCTATAATCTTTTTCGTGTTGTGACCACAATGACCAGGTGAATAGAAACTGAAGTTCTTTTCTTTTTTTCAAAAAAGTAGTGTTAGAAAAAATATTTACTTATATGATGTAATTGAAAAAATATTTATTAAAATGAGGGAAAACTTCTTTATGTTAAAAAAATATTTACCCTTCAATTATGTTAAAAAAAAGAAGAAAATAAAAAACTCAGCTATTGTGTTGTGAGATCAGAGATGGTGGTGTCTCGGGCGAGGACAGCGTCGGCATCTTCATCACTGTTGTGAGACTAGAGATGTGGTCGATGCAAGGGGTGGGTTATTTTGAATAAGATTTGGAGTGTTTAAAGTAGAGGTAAATATGTCATTTATGCAAAACTACACTACTTTACGCTTTGTTCCGAGTTTACTTAAAGAAAGAAAAGAAGAGAAGTGGAAGGAAAGAAAAGCCTCGTTGTGTTTAAGAGATTTTTTTTTAGAAAGAAGTGGAAGGAAAGAAAAGAAAGTTGTGTTCCGGAGATTTTTATTGGAAAGAAGTGGAAAGAAGAGAAAGAAATGAGGGGAAAGGAAAGAAAAGGAAATGGAGTTTTTCTTTTTCTTCTTTGCTTAAGAAAACTCGGGAACAGAACGTTAGTGAATAGTTTTTACAATAATACACTTTTGGAGAAAAAAAAACTCGGCTTTGAGGGATTTCGTCTCAATTTTCCTCCCACATAAAAGAATATTCCAGGACAAATGTTGGGGTTTGTGTCTCCGTTTCTAAAATTATTTTACACCGGAAGACTTGAACATACGGCGATTTAAAATAGAACTATTATACATATATCACAACGGTCCAATTGTGAGTACCATGAAACGATAAGACAACCATAGGGGTTATACAATTCTAACCTTCAAGGTACTCAGAAGACTCATTGGTGTGGTAGATGAAAGAACGGGTGCTTCCCTCTGACGGAATCCACACGCAAGCAACGGGGCTCAAGGAGGTGCTAGCCAATATCACCAAAGTCAAAGATTCAAGCTTTATTGAAGCCGAAAGACTTGTTCCTTGTTCTCCGAGCTTCACGAATTGTATATGTGTATGGTTGAATGTCAACTGAGTCGTGTTTCCGCCGCAACGCACAGAGTCATAATACTCGTTTGTTTAATTTGGTTGTTAATGATTTAACAGCCAAATCCACGTCCAAGTCCTAAGTCCACCTCCAAAAACTTCCAAAGACGGGGAAGAACACACTACTTTGATGTTTTGTTGTTAGTTGGAAACGAATTTCCCTTGAAATACGGGTTCTGCCTATTGGTTTTGTGTTGAAAACCCACAAGTTTTGTCTATTTGTTAGCTTTAATCCGTCTACCATTCAACTAGGGTTGTTCAATATTTAAATCGGACTAAAAAAACCCAAATTCAAACTGAATTTGAATTCGAGAATTCATATTCGGTTTTTGAATTCTCAAATCGAGTTACGGATTTGGATTTTCAAACCAAACTCAAATTTATGATTTTCGAACAAATCCAACTGGAAATTCGAATTAGAATTAATTACACGGATGATCCATGTGTTTTTGTCAAATTATGATTTTGGTCCCTAAGAGCATTCTCATCAACTTCTTTATCCTTATCTTTATAATTACACTAAAAATTACTACCTTTTCTCTCTCATTTTCAATTAAATAATACATTTTTATACTTTTATCATTGTTTTTTCTCTCTCCTCCACTCACAACCACTTTCAATAAATATTAAAAAATTTATACAGGTGAACAGTGTTTTCACAAATATACAAAAAATTTATACCTTTTATCTCTCCTCCACTCACAACCACTTTAAACCATTCCATAAAATATACAAAACCCACTCACAAACATATACAGAAGCTGCTGTGAATGCTCTAAGTTTGAAAAATTACGGATTTAGTCCAACAAAGTTTGATTTTGTTACACTGACGGTCTCTAGAGTAGATGGGGGTTAACTTTTCTGTTAAACTTTTTTAAAATACCCAAAATACCCTTATTTTATAAATAAAAAAAGAAACTCAAATTTGTACATTAATATGATGTGGACCCACCAACACTTATCCCATTGCATCAGCTCCCCACCACCACCACCATCTTCTTCGGCCACACAAATCTGCAACTTTCGACGACACAATGAAAATTTGTTAACTCTAAAAAAAGACTAAATATAAATATAACTGAAAGTGAAATGATATCAACTCCAATCAAACTCAACAAAAACTAGGATTTGATGAGGGGGGTCTGAGTCCATGCATCTGCGAAGAAGAAGCCTGATGTAGAAACATAAGAGAGCCACCAATAATAGTAACAGAAGGAAACAGGCGACGATGAGTGATGATTTGGGGGGTGGGGGGAGCAATTTAGGATTCTCTTGCTGGCTTGCTACAAATCTGCAATCGATGAGTGATGATTTAGGTGGGGGGAGGCAGCAATTTAGGGTTCTCTTGCTGGCTTGCTGTAAATCTGCAATCGATCTGTTAGGGTTCTTGAGTTCTTTACGAATCATGACTAAACCAGTGAATTAGATTCGTCTTTTTTAGGGTTCTTCACTTCTTCTCTTCCTGCATTCGTTCTGTTAGGGTTCTTCATAGCCCGCAATCGATATATTGGACTTGTTGGAACTGGATTGTTGCCCTTGCTGAGTAACTGAGTTGTTGCCCTTGCTGAGTAACTCCGGACAGAACCGAATAAGGGGTGATGATGATGGTGGATTAGGGCATAAATCAATGGTGGAGGTAGCTGTTACCGATAGTAGCGGCGGCGGAACTGGTGTGGTAGTTGTGCCGGTGGAGGGGGGAGGAACTGGTGGTGGTAGATGTGCTGGCGGCGGTGGTGGTAGATGTGCCGGCGACGGTGGTGGAACTGGTGGTGGTAGCTGAGCCGACGACGATGATGGAACCGGTGGTGGTAGATCTAGAAAGTGGAAATGGAGGGTGTGAAAGCTAGGGTTTTGGGTTTAAAAATGTTAAAAACTTTTAATATTTAATTTAATTAAAAGAAAGGTGGGCCCCCTCCATACTAATATATTCCTTTTTTTATAATTAATTACACGGATGGTCACTTTGGTTTGGTCAAATTACGGATTTGGTCCTTAAGTTTGAAAAATTACGGGTTTAGTTCAAGAAACTTTCATTTTGTTACACTGATGATCGCTAAAGTAGATGGAGGTTAACTTTTTCAGTTAAATGGCTAAGAAATAACTAAAATACCCCTAAATAAAAAAATAAAATTTAAATTAAATAAAAAAACGCATATAATTAAACCCCTCTCTCTATCTTCTAACCTAACCTGCTCTTCTTCCCCACCACCACCCCACCAGATCCCTTCCCCACCACCATCAGTCACCGGCGGCGATCGCAAAACCAGGGGAAGTGACCAACGGCATTGCTCAACGCCACCACCACTACCGCCATCGCCACCCACCTGAACGATATATGGTCAAACACCACCATCGTCATTATCTTTGTTTCCTGTTTTCCCGGCGAAACCTACGGTAACGGACACGGTGTTTGTTCTATCTTCAAGCGGAGGGGATAACCACAAACTAGAGGATCAGAGAGATGGAGATAGAGTTTAACTACCGATCTGAAATAAGATTGGGTCGCAAACTCGCAATGGTGATTGCTGTCCCCAAGAGTGGAGGTTCGCGGATGATGCGGTGGTTCACGAAATTTCAGGAAACGTACGACCGTTTAACTACCGATCTGAAATAAGATTTTTTTTTTTTTTTATTTATTTTTTTTTTTTTAAATAAAGTTAGACACCGCATTTCCTATTAAGTTATAAAACCTTATAGGAGAAATGAATTGAGTCACAAATCGATTGATGATTCTGCTTGATGGTTCTGCCCAAGTCTATTGAGTTCGTGCTTGTTGACTAAGTCCCAAATCGATCAGGAGGGGTTGTCGGATGGCAGACGGAGAGGTGGTGATAGATGAGGAGAGGAGGTTGATGGCAGACGGAGAGGAGAGGAGATTAGGAGGGGTTGTCGGATCGTAGAGGAAGAAGATGGGTTGCAGGTGGTGATAGATGAGGGTTGCAGGTGATGGTGTTGGTGGGAGAACAGGGTGGGGAGGTGGTGGCCGGCGGGGTGGTGATGCTCGGACGATGATGCTTGTAGAGGTTGCGGTGGCCGGCGGGGTGGTGATGCTCAGTGGCGGACCCAGAATTTTTTTTCATGGGGGTCGGAAATTTTTGTTGTTGGTTGTCAATCATTAAATATTAATTTTTTTCAATCTGGTTCAAGACGGGTCGGGTCGGGTCACTTAGTACACATTATCACTAATTACAATTACCAAATAGTACTTATGGCATAGCTTATAACAAAATAATATGATAAACAAAATTCAAAACTTAGAGAAAAAAAAAGTTACCTGAAATCGTGAGGAGGCAATGACGCAAAACTGTGAATAGTGAATCAACTAGTAGGTCAAGAATCGTAAATTCGTGATTAGCGAAGAGGTTTGAAATCGTGAAGAGGCATGGCAAGAATCGTGATTAGCAAATTGTTGTTCTTCAGATTGCGTGAAGCGTGAATATGAAATGTTGAGACGTTAATGGATCAGGATTGTCGCTACGTAGATTTATTATCAGGTTAAAATGTTTAAAAATTTTAATGGGTAATGGGTTAACTAAATATGGGCTTAATTGTCTAAATGGATAATGAGTTAATTAAATGTGAGTTTAAATGACTAAGTTTTTTAGTCCAGTTTATTCCAAATTTCCAATTAACTTATTAGTTTAAATGGAAGTCGGTGTTAAAAATTAAATTTTATTGGGGTCGGTGTTAAAAAATATTTCTTTTGGGGGGTCGGTAAAATTTTTATGAGGGTCGGTGTCAAAATTCCATGGGGTCGGTTAAGGTTATATCGCATATATAACAAATAGAAAGAAAAAAAATCATCGGGTCGGCCGACCCGCCTAGCAAAAGCTAGGTACGCCTCTGGTGATGCTGGTTATCATGGTTGCCGGTATTCGCCGACGGGTGGGGAGGTGGTGATGATCTGCCAATTGAAGAAGAAAGTCTTTTGATTTAATTGTGGGTAGGACCCACTAATATTTCAATATTTCTTTTCCTTTTTAATATTTTATTTTTATTAAGGGGTATTTTAGTCTTTTCACACCTACTTAACTGAAAAAGTTAACCTCCATCCATGTCAGGGACCGTCGTCAGTGTAACAAAATCAAAGTATGTTGGACTAAATCCGTAATTTTTTAAACTTAGGGACCAAATCCGTAATTTGACCAAACCACAGGGACCATCCGTGTAATTAATTTTTTTTAATTTATAAAATAGAAGGGTAATTTGGTCTTTTCACATTCGCTTAACAGAAAAAGTTAACCTTCTTCCATTTCAGGACCATCAGTGCAACAAAATGAAAGTATCTTAGACCAAACCCGTAATTTTTCAAACTTAGGGAGCAAAACCGTAATTTGACCAAACCACAGGGACCATCCGTGTAATTAATTCTTCGAATTATACATTTTTCTATAATGTGTTCTAGGCCTTCATGAAGTGGACCACTTGGGCCTTCAAGAACTCCTGCAGTCCTATATGCCTCACATCTGGGCTTCAAGAACTAGAACCCAAAACTCAGTCTTCAGGAATCCTATATGACTCACTGAATGTAGAGTCGGACTCTGCGAGTAACGAGTCGGGCGGTGCGAGCAACGAGTCGGAATGTGCGAGCAATGAGCCGGGTAAGATTTCTTGTTGTGTAGACCAAGTAAATGTGATTCAAGTTGAATTTTTTTGTGATTTATTGATAAATATATTTGAAGATGTTCATAGATTTCAGCGTTTGCTTCACAACTTCAAGTTCTACTATTTTGAATGTTTGTTATTTTTGAAATCTCTCCTCTTATATTTCTATCAAGTGATAATGTATTTATGAATTTGGCCATGATGCAACTGCAAGCATTTAATGATTTTAATGAATTGTAATTAAAACTTTTGAAACTAAAATTAAAACAAAACCAAGATGAAGACTAGCCAAGTTCTAGCCATCGAAGAAGGAAGCGTAAATATGTAGAGAAAGGTCGTGAAGATGGAGACATACTTCTTTGGAATGACTATTTTAGTCCAGAACCGGTTTTTAATGATCCTTTGTTTAGACGACAGTTTCGGATGAGCATACGACTATTCAATCGAATTCTTGAAGGTATCTCGAATCATTCGGTATACTTTAGACAAAGATACGATGGGTTGGATAAAAAAAAGGTATTTCCCCTCTACAAAAATGCATGTGCTATAGGTATGTTGGCATATGGCACAACAGGTGATCAAATTGATGAATACATACGAATTGATGAAAGAAGTACAAATGATTGTATAAAAAACTTTTGTAGGTGTCATTAAAGTTTTTTAAGAACAATATTTAAGAAAGTCGAACCCTAGTGACATCTAACAATTACTAGAGAGACATTCAACCAAACACGGTTTTCCCAAAATGATATGAAGCATTGACTGTATAATAAGTTGGGCTTGGAATAATTGTCCTGTTCGATGGAAAGATCAATATACACAAGGTGACCTTACTCCCACAATTATGTTAGAGGCAGTTATATCTCAAGACCTCTGGATTTGACATTCATGTTTTGATATAACTAAGTGTAACAATGACATTAACATTCTAAATCAACCTACAGTATTCAACCATGTCTTACATGGAAGTGCGCTTGCATGTCATTTTACAGTGAATAGGACATAATACACACAATGATACTACCTTGCATATGGTATATATCCAGAATGTACTACAATTGTAAAAAGTTTTACACATCCATAAGATGCAAATAGTATAAAATCCAATCGAAGACATGAGTCTGCAAGAAAGGATGTCGAGAGAGCCTTCGGTGTACTCCAAGCTCGATAGTCAATTGTATAAGGTCCTACAAAAGCTTGAAGCATGAAAGTAATAAGTGATATAATATATGTACTTATTATAACGCATAATATGATTGTAAAAGATGAAGGATATGTCATTACAAACTGGTCGAGTTGTGAAGTTGATAATGATTATGACGATGATGATGACAACGACAAGGATGATGAAGATCCATCAAATTATGCACGAGGGGCCACAATGGAATTTGAACAATACTTAAAAAGTGTTCGATGATCTATGTGATAAGTCTATTCATCAACTTCGGCATGATTTGGTGGAACATATTTGGAACCTTGAAAACTAATTTTAAATAGGAAAGTCTCAATACCTTGTCAAACGGGTGGGTTGGATTGGACGGGGGAACGGGTCAAACGAGTTCGGCTCACGACAAGTGTTAATCTTTTATTTCCATAAAGAGGGTGTCTAAGGAACTAAATATGGCTAAAAAATTATTATTAAAAAAACTAGAATTAGATCTCACGCAATGCGGCGGGTTCGTATAACCAAAAGATAAAACGGTGCCTCTGGAACATAGGTATAAATAAGCACGTCTTGGGTTCGTATAACCAAAAGATAAAACGGTACCTCGGGAACATAGGTATAAATAAGCACGTCAAAATTGTGTATTTGAAATTTTAAAGTAAGAAATAAAAAATAATAATAATTTAATAATTTAGCATTTCAATAATTTTAGCATTTCAAAAAGTATTTAGTTAAAAAAATTGACGTTTCAATTAATTTTAGCATTTGAAAATATATTTAGTTAAATAAAAACCAAAATGTAATAAAAGAAATAGCATTGCACGTTCATATAACTAAAAGATAAAACGGCGGCTTGTGAACGTAAGTATAAATAAGCAGGTCGCTTGTTCGTATAACCAAAATGTAAAACGGCGGCTCGGGAACGTAGGTAGGAATAAGCATGTCACAACGGTATATTCGAAATTTAAAAAAATATCATGTTGTTGTGGTAAAAATAAATAAATAAATTATTTAATAAATTTAAAACTTCAATTAATTTTAGCATTTAAAAAACATTTCAATTAATTTTAACAATTTAAAATATATTTAGTTAAATAAAACAGTACTTTTAATTAAATAAAAAAAGAAACTAATGTAAACCAAAAATTAATAAAAGAAATATTAGCGCCAACGCCAGCCCCTCCCCAAGTGGAGAAGAAGGGTTATCACCACGTCGCGCTCCGATACAAATCTTGGTTATCACCCAAATCAAAATGTATATATATCAAAACAAAACTTGGAAATTTTAAAAAAGTTACGCATTAAAGAGTTGTACATCGTGCATTAGGAGAAGTTCCTTGTGACGTGGACCAGTAACACGTCGGCACTGTTAATGTTGAATTGCTATATATATAAGAGGAGAATCAAATAAAAAGTAGTTTTTCGCTAATAAATCTAAGATATGACAAAAACTTTAAGAAACGATATTAAACGAACTCCGATTGAGCTAATTTCAGCGGCGTTGGAACCGTCTCGTCAAACTCTACCATCTTAGCTTTTAGGGTTTAGCTTTTAAGGTTTAGATTTTACGTTTGAATTTTAGGATTTTAGCCTTAAGGTTTAGCTTTTAAGGTTTAGATTTTATGGTTTCGGTTTTTTTTTTTTTTGTGGGGGTGGGGGGTTTAGGTTTTTTGGGGTGTGTGAGGGTGGGTTTAGGTTTTTTGGGGGGTGGGTGGGGGGGGTTTAGGTTTTTTGGGGGGTGGGTGGGGGGTTTTAGGTTTTTGGGGGGTGAGGGTGGTGGTTTTAGGCTTTTTGGGGTAGGGTTGGAGGGAGGGTTTAGGTTTTTGGGGGTGCGGGTGGAGGGGGTTTAGGTTTTTTGGTCCGGGTTAGGGTTCGATGAGACGGTTCCAATGCCGCTGGAATCAATCGGAGTTCGTTTAACCCACTTCTTAAGATTTTTTAGCGAAAAATCATTTTTTTGTGGAACCGTCCCCTATATATATATATAGGGGAGGGTTAGATTGAAAACTCATTTGAGTTGAGAAAACTCATGAAAACTCAATGTAACTTATGTTTTTTTTTAGCCTTTTATATTACTATTTTCATCACCAAAAAACCCAAAAAAACAAAAAAACCGTCGAGTACTTTTAAAAAAAAAATCTTGAAAAAATAACCGAAATTAACATTTTTTTAAATATTGGTCAGCATGAAGTCAACAGTAACATATGTAACACATAAAAAAAAGACAAAAATTTACGTTTTACATACGTAACAACGTTCAGCGATTTTATAAAAAAAATTATAAAAAAAACCGCTCGACGCTTTTTTTTTTTTTTTTTTGCCAAAGGTTATAAAATTAGATAAAGAATCCATCTAATTTTTTTTAATTTTCACCAATTTTTAGCTGTTACATACGTTAATAGAGAGTTTTCATAGTTTTCTCAACTCAATCGGTTTTTTCCATATACTTACCATATATATATATATATATATATATATGAAAACTATAATCTAGAAACCTATGTGAGTTTAAAAAACTCTAAAAACTCAACATGTGGCCTTTATCTTGCCACATACACCTTTTCCATATTTAAAGAAATATACATGGAAGGGTATTTTTATAAGGGAAGCTCTATTTCTACACCCCACATCAAAAAAAGTAAAAAAAATCTTATACACCCATTTAAAAAGCTTATTTCTTAATCTGATGATTTCTTGATGTGACATACTCTTCTTAAATTCCATCATTTTTCACGTTTTAAGAGAATCTTTCATTATTTTTAACCTTTTTTTTTACAATTTTATATACTAAAAATAATTTTCACAATAAAAATATATTTTATTCAAATAATTAAAACTTTATGTTCTCTCATGGTCTTTTTAACGTTTCTTTTTTAATTTGTATTTGTATGTAAAATTATGTAAATTGTAAAGTTAGTTTTATATTTTTATTTATTTATTTTTTTAACTTAAATTAGATTTTAATAAAGTTAAATAAATTAAAAAAAAACTTAAAGAAAATCATTGATAACTACATTATTATGTAAGACAACTCGTTTTATAGTAGAATTCATTGATAATAATTGTAATGGCTTTACTAGTTTTACGTTCCGGTCTAGTTTCATCGTTATGCGTGTAAATAATTTGAAATGACACAAGATTACGTCAATAATTTGAAACGACACAAGATTCCGTCAATTATTTGATACGTCATAAGATTCCGCCAAAACATACTATATAAACAACTAAATATTCCATTCACTTATTCATTTAATCTGAATTCTCTATAAATTCTCTCAAAATCTGATAAAAACGAGTTAAGTATGACGGTTTTTGGTGAAAACTATCTATAGAATGTTGGTGAATCTTCTAACAATATATCAGAGTTTTACACTAATCAGGTTGACGTTCATGATTATGTTTGTATTACACAAATCTAATATTTTAATGTCACAACTCTAGTAACCTAATTGTTAAAAATATATGATATATTAAAAAAAAAGTTTCATATGAACAAATTATGTGAAGGTCACCCAATCACGTATTTACTATACTAAGGTCATATGCTCAGTAAAAGTTTTATATAAATTATTAGAATATATCTTATGATGTTTACATCTTTTTTATAAAAATGACAGAGTTTTAATTTATTATTTTTATAAAAATAACATCTCAAAATACGTTAATATATTTAAGAAGAGTGAAAATAACTTTACAATATAAAAGTAACTTTACAATTTACATCATTTTACAAGTTAATTTTTTTAAGTGTTTATTAATTTAACTAATTATATATATTTAATTTAATATTTAATTTAAGTTAAAAAAAAGTAAATAAATAAATAATATGAATAGATTTGATGTTATTTGACTTTGATGTGATTGATTTGATATGGAGGTGGTGTGAGAAAGGTTGAGAGGATGTACAAATAATAGCTCCCTTTTATAAAATCACTCGTTTGATCACTTTTTACCCATTAAATATCTTACACATGAGTTGACATTTTCACATCATACTTTTGTACTATGTTTTGACATCATCATTACTTTCACTAACTATTTTTAAAAAAATTCATATTAAATCTCACCATTTTTAACGAATCTTCACTTCCATATCTATTTTCGCTTGTTTTATTTTTTAATTATTTCTTCCCCTTACCTTCATTAAATACTCAACATTTATGTAAATGAGATCATATCATCGAAATCTTGACTCCAAGATTGCAAGTTTTCATTCATCGTTCTCTTCTATTTATTTCTATCACAAATGTTTAAGATCCTCAAGTTTTTCTCTCTAAAGATTTCATATCTAAGTTCAATCTTTAGAAAAACAGAGTTCTGTTCCTCTACTCGTTGTATCTCTGCAATCGGAATAATGACGACCGAAAGGTTAGGAGTGATCGGTCGATTACCGTAGTCGTTGTCGCCTCCAAGCCTGGAGGGGGGTTGATTGAAGGTTTTTAAAGATCCATGTTTTCTTTTCCCATGTTTCTCTCTCTTAAATGTTCAGATCCACAAATTTTCAAATCATATGGCCTCCAAGATCTATACGGTTGGTTTTTTTGGTTGAGAATTACGGTTGTTGTTTTTTTTGGGTGAATGTTTTTTTTTCTAGCTCTTGAAATGTGAATCTTAACTAGATCTTAACCCAACGTCTCTAATAATCACATATCTGGACAACCGCAAGCTGCAATCACAGATCTGGAGGTGTTCTGAAGGAGAGAAAGAGGGAGAAAATACAATTGTGGAAGCGCATTTGACCCTTCTTCTTATATTTCTATCTATAGAAAGGTTGGTTAGCTTTTTAGTTTTATATTATCAGTTGACTTTTGGTCTCATGGGGACACATGTTCTTTGACTTTTTTTACATAATTATAAACAATTTTTTTACGTAATTGTAAACAACTAGTTCTAATATGTTTTTTGTCTTTTGTTTTATTTATTTCCTTTGTAGTTTTTATTTAGATTAATTGGTTGTATTTTTTATTCTTCGTGTTTAAGTGATTTTAAATTTTGATATAACATAAACACAACCTCATTCAATATCTTATAATTATCTTTGTTTTTTAATTGCAGATAGATAAAACTTTAAACTCTAGGACTTTGTTGTTTCGATTTAGGGTGTTTAGAGAGCATGGTGCCCCTTTGCTAGCTACATCTGTAACATCGATCTGGGCTTTGCCAGCAATTCATACATTTATAAATGCAAATCTCTTTTGCCCTATTTTGACATAGAGCTTTTCTTTTATTAGTTACATATGTAACAATACTAGTTACATGTGTTACATCTTGTTCGCTACATACGTAATTTTTTTTAGCTACACATGTAACTAGTGTTAGTTACATAATTTTTCTAAATGAATGTTTCTTTTTCTCGCAGAGTTTAACTAATCGCCCCAAATCGGAACCTAATGATCCAAATCCGAACCTAATAGTCAAAATCAGAACCCGAGCCGATGAGAGATAAATAGTGTGGTTGAGAGAGAAAGATAAAATGATGTTTGGTTATACAATAAACGAAGCCACGGTTGTAATGGATTGTGTGTTTGAGTTTTTATGATTATTGTAAATTGTTACATAGGTAACTACCAAATGTTACATATGTAACGTTTTTTCAGCTACATACATAATTTTTTCGCTAGTTACATAATGTAAATATTGTAATATTTAATCAATAAAAAGTTACTAACTACATATATGGATTTTTTTTCTTTGTTAAATACATATATAACCCTTTATTATTGAGCATATGGTTACACACACATATGGATCTTCTTTTAAACAATCTCACGTTCAAAAAAAACCCCATCATAAAAAAAACTAGAACTAAAAAAAATCATAATTTAAAAAAAAAAATAAACCTTGTTTTTTATCAACATAAATAATTAATAGAATTTAAAAAAGAAGGAAAGAGATTGTTAAATTGATTATTTGATTTTTTTCAAAAGTAAAAAAGATGGTTGGAGAGTAAATGACAACATTGCCCTTCTTGTCATTTAAATAAATGATAATTGATAAACAATTTATTTTTTTATTAACTTTTAATCTCAACCACATAAACCAAAACAATTAATGAAACATGTGGTCTACAATAAGTTTTTATGGTTTTTATTAACTAAGATGGGTTTTCAAAATATCCATACCCACTAGTGGGTTGGCCTGCGTAAATCGTCGGGTATCACCGATGCTCTTTTGGAGAGCGCAATCTAACCGGAACTGTCTTATACACTGCTTATATTTGGGTATTATTATTATAACTATGTAAATATTTAGTAATTATATACTTAAGCATTTAAATAAGATAATACTTAATTTAAATAGTATTTAGTTATAAAAATATAAATAGTAAATGTAAATTTAAATTTGAACCTTAATTTTAAGTATTATAAATAAAATAATACTTAATGTAGTGACTTAATTAATCTCATGTGTATTAAATAATGGTAATTATTAAGTGTTAGGCTTTAATTTAAAAGATGGGGTTAAATGATAATTAAACACATTTTATGCATCGGTAAGGTGTACCTTATGCATAACAATTTGTGCTAGGTGTCTTAAAATTTTTAATAAATTACAAACATGTCATTCCAATATGTTTTATATTTTAGTATATATATATATATGGTGAGGTTCCGTTAAAAAGTGGTTTTTCGCTAATAAACGTTAAGAAATGGGTCAAACGAACTCTGATTGAGCTCGTTTCAGCGGCGTTGGAACCGTCTCATCAAACCCTAACCCGTCCATAAAAACCTAAACCCCCTCCACCCGCACCCCCAAAAGCCTAACCCCCCCCCCCCCCCCAAAAAAAAAAAAAAAAAAAAAAAACCTAAACCTAAACGCTAAATCAAATCATATATGAACCATTTCAACATATTTACACTTATACATTTCAAAGAACCATTTATAATCAAAATTCCCAAATTCCACATGTTAGATCAAAACCCCAATTTCTCTATAACTTGATTTTGACAATATAAACATGCTCAACCAATTCTAACATTTTAATAACATCAAATGAGGTGTATTTAACTCAAGTAATGCTTATTTATCCAGATTATAACTTAAAACCTCGTGATTAAATCAAAACTCTCAAGAACTCTCAACATGCAAACACACACACAATCCACAAACAATGGAGTTTACGAATCCTAACAACAAACATACTTGAGATTACCATCAATAATCAAACAAGCACAACCCCTAATTCTTCAACTCAAGAACACATCAAGAATCTAGGGTTTAGATGAAACAAACACCTTGGTTGTTCATGGATAGATGATGATAACACATCTCAAATTCGTGTTCTACACCTTCAATTTTGAAGAAATTCGCCATCTTCTCATCATCTCTAATTCTTCCCGTCGTTTTCCACTCACACACATACACTCTTCCTTTATTTTGACCAAAATGAATTTTTTTTTAACAGCAAAGGCCCGGACACCCGGGATCACCCAGGCAAACGGATCACCCTTCCGCCCGAAGAACAAGAGCGTGGTGACCGGGCCCCACACCATCCGGGAGAAACTCACAACTAGGAAAACACCCTGGCTCAACCTGAAATACTTTGTCTCAAACAAGACTCGAACCCATAACCTTCCATTTGAAAGTCATGAGATTACTACTCAACTAGAAGGCGTAGGTGGTCCAAAATGACTGAACTAATCCCCCTTTTGACCCCCTTTAAGTCAACTTTCAGAAATGGCAGACCTGGACTTTGCTAGTTTTATAAACAAGTTTCATCATAGTTTACACTTACAGTTTACACCTTTTTAGACCTCCTTTAAGCATTTACAAGTCTCAAATTTGCTAATTAAGGTTCAACATACCCACATTATATCCTATAGTTTATGCAATCTAAATAAATGTGAATAAATCCTTCATAACATAACTTAATTGTTTTTATCAAAATCAAAATCAAGAGTGCAAAATTATCATTTTAAGTGGTAACTTCAACCCATTTATTTATGAAGAATTATAGAGAACACAGTCTATCTTGGTAAAGTTCATTGATAACGGGTTAATTGGTAAAATACAAAATAAACTAGGTCAAACGTTTCGCAACAAATACAAAGAAGACAAATATTGTAAAGCATAGAGTAAAAACTTGAAGGAGCATGTAAAAGTAATGCATAAATGTTGATAGATCCGAAGCGAAATCAAAACCTGTAATCAAATGAATACTCAAATGTGTCATGTATTTCATTGTCATTCAAGCAACAAGCAATGTCATAACGGACTATCATATATATTAAAAAAACAAAGTGTATAATTACAATTTTTAAAAATTTTATTTTAGCCCCTTATACTATATATAATATACGTATTTAGCCCATTTATTTTTCTGCTAGTTTTCACTATTCTATAATAACTTTCATTCGTAAAAAAAAAACGGAACACGCATCAGTCTTTTAATTATTTTTTGTCGACATTCCAATATAATTTCTTTTAAAATACAATCGTATTCAAAATCGAGTATTTTTGTGTCGTAAGCTATAATGAGTGCCGTTCCAGTATCGTGATGAACCGAATCGATAATGACCGAACAATATCATTGCCGGTATTGGTATTATCATAACCAGTATCGGTGTTTGTTTTTATGGTTTTCGGTCGATGCAATGGTTTTATTTTTTGGGTTACGTGGTACAACATTTGTGAGACGAAACCATCGCAAATAAACTTTTTTCCTATCGTAAACTATACTGAGTCCCACTGTATTCACGAACCGAACCGATAACTAACAGACAACATAGGTACCGTTATCGGTATTATTGGAACCTACGTTGATATTTGTTAATGTTTTCAATCGATTTAAAACACACATTATTTAATTTTAGTTCTTTATTAATCTTTTTCTTTTTAACCTTTTTTGACCGGTTTTTATTTTTATGATTTTTTGTTCACGATAGTTTTATACGATTTTATCTTTTCGTTAAACAACTTTTCTTTTTTCATTTTCGTTTACAACATAATTCTTAAACTATAAACTTCATTCATATGCAACGGAAAATCATTCAAAAGTAACATAACATGGGAAAAAGAAGACGAGATGAAAGAGTTGTACCCTAGATTGTTTAACTTGTAACAGGTTTCAAGGACGAAACCTTTATAAGGGGTAGACTTGTAACATCCCTGAAATGCGAAAAAGCTCAAATAAATGAAATAAAGGTCGGGAATAATAACAAAGGTGTACGGAAGGTTTAAGGCTTGGCCATGAACCGGCCCATGGGCCCGAAAGCAAGGGAGAAAACCCTATACCCAGCAGCTTCAACCTCTCTCCTCCATTTCATCCTCATTTGTTCAAGTTTTAGAGTGAGAGAGCGATCGGGTTAGAGAGAGAAAGCTCCGGTTTCGACTCAAAAGCTCAAGAAATCTCGATCATCATCTCTAGAACATCTAGCAACGAGAAGGGGGCGAAAACAGGTAACAACGAACTCCTCAGATTTGATTTCTGGATTGAAATAGGTTTTAGGGTTTCTAAGGTGGGTTTCAAATAAAAATGAGATTTTTACGTATGAATTTGCATAAAAAGTATGTATCTAGCTTCATGGAAACTAGTTACAAGTTTTGGACATAAAAAGATCGAAGCTTGAATCAAAAACGAAGAATTTGATCAAGAACATATGAATCGTCCGAAAACTCGATGAATGGTCCTAAAACTACCGCCCGTCCGAAAAGTATCTCGGACAGCATGATTTCGGACAGGTGTTTTCGAACGAATTAGTTTTCGGACAAAAGATTTCGAACAAATAGTTACCTAATAAAAGACATTTCTAACTAAATAGTTTTTTGTCAAAAAAGATTTCGAACGAGATAAATTTCGACCGAGAAAGATTTTGATCGAATATGATTTCGGACAGATAGATCTTGGATGAAACCTATAGGTTATAACCTTGTTCCATTCGTGACCCTTGACAGATCTGTTAACATCCCACCTAGCTCGGAGTTCCCTTGCTAAGTGAGATAAGTCCCATAAAAGTCAGGTGAGTTCTACGTGCCCCCTTTATGTTACGTGCAAATCATTTTAAATGTTTTGGGGCTGAAGTGTATACACTAAATGAATGAATGTTGTGAATGTTAATGTAATCATACGTAATATATATAATATGAATGGTGAACAAAGAATAAAACGTATGTGTATAAAGAATGAAATGAATGAATGTTGAGAATGCCAATGTGATCATACGTGACATGTATATATATATATATATATATATATATATATATATATGAAGGTTAATATGATCATACGTAAACAAATGACAAACAAAGAATGAAACGTATGTATACAAAGAAGGAAATGAATGAACGGCATAACGTAAATGAATGAAATCTTGCTTTATATTTATATATATAGCACGTTATGGACGCTTCGATGATAACGGATACTTGGGTAGACGGACGACCACGCGACTATTTTGCAGCCGGGACATATACGGACCTTCATCAGCTAGGACGTTTGTAAGGCAATGTCGGACGGTCACATTCGTGCCGGACGGTTGCAGTAATAAGTAGAACGGTTGCATATATAATAGTTTGCGTGGGAAACGGATGCCTTCGGGCAGACGGGCGAATATGACGGTATACGACGGTAGAATAGTGAGGACGGCCGGTCGAAGGAATCCGGACGGTATAGCATGACGTATGTTCGAAGGAATTCGTACGATCATGGAGGACGGACTACGAAGGTAGGACGGGGCGTTTGTTTTTGTGACTTACGCAAATCAATGTTGGGCTGATCACCCTTATGTTTATGACCAATGAATGATAAATAGAAACAATACAAGGGTTAAAGTACATTTATATGTACATTACAATGAATGATAAATGAAAGCAATACAAATGTTAAAGTGCATTTATATATGTATATATATATATATATTTATACGTACAAATAAATAATGTAAATGCCTACTTGCTTTAAACTAGAACTCACCAACGTTAGCTGACTTTTAGTATGCACTTCAGGTAAGAAGAAGAAAGGACGTGCGAAGGCTACCCCGACACAAGACTGACATCCCGTTTAAACTGCTTACGTGCTAAAACAATGTTTATGTTTAATGTTAAGACTACCGATGCTATGTTTTGTATTTGAATGTTACGCTTCTGCTATGTTGAATGATTTTAATTAAAAGTTCAGTGTTGATGACTATTTTTATGATTAAATCCAACGAGTGAGGTCTCCCGAAAAAAGGGGCCTTACATCAAACATCCCCACACTTGAATCTTTGCTTGTTCTCAAGAAAAACTCAAGCATAAACACCCCTTATTAAAAGAGAAAGGTGATTCTCCTGTGTGTAATTGCCCTAAGTGCACAATTGGTTCTTAAAACATTCAAGTCAAGAAATACACCATTTGAGTTTTTATGAAAGAAATATTTAAAAGAGTAACAAGCCTACTTCAGTTGACACTTCACAAACCTCACAAATGATCACTCAACACTCGGTGGATATACGGATAAAGATATACAAGTATTTAGTGGATCGCTCAGATGAAATATGCAAAATAATAGGCTTTAAAAGGAATCAAACCTTCATCAATTTACAAAGACTTAAACAATTATCATGAGGTGTTTTAAGGGTTGTAATGTAGGCTCGGGCTAAGGCTGAGGAATTTTTAGAAAAGTGGCTAAAAGTTGCAAAACACCGGTTTAAACGTTTATTTTTGTCGGAACTTAAAACTATACAAAAGTGCTAACGAGCTGCCCGATGTTGTTACAATCCAAAAACTATTCTATATACAATCTTTCCCTCTTTGGGGAATAGGATTTTCACTTCCTTTTTTCTAAATAACAAAGATCAAACTATACATACATAGATCCCATACTTAGGGATTTTTTTTTAAAACTAAATACAAACAAATGGCAAACGTTTTTGAAAACCGGATGTTTGCTAAAAACGGGTTAAAATTGTAAAAGGCTATTTGGCTAAGTGGCTAAAGTTGCATTATATGCGGGTGTTTGAAATGAAAGAGATTGGCTCAAATGGGGCTTACTAGGGGAAAATGTGGGTTTGGTTAGAAAAATGTAAAAGGCTAAATAAAGGGGGTTTAATCCTAATGCCTCAATCATTTAAGTGCAAAAGTCTAGTTCATGATCTCGGAATACATTACCTAATCAAGTTCTAACTTGCAAAATGTCATTTTGGCCATCACTAAAGTTTCGAATGAAAAGAGCATTCTATGTTTGATGTTTATTATGCTCGAACACCCCTTTCAATCCGGCTAGAAACAACTAATAAAATTTCTCCTTCAATCCTTCGAGAAGATGGAGCCTTAAAACCGAACGAGATGGACTTGTTTCTCTCTTTCCCTTGCTTTCTTTCTCTCGGCCGTAAAACACACACATACAAAGTGAAATGGTGATGAATGGCGGCCAAAGGCTCTCCCCCCTCTCTTTAGGGTAAAAACTAAATTTCTAAACACCCCTTCTATTACCAACATAACTTTTCCTCAAATCATTTGACATAATACTATTTACATAATGGACAAAAATGTAACGTTTTGGGATGTCACGATACAACGTGACTTTTTCGTGATTTCTGAAGATATCGTCGCTAGATTTTTTTTTTGTCAACGTTTTTATATTCGAAACCGAGCCGACTTAACGCGTGCCCCGCCACAACGGACGGGTTAACACCCATCGGTAGGATTGAAAACTAAGAGGCATTACATGGAGTACATGCTTCTACATAAAGTATTAATGTTCATGTATTACCATCTCTTCTTCGTTTTGTGGTCCCATTTTTAACCATTCTTGAATCAATTAAATAGGAAGAATGTTCACATCTTCATTCTCCTCACAATCTCACACCATTAAATAATATGCAACAAAACACACAATATGAAAATGTTAAAAGAACCTTAGAAATTACGAACATCATTGATACATCCATTAATTACGTAACCGAAACATATACACACCAAATCACCAATAAACACACAAATTGTCGATTAACCCTTTACACATACCGATTCTTGATCCGGATCAAAATTTAATCTGATTTTGCATCCTGTATTTTAAGATATGGGCCCCTTTCAAATTGGGGCCATAAGCTAAGGTTTTTCATGTGATGAAGAAGAGTCGAAACTATTGATACATATCTATATCTTCTCTAAATCATTCATTCAAAGATAGCGACCTGATGTGTGGTCCCCATCTGAATCAATATTGTTACCAAGCTGTTACATATTCGCTATCTATCACCTTTAGTTTATTATTTAGTGAGATCCATTCAGTTATTGAAAGATGCCTAGTTTGTTAAATGTCCATTTCATTTCTGAACTGTGTTCTTATCAAACCAAAGTATCTTCTCTTTCGAACCAAATCGATTTGTGGCGTTACTCCTTCAACATGTTTTCACAAATTTGCCCTGTCTTAAATTCATAATGGTATTTGTCTCGAATAATCATTTGTATGGTATATAAAAGTAGAGAAACCAAACATGCATGGTTAGTTTAATTCTAAATTTTTGAATGCTAGTTATAAACAATATACTCTAATCTAGTTACTTGGTTAAAATGAATACATTTTTTTTTGCCTATTTTATTTTATTTAGTTTAAATACTAATAAATTATGATAAATATATTATTTTATCAAACATAAGAAAATAAAAGATTAAAACTGATTTAGAAAAAAACGAAATAACAAATGCGTGTTACATAATAACTAAGAAAATTAAATACTTTTATTTAAATTAAAATGACACGTCAACCTTTCTAAAAACTAAAATATCAAAAAGATTTCATCACTGACATAAATGGAAATTCAAAAATTAATCATTTGACACACATAAAAAATCTACTTTTATTTTATTTATTCGACCTAATATACTATTTTTATCAAAGGCGCGTGTAATTTATGACCTCTACCAGTGCGTGTAGTGCACGCTTTTTTATAATCTGTTGTGAAAAAGAGTAGTAATTTATACTTTCTTCGTGACAAATATTTCGTCAAAGGGGCTAGTCACGAAGCCCCCCTCGCGATTCTCTCTCTCTTGCAGGAATCAAAACTCGTAACATGTGTAAATCACCTTTTACTTGCTTTGTCCTGTATTGATTGAATCAATTTCCCCAATTTCCCAGTTTTAATCGTCGATATGTAGCCAATTGACGATAAATTCCCCCAATTTTCATTTCACTAGTTTTGATGATTTTTTCTTCGTTTTTTGATGCAGTTTGTGTCACAGGTGCCGCATTTTGGATATTTGCTGCGAATTAGCTCGGATTTTAGACTATTCGGGGTAAATTTTGTTGAAATTGGGCTAATTTATGTGTTTGGTTTCAATCAAGGTTGTTCCGTACATGTACGATGGCACGCCAGTTCCATTATTTGGAGTTTTTGTTGTTATTTTTTAGAATTAAGTGTTGATAATCAGTCGGTGGGATTAAAGCAGGTGACTTTAAGCTGACTAGGGTTTCAATTTTGTGTAGTATTTGTTTTTGGGTTCATAAGGTGAAACTGTGTGCTTGTTGCGTCCTGCAGGCAGAAGTTCTTATTTTTATTTTAATTGTTTGATAATGCACTGATTTTATTAAACTTAAAAAAGAGAATTAAATTTTAGAACTGATTTATAATCCTTTAAAGGCTGTAAGAGACATGTTTGATTGCTTATTAAAAACTGCTTTTTTTTACTAACAAATAATTATAAAAGCAGTATGTATAAAAAAGCTATTATCAGTTTGAAGAATCTGCATTTTTCTTACTGCTAAACTTTACCTGATTTTCAATTGTATCTAATGTTCTTAAATGATGGATGATTGCTTGTTGGATAGGTTGTACTAATTTTGTATGTGATCTTCCTTTTAACAGATTGAGAGCTTTCGTTGTGCAAGACTAAAGGTTTTAGTGAAATGGTACTTCCTTTTGATACCATCTTATACACTGCTTGTTACTTAAATTCATCATCTTTGGTTTATTCTTTTATATGATTTCACTTGTATAGGATGGAAATGCTTCTGGTGAGGACTATGAGAATATCGATTGGGATACTGAAGATGAACTTGAGATTGAGAACATAGGCCCTTCGTCTTGTTCAAATGGGGTAGTTCGGAACGTCGAGACTATTGTTAGTAATGGGGAGGTAAATGATCTGGACTACTAATAAACATACCTGCTGCAGCAAACTTGATTATCTAATTGTAATTTAAAATGACCCATTTGAGACTTTTTCTCCCACTTAACAAAAGGCGTTAAAAGGTAATGGCTCAAATCGTCCTCCTCTGTATTATTTACTCATATTTATAAAACAATACACGCCTGTAATTTAGGCAACAATATCAAACAGAATCAAGATAATTACAAATAATATATTTGCCTACAATATAATATTCTATTATCTATTACACCCCCGCAGTCGAAACCGGAGGTAAACGCAGGTTGAGGCTGGATCGAAAATCTTCAAACAGAACCCTAGGTAGACCCTTAGTAAAAATGTCAGCAATTTGGTACCGAGAGGACACATGTAGAACACGAATCTGGCCCCGTTGAACCTTCTCACGAACGAAGTGAATGTCTAATTCAACGTGTTTGGTACGTTGATGTTGAACCGGATTACCTGTTAGATAGATGGTGCTAATGTTGTCGCAGTATACCACAGATGCCCGAGAAGGAGAATGGTGTAGTTCGAGCAGAAGATTGCGAATCCAACAGAGTTCAGAGACAACGTTTGCGACCCCCCGATATTCGGCCTCTGCGCTGGAGCGAGAAATGGTGGATTGTCGCTTCGATGACCAGGATATCAGATTCTCCCCGTAGTACACGCAGTAACCAGAGGTAGAACGGCGGGTATCCGGGCACCCCGCCCAATCTGCATCAGTGTAGGCGACAAGTGTGGGTGCCGGAGATCGTGTCATGTGTAGACCATGTGAGAGAGTGCCCTGAATATACCTTAAAATGCGCTTTAAAGCATGAAAATGTGAAGTACGTGGGGCATGCATATACATGCATATTTGCTGAACCGCATACGTAATGTCGGGTCTGGTGAAGGTAAGGTACTGTAGAGCCCCGGCTAGACTACGGTAGGAGGTAGGGTCATCAATTAATTCACCATCAGTTGCGCTGAGTTTACCATTAGTGTCAACGGGAGTGGCAACAGGTTTGCATGTAGACATGCCGGCCCGATCCAAAATGTCAGAAGCATACTTTTGTTGAGATAAGAACAGACCCTTATATGTGTGACTTACCGAAATCCCCAAAAAATAGCTAAGTTGGCCAAGGTCTTTCATTGCGAACTCCCGGGATAGTTGGGCCATGAAGTGAGATCGTAAGGCGTCGGATGAGGTGATCAAGATGATATCATCTACATATAGGAGGATGAATGCCATGTCATTACCCCGTTTATAGATGAAAAGGGAGTGATCACAAGTGCTATGAAAGAAGCCCAATGTATACACATAATCTGTAAAGTGTTGATACCAGGCCCGGGGTGCCTGTTTGAGGCCATATAAAGATTTCTTCAATAGGCATACATGATTTGGTTTAGAGGTATCACGGAATCCGAATGGTTGATGCATGTAAACGGTTTCGGATAACTGGCCGTGAAGGAAGGCATTCTTGACATCCAACTGATGGATAGGCCAAGAATGAGCTAATGCCAAGCTGAGAACGATACGGATTGTTGCCGGTTTTACCACTGGACTGAATGTCTCCCCACAATCAATACCAACCTGCTGCGACCTGCCATCACAAACAAGACGAGCCTTGTACCGCTCAAGGGTACCATCAGAAGTAAGTTTATGTTTAAAAATCCACATTGATCTAATAACATTCATATGAGGTTGACGTGGTACTAATTCCCACGTCTTATTCACAAGAAGTGCATTAAATTCATCACACATGGCTAGTTTCCAAACGGGATTGGCTAGGGCAGCGGGAGGATTACGAGGAATTGGCGAGATAGGTGTAGGAGTAGTGGTCGACAGATTTAAGGCTGGAGTAGATGTTTGAGCAGCCCTCATAGATCTAGTCTGGATATTTCGAGCTGGTTGGGGTTGAGTTGGAAGGGCATGTTGGGCCGGAGAGGATGGTTGGGCCTGGTCAGGGGGCTGATTAGTGGAAGGCTGAGTGGGATCAGCAGGTTGGTTGGGGGACTGGTGGGCCGAAAAGCGAGAAAAGGCAGTGGGCTGGGTGTTCGTTAGGGGCTGGGTAGGAAGCTTAGGTCGCCGAGAATATGTTTGAAGTGGGGGGGAATTGTTTGTTGTGGTGGAAGTAGTAGATGTAGGTTGTGTAGAGTGGGATTCCCAAAAGGAGGGATGAATATCTGTTTGGAGGAAATCATAGGTTTTTGGGGAAGGCGGTGCTTGAGAAAAGGGAAAAACATTTTCATCAAAGACAACGTGTCGAGAGATGAGTAGCTTACGTGTGGATAGTTCATAGCACTTATATCCTCGATGGTTGGAAGGATAGCCCAGGAAAACGCACGGAGAAGAGCGATTTTCCAGTTTATGGTTAGTGGTTGTCGGAGTGAGAGGATAGCAAAGACAACCGAATGTACGTAAGTGGTTGTATGATGGGTGTTTGTGATATAATAAGGAGGTGGGAGAATGGTGGTCCTTTGTTTTAGCAGGTAAGATATTGAGAATATAAGTGGCCATTTGGAGAGCATGGTGCCAAAAATTGGTCGGGACCGACGAATGAGCGAGAAGTGTTCTAATAATGTTATTTATGGATCGAATTTTGCGCTCGGCTTTCCCATTTTGGGAAGATGTATGTGGACAAGAGAATCGAAAGACCATTCCATTTTGTTTGCAAAAGTGATGAAAAGAGTTATTAGCATATTCGGTTCCATTATCACATTGAAAACATTTGATTTTGCGTTCAAATTGGGTGGAGATAAGAGTATAAAATTGAGTAAAAATGGAGAAGACTTGTGATTTGTTTGACAGGGGGTAAGTCCACAAGTAGTTGGTATAATCATCCAAAAATAAAATGTAGTAACGATGGCCCCCCATACTAAGGACCGGGGAGGTCCATAGGTCACTATGAATAATATCAAAAGACATATAAGTACAAGAAGTTGAATCAAGAAATGGCAATTTAGTTTGTTTCCCAAAAACACAAGATTGACATAAAGAAGTAGTTTTAATATTCCTACACGAAATAAATTTATTATTCTTAAGACGACGAAGTAAATCCGGTCCTGGATGACCAAGCCGGTGATGCCATAAATCTTGAGAGAGTGCAGCAAAGACGGAAGGCGAGATAGCTTGAGAAGTTGGTGAAGTAAGTGGGTAGAGATCTCCGGTGCTATTACATCGGAGGAAAGGTATCCGCGTCCGGTAATCCTTCACAAGAAAACCAAAGGGATCAAATTCAATAGCAATTTGATTATCAGTAGTTAGACGACGAACAGATAAGAGATTTTTAATTAAAGTAGGTGAGTAGAGAATATTGTTAAGTTTAAGAGGTGGAAAAGGAGATTGAAGAGTGGTTTGGCCAAAACCGTGAATTGGGATTTTGGAACCATTACCAACAGTGATGTGATTTAAAGACTTATTGTTAGAATAAGACGAGAGAGTACCTGTCGAGTTGGTCATATGAGATGTTGCACCCGTATCCATGTACCAATTTCCATCCGGGGGGTTGAGAGACATCGTGTACATTGCCTGTTCGATGTCAGTAGGGGTATAGGATGCCTCTGATCCAGCATAAGATGGTGAAGGACTTGGCCTAAAATTCCAGCATAGGCCTGATGGGGAGTGGGCCTTTGGGGTTGGGCCTGGGCCGTAGGATGTGGGCAAGGAGGAGCAGCCCAGTGGGTTCGCTGCTGTTGTGGAACAGACCAGTAGGACATAGGCCCAGCAGGTGTCGGCCAGGCAGTCCAAGGTTGCTGTGGGGAAGGGCGCTGTGGTGGAGGGGTCCATGGAGGGGTGGTTTGGTACTGATGAGGAGTGCGACCACGACCGTATGAGCCACCACGGCCGCGTCCACGACCCCGTCCCCGCTGTCCACGTCCACGGGGGAAGTGTTCACCACGGTTGGAATTAGGCTGCTGATCTCCCGATGGGGAGGATGCGTGAAGGGCAGCAGATGCATTGTTAGAAGCAAGGTTGGCCCTGCGGGTTTCCTCCAAGATCAGCTTTGACCGGGCTTCGTAAAATTCTGGAAGTGGTACCGTTTGTTACTGATCGACGACTTCGAAAGCCCTGCAGTGAATTTTGAACAGCTCCGACCAAGTAGTGTATTGGCTATTTTCAGTTTCAAGTTTGACCGGGATAAAATTATGGATGTTGGTTACAGTGACTGCTGGATGTAGGGCAGTCATGGTAGAGGAAGAAGGTGTGGAAGGAGGTGTTTTGTCTGACATGAATGGTGGCAGAAAAACAAACAGAAGGAAGAAAGGTCGTAGATTAGGGTAAATCAGAGAGAATTAGCTCTGATACCATAAAAGGTAATGGCTCAAATCGTCCTCCTCTGTATTATTTACTCATATTTATAAAACAATACACGCCTGTAATTTAGGCAACAATATCAAACAGAATCAAGATAATTACAAATAATATATTTGCCTACAATATAATATTCTATTATCTATTAGGCGTCTCCTTTTTTCTCAATGTTTCAGTCATTTTGTTTATTATTCCTTAAAGTAATTGATTTTCCAAACACTTGAACATTTGATTAAAGCACTATCTTCTATATCCTGTTTTATTACAGCTGATCAACTGATTCAGATTATTGAATATCATATGATCAATTTAAACACACACATCCAAACACCCATTAGACTTCCGTTTTGATGACAATGCAAGCTATATCGACTAAGTAGGTCATCTGGCATTTAGTTTGATGACGATGCACTTTAAAAAGTTGTAGTTCTGCAATTTTAGAAATCTTGTGATTTAGATGCTCAGTACAAATAATAATATTCTTTTAAGGAACATGGTTCTTATTACCCATGATCTTAGAATTGTCGAAGAAACAATTTAAGACATAAGTTTACATATTCATTTCCTGGTTATGCGATGCATAAGAAATCCATATGGTCTTAAAATATTGGTAAAAACGAACTGGTCCGGGGGGGGGGGGGGTAACTGGTCAAAACGGGTTGGATTGACCCACCAAACATTTTTTGCCCAATTTTATTATTTGCATAGATATTAAAATCTGAAAATATTAAATGTGATAACAAAAACTATCATTGAAACAAAGATCCATTTTTTTAGTTAAACAATTTGGGAGGTTGTAAACGCTTGAGTATGTGTTGGGGTGACTTCTAAGCCTTTCAACCCGTTCCTTTTCTAGCTATCTTTTAGTTTTGCCTGTTTGATCCGTTATCAATAAAACGTAGCTCAAGTTGATCTGTTTCCATGTAAATGGATTGAAATGTCCACTTCTATCTTAAACCATAGGTAGCACATGTGAAAGCCCACCTTTTTCATTCTATAATTTGTTGATTTAGAACTTTATATACTTGGTTTTTTTTATAGTTGTCTCTCTGTAAATTTTGTATTTTTTGTTGCAAACTTTTTTTGTCAGAACTTGACTTACATCTAGTTTTTTCTATTTTCATCTCAAGGCGAGCTCCTCAACAGGCATTTCAAACTCCAAGTTGGTTCAGCATTTCCTAGGGATGGGATTTTCTGAACAAATGATTGCAAAAGCAATTAAAGAAAATGGTATGTATTATGTAATTTACTAATTACTTAAATTGTAGTTTAACCTAGATAACTTGCTTTAAAAATTTGTTCTTCAATATGTGTAGGGGAGACCAACACAGAATCAATACTTGAATCTCTACTTACGTACGGGGTAAGCATAAGTAAATTTTATCCTTGGTTAAAACTTTCATTATCTTTAATCAGTTAAGTTACATGTAAGAATCTCGTGTGTTATTTTTTTTTGTATCAATGTTCTATTGATTTATTACAGGCTCTTGCTCTTGAAGAGTCTCCTGATGAACCGAACTCATGTCATCTCAGCTCTCCTCAGCAACAACAATTTGTAGATAATGGTCAGTTGTCTTCTGACTATGATGAGAGTGTTCTTGCTGATCTCTCTGACTCTGATGACAGCTGGTCTGGTAGTGAAGTAGCTGTAAGTAAATTCTTGTATCTTATTCTGCCTTTTCCTTTTTTATTCATTTATTTGGATGAAATTACTCGATTCTATTTTTATGTGATAGTAATACTTGCTGTGTTTGATATATGCTTAATAATGTTTTTGTATAGTTAAATATTTGTTGAATTTGTCAAAGAAACTTGATATTTGAAATATATATATTTTTGCAGGAAATTAACAGTTCTTTACCTGAACATAAGAAAGCCATATTATCCTTAGAAAATATGGGATATACCGTAGAAGAGGCTTCAGCAGCCATAGATAGATGTGGTAAGTATATTTTTTGAATCCTTTCATATGCTCACAAATAATACGCTTTTAACATTTGTAAAGAACTTTTAAAGCTTTTAGTAAAACTTATGGGCTAAATGGCATAAAAGGAAAAGGGATTTTACATAGAATAATAATGTCCTTTCTCTTTTGTCCAATATGGAAGATTTACTATTTTTTTGCTTCACCGGGTCATTAAAAGATGGTTATTTGCCCCATGTGAGCCATTGCTAACCTGTAAACTGGTTTAGCAGGTAAACCTGCTGAGCTGTCACTCTGACATGTCTCTAATGTGGCATTTTCTATATTATCTGGCATTTTTGCCAATTTAATAATAATGTTGATGTATAGTATATATAAAACTTTATATTTTGTTGATTGTTTTGTTTTTCTTATTGAATATAAAATTAGCAAATTGTTTAGTTTTTATCATTTTTATACAAGATTTAGCATTTTTATATAAAATTTAGTATTTTATAAAAACTAATCATCTGTATGTAAAATTTAATCTTTTTATACAAACTTAATTGTTATTGTCATAATTTATTTATTGCGTTTAATAATAATTATAATCATTTGTTCGATTTTTTTAATATTTATAGAACAAATTTTATGATTAATAATACAATTTTTATCATTTATAATTTTCGAGTCATGAATCTTTGAATGTGTTCTTAAGGACTCACTCACCACCATCAGCCACCACCACCATTCTCATCTCCAATGTCAACCACCATTACCACCCTCCCCACACCGGCATCAACTATTATCCCCTCCAGTCACCCTAACCTCTTTTGGGTCACCTTTAAACCCAAATTGTGATGCCCCAAGTCCAAATCGTTGATGCTGTGATAATAACAGAGAAACAAAGAAACCTACAAAAGTTGTAACTAAAGAAATGAAGAAACAATCTAGGGTTGATGTTGTTTATTCTATGTTAAAAACCCTAAAACAAATAATTTATAACTTATGGACTTCTTATTCTTTTTTCTTTGTGTTCTTTAAGTTGGGAGTGGAAGCCTTACCACTTGACCGTTTTTTGCAGGACCAGAAGCTTCAATTGCAGAACTAACTGATTTTATTTGTGCTGCCCAAATGGCGAAGACAGAAGACGTATTTTTTGAAGAAGAGGTGCTTGCTTTTCTTCATATTTCAGTTCCTAAAACTAGAACAGCTATAAAACTCTATTTTTTGTGTTTGAAAAAAAAATTTTTGTTCGTTTAGCGTATTTTAAAGAGGGTCAATTTTAGCACATTTATGTAAAAGTGAGTCAATTTGGGTTTATATATATTATAATAACCAGTCAAACACGTTAAAAAAAAGCTTAGCTAAGAAGGGAATGGGCCAAGAGGTTAAAAGTCACACAATGTTTATTCAAGTGTACATCCTTCTAAACTGCTTTATGACAAAGAATAACATAGTTTTTTGTAATAATAGATTTTTTACACATCAAATATTTTTATTTATCTGCAAAATGCAAAAACAGACAAACAAAGTGTTGGTGGGTGAACCCAACCCGATACAGAGTGTCTATACCCGTTCCGACCTGTTATCCAACCACTTTTCTGTGTGAGTAACAAGTCAAAACGTGATGATGTTATTCTGTGCGGTTTTGTTGAAGTAGTAGGCCGGGTAACAAATGAAAACAGATAATTTTTTGTGCCAGTTGAGTGGGTCAACCCAGAATCACTTTTCAGCCCATTATAGACATTTTATTAACATTTAATGCGTTAAATATGTTTACTGAAACTATCGTTACAATAATAAGTGAATTTTTGAACAAAACATTTTTGTATGTATGAAAAAACATTTTGGCCACCTTTTAACCCCCCTTCTCTTTTTATTTAAGTTTGTTCATTTGACCTGTTTGAGATAAAATACAACTCAAATTGACCCATTCATTAGCTAATGGGTCGAAATTGCCATCTTTTATTCACTTCCTAATTACAATTTCTTTCTTTTTTTTCCATTCTAATTTCAGAAACCCAAAATCTCACTCATTGGGAACCTTAAGAAAAGAAAATTATATGAGCTCGAGATGTGGAAAAGGAAAAAGCGTAAGGGAGTGCAAACCGAAGACGACGAAGTAATTCGTCTTCCAAACCCAATGATCGGGTTTGGAACCCCAACAGATGGTACTGTAATAACTCACAGAACCCTACCCGAAGCCTCCATCGGGCCGCCATTCTTCTACTATGAAAACGTTGCCCTAGCTCCAAAGGGTGTTTGGGACACAATTTCCCGATTCCTGTATGACGTGGAGCCCGAATTTGTTGATTCCAAATACTTTTGTGCTGCAGCAAGAAAACGTGGTTATGTTCATAATCTCCCAATAAATAACCGATTCCCGCTTTTACCTCTTCCTCCCCGAACTATTAATGATGCATTACCGTTGACAAAAAAGTGGTGGCCAGAATGGGATAAGAGAACTAAGCTGAACTGTTTGCAAACAGTTATTGGGAGTGCTAAGTTGACAGACAGGATTCGGAAGGCTCTAGAAAAATGGGGTGCTGATCCACCTCAGCATGTGCAGAAGTATGTCATGGATGAGTGCAGAAAGTGGAATTTGGTGTGGGTTGGGAAGAACAAGTTGGCGCCGTTAGAGCCTGATGAGGTGGAAATGCTGTTAGGATTTCCTAGAAATCATACGAGAGGTGGGGGGATAAGTAGGACCGACCGATACAAGTCACTTGGCAACTCGTTTCAGGTAATTATATTACTGTATCTCTATAGTTCTTGTTAATTGACACTAGAGTGGTAAAATGGGTAGGTCGGGCGGGTTTGGAAATGGGTCAAATCGGGTAATATTTTAGGTATGGGTTGAAATGGGTCTGGTTGACCTAAACTGTTTTTTTTCTAATTGAAAGAATGTTCTATTATAGTTTGTATGTTGAATATGATAAAAAAAAATTATATAACAGCAATAATCTAATTTTTTGAATAAAGCGATTTAGTATGTTGTATGCATTAAAAATAGATTTTTGCCAACTTCCGACATGTTTGAAATGTAGGAAATAGAACATAACCCGAATTGACCTGTTCATAAGTAAATGAGTCGAAACTGCCACCTTTAACAAATTATAAATACCCATCCAATGCAGAATTATTTGTGTAATGTGATTTTTAGGTTAAACATGCTATTATTAACATCAAATTTGATATGGACTCTGTAACAAATACTGTAAATAGAAAACTGTTGCCGTTTTGATTGTAACAATGTCCATATCGATTTGGATATTGAAACTTGAAAGGAATACCAATAGGTTTGACCTGAAACTGAAACATCAATATACCCTGAATTTAACTCCATTTATTTATTTTTCTATAAATTATTTAGAAAGACAGCTAATAAGCGATACAGTAGGGAATAAGTGTACATAACAGTGAAAATAGAAGGAAAAATATGAGACAAAAGGAAAGGGAAGGAGATTAAAAGATCTTGTCCTTCTAACTTTCTCGAGGCTAATTGTTAACTTGACTTCTTTCCTAACCATTATTAAAATTTTTGTATTGAATATAGATTAATTGTAGGTCGGGTAATGGCTCAAAATGGATGGGCCGACACACATAACAACACTTTCTTTCTCCACCTTTTTATAAGAAAAGTTCATTGATTTTTTTTCATTAAATGTTGAAACTACTTTAGGCCACCCAAGTATGTTTCAAATATAATTTATACCACTTCTGGCCAAAACACGTCGGATGGCAAATTTACCTTAAAGTTTTTGAAAAGATATATTTGGCGAGGTGTCAACATGTTATGAGTTAAATTTGTAGGATTTAAAAAAAATCATTAAATATATTGTTTTTCTAATTTATAGGCCACCCAAGTATTAATTTCATTTATAGCAAATCTGGCCAAAAGCATGTCAGGATGGTGAAAAGCTGAAAATGTTCTAAATTTTTTGAAAAGACCATAATATTTGATGATATGTCAACATGTTAATAGGTTAAGTTTTTTGTATTTTCAAAATTTTGAAGGGCATTTTCTTCATCAGACATTTCTTGTTGGAAATCAGGTCCAGGAACACGAACACAAAATTTGATCTCAAACACAAGATTGACACTTTCTGTTTATTATAAAACTTGACACATGGATTCAAGGATTGAATCCTACTTACCAATTTTTCTTGCTTACTATCTCTTTCTTTCTCTTACTTTCTTTCACATGTGAACCAACAAAGATTAAGTCTAACAACCACCCCCCTAATTTTTGTTTTTTCACATTCATCCTTCACAGCAACACTGGTCTCACGTCTCCTTGTATTTGCTCTCTTTAATCTTGTCTTTAAACTTGCAAAACTTGCTTTCATCTTGCTTCTTTCCTGCTCTTGCTAATCAGAACCGAATAGATTCTGATTTCTTGCTCTTTCATTGATCAAAAGATCAGGGTTCTTGCTCCTTTCACTGATCAATAGATCAGGGTTCTTGCTCTTTTCACTGATCAAAAGATCAGGGTTCCTGCTCTCTTCACTGATCAGGGTTCGATCCACTGTTTTTTTTTGGGACAGGACAGCAACGTCTTGTTCAGGGCAGTGAGGTAGAAATAGAGTGGCATTTAAAGTTGTTTCAATATATGAGCGGCTTTAATGAAAAAGTTAAATACTTGGGCGGCCTGCATGTAACTATTTAAAAGTTCCATTTTTTGAGTCAACAATATAGGAGACTGTAAACAAATTTCCTTTGATAAAAACGATTTGTAAACCACTTGTTTCTATTTTAACACATTAACCTCATGTTACGTTGTAACTCCATTTTGCAGGTTGATACCGTAGCATATCATCTCTCAGTGCTGAAGGACATATTTCCAAACGGTCTGAACATGCTGTCTCTTTTCTCGGGCATTGGTGGTGCTGAGGTGGCGCTCCATAGGCTCGGGATTCCTTTGAAAAACGTTGTGTCGGTTGAAATCTCTGAAGCTAACCGAGATATTGTTAGGAGTTGGTGGGAACAAACCAACCAGAAAGGCAACCTGATTCACATGGCCGATGTTCAACAATTGAACGGTGACCGGCTGGAGCAACTGATGGGTTCATTTGGCGGGTTTGATCTCGTTGTTGGTGGTAGTCCATGTAACAATCTTGCAGGCAGTAACAGGGTTAGCCGAGATGGACTTGAAGGTGAACAATCTTCATTGTTTTATGATTATTTTCGTATCCTAGATCTGGTTAAGTGCATTATGAATAAACAACAATGATTCCTTTTCCTAAAAAGGGCTAGACTTGGTTTGATGATTAGATCTGTTGGACGTGTCTTTGACTTTGTTTGACTTTCTCTCGATCCGATTCGTTAGAATTATTCGAAAGTTGGAACCTTTTCAAGGAAATAACAAGTTAGAGCGGTTTTTCTAGAATTTGTATCGGATGCTTATAATGAAAGTTCAGCTGCAAATGCAGTTTCTTTCTAAATTCTATGTTGTGATGTTTTCTTTTAACATTACTCTTGTAGTTTCATGTTATTTTCTTTGAATGTGGTTTTGTTTTTACTTCTACATTTTGGCCATCATATAATTTATGTCTAGGACTCTAATCTCTAGGTCCTGTTGAGGCACCAAAATGTAACTTTTTACAATTTTAATGTACAACATAGTCGGAATGAATCAATCAAAACACTTGATACATGAGGTTGATATGACCCTTGGGTATGCACCTTTTTTTTTACTGTAAAATCTACTATACTCCTACTTCTAAATTACATCAAATAATTCATCCCAAGCCTTGGGTATGCATCTGGTTCATTATATATCCCCACAAATTGTGTACCTTATTTGGTCTAAAATTACTTGTAACTAGTTTCTTATTTTTGTTGTTTGTTTGCAATTCTTTATTCTGGTTCCTAATATGTTAGAAGTAAGAGAAAATTACAGGAATGATAAATTTTTTAGTATATTTATAATGTTTATGTATAATTATTTTATCGCGTAAATTACACATTTTGTTCTTTTGCACCTTTCTTCCTTAATCTTCACTAAATTACAATGATCATCATTTACGTTAAGGGTTTGCCACGAATTTTGTCTTTTCCACTGACCGGTGTTAATATTTCTGTTAACATTTACAAAGTGATTATTTTGCCCTTAATATTAAAGTAGAAAATGTGTAAATTTCATAATTATTTCTTTTTCTTTGTTTCTTTTCATCAATTTTATTTTATAAATTGTTCTAAAATTTTATTAATGAGTTTATTGGGCTTTGATCCGCTAGCTTGTTTTGTCTTGGGTTCCCCCTTCAAGCCCCGGAGGAGGGGGATGCATTTTGGTTGTATTCCCACTATTTTATTTTAATAATATTTATCTGGGCGTTGCCCTTTTTAGAAGAAAAAAATAACAAAAAAAAGCTAAGATAGCAAAGCTCGACGAGCAGGTTCCAACGTCACTGAAATGAGTTTAATCGGAGTTCGTTTGAGCCGGATATTGAGTTTTTAAAAAATATTTTTAGGCTACTTAGAAAAAACTCAATTTTTATTTGATATTCTCTCTCTCTATATATATATATAGAGAGAGAGAGAGAGGAAGTTTTAAATACAAAGGTTTTTATGGTGCAAAGCGTAAGAAGGATTTTGAAGCGTTGATCTAGAAAATCAATGTTTAAGATCAAAGATAATTGTTTTAAGCGTGAAAAGATTCTGAAAAAGGTAAAATTGGAATAGCCTACATTTGTTGATTTTTTACAAGTTCCCCCATTTTTTAAAACAAACATAACTTTTTATACGACATTATTTTTTTAAAAAGTTACACCATAAAATCGAACATTTTATTTTCTTTAATTTGAGTATAGTCTTACTATACTTTTATTAAAAAAATGATCTTTTTTTTAAATGTCGATGTGTTGTGCATATATAACGCGTGATTACGTGATTATGGCCATGTGTATAACATGCGTGATTACGTGATTATGGTCATGTATATAACATGCGTGATTACGTGATTATGGTCATACGTTATTATAAAGCATGAGTGATTATAACGCGGACACATTTACCCCTCGCCCACTGAACACGTGTCGCATGCTGGTGCCTCCGTACGCTAAAACCCCTTTGTACAATAACCGGCCCCTATATACCATTGAACACGTGTCATATGCTGGTGCCTCTGTACGCTAAAACCCCTTTGTACAATAACCGGCCCCTATATATATATATATTTAAAATATTTAGTTATTTTTAAATAAACTAACCCTACTATATATAATACATCACAAAATAAACTTTAAAATCAAAATATAAATAATTTAAAAAACATACGTGATAGTCGGGCTAAAAAGGGTGCCAGGCTTGCACTTATCGGTTTATCCCTTAGTTTTTATGACTGATGGGTGTTTGACATATAGTGAAGCAACATGTGTAGAATGTCAATAAAATCAATTTTACTAATACGACATTGTAAGGAAGTGTAGATACAAGAACATTGATTCTTTAGTAACAAAGTTGTCAATATTATATGGGCATAGCTTTGACAAAATGTTATTGTGTGATTTTCAGTAGCAAAAAATGAAAGGGTGACCTTTTCGAACAAGTGACCCCTTTTGAACATGCATCAAACCAACATGTCAAAACGATCTAAATGCTACATTACGCCCATTACCCGGTCATGACACACACAAGAAAGGATGCATTGCACCATTTTAAGTCCTCACATTTTCCTTATTGTTAAAGAAGTAATAAACCATAACTTGTCAACATTTTTTACCTATAAAACACCTAAGATTCAATGCAAATATTTTGACACTTTGAAAGTTTCATGTAATCCTCCACCCTTCGGTCTGACTTGTTCGTTTGGTGTTTGTTCGAAAGGGTGCGAGAATTAGAAACCACACATGTTTGAAAAGGTATCTCGAGGACTATAAATATAAACCATCCCATCCGCACCTTAACATGCATAGTTGATTACTTGATTAACATTCTACACACATTGCATTATTGTATACTAGGAGACAATTCGCCAATCACCCAAAGCACAGATAGACGGTGGTTGTCATGGTTGCAGGAGGAAGAAACAGATCGCCGCTGTAGGAAGACCGGAGGGTTGTGGCAACGAGGCAATGATTGTAAGAAGAAGGGAGCGACGGTGGTTGGTGGGAAGGAGCAAGTTGGTGGACTGATTAGTGGTCAAAAGTTGATGGAGGAGGGAGGGTGAAAGCATTTGCTTATGAAATCTGTGTAATTCAAAGTTTGCTTTGCTTTTTTAAGAAAAAATAGAAATTCATAAAAACTAGAGTAAACTGCCATTTTCGTCCCTGTGGTTTGGTCAAAATTGCCACTTTCATCCAATAGTTTGTTTTTTTGTATCTGGGTCCTCATGGTTTTAAAATATTGCCATTTTCATCCTCGTGGTTTTAAAATATTGCCACTTTCATCCAGTCAGCTAACACCGTCCGTTTTTCTCAGTTAAATGAGGGGTATTTCAGTCCTTTTACTTATTTGTTTTATTTTTTCATCTTTTTTACTCTCACTTTTTAATCATCCCCAATTTAACCTCTAATTTAATCATCCACCTGCTGGCCTTCTTCCTCTTTTCCTGACCAGTTTCCGACGAGCACCACTGGAACACCTCCGTCGCTTGTTTCTATGATTAAAAAGTGAGAGTAAAAAAGATGAAGAAATAAAACAAATATGTAAAAGGACTGAAATACCCCTCATTTAATTGAGAAAAACGGACGGTGTTAGCTGACTGGATGAAAGTGGCAATATTTTAAAACCACGAGGATGAAAATGGCAATATTTTAAAACCACGAGGACCCAGATACAAAAAAACAAACTATTGGATGAAAGTGACAATTTTGACCAAACCACAGGGACGAAAATGGCAGTTTACTCTAAAAACTATTTATTTCTCCACGCGCACGGTGTGGCTGGAAACTTCTATTACAAATTAAAAAAACTTAATTTACAACAGTATTAGAGTTAATTATACAAAAGATACCCAACTAAACGTAGAAACATAACATGTCAAAAAAGATATCAGTCCCAAACCCGGATAAAAGAGAACGATTTTTATAATATGACTTTTGAAAAAGGCCTCACACTTTTAGTTAGCTTCGGATCACCAAATATGTTGCACCTGTTCGTTCCACCACCTTGGCTTCTATATATTAAATAAAGGCTATTGTTTTATTTAATACAATTTCAATTTACCTCATAAACCCTAAATTACTAATCTACTAGGTTAAAATCCCGTGTATTACACGAGTTGAATAAATATAATGTTATATACTAAGTAATAAAAAAATTATGTCTTTAAAAGCTCATGTATTACTTGAGTTGAATAAAATATAATGTAATCTGTTAACACATACAATTTTCAAAATGAAACAATGTGAATATTTAAATACATGATTAAAGAGTTTTTATTTGGATCTTACATGGCTATAAAACTGTTTTCAAATTGTAGAATTCATAAAAATATGATAGAACAATTTAATTGATGATAAACACAGTTTTAAATTTAAAAATCTGTATATAAAAATTGAAACAAATAATTAGTTTAGCTGCCTAAAATAGTGGAGTTGATTATTAATAGGAGAGAGCGACGAAAAAATGATAATGCGGAGGCCTCGAAGTATGACAAGTGTCCCTCCCAAAACCTTGATTTATTAATTTACTAGGTTAAAATCTCGTGTATTATATAGGATTGAATAAATATAATATTATATACTTAGTAATAAAAAATTTATTTTTTAAAAACTCGTGTTTTACACGGGTTGAATAAACCCGTGGAATACAATATAATCTGTTAACATATACACTCATCAAAATATGTCAGGAGATTTACTAATGTAAAGATTAGTATTTTCTTTAAAAATATATTATTATTAAAAAATAGGGGTGTATTTAATAAGAGAGAGACGAGAAAAAATGATGAGAACGAATATTGAGGCGACACGTGGCATGAAAAACTTTTATTTATTATATAGTATAGATTAGTATGTATATATATTTTTTTGAACGGCAACACCTAGATATTCTAGGATAATTGAGTTTTTTTCGGGGCAATACCTAGAATATCCAGAGCAGCCCACCACAGGAGGAACCCACCATAGGAGGAACTCTCAACTGGGAGTTTTCCCTGGGACAACACCTAGAATATCCAGAGCAGCCCACCACAGGAGGAACCCCCAACTGGGTAAACCCTAACCTGGCCACAGATCCCTTTTTTTTGTTACACTATAAGAAGTCTTAGAGCTATCATTGCACCAAATGGCCAACGGTTATTAGCATATATAGATATAGATTTATTCTTGGGTCTGACATATGGAGCATTTTTTTTTTTGATAGGCAACTTTCATTTTTAAGTGGCAGTCGCATCTCCAAATCGGAGACCCGCACCTCTCAACCTGACCACTACGTTGTCTGAACCGGGCCCGCGGGTTCAGAACGAGAGGCTTCGGCTATCACCGGGAAACCATGGAGCCTGCTGCCACTTGACAACAGTTGCGCCGCTACACGGACCAAGACCCGTTAGCGTAACGCACTCCGGACTAAAACCCGGGTTGGCTCGGGATCGAACCTGCGTGGGCAGGTTGATCCTTCATTGCCAATAACCACTAGACCATAATGTTAAGAACTTAAAACCGACAAGAATTGATGAAAATGAGTGATCATGAAAATGATAACAAAGGGGGTAGTTATAGCGATTACATACTCCAATCGTCCAAACAAACACCATGGACAGGTGGGAATTTCGTTGTTCCCGTTTCTCCTTCTTCAATTTCTTAATCCCGGTACTTGTAGGGTTCCAATCGCAGCAGTTATCAGAGCACTATGAGCCATGCGAATCTGTATCACCAGGTATTATATTTTTATTCATGTGAAGTTTCTTTTTGGTCGTAATCTGACAATAATATTGATATGCACCCCAGATGTTTGCGAAAATGCCTAGCCTTTATCTGATTCTTATTATATCCTTGTGTATCATGCTTGCAAGTTTTATTCTTTGTGGTGCTATGCCCTATGATTTCAAGTGGGCTTTCTGCAATTTGTTCAATAAAAAAAATATATATATGCTCATTGATTCACTTCATATGTTTCAAGGTTTGGGTGATATGATTGAATACTCAATACTTTTTTATGGTCTTTAATATCTCATTGGTTCATTTGGTATGGATAAGTGCACTTCTTATCGACGTTTGTGTTTTTATGTGATGCAGTCTCCTGTGGTCACTTGGTAGCTATCAAATACCAATATAGAGGATGAAATGTCAGATATGCAATATGGATATTACTTTGCTATGAGTTATAATGGTGAGTGATATTACCTCTTTTATTTAACACAAGATTCTTATTAAATGCTATGGATATATCCTTTCACGTCCTTTATAAGTGCTGAAGCTAAACGCTAAATTCCATCTGTTTGAAGTCTAGAAGTTAAGAGTCGTGTCTAGATGCGCGTATTGTCCATTTTGCTCTTAGAGTGTGTATTCGACATGCATTCAAATATTTTCAATTATCTGACCTTTTCGTACAATGTTAATGATTCGGTATTCAGATGATGTCCCTTAATTTTTCAACACTTAATTCAAATGTGATGTCATTACAAATTAGTTCAATACGTATTCTACTTGCTCACTAATGTTAATCATTCAGTAATCACAGTAGTATGTGCTGCATTACAACATCAGGGTGAGTACTTGAGTTGTTAATATATAAAATACCAGCTTGGAAAACACGTTTCATCCCCCTTTTGAATGGCATTTATCTGCATGACATAATTTCCAACATCCGAGTCATTGCATACAAATAAGGAAAATCAAAGCACATGTGTTAACTTTCTTCATTCACCGTCGGATTACGGCGTATATCAACGGCCACAAATCAATCCTCTTAATAAGCCCTCATGTTACAAATGTAGCCGCCAGGGTGATCCCATTTCACTACCCTCCTGCATAATCTATTTGATTGTGATGTCATCAAACACACATTTCTTTGAGAATTTCAGTCTTGATGACAATTCATCTGAATCAATAAAGGCTAGTTGTGCTTTTATGGAATCTCCATCAAATCAGTTGTATCCTAGTTTTCCTAATTCTGTGCAATTTACCAGTCAAGAGGCTTTGCCAAACTTTTTTCTCGGGGAGGCTACTCAATCCTATGATACATTCAATCCATATCAGGATTCTACAACTCATGATTGTTTCAAATATCAGATCGGTTTATATGCTTCAAGTCTTTTCGAGTCAAATGATTTGTTGCAACCTCCAATGCATCAACCAGAAATTACTCAGATGCCCCCATCAGTGTTGGAAAATCACAAAAAAGCAAAGGGTCGGAAGAAGAAGACAAAGAATGTGGAATCCGAAGGTGGAGTCAACATGGGCTGGCAGGGAAAAGCTACCATTAGATGCCGATGGAGTAAATTCGAAGACAGGTTTGTTTTCTTGATGTTTAGACTTTAGGAGTCACTTCTTTTTTTAATCCTTTTTATCTATTTTTCAGTTTTACATGGATCTTTTTTCTCTTTATTTTTTGGGTTGTTTGGACATGCATTTTGAAACTGATTATTGCGACTTGAAATCACAATAATCAGTTTTCTTTAATGTTTGGATATACAGATTCTTTTTTTGATAATGTGATAATTAAGGGTCACATAATCGGTTTTGGATTATGAATTTCATATCAACCGCAAGAAAACTGGTTGCCATAGGGGGATAATGACATGTATACCCCTTTTTAACTTGATGAGAGACACTTAGTGACTTAGGTCTTAGGGGATGTTTGGATTTACGTTATGAAAGTAATAATCTGATTTTGAGACGTGTGATCGTAGTAATCAGTTTTTATGTTTTGATAAACATATTCCACTTATTATTATCAAAGGTAAACTAAAAGTGCCTGCTGTGCCCTTCTTTTAACATATTTTAAGACTTTAATTCCATCTCACAAGACTTAACTCCTTATTTCATAAGATGTCCTTTTTGATCATTTTATATATTAATTTCTTAACTAATCAGAATTCTCCAAACACTTAAGTATGATTATTAAAACTTGTAGGTTTTATAGATTTGAGTTTCCTGGATATGTGTTTTGAATCGTGTACGAATCACTTTCAGTTTAAAGTAATTTTGATGGTACTCCAAGCTCTTTATCGGATAAGACAAAAGAGGACAAGAACAGGCATGAAATTCTGTTCTAAAAACTGTACCAGAATTCTTATGGAAGTTCGTCATATAAAATAGACCAAAGACCGTCCTTATATAGGGGACGACCATCACAACGTTTCAGTTGGGGGTTGGTGGTTGTAACTGTCAACCAGTTGGACGGTAACATTAGTAGAAACTCTATCAGCAGTAACTTACTACTGATGACCAATTTACCACTGATGCTCAGTTACCATTGCTCCAAGTTACTATGCCACTGAAGGGCCAAGTTGATGTTGATCAAACTTGCTGTGAATGGACCAAGTTGCTGATTATCTTAGTTACCAATGATGATATATTACCCTTTGGACCTCACCAGGGGTGTTGGCCCTTGGACCCCACAAAGGGAGCTTCCCTCAGACCCCAGCCAAGTGGGCGATGCTCCCTTGGAACCCATTGGCCTAGGGGGCTACCCCTGATGTTCCTAGGTGCCATAAATCAAAATAGTCTTGCACGAGTGTGTACTACACACTCCCAACTCGTATCAAAGTTTATGCAAATTTTTTCTTTGGTCTTAAGTAAATCCACTAAGCTAAAACGACCTTGATGATACTAATCACGAACAAAACTTTTAAACAACAAGAGTACGTCCAAACCGTTTCTCCTAGTGCCTATTTTATTACAACCAAGTATTTATTTCCGACTATTCAAAATAACACAGTCACTTTCAAAAGGCACATCCAAACACACCCTTATCATCTCAATTCCACAAAGACATCGGATAGCAACCTCGTGGGGGATTTAAATTCACTAGCCATTGGGAACACACCCGGTTCGGAAGGAGCACGCGGGTCAGCAAAGTTGCGGGTCAATATGGGCAAGATGGGTACTTACGAAGCAGGTTAAAGAGTCATGCAATCGAACCATGCACAGACCCCACGTTCACACACTAATATTTTATGTCCAGTGGTTTATTTTCTTTTTATGCATTTTAGTTCTTATATTTTATTGTTTCCATTTGCATGTATTAGTAGTGGGTCTTTAAATTAGGAACGTGGTGGCTATCAATTTATTTTCTTCTCTATGTAATTCGCATGGAATGAATGAAAGGCAATCATGTTTTGAGTTAAATTTCACACAGTGTGTTTCTCTCATAGATAACCGATGCTTTTGTTTTCCGTTGCTAATCCAAGGTAGCAACTTGGGTGGTGTTCTTTGGAACCTTCACTTGAGTTTAGGTGGTGATATTTTGTATCCTATACTCGGGTTAGGAAGCTCTTCGGGACTGAATTGGGTGGTGTTTCTATATCCCGATTCGACCGTTGTCTATCCGTTGCATTCGAAAGTTCCGATCATAGCCGTTACCGTGTCCGGTTGTATATCATCTGGTATCAGAGTTGAAACATGACCCGTTTCAACTCCGTTTGCTTTCTAAATCTCCAACACCAGTTTATTTAGTTCTGCCAGTCTTGTTTACTGCAGTAAAGGCTTACGAACAGTGACCAATGGAGCAACAAATCAGGGATCTTCAACAACAAACGCAAGAACTGACCCTCGCTATGCAGAGACGAAGAGGGAACGATCGAACCCCTCCTCGGTACAGACCTGACGATGATGACTCTGATTGGTATTCCGATACCGACAACTACAACCCTTATGGTCGCCATCGACCCGAAAACCGGAACCAAGGAGATATCAGGGTAGAAGGAGTTTTTGATTCAGACGAGTTTGTTGAATGGCTTCGCACCGTAGAAAGAGTTTTTGATTATAAACAAACCCCCGATGATAAGAAGGTGAAGATTGTGGCTCTAAAATTACGTAAGTACGCCTCTACTTGGTGGGCTAACGTATGTGCAAAACGAGAACATCAGGGGAAGGAGTGTTGGGTTCGAAGGCCTTTAGGCCTATTAGGGTTAAGTTGGCTAGTAGGGCCGGCTTAGTTTCTAAGCGGGCCTACTATTTGGGTTTCTTGTTCCCTAAGTCATTTAACCTAATTGTTCTCTATTTAAGTCGTGTCTATGTAATTGTAAAATGTGTGCACTGAAATATAATAAGATCCCTAGTTGCAAAGTGGATGTAGGTCTACCGACCGAACCACTATAATTCTCGTGTTCTCTTTATTGCTTTTTAGTGTGTGTGTGATTGTGTTCCGCTGCGTATACCTAACAAGTGGTATCAGAGCTTAGGCTCTCAGTTTTCTGTTCGATCTTCCTACCTGCAGTTTTCTGTTTTTGGAGGTTATTTAAAGATCGTGTATCAGAATTTTAATCATACATCACGTTCGCGATTAGGGTTTCTGGTAACCCTGAGTCGTTTTCTCTGCCAAGCCACCGTCGCCGCCGATTAGGGTTCCCACCCTTTGGGCCGCCGTCACCGCCGCGATTAGGGTACAACCCTAGAATCGCAGCCGCCGATTTCTGTTGCTGATCGACTACTGCTGCTGATCGATTGCTACTGCTGATCTATTCTATCGATTTTTTTTTAATCGATTGACAGTTTTTTTATCAACTTTAGAACTTGGTTACTTTGATCTTTTAATTTTTCGTTTGACACTATGGGCGAAGACGGGAAATTGGTGATTGAAAAGTTCAACGGGTCTGACTTTAGTTGGTGGAAAATGCAAATAGAGGCATTACTAAGGCAAAAGGATTTAGATGTGGTACTTGAAGAGAAACCTGAGAAGATGGAAAAAGCTGAGGAAACTTTGTGGAATGCCAAGGACAAAAAGGCTAGAGGGGCTATCATACTGGCGTTATCGAGGAGCGTTGCTTTTAACATCATGTCTGAAACCACGGCTCGTGGTATGATGTTGGCTCTCTCGAACATGTATGAGAAGCCGTCTGCATCCAACAAAGTGTTCCTGATGAGAGAACTGTTCACAATGAGAAGGAAAGAGGGAAGTTCAGTGACCGAGCACATTAACAATCTGAACTCACTGTTGGTTAGAATATCATCTGCTGGAACGAAGTTTGATAATGAGACCAAGGCTGTAATTTTGCTATCTTCACTGCCTGACAGTTGGTCCGGAACAGTGACAGCTGTCACCAACTCTGTAGGGCCTGATGGTTTAACATTTGAAAAGATGCGTGACTTGGTATTGGGTGAAGATGTTCGCCGTAGGAATACTGCAGGCTCTTCTTCTGAGATGTTACATGTTGGCAGGGGAAGGGATAATAGTAGGAATAGTGGGAGCAGCAAGGATCAGAGCAGGAGCTCGTCTAGGGCTCGTCCTAGTGTGCGTTGTTGGGATTGTAATGAGAAGGGACATTTCAGGAGTCAATGTCCGAAGAAGAATTCTAGTGGATTGAACACTGCAGGAAATGTATCGGACGATGATGCGTTGATACTGTGTGTTGAAAGCAGGGTGGAATCTTGGGTCATGGATTCCGGTGCATCATTCCATGCTACCCATAGCAATGATGGCATGCGGAATGTTAAAGTAGGCGATTTTGGGAAGGTTAGGCTGGGAAATGGTGATGTTCTTGAGGTGAATGGCTTGGGAGATTTGGATCTGATTACTGCTTTGGGTACTACTTGGACCTTGAATGATGTCAGAATTATTCCAAAGCTTGAAACGAAGTTGATCTCCGTTGGGCAATTGGATGAACAGGGTTTAGACGTGAAGTTTGGCGGTGGTAAGTGGAAGGTTCTGAAGAATAATCTCGTGATAGCTAGGGGATTCAAGAAGGGGTCGCTATACATGGTACCTGTTCCGTCTGGGGAAGTGACCACCCCTATTAAGACGAACACTAAAGTCGGGCTCGCCGATTCGACAGTTAAACGAGTCAAGTTTGCAGAAAGGAACTCTGGGACTTCAGGAAATTCGGTTGAGCGTATTCGGAGGTCTGAACGTGTACGGGATTTTGGTGACAGTGGGAGCACGAGGGGAGTTCCGACACAGTCTGAAAATCGACGTTGGGTTCGGAAGACTAAAGTTCCGAATGAAATCTCTCCTGTTATGATTCTGCTAGTGGGGAGTGTTCCTCTGAGGATTCCTGTATCTGATGATTCGAGTCTATGGGAATCAGTTGGGATTGAGGATGTAAAGACGGAGTCTTTTGAGACTGGGTTGAAGCCATCTGGGGCTTCAACCGGCCCATCAGGTTACTGATGTGTTTGGGCCGACTGCAACTAGGTGAAAATGGGATGTGTGGATTGAAGTTCGTTTGTTCATTGAGAGCTGTACCTGAAGACTTCTGTTCCTGTTACCGATTACTGTTTACTGAAGACATGGACTGTTGTGTACTCGTTGGCGCACTTGGTGTCTATCGCAAGGCCTTCGAGTGGGAGATTGTTGGGTTCGAAGGCCTTTAGGCCTATTAGGGTTAAGTTGGCTAGTAGGGCCGGCTTAGTTTCTAAGCGGGCCTACTATTTGGGTTTCTTGTTCCCTAAGTCATTTAACCTAATTGTTCTCTATTTAAGTCGTGTCTATGTAATTGTAAAATGTGTGCACTGAAATATAATAAGATCCCTAGTTGCAAAGTGGATGTAGGTCTACCGACCGAACCACTATAATTCTCGTGTTCTCTTTATTGCTTTTTAGTGTGTGTGATTGTGTTCCGCTGCGTATACCTAACAAGGAGAAGGTGAAAAAATGGGACAAAATAAAGAAGCTACTCAAGGAAAAATTCATGCCAACGTACTATCTGCAAAACAATTTTTCAAAACTCCATTTTCTGAAGCAAGGATCCAAGATGGCAGAGGAATATTCGCAGGAATTTGAGTTCTTGTTGATGAAATGTGGCCTTAACGAAGATGACCCGCAGACCCTTGTGCCGTACCGTGGAGGGCTTGAACCGAGGATCGCTCATGTTTTGAGTTAAATTTCACACAGTGTGTTTCTCTCATAGATAACCGATGCTTTTGTTTTCCGTTGCTAATCCAAGGTAGCAACTTGGGTGGTGTTCTTTGGAACCTTCACTTGAGTTTAGGTGGTGATATTTTGTATCCTATACTCGGGTTAGGAAGCTCTTCGGGACTGAATTGGGTGGTGTTTCTGTATCCCGATTCGACCGTTGTCTATCCGTTGCATTCGAAAGTTCCGATCATAGCCGTTACCGTGTCCGGTTGTATATCATCTGGTATCAGAGTTGAAACATGACCCGTTTCGACTCCGTTTGCTTTCTAAATCTCCAACACCAGTTTATTTAGTTCTGCCAGTCTTGTTTACTGCAGTAAAGGCTTACGAACAGTGACCAATGGAGCAACAAATCAGGGATCTTCAACAACAAACGCAAGAACTGACCCTCGCTATGCAGAGACGAAGAGGGAACGATCGAACCCCTCCTCGGTACAGACCTGATGATGATGACTCTGATTGGTATTCCGATACCGACAACTACAACCCTTATGGTCGCCATCGACCCGAAAACCGGAACCAAGGAGATATCAGGGTAGAAGGAGTTTTTGATTCAGACGAGTTTGTTGAATGGCTTCGCACCGTAGAAAGAGTTTTTGATTATAAACAAACCCCCGATGATAAGAAGGTGAAGATTGTGGCTCTAAAATTACGTAAGTACGCCTCTACTTGGTGGGCTAACGTATGTGCAAAACGAGAACATCAGGGGAAGGAGAAGGTGAAAAAATGGGACAAAATAAAGAAGCTACTCAAGGAAAAATTCATGCCAACGTACTATCTGCAAAACAATTTTTCAAAACTCCATTTTCTGAAGCAAGGATCCAAGATGGCAGAGGAATATTCGCAGGAATTTGAGTTCTTGTTGATGAAATGTGGCCTTAACGAAGATGACCCGCAGACCCTTGTGCCGTACCTTGGAGGGCTTGAACCGAGGATCGCCCATGTGGTTGAACTCCAACCATACTCATCCTTGGCTGAACTCACTATGTTATCGTATAAGGTTGATTTACAACAAAAAACAAAAGACGCAAGGCAAAACCGATGTCGGGAAACCCGTTAACAAACTGCCCGTCCCTTCTACTTTTTCTGCAGGTAACTCACCTGCTGTCAACCCTTCAAAAGCCACAGAGCTGCCCGAGAGTTCCCGTCCCTTCTACTTTTTCTGCCTGCTGTCAACCCTTCAAAAGCCACAGAGCTACCCGAGAGTTCTAACACTGCATCAAGGGTTTCTAGACGTTGTTTCCGCTGTCAAGGGTTGGGTCACATAGCTTCCGAATGTCCCAACAAGAGGGTTATCACCCTTGCTGACTATGTAGCCGTGACAGGACCCAAGTTCGATGAAGAATTACTTCCCAAACCAACCGAAGAGGATATCATACTAGGTCCTGATGATGGAGAGTGTTTGATAGTGCAACGAACACCAACTGGGGTTGCATTTCACAGTGAAAACATGCAACGTGAAGCTTTATTTCGCACTCGTTGTACCGTCCGAAGCAAGGTATGTTCGTTAGTAATTGATAGCGGGAGTTGTACCAACGTAGCGTCTCGGACCTTGGTTACCAAGCTGGATCTTCCCACTATGCCCCCATCCATCTCCTTATGAAATTCAGTGGCTAAATCAGGGAAAGGGGATCCAGGTAACTAATCGGGTGTTACTGTCATTTACTATCGGAAAGGAGTACGAAGACGAGGTTTGGTGTGACATACTTCCTATGGATGCTTGTCACGTTCTATTGGGTCGCCCTTGGTTATTTGACAGGCACGTACTCCATGATGTCTACAAGAACACCTACACATTCGTCAAGAATGATAAGAAGATCACCTTACTTCCAATATCTGTCGCTACTACCGATGATCACAAGGCCTTAGCCGTCCGTCCATTTTTCATTGTAGGTTTAGACCAAGCTAAGACTATGGAAGAGTTTGTCCCGATTGCCTTCAGTCCAGAGAAAGAACCCGATCCACCGGACTTGCACCCGTCACTCGAATTCGAACTTACAGATGGCATTCTAAGTTTGAGGACAAACTTTTTTGAAGACGGAGGATGATAGCAACCTCGTGGGGGATTTAAATTCACTAGCAGCCGTACACCCAGTTCGGAAGGAGCACGCGGGTCACCGAAGTTGCGGGTCTATATGGGTCAGATGGGTACTTACGAAGCAGGTTAAAGAGTCATGCAATCAAACCATGCACAGACCCCACGTTCACACACTAATATTTTATGTCCAGTAGTTTATTTTCTTTTTATGCATTTTAATTCTTATATTTTATTGTTTCCATTTGCATGTATTAGTAGTGGGTCTTTAAATTAGGAACGTGGCGGCTATCAGTTTATTTTCTTCTCTATGTAATTCGCATGGAATGAATGAAAGGCAGTCATGTTTTGAGTTAAATTTCACACGCTGTGTTTCTCTCGTAGATAACCGGTGCTTTTCTTTTCCATTGCTAATCCAAGGTAGCAACTTGGGTGGTGTTCTTTGGAACCTACACTTGAGTTTAGGTGGTGATATTCTTTATCCTATACTCGGGTTAGGAAGCCCTTCGGGGCTGAATTGGGTGGTGTTTCTGTATCCCGATTCGACCGTTGTCTATCTGTTGCATTCGAAAGTTCCGATCATAGCCGTTACCGTGTCCGGGTGTATATCAACATCACTCTCTTTCACAAGAGTGTTCTTTTTGGTTATTTTATCTATTAGCATCTCAAATTATCAAAATTTACACACTCGATGAGTTAAACCTCTGATTACTACTACAAAAGCACATCGAAACCACCCCCCGTCATCCAGTTTTATGTTTCTAAAAATATATGTTTTCAGGCTGCTAAAAAATCTATGTTTTTTAGGTTGCTGGTGCAGTTGGTGGAGCAATATGGAGAAAGTAGCTGGGCCCGTATTGCTGAAAAGCTCCCTCTGAGGATTGGGAAGCAATGCAGAGATAGATGGCATAACTGTTTGAGGCCAAACATCATGGTAAGATTTAGATTGATTTTTTAGGAGTATAGTTTTTATAGTCATATTAAATATATTAAATACTTTAATCATTTATAATTTGACATTTTGACCCATTACCCAACTAACCCATCCATTTTCCACATTTATCTGTTACACCTTCTCATATATAAATATCTGTATTATTATAAGGTTACTCTTTTGCAGAAAAATTCATGGTATGAGGAAGATGACAAGTCACTCATTTCATTACACAAAAAATTTGGAAATAAATGGGCAGATATTGCAAGAAATATGCCTGGAAGAAGTGAAAATAACATAAAAAACCATTGGAATGCAACCAAAAGAAAGCAGTTTAAGTTTTCATCCAGGGGTCATGAGAAAACTAAATACCATTCCTATCTCTTAAAAGATTACATCACAAGTGTTTCATCATCATCCTCTGCTAATCAAACTAGAATCCAAGAAAGCTTGGGTTTTGACCGTCAAAATCATTCTTTTTCAGGTTCTGGGCTCGGTTATATGCCTGGTGAGTTGGTGGTCAACGAGACTGGTTTTGATTTTGATTTTGATGAAGATGAAGTGTCATCTCACTTGGTTGATCAACTGCAGTTTAATCCACAGAATGATTTGGATTTTATAGGTTCAATTTTAAGCAATGGTTTTAGGTAATTCTTGGGCTTTCTATTGGAATTGTGAGCATGATGATGAACTGCCTTTAAGTTAAACACTTTTCTTTCGGTAATTAGAAGACTTTAAATTGTATTTTATGGCTTTTTGTGTGGGAGATAGAACTGTGTTTGAGGGTTGTTTTAGTTAAGGGTTTGATTTATCTTATGGGTTTTGTTTTTTTATCTGCCTTTTTTGTGTTTTAACAACTTGTTTTTTGTATCATACAATTAAATGGTGCATGTTTTGAATGTTTTTTTTTTCCTTTTGTATATTATATAACCAAGACGAAAACGTTACCATGTTGTAGGAATACTACTTTTAAGAGTTAAATTTTTTTATGTAATATATAATTAACAAGTCATGTCAAAAAACATTTATTTGTTTTTAATTTGAAAGAGAAAGAAAGCGATGACCAAGTAATATGTGTTGTTCTGACCATTTTTTAATAAATTATTGTGATTAGTATATTTCTATTATTTTAGTGTTTGCTTATGGAATGGGACCCATGAATTTCTTAGAGCATATCCGATGGGAGAGAGGCACGGACGTATTAGCTCTAGAATTACTACGGCTATCCGAGTAGCAAGATACCATCAAACAAACTATAACTGATTTAATGAGTCATTCATAGTTTCACAGTCTAAATTTGTTCATACTTACACATGCATGGCTTAGGGGCTGTTTGATATCCTTTAATGGAATCATTAAGAGAAACCATGCTGAACCATTCAGAGCCATGCATGTGTAAGTAGGTCTGAATAGGTCAGAGGTAGAGGGTGTTTGTTTCAGATTTTGCCAGCCTCTTAATAGTTCATCTAGCCTCTTAATGGTTCAGCACAGAAACCATGCTGAACCATTCAGAGCTCTTAATAGTTCAGCTCTTAATGAATCAAACAGCCCCTTAATCTTCGGGACAAGCATATGACTACTTGCAGGATCAACCAGGTAGCATTCCTCTTTGACAAACCCGCCAAACTGGTACGAGTCAATGCGGGCCGGGCAGTCATTTTAGAGAAGCGCAAATGCAAAATGAGGGCATAAAAAGGATCTCAAGAGAACCCATACCCACATCAGGTTCCGTATCCTTGATACCAAGCAATGCTTAATGGGCCACAACATCAACGCATGCACTAATGATGTGGATCAAAGAGACAGCTTCGTGGTTCATCTGATGTCATGAGCATGACACCAGACGAAAAGCGACATTAATCGATCGAGACAATATCATATTTTAGGTAGACAACACAGGAAACCCACAATCCGCTTAGGCAAGCCTTAACACACAACTGAAGAGGTATATCAGGTGGAAGTTGTTGCGCAAGCAAAGAGCCAACCACTCGTAACTAACCAAACACCACTCATGGACCTTTACGGTTTACATCCCCGAAGACCGATCAACAATTAGCCACCCGCCTAGCATAAAGCCCAAGCAAGCAACCAAAAGCCAAAACAACCCCCAGAATGCATCGTACGATGTGAAAAACAAAATTAAAAGCTTCGATAAAACTCATCGGCCACTTTTTTTTAATTTCGGTTTATTAGGTTTATTTTATATTAATTATAGTGTTTGGGCCCCCCTAATTCAGACCAAAAGCCGAAATCTGTTCTACAAATCCAGACAATCGCATCATTTTTGAGATTGATGATCTTTGTTTGGTGAAAAAAAATTGGTTTTTTAATGTATAATATTTTCGCCTCCCCTAATTTAGTTGTTCAAGTTCCGCCACTGCATGTCCCTCATGGATGGAGATGAACGCCCCCACTGGGGATTCTCTTATATTTGTGTATTCATTGGGTATCTGTTATCCAGATTTATAGGAATGGGCATCGTCTATGGACATACCAAAGAAACATATTGCCCGGAGCTTTGTACATATTTAATTATTTTAGAAAAAAAAATATATATATAAATGTTTTAAAAACGAACAAACATATAATATATAGGGAATGGTTCAAATACGAACCAACTTTTTATGTGATAACCGTGCTAACCACTATAAAACAATCACATAATTTATAAATTATTTTTTCTTTTAATTGTTAAAATAGTATTTAAGTATCCTGAATAAATATTTTGAACATAAATACGGAAATGATGAGCATTACATATACGTACCAAATAATGTTACATATACGTGACACATAATGTTTACATATATGTAACATTAACATAATGATAATTGTTACATATACGTAACACTATGTTTGAGAGTGGTGTAACGAACCAAAATCCGAGTTTCGTTATAAATAAATAAATAAATATTCTAATAAATATTATGGTGAAAATAATATTTTAGAAATAAGTTGAAACAAGTGAGTTTTAAGTTAGTAATGGGGTTATATTAGTTTTTAAACAATTTTGGAATGAAAATGGGTGAATTGGAAGTGGAAGGGCTAAATGTCTAACATGGCAAAATCTGCCATTAGTGAATCCGGAAATTTTGAATGCATGTTGATAATTAGTGTTAGATTGTTGATAATCTAGCTAAACTAAAGGTAAAGATTGGTGATTAACATCCTAGAACCCTTTGATTTTGATTTTGAGAAATTAGAGTTCATATGGAAAGAATTGGGGGTTTTGAGTTATGATGATAGGATGATGAATTAATGATGGTTAAGTGTTTATATGTTGTTAGACACTTGAAAGAACACCAAATTAACCTAATTATAAAGACTGAATAAAAATTAGTGTTAAGAAAAGGGTAATGAAACTCAAGTAGGTGAGTTTGGGTGGATAGAGAGTGTTTGGTTATGGGTATAACTCAAACGGGGTCAGTTTGGGTTGGAAATAGAAAATTGGGTTGTGAACCCAATTAAAATGTGATTTTGGTGTATGATGGATTACTAAAGCAGATGAATGTGTTTAGGTAATCAAATTGCAAAACGTGAAGTGGAATCGGGACATTCGAATCCACAAGGTAAGTGCTTTTGCACTTACTTAGTAATTGATGATAAATGTTGTGATACGCAATGTTGTATGCAAAATGTGTTAAGTATCATAATGTGTTATGTGGTATGAATATGTATAGAGGTGTATGAATAATGAATGAATGTAGTTATAGTATTAATACTATAATAGATATGTGGATATGGAGTTTTGGTCTAAGTACCATAATGGATATGTGGTTATGAAGTTATGATCTAAGAATCATAATGGAAATGTGATAAGGAAGTTATGGCCTATGTGTCATAATGGAAATGGAATTGTGTTAATCTTGAATTAAAATGAAAAGAATGAAACTTGTATGGTGTTATACAAGTGATTATGTCGCCTAATGGGTAATTGGATGGAAACGGGTCAAAATGGGTGAAAATGGTAACATTTTACCTTGATGTATGTTTTTATCTTCATTACTAATGGTGTTATGTTTATGTGATTTTGTAGGAAAAGCTCCGATGTAGTCCAATTCAAGTCCAAGGCGTTGGCGGATTCTCGTATGTGTAAATGGTTGAACTTGGAATGTAAATTGAAATCCTCGAAAGGGATGTAAATTTGAAACAAGAATTGATGTTTTGGTGTATATTTTGGTGAATGAATATTTGGTCAAAAACCCAAGTGTTTGGGATATTTTTGGTTATGTTAAAATGGTAAAAGATGGAAAATTTGGCTAAGTGTTGGAACTGGGCAAAAATCCAAACTCTCTGTTTGCTGGATGTTTTCAGAAAAAGTTAAAAGAGTAAAAGGATGAGATGTGGAAAAAACAAAACAATCAGAAAAGTAATATCAGAAAAAGTATTGCAGTCTGCAGCGTGAAAAAAAAACAAAAATAAAAAATCAGTAAAAGTAAGGTTTTTAATTTTACTACTGAAACACACTACCTCTCGATCAATCAGAGAGTGACACCTCACTTACTTTTATTATCTTTTTATTATTTAGTTCATATATCTTTCGATCCATTTCTTCTCTAACATTAGATCTCAACCTTTTTCTTTCTTTTTTCCTTTTTTTCTTTCTTACCTGCAACTCAACATCTCATTCTTCAACCCAAAAAGCCAGCATGTGCAAGATCCGACTCAGTGCCGGAATTGCGCCGCATCAGACGCATATTGCGAAGACTGCATCTTGCGAGAATCGTCGCATCAAGCACGCAACATGGAATCGCATCAGGTGCAGCGATGCGCTCTCAACACCGCATCACGCATTATGCGCGCATTTTAAAACCAAGGCTATGGCTGATGAATACTCGGCTCTTTTGAGAAATGGGACATGGTCTTGTTCCACGGGTCTCTAATGCCAATGTGGTTGCTTGTAAGTGGGTATACAAACTCAAACGGGACCAAACTGGGTCTCTAATGCCAATGTGGTTACACGTCACAAAGCGCGGCTGGTCGCTAAAGGCTTTCATCAACAACTAGGTATTGATTATTAGGAGACGTTTAGTCCGATTGTCAAACCCAGGCTTTCATCAACAACCAGGTATTGATTATCAGGAGACGTTTAGTCCGATTGTCAAACCCACTACCATACGGGTTGTACTCTCCCTTGTTGTCACCAAAAAGTGGCCCCTACGACAGCTAGATGTGCAAAATGCCTTTTTTGCACGGTGATCTCAAAGAAACAGTCTATCTACAACAACCGCCGTGTTTCCTTGATCCAAACAAACCGGATCATGTTTGCCTCTTGCATAAGTCCCTTTATGGTCTCAAGCAGGCCCCACAGGCCTGGTTCCAACGGCTTTATTAGCTCTCGGATTCCAAGGGTCCAAAACCGACCTTTCACTTTTTATCTACTCTCCACGGGGCACTCTTTTATACACGTTGGTGTATGTAGACGACATTATCCCGACAGGTAACAACTCTCAAGCCATCGACCAGGTTTTTCACAGCCTATGTACCTCATTTTCTATCCAAGATATGGGTCGGCTCACCTACTTTTTGGGTATTGAAGTTCCCTCCAAAGGTGATGATATGGTACTTTCCCAAAGGAAATACATTAAGGAGCTTCTTCAACGTGCGGGGCTCTCTAATGCCAAACCCGTGCCTTCTCCTATCACTACTACGGCTAACCTGGCTCTCGGTGACAACCCTTTTTCGACAACCCGGTTAAGTACCGTCAGATGGTGGGTGCTCTTCAATATGTCACCCTTTCCCGACCTGATATTACTTTTGCAGTCAACAAGGTCTGCTAGTTTATGCATTAGCCCACTGAAAATCACTGGTCTGCTGTTAAACGGCTTCTCCGTTATCTTCAGGGTACATCTGATCACGGCCTATTACTCAAGCACAACTCTGATTCGCTCCTACATGCCTATACTGTCACACCCCGACCGATGACGGAATCATCGAGGCGGACAATAGAATGATTGTTCATAAGCACATGATCTACTAAGGTTGCATAATTCATTAATAAGATTTAAATACCAAATATCCAAATACAATTCAAGTTACAACACCCTATTCTAGAATATTACACATAATTATTTTACTAGGTCCAAAAGTCTTATGTGTAGCACCTTCAACACAAAGTCACACAATCACATATCTTCACCTGAAACGTAATCCAAAACAAGTGTCAACTACGAGAGTTGGTGAGTTTACATATGTTTGAATAAAAGTTTAATTAAAAACGTTTATACAATTTTTGGTTTGACATGGCAAGATACGGCATAATGTGGAGAATTCACTATGTGTATATCAATTGTAAGCATGTAAGTATAAGCATACAAGTTTAACGTGATAGGCATGAAATCAAGACTATGTGGGTCACACATAGTTTAAAACCACCCTAAAAGTATCCAAAGCATGCAAGTATGTATAAGCACAAAGGTTTAACGTGATAGGCATGGAATCAAGACTATGTGGGTCACACACAGTTTAAAACCACCCTAAAAGTATCCGTAGCATAACAAGTGACCTTGCACAAAAGCACTATAATCTACGCATGTAAACACAAGTTGAATTGTATGTAAGTATGCACGGATTACGTCTCACCCCAAAATGTATAAAAATGTAAATAGGGGGTATGTAACTCACCTTGCAGCAAGGGTTTTACTTCACGCGCGTTGGTGATATTTGTATTGTTGTTATACACGATGAAATCCTATGTAAACGAATATGTATCAATTATATATTCGCGCACGCGTATATTTGTTTAAATATATGTGGATTTGTAAATGGAATAGCCTTTGTGAAACATTATATGTTTTAAAATCGTTGTACAAATTAATTTTTGGAAGACGTTGTATTTTATAAAATTCCAAATTAAATATTTAAACTTCTCAAAAAATATATTTTTAATAACACTTGCATTTTATAAATCCTAAATTACCTATTTTAAATTTCGTGAAAACATTATATTTTAAATAACGCGTATTTTTATTTATTTATAAAAATGTTATTTTATTATTTTCCGAGGGCTTAAATAATTAAATAACTTAGGAAAAATGTCGGTTTTATTATTTTATAAAATCTAACGGGTTTGAATATGTTCAAAAGTTGGGTTAAAAATAAACGGGTCGAGTTAATGGGCTCGAAATAAGTTTTAGTGAGTTAAAATATTTAGAAATAATTAAATGAATTTTAAAACAATTAATTTAAATAAGTAATAATAAGTGGGTTTTAAATTAATTATTTTAATATATATATATAATAGATAAAATAAGATTAAATAGTCAAATGGGTCGGACCGGGTCGGCCCAGACCCGAATCCGGGTTCAGAAAAGGGAAACGGGTCCAGAGGGCTTAAACTGAGAAAAAGGGGGGGGGGGGTGGGCCGGAGGCCACAAGTCTCGAACCCGGGACACTTCATTCACCGCACAAGACACTGACCAGCCGAGCTATAGCCCATCGCTGGTCAGGTATACGTTAATTAAATTATAACTAATTAGAGTATTGTCCACTGGTTCTCGGCAACGACCAAGACTCGTGTCCGGGCAACCTTGTTTGGCCGGGAATCAGTGGGCTACGGTCAAGATGACGATTGGAATTGTTAGCACTAAGATAAACGAAGATTAAGGAACGAAATGTGGTGATAATACCTGAACCGAAGGGGTCTGCGAAGTCAAGAACGAAGCCGAGAGTACCTAGAACTGGAACCAGACCTTGGGGTCGAATTGGAACTCCAATTTAGAGGTGGGGCTTCGGAATGAGGGTACGAGTCTGAGGGTGTTGCCGATTTAGAGAGAGAGAGAGGGCGATATGAGGGAGAATCGAGCTCGAGAAGGACCGGCTATGGTCATTTATACCCGAAGGAAATCCGTATGATGGAACCAGAAATTGTCTCCGCAATTGGGTTCGGACAGGTCATACGAAACTAACGAGGCCGCTTTTAGTCGTGGAGGTACTGTGTGTCGGTCGAATTTCATGGGTTGACTTCGGAGATAAATGGTGCCGCGGGAATTCTGATGATGAAAAAGTAAATTGGTTGGGGGAACGTGGTCGCGTGAGGACGGAGAGTACAATGGCGCAGGTTTTAGGTGTTGAGGGGTAGAGGGACAGGGCTGTCGGGCTCGCCGGAAAAGTTCTTTACCCGCCGGACCATCGGAGGGGGTAACCGGATAAACGAATCGTGAATTGACAGATTTAATCCCTGGAGTTTGGTTTGACTCGAATTAGCCCTTAAAATTAATACGGATGGGCCCTTGTAGTTTGAATTGACCAGAAACAGCCCCTTAGTCGATTTCAGTTTTAAATCCTTCTAGTTTGTTTAATTACAATACAACCCCTGAACTTTTATTTAAATAAATTAATTTAATTTCTTTTAAATCAAATTAATTTAAAAATGTTTTTATAAACTTATTTTATTAAAATACATTATTTTATATAAATCAACTCATTTTTTGTCAAATCATTTTATTTGTTTTCAAAGTCATTTATTTTTATAAAATTTTTAAAATGGTTTTAACTTACAAAAATATATATATATATATATATATATATATAATAATGATAATATAAATGAATAAATAGAACTTTTTATAAATACATAATAACTACTTATTTAATTCAATCGAAACTAAGTAGTTTCGATAGAAGATAATTTCGACAGCTCTATGATCAATCGAAACTAGTAGTTTCGATTGAACATAGTTTCGATACTTCTATGATCAATCGAAACTAGTAGTTTCGATTGAACATAGTTTCGATACTTTACACTACCAAAAATAGTTTCGATCAAATCAGAAATTCCAAGTAAATCTGAACCTACAGTTTACTCAAATAATTTTAAAATATATTATAACTGAAACTTTGAAATGTCACAGTCACCCCATATTGAAGGAATTTCGTCCCGAAATTCGATTTACGAAGGTTACAGAAGCGGGAAAGAGATGACGAAAGACTTAGGATGGAATTACTTCACAAGAGAAAGATTCAGCGGGGAAATATCGTATGATAACGGATGACGATGCTAATTCGAGTCGAGTTTTCAACTAATTGCTCTAATAGTATAGTGCGACTTATGCATACAATTGTTCATACACGCATGAATGTAAACTACATGAAACCATACTTAACAATAGTGGTGCCAATCACCTCGTGACATGGCATTTTCTTTAAAACTCTACCCCACGGGTGTTCATATTTTAAAATTTTGCAAAAACATTTAAAAAAAACGGTCCTCCTCCTAGTACTTATGCATGGTTTATACTCGTTATATCAAGTGGGTTTATGTATAGGGTGTACCAGCGGCTAACCCACCACCCCTTTGATATACCGGGGATTCCCCGTGCATAATTACTAGGATTTAGAACTTCAACAATTTAAGTAAACTTTAACAGATCTAGCAAGTTGTATGACTGGATTTAAACATAATAGGTTTGTTTCACGAAAGTATAGGAATGAGATGAATGGTGATAGCACAGCTGTAATATGCAATCACGGGTTATAGAACTCATAGCAATGGATTTCCCATCCGCTATTTCCATGATATACGAGTTATCAACATTGGTTGGTTGTTTAGCAAATAGTTGGTTAAAAGCAAGAGACACAATTTTTCTATTGACATGAATATTAAATAAAACGGATGTATAAAGATAGTGAACAAAGGAACGTACCGTTGACAGTGTCGTCATTGGCCGGAGCCTCGTTAGCATTTATATTAAATGCTCGTCCACGAGGACCACCTTGATTTTGAAGTCTTGGACATTGGTTTCGAAAGTGGTTTGGGTCTCCACATTCGTAACATGCCCGTCCATAGGTGACAGTGAGAGGCACTGGATGATTGCCTTGAGTAGCTTGATTAACGATAGTGCGAGCACGGCAAGTAGTAACAACGTGTCCGTAGCGTCCACATTTTGTGCATAGACGGCATGTAGCATGCGGGGCATGGTGATACTTGCAAGTAGGGCATTGGGGAAATGAACCTACATAATTTCTCAGAATTTGACCCGCAGAAGTAACTTGGGTCACAGGTACGGCAGGAATGATGGCCGCAAAGTTTTGGGCCTTACGCTTCCTATCATGATGGGAAGATTTGGGTTCTTCATCTTTGTCGGACACGGAAGTAGCAGCTTTGTCGACCACTTTCTTGGTACCCTTCCTAGATAAGGTACCCGCTTTGACGTGGTTGTCAGTCAACACAGCAGACAAACGGATAGCGTCTTCGAGTGTGGAGGGATTACTTCCTAATACGGTGTCTTGGAGCGGCATAGGCAGTCCACCTATGTATTTCTCAATTCCCCGTGCTAAGGGAGTAACCATGTGGGACACGAGCAGACTTAGTTCTTGAAAACGAGTGGTGTATGCCAAATTTTCTCCGCTATCTTGGGTGAGATCCCAAAATTCAGCTTCGAGCTTCCTCATTTCGTTGCGAGGACAGAACTCATCGGTCATAAGTCATTTCATTTCGTCCCAAGACAAGGACATAGCAGATTCATTGCCTCGAGTACGTTTCTCACCGTTCCACCAGGTGAGTGCTCGTTTTTGGAAGACGCTGGCAGCATAACAGACTTTGAGGTTGTCGGGACAATCGCTGTTTAGGAAAGTACTCTCCATACTTTCAAACCATTGAAGAAGGCCAGTAGCACCTTCCGTCCCGAAGAATTTGGTGGGGTTGCAAGAATTGAAATGCTTGAATGTACAGTACGGTGGGTTTGCACCATTCCCTTGTGTATTAGACCCATCACTGTTGTTGTTTGCTTGGATCATTTGGCCTACTAGTTGAGTAAGTAGTGCAGCAAGGTCAGTGTTGGGATTGCTGGAGTTAGCATTAGCTGCGCGACGGGGAGGCATTCTATAAAATACCACGAGAAAAGACAAAATTTTATGAGACTTCAGATAAAATAGGCATGCATGTGCTACAGTTGGTAGACTGTTCACAATAATGCAAGCAGGAACGCGAGATGACACTCATCATGTCGCATGATAATGTATGTAAGTTCTGACTAAAACTGATCACATAATTCATCCAAAATTTATAACACTAAAGGATAGGGGAAATAAGCCATGAAATCTATTCTTGGGAGGATATGATAACATAGATCATTATTCGCGCGATAGGAATGGCCGGGATTCGCATGCACTACAAATTGTTATTACGTGTGCACCCGTAATAATGATTTGTTTTGCATGTTCGTCTAGTTCTTCCTACCTTGCTATAATGTCCCCAAATTTTGAGTTTAAGTTCGGATTGTATCCTTGCGAATACATTGACTTATCAACGTTAAATAATTCCTCAAAGCTTTCAAGGAGACATGCTTTAGCCTATAGGTAAACACTCACTTTAGGAATTCCCAGGAAAGCATACGGGTCCGTTTATTTGGATTTATACGAAATGCTTTCTTAGACAGAAAACCCAATGTACAGGTGTCACCCTTCCAGATTGCACGTGTCCTTTACTGGTTTCAAGAAATTAAGTTGTTGACGAGATTTTTCAATAAACTTGAGGGTCTATGAGTATAAAATGTGTAGGAATGTTGCAATTAATTAGGAAAGAGTATGGGTAAGGATGAGTAGTGTATTTTTTTGCATAAGTTTTGTTGTCAAATGTGTATGTAAAGTATGTATCATGTATTAAAGTGTAACATTTCTGGTTTTTACCGTGTAATCGTTTGAATACAATAAACAAGTATTTCAGTTTCAATTCGTGTACAACAACTATGAGGCCATTACATATACAAACTATTCTATTACAATAACGACTTAAACAAAACACCATTATCTCACAAGCCCCGAGGACCAAAACTGACAAAACTAAAAAACTACAAAACTAGGCAAGCACGGTCGCGCCTAGGACTAGGCACGGTCGCGCCTGCCGACCTAAGCACGGTCGCGCCTAAAGTAGGCACGGTCGCGCTGATGAACCCACTTGACTCTGCAGAAGTCAAATCATACCATACCCGCTGAATTCGCAAAATTTAAAATGGAGAAAAGCCGGTCTTCGCGCGTCAGACCATACTCGACTGAAATTCGTCTGAAACACGCATCAATTGTCGTCCAATTTGCACAATTAATTAATCCCATTCATGTAACATTTCTGATTTTCATCATGTAATCGTTTGATTTCAATAAACAAACACATTTCAGTTTCGATTCGTGTACAAACAAACTACGATGCAGTTACATATACAAACTATTCTATTACAATAACAAATTAAACAAAAACACCATTATCTCACAAGCCCCGAGGACCAAAACTGACAAAACTCAAAAACTACAAAACCAGGCAAGCACGGTCGCGCCTAGGACTAGGCACGGTCGCGCCTGATGACCTAAGCACGGTCGTGCCTAATACAGGCACGGTCGCGCTGCTGAAACCACGTGACTCCGCAGAGTCAGGCAGTGGTCCATACTCGTTGAATCAAATGGCATGAAGGCCGGATTTCACGCGTCCGACCATACCCAACTGTACACCATCTGAAACACGTCTCCAATTTCGTAATCCAATCGACCCATTTCAAATCCACACCTACCCCACTCACGAATTCGTGAGATTTCACATTATAAGGAGAATCCAATGCCTCCTACACCCACATCTACCCTCACTCAGTCTCTCAGAACTCTCACTCGACACTCATACAACTTCTGGAGCCCGATCGATCGCCAAGACGCCCGAAAACGCGACCCGTAGCCGACCGCATTCAATTGCCCAATAATCTCAAGTAAGTAATACTCCAATAGCTTTGTATCATCCTCTACTACGAAAGCCCTATGCCAATTCGTAGTAGAAACACTCAAGTCTGCCCGATTTCTGAACGAAAAGCCGAAACTAAACTTTTAGTCGAACTACCTTTTAAACACGAAATAAATCCAATTAAAACTCATAGATAGCTTCGAAATCATCCACTAAATGAAAGCCCTAAGAATACAGAAACATTTAATATAAGAATCGACGGATTTGGGTCTGGAAAAGACCCGACACGGTCGCGCTCATCCCCGAGCGTGGTCGTGCCTGACCAAGCACAATCGTGCCCCAGGTGTGGCCCGGTCGTGCTTACCGAGCAAACAAGTCTTGATAAAAAACAAACACTAGACGCGGTCGTGCCAGATACGAGCACGGTCGTGCTCTATGTCCAGAACCTATGAAGTACTTTCTGACTCGACCACGGGCGCGCTCAGACCACCACGGTCACGCCCGGCAACGAGCGCGGTCGTGCCCTACTTGAGCACGGTCGTGCTCCTTGACCAGAATCAATTATTTTTCTGTTTTAAAGTCTATTTAACATATTTAGCTAAAAATTTCAAAATGTAATTATAAAAAAATTATTTTTATAAAATCCCAAGACCCGGGAATCATTTATAAACCAAATCCTTGATTTAGGAATTTAAAACGATTAATTCCCGATAGTTCAAAACCGATGAAGTCGTGAGTTTATATAATCATTCTTATAAAACTATTTATACAAATATATATTTTGACTTAAACAAATATTATTTATTTAAATTTACATTTTAAAGAATATATATATCACTACTATTTAAAATGTACTAAATAGATAAATAAAGTTATTTATTTATTTATTTCAAACAAACCCTAAACGTACAAATCCATCTTTCGACATAAAAATAACACAAACAATGACACGCGTTATACATTTATCCATTAGGTCAAACGTAGCGACCTACAACACGCTTGGTATTTTTGTTGATCTGTGCAAACTACACTACCCAACACAAGTGAGTTACATAGCCCCTCTTTTACTCTATTTACAAACTTTTGGGGTGGAACATGCGTTCTATTTACTATGTTTACAAACTACACAATATACAATTCCACCCTCCAATCATGTGTTACAATTTTGAGCTTTGTGCTTGAGTACTAGGTGTGTAGACCAACACGCGGTTTGCTATTCACGTGCAATCATTAACTATTTTATAGCCTACAGTAAACAGTGATAGTTCTATTGAGTCTGACAAACCCACCCAGGTAGGGTGACTGTTACTGCCAACACGCGTTTGTTTTGCATGCTAGTTACAAAGGTTTGATTGTACTATCAGGTCACATGATGGTATCTCTCCATAAATGCCTTAATTGCCATGTTTGTATGAATTGTATGCACACGACACTATATTCTATTACATGACTCGAAAACCTATGTATTCTCACCAACTTTTTAGTTGACTTTGTTTTTAACCATGTTTCAGGTGACAATGTTTGAAGTATTACAAGCTGCTACATATAGGATTTGGACCTAGCAATTAATCTAAACTATTTATATTTTGTAATCGCTACATTTGGTTCTTGTATGGTATGAACTTGCTACGTGTAATGAAAATGAATGTTTAAATTATTCAAACTTTAGCAACCATGAGCTATGAACAGTCTGCACAGCTTCACGCCCCGACGTTTTCCGCCGTCGGTTGGGGTGTGACAGATTGGTATCAGAGCCTTGGTTATAGGGAATTAGGTTATTAGACACCATTGACCTAGACTATAACTTTAGGACACCCAACAATGCCATGCTACATGTTTTATGTGATACGTGCTATTTGCTATATGTCACATGCTTTATGTGTTAGTTATTTAATACTTAAAATGTTTAGACTACATGACTTAATAAGCATACGTAAATAATAAATTAAATAAATCGTATCCATACCCGTATCCTAAGCCGCATATCCTCCTTAACTGCTTCTATGTCATCATCGCCATAACTTGTGGAAAAACTCATACTCGTAGACATTAGTCTATCAAAAAATATTTTTATATACCCGTTAAGGTTTTAGACTCTGTTAATTATTAAAGGACATGTGCAATCTGGAAGGGTGACACCTGTATTCTGGGTTTTCTGTCTAGGAAAGCATTTCATATAAATCCCAATCAACCGAGGGATCCGTATGCTTTCCTGGGAATTCCCGGGATGAGTGTTTACCTATAGGCTAAAGCACGTCTCCTTGAAAATTATATAAGTCTAATTAACCTTAATATGTCATTGTGTTCAAGTAGAAATGTGATTACTTGAAAACAATCCGAACTATGAAATAAATGTGTTATTATTCCTCCTATCCTAAATTTCAACGGATTTTTTTTAAAATTCTCACAACACTTTTGTATCATTCTCTTTTTATAGAATGCCTCCTCGTCGTAGCATCAACCGCAACAACACCGACAACGCCAACAATAGCACCAACACCAATACCGGCAATGCCAACAACAACAATAATACCGACCTTGCTGCTCTCCTCACTCAGCTAGTAACTCAACTAACTCAAGCCAATAACAACAACAATGGGAACGCCAGTGGTAGTGCTAATACTGGTGGTGGCGGTGGTGCCAACCCGCCACAATGTACCTTCAAGCATTTCAACTCTTGCAATCCCCTGAAATTTTATGGTACCGAAGGAGCCACGGGACTCCTTCAATGGTTCGAAAATATTGAGGGCACCTTCCTCAATAGTGACTGTCCGGACAATCTGCGTGTTCGCCATGCCTCTAGTGTCTTTCAAAAACGGGCACTAACCTGGTGGAATGGGGAAAAGAGAACAAGGGGAGTAGAAGTAGCAATGGCTCTGCCATGGGATGAGCTGAAAAGGATCATGACCGAGGAATTCTGTCCTCGAAATGAGATGAAGAAACTGGAAGCGGAAATTTGGGATCTTACCCAAGATAGTGGTGAAAGCTTAGCATACACCAACCGTTTTCACGAACTGAGCATGCTGGTACCTCACATGGTTACGCCTTTGTCTAGGTGTATTGAAAAATATATCGGTGGCCTACCGAGACAAATCCAGGACACTGTTTTGGGAAGAAATCCTGCAAGCCTGGAGGATGCTATTCGTCTGGCTGCTACTCTAACTGATAATCACGTTAAAGCAGGTACTCTTACCAGAAAGGGGGCCAAGAAAGTTTCTGACACCACAACACCTCCTGCTCATGTCAAGGAGGTCAAAGCCGAACCGAACCACAACACGAGGAAGAGGAAAGCTAAGAACTATGCTGTGATCACTCCGGCTGCCCCAATTAATCAAGTTGCACCCTTGGCTCAAAATCCAGCCAAGAAAGCTTATGGAGGTACCTACCCACTCTGCAACAACTGCAACTATCATCAACCGCAAACTGTCCCATGTCGCATTTGCAATCATTGTGGGAAACTTGGCCATACGGCCAATATCTGCCGACAAAAGGCACTTACTACTCAAGCCAACCCGGTTAATCAACCCGGAGCTAATCAAGTGGTTCCAATCAATGCAAATGGACGGGCTTGCTTTGAATGTGGCAACCTGAACCACTTCCGGAACCAATGTCCGAAACTCGTGAACAATAATCAGGGCGGAGCTCGAGGGCGTGCTTTCAACATCAACGCCAATGAAGCTCAAGCCAACGATCATGTGGTCAACGGTATGTTTCTTGTAAATAAACAATTTGCATCTATACTATTTGATACCGGAGCCGATAAGAGTTTTGTGTCACTTAACTTTGAACCTTTACTTGCAAAAACACGATCCAAACTCGAGAAAACCTTCACCGTTGAAGTAGCGGATGGAAACTCCATCACTATTGACTCCATCATTCATGACTGCTCACTAGAACTCAATGGTCACACGTTTCCAGTCAACCTTATACCAATGCCGTTGGGAAGCTTTGACGTCATCATCGGCATGGATTGGTTATCTAAAAACCATGCCGAGGTCATGTGCTTTGAAAAGTACATCCGAGTACCTCTTCCACCGGGAGACATATTGAAAGTCTTTGGCGAGAAACCTTGCAAAGGACTCAAACTAATGTCATGCATAACTGCCCAGAAATACATTCGAAAGAAGTGCATGGTTTTCCTAGCTCATGTGATTCAAAAAGAAGACAAGGAGAGAAGAATAGAAGATATTCCCATCATTCGGGAGTTTCCCGAAGTCTTTCCCGATGACTTACCCGGTCTTCCACCTGTTCGGGAAGTAAAGTTTCGAATCGATCTTATACCCGGAGCAAACCCTGTGGCTAAAGCTCCATACCGGCTTGCACCTTCCGAATTACAAGAACTTGCAAGTCAACTTCAAGAGCTCGCTGACAAAGGTTTCATACGGCCAAGTCATTCACCGTGGGGTGCACCAGTCTTGTTTGTTAAAAAGAAGGATGGTTCATTCCGCATGTGTATTGACTATCGAGAGCTCAACAAGCTTACAATCAAAAACCGCTACCCGTTACCTAGAATTGACGACCTCTTCGATCAACTCCAAGGTTCTACTTGTTTCTCGAAGATTGATCTTCGATCTGGTTATCACCAACTGCGTGTCCGAGAAGAAGATATTCCAAAGACCGCCTTTCGAACAAGATATGGTCATTACGAGTTCACGGTTATGCCTTTTGGGTTGACCAATGCACCTGCTGTCTTTATGGATCTCATGAACCGCATGTGCAAACCATACCTTGACAAATTCGTGATCGTTTTCATCGATGACATCTTGATCTATTCCAAGACTGAGGAAGAACATGAACAGCACCTTAGACTGATTTTGGATCTCCTGAGAACCGAACAATTATACGCCAAGTTCTCCAAATGTGAATTTTGGCTAAAGGAAGTTCAATTTTTGGGTCATGTTGTCAATAAAAAGGGAATACATGTCGACCCTGCCAAGATCGAAGCTGTCAAGAATTGGAGTGCTCCTCAAACCCCTACCGAGGTTCATTCGTTCCTTGGTTTAGCGGGTTATTACCGAAGATTCATTTCCAATTTCTCCAAGATTGCTGTTCCCCTCACCGCCTTGACACATAAAGGTAAACCTTATGAATGGGGGCCGAAACAAGAAGAAGCTTTCCAAACTCTTAAACAGAAGTTATGTGATGCTCCTATTCTGACTCTTCCCGAAGGAAACGATGACCTAGTCGTCTACTGTGATGCCTCTAACCTAGGCCTTGGTTGTGTTCTCATGCAACGAGGCAAGGTAATCGCTTATGCATCGAGACAACTCAAGATCCACGAGAAAAACTATACGACGCACGATTTGGAGTTGGGTGCAGTCATATTTGCCTTGAAAATTTGGAGACATTATCTATATGGCACGAAATGTGTGGTATTTACCGACCACAAAAGCCTCCAACACATCTTCAATCAAAAAGAACTCAACATGAGGCAACGACGTTGGGTTGAACTACTCAACGACTACGATTGCGAGATTCGTTATCATCCCGGCAAGTCTAATGTTGTAGCCGATGCGCTGAGCCGTAAAGAACGCGTCATGCTCCAAAGTGTCAATATTCATTCCGACATTCAAACCCGTATTCTAGCAGCTCAACACGTCTCGATTACCGAGGGCAATATGTATGAGGAAATGTCGTGCGGTGCTGAATCCCAACTAGAAACTAAAAACAATGGCTTGCTTTATTTCTTGGATCGTATTTGGGTTCCCAATCGCAATGATCTCCGGGAATTCCTCATGACTGAAGCACACAAGTCTCGGTATTCTATTCATCCCGGTGCGGATAAAATGTATCACAATCTTCGACCACAATATTGGTGCCCTGGTATGAAGAAAGACATTGCACTCTATGTTGCAAAATGTCTAACCTGCTCTAAAGTCAAAGCAGAACATCAACGTCCTTCCGGTTTACTTGAACAACCGGAAATCCCCGTGTGGAAATGGGAAAATCTAGCCATGGACTTCATTACTAAACTCCCCCGTACTTCAAACGGCTATGATAGCATTTGGGTAATCATTGACCGTCTCACAAAGTCCGCACACTTCCTGCCCATCCGTGAAGACTATCGGGTTGAGAAATTGGCCCGAATCTATATTAACGAAACTGTGAGTCGACACGGTATACCTTTGAACATAATCTCCGACAGAGATGCTCGTTTCACTTCCAGATTTTGGCAATCTCTGCAATAGGCACTTGGCACACGATTGGATTTAAGCACAGCCTACCATCCCCAAACTGATGGCCAGACTGAACGAACAATCCAAACCCTCGAAGACATGCTGAGAGCCTGTGTCATAGACTTTGGTGGCAATTGGGATTCACACTTGACACTTATTGAATTCTCCTACAATAACAGCTACCACACTAGCATCAACATGGCTCCATTCGAAGCTCTTTATGGTCGCAAATGCCGTTCTCCCATCTGTTGGAACGAGATTGGTGAAGCACAAATCACCGGTCCCGAGTTAATTCAGGAAACATCCGACAAAATCCTTCAAATCCGTGACAACATCTGAGTAGCGAGAAGTCGACAAAAGAGCTATGTCGACAAGCGACGAAAACCCTTGGAATTCCAAGTGGGTGACCTTGTGCTTCTCAAAGTATCCCCTTGGAAGGGTGTGATCCGCTTTGGAAAGAAAGGCAAGCTAGCACCTCGTTACGTAGGCCCGTTCAAGATCCTTGAAAGAATCGGGAAAGTGGCTTACAAACTTGAGCTACCTCCAGCACTCAACAATGTTCATCCAACCTTCCACGTGTCCAACCTGAAGAAATGTCTTGCTGATGAGAACCTCCACATACCTCTTGACGACGTGCGCATTGATGAAACGATGCATTTCGTCGAGAAACCAGTGGAAATCATGGATCGTTAAATCAAGCAACTCAAGCGCAGCCGCATCCCTAAAGTCAAAGTCCGTTGATATTCAAAACGCGGTCCTGAGTTTACTTGGGAACGTGAAGACCAAATGAAACTCAAGTATCCTCACCTATTCACCAATTCTGCAACCTCAACTGGTTGAATTTCGGGACGAAATCCCCTCAACAAGGGGAGACAGTAACATTTCTGATTTTCATCATGTAATCGTTTGATTTCAATAAACAAACACATTTCAGTTTCGATTCGTGTACAAACAAACTACGATGCAGTTACATATACAAACTATTCTATTACAATAACAAATTAAACAAAAACACCATTATCTCACAAGCCCCGAGGACCAAAACTGACAAAACTCAAAAACTACAAAACCAGGCAGGCACGGTCGCGCCTAGGACTAGGCACGGTCGCGCCTGATGACCTAAGCACGGTCGTGCCTAATACAGGCACGGTCGCGCTGCTGAAACCACGTGACTCCGCAGAGTCAGGCAGTGGTCCATACTCGTTGAATCAAATGGCATGAAGGCCGGATTTCACGCGTCCGACCATACCCAACTGTACACCATCTGAAACACGTCTCCAATTTCGTAATCCAATCGACCCATTTCAAATCCACACCTACCCCACTCACGAATTCGTGAGATTTCACATTATAAGGAGAATCCAATGCCTCCTACACCCACATCTACCCTCACTCAGTCTCTCAGAACTCTCACTCGACACTCATACAACTTCTGGAGCCCGATCGATCGCCAAGACGCCCGAAAACGCGACCCGTAGCCGACCGCATTCAATTGCCCAATAATCTCAAGTAAGTAATACTCCAATAGCTTTGTATCATCCTCTACTACGAAAGCCCTATGCCAATTCGTAGTAGAAACACTCAAGTCTGCCCGATTTCTGAACGAAAAGCCGAAACTAAACTTTTAGTCGAACTACCTTTTAAACACGAAATAAATCCAATTAAAACTCATAGATAGCTTCGAAATCATCCACTAAATGAAAGCCCTAAGAATACAGAAACATTTAATATAAGAATCGACGGATTTGGGTCTGGAAAAGACCCGACACGGTCGCGCTCATCCCCGAGCGCGGTCGTGCCTGACCAAGCACAATCGTGCCCCAGGTGTGGCCCGGTCGTGCTTACCGAGCAAACAAGTCTTGATCAAAAACAAACACTAGACGCGGTCGTGCCAGATACGAGCACGGTCGTGCTCTATGTCCAGAACCTATGAAGTACTTTCTGACTCGACCACGGGCGCGCTCAGACCACCACGGTCACGCCCGGCAACGAGCGCGGTCGTGCCCTACTTGAGCACGGTCGTGCTCCTTGACCAGAATCAATTATTTTTCTGTTTTAAAGTCTATTTAACATATTTAGCTAAAAATTTCAAAATGTAATTATAAAAAATTATTTTATAAAATCCCAAGACCCGGGAATCATTTATAAACCAAATCCTTGATTTAGGAATTTAAAACGATTAATTCCCGATAGTTCAAAACCGATGAAGTCGTGAGTTTATATAATCATTCTTATAAAACTATTTATACAAATATATATTTTGACTTAAACAAATGTTATTTATTTAAATTTATATTTAAATAAATATAAATATATATCAGTTATTTAAATTTACATTTTAAAGAATATATATATCACTACTATTTAAAATGTACTAAATAGATAAATAAAGTTATTTATTTATTTATTTCAAACAAACCCTAAACGTACAAATCCATCTTTCGACATAAAAATAACACAAACAATGACACGCGTTATACATTTATCCATTAGGTCAAACGTAGCGACCTACAACACGCTTGGTATTTTTGTTGATCTGTGCAAACTACACTACCCAACACAAGTGAGTTACATAGCCCCTCTTTTACTCTATTTACAAACTTTTGGGGTGGAACATGCGTTCTATTTACTATGTTTACAAACTACACAATATACAATTCCACCCTCCAATCATGTGTTACAATTTTGAGCTTTGTGCTTGAGTACTAGGTGTGTAGACCAACACGCAGTTTGCTATTCACGTGCAATCATTAACTATTTTATAGCCTACAGTAAACAGTGATAGTTCTATTGAGTCTGACAAACCCACCCAGGTAGGGTGACTGTTACTGCCAACACGCGTTTGTTTTGCATGCTAGTTACAAAGGTTTGATTGTACTATCAGGTCACATGATGGTATCTCTCCATAAATGCCTTAATTGCCATGTTTGTATGAATTGTATGCACACGACACTATATTCTATTACATGACTCGAAAACCTATGTATTCTCACCAACTTTTTAGTTGACTTTGTTTTTAACCATGTTTCAGGTGACAATGTTTGAAGTATTACAAGCTGCTACATATAGGATTTGGACCTAGTAATTAATCTAAACTATTTATATTTTGTAATCGCTACATTTGGTTCTTGTATGGTATGAACTTGCTACGTGTAATGAAAATGAATGTTTAAATTATTCAAACTTTAGCAACCATGAGCTATGAACAGTCTGCACAGCTTCACGCCCCGACGTTTTCCGCCGTCGGTTGGGGTGTGACAATTCACACCACAACCGAGTCTCTCAAATTCGTCGATATAGAGCCAGTTGCACGCTTCCTACACCCTCATATACACCCACTCAATCTCTCAGAACTCTCACTCGACGCTCACAACACCTCTGTCGTCCGATTGATCGCCAAGAGACGAAGTCGCTCGACCCGTAGCCGACCGCATTCGATTGCCCACTTTCAGCAAGTAAGTAACACGTCTTCAGTTTTGTATCTACCTCTACTACGAAAGCCCTATATCAATTCGTAGTAGAAACACTCAAATCGATCCGATTTTGAACCAAAAAGCCGAAACATAAATTTTACTCGAACTACACTCTAGACAAGATATAAATACAATTAAACTATGTAGAAACATTCGTAATCATCCACTAAGTGAAATCCCTAAGAATCCAGAAGCTATTAATATAAGAATCGATCGAATTGTGTCTGAAAAAGGCCCGACACGGTCGCGCTCATCCCTGAGCGCGGTCGTGCCTGACCAAGCACAATCGTGCCCCAGGTGTGGCCCGGTCGTGCTCACCGAGCAAACAAGTCTTGATCAAAAACAAACACTAGACGCGGTCGTGCCAGATACGAGCACGGTCGTGCTCCATGTCCAGAACCTCTGTAGTGCCTTCTGACTCGACCACGGGCGCGCTCAGACCACCACGGTCACGCCCGACAACGAGCGCGGTCGTGCCCTACTTGAGCACGGTCGTGCTCCTTGACCAGAAATCAATTATTTTTCTGTTTTAAAGTCTATTTAACATATTTTAGCTAAAAATTTCAAAATGTAATTATAAAAAATTATTTTATAAAATCCCAAGACCCGGGAATCATTTATAAACCAAATCCTTGATTTAGAAATTTAAAACGATTAATTCCCGATAGTCCAAAACCGATGAAATCGTGAGTTTATATAATCATTTTTATAAAACCATTTATACAAATATATATTTTGACTTAAACAAATATTATTTATTTAAATTTATATTTAAATAAATATAAATATATATCAGTTATTTAAATTTACATTTTAAAGAATATATATATCACTACTATTTAAAATGTACTAAATAGATAAATAAAATTATTTATTTATTTATTTCAAACAAACCCTAAACGTACAAATCCATTTTCGACATAAAAATAACACAAACAATGACACGCGTTATACATTTATCCAATAGGTCAAACGTAGCGACCTACAACACGCTTGGTATTTTTGTTGATCTGTGCAAACTACACTACCCAACACAAGTGAGTTTTACATAGCCCCTTTTCCTTTTACACATATTTTGGGGTGAAACATGTTCCTTCAACAACTCGCTATTTACAACTACGTGCGTACAATTCTACCATATGGTCATATGTGTTTATTTATGCTTTGTGCCTGAATACTAACTGTTAAGGCTACATACACATGACATACTCGTGCAATTATACAACACATACACAGGACATACTCGTGCAATTATACAATACATACACATGACATACTCGTGCAATTATACTACACATACAACGGGATAGCATGTGTTGCTATGCCCTTCATTGGGCTAACATTGGTATGTTATGCCCTCCATTGGGCCAACATTGGTATGTTGTGCCCTTCATTTGGTTAACATTTGTATGTTATTCAATTACAAGGTTACATCTGTGCAACTAGCTTAACTTAGATTCTCCATAAATGCTTCTTAAACCATGTATCATACGAATTGTACACAAAACATTTGAACTTTACTTGTGGTGTCAAAACCTATGTATGCTCACCAACTATTTATAGTTGACACTCTCGTTTTAAACATGTTTCAGGTACTAAGCTTTGAGCTCATATCCAAGATGCTACACATAGGAACTGGACCTAGTATCTAAATTGATAAAGAAATTTTGTATTTTGACTCTTGAAAACATTCTACTTGATTACTTGAACTATGAAATGGAATTGGTTATTTAATATATTACAACTTTAGTCAACCATGAGCTTATGAACAGTCTGCACGCTTCACGCCCCGACGTTTCCGCCGCCGGTTGGGGTGTGACATAAAGCCTTGTATGTATGTGTATAAGTCTCATGTACCAAACTTGGGAAAATTCAAATAATACCTAACTACAAATAATTCACATAGCAATTAATCATTTAGCACATAACACATAAAAGGGAGTCATCGGGTTATAGTCTAGGTCATTGTGTCTAATAACCTAATTCCCTATAACCATGGCTCTGATACCAATCTGTCACACCCCGATCGATGGCGAAATCATCGAGGCGGACAATAGAATGATTGTTCATAAGCACATGATCTACTAAGGTTGCATAATTCATTAATAAGATTTAAATACCAAATATCCAAATACAATTCAAGTTACAACACCCTATTCTAGAATATTACACATAATTATTTTACTAGGTCCAAAAGTCTTATGTGTAGCACCTTCAACACAAAGTCACACAATCACATATCTTCACCTGAAACGTAATCCAAAACAAGTGTCAACTACGAGAGTTGGTGAGTTTACATATGTTTGAATAAAAGTTTAATTAAAAACGTTTATACAATTCTTGGTTTGACATGGCAAGATACGGCATAATGTGGAGAATTCACTATGTGTATATCAATTGTAAGCATGTAAGTATAAGCATACAAGTTTAACGTGATAGGCATGGAATCAAGACTATGTGGGTCACACATAGTTTAAAACCACCCTAAAAGTATCCAAAGCATGCAAGTATGTATAAGCACAAAGGTTTAACGTGATAGGCATGGAATCAAGACTATGTGGGTCACACACAGTTTAAAACCACCCTAAAAGTATACGTAGCATAACAAGTGACCTTGCACAAAAGCACTATAATCTACGCATGTAAACACAAGTTGAATTGTATGTAAGTATGCACGGATTACGTCTCACCCCAAAATGTATAAAAATGTAAATAGGGGGTATGTAACTCACCTTGCAGCAAGGGTTTTACTTCACGCGCGTTGGTGATATTTGTATTGTTGTTATACACGATGAAATCCTATGTAAACGAATATGTATCAATTATATATTCGCGCACGCGTATATTTGTGTTAAATATATGTGGATTTGTAAATGGAATAGCCTTTGTGAAAAATTATATGTTTTAAAATCGTTGTACAAATTAATTTTTGGAAGACGTTGTATTTTTATAAAATTCCAAATTAAATATTTAAACTTCTCAAAAAATATATTTTTAATAATACTTGCATTTTATAAATCCTAAATTACCTATTTTAAATTTCGTGAAAACATTATATTTTAAATAACGCGTATTTTTATTTATTTATAAAAATGTTATTTTATTATTTTTCGAGGGCTTATATAATTAAATAACTTAGGAAAAATGTCGGTTTTATTATTTTATAAAATCTAACGGGTTTGAATATGTTCAAAAGTTGGGTTAAAAATAAACGGGTCGAGTTAATGGGCTCGAAATAATTTTTAGTGAGTTAAAATATTTAGAAATAATTAAATGGATTTTAAAACAATTAATTTAAATAAGTAATAATAAGTGAGTTTTAAATTAGTTATTTTAATATATATATAATAGATAAAATAAGATTAAATAGTCAAATGGGTCGGACCGGGTCGGCCCAGACCCGAATCCGGGTTCAGAAAAGGGAAACGGGTCCAGAGGGCTTAAACTGAGAAAAGGGGGGGTGGGCTGGAGGCCACAAGTCTCGAACCCGGGACACTTCATTCACCGCACAAGACACTGACCAGCCGGGCTATAGCCCATCGCTGGTCAGGTATACGTTAATTAAATTATAACTAATTAGAGTATTGTCCACTGGTTCTCGGCAACGACCAGGACTCGTGTCCGAGCAACCTGTTTGGCTGGGAATCAGTGGGCTACGGTCAAGATGACGATTGGAATTGTTAGCACTAAGATAAAACGAAGATTAAGGAACGAAATGTGGTGATAATACCTGAACCAAAGGGGTCTGCGAAGTCGAGAACGAAGCCGAGAGTACCCAGAACTGGAACCAGACCTTGGGGTCGAATTGGAACTCCAATTTAGAGGTGGGGCTTCGGAATGAGGGTACGAGTCTGAGGGTGTTGCCGATTTAGAGAGAGGGCGATATGAGGGAGAATCGAGCTCGAGAAGGACCGGCTATGGTCATTTATACCCGAAGGAAATCCGTATGATGGAACCAGAAATTGTCTCCGCAATTGGGTTCGGACAGGTCATACGAAACTAACGAGGCCGCTTTTAGTCGTGGAGGTACTGTGTGTCGGTCGAATTTCATGGGTTGACTTCGGAGATAAATGGTGCCGCGGGAATTCTGATGATGAAAAAGTAAATTGGTCGGAGGAACGTGGTCGCGTGAGGACGGCGAGTACAATGGCGCAGGTTTTAGGTGTTGAGGGGTAGAGGGACAGGGCTGTCGGGCTCGCCGGAAAAGTTCTTTACCCGCCGGACCATCGGAGGGGTGACCGGATAAACGAATCGTGAATTGACAGATTTAGTCCCTGGAGTTTGGTTTGACTCGAATTAGCCCTTAAAATTAATACGGATGGGCCCTTATAGTTTGAATTGACCAGAAACAGCCCCTTAGTTGATTTCAGTTTTAAATCCTTCTAGTTTGTTTAATTACAATACAACCCTTGAACTTTTATTTAAATAAATTAATTTAATTTCTTTTAAATCAAATTAATTTAAAAATGTTTTTATAAACTTATTTTATTAAAATACATTATTTTATATAAATCAACTCATTTTTTGTCAAATCATTTTATTTGTTTTCAAAGTCATTTATTTTTATAAAATTTTTAAAATGGTTTTAACTTAAAATATATATATATATATATATATATAATGATAATATAAATGAATAAATAGAACTTTTTATAAATACATAATAACTACTTATTTAATTCAATCGAAACTAAGTAGTTTCGATAGAAGATAATTTCGACAGCTCTATGATCAATCGAAACTAGTAGTTTCGATTGAACATAGTTTCGATACTTTACACTACCAAAAATAGTTTCGATCAAATCAGAAATTTCAAGTAAATCTGAACCTACATTTTACTCAAATAATTTTAAAATATATTATAACTGAAACTTTGAAATGTCACATATACTGATGCGGCTTATAATTCTTTGAGTGCTTTTTCGGATGCGGACTGGGCTCTGATGACCGCCGATCCACCGGGGGATTTGCAATCTACTTAGGTGACAATCTCATTTCATGGTCTCCGTCTGCTCGTAAACAATGGACCGTCTATCGGTCATCAACAGAATCCGAATACAAGGCCTTAGCTGATACGGTTGCAGAACTCACCTGGCTTGAAGCACTCCTGCGCGAACTTCATGTTCCCTTGACTTCTGTTCCCACACTATGGTGTGATATTCTAGGCACTACATACTTATCAACAAATCCTATGTTCCATGCGCGTACAAAACATGTAGAAGTTGATTTTCACTTTGTCAGAGAAAAGGTTGCTCAAGGGAAACTTTATGGTCAGTTTATCTCTACCAACGATCAGATTGCGGATGTGTTCACCAAACCTCTACCTTCACAACGGTTTCTCTTTCTATGGTCCAAGCTACAAGTCGATTCCCGGCCTTAGCTTGCGGGGGAATATTAGACAGTTTAGTTATTAGTTTATATTAGAGGGTTCTATGTGTAATTATGCTTTCTATATAATCCCTTGTAGTCATCATTAGTAAATACAATACACAATACAATTACCAAGTTTATCTTCAAACATCATCATCAAACAATATATTATGCAACATTAGATGTTACAGTTTCAACCAATTTATGTATAAAATATAAATTAATTATGTTCTCTCTCTATTGGGTGAAACCGGTCAAACTAAAAGATTTAAGTAAAAAGGGTTAAGAGTCAAAAAGTCATTTAAAATGATTTCAAATACATAAAACCTTCAAAATTGCTTTATTAAAAGAAGTTAATGTATTATTGTAAGAATATAGTTTTTGTGGTCATATTTAACACATTAAATTATATATGAAATTTAGAAAAAAAGGATGCACAGTGTTTTCTTGTTGGCTCAACTGAACCCATTTTGACCAAGCAATAAGTATTCGTTTTTTACCCAAACCTATATTTACTTGCTACCCAATCCCTCCTTTTTGCCACATCAGCATATTGCAATCTGACTTGTTCTATCTACAGTCTCTCAGAGGACCTAGAGGTGGCATGATATTCTTCAAGAAAGACCCTGTTTTGGGAGTCGAATTAGAATCTGCCATCAATAATGCTGTTTTCCCAGGTTTACAGGTAAGTTCCAGATTACCTTTTTATTAATTGTGACTAGGGGCAGGGTGGTATTTTGTTAACCTTTTCTGTATGCTTTAATAAAAAAACAGGGTGGTCCACATAACCATACAATAGGAGGACTGCTTGAAGCATGCTCAGTCTCCAGAATTCATAACTTACCAGAACCAGGTTCTGTTAGCATCACGATTTACGATATATATTGCTTCACTACAGGCCGATAGTGGACCAAGATTGATTCACCTGTTCACTGTTTCGGTTTTTTCTCATATGTCTTTTACTCTCTCTTCCATGCAGGTGCTAGGGTTGAGAAAATTCTTGACCTGGCTTCCATAACCTTGAACAAGAACTATGTACCAGGTATAACTTAGTTTCTTTTTTCATTTGCTCGCCTATTTGATCTCAATTAGAAAAACGGAGCCAACAAGGGTTTAAATTCTTGTATGGTACAAAGCGTCCTCATTAGAGATCACAAACTGGGTAACACGGGTTTGGGTTGAAACATGTATATTTTTAGCACAGGTTGTGTAGTCCCGCAACCACTTTTTTTTAATCAATTTATATACTTTCTTATAAACATGAATGCGTTACATATGATTACACAAGTTATACAGTTTGTACAACATATGACCCTTTTGGCCCTTGGTTGTTAAGATCTCAATCTTGGTCTTAAGATCTTACGATCTTACGATCTTATCATTATCAACAAAAACTTGTTGATCCTGCATATGATATCTACAAGCATAGGATATTGCACAAAATACAGATCTTGACTATAGGATCATAAGATCTAGATCCAATATCATGATCTTGCTTGGCTTGAATTAGTGAATTAACATTTTAGTAGGCCATCTTGTCCTCATACTCATAGTTTAAAAAAACGGTTGAGGCGTGCGCCTCGTGGCGAGGCGGTAAGAAAACGAGTATGAGGCGACGCCTAGGGGACATTTTTGTATGTACGCCTTAAAGGGTCGAGGCGTTCAAAAAAACGTTAAAGGCGTACGCCTCTTGCTGTTTTAGGGTTTAGATGATGAAATTAGTTAGGAAAGTTCTATATTTACAAGACATATAATTTTTATATGTTGTTTTAGACTTTCTATGATGAAATTAGTAAGGAAAGTTTTATATTTATAAGATATATATTTAATTTTTAATTCCGCCTTGAGCTTACGCCTCGGTTTGCGCGATTCTGTTCTTTTAAACCTTGCTCATGCTCGGTTCGCGCGATTCCGTTCTTTTAAACCTTGCTCATACTCGCACTATCTTGGTTTGAATGTCATAGGGGTGCAGCTGACACGTGAGGTCAAATTGGTAAATAATTACGTGTTTTTATACATTTTCTGAATCGTTTACCTATATAAATATAACCCGAATAAATTGGTAAATGGGTTTAAATTGTATTTAGCTTAGTTAGTGTTAAAATTTTAAAGAGTTTTTAAGCAAAAATATGTATCTGAAATTATTATAATTATGTGAGTTTTTTCCGAAAATTAACGATGCTTTTCGGATGTGCATATTGAAATAGATTCTTATAATAACCGGATATTAAGGATTGTAATAGGAATGAGTCAATTTTTTATTTTTTGGTTGGTAATCTCAGTTTTAATAAACTAATGTTTCATACCCACTATCATATTCCGTTGGGTTTATGAGTTTACTAATAAACTAATCTCAGTTTTTTTTTTGGGTTAAAATTTCTATTGGGATGTCCATTGCTCGAACTTGATCACAAAGTATCTTAAAATCAACTTAAAATACTTGTCATTTCTAGTAATTTTAATAGTTTTAAGTTTAACAAATTTAAAATACTTTCTAATTAGTTTGAGATTATATAATATATTTATTTTCAATGTGGGTAAACAGATTCGAGTAATCGCGTTGAGACACCTAATACCATATTTGGTCTAAATTCATAGAAGACACCAAATTACATACCATTATCGTACAAAATACCCGACCCGGATGTTTCGGGCTTGATTTCTTTTGTTATTCCTAATAATAATATAACTTGATTAAAGTAAATATAGTTAATTAATTCTTAAATTCTAGTTATATATAATCAGGGGAGAACTCACATGTTCTCCAGCGGGGGCGAGGCACCCGTTGGAATTAATCTGAGTAATAGAAAATTTTCGGTTTCTTTAAGTAGGCACCTTTGCAAATACTCGAGAGGCACATGTGACCTCGACAAACAGAAAAAGAGGAGGGAAACCGAAGATTTTGGTAGTTTTTCGTGAGAAGCTTTAATGGAGAACACAAGTTTTGTGAAGAAGATGAAGATGAAAGAGATAAATGAGGGAGAAGATGTTGAAAAAGGAAAGGAAAACAAATTTGTAAGGGAGTTAATTTCATTTTTTAACATTAAAAGTTTCACAAACCCCCTTTTTGATTGATCAAAATTTATAAAGTAAAACTTTATGTTTGATTTGAATTTCTAATAACCCTGAATTATTAAATTAGGTATTTAGAGAATTTGTTTTAATAGTTTTATTGTGATTAGGAAGTGTCTCAATTCTCAAGTGTTGGAAGTAAGAGGAATTTTAGAAGTTTAACGTGAACTTTTTTATCGCTTTTGGAAATTACTAAAATTAACACTAAATCTAAGAAGTTGGAACAATGTAACTAAATTTAATTATATATTTAATGAAAAACAAGCAAAAAGAGTCGAGATTAACATTTTCTTTTTAGTAATTAGCCGAATAAATTATCATTATTTGGCTCATTATGACCGTCCATTTTTGACATATTTGACCCATTTTGACCGTTTGTTTCCGAATAAATTATTAATTGGCCATTATCACCGTCCATTTTTGGCATATTTGACCCGTTTTATTTTTGACATATTTGACCCGTTTTGACTGATCCATTTTTTACACCCGCGGATAAAAAATTCTGATCCGCCACTTTATATAATTCTTTTTTCAAAATAAATCACTTTTCAAGTAAGAAAATTGTTAAGAGCGGCTACGTGCCCTTTTTGTTTCCGGTTAATTTCGGCCTTCTCTAGCGCTAAAAATCTTAAACCCTAAACCCTCGTAAGTCTCTCGAAGGGTCACCGTCGCCATGGCTTCGGTGGCGATAATCCGAAGAAACCACCTCCTCTCTTCTATACTCCATGTAATCCGATGCCGAAGCTTATGTTCTCGTCGTACTATTACCACCTGCCGCCATAGCCTTTCGGCGTCAATTTCCACTTCTCCGGCGGATACTGAAATTCCGGTTTCCAGAACTAAAGTCCTTGAAACTTTCAGAGAAGAATTCGAAATCGGGTCACGCCTAATCACGTTAGAAACAGGGAAGATCGCTCGGTTCGCCAATGGTGCGGTTGTATTAGGCATGGAGGATACTAACGTTCTATCCACAGTTTGCTCAGCTAAAGGCGACGGTGTTCGCGATTTCTTGCCTCTTACTGTACGTATGTCCCTGCAATACCGTTTAGTTTGTGTTCACATTTTGAACTGTTACACAGAATTTGTTTTTTTTTGAACGGCGAACTTCGATTGTTGTGACGTCTATGTTGTCTTAACCGGGCCCACTTGGTGTTAGAGTTGGAGAGCATCCAAGGAAAAATCCCACCCAATACGGTCCCTTCCGGGTTTGAGGGAGAGCCGAGGAGCTAGCCTAAGAGCTAGGCCTCATTTGCATGTCACATAAACTAACGGGGAGGGCAGAGATCGAACCTGGGTCACAAGGAACACCAGGTCTCTCCTTACCACTCCACCACCAGCTCATTGGCACACAGAATTTGTTTAATCTGGAAATTCAACATTGACTAGAAAACAATTAACAAATACAGAATGATAGGACCTCAAATCTCTTTAATTCCTCTCTATATGCTACAGTATTATTGTTATGTATGGTTCATAAACTGTATACTTGAGCCATACATGGATCACTATGATAAAAGTCAAGCTGGAAGCATGAATGGAGAATTGGATCTTTCCTTTTTTGTTTCATATAAGCAGTATTATATATTAATACATTATGAGTCTTTCATTTGATGATGTTTGTTTGTTCAGGTCGATTATCAAGAGAAACAGTTTGCTCAAGGAGTAATTCCAGGTACATATATGAGAAGGGAGGGTGCTCCAAAAGAGCGAGAACTTTTATGTGGGCGGCTCATTGATCGGCCTATTCGGCCGCTTTTCCCAGCTGGATTTTACCATGAGGTTCAGGTATGTGATATAAGTTACAATAGCTTATTAGTTGTTTCTTTTGCAGTTTTTTTCCCTGTTTGCTGCTTTTGATTGTACATTCTTCTTACAGTTGTAGGTGTTTGTTATAGGTGATGGCTAGTGTGCTTTCTTCAGATGGGAAACAGGATCCAGATGTAATGGCAGCTAACGCCACCTCTGCTGCTCTTATGTTATCAGATATACCATGGGGTGGTCCCATTGGAATGATACGTGTAGGAAGGATTGATGGGCATCTTGTTTTAAATCCAAGCATGGATGAGGTAGTAATCTTTGTTGTTGTAAATCCACTATCTACATATCCATGTGTGTACCTTGCTGATGTTTATAGCTCAACCTTAAAATTAGTGTAGGTATGTCATAGTGTCATTCAATTGTCATAACTAGTGCATATGAGTGTGCAAGAATTTAGAATGAAAAGAGCCCTGTCATTGTCTCATTAATGATATCAGGACTTAAAAAATCTAACCCTATTTCTTGAAGTTCACATCTTTAAACTATCTTGTGATCGCATCTTTCAATGCATTGAATTGGCTTAAAATTCCTGTATATCTTATATGCATTTTTATATTTTAATCTAATTTATATAGACCTGGGGACTACTGATCATATCACGGAGTAGATTTATATTATCTTACACAATCTGCTATAATCTCATTTATTTTTGATGGATCAACACAGCTTAATCTGAGTGATCTCAACCTTGTATATGCTTGCACAAGGGATAAAACTATGATGATAGATGTGCAAGCACATGAGATTTCTGAGAAAGACCTTGAAGCTGCATTTAGGTTTGCTCATCCTGAGGTAAGTCGAAAAGGTTGACCATTAGTTTCACAAGAACCCTAATAAAACATTTGTTAGAATATAAATGAGTCATTTTTTTATTGTTCAGGCAGTTAAGTTCATAGAGCCTCAGTTGAAACTGGCTGCCAGAGCAGGGAAACAAAAGAAGGAATATAAACTGTCATTGGTGTCAGAAAGAACAATGGACAAAATCCGTAATTTGACTGAGAAACCTATTGAAGCGATTTTTACTGATCCTTCCTATGGAAAGGTATGATTATTATATAAAATACTGTGTCCTTTTATCAAATGCATTCATTATTCTGATAGAAATCTCGTATTTAAACCTAGCTGATTTGGCTTTAGTTTCGGGAGAAATTTGGTGTGGTAGGCCATGTGTTTTTATAAACGCCTTGATACTTGCTGCAAGCAGATATGACTTATGCTTATTTTTATTTTTCATTATATTGCTTGTAGTTTGAACGTGGAGAAGCTTTAGATAAAATTGGACAAGATGTGAAAGGTATATTAGAGGAAGAGGGTGATGAAGAAAGCTTGAAAGTTCTATCGAAGACGGTTGATACAGTGAGAAAACTGGTGTGTTAAAAAAATATGGTTTTCCAACTATTATTTTTGGAATTTATATTTTTATTGGGGTAAAATCTTGGTTTCATGTAAAGGGTTTGAATATCCTAAAAAGGTAATTTCATCAGGTTGTACGCAGGAGGATACTTAATGAAGGATTTAGGCTTGATGGAAGGTGTCTTGATGAGGTTAGGCCTTTGTATTGTGAGGCTGGTAACTTGCCTGGATTACATGGATCAGCTCTCTTTTCGCGTGGGGATACTCAGGTTATTATTAAATAACAAGTAACATATTATGATCCTTGACTTCATATGTTACAAAATTTAATGATTTTATTCAGGTTTTATGTACTGTTACTCTTGGGGCACCAGGGGATGCTCAACGTTTGGATTCTATTGTAGGCCCTCCAACCAAACGATTTATGCTTCATTATAGTTTTCCACCTTACTGTATTAATGAAGTTGGGAAACGAACTGGCCTGAACCGCCGCGAAGTTGGACATGGTGACCCGATCTTTTCATTATTTTTTGTTATTATGAAAATGTCTCTTTTTGTGTATTTAAAATTGCTATGCTTGGTATGCATCTAGGTTGTCATTGGGATGATTTTTTTATGAAGATAATATTAAAAAAATAAATATTTTTGCTGCTGCCCGTATGTAGTGGCAAGAATGCAGACTACTAATTTCTTGTTTATTTCATTTGAACTAGATATATTATGGTTATTTCCTTTTTAGGCACTCTTGCTGAGAAAGCTCTTACTGCTGTATTACCTCCTGAACTTGATTTTCCATATACTGTGCGAATTAATTCTGAAGTCATGGGCTCTGACGGTTCAACATCAATGGCAACTGTTTGTGGAGGTATGTTAACCTGCTATGATAGTCAATTTTTTTTTGTTATTTTCTTAAATTCTTGTGAATTTTCATTTCACTTTGTTTTTCCATTTCATGTTGTTAGGCATGATTGTTTGTTTGTTTGTTATGTTGTTAGGCATGATTGGATTTTCCCTTTTCTCTTTATTAATGTAGGGAGTATGGCTTTAATGGATGCTGGTATCCCTTTAAAAGATCATGTTGCTGGTCTGTCAGTAGGCCTTGTTACCGAGGTTGATTCATCAACTGGCACTGTTGACCAGTACCGTATACTAACTGATATTTTGGTGAGCATTTTATATACAGTATCTTTTTCCATTGACTGAATTTTGTATTCTCTGTAAGGCTCGATGCAACACTTCTATTAAATTAGTGTAAAAAATTAGAATTGATTGTGTGAATGGGCAATTTTATCCTTGACCTCTTTATAACAATTAGTGTTAATCCTTGTTCATGTTCAGGGTCTGGAAGATCATCTTGGGGACATAGATTTTAAAATAGCAGGAACACGAAATGGAATTACAGCAATTCAATTGGATATAAAACCTGCTGGAATTCCTCTTGACATCATTTGTGAGTCACTGGAACCTGCATATAAAGGTCGACTTCAAATACTTGAACATATGGAGAGAGAAATTAATTCAGCACGTACTCAGGATGGAAGAAATTCTCCTCGATTAGGTGGGACCCCACTTTATTTATTAATTATTACAAGTTATTTTGCAGTATATCAACTAATTATACATTTCTTGCAGTTACCTTAAAATATAGCAACGATGATCTACGCCGCCTTATTGGACCACTTGGTGCCTTGAAGATGAAAATTGAAGAAGAGACAGGTCCGTGTTACAGTGTTAGCTTGACAAGCTTAATGGATATATTTTAATGCAAATAGTTACTTATAGTAGTTATTTAGTTTATACATAAATTGCAAGTTGTTTAGTTTTTTTATTTTTTGTTTTATTTGTCCTAGATTCACTATGATTTTTTGCTTTAACAATTGCTATGTTTGTTTCTCCAGGTGCTCGGATGTCTGTGAGTGATGGAACACTAACTATAATTGCTAAGAATCAATCTGTAATGGAAAAAGTGCAAGAAAAGGTATTTCACATTCTTTCCCCATTTTGTGCATACAGTCACAGATTTCTTGCATCATGTCACTCTTTTAAACCCATAGCAACTTGTTTGGAATAAAAGGTTTATTCTCATTTAAGATTTAAATCTGTAAAAAAAATTTGAAAGCTGAAATGAGATTTACGACCCGGCTGAACTTCTATCATATTTTTGGTGTAAAATTTTTCATATGACACTGTGTATAGGCAAGATAGGGCCACCGTCATGATGAAATTGTTGGTAGAACTCTAGCAATTTCACATACATGAGTGCTTTCTCTTCCGTAAGAAGATAATAAGCTAATGCTTTGAGTATAAAATCTTTTAATTTCTCTATTCTAAAATAAATGCAACTTTTGACTTGTGACATAATATGATAGTTTGACGTTGACCAAATATCTAAAATGCCCATGAACAAAGACAAAGTAGAGGAATTTTGTGGAACAAAATCAATGCGGTAAACATATTGTAATGCTTACAAAAGGATAAATGCGTAATATTGACATATGTTGCATTTACTTTGGGACAAACTAAAATGGAGATTGTTGCATTCCTTATGATCCATGTTTTGTTTCTACCATTAATACTCAGGTTGATTTAATAATCGGGAGAGCAATTGAAGTGGGAGGTGTTTATAAAGGCATTGTAACATCAATAAAAGAATATGGGGCTTTTGTGGAGTTCAATGGTGGCCAACATGGCCTCTTACATGTTTCTGAATTGTCACATGAACCGGTTAGTGACATCGTCTAAATTAGAGAGTTTTTTTCTGTTTATTTGTTTCTGATTGTTCAATCACTTGGTGCCAACATGGTATATTTTTCCTCTGGACTTTGCCAATCTTTTGTCTTGTAGCAACACATATTAGAGGTTGCAAAATAGACTGATTGGCTTGACCCTAAATTTTTATATTGTAAGAAAATAAATAGTGTGTCAAGAATGATTAAAAGTTTATACTTTTCAGTAATAATTAATATCTTGAATAAAATAGTTGGGACGGGGATTTATGCAAAATATACTTTAGGTGACTTTCGACCCATTTCCTTTAAGCAGTTCTTTTCAATGAATAATAGTGTATCTCCATAATAGTGTCATATGAAACTTTTATAATCTAATATTTTGAATAAATATCTATGAGGTTTTATGGATTAAAATACATTTTGGGTTATTTTTGAACCGTTTCCTTTTAAGCCTTCTTTTTAATTTACCTGCCCTTAAGAGAGAAAACACAACCTGTATTGACCCTTTTATAAGTAAATGGATCGAATTTGCCACCTCTTATAGATATGGATCTACTGATGATTTTACATGTTAATGGAAACCTTTGACTTGTTACGTTGACTTTTTGATGAAAATTTCAGGTATCCAGAATTTCAGATGTGATTTCAGTTGGTCAGCAACTATCATTAATGTGTATTGGGCAGGATCTCCGTGGCAACATAAAACTTTCTCTAAAAGCTACTTTACCTCAGAAGACCAAAAAGTTTGATATGATTGAAGGATCTTTAAACCTATCAATACAGAAACCTGATAGTTGCACACCTGGCAAAGATTCACTGACCGAGCAAGAGGGCCAGAATTTTGCTGTCAAAGATTTACCAGAAGACATGGATACGAGCACTAAATTAAATCCATCTTATTCCTCAATGTCCCCTATTGTGATTCGCAGTGTTGTGGAGTGTGACAAGGAAGAAAAATCAGCTGGGTTGGGCTCTAATGTAAAAAATAACAGCAACCCGAAACCACAACGGGTTTTAAAATCAAAATCTTCTCAAATGCTCAAAACTTTAAAATCTTTAAGCAGTTCTGATTCTGGGTTGGTTTCGTCTAAAAAGGCGCGAATTGCAAAACCGTATTTACTGACAGAAAAAAGAATGAACTATGGTGATAACTATACAAGCTCAGATGAAGACAAAGATGAGGATAAAGATAAAAGTGCAATCCATGATTATTTAGAAGATCAAGAATGTAAAGTTGAGGGTCCTATTGATGCAAAAAAGCTCAAACTTGGAATGAAAGTAACTGCAAAGGTTCTTCAAGTTCGGGCACGTGGGTTAGTCCTGGATTTGGGTGGTGGAATCAATGGGATGCACCGTTTTGAGGTATGTCTCCTTACCATCTTATGAGTTGTTTGACCTCTTTTTCATTGTTCTATGTCTGTTTTTGTAGAGTGGTGGTGGCAGACAGGAGTTTGAAGTAGGAAATGAGGTACAAGCACAGTGTACAAGCTTTACCAGCAAGGGCGTTCCTGTAATGTCTATCATACAAGATGATCAGTGACATGCTATCATCAACCGATTTGGGTGTTCTTGAACTATTCCAAGAAGTTGTTGGCAGGCTTGTTTCATTTTGAGGTGTCCTGAGGATTCGTGTTTGATCATCAAGACCCGGTTGTCTTGTTTCCAAGCCCTTCAAAGTTTTTGCCAGAAAAGTGATTATATGACTTTTTGTTTATTAGAGTTATGCTGCTTTTACTACGGGTTATCAGGAAAACTGGTTCGGTTCTGGTAGAGAAAAAATCCGCAAGCCTTCAGAGGCATACTGATGGTAAAATTGACTGGCAGATTGATTGGATCACATTATCGGATTGTATGAGGGGTTTTGAGTTTCTAAAATAAATTTCACTTGTTCATTTATACATTCCTTGAAAAACACTTGAAAAGACCAAAAATTAAGTTTACAGTATCATGGGTCAGTGATTTTAATTTATTTGCACACCACTCGACTTTTGGTTCGCATGAGTTGATCAAATATGTTTTGAAAACCGGGTGGTTTTACCTGTCTGTAACGACGTAAGGTCTTACCCTCACCAACACGGCAACACCCATGGGAGTAATGAAAGGGGATGAAACGTTGATACAACTTCCTCTGACAATGACAGCAAAGAATCCGCATTCAGAAGGAATCATACCGAACAATTAAACTCATGATGAATATTCTATTTACCTTGATGAATTTTATGAGAATAAAAAGTGCTGAAATAAATAAACAATCGATATACCAGGTTACAGATTTTCATTTAACATTTCAATAACACCTACATCTAAAAAAATCAATAAAGATGACATTTTCCTGTTCCTGCACAAACTGTGCATTCATCTGCGTCTCCAGCTACATGGCTTAAGCAATGTTTAATTCTGTCATCCACTACATCCTGTTACAAAAAAAAAAACCAATTAGAAAGCAACTAACCAAGATTAAAGAATAAAAAGAAAGGCATGCCAAAGAAGAAATCTTTGAAATCCTGGTAAAATGAAAATAATTTTGAAAGCACAACAGAACTCTAAAGATTAACCATAAAAGATCAAAACTTTCAGCAAGTGTTTCAATAACACCGGTTGATGGTTTGTGTAATCAAGAAAAAGATTATATAATATTACATAGTAGATAAATTATTTTAACGATATCCGTACCACAAGAAGTGGATGTAGTCCAAGAGGTGCAGTTATCATATATGATACACCCGGATGGTCTTTTGCAGCTTCAGCGGTTAAAGAAGGGATATCCTGCAAAAAACAAATTTCTATAAACCATTTTTTTTTCTTTTTGATTTCAAATCTAGCAGATGAAAATTATCATAAAACCAGAATATTGTGTTTTATTATAATAATACCTGGTGCCAGTGTCGTCCTGGGAACAAGAAAAAAGGGCTTACAATTACACGGGTTGCACCTTGTTGAACACACGAATGAAACGCATCTCGTATTGATGGTTCTGCCAACTCCTAATTAAATTTGAAAGAATAAATTATGAATATTTATAAGTGAAAACATTTATCCTTAAACAGAGGTTTTGAGAAAAAAAAAGGTACCATATGAGCAGGCTCAACAATTGGGTAACCAGTTTTCTCTACAAACATTGCCACAAACTCATCTGCAAGCCATCAGATTAACTTAAAATTTTATTCAACCCATGAACTAATTATCTATCCAATGAAACTCATCTACTAAATTTGCTTACTTAGCATAAGATTGGATTCTTTTCGGCGTGAACCATGATCAACAATAATCAGTCCATCTGTGTTTGTAATTCCATGAGTCAACTGTCTAACACCACCATTCCTGTTTGACAAACAAGAAGTCAACTGTAAACCCAGAGGATTCCGGTTGGAATGACACAATGGTGCAAACCCTAGCATTTTCCGGATAGGGTTTCCTCCTTTTCCAGCTTCACTTGATATAAGCCTTTGATTACCATGATTCAGAAACAAACTGATCATCAATCACATAAATGCTATGAAGTTAGCCTATAACTGTAACTACAGCAAACAAACACTAGATTTTGGAGCATAAATTGAGGCGATAAGGAATCAGAAGTGAATATATGGAAATGGAATACCTTTTGATGTAGAAATTGGATGGGGAAGAGCAGTTCATCTGGACAATAAGCCAAGTACTAATCAAATATAAAGGTGTATAGGTCTGTAAGTTTGTTTGGGTTAATCCTTTTTTTGATTGAATCTCGATGTTGGAGAACTGAATGATTCGATTTGGGAAGGATTGAGGCCTGATTCCTGAAGGATGCGCCAAGTGGGGTCGATTAGATTTTCAGTGAATTTATTCAGAGGAAACTGGAAAATACTAATAATAAAAACATAATATATAAATAAATTAATAAAAAATTCCAGAAATTTTGGGTTTTTGGGACACCCTAGTCTGAGAGTGAAGACCAATTAGTGTAAAATGGGCATCATTCTAGTATTAGCTTACAATAAAATATCAAATATAAAACCACTAGATAGAAACCTAGAGGTGTACAAATCGGTTCGAGAAGGGGAGTTTGACAGGTTTGAAACCAATTTTTGAGGGGGTTCGGTTCGGGTTAAACCAGCGGTTTGAATCAGTTTCAAAGCGGTTTCACTTAAACCGTTTTAACAATCGGTTCGGGTCGGTTTGAAAATCGTTTGAGATCCCAAACCGGTTTTTTTTGTGCGCCTCTATAGAAACCTAGAGGTGAGCAAAAAAAATGGTTTGGATTTCCGCACCAGTTTATAACCCGATCCAGTACCCACAAAAAAACCGGTTTGGCCCAAACCGGTTCCAAACCGCCGGGAAGTATACCAGTTCGTGTCCTCGTGTTTCAACCCAATCTTGTTTACAAACCGGTTTATAACGTTGCAAATAAACTATCCATTATAGTTACTGTTAGGGTCGAAACCATTTTTTTGTGTTTTGTTTTTACCATTTTGGCCCCCGTGTGTTAATATAGATATGTAGTGGGTGTTTTGGTTGAATCACAACACTAAAAAACGCTCCATACTCTCTAAAATCTAAAAAACGCTCATTATTCTCTTAACGTTAAAAAAAAAATCTCTCAAATGGCTTTAAGAGATGCCTTTTCAAGCAATACGGTGGTTCGAGCTATTCCTACGAAGAGGAACCAAGATAATTGGTATAATTTTGATTTATGTGAGATGACGAGCGGTCCGAACAATGCTCGTTGTAAGTTTTGTGGTAAATTTTTTTCAAAAGATGCAAATACAACATTGAAAAAACACATTACCTCGTATTGCTTGGGTTCGGGGTGAAGAATAAAAACATCACGACGAATTAAAAAAGTGAACTTTAGTTATTTTTGTTTAGTTTTAAGTATTAACCTTCATTTTTTTCATATGTATTACAATTTATGTCTAAGTTTTAAGTATTAAATAAGAAAGTGGACTTTAGTTATTTTTGTTTAGTTTTCATTTTTTTTATAAAAAATAAAAAATCGGTTTTTTACCAGTTTGGGTCCGAACCGGTTTCAAACCGACCCAAACCGGTTCATATACGGTTTGATTTTTTTTCTCCCAAACCGGTTTCCATAAAAACCGGTTTTTTTTATTTAAAAAAAAAAAAACCGAACCGGTTTTAAAAAAAACCTGGTTTGTCAACCTATCCATTAATAGACGGATGCTGGGCTACAAAATATGAGATAGATGCTGGGCTAGGCCCAATATCAGCCTATCCTATTATCCATCATTATGTAGCTGAGATTAGAGGTGCACAAAACGGTTTTTTAACCCGAATCGGTTCGAACCCGACCCGAACCGGTTTGGTCAACGGAAAGTCAAAACCGGTTTGGCCCTAAACCGGTTCGGGTTAACCCGGTTTGGAGGCAAGGAAATCTCTAACCTATTAAACCGGTTAGGGTTGGGTTGAAACCGGTTTGTGTGTTAAACCGGTTTTAATTAAAAAAATTGAATAAATTCAAATAAATTCGATATTTTTAATAAAAAATAAAAAAAATATATAACAAATATAAAACATAAAGTGCAACGTTTATTAATATTTGAAAAGTTCAGAAATTAAAAAACATGACAAGATAAAATTATAAAATTGTAAAAAATTACAAATGACAATATATATTTTTATTTTTTAGAATATTGATTGATTAATCTTGTGCGTTGTCTTCAGAACTGGAGCTTCGTAGCCTTGCATCTTCGGCTAGTTCTTTATCGGTGACTGGTTCGGATATTCCAAGATCAACCTCGTTGTTGTGTATGATTTCTTCGGCTTGAATTTCGTCTTCGAGAGAGGTTTGGTCTTGTATCCTATCCATCGCATCCAAATGGTCCTTCAAGCAAATGCACATTTTCATCGCTAGGGGGGTGAGTCTAGTCCTTCGTATCGATAAGACCCTGTCACTAAAAGAAAACGCAGATTCCGAAGCTACCGTGGAAGCTTGGACGGTTAGTACATCACGGGCCATGGCGGAAAGAATCGGAAACGAAGCTTCGTTTTTTTTCCACCAAGCCAAAATATCAAACTCCTCATAAACGGTAGGAGGCATAAACGCTAAAAAGTTTACACCGGTTTCCAAATTTTTAAAACCCAAACTTAATTCTTTTTTTTTGCTTTTTTCCACATTTTTATACAATCTCGTCTAAAGGTGATGCGACTTACTTGATGATAACGTGGTTGGAGTGTCTCTTGAATCATCCTTGTCAAGCGCGGATTGTCAAAGTGGTTGAACGACAATCCTTCTTGAATCACTAACCTCGCCATTCGATCTCGAACAATATTTGGATCAAAGTTCCAAATTTCTCCTTCGCTTGTCATCGAGGCTTGACCTTCACTTGAAATTCTCTTCAAGGACGGGCAAGATTTTTTCATATGCGTTTTCAAACTAGTGTTTGAATCTTTCCCCAAAAACGCACCACATCTTGCACCGAGCACGTTCTTTCCCGTTTGACAACAAACATAAATCGTAATTGCACCAAATTGGATTTCTCGTTGTTTGTCGAATTTCCACAACGTTAACTTCGTTTGAGGAACCACCAACACTTGACATGGTTATTTTCTTTGAGAGAGTTTAGAGAGCGTTTTTGAGCGGTTTTAGAGATTAGAGAGTGTAAAGATAGGTGTGATCAACCCTAAACACCCCACCTATTTATAGTGTTTTAAGGGTGCAAATGGGGCCAAAAAAGGGCCAAATTCGACTCTAATGGCTATAAATCCGTTGAGTAACGGATCTTTTTTTTTCAGCAAAAAAAACCGGTTTGAACCGGTTTAAAAACCGGTTTTCTGAACCGGGTTGGGAGAACCGGTTCGTAACCCGGTGGGCTCCAGAATATGACAAACCGGTTTGTAACCGGCGGTTTCACTCGGGTTTGAACCGGTTTTCGGGTAAACCGGTTTAGTTTGAACCGGTTTTCGGGTTATGCCCGGTTTGAAATTTCAAACCGGTTTTTTTGAACACCTCTAGCTGAGATTACTAGTTTACTCCAGGCTGCCTCAATGATTCGTATTTTATATAAGTTTGCTTAATTAATCAAGATTTCCGAGTTGTTTAAGCTCTTATATTCTTGCTCAAACTGAGATCGTCAAACTACCAAATTAAATTCGAGGATAGTAAATACAAAGCTGAAGCTATAGCCTATAAGAAAGATTGCAAATAAAAAAAAAAGTAAAAACGATTATAAGCACACTACAAAATATATTAGAAGTGAAAACATTTACACAAGGTTTTGAAAAAAAGGTACATATGAGCAATTGGGTACCCAGCTTTCTTTATAAACAGTGCCACAAACTCACCTGCAAGTCATCAAATTTATTAAACCCATGGAATAATTATCTATAAATGAAATAAAGGACGATATTATTACAAACAAAAAAACATCTCACTCAGAGAGTAGGTCTGGGAAGGGTAAGATGGCAGTAAAATGATGGGAATTACTAATTTTGCATACTTAGCATAAGATTGGATAACCATACCATGATTAACAATGATCGTTAGTCCATCTGTCTTTGTAATTCCATGAGTCACTTGTCTAACACCACCATTCCAATTGGTTAGACAATACGCCAACTCTAGGATGTGATATTCCGGATAGGGTTTCCTCCTTTTCCAACTTCAATTGACATAAGGTTTTGATTCACCATGATTTGGAGCATAAATTGAAGTGATAAGGAATTAAGATATAGAATTGGAATACCTTTTCCATGTCTTGAAGATCCTAGAAAACTTTTTCTTTAAGCTTATGTGTCTTGATCCATTTTACCCATGATGAATCCATTTCTGTTTCCATATGTCACCAGGCTATATTTATACTTCTTAAAGATTGTTGTTTTCATGCCATGTGGATCTGTATGCAGTAATATACAACAATCACCTAATGGAACAAGATACTGGACTCCTAGTGTACATGTGGAGTATAAACCTTTGGTGTGAATCAAGTATGATAAATGGGATAATGTTGTTACTATGTGCGAGGTGTACGCTGACAAGTCTGGATTATGTACTCGTTTACGTGTTATGAAAAACAATAAAGACATTATTACTCAGGTATATTGCAAAGAGGGTAAACCTAAAGGCCAAGATATCGACTCATTGAATGTTTTTTTCAAATTCTCTTTTTCGTTGTATAGCTTTAAAATTGCCAACTCTAGAGCACGTATAAAGTTGAAAGATGTTAAAGGTAAGTTTATGAATTTTACGAGGTTCATAACCATGGTATAGTTAGTACGGACAATTTGGAATTGACCCGAAAGAAAATGAAACTCAATTTTTGCCAAATTTTGACATGCTAATGTGTGTTTAACTAAAATGCATCAGTTGCAAACCGCATTAAAGGGCGGGCATCACATGGTTCAAGGTAAGAAAACGGACTACAAGAAGCAAGGAAGTTTATTGGACAAGGACGCACAAACTTGGTTTTAAAAAGCGTGAGGCGCTCCAAGGAGTTTAGGCCTCGAAAGCCGAGGTGCGAGGCCCGTACGTGAGGCGTTGCTCTATGTACAACCAAATAAGCCTCATGTACTATCAAAAGTTGCATCTGTCTCATTCTTTTTTATGTATCGACCTTTTTTTATCATGTAAACCATTCATAATCTCTCCATCCATTTGGTTGTTTCTACGTATGACCCTCCTACATATCCTAATCTTGACCTCGATGTCATGAGGCACCACCTCCTAAGGCGTTTTCCTGATCGCCTACGCCTCAGGCGCTACTTTTAAAACCAAGCGCACAAACGGTGGTAGAAAAGATGAAAGAACGGTCTGTGAATTTACAAAATTTCACTTTTTAGTACCGAGTAGTTGGAGGTGAGCTTAGATCGTTGTTCTAGGCTGATAAAGTTGAGAATTGCAACTACGATATGTTTGGTGATTTTTTGGCCTTTGATGCAACGTACCAGACTAATAATAAGTGTTTTTTACTAGTAATTTTTATCTTCCTTTCACATTTAATAATTATACTTTTTAGATATAACATGATTTTTGTTCCCTTCACTCGCATTGATCATCAAAAGAAATGCATAACTTTGGTGTCGGGTTGTTGTACCACAAATCACTTATTCATACAAGTGGCTACTCAAGTCTTAGAAAAAGCCCTTGTTGAGCAACCTAGGATAGTTTTAACCGATCAAGGCACGAATATAAAGCATGCAGTAAACTGTGTTTTTGATAATTCAATTCATCAATTGTGTATGTGACATATTATGAAAAACTCTCATCCAAGGTAATAGATACATAATTCGTGTTATTTATTATTACACATTTGTTATGTATACCTTGGATGAGAGTTTCTTCATAATATGTCACATACACAATCGATGAATTGAATTATCAAAAACACAGTTTACTGCATGCTTTATATGCGTGCCTTGATCGGTTAAAACTAACCTAGGTTGCTCAACATATACTGTAAAAAAAGGCTTGATTAGCCACTTATACTAATCAACTGATTCGTTGTACAACAACCTGACACCAAAGTTATGCACTTCTAATGATGATCAACGCAAGTGAAGGGAACAAAAATCATTTTATACCTAAAAAATATATTATTAAATGTAAAAGTAGGAAATGAAGATAAAAACTAATAATAAAAAAGGACTTACTTATTAGTCTAGTACGGTGTATAAAAGGCCAAAACATCACCAAACACATCGTAGTTGCACTTCGCAACTTTATCAGACTAGAACAACAATTTAAGCTCACCTCAAACCACACAGTACTCAAAAGTGAAATTTTGTAAGTTCGCCGACCCTTCTTTCATCTTTTCTACCACAATTTGCATGTCCATGTCGCCAATAAACTTCCCTGCTTTTGTAGTTCGTTTTTGTACCTCGAACCATTTGATTCCCGCCCTTTAATGCGATTTGCAACTGATGCCCTTTAGTTGGACCCATATATTTGGCAATATACCCTTGGTTATGAACCTCATCAAATTCATTTTCTTTCTAATCAATTCCAAATTGTTCGAATTAACTAAATCATGGTTATGAACCTCATCAAATTCATGTAACTCAAAACTCAAAGTACCTTTAACAGCTCTCAATTTTATACGTACTCTAGAGTTTGTAACTTGAAAGTTGCTACGACGAACAAAAGAATTTGAGAAAACATCTAATGAGTCGATATCTTGGCTTTTAATTTTACCCGCTTTGCTACACATCATACATCTGAGTAATAATGCATTTATTCTTTCTCATAACATGTAAATGAGTACATAATCCAGACTTCTCAACGTACGTCTCGCACCTAGTAACAATGTCCTCCCATTTATCATACTTGGTTCCCACCAAGGGTTTATACTGCACGTGTACATTAGGAGTCCAATATCTTGTTCCATTAGGTGATTGATGTACATTATTACACACGAATTCTTCGTATACACATAGCATGAAAACAATAATGTTAAGAACAAGAAATATAGCCTTGGTGATAAAAGCAGATATGGAATGTTATAATAGAAAGGGATTCATTATGGGTAAAAGGGATCAAGACTAGAGCTTTTCACAAGCCTAGCCAGGTTCAGCTCATGCTCGGCTCGGTTTGTAAATAAGCCTATCCGAGCTAGCCCGGCGTTGTTTATAAACGATCCGAGCCAAGTTGGCTCACAAGCCGATTCGAGGTAGTTTTTTGGAACTTATTTCAAGTGAGATTCGAATCACGAGCTATTTGAACATACCTATACTTAGTATCGGCAGATGAGCGGTAATCAGTATTGGGTATTTAGCTAAAATTAGGATATAAATATATATATTATATATTATGAAGTGATATAACTATTGTTTTTATGAAGTAGCCCAAAATAATTAAAGCCAAACTGAGTTGAATCGGTTTGTAATAAAACCGAAGCAAGCTCAGTTTATAAACGAGCTGATCTCGAGTGAGTTTTTCGAGCTTTTTCTGAGCGAGCTTCGAGCTGTTTGAACAGCTCTAATCAAGACGCACAAGTTCAAAGAAAAATATTTATGGGATCTTCAAGACAAGGATGGAAACCTTTGGACGTGGAAGAAAATTCTTCAATGTAGAAAGTTTGTATGGCAAGAGTTGTGTTACAAAGATCGGTGACGGCAGATCAACCTTAGCATGGTATGACATATGGCCTCCTTTAAGCTCTTTCATAACAAAAAGAGAATTAAGAAGAATGGAGCTAATAAAGGGCGGCCCGATAAATTGATTTTTTTTTGTGGGCGACCGTTCAGAGCCCAATATTTTAAAACAATAAAACTCAATAGGCCAATAACATCTTCAATCGATCGACCTCTGCACCATTCAAAGTCGAACTTTGACAGTCGCCCTCGCCCCGTGCAAAATCACAATTAGTAATCGACAATTGTTTTTAGGATGTTTGGAAAATCACAATCGGTAGTCACCAGGTTTGTAATTGAAAACTTTGGTTTAAAATCGTATTTTGTTGTTTGCAAAATCACAACCACCAAAATCGTTTTTGGTTGTTTAAATTTGTCGACGACAATCATTAGGTTTGACAATCGTTCTTAGGCCTATTGAGTTTGGTTGTTTAAAACAATTAAGGGTCAAATAAATTATCTATTGTATCATAAAGGGCGGCCCGATAAATTGATCTTTTTTTTTGCTGGGTCAGGCCCAATATAACCTATCCATCATTTCTCAGGATTGATAGAGCCCAGAAGTCCGGAACTTTCGATTTGACAAGGCTTGATAAAGGGTTTACCTGATCGGTGCGGCGGGGAGGTTGTAATCTGAGCGTTTGCTAAAAAAGGAAAAATAAGCATTCAAGTTGCGTTGACGATTTTCGATGACTTATAAAAGAGAGAAAAAGTTGGGGGGGGGGGGGGGGGAGAGACACGAACATGTGACGTCCCCTATAAAAGTGTTGGAAATGATAAAAATCAATTATATTTGACCCGACTCGGTTTTTAATAAAATGTATATCGAAATGTACATAAAAATAATCACATCACAATGATATAGTCTGGATTTTAAAAAACCATTATATTTCAAAAGTTATAAAAAAATAAAATATGTTTAAAATTAATTATAAACATTAAAATAATAAAAAATTAAAAGAAGTTTTAAAATTTTTATTTAGAAAAGCTTGTAAATTACTATTCATTATAGTTGTATTTTAATATTATATGTATAATATAATATACTACATTTAATTTTATATGAATTTGGTAACATAAATATATATATGTTTCTTTAACACTTAGATTTTCTATGATAAATACACCTCAGTTTGTAGGATTTGAACCTTCAACATTTTGGTTATGGGACACACCACTTAATCACTAGGATGACCCCTTTGAGACACATAAATATATATGTAATTGAGATTGATAATGAATTATGGTTTTAACAATTTATTCTAGCCTCGATGATTCATATTTTATATGAGTTTGCTTAATGGAGTAAGATTTGTAATTAATATTTCCGAGTTGTTTAAGTTCTCAATTTGAAATTAGTTCTTTCTTGTTCAAATTGAGTTCGTCAAAGTACGAAATCAAATTTGAGGATAGTTTAAGGGTTGTAAATGAACAAATCTGCTCATAAGCTACACAAGTTTGTTAAAGGCTCACATCAAATCAATCTTAAACGAACTCAAACCTAAATTAGATCCTATTTAATAAACAAGTTCGAGCTTAAGCTTGATTAGACCATAGCCAACCTAAACTAACATACTACTTGTATAAATACGATAATATTTATATAATATGACATATAGTTAAGTAATAAACTCGTATTTAACTCGACTTATTTACAAATCTAGGTCATACTCGTCTCATTTCTTTTACATCTTATTGGTTTCTTGTAAAAGATAAAAGAGATGATGCTTGACATGAAAGTTGCATGAAGCATCTAAGGCAAAGGGTAGCATGTTACCCTCAATGGTAGCAACTTCTCATCTACTTTTATTTTCATAAATACATATCATGCATTTATTCCTAAGCGATCTTAGTTGCATTCTTAAAGCAATACCTCACTTTTGACTTTATTTACTTTATATTTTTTTTCAATTTGTTTTTCTCTGAAAAGTTCAAATCCAAAGCGATCTCTTGCCCATATTCCAATGTTTTGGGATCCTTTTTCTTTTATGTTGTTGTAGAAAGTGTTAAGTTACATATTTTAAGATTTTGGATTATATAATACTTTTATAACATTGTTCACAAATATATGTTTTTAAGTACATATCAGGACGTGTAAAAACACATGATTTAAAAGACTTGTCATGGCATAAATAATAAAAATGGTGTTTTAACAAGCTTCTATGGACTCGAATCCCAAGGATTGAGATAGAAATATATTTTAATCATATGCAATTAATAAGCTTATAATTTAATCAACAATTATACCAAATCAAAAAGTACCCCTGACATGTACTCTCTAACACCACCCGAGGCCTTGTTCTTTTTAACTTAAAACCGATTTCGGATCGCTGGATTAAGACGGGTCACGAACCCATCGCCCACGAGCTTGGTTGGTTTCCATTAATGGCGTCCGCTGGTCCTCAATAAGGTCCACCAGTCTCCAATACTCCAAAATTCCATTTCCTCATTGACTCAACTCACAAGCCTCTTGCTGGAGTCTGCGATCTCGTTTTCCGCCGCCATTGGTGCAAATTTCAACCTGTCAAATTGAGGAGGTATTAGTACTGGATCTCGATCTCGTTGCAATTTCGAAATCACTGGATGAAACGATGAATCTATGTGTAACAGGTTGTTATTGATACAGTGAGTGTGGAGGTAGTTTCGGTCGGTTGAAATGGTGCGAGAAGGACGTTGACTGAATTGAGAATTTTGAGTTGTTGTTCGATGAAGCGGAAGCCTATTTTGCCTAAGTTACTGATACGGCACAAATGGAAGACGAAGATATTTGTGCTGCTTGTAGTAGGTTTTTGCTTCTCCACGCTATTGTTAATGGAGGCACAGTACAGTCGAATTGGTGGGTCTTCGATGTTCCCTCAGTTCGTTCAAAAACCTAAAATCGCCTTCTTATTTCTAGCTCGGAATCGGCTTCCTCTAGACCTAGTTTGGGATGAGTTCTTTCAGGTAACTATCTATATTCATGTCAATTTTGCCATTCTGTTATCAATTTGAAAATTGCATTTGTTCGGAATTAGAATGTTAGATTATGCAGATTGTGAAATCATAACTAAATGTTCATGGATGAGTCTATTAAACTCTAGTGAATGTTTATCTCCTTGGATTTGGGGATTTCACAAGTTGACTTTCATGAACAGGACACCTGTACTTTGTGAGCATAGGGGGTACAGATATTTGTCCTTATAGATTTATTGTTGTTCATGAGTTTGTTTGTACGTGGCAACTATGTGCATTTGTTTGCTACCAGCTATCATGGATGTAGGATGAAAATTGTGAACTCAGGTGACAAGTGTTGCGTATTGGATTTCTATTTTTAGAATATCAATGGCAAAATTTGTAGAATTGGATCAAATTCAGATGTGCACACCTATGGAAACTGCCTAGAATATTGTTTCCAATTTTTGGCTAAAATGATCTAGACTACATATTAATTGAAGGATATTAAGACAACCTGTTTGTGATTATTCAAGGGTGCTATATGGGGTTAGGATATAATCACACAAATGCTAATTATGAAAGCAAATTCTAGGCTTTTTAGATAAAGTGTTGTGTATAAGATAGTTCTTAACTTCTTACACATCGCGACACGCTGACACGAGTCTTTTACTATGTTGTCATTAAGATTTAGCTAAGTATACACAAATAGTCTTGATAATGTCATTACAATTGAAATGTATGTTCTCACATTAAAGAGAATCTTCTTGTTTTGCAGGAAGAGAATGAAAATCGCTTTTCAATATACGTTCATTCTAGGCCTGGTTTCCTGCTTAATAGATTGACAACAAGATCTAGATATTTTTTGGACCGCCAAGTTAATAATAGCATACAGGTTAGTCTAATCTTTTCACCGAATTCAATGCTTGAGACACGAGTTTCTTGTTTTTCACATTATGACAATTAATTTGCGTCTCTTGGCTACTTTTAGGGTTCCATGGACTTCAAATTTTACCCAAATCTTAGTGCCTAATGATATGTAATTAATATGCCTCTTTGTAGATATATTGGGGAGAAGCAAGTATGATAGAAGCAGAGATTATTTTGCTTCAACATGCACTTATGGATCCTTTTAATGAACGATTTGCTTTCCTTTCAGACAGGTGAAATATTATCTCTGTAAAGAACTCTGTTTGTGTAGTGCGTAGTTATTTACTATAATGTATATAGGTTATTATTTTAATTTATTAACCTAACACTGTTTCTTAATCTTTGTTTCAGTTGTATTCCTTTGTACAACTTCAGCTACACATATGATTACATAATGTCAACATCAACTAGCTTTGTGGACAGGCAATTGTTATGCTTAAGCTTTCAGCTACTTGTTTTTGGTTACAATGATAGATGTCAAGAAATATTTTATTGTAAGTTGTTGATTTTACCATAAATTTAATATTTTCCAGCTTTGCTGATACAAAGGAAGGTCGCTACAACCCTAAAATGGATCCAGTTATTCCTGTTGACCGCTGGAGAAAAGGATCACAGGTAACACTGCTGCCCACAAAACCAGCCCACATGTCTGTTTATGTGATGGTAATTAGCTTGCAATCTAAGTAACCCTTTTTGTGCTCGTATTACCTAATTTCAGTGGGTGATTCTGACCAGAAAGCATGCAGAAATTATTGTAAAGGATGAGGTTGTCTTTCCTATGTTCCAGCAGCATTGTCAGGCAAGTGGCACCATAAAAAAATATTTGTGCAACCGTCAGTGGTGTTCATTTTGTTTTTTACTAACCCATATATGAAATTTGCATATGAAACTGCCTTCCATTGACTCTATTAATTAGTGACTTATCTTTCTTGCCTACAGAGGAAATCACTACCTGAGTTTTGGAGGGATCGCCCTGTTGTGAGTATATGTTTTAGTTTATTTATTTAATTGTTTGTTAATTTATTCTATGAATCCATATGTTACAATTCCATCCTGTTTGTGGCTTTTTTTTTAAACTTATTTACAGTAGCAATATTGCCAACTGCAAAGAGCGGTTTTGATGAGTTTTTTAATGAACAGCATAACAATAAACTTGTTTCAGTGCCATTTCAGTGAAGTTAATCACAAACTGATCTTTTCATTTCTTTGCAGCCGGCTGACAATTCAAAGGAGCATAATTGTATACCTGATGAACATTATGTTGCAACATTACTGGCTGTAAGTTTATGCTACATGATTATTTCCAATTATCTTTAGCTTCTTGCTTTAAGAAATAAAAACAACTAAACTCCATTTATCATTTTTGTTGATGGTTTCTAAATTTTGGATTACAATAATCAGCATAAGGACCTCGAAGGAGAACTCACAAGGAGGAGTTTAACTCACACTTCATGGGATATTTCATCAAGCAAAGGTCGTGAGAGGCAAGGATGGCATCCCGTGACCTACAAATTGGCTGATGCTACTCCCATGCTTATTCAATCTATTAAGGTAAATTATATAAATTCAGACTGTTTCACATCTGTGTGTAAAAGTTAAACTGCATTTAGAATTTTGCATTGGTGAAATATGGTTAGTTTTGGCTCATTATCCATAAATGTGAATTGGAAAACAAAATTAAGTATGTTCTATTGTGATGTAATGTTCCTTTTTGCTGGTACCAATTGAGAAGATTTTATTGGTCCACTTCTGTCCATTCTTGACAATAGTGTATCCTCTCACTCAAGCCTTTATGTTTCTGTTTCTGGTTAAAATTGGTAATTGAGACTGGTAAAATAAAAATAGCTAAAAGGAAAACGGGTCAAATGGGTCGAAAGTGGCCCAAAAGTGATTTTTAATGCATATAACCTCCTAAAAGATATTAATGTTATTTATATTATTACTCAAATATTGTATTTTTAATCATATTTGACACTAATTGTTCATAGCTTTTTTTGAATGAACATAATGCGTTTTTGGTCAACCCAACCCAACCCGACCCGAACCAAGCAGTTTCAAAACATTACCCATTTTGGCCCGTTACCCAACGTGTCTTTTCTCCACCTCTGTTTATGGACACATATATATATATATATATATTTATCTCTTGTTCTCTTACCAATGCATTTGTGAAAAATTGAACATCTTCCAAAGCTAACACAATACGTAGAAACGGCTCCCGTCCACCTACACCATTTCCATGACTTCATGTAGTGCGTCATGGAAATATTGAATACCTGTAACAAATAAGACCTTAAGCTTTTGATAATGCTGTACTTAAAGAGAGATGTACTTTGACAGCTGTATATTTTCCTTGCATTCCAAATTTCAGGATATCGACAATATCTACTATGAGACAGAATACCGAAGAGAATGGTGCACCAGCAAGGGAAAACCATCCCCTTGCTTCCTTTTTGCTAGGAAATTTACTCGGCCTGCTGCCATGCGTCTTCTTAATATGGTAATTGCAAAAACATCCCCTTGCTTACTTTTCAAATGGGCCGATTTATGTTATGTTCTATCTCAAACTAGCCAAATAAAAAAAAATGGAGCTTGTACATAATTGGGTCAAACGGGTTGAATGACCCCAAATTATATTTTTAATACATAAAACCTCCTAAATGTTTTGACATAAAAATATAGTTTTTTTTTGTAAATAAGATTTAAAAAGCTTGCGGGTCAACCCAGTTTGATCCGACGCTTTTCAACATGTAACCATTTGGCCACATTATCTATCTATCTGATAGGTTGTTTTCTGTTATCTAGTCTGCACTAGGTGTTTCTAAAGAAGCAAGCAGCTAACTCCTTTATGAGGTAAAGTGTATAGAAGAAGTTAATATGTTTGATGACACCCACTGCCAGCTAGATTTTCATTTTACTAGATGTGTGTAACTTGTAACAAAATAAATGTGTGTTGTAGAAAGGAAAAAAAAGTACCCACAACTACTGAGTTACTTTGATGTGGTTTGATTCATAATTTCATTCCACCATTTTTGAAAAGTGATAATTGTATAAAAGTTTAAAAAATGACATCAAATTGAAAAAAAGTTTAACCTATTATTTTGGTGTCATTTATAACAAACTTATGGTCAAATGAGTAAATTTAAAAATGCGTAAATGAAAGTTATACAAAATTTAAGAATGATTCTACAAAACAATAAAATGAAATTTTGTTGAGTGGTATAGTGATCACCACCTTAAAATAAATTATATTTTTAAATAATTGATATTTTACAAAATGATTAAATTAATTCGTAATTTATAAAAATATGTTATTTTATAAAATTCTAGGTAAACTAAGAAAGTTTATTTCTGCTAATTCACATAGAAGACAAAAACCTCAATTTTTTTTATTAAAGGTTTAGTAAACAAGGAAAGTATATCGTGTGTGTTTAGACTTTAGAACCTCGTAGTTTTGTAAATCTTGATATTGAAGATCTATATGTTTAGATAGTTAAAATTTAAAAACCCTTCATGTAAAGTAATGTGCTAAAGGATACAAACCCACCAAATACAATGTAAAGTTATGTTATGTTCGACATGTGAACTATGCATGCCGGACAATGAATTTTATCTTGTAAATAGGTAAGAGTTAGAGTGGTCATCTCACCTCAACCAGATATTGTGGGTTCGAGTCTTGGAGGTGACAGATCCTAGATTATCTAGGTGTTACCCATTTTATCCTAAATAATCTAGGTATTCTGTTCCGAAGAAAAAAACCCTCATGTGTAGGTAGGAAATATTATGTAGAAGATACGTACCTATCAAATACAATTTCAGATTTTATTATATTGCAAATGTATAAATAGCTAAAAAGGATTCATACCCACCAACCAAAATTCCTATCTAAACATACTTCAAACCAATTCTTTATTACAACACAATTCTATCTATAGGTGGCCTAACTATCTAGGGGCTTAAATCGAAACTAAAATTTAAGACATTTTTAAAGAAATAAGATAATTTCTAGTTGTTTAAACTCATAATCATACTCCAGTTTTACTACTCTTGTTCCCTAAATTATTTGCCAATGTCAATTTCTAAGAAACCTCAATTTTCATCAGGAATTTTTCTTATTTCATACGATTATACAAATCAAAACACGAGAAAAATACGCTGATAGAACTGAATAAACATATAACACTAAAACCGATTCTTTATTACTTACACAATTCTATATTGTTATGATAACGAGAGTGAAAGCTGAAAAGAGAGAGAGATAAACAAGAGAGAATGATAAACGAGACAGAGAATGATTGTGGGAAAAAACGATTTGATTAATAACTTGAATAATGATTACAAAACAACTATTTATATACAATCAAAGAAACTGACAAAACTAACCGGACGAACTTAACTGACGAACTTATGATAAGTTCGCCAATATATATTTAACCGGGTCAACGCTGGTTATTAAATGAGGTCAGTGGTCGGTTCCAGATTAGTTGTGGATTGAGATAGTAGTCGTGTCTTTTATCACACAGGTGACTGACAGGTATAATCTAGATGCCGGTGGGTCTGGGCCTACTTACAAAGCCCAATATATGTGGCTTAACTGGATGCCCGCCCACTCAAGAAATGGTGGCCATGCCCACTGGTAGTTGGATTTCCAGACTCCACTTTCCTTTGTCTCACTCCACCAATAAATTGCTATATATTATATTAAACTAATATAATTTATTTGTAATATTTAAGTTTCTTAGTGACTTTTGTTTTTTGTTTTTCATTAATAATCACTCTAAAATTAATAATATGATTTTATTTTATTAGTATCCTAAATAACATGAGATTCCAGACTGTATTTATATAATTGACAAATAACCATAATCAGTTAAAATTGATGATTATTCTTTCATCTTATATATAATTAAATAAAAAGTGGATAATCTAAAACTAAATGGCTATAGTCATCAAAATAGTATTGTAACAAGACAAGGTCATAAAAATAATCAGATTTTAAATTGTCATGTCTAATTCATTTAGTAACCATATTGTATTTGAATTGAAATATTTAACCCGTTTAATTAAATGGGTCGATCATTGACATGCTTAACTCGTTTAATCAAACAAGCTGACACATCAACACGTTTAAAATTAGAATAAAAATATACATTTTGTAATGTCAATTTCGTTTACGACCCGTTTAGCTCATTTATTATAATGTGTTTACGATCTATTCAACACATTTACAATTTTATTATAAGATATCAACTTGTTTACAACCCTTACAATTTTCTTTTGACATAACGGTTTGTTTCTATTGAAATTTTTTTCTTGACGTAAGACCATTCGTAGTGGAACTGTGAAGGGGGGGGGGGGGGGGGGGCGTGATCCACCTTATATTTTCACACCTAGGAACACCGCCCTCTATTGGTGAAAGGGGCGTGAATGGGAGGGGGCGTTGGGGCATTCACGGTGAAGGGGCAAACTCACAACTTTACTCTTCCGATCAAATGTTTACACCTCACTATTTCTTTTTCATTTTTTAATTAAAATTTTAGTTTAGGATTTAATTTGGTTTTTCTCAAAAAACTAATGCTCGGTAATTATTTAAAAAAACCGAAATACACGAGCTTGTTTATTTTATTTTTCTGAACATCCAGGTATAAATTGTAACGAAAACGGAGTTGTTTTCAAAAAACTATTTTTTTCGTCACTTAAGTGGTTTTTTAACGTGTTTGAATCAGCATTTCAACGAATAATTAATTGTTTTAAAAAATAAATATCAATTGTTTATAAAAATTAACAAAATAAAATAAAAAAATTCACTCATTAATACGGGACGTGAAACCACTATGCACCTTAGTGATTCTGGGCAGTAATTGCCCCTGTGCTGATGTGGCAGTGACATGGCGGGGCTCGAAAGAAGGGGACGTGAAACCACTATGGATGGCCTAAGGTCATCCGATATACTGTGGAAAATCACGGCGTGGTCCCTGCTGGCAACCCCATTCACGGCGTGATTCAAGTTGTACACCGCCCCCATAATTTTTTTTTCACAACGTGATCCTCACGCGTGAGATTTTTCACGGGAGAATTTAACTTATTTGTCGGGTATATTACCGTTTGACGGCTCCTTTTGTGTGGTATATCACACCACCACAATCACACGGGTATACCCCTTGCCAAGTGATGGGTGGTGTGATAATGAGGGTAGCATGATGCCACGTGACGTATACTTTATTATCACATCACACCGCAATCATACGGGTATACCCCATACTCTAAGGGTTTGTTTCTATTGAAACTGCCGACCTAACGCTCCAAATGCCATACCTTGATTCGTAATATTATCCAAAAGGTCGGTTAGGTAATGCCAAAATAGCTGAATTTTCTTTTTTTTTTTAATGTTTTCTAACACTAACAAATCGTTACATAAAGTGAAAAGGTGAAAAGAGTGATTGACCCCAGTAACTGAGGCTAGATTTTTGACCCATGTGGGCCAACCATATTGAACCAGGTCAGCGCTGGTTAGGAAGTGATGTCAGTTGTCGGCTCCGGATTAGTTAAGTTTTTTTTAATGAGAAACTTACACTCATTCAACTATACCTAAATTTATACCATTTATTTATAATAAGACTTGAACCTTCAAAGTCACTTGGAGGACATCAATTAAGGGTGATGGGAGTGGTATCCTTAAACCCAAAGTACTCTCTCAAATTAGACCAATTAGAAGATGTCACCTTACTTAATCAAACTACTCTTTTAAAGTACCCTTCATGATGGAAGTGATACCCTTCAAGTACCCTCCAACACTCATTTAATTTAGCCGTTCAACAGCTAGTTTATCCTTCAATTTCCAAACTTTCATCGGGTTCATATACCCGCAATCTACCCTCCATCCCTACCCGCTACCCTTACGGCGGTGTACCCTCCTACCCTCCTTCTACCCACCATCTACCCGTGCTCCACTCCCACCATCCCATCAAGAATTCTAGATGCCGGTGGGTCTGGGCCTACTTACAGAGCCCAGTATACGTGGCGTTACTGGATGCCCATTCCAAAAACAGTGGCTAGTGCCTAGTGGTAGTTAGAGGTGCACAAAAAAAACCGGTTTTTTTTAACCCGGTCCAAACCGGCAAACCGGTTTGGGTTAAACCGGTTTGGACCAAACCGGTTCGGGTTACCCAAAAACCGCCGGTTTGAAACCGGTTTGATGCTTTATGGATGAGATCGGGTTAGGGACCGGTTCAAACAAACCGGTTTTCGAGCTGGGCAAAAAAAGAGCCGTTGGGTAACGGCTATATGGCCGTTAGGGTCGATTTTAGCAGTTTTTTTGGCTCCATTTGCACCCTTAAAACACTATAAATAGGTGGGGGGTGTTTAGGGTTGATCACACCTCTCTTTACTCTCTCTAATCTCTAAAACCGCTCTTTAAACCTGTTAAAAACGCTCTCTATACTCTCTCTAAACTCAAAAAAAAAGCATGGCAAGTTTTGGTGTTGGTGGTTCCTCAAACGAAGTTACCGTTGTGGAAATTCGAGCAACAACGAGAAATCCGGCAATTTGGTGCAATTACGATCTATGTTTGTTGTCAAACGGGAAGGAACGTGCTCGGTGCAAGATGTGTGGTGCGTTTTTGGGGAAAGATTCAAACACTAGTTTGAAAACGCATATGGAAAAATCTTGCCCGTCCTTGAAGGGAATTCCAAGTGAAGGTCAAGCCTCGATGACAAGCGAAGGAGGAATTTGAAACTTTGATCCAAATATTGTTCGAGATCGAATGGCGAGGTTAGTGATTCAAGAAGGATTGTCGTTCAACCACTTTGACAATCCGCGCTTGACAAGGACGATTCAAGAGACACTCCAACCACGTTATAATCAAGTAAGTCGCACAACCCTTAGACGAGATTGTATAAAAATGTGGAAAAAAGCAAAAAAAGAATTAATTTTGGGTTTTAAAAATTTGGAAACCGGTGTAAACTTAACCACCGATGTTTGGTCGGCTCCACATGGTATACCCGATTCGTACCTTTGCGTTACCGCGCATTGGGTTGATCCCAAAACGTGGCAAATGATGAAGTGTACAATCGCGTTTGACTTGTTTGAATATCCACACACCGGTGAAAATTTATTTTATATATTGGATGGTGTTATAACCGAATTTAAATTACAAAATAAACTTTTTTCAATGTCTTTTGATAATGCATCTAATAATACAAATGCGGTTCAAAAACTAAAAATTAAATATAAACCGGTTTGCAACGGCGCTTTTTTTCATAGTCGGTGTGTCGCACACATCTTTAACTTGGCGGTTCAAGCCGGGCTTGCAATTGAAGAGGTTTCAAACTTAACATATACTTTTCGACTAATGCTTAAAGATATTTTTAGTAACAAAAAAAGATACCATGATTATATTAGATTTTGTCGTGAAACGAATAATCTTTGCTTAGGTCCGAATTGGGACGTCGAGACAAGATGGAACTCGACTTATACTATGTTTTATAGCGCTTTAAGACAAAGAGAAACTTTAGAACTATTTCATGAAATGCTTGCGTCAAAACCTCGTCGTAAAATTCTAAAGTTTCCATCTACGAGTTGGGACATTTTAAAAGACGTAACCGAATTGCTTGAAGTTTTCAAAACCGCCACCACTTTTTTATCCAGTGTTTATTATCACACAAGTCCATTAACTCTAAAACAAATATATTTAATGGCTAACAAGTTGTATGAACTTGAAAATAAAAGCCTTCTTTTTACAAAAATGATAGAACCGATGAAAGAAAAATTAGTGAAATATTTTAAAGAAATGCCTCCCGTTATAACTTGCGCCGCCGCGTTAAATCCTACCATAAATGTTTACGGGGTTGAAACTTTGATTGATAGAATTACTTACGCTTTGAATTTGGATAGTGAAGACATCCATTTTGCACAAGGCACAAAAACATATTTTAACAAATGTTTACAAGATTTATTTGATGTTTATTTACATAAATATGGTACAACTCTGACTCCACATGATACAATGGGTACATCATCAAGTGGTAGCTCGAGAGATGTTAATTTGAATTTATATAACAAAATGTTAAATGAATTTAGTAAACGGGCTCGAGGTACCACCCCGAGTAGCGAACTCGGAAGGTATATTGGCACAAACTTTTTAGCGTTTATGCCTCCTACCGTTTTTGAGGATTTTGATATTTTGGCATGGTGGAAAAAAAACGAAGCTTCGTTTCCGATTCTTTCCGCCATGGCCCGTGATGTACTAACCGTCAAAGCTTCCACGGTAGCTTCGTTATCTGCGTTTTCTTTTAGTGGCAGGGTATTATCGATACGAAGGAGTAGACTCACACCCCTAGCGATGGAAATGTGCATTTGCTTGAAGGACCATTTGGATGCGATGGATAGGATACAAGACCAAACTTCTCTCGAAGACGAAATTCAAGCCGAAGAAACCATACACAACAACGAGGTTGATCTTGGAATATCCGAACCAGTCACCGATGAAGAACTAGCCGAAGATGCAAGGCTACGAAGCTCTAGTTCCGAAGACAACGCGCAAGAATAATCAATCAATATTCCAAAAAATAAGACGTTGAACTTAATGTTTTATATTTGTTATATTTTTATAATGTTTTACAATTTTATAAATATATCTTGTCATGTTTTTTTTATTTCCGAACTTTCCAAATATTAATAAACGTTGAACTTTAAGTATTCAAAATTTAAAATTTATTTGAATTTTTTTTTTAATAAAAACCGGTTTAAACCGGTTTAAAGGACAAACCGGTTTAAAACCAACCCTAACCGGTTTGACCGGTTTGACATTTCCCTTTACTAAAACCGGTTTAACCCGAACCGGTTTGGGTCCAAACCGATTTTAACTTTTCGTTAACCAAACCGGTTCGGGTCGGGTTGAACCGGTTTGGGTTAAAAAACCGATTTGTGCACCTCTAGTGGTGGTTGTATTTTCACTTTTTCAGGACTCCACTGTCCTTTGTCTCTCTCCATAACCATACTATATGAAATTCTCCCTTAGTATATATTTTATTACTATTATTTAAGTTTCAAAATGACTTATTTATTTTTCATATTTTTTTTTAACATCACCTGGATATTAAAGGATAATTGGGTTTTTCTAGAGCAACATCTAAAACATCCAGAACAGCTCATCACAGGAGGAACCCCAACTGGGTAAACCCCCTGACCTGGTCACAGACATTTTTTTACTGTGACCCGGATTCAAACCGACGACCTTCCATTTGGAAATCACCAAAGTACCACCAGGACAAAGCCCCTTTGGTATTATGATTTATCACACTCTCTATATAATCGATAAAAATTAATGGTTATTCTTTCGTTTTATAAATAAGTAAACCATAATAAAAATAGGAGTGGATGATTTAAACTTAATGGCTATAATCAAAACAGTATTGGAATGTATAAAATAAATAGTATCCAAACACGATACGAAATAAAAATGTTAGAGTTTGAAATTTTAATGTCTAACTTGTTAAAATACATGTTATGTTTGTTTGGCTTGATATGTTTAACTTGTTTAATTAAACATTGGTCACTAATTGACATGTTTAACCTGTTTAATCAAACAAACTGACTCGTCAACCCTCTTAACAAAAAAAAAAATCAAACCGTCAGCCTATTTAAAATAAGAATAAAAAGATATACATTTTATGATGTCAATCTGTTTACGACTCTTTTAACCCGTTTATTACAGCTCGTCTATAACCTGCCAAATTGTTGAACTCCTTTGTAACTTTATTACAACTCATTTACAACCTTGAAAACAATGTTCTAACACTTAAAATGTGAACTATTGGAGGAAGAACTCACGTAATTGAAGAGTCCTACGTACAGAGTTAAAAATAGTACTTCATGTTGGACGTTAATATGATACTAGTATATGCTTTAGCATTCTAAGTTGTTGTTTGACCAATAGAAAATGATCCATATGTTGTTGTAAGTGGCGTATGGTACGCTCTTCCGACATACTATACGCTGATCTATGAGTTTCTACGCTGAAAGCTACCGATCTACGTTGATGTACGTTAATTTGGGGTCCGTATTCAATTTGGTATACCCCCATATTGGGCTATACTGTCGTATTAATATGGTATACGGCTGTATAGGACTCTACAGACATATTCACAGTGGTATACAACTGTTATGTGTTCTCATATTTTGAGTTTTGGAGTTTTAACTTCATATGTTTATTGCATGTACACTCACTCAACGTAATGTTCTTGATTACACATATTTCCGGGTTTAAATGGGAGGAAGAGACCAAGTCTCGAGGTGTATCATCGAATAAATATTTTTGGAAGTGTCGACTAATGTTTGCACACTAATGTCAAACTAAAAAAGTCGTATTTGCTATAAAACTATAATGTTTTAGATGTAAATAAAAATATGTAGAAAGGGATAAAGTTTAACATTCGTTAAAGATGAAAACGGGTGTATACATGTTTGTTTTTAAAAAAATATGGGACCAAATTTTGCAACGATGTATTTTATCGAGTCCTAAAAACTCCTAAAACATGGGTGTTACAGCTGGGCGGCGCATAAATCAGCGACGATGCATAGTTGACTTTCTGACGGCTACAAAGGTACAGCCGTGGTCGGAGATAGATGACTGGCAGGCTGGTAGTGGCGGTCATGTGCCAACTACGACGGAAGAGGCCGAAGGGCGGCCAAAGCGTGTTAACCAATAAGCGTGTGTAAGGGCGGGTGAAGGCTTTGACTGACGTGAATTTTGGCATTGTCGACTGAATATCTTGTTCGAAGCCAATGTTGGCGGTGGTGTCTTGTAAATCTACCCCTAGACTTATAGATTTGAGAAAGGAGCTGAGAGACTAAGAGAGAGAGTGGATGAAGGAGGTGGACATTGGAAATGGCCAAAGGGGAGAGATGCAACCGAAAAAAAGGGAAAGAGCGTTTAGAAAAGAAAAAAAAGGCATGATAACCTTAAAATTTTGATACCATTAATATGTGTATATTTCTATGTGTCCAAATAAACAGTACACACGACTATATATAGGGTCTGTTTGGTATGTGTAATGGAATGGACAAGGGAATGTAATGGACGAGGAATAGAATGGACACGGAAATGAAATCGACCATTACCATTTCATTGTCATGTTTGGTTAACTTATGAGAATGGAATGAATCATTACTTCATGTTGTTTTGTAGACAGAAAAATACGAATGAATGGAATATAATTTATTAAAAATGACAAAAAATGCTCCAGGAAAATACCCGGGTCATGGGTCGGGGCATGAGTCGGATCGTGTGTCGGGTCATTGGTCGGTTCATGGTTCGGGTCATGGGACGGGTCATTGGTCGGTTCATGTGTAAGGTCACGGTTCGGGTCATGGGTTAGGGCATGGGTCGGGTCATGAGTTAGGGCATAGGTAGGGTCATGGGTCGGGTCATGTGTCGGGTCATGGTCCGGGTCACGGGTTGGTTCTTGGGTCGGTTTCATTGGTCAGGTCAAGGGTCGTTTCATTGGAAAGGTCATGGGTCGGGTCAAGGGTTAGGGCATATGTCGGGTCGTGGGTCGGTTCATGTGTCAGGTCATGGTTCGGGTCATGGGTCGGTTCGGGTCATTGGTCAGGTCATGGGTCAGTTCATGGGAAGGGTCATGGGTCGGGTCATGGGTCGGGTCATGGGTCGGTTCATGTGTCGGGTCATGGGTCGGTTCATGTGTCGGGTCATGGGTCGGTTCATGTGTCGGGTCATGGTTCGGTTCATGGGTCGGGTCATGGTTCAAGTCATGGGACAGGTCATGGTTCGGGTTATGGGTCGGGTCATGGGTCGAGTCATGTGTCGGGTCCTGGGTCAGTTCATGGGTCGGACCATGGTTCGAGTCATTAATTAAACAAATTCATTCCATTCCTTGAATGAATGAAAAAAACACACATACCCCAAATAATGAAAATTATTAATAGTAAAGGAATCCCATTACTTATGTAATGGTTCATTTTATTCCTATGGGTCGGGTCATGGTTCAGGTCATGGGTTAGGGCATATGTCAGGCAAGGGTCGGTTCATGTGTCGGGTCATGGTTCGGGTCATGGGTTGGGTCATGGTTCGGGTCATTGGTAAGGTCACGAGTCAGTTCATGGGATGGGTCTGGGCATGGGTCGGGTCATGGGTTAGGACATAGGTCGGGTCATGGGTCGGTTCATATGTCAGGCCATGGGTCGGTTCATGTGTCGAGTCATTGGTTCGAGCATGGGTTGGAGCATGGGTCGGGTCATGGTTCAGGTCATGGGACGGGTCATGGTTCGGGTTACGGGTCTGGTCGTGGGTCGAGTCATGTGTCGGGTCATGGGTCAGTTCATGGGTCGGACCATGGTTCTAGTCATTAATTAAACAAAATCATTCTATTCATTGACGGAATGAAAAAAAAACACATACACCAAATAATGAAATTATTAAAAGTGAATGAATCACATTCCTTATGTAATGATTTATTCCATTCCTATGTAACTACCAAACATGTTTTTTTTCATTCCATCGCATTGACCCATTCCATCAGTCATTCATGTATACCAAACACTACCATAGAGACTGAAACTAATCCTAACGGGTTTAACCATAAAATACTGAAACACACCACTTTTAAAAACTATACTTTAACGCGCGGAAGACTTAAACCCAGGAATTTTTTTTTTTTTTTTTTTTTACCGTCGCGTAGCGCGACACATTCAACCACCTCCCTCGCGTAGCGCGAGGGGCGTAAAAACTCAGAAAGTTTCTGCAGATTTTCAGCAGTTTTCACACTTAACCAAATTTCCATCTTTTTCCAAAATTACAAGTCAACAAATTTGCCCATCACATGGGTTTTAACCAAAAACCTTTCGACAACGTGATCACACCCCAAAAACATGTTTTGTTTATCAAATTACAATCAAAAAGGGGAAATTCCGCCAAATCATCAAACATGAAAATATGCATACGAGGATCCGCCAACGCCTTGGACTTGACTTTGACTACCTCGGAGCTTTTCCTACATTCACCACACATATCACCATTAGTAATGAAGATAAATTCATAACAAACAAGTAAATTTCTAATTGTTTCACCCATTCACCCATTTGACCCGTTTCTACCCAAATTGTCATTTAGGCTACATATTCTTGCACCCTTACTACAAGTGTCAATTATGATCAACACATGATCCATTTCCATTATGGCGCAAAGGCCATAACTCCGTTTCGTTTATAATCAACACATGATCCGATCAACCCATGATCCTTTTCCATTATGGTACAAGGCCATAACTCCGTTTCGTTTATGATCAACACATGATCCGATCAACCCATGATCCTTTTCCATTATGGTACAAGGCCATAACTCCGTTTCGTTTATGATCAACACATGATCCATTACCATTATAGGTTAACACTATAACTACATTCATTCATTGTGCATACTAAATCATTCACAATTTATCATATCACAAGTATGCACACAATCACATAACACATAATCCACAAAATTCACAATTTATCATCAATACTAAGTAAGTGCATAGGCACTTACCTTTTGGGTTTGACGACTCCTCTCCGCCTTCTAAACCCGCAATTTGATTACCTAAACATACCCACCTAGTTTAGTAATCTAATCATTCATTCAAAACACATACAATTGAGTTTACCACCCAAATTTCCATTTTCAACCCAAATTGACCCGGTTGGGTTATTTCCATATCCAAACACCCACTTTCACCACAAACTCACCCACTTGAGTTTCATTAACTTAATCTTAACACTAATTCTTCTTTCAAAAATTATTATTAAGTTAATTTGGTGTTTGTTTAAGTGTCTAACACCTTAAAAACACTTAATCTTCATTAATTCACTATTTGAGTATTATGATCCAAACACCCCCAATTTTCACCATATGAACCCTAACTTCTCATAATCAAAATCAAAGGGTTCTAGGATGTTAATCACCTTCCTACACCTTTAGTTTAGCTAGATTATCAATAATCTAACACCATTTTACCACATGCAACCATAATTTCGGGTTTTTAACAAAACCCAACAAGAACACATCAAAGGTGAATTAAAAAGGAAGATAATCACTCACTTGATGTTAGGAAGGTATTGTGTGAGCCAAAACCTTCACGAATCAAGCCTCAAACGCACGATTTAGCTTCCAATTTTGAATTCTCCTTTTCTCCCTTTTCTCTTGAACGACCAAACAACCAAAATAAACCCAATTTTGACTTCTAATGTCAAATATGGCAGATTTTTACCAATTTACACTTTAGGTCCTTCCACTTCCAATTCACCCATATCTTTTCATAACTAGTTAAAAACTAGTATAACCCGTTAATAACTTGAAACCCGCTTGTTTCAACTTATTTCTAAAATATTATTTTCACCATAATATTAATTAGAAATATTTATTTATTTATTTGAAAACGAAACCCGAATTTTGGTTCGTTACAAATCACCTCCCCTTATTTGGGTTTCGTCCCCGAAACCCGACTTCACATAAAAAGGTTCGGATAATGTTTAAGCATTTCTTCCTCGGTTTCCCAAGTCATTTACGCTCCCTTTCTATGTTTCCACCTCACCAATACTTGGCTAATCTCTTTATTGCGCAAACGCTTCACTTTTCTATCCAAGATTGCCACCGGTTCTTCAACATAATTCAACTTTTCATCCAATTCGATATCGTCCAGAGGGACAAAAGTAGATTCATCCGCCAAACACTTCTGCAAATGAGACACATGAAATGTGTTATGAAGTCTACTTAGTCCCTCCGGTAGCTCCAAACGATAAGCTACCGTACCCACCTTTGCTATCACCTTAAACGGCCCGACGAAACGAGGACTTAACTTCCCCCGTTTCCTAAACCGTATCACCCCTTTCCAAGGAGAGACTTTCAAAAGCACAAAGTCCCCCACTTGAAACTCAATCGCCCGCTTCCTATTATCCGCATAAGACTTTTAGCGATCTTGAGCCGCCTTCAAGCGTGCTCTAATTTGGTCAATACTATCATTAGTTTCCTTGACCACTTCGACACTACCAAGCTCCCGTTGACCAATCTCACCCCAACACACGGGTGTTCGACACTTTCTCCCATACAATGCCTCAAAAGGCGGCATACCAATACTAGAATGGTAACTATTGTTGTAAGAGAATTCCGCCAACGGTAAATGGTCGTCCCAACTACCACCAAAATCCAAAGCACACGCGCGTAACATATCCTCGAGCGTTTGAATCGTACGCTCGCTTTGCCCATCCGTTTATGGATGATAAGCGGTGCTGAGGTTCAACCTTGTCCCCATATCCTCATGGAATTTCTTCCAAAAACGAGAAGTGAATCTCGTATCCCGGTCCGATATAATCGACACCGGCACCCCATGGCGTGACACAATTTCTTTCACATACATTTTCGCCAATCTCACCGAAGAATACGTTTCCTTTATAGGAAGGAAATGTGCACTCTTCGTCAACCGATCCACTACTACCCATATCGCATCATAACCCTTTCGAGTCTTTGGTAGTTTAGTGATCAAATCCATGGTTATATTTTCCCATTTCCAAAGCGGTATTTCAAGCGGTTGAAGCTTTCCATACGGCTTTTGGTGCTCCGCCTTTACTCTTAAGCACGTGAGACACCTCTCAACATACTTAACAACATCACGCCTCATACCCGGCCACCAAAAATGACACCTCAAATCATAAAACATCTTCGTGGCCCCCGGATGGATAGAATATTTGGATTTATGCGCCTCGTCAAGAATAGTTGTCAAGACACTTGACAACCTAGGTATCCAAATTCTATCAAAGCATGTCTTCAAACCCATGCTATTTTCATCAAGCTTATCAACATAAGCAACCATCCGCTCTTTCTTCAAGTCACCACCAAGTGCTAACACTTGAGCCTCCCGGATTTCATCAATAAGAGATGATGAAATTGTCATCTTGAATGACTTCACCTTGATAGGTGAATGACTTGACTTTCTACTAAGCGCATCCGCCACAACATTCGCTTTACCCGGATGATAAAGTATCTCACAATCATAATCCTTAACCAATTCAAGCCACCGTCTTTGCCTCATATTGAGGTCTTTTTGGTCAAAGAAATATTTGAGACTTTTGTGATCCGTGTAGATCGTACACTTAGCACCGTACAAATAATTCCTCCAAATCTTGAGCGTGAAAACCACGGCTGCAAGCTCTAAATCATGGGTTGGGTAATTCACCTCGTGAGTCTTTAATTGCCTAGATGCATAGGCAATCACTTTCCCCCTTTGCATCAAAACACATCCCAACCCCGAATGCGAGGCATCCGAATAAACAACAAAATCCTCGGTCCCGTCCGGCAAGGATAAAACAGGCGTCTTAGTCAACTTTTCTTTCAAGAGTTGAAAGGCAGATTCTTGCTCGGGACTCCAAACAAACTTTGTCTCCTTACGAGTCAACTTCGTCATCGGTAAAGCAATCCGAGAGAAGTTTTCGATGAACCTCCGATAATAACCCGCTAACCCCAAGAAACTTCTAATCTCCGAAGGCGTCTTCGGTGATGACCATTCTTTAACAGCATAATCTTGGATGGGTCAACGGTAATTCCTCTTTCATTAATCACATGACCCAAGAATTGGATCTCGCGCAACCAAAATGCGCACTTGGAGAATTTAGCATAAAGCTTCTCCTTTTGCAAGACTTCAAGAATCTCACGCAAATGACAAGCGTGATCACCCTCGCTCCTTGAATAGATGAGAAGATCGTCAATAAACACAATGACCGAACGATCAAGGAACGGTCTACACACCCGGTTCATGAGATCCATGAAAAACGCAGGTGCGTTGGTCAAACCGAAAGGCATAACCGTAAACTCATAGTGACCGTAACGAGTGCGAAAAGCTGTCTTATGAACATCCTCTTCCTTCACTTTCAACTGATGATACCCGGACTTCAAGTCAATCTTAGAAAACCATGACGCCCCTTGCAATTGGTCGAAAAGATCGTCAATCCTAGGCAATGGGTACCTATTCTTCACTGTCAACTTGTTCAACTCCCGGTAATCCATACACATTCTCATGCTCCCATCCTTCTTTTTGACGAAGAGAACGGGCGCACCCCAAGGTGAAACACTTGGGCGTATGAAACCCTTTGTCAAGTAACTCTTGTAATTGCTCCATGAGTTCTTTCATTTCTGGCGGTGCCAATCTATAAGGCGCTTTAGCTACCGGTTTAGCACCCGGTATCAAATCAATCCCGAACTCTACTTCCCTCTCCGGAGGAATCCCCGGTAACTCGTCAGGAAACACATCTACAAATTGGTTCACGACCGGTACATCGTGAATCTCCTTTACTCTTTCATTCACATCCGCGACACAAGCCATGAACGCCTTGCACCCACGCGCCATGTACTTGGTCGCCTTCACATAAGTGCACAACCTTACTTTACCCTTTTTATCACCTTCTATGTAGATGGACTCTCCCGACGGGGAAACAAGTTGGATCGCCTTCGGTCCACATAAAATACTCGCCTTATTCTTTGACAACCAATCCATCCCCACAATAACATCAAAATCTCCCATAGCCATAGGAATCAAATCAATAAAGAAAGTTTCGCCCCCCGTTCTCAACTTACAATCTCTAAAAATGTCAAAGACAAGGAAACTCTTATCATTAGCCGCTTCGATTTCTAAGGGTTCATCTAACTTGCTACTTACAAAAGAGGAATGCTTAACAATTTTCAAGGAAACAAAAGAACGACTAGCCCCCGAATCAAAAAGAACTAGTGCAGGTAATGAGTTAATCTTGAATGTACCTGACACCACATCCGAGTTGTTCTTTGCCTCTTCCGCCGAAATGTGGAAGGCTCTTCTTTGGCGTCTCAACCTTCACCCCGCTTCCACCTTGCTGCTTTAACTCGGGACAATCTACCCTATTGTGCCCGGGCTTGTAACAGTTGTAGCATATACGGACTTGGCTTGGGCATTGATTAGCCATATGCCCCGGCTTTCCGCATTTATAGCATCTTGAAGGACCCTTTTTACATTCCCCAAAATGCACTCTTCCACATAACTTACAATCTTGCGAAGAAGGTTTAACAAACGGCTTCTTACTAGGGCTCCCGCCCTTGATCTTCTTCACCGCCTGTTCCACAATTTCCCTTTTTCTCTTCTCACCCCTAGCCTCTTGCCTCTTTAACTCCACCTCCCTTTCCCGACACCTGTTTATTAAATCAACAAGCGTGGTAAATGAGGATGGAGATATGCTATCTCTGAATTCCACTGTTAGCATAGCATAAAATCTATCAATCTTGGCCTTTTCGGTCGATACCACATCCGGACAAAACTTGGCCCGATCAAAGAAGGCCCCGACCCATTCGTCAATTGACTCAGTCGTCTGTCTCATGAGGAGAAACTCCTCAGTCATCCTGTCCACCGCGGCTTGCGGGCAGTGGTATTTTAGAAAAGCCGCTTTAAATTCCTCCCAAGACATGGATGTCACCCCAGAAACACCTCTCTCTCTACGGAGATTCAACAGCCATTCCTTTGCCCTCCCAGTCAACAGAGGCACACTGAACATTACCCTATCCTCGGGCCTGCATCTAGTCGTTTCGAAATTCGACTCCATATCCACCACCAACCGGTGGCTAAGTATCGGGTCCACCTGACCGTCGTATTCTTTCGGTTTAATCACCATGAAATCCTTGAGAGTACAACCTCGAGGTTCCTTATCTTTCTCTTTCATGACCTCTTCAAGAGAGAGCTTAATAGTTCCCCTCATTTCCTCCATCAAGAGATTTGTGGCTTGCTCAAACGCCTTGGCCACTTCTTCCTTTATCATATCTTGGATCCTTGGATCCAACGGTTCTTCGTTCACATCAACATTTTCGTGGTGGTCACCCTCGTCCATCATCTCTTAACTGAGAAATAGTAACAAACACCTTAATCCCCTTTCACTTTCAATACCCTAGGTATCCGTTACACATTCACTATTATATGTATTAAGTATATATATACCTACCTATATACATACATACATATATAACCATCTTTACCTAATCCTTGCAAATGTTCATTGTCATATGGTTATCATAAAAGCTCTTGCACATCTCGTCTTATTAAACATATTGGCCAGACATGTTTAATAATACGCCATGCCCAATTGTAATTACCATCTCCATATAACAGGTCACAAAACAAGTTTCGGCACACATAACACATTAACAACATTCATCATACATATATACATACACCATATATATATATATTATCATTTTATCAAATCATTACTAACCTTTCATTTCCGCAAGCTCCGAGTCTTAGTCAAGTCCTTCTTGGATTCTCGTATATTTCCCCCATATCAAGAGCATCCGGTTTGAGTTTAGTGCCATCACACCAAATCCCTCAAACCATTGCTCTGATACCAAGTTGAAACACACCACTTTTAAAAACTATACTTTAACGCGCGGAAGACTTAAACCCAAGAATTTTTTTTTTTTTTTTACCGTCGCGTAGCGCGACACATTCAACCACCTCCCTCGCGTAGCGCGAGGGGCGTAAAAACTCAGAAAGTTTCTGCAGATTTTCAGCAGTTTTCACACTTAACCAAATTTCCATCTTTTTCCAAAATTACAAGTCAACAAATTTGCCCATCACATGGGTTTTAACCAAAAACCTTTCGACAACGTGATCACACCCCAAAAACATGTTTTGTTTATCAAATTACAATCAAAAAGGGGAAATTCCGCCAAATCATCAAACATGAAAATATGCATACGAGGATCCGCCAACGCCTTGGACTTGACTTTGACTACCTCGGAGCTTTTCCTACATTCACCACACATATCACCATTAGTAATGAAGATAAATTCATAACAAACAAGTAAATTTCTACTTGTTTCACCCATTCACCCATTTGACCCGTTTCCACCCAAATTGTTATTTAGGCTACATATTCTTGCACCCTTACTACAAGTGTCAATTATGATCAACACATGATCCATTTCCATTATGGCGCAAAGGCCATAACTCCGTTTCGTTTATAATCAACACATGATCCGATCAACCCATGATCCTTTTCCATTATGGTACAAGGCCATAACTCCGTTTCGTTTATGATCAACACATGATCCGATCAACCCATGATCCTTTTCCATTATGGTACAAGGCCATAACTCCGTTTCGTTTATGATCAACACATGATCCATTACCATTATAGGTTAACACTATAACTACATTCATTCATTGTGCATACTAAATCATTCACAATTTATCATATCACAAGTATGCACACAATCACATAACACATAATCCACAAAATTCACAATTTATCATCAATACTAAGTAAGTGCATAGGCACTTACCTTTTGGGTTTGACGACTCCTCTCCGCCTTCTAAACCCGCAATTTGATTACCTAAACATACCCACCTAGTTTAGTAATCTAATCATTCATTCAAAACACATACAATTGAGTTTACCACCCAAATTTCCATTTTCAACCCAAATTGACCCGGTTGGGTTATTTCCATATCCAAACACCCACTTTCACCACAAACTCACCCACTTGAGTTTCATTAACTTAATCTTAACACTAATTCTTCTTTCAAAAATTATTATTAAGTTAATTTGGTGTTTGTTCAAGTGTCTAACACCTTAAAAACACTTAATCTTCATTAATTCACTATTTGAGTATTATGATCCAAACACCCCCAATTTTCACCATATGAACCCTAACTTCTCATAATCAAAATCAAAGGGTTCTAGGATGTTAATCACCTTCCTACACCTTTAGTTTAGCTAGATTATCAATAATCTAACACCATTTTACCACATGCAACCATAATTTCGGGTTTTTAACAAAACCCAACAAGAACACATCAAAGGTGAATTAAAAAGGAAGATAATCACTCACTTAATGTTAGGAAGGTATTGTGTGAGCCAAAACCTTCACGAATCAAGCCTCAAACGCACGATTTAGCTTCCAATTTTGAATTCTCCTTTTCTCCCTTTTCTCTTGAACGACCAAACAACCAAAATAAACCCAATTTTGACTTCTAATGTCAAATATGGCAGATTTTTACCAATTTACACTTTAGGTCCTTCCACTTCCAATTCACCCATATCTTTTCATAACTAGTTAAAAACTAGTATAACCCGTTAATAACTTGAAACCCGCTTGTTTCAACTTATTTCTAAAATATTATTTTCACCATAATATTAATTAGAAATATTTATTTATTTATTTGAAAACGAAACCCGGATTTTGGTTCGTTACAAATACAATATTAATTATATTTAGAAAGATTATTTGCGGTCGTTTGATAAAAAGAAAAAGTCGAATTGAAGGTTGCCAATAGGCCTGTAAGCGAGCCAAACGAACACGAACGGATGCTTGTTCGTGTTCGTTCATTTAACTTTAACCAAACAAATAAACGAACACGAACGCAAACACTTAAACGAACAAATTTTCTTTTTCTTGTTCATGTTCGTTCATTAAGAAAATGAACGTCTTCATGTTCGTTTATGTTCGCTCAATAATATTTTAAATGAACGGTTCACGTACATAAACAAACGAGACATGTGTTTATATTTGTTCCTTTAATTAAATGAACAAAATTTTGTGTCAATGTTCGTTCGTTTATTAAATAAACGAACATAAACAAACTTTTCGCCGAACGGTTGACGGACAGTTAACTGAACGTGAGGTTTATTTTCAAGCCCATAAGAGAGAGGAGAGGATAGAACATGTAAAAAAGAACTTAAAAGAAAGACTAAATTACAACTTTTGTCCTTTATGTTTTCTTAAATTATGGAATGGGTGCTTTAAAATTTTTATTTTCACTCATTGTCATTTATTTGCAAAAGTACTTATGAATTTTGTCCTTTCCACTAACAGCAGTTAAGTTTTTCAGTTAAATCACCCAATGTGCATTGCACATGAGGGCATTTTAGTCTTTTTACTCCTAAAGGACAATTCTTGTAATTTAGTTAAATTTAATAAATTATTTTATTTATTAATTAATATATATATATATATATACTTATATATATATATATATATATATAAACATAAATTCTTAAAAGAAGCCCCCCAACCCCATCGTCTGATCCCCCCACCACCACCGCTTGAAATCGCCGGTGGTTATGTTAAGGGATGCAACGGCGGTGGTGGGAGGTGGATGGAGGATGTGTGGGTGGAGGTGCATTCGTCGGAGGTCCTCGCTGTTGGTTAGGGTTCGCACACAAAAACACATCAAATCTGACACTTTTTTATTGGCAGTAATGAAGCGGCGGTCGTCGAATGTGCAGTCGTCGGAGGTGCAGCGGGTGGAGGTGCAGTCGTCGGAGGTGCAGCGGGTGGAGGTGCAGTCGTCGGAGGTGCAGCGGGTGGAGGTGCATTCGTCGGAGGTGCAACGGGTGGAGGTGGAGTCGTCGGAGGTCCTCGCGGGGGAGTGGTGCAGTGGCAATGGTGAAGCGGCGGTGGTGTATGACAGGAAGATGAAAGAGTGGGGGTGAGGGCCTTCTTTTAAGAGAATAGGTATATATATATATATTTATCAATAAATAAAACAATTATCAAATTTAACTAAATTACAAAAAATATCCTTTAGATTTAAAAAGACAAGAATGCCCTCATGTGCAGTGTACATAAGGTGACTTAACTGAAAAACTTAACGCCTGTTAGTGCAAAGGACAAGAAAATGATGGAACTTTTCAAATAAATGATAATAAGTGAAAGTTAAAACTTTAAAAGACCCATTCCATAATTTTAACAAAAATAAAGGACAAAAATTATAATTTAGTCTAAAAGAAAAGACATAAATAAAGCTGAATAAAACAAAAGCGTTACTTTCTTAACTGGTGTCTTTTTCTTTTTTGACATAACGGTTTTTTTCCTGTTGAAACTACCAATCTAACGCTCCAAATGGCATACCTCGATTTCTAATATTATCCAAAAAGTCGGTTAGGGAAGGTCAAACCGCTGGTGTTTCTATGTTTTTTAACAATATCAAATTTTTCCCACAACAGCAGGAAAAAACCACACCCACACAAAACGAATTACACCATAATAAATTTACACCAATTATCCCAAGATAACGACCTAGATTTCGATCTATTAACAAACCACCAGAAACCTAAGGTCTTTATATTAAAGATAATATCCTCAATCTTAACCGATTTATTAGAGAAAAGATTCTCGTTCCTTACCTTGCACAAGCACCAGAGAGTCACGATAATAATCCCATGAAACGCCTCTTTAACATTTTCTCCAATATCACTATACAAATGAAAAAGACTGCTTATGTCCGAAAATTAAGGGTAGAAACCATATTTAACCGACTCGGCGGTGGTTAGGAATTGAGGTCAGTGGTCGGCTCCAGATTAGTTAACTTGCAGATTAAGTTAGCAGTCGTGTCTTTCATCAGTTGTTAACACCACACGAGTCTTATCAAAATGCCGGTGGGTCTGGGCCCACTTACGAAGCCCAAATAAATGGCTCAATTGAGACCCAATCAAAAACTGGCACGTACGGTGTAGCTGTATTTTTATTTTTGTGAGACCACTTTCTTTCTTTTGTCTCACTCCATTGTCCATGGTGCATCCCAATAAATAATTAAATACTGTGATAAATAGGAGTAAACTAGAAATTTTACCCTCTGTTCGACGACGAGAAGCAGACTTTAAATGGTTGAGTCAGTGACATTAACGTGGCTAAGCACAAAAAAAAAACGTGTTATCCACAAACACATTTCTCTCGGTTCCCTTGAATCCTATCTCTAACAACATTAAAAGGTATATACGAACAACATCTTCTACTGGTAAATTATCTAATTCATGTTAAAAAATTTAGTAATATATCATCAAGCCTAAATTTAGTAATATATTCATTAAGCTTAAATTTAGAGTAAATTATACAGATTGTCCTTTAATTATAATAGAAATTACACTCTCTGTCCTTTGACTTCAATAAGTACACCACATATCATTTTCTTATATACTTTTATACACCATATGTCCTTTACACTAACCGGTGTTAAGTTTTTCAGTTAAGTTTTGACATATGACTTGCACATAAGGATATAATAGTCTTTTTACCTATTAAAGGACAATATATGTAATTTCTAAAACATTCTCCCCATCCCCTTCTTCTTCCCCAAACCTTCCCCCTTTGGTATAATGGTGTTTCCACAAACAACAGAGAAGCAGAAAATTGCAGACAGCGAGTATTTTCAGAAACTGTTTTCGAGATGAGATCTGTTGGAACGGAACGATTTGGAACCATCGGATCGTGATCAGGCTGTAGAACGTGCAGGAGATCATGTGAAGCATTGTGAGGAAGATCGGATATCTGAAACCGTAGAAGCTAAGGAGGTATTTGTTGTGGAGGAGAACGCCGATGTTGGATAAGTACACGACGCGATGATCAAAGCGGTTAAGATCGTCGGAAAGACGATTGTCGTGATTGATAAGGCCGCGAAGATATTGTTGCTGGTGCCGTAACGGACTTCTCCGGTAGGTGTGTTCGGAATGTCGACGGAGGTTTCAAGCCGTGGATTGCTGCTCCGACGAGTAGTCCATGACCGAGCTTCCACCATTTGATGGATGTAACAGAATTTGGAATTCATAGTTGAAGTGAAGTCGTGTGTGAAAAGATTTGGATTGGATCTGGGAAAATGAGACCCTTATCATAGAATGAAAAGATTCAAAACCTACCTGATGTTTGAAGTTTTGACAGTTTATATCTTTAAAACCTCAAGAATTTCAAGCAAAAGACTATCACTTTTAATTAAAAACAGTCACTCTTACTATTAGTTGTCGTAACAGTTTTTTCGGTAAAGGGGAATGAAGACAATGGCGGCGACATTAGGGTTCCGGCACTACTCCGGGAACCCGTTCTTCGGCAAAAGAAACCAAAGGGGGGAAGGTTTGGGGAAGAAGAAAGAGATGGGGGGAATGTTTTAGAAGTTACATAAATTGTCCTTTAATGGGTAGAAATACCATTATACCCCCATGTGCAACACACATGTCAAAACTTAACTGAAAAAACCTAACACTAGTTAGTGTAAAGGACATAGGGTGTATAAAAGTACGTAAAAAAGGACTTGTAGTGTACTTATTGAAGTCAAAGGACAGAGAGTGTAATTTCCAGTATAATTAAAGGACAATCTGTGTAATTTACTCTTAAATTTATCTGAAAATTTAGCAAATGGAGAGTGTAAGAGAGGAGATTTTGTTTAAAAGGTTCAAAAAATTTATACCTTCAAAATCATAAATGCTTAAATATTGTCGTGGTCCACACCCAAACACAAAGACGTGATTCTCGTGGTCCACACCCAGATAAAAACCATCAAAATCGTAAGATAGAAAGTTCTTCGTAAAGATGATGTAGGGCTGGCGAATTTTTTCTAAAGGCGTCGGATTTATTCTATTATATGGTTAAATATGTAGGGCCAGAATATAAAAGGAACATGGTTTAAATTTAAATATTCGCCGAGATAAGTAATGATTTCGCCTAAAGTTCTTCGTAAAGATGATGTAGAGCCGGTGAATTTGTTCTAAAGGCGGCGGATTCGTTCTATTATATATTTAAATATGTAGGGCCAGAATATAAAAGGAACATGGTTTAAATTTAAATATTTGTCGAGATAAGTAAGGAATATTGGTGTTTCGCCTAAAGTTCTTCGTAAAGATGATGTAGAGCCGGTGAATTTGTTCTAAAGGCGGCGGATTCGTTCTATTATATATTTAAATATGTAGGGCCATAATATAAAAGGAACATGGTTTAAATTTAAATATTCGCCGAGATAAGTAAGGAATATTGGCGTTTCGCCTAAAGTTCTTCGTAAAGATGATGTAGAGCCGGTGAATTTGTTCTAAAGGCGGCGGATTCGTTCTATTATATGTTTAAATATGTAGGGCCAGAATATAAAAGGAACATGGTTTAAATTTAAATTTTTGCCGAGATAAGTAAGGAATACTGGCGTTTCGTCGGTTATATATAAATAAAGAATGAGAAAATATCGCCGAGATAAGGAAGGCAAGTCGGCGAAACGCCGGGAGTTCAACGGGTATTTCGGCAAGAATGCGGGAAATGAAAAGCAATCTCGGCGAAACGCCGGTTTGTATGTTTAACAGCAAAAAAAAACTATAAATTAAACCCTTGGTACTGAACGCCGAAACATCATTAAAGAACGTCGGATAAGTGTTCCGGCGAAAAAGAATTAAAATTACACGTGTAAGATGTATGTAGAGACACGTATGACGACGAATTTGCCGACTTTGAACTATGTTCGGACGAAATTGGGATGTTTAGTATTTGGAAGTTAAGAAGTTAAAAAATCTGTGTTTGCTTTTAGGAAGCTGAAAAGCAATATATTTAATTTTAAATTTTTTCCTTAAAAATATATATGTTAAAAAGATAGCATGCCGACAACTGGAGAAGGTTCTGGTATGCCACCGAGCCTCGCTATAAATTCCATCGATAACTCCCACCAACTCGTCTACCGATCACAACACATTTTGTCTTTGCATATCCTCCATCTTTTTACTTTCTTTCAAACACAACCCTGTACACCAACATTTCATTTTATTCAAGTTTCCACAAATGGCACCTACTATACTCCAAAACGGAACCGATGATGCAAAAGTGACCGGTGGTGTTAACTCTATGCCTATGGTGACGCTGGTCGGTTCAAACTTCATGGCTAATGGTCATGCCATATTGTCCGACGTCCCATCAAATATTACCACTTGTTCAACGGCTTCAAATGGTTGTTTTGTTGGTTTTGATGCTTTGGAAGCGAATAGCCGCCACGTGGTACCGATCGGGAAGCTTAGTGGTATCCGGTTCATGAGTATATTCCGGTTCAAGGTCTGGTGGACGACTCATTGGGTTGGGTCAAGTGGCAGAGACCTCGAGCATGAAACCCAAATGGTCATGCTCGAGAACTCTGACCGTGGACGTCCTTATGTTTTAGTTCTTCCAATTTTGGAAGGTCGTTTTCGGGCTTCTCTGCAGCCTGGAAACGACGATTTTGTGGATGTTTGTGTTGAAAGTGGGTCCACAAAAGTAACTGCCACTTCTTTTAGAAGTGTCATTTACATGCAGGCGGGCTCTGACCCATACGCTTTAGTGAAAAAAGCAATGAGAGTTGTTAAAGATCATCTTGGAACTTTCAAGCTATTGGAAGACAAAACGCCACCCGGTATTGTTGACAAGTTTGGATGGTGCACTTGGGACGCGTTCTACCTTAAGGTGCACCCTCAAGGAGTAATCGAGGGTGTCAAGGGTCTAGTCGAAGGCGGATGCCCACCCGGGTTCGTGTTGCTTGATGATGGGTGGCAGTCCATAGCTCATGACGATGACCCAATAGACTCAGAAGGCATGAACCGAACAGCCGCTGGTGAACAAATGCCCTGCAGGCTTACGGACTTCGTTGAAAATTATAAGTTTCGGGACTATAAAAGCCCGAAACCAGACACCCCTAACAAAGGCATGGCTGCCTTTGTCAGGGACCTAAAAGAGGATTTCAAGAGTGTAGATTATGTTTATGTTTGGCATGCTCTATGTGGATATTGGGGTGGGCTAAGGCCCAATATACCTGGTCTCCCAGAGTCCCGTATAGTGATGCCCATATTGTCCCCGGGACTTCAAAAAACTATGGAAGATCTAGCCGTTGATAAAATCGTGAATAACGAAGTTGGGCTGGTCCCACCGGAGAAAGTAGATCAGCTGTATGAAGGTCTACACACGCATTTGGAATCGGTTGGAATTGACGGCGTCAAAGTTGACGTCATCCATGTACGTTTTTTCCGTTACCGTTTTCTTTCAGTTTCTACATCTTATTACTATATCTAGCTTAAAATAAAATAATAAACATATGTACATAACTGTCGCTAATGTGGGGCTAGCCCATCTGGTACAGACACATGTCTTTTAAAGGGGAGGAACCTGTGCAACAGAGTAGTAAAATTATTGGTGTAAAGTAGAGTACAGTAACATTTTCCGTTAAAAAAAGATGTCGTTTGGGTTAACGGGTGGTTTTCAAACCTTCATGTCTATCTATTTTTCATTCGGGTTTAATCATGTTAAAGCACCTCCAAAGCTAGGCTTAACAAACACCAACAAACATGTCACATTAGCTGTAACATCAGATTTTCACTTATTCTGTCAAAACACTCATTTATATTCCAACACATACTTTTTTTTTCAAACACCCATTTTTTCACAAAAAAAAAAAATTAAATATGTTGTGTCCAAGAGAGGGGCCCACCAAATTCATCCGTGCCCGTTTGGATTTTCGGGTGAGAAGCAAACAAACACCCCTCTCCAATGGTACCACGTTCGTCCGCTTTTGCCACGTTGGTTTCTGATGATGAAAAAGAGCACCGTTGGAAGTACTCTAAATTTTGGGTTTGATTTCACCGGTGCTTAATTTGTATTCGGTCCGGGTTATGTTTCATGTCGACCCATTTACTGGCATATAAATATATATATCCGTTCGGATTTCAGTTCCATTGAAAAAATCAGTTTGGCTCGGTTTTGGATTTTTGGCAAGTTAAACCGAACCGAACACCATTTTCAATATATATTAACTAGAAAAGTGAGAAAATGAACAGAATTGGTATAAAAAGTGTTAGATAGTTATGAAAAATAGAAGAAAAATAATATTTCCTTTTTTGTCCTCAGTTGTTAGAGATGTTATGTGAAGATTACGGTGGAAGAGTAGAGTTGGCAAAAGCATACTACAAAGCATTGACTTCGTCTGTAAGGAACCACTTCAAGGGCAATGGCGTAATTGCAAGTATGGAGCATTGTAACGACTTCATGTACCTAGGCACCGAGGCCATTTCACTTGGTCGTGTTGGTACGTTTTTTACCTTCTTACATGTACCTAATTATAATTATTTAAGAAATAACTTATATCATAAAAAAAAGAATATGTTAATGCAAAATAAATTTTAAATATCGTGATAACAACATAAGCATTGTGCATAACACTGGTCAACATGATAGAATAGATTATAGCGTTACATTATCGACGCATATATTACAGTTAAAACAATATATAAATGTTTTTATAATATTCGACTTTAATTTTATTTTGAACGACCCTCTATTCATAACTTATAAATTCCTAGTAGAAATTATGATTTAATAATTGTAAATTTTTTAACAGGGGACGACTTTTGGTGCACTGATCCATCGGGTGACCCGAATGGCACATTTTGGTTACAAGGGTGTCATATGGTGCATTGTGCTTATAATAGTTTGTGGATGGGGAATTTCATACAACCAGATTGGGATATGTTTCAATCGACTCATCCTTGTGCCGATTTTCACGCTGCATCTCGAGCCATTTCTGGTGGACCGATTTATGTTAGTGATTCTGTAGGGAAACACAACTTTGACTTGCTCAAGAGCCTTGTTTTGCCTGATGGCTCGATCTTACGTTGCCAATACTACGCCTTTCCAACCCGCGATTGTTTATTTGAGGACCCACTCCATGACGGAAAAACCATGCTCAAAATATGGAATCTAAATAAGGTAAACAATAAATCAAAGATTTTTCACAATCTGTGATCGCTATGTAACTATTGACGGATTAGCGGTGACTGTTAAACAAATTTTGTCCGTGTCTTTTTTTATTTATTATTTAAATTCTTACTATACCAAAAATAGTTATAATAGTTTTATTTTTTTTAATTAATAACTTTTTTTTTAAATTGCTTGGTCTTACATTCTCTCTCTTTTCGTTTATTAACTGATCAGTTCACCGGAGTTGTTGGAGCATTCAATTGCCAAGGAGGAGGATGGTGTCGTGAATCAAGACGCATACAATCTGCTTCCGGGTGCTCTCATGTCGTGACATCAACGATTAGTCCCAACGACGTAGAATGGCAAAACGGTAAATCCCCAATCTTTGTTGACAATGTCCAAGCCTTTGCACTATACATGTTCCGTGATAAGAAGTTGATCTTAGCAAAACCAACCGATAAGATAGAACTTGCACTAGAGCCGTTCACCTATGAGCTCATCACGGTCTCCCCGATCACTGTTTTGGCCCACAAATCGGTCCAATTTGCTCCCATTGGGTTAGTGAACATGCTCAACTCTGGTGGGGCGATCCAAACGGTTGATTATGAGTTGGGTGTTGATGGAGCATGTATAGTTCGAGTCGGGGTCAAGGGTGTGGGAGAAATGAGGGTTTTTGCATCCGAAAAACCAGGTGAATGTCGCGTTAAGGGGGAAAATGTTGATTTTAAGTACGAGGAGCATATGGTCATAGTTCAAGTTCCTTGGACTGCTACAAGTTTGTCAATCGTTGAGTATGTGTTTTGAAAAGTGGGGTCAATTTGCCAACTTTTTGTATGGTTTGTGACAACAATATGATCATGTAAATATTTATTATTCTCGTATTATAGGTGAAGTGGTTGTTGTGACTGTTAGCATTGTAATATATTTTTATAATTTTATATTTTTGGGATTTGTTGTTTTCAAACTGAAGTATGATGGGACAGACGATTTTAGACAATATTGAGGGTTGTTTTGTAATACAAATAGAAATATGATGGCCTAAATCGTTGCTTGGTCCAACGGGCTCCGGCCCAACATAGTTTGATTGATTAGGGTTGACTCAGTACCTTCTAATAAAAAGAACGATAATTACACACGTGACATATACATATATGCATGGGGATACACTAGATTCATGCGTTAATTTTGAGATTAACATTTTAAATACAACTAGGTTACGGTTATCTTGAAAATGTTGCAACTTAACTCTTATTAAAATAGTTTTTCTTTAATATATCAGCCAAAATATCGATTGAAAATATTAAAAAAATTAAGATATAAAATTTAAAGACAAACAATATTAATCCTCAACTAGTAGACTTGCATAAAAAAACCGATTCTTGGACCGGAACCGGCCCGAACCGGTTCCGGTTCCTACCCGGCCCAAACAAGAACCGGTTACTACCCGATTGTACCCGCAGTTCCTAGATTTTTCCACTCGACCGGTTCCTACCCGGACCCGAACCGGACCGGTTCCTACCCGGACCCGGCTAGAACCATTTCCTACTTGGTTCTAGCCGTTAAACACGTTTTTTTTAAACCATTTTTTAATGGTAATATTACTGTTGGAGCCTTTTGACTGTTTTTTTTTTTGTATTTTAGCCCCCCTAATTTAGTATAAATAGATATTGGATGAATTGGTAGAGTACCAAACTTGAAAACGCAAAACCTAGCGGAAAAAACGCAAAAAATACTCGTTTTACTCTCATTTCCGACTTTCTACTCTTAATGGCTGATAACACTGTTGGTCCATCTGTAACGGTGGTAAAAGTATTCCTACGAATAGAAACCCGGATATTTGGCAATATTTTGATATTTGTGAGATGACAACCGGGCCGAACAAGGCTCGTTGCAAGTTGTGCGGGGAGTTTTTTTTTCAAATGATTCAAACTCAACCTTGCGAAAACACTTAGACAAGTACTGCAAGTTGTATGACGAGACGAAGGTTTCAAACAATGAGTAGTGCTAGCCTGGGTCCGAACCCGTTTTATTTATTTTAGTGTGTATAATTAATATTATTTGTTAGTTGTTTGTAAGTGAGTATTATATATGTATATTAATATTTGCAAACAACTTAATTTATTAACTGAAAACATTACACAATGATGAATGTCGATACACAACTTGAAAACAAGTCGATTAAAAGCTCCCAACTTGCTAACTTACCAAACGGCTTTCCATTAACTCGTGCATATTCAGCACAAGATTCTTCGACAATATAATGATCGTTATTTGGATCTTCCAAGGCGTCCATCTGTCTTCTGTAAATTGTTTGAAACCTCTCAACCACTAACGATATACTACGCCACTTTGACATTATTTGAGCCTTTGTATGTTGCGTATCACCATCCATTTCCTCCTAAAATCTATCCTTAACACGATCCCATAAAAAATCAGGATCTAATAACTCATCACTTGTAGTCTCGGCCCTAACGTGTACCATCGCAAGGGCCAAGCCGTACTCCTCGTCTTCGGTCTAAAAGTTCATTTTTTTAGTTGAGAGTGTTATAGTGTTATTGTATGTAAAATTGGTGTAAAAAGGTTGTATTTATAGTGTTATTGTGTGTAAAAAGGGTTAGAACCGTTTGGCAACCGTAGGAACCGGTTCCTACCGAACCGGACCCGACCCTATCCTAACCGGTTCCACTTGGTATGCTTTCCCATCCCTAAAACCGGTTCTGGACTGGTTTTGTAATATCCGGGAATTTCCGACCTAACTCTTTCTAAACTTATGCACGTATTATTTATTTGAAACTTGAAATTTTATTAAAATTATTTTTCTTAAATAATAAATATTGATTTAGTTGAAAATATATGAGACTTATACATACATGTATGTTAAAATTCTTAAAACCTTAAGAGTTATATAGATAATATAATTAACTTATTATTAATGTTTAAACTTATAAACTAATAAACCTATAGAATATTTTATAAAATTATAAAATAATAAAACTTACTTGGATTTTTATAAAACATAATTATTTTTATAAAAAGTCCAGGGACTAAATCTGCCAATTCTCAAAACTGATTTTAACAAAAACCAAAGTTTATCATAAAATGATAAACAATGGAAACCTCAGGGGCCTGGCATGTCATTTCCGCGAACTTCCAACACCCAGAAACCGGTCGTGGGTTCGAAACCCACAACCCTCCGCCTTGCCCCTTTATCGACCGAAATCGCGAATCCGTCCGGATGCGATGCACCTCGGGCTTCCAGACACGCATGCGACCCGTCCCCTAGGTGCATTAACTTCCAATTTCGATCGAGGCCGCGCATGGAGTCGGAATTAACTCCGACCGGCTCAACCACCCATCCACCACCCATTCGATCATTAAATGCTCGAATTGCCTATAAATAGCGAATGCAAAACTCACCAGAACCACACCAAAGCTACATGCACTCTCAATTTACCGATCTAGAACCTACAAGTATCGATTCCAGCTCGTGACCGCCGAAACCAAAGCCAAACTCAAAATCGATCAATTCTACATCATTTCAGGTAATTCCAAACGCTAAAGTGTTCGCCTGCATGTAAGCATCGAAAGCCCTCGGTTTAATTTCATAAACAGAGGGTAAATCGATCGAATTCGGGATTTGAATTTTTTAGGGCTCATTCGGAATTGAGGGTCGATTTGAACTTGTGTTTATCAATTGTTTTTCATGGTTACAACACTAACGAACCCGTAGTCGGGATGGTTAGTTGGTGTGTGTGTGCTTGTGACCCGGGCGGCCCGAGTTCGATCCGGGCAGCCCCGTTTTTGATACTTTCATTTTTTTATACTTTTTCACTCAGGTTTAAATGCTCCGATTATTTTTATAAATTCTGTTAAGTTTTTATAAACATAAAAATGAATTTTATTTACACTTTTGTATTCCAGAACTATTGTATTTAATTAAAATTTGTTAAAACCAATAATGTTCAATTCTTTAAAAATAGTTTTAAATTCTTAAAAATTACAAAATACTTTTAAACTTTATAAAATCCATCTCTCCAACAGAGAAGATTTTATAAATCGGAAAAACTATTATTTCTAAAATAAATGAATATAGCTTGTTTATTTAAACACATTTATTTATTTAGTTAAAAACAAAGAAGATATTTATACTTTATTTAGATTCTAAATAGTTTAAAACTTATAAACTTTATAAAAGCTACATGGAAACTTTGAATACTTATTAAACTTCATTTTAAAAGCTTTATTTAAAACATATATAAACTTATAAACTTTATAAACTTATAATGTAAACTTTATAAGTAATTATATTTTTCAATCTTATAGGTATTTGATATTTATTATCATATTAATTTGAAAAATAAATATTTAATACTTGAAACCTTAATGAATCATATGGTTATTCTTATAAAAAAAAACTATTTATTTTTAATAACTATATACACTTTAAATAAATTCTATTAATCTTAAAACAATATTTGGTCTTTAAATGCTAGGTATTTAATAATTATTTTACTCTTAAAATAATTATTAACATTTATTCTTACCTTAAAAAGAATATTTTAAACCATAACTTATTAAACTTGATACTCAAACCTTGGATTTAAAATTTCAACAAACCCAAACATTCCCGTCTTCCGTTGGGAACCCTAGTCAAATCTTGAAATCCTAGATCATTTTTCATAGACTTATAGGATCATACTTTAAACTTTAAGACTTATATTCTTAGGCTTATTGTGAGGATATTCTCCCTCAAAGTCTTGCAATCGCTTACTCTTATCGGATACTCTTCATCAATCCAAGTGAGTATACTTAGCCCCTTTTTCATTTACATTCTTTTGGGGTGAAACATGTTCAAACTTCAAACTTATACAATTCTTGTACAACTATGACTAGATGCTTATTCTTATGTTAAACTTGAAACTTGTATGCTTAGATTAAACTTAAAACTAGCACATTCATTAACTTTGATCAAGCCTATGGTAACAATGATAGATCTATTGTATTTGACCAATCCACCTTGATTGATTGACCCCTTCGGGGGGGGGGGGGGGAGCCCTTGGTGATTGTTACTGAATTAAACTTTAAACTTGAGACATGAGACTTATAAGGGTAACCTGCGGGTTATGCCTAAACTTGGTTGGAGGGTTGAAGTGCACAATGTTTAAGATACTTGTTCTCATACTTACATTATAGAATGCATATATCATAGTGAATTGTAATTCTTCTCAAATACTTGTTAAACTGTGTCAAAACCTTTATATCTCACCAACTATTTTGTAGTTGACAGATTCTTTCACATGTTTCAGGTTCTACATCATGAGGCTTATTTGTGATCACATAGGATGCTTTTGACCTAGACTACTTATAAATTAAACGTTGTATTTCTTGTTATGTTCCTTGTATTGAATCTTAAATTATTATTTAATGAAATATCGAAACTTTAATAGTCAACCTTGTGCTATTGAACAACCGCGTCCGCCCCGACGTATAATCCGCCGTCGGTTGGGGTGTGACAGTTCCGGTCCCTACCCGACAAAAAACAAACACGGTCCACCAAGAACCAGTTTCGGTTTTTGGGCCCGACTCGGTTTGTGCACCTCTACTCAATAGGGGTCAGAGGTGGCTCAAGGTATTTGGTTGCCCCAAATGGACTAAAAGTTTTGAGACCCTTTTTCAAAAGTCATATCATAAAAAACCTCCTCTTTTTTAAGCGGGCTTGGAGACCAGCAATAATAAACTAAAACGTTTATAATTAGCATAATTAATTTTTTTTTCGTATTCTTATATATATCCTTACTAGCTTAGAACTCGTGTAATACACACGGGGTGAAAAATATCAATACATAAAATTATTAAATCCGTATGTATATATTTTACAGGTATAAAAATGTATTACATATACTGCGGATAGAAAACAAAATTTAAAATATGTAAAAATTAATATATAATTGAGTTTCGAAATTACGTTAATTACTATTGAATTTAATTTTGACTTTCATTTACTGTTTGATTGAAAATAAAAGTTACATAATTATATTTTAAAGTTTTTTATAATAACATATAATTTAAAATAAATGTGTTTTATTAGTATAATTATTAATTTATTTAAAAATATATTATTATTATTAAAAGATAGAGGTATGTTTAATAAGACAGAGAGGCCAGAAAAAAATGATGAGAATGAATATAGAGGCGACACGTGGCATAAAAAAATATTTATTTATTATATAGTATATATTATAATAAATAAATAACAAAAGTTCAGGGGTAACAAATTTTTTTTTGACCGTACTATCATGTAAATGAAACAAAACTTTTTTTTGACGGTACTTTCATGTAAACAAAATTTTTTTTTACCATACTTTCATGTAAATGAATCAAAAAAAAATAAATTTGACCGTACTTTCATGTAAAAAATTATTTTTTACGGTAACATGCGACTGGCGAGGCGGACTGCGAAGGCGGAGGACTGGGGTTTGGCGGAGGCGGCGTTGGGCGGTGGTCTTAACTCAGGTCGAGTGGTCGGTCTCTGGCTCTCACAGTCTCACAGTTACCGCTCTCTCTGTATTGGGTTTTAATAAAACGTTTGGGTTTGCTAAATCCCAAATGTTTTATTAAAACCCAATACCTCAAAACCTTTAATAAAATGTGAGGACTTGAGGTAACATATTGAGTTTTTTTATAAAATTTTAGACTTTTTATGAAGTGTTGAGCTTTTAAAAAAAATTCAGGGGTAACGTAAAAAAATTTGAAGGGTAACGTAATTTATAACCGGATACATAAAACCGTAAAAAATAATATTTTTGCACTGCGCGTAAAAAGTTGAGGGAAGCGCGGGCTACCCCTGGTCCTTAGCTACATCCGCCACTGCATGTAAGTGCCAATGATCTTCAGCCCAAGTGGTTGAGGTGAGGTACCAAAGACTTCATTAAAATGAGAAAGTCTTGGGTTCAAGTTTCACTTGTGACAAACAAAGGGTTCCAGGTTAGGCCAAGGGGTTTTCTCACATATTGTGAGTTTTCTCCTGAGGGTAGTGGAGATGATCGGATGGACTAATGGCCCGTTAGTAATTCAAATTGCTGTTAAAAAAATGCATGCATGTAAGTAGGAAAATATGGTACTTCCACTTTGCATTATCAAATCGTGTTGCATCAGTTCCCCATAATTAGGAGAACATGTTTCTTTTCCATTTCTTTTATATGTACTCGTTTGCCATAATGAAAATATGCAGAAAATTGTCTCAAATATTCCTTCTTAATTTCTCTCAAGCTTCTCTCTAATTTCTTGGCCATTTGATTATCCGTTCGACCCACATCAGAATCATCCTTAACAGCTCTAAACGATTGATATATCCATCGCAAGTGATTGATTTTTGGATGACGTCACGATGAACCCTATATCAGGCGTGATATTTGCTTGTTGCATTCTGTCTCCCGAGTTCCCAGCTTCCCAAATCTAATCTATCCCCCAAAATTCGCCGCCTATATTAAATAGATACGCTAGAAGCTTCGCTTGCGGGCTTGGAGATGGGCCAGAAGCCTAGTCGGATAGAGCAATTCATTCACCAGCCCATATTTAGTTATATAACTTTTTTTTTTAAATTGGGGGCCCTAATTTTTTGGTGGCCCTAAGCCCTTACTTGACCTAGTTACTCTAATGGGCCGTCCATGACAGGGGTGACTCGACTATACAAAAAAATAAGCTGTCGCTTAGGGCTCCAATATTTATGGGGACCCCAACTTTTAGTATTTAACTTAGTTTAATTTTCAGGTTTTGATCAGGAGAACAAAAAATCAGTATATCTGAAAAAAGTTCATTTTTTCTAAAACTCATTTCAACTTTAATACGTGTGATTGTGTGACTTTAAGTAATTTAATAAAAAAAATATGCATTATCATATTCCCATGTGTAAGGATTCTAAGAAAAAATATATATATTTTTTATATAAATGGTCCTGATTTGTTAATTTACTTTGTGTCCCAAAAAAAGGTTGAGCATAGGCTCATCCTCTCATTTTTTTCACGTACTTTGTAAATAAAACCTACTTTTTTGGGTTTTACTGTTATACACGTTACTGATATGGGCTTTTGACCGACTTCATATGGGCTCTATGACCCTGATGCAACTAGTGGTGCACAAAAAAAACCGGTTTTTTTTTAACCCGGTCCAAACCGGTAAACCGGTTTGGGTTAAACCGGTTTGGACCAAACCGGTTCGGGTTACCCAAAAACCGCCAGTTTAAAACCGGTTTGATGCTTTCTGGATGAGATTGGGTTAGGGACCGGTTCAAACAAACCGGTTTGATAAACCGGTTTTCGAGCTGGGCAAAAAAATAGCCGTTGGGGAACGGCTATATGGCCGTTGGGGTCGATTTTAGTCGTTTTTTTGGCTCCATTTGCACCCTTAAAACACTATAAATAGGTGGGGGGTGTTTAGGGTTTATCACACCTCTCTTTACACTCTCTAATCTCTAAAACCGCACTTTAAACCCGTCAAAAACGCTCTCTAAACTCTAAAAAAAAGCATGGCAAGTTTTGGTGTTGGTGGTTCCTCAAACGAAGTTACCGTTGTGGAAATTCGAGCAACAACGAGAAATCCGGCAATTTGGTGCAATTACGATCTATGTTTGTTGTCAAACGGGAAGGAACGTGCTCGGTGCAACATGTGTGGTGCGTTTTTGGGGAAAGATTCAAACACTAGTTTGAAAATGCATATGGAAAAATCTTGCCCGTCATTGAAGGGAATTTCAAGTGAAGGTCAAGCCTCCATGACAAGCGAAGGAGGAATTTGGAACTTTGATCCAAATACTGTTCGAGATCGAATGGCGAGGTTAGTGATTCAAGAAGGATTGCCGTTCAACCACTTTGACAAACCGCCACCACTTTTTCATCCGGTGTTTATTATCCCACAAGTCCATTAACACTAAAACAAATATATTTAATGGCTAACAAGTTGTATGAACTTGAAAATAAAAGCACTCTTTTTAAAAAAATGATTGAACCGATGAAAGAAAAATTAGTGAAATATTTTAAAGAAATGCCTCCCGTTATAACTTGCGCCGCTGCGTTAAACCTTACCATAAATGTTTACGGGGTTGAAACTTTGATTGATAGAATTACTTACGCTTTCAATTTGGATAGCGAAGACATCCATTTTGCACAAGTTACAAAAACACATTTTAACAAATGTTTACAAGATTTATTTGATGTTTATTTACATAAATATGGTACAACTCCGACTCCACATGATGCAATGGGTACATCATAAAGTGGTAGCTCGAGAGATGTTAATTTGAATTTATATAACGAAATATTAAATGAATTTAGTAAACGGGCTCGAGGTACCACCCCGAGTAGCGAACTCGGAAGGTATATTGGCACAAACTTTTTAGCGTTTATGCCTCCTACCGTTTTTGAGGATTTTGATATTTTGGCATGGTGGAAAAAAAACGAAGCTTCGTTTCCGATTCTTTCCGCCATGGCCCGTGATGTACTAACCGTCCAAGCTTCCACGGTAGCTTCGGAATCTGCGTTTTCTTTTAGTGGCAGGGTATTATCGATACGAAGGACTAGACTCACACCCGTAGCGATGGAAATGTGCATTTGTTTGAAAGACCATTTGGATGCGATGGATAGGATACAAGACCAAACTTCTTTCGAAGATGAAATTCAAGTTGAAGAAACCATACACAACAACGAGGTTGATCTTGGAATATCCGAACCAGTCACCGATGAAGAACTAGCCGAAGATGCAAGGCTACGAAACTCTAGTTCCGAAGACAACGCACAAGAATAATCAATCAATATTCCAAAAAATAAAACGTTGAACTAAATGTTTTATATTTGTTATATTTTTGTAATGTTTTACAATTTTATAAATTTATCTTGTCATGTTTTTTAATTTCTAAACTTTCCAAATATTAATAAACGTTGAACTTTAAGTATTAAGTTTAAAATTTATTTGAATTTTTTTTTTAATAAAAACCGGTTTAAACCTGTTTAAAGGGCAAACCGGTTTAAAACCAACCCTAACCGGTTTAAAATTTCCCATTACTAAAACCGGTTTAACCCGAACCGGTTTGGGTCCAAACCGGTTTTGACTTTTCGTTGACCAAACCGGTTCAGGTCTGGTTGAACCGGTTTAGGTTAAAAAACCGATTTGTGCAACTCTAGATGCAACTACAAGCTTATCGTCTTCTCGAAGCAACCATTGTCTTCGTGTTCTTGATCAAAATCCGAAACACCTTTTCACCTCTCTTCCATATTCTTCCGATCAAATAGTACTCTCATCAAATCCGCGAATCAGATTCCTCTCTAGGTGTTTTATATAATTGTTTGATCGATTTTAGTTTACGGTCACTGCTGATCAGTTTTCGTTATCGCGTTTTTGTGAATTCGGAAAACCAGAGTCGAATCGATGAATACGTCGCAGTTTATGGACAAACAGATCATGGATCTATCGAATTCTCAAAACAAAAACACCGCAGACACAGATTTCATGGATCTAAACATTCATCCCCCTCAAGAGGACCACGACGACGACGTCGGCGATGGCGGTGATAAGAAGGATGAGATCTTACCTAACTATGATTTCCAGCCAATCCGTCCGATCGTGTCATCGCATCTTTCCAATTTTGATTCCGATAACGTCGGTGGAACTAGGGTTTGGGCCTCAGCTGAATTCGAGCCCAATTATGGCCTCCGAGTAAGTCATTTACACTAATTTGTTGCCTCTGTTCATGCTTTTTTCTTTTATTCCGTTCAAAATTTGTGGCTTTATTAGTATTGATCCAGAGGTTTATTGGTTGTAACTCTAGATGACTAGAACCAGCTATTAGGATTAGGTGTTCACTTATCATGCAATTGATTATGCTGTCGTTTAGTTGAAACCTCGGTATAGATCGGATGTGAAATACTCTGTTGCTGAATTTTTTGTAACTTACTTTTATAAGATGAAAGAGATGATTAATGCAATTGCTTAGCATATGCTACTGATGTTTTCTTTGATTGGCTCCTGGGTTTTAACAAGCGCGCCTCACCTCATTTTGACTAGGTAAGACGCACGCTGTACAAAAGGCGCAGGTGAGGCGCACGTAAAATGGGCTTGAGGCGCAGTCTTTAGACACACTTTTCGTATGTGTGAAGGTTTTGTGCATCATGATGTTGTGCATATAGCCTTTTAGGTTGTTAATTGTAAATATTAGATTAGGCCCATTTGTACGAGTCCTGGGCCTCTTTTTAGGGTTTCCTCCTCTATAAATAGAGGAGCCCCATTTACTTGTAAACACACTTCCATTAATAAAATTCCAGTTTACATGGTATCAGAGCTACGGCTCTAGATCCGATATCCCGTTTCCGTCCCGTCACGAATCTGGTTAGTCACAGCCCGTCTCTGTCTCTGTTCCAGATCCAAGATTTCAAGTTAAAGTTCTTGTTCAAGCCCTGTCTAGATTCCGGTTTCCTGAGAGGCTGACACCTGCTTCCAACACGAAATCTTTTTTCCGACGACCGTTTCACTACACCGCCGCCACCATCATCTTCGGCTACCCTCGATTAGGGAAACCCAAAAGGCCACCACCGTCCCGACAGCCCACGCACCTCCCTGATCTGCCACGCGCCGCCGCCTATTTTTCAGATCTGCTCATTTTTCCGGTGAGTGAAGCTACACCGCTGGCACCGCTACACTCCTCAGGAGATTCCGATCGTCCCTGTACCAACCGTTGCTCCGCCGCTGCCCGCCGCCTGAATTTGACCGGAATCATTTGCCTGATCTGTTTTCCGTCCCCAGAACACCTGAGGTACTGTTAACTGTCCCCGGAACACCTAAGGTACCGTTTACCACGTTTTATTCTTGTTTATTGTTGAAAAGTACCGTCTACAGCCGGATTTTATCGTTTATCACCTGGAAATTAACAAATTTGCAGCCCCGTTCCTTTTGTACCTGTTTTCTGTAATCAGTATACTCTTGTCAACCCCGTTCCGTTTGTTCTGTAGTTCTGTTTGTGACTTACTGGCTCCGCAGCTCAGTTGTCCTTTTGTCTCGCCTGAGACTTTTTTCCGCTGCCGTTACTATTCCATAACCATTCCTGCTTGTTTTTTGAGCCTGTTGACTGCTCAGTTATTTCTGTTTAGACCTGTTGCCTGCTGCATGTTCGGGCGTTCGTTTGTTAACTAGACCTGTTGTCGCCACGCCACGCTCCTGTTGTTGTTCATGTTTCTTGTTCTTACAAGAAACCTGTTCCTCCTATTCCTGCTCGTGTTCTAGTCCATAGTTATACCAGAACCACTGTTTCTGTCCCATACTTGACTTGTTCGGTGTTGTTCTTGAACTATCTTTTGTTGGAAATGGGAGAAAGAATGATGCTCACACCTTTACAGTCACCAAGGAGGAGTATGATTTGCTCCAACGGTTGCTTGCTTCTTTATCACCTAGTCCTCAAACCAACTCAACACACCCAGGTACGTCTTCTAGCCTTGACTCATTGTGGGTGATTGATTCTGGAGCCACCCATCACATGTCTGGGAATCAAGGTATTTTTACTACCCTACTTGATACTCCTCACCCACGAGTTCAACTTGCTGATGGTTCCTCATGTCCAGTTCGTGGCATCGGATCCATGGGTAACTCAAGAAACCTAAACATGTCTTCTATCTTATTTGTTTCTAAATTTCCTATTAGCCTGTGTTCCATTAGCCAAGCTACTAAACAAAATAATTGTAAAGTAACGTTTTATCCTACCCATTGTGTGTTTAAGGAACCAGGAACAAAGCAGGTGATTGGCACCGGTTTTGAATCAGGAGATCTGTACCGTCTGTCCCCGTTGTCATGCCCTACAACAAATATATGTAATTCCAATATCAGGGATGCTCACTGTCGGTTAGACCATCCCTCTGCAGCGGTTCTAAGGCAGATAAGACCGTACTTTTCTGTTCCAGATAATTTTCATTGTTTGTCATGTCAGCTTGGTCAACATACCGACGTCCCTATCCTCCAAAAGTATCTAGTAAAGTTTGTCATGTGTTTGAACTTATGTATTCTGATGTTTGGGGTCCTTCCCCTGTCAAAACCCCTTTAGCTATTGAGTACTTTGTTACTTTCATCGATGATTATTCTCATACTACTTGGGTTTATTTGTTGAAGTCTCGTAGTGAAATCAACTCAAATCTTTCGTAATTTCCATTTATATGTCAAAAATCAGTTTAATACATCCATCAAAACTCTCCGTACTGATAATGCAAAATAATTTTTATCAACTGATTTCTCTACGTATCTCAAAACACATGGTGTGCGTATATACATCTCATCAGAATGGTGTTGCTGAACGCAAGAATCGCCATTTGTTGGATGTCACTCGAACACTCATGATTCACTCTCATGTACCTACAGTCTCAGTTCCAGATTTGCGACCTTGGTCGACTTCGATACTTTCTTGGCATAGAGGTATCTCGTTCACCACAAGGAATACTTCTCTCTCAACGTAAGTATGTCCTTGACATGTTGACTGAGTGTGGATTATTGGGTTGCAAACCAGTAGATAGCCCAATGCTTCCTACTGGGAAGCTCATTCAGGAGGACGGAAGCCCGTTGAAGAATCCTGAACAATACAGACGCTTAGTTGGAAAACTTAACTATTTGACAGTTACACGACCTGATATTTCATTTGCCGTAAGTGTTCTGAGTCTGTTCATGGCCAAACCATACACTAAACACTGGGATGCCGCTCTTCGTGTATTGAGATATCTTAAGACCACATCGGGACTAGGGATCTTGTATTCTGACCAGGGCCACTGTCGTGTGGGTGCTTTTACAGAGAAAGGAGATGGACGAATATCAGATTCCTCATATGCTGATTGGGCAGATTTCACGGCGATCTACAACTGGGTATTGTGTATTTGTTGGAGGAAATCTGGTATCTCAGAAGAGCAAGAACCAGCACACGGTATCTAGATTAAGTGCGGAATCAGAATACAGAGCAATGGCAGAAGTTACTTCAGAGATGATTTGGATTCGTCGTCTTCTCAAAGAACTCGGGGTTGTTTTTAATGACTTGATGAGGTTATATTGTGATAGTCAATCGACTATACACATAGCCAAGAATCAAATATTTCATGAGAGGACGAAACATAGAGGTCGATTGTCACCTTATCAGGGACCGTGTGGTGGGCACCAAGGCTAATCCTCCATCCATCCAGCCGGTTCATGCCCAGACAGAATTTCAACTTGCAGATATCTTTACGAAACTACTTCGAAAACCACATATAAACTTTATATGTAGCAAGTTGGGTATGATTAACATCTATGCTCCAACTTGAGGAGGAGTGTTAATTGTAAATATTAGATTAGGCCCATTTATATGAGTCCTTTCAGTCCTGGCCCATGGGCCTCTTTTTCGGGTTTCCTCCTCTATAAATAGAGGAGCCCCATTTACTTGTAAACACACTTTCATTAATACAATTCCAGTTTACATAGGTTGTACATATATGTTATTTATATATTAAATCATATACGAAGCTTATTTTTAGCTAAATTTTCGGTAGGTGATGCTAAATATCTATGAGAAATATAAAAAAAGTTATATGATGCTAAATTTTCGGTGTGTCTTGTGCCTAGCGCTTCATCTCGGGATCCTATCACTTTTGTGCGCTTGCTTTGGTTTTAAAAAGCGTGCCTAGGTGCAAGGCGACCTCTGGTGAAGGTCCGGTTGCTTTTGTGTAGCCAAGCCTCTAGCTGTGCAAAAAGCGCAAGTAAGGTGCTCGCCTCATGTATGAAAAGCGCAGTTGTGCATCAGGATGTTGTACAACAGGTTTTTTAGGTGGTATATGTAGGTCATTTATATATTGAATCATATATAAAGATGATACATAGCTAAATTTTAGGTAGGGGATGCTAAAAACCTATGGGATATGTAAAAAAAATTATATAAGCACCTTGCGCTTCGTGTACGAAAAGTGGTGCGCTTTTACGCTTTGTGCCTCGGTTTTAGACCCGTCACCTCAGTGCGCTTCTTGCTTTTTAAAACCAAGATTGGTTTTCAATGGAGTTTACTCTGCTTTTGCTTTATCATCTTGAATAGTACATAAAGCTATGTACAGCATAAACTAACGATCAAACTAGTATAAAAGCGACATTAGAGGTTGCAGTGAAGCTTTCTTATGAAGTAAACCATGAATTCTAGCATAATCGTTGGAGTTGCTATATAACTACCTGTAGTTTAAGGGACAGTAAAACAAGTTTTATATGTGCTCTATTTGCCTTATCTGAAAGAAGCTTGCTACCATGATTGATATGCTCTACTTTACTTTTTTTCCCCTACTTTGTCTGCCATGTTTAGCTTTTATTTACATGTACAGAACTATGGTTCTCTTGATTCTGTGGTACCGTCTAAGGTGGTTGCGGAGAAGGATCGTACCCTTCTTGATGCAGCTTTGATATCAGAGATCGATAGAACAATGAAAAAACATACTGATAATCTGATGCATGCATTAGAAGGTGTTAGTGCTCGTCTTTCACAACTCGAAACCAGATCTAGGAACCTGGAGAATTCTGTGGATGATTTGAGAACATCTGTTGGGAATAATCATGGAAATACTGATGGCAAATTGAGGCAGATTGAGAACATGATTAGAGAGGTAAATTTTCTTAATATCTTGGTTTTAAAACAAGCGCATAATGCGTGATGCACATGATGCAATGATGAGGTCACATCGCTTCGGTTGATGCGATGTGATTCCATGATGCGTATGTGCGGCCTGAAGCGACACGTTATTTATCAACTAAACCATCACTCACTAACTAAACCATTGTTGTAATTGTCCGAGTTTTTTAATCTGATTGAACATATTTGATTATCAATTGAGCAATGGGTTTGAGTATTTAAACAAATTGGACCATCTATTGAACAAATTTGACTAGGAATGATGAGAATATTTATATCTTAGAGTTTAAAATTTAACAATTTAAAATATTATTTATTAATAATTTTTTAGTATTGCCACAAGATCTTTTTAAAACCAAGCTTACTATTACTGGTTATGCGATTATTTATTTTTATATGATCAATTTCAAATTGCAGATTGAAACGCCTGCTTATAATTATCATGATATTCACCAACAATCTTATGCAGGTACAAGCTGGTGTTCAAGTTGTGAAGGACAAGCAAGAAATACTCGAGACTCAGCTGCAGCTATCAAAAATACAAATTTCCAAGCCTGAGCAGCAGCTGGAACCCCAAATTGTTGGACATATGGATACTTTGCAGCAGCAGGCCGCAATGGCGTCTGCCCCTCTGCAGTCTCATCAGCAGCTTCCTCCCGCTGCCCTTCCTCAGTCACCCTTGGCTACTCTTTCTAACGCCCCACCTCCTCCCAACCCACAGCCAAACCAATTTCCTCAGAACATCATGCCCATGCCCATCTCCCACCGTGATTCTTACTACCCACCACCTGGTCAAACTCCAGAAGCACCACCTCCTCAGCAGTACCAGCTGCCGCCACCTCAACAACTTCAGCCGCCTATGGCATCACCACCATCACCACGGCCACAGTACCAACCACTCACTCAAATCCAATATTCCCAACCACCTCCCATGTCTCTGCAACAGCCTAATCCCTCTCAAAGCCAACCTCCATCAAGCCATCTTTCTGAAGAACTAGCTTATTTAACTTCCCAGAATTATCCTCCGACTGCCCGCCAACCTGGTGGCGGCCCTCCACAGCAATTTCATGGAAACCCAACCCAAATGTACGAACCACCACCGCCGCCGCCTAGTAGGACTAGTCCAGGATTTCCAAGCCAGTATGGGCAATCACCTGGGTTTGGTGAACCTTACAGTTATGGTGGTTCTCAGTATGGAAGTGGGTCACCTGTAAAATCCCAGCAACATTCTTCACCTAACATGGGTCCTGGTGGCGGAAGTGGCTACCCACAACTCCCTACCGCCAGGATATTGCCTCAGGCCATTCCTACTGCGACAGCAGTTGGTGGTGGTGGTGCTGGTTCTAGTTCTGGTTCAGGGAACAGGGTTCCGATTGATGACGTGGTTGACAAGGTGACCAATATGGGATTCCCGAGAGATCAGGTGAGGGCGACAGTGAGGAAGTTGACCGAAAATGGTCAGGCGGTTGACCTGAACGTGGTGCTGGACAAGTTGATGACTGACGGTGTGGAGAGCGCCAACCCGAGACCTTGGTTTGGTCGTTAACTTGTTTCTTACTTTTTATGGTTTTGCTTTGTGATTATGTACATAATCTCGACCACTCGGCATGAGAACGTTATATGGTTTGATTTCTGGCTTATAATTTTAAACCTTTCTGCGTTAAACACCATTGTTTGGGCATTTCATAATAAACCAGTTTTAGAAACTAAAAAGCACAGCCATTATATTTTATTATAAGTAAACCAAACGTACAAACGAAGCTTAGACACAACTAAACTTATATGGCAACATTATTCCATACTCATAAATTCTCAAGTCCTATCACCACCTTTACCACCTTCTTTTCGGCCTTCTTTCCCACCAACTTGACCATGAACACCAGTTTGAAACTGACCCTGACCCTGATCACCCATTTCATGAGCCGTGTGTTGAATCTTCTGACCCAAATCCTTGGTCTTCTGTCCTGTGTACTCCCCCACATCCTGTATCTTCCCCTTCACCAAGTCCATCTGATCCGGCACCGAAAGTGTTGATTGCCTCAGCATGTTGAACAAGTACGACAACGAGCTCAGCCCCGTTAACCCGAAAGTTCCCGATGTCAAGAACCCAGTAACAGCAAAGGCGATTGTTAAAACCGCAGGAACAATCACCGGGCTGAATATGACGAACAGTGGAGTTGCTACAGCTAGTCCGATCACTGTTCCTACGAGGGTGATACCGGCTAAACCAAGTAGGATTCCGGTCACTGGAAGTAAGGCCATGATGGCCATTATCTTGCCTGTTGACGGACCTTGCTGCTGGTGCTGAGGGTAGGTGAATCTATCGCCAGCGTGTTCCTGGCGGTAGTGGGGCTGGGTGGTGAAGTGTTGGCGCTCGTAAGTGGTAGCCATGGATTTGATCTATCGATTGAGGTGGAAGAGGTGGAGGAAATGGTGTTAATAAAGATGTAGGGGAGAATGATTGTGATGACACGTGTATGATGACTTGGCTTTATGAGGCTTTGCATGAACTACATGTTTCATCTTTTGTTCGTTTCTAGAGTGTTTGGGAAAGCCAGATATTATGTTTTGCTCTTTTCCTCTCTAATCTAAATTTCTAAAAAAGAGGAGTCTCATTAGGATTCGTTAATATTCATTATTTTGATTTCTGGATTTTACTTTAAAAACAAGGTTGATTAAATTTTACAAGGACCAAATAGATAGATTGTTGTTTTGGGCTAGAAGGCGCATTTATGTTTTGAAACGCCCGAAGCTCCGAAAGGCTATAAAATAAAACTAGAAAATTAGCCCCGTGCTCTGCGACCCTGAGAGATGAACATTAAATGATTGAGGCGGTGACATTAACATGGCTAAACACAAAAAGAAACGTGGTTAAGTACATAGAAGAAACGTATAAAGTTACGGCGACTCGGTTGTGGAGATCGAAACATAGATAAAAGACAGTTATATAACGGAACCGATGTTTTTCAGTCGGTGTCAGTCTCATTCTTCACGGTACTAACACATTACCGTTAGTCGATATAACCCATGACACCTAAAAATTACCCTACATTGAATACGACTCCGTTTTTAACAAAATTTATACTGGGACGTCAAGAAAAAAAATTAATTAACGAACGAAAGTTATTTGGAAAAATCATATTATATATACTATAGGGGGTAAACGCGAAACTTTAGAAACTTGAGAGGGTTAAAGTTTCAGTTTTAAAAAGTTAAGGGTGAACATTATCATTAACTAAAAGTGGCGGGTAGAAGTTGTCATTTCCTAAAAGTAGAGAGTGAAGCTATCATTTCCTAAAGGTGAGGGGTGAAAGTTGTCAGTGGCAAAAGGCCACCGACACTTCCATTTAAATGTTACTATAATTATTTTTTTAATTCCAAGGCATCACACAGTTTAAAGCCAATTATATCATACTATATAGTTAAATATGGTTTTAATCACGTCTAATAGCCATTTTAGTCTAAACATTTTAATATGACTATTTTAGTCCACTAATTTCATTTTTGTTTCAATTAACTCTATTCTTCTAACACCGTTCAAATACTGCCCTTAAATATAAGGGCATTTTTGATTTTTTACATATGGAGACTAATTATGTAACTGACTAAATAATATAATAGTTGAGGGACTATTTCTGTAAATTATCTAAAATATTAAAAACCAAATTAATGTTGCATAAATATTTTTTCTATGCAGACCTAAACTTGAACAACCCTACCCCTCCTCTTTTTCTCCCGCGGCCTCCCCCTCTCCGGCGAGGTCTGCAAATCGAGTACCAAACAGAGAGCAATAATAGGTAGGGATGACAAGATTTGAACCCGTGACATTTTGTACCCAAAACAAATGCGCTACCAAGCTGCGCTACATCCCTTCCACTAGTCTACAATGTCATTGTAGAGAATTCTTGTCTTGTTTTTCACATCGTTATCTCATCTATTAAAATCTAGAATTTTTATTTTCATTTCGTATTTTTGGTTTTATTTAACGTATAATAATAGTAAAATACTTCTATCTATATGAAATATGGAACGGAACACCAAGGAAAAATAACTGATTATTTTTTTGGGAAGAAATGTGTTCTGAGTCATTATGTTTATTCAGATTTAGCACTACCAAAGTTTTTCAAGGGGGGTTATCTTGACATAGGTCTGTCTCTGGCCTAGATTAACTTTTTTTTTGAAAGACGAACATTGAATGTGTGACGTCGCACCCCCTTTCGGGCTTGAGGGAGAGCCGATGCTCCAACCCTAGATCGGCGTGGGTAAAACCCTGGTGCATCAGCCTAAAAACCTCATTTGTTATGCCGCAGAAATTAATGGTGGTGGCAGGGATTAAACCCGGGTCCCTTGTGACTTTAGGCTTTAACTCAACCATTATACCACAACCTTTTTGGTTTGTCAAGATTAACTTAAAGTGAAATGAAGTCTCTATCTCTTATTTAAAAATCAAATATGAAACTTCATACACCGTTAAAGTTCATAGGATGAAAAAAGATTTTTTTTTAGGGACTGATATTTAGCCTAGCATTGAATAGATTATTCACCTTATCAATATATCAAATCAATGATGGGGTTTTCAATCTCTTCATCAAACATACATCTCTTCATCAAACATACGCAACTCCTTCATCACCGTCAACAGATCGATTACACTGTGACTTTCCCTGATCAACTAAAAAATCTCACACCTTTTTTGAGCAATGGTTTGCTTTGATTATGGGGGGTTAGTAGGAGGAAAACAAGCAAAAAACTCAACATCATTATTGCTTCTCCTGTTCAGACTAATTTGTTGGTTTTACGATTATGTAATTTGAGCGGCGATTTCAACATAAATACTCGCTACTGTGGCGATTTCAAAGTCGTAGCTTTTGATTGAGCCTCAGAAATCGATTTGAAAACATTGATTTCTTGTTCGATTTAGCCCTATAAAATCGTTGGTTTCTTGTTTGATTTAGCACTATGAAATCACATCTCCTGAATTACAAACTGATTACTTGTATCTTCTTTTCGCATTTCCGTACACACACATTAAACCAAACTCAACTGGTTGTTTGAGTTTTGGGTGATAGCGATCTGTTTTTGGATCTGAGCAACTTGTCGGTTTTCACATAGCAAACACAGGGGTCTCTCCCTGTTCGAGTAGTCAAGCGATCACTGTTTATGGAGTTAGGTCAATAGAAGGTTCGGCGTTGTGGTGGTGATGACCGACGATGTGGTACATTTTCCGGCTATGGTGGCGGTTTGATGATGTGGGCGGGGCACCAGGGTTGAATTTAAAAAAAAAATGCAAAACTCAAGTTATTGCTAGAAGTTAAAGAACCAATATTAGCCACTCATTTTTTTTTATCTTAAAAATTAAAAATAAAATAAAAAAGGAATAGTAGTAAAAATTAAAAGTTTATCTCTTTAATTAATTATTTTTTTTTATATCTCCTATTAATTAGTTCTATCTTCTCTCTCATATCTTTATTTAATTATTTGAAAACAATATTATACTACACATATTGAAAATTATTACCGAGGCTTATTAGTTAAAATTAATTTTACACATAATAAAATTTATTCTATACATAAAGAATTTAGTTGATTACTATGTGTAGGTGAATATATTTTGTGTAGGTGATTACATACCATGTGTAGGTGAACATGAAAAAAATACATTTGAACTATTCATGTTCATCTACACATATATACATAAAACCTACATGTGTATTTTAAAATCAACAATTTTTTTTTATCATATGTAGAGGTGGCTCTACAGTACAAGCAACCGTTTTAGACCCTCAAATTTTAATGAACTCAAAAATTGAAGAAACTACTTCAATCTATATTTTAACGTAAAAATATATGTGATAATTTATTAACTTTTGTGTTTTTAGAGATAAATGATAATCTATCAACTTTTGTGTTAACGTTATACGTTTTCACGCTCCATAAAATTATATTTTAGTAATTTTTATATATTTAAAAAACTTTCACAAAAAGTCACAAATTTTAATTTTCGCTTTAGGCCCCAAAATACGTTGAGTCGCCCCTGATTATATGTGATACTTTTATTACTTTTTGTTGTAGCAGTCAAGTCTCACTTGAAGTTGAATACTTGTATGTGAATTTAGAAAGCAAAAGTAGTTTGTCTTACATTGTTATTTTTACTGGATTAATTTTTTCCATGAAATAAATGTTTATAGTTTTATGGTCATTCTAACTCAGTGTAGTTGGCTACTCGAATCAATTTAAACTAAATTGTTAAGTGCACCAGGTGTTCGATTGAGATTAGTATGAACACACACACTCCCTTAAACTTCGCACATGTTACTGTGGATTCAATGCTTGAAGCCTTGTAGAGATCAGCTCCAGCAAAGGTATTGTATTTGCTCTGATTTAGTCATAAACATTAAAAATTCTATAACTATCTGGCATAAACTAGGTTTCTAAAATTATACAACAGAGTTATTGCTTATACCGTCTCTTGATCTTTTGGAGCAATATTTTCAAGATTCTTTGTGCTAAATCATCAATTAAATTTTTATAGTTTTATGATTACTGATTAAAATGTACTTATTAATGTATGGTTTATATGAGGTGATCAGGATCAGTTGTGGGAGGATATGGTTATCTCACCATGTGAACATTTGACGAGTTTCTTCTTCATTTAGGTGTTTTTTATCCGGATGTCCTGGATGGGGTTTAATTTTTTGTAAAAACTGGTCCAACCCCGCCGCGGAGCAAAGGGTTTAACCAACTAGTTAAAGTTAAAACAAAATATACAAGTTTTTAATTGATTCTCGCATAACTTTACTTGTTTTGTTTCTCTGTTGAACACCCTATTATTGCATAAACTCATGCGTAATGATGACTAAAACGAAACATAAATTTATAATTATAATCCTGGATATGAATTGCCAATAATTGATTCTCCGTGATCAACAACCAGTTATCCATAATAAAGTGCGGGCCCAAGCAAAAAAGACATGCTTAGTTTGGTTATTTCTTTAACCCTCCTGACCATTTATATAGCGTGTTGAAGATGAAAAGTTGTCACATCATTTTTTTTATACGTGAAAAAGGTCAGGAGGGTTAATTTGAAATAACCTACAATTGTTGATTTTTTTCAAGTTCTCTCATTCTTTTTAAATTGACATTTTTTTAATTTGCACCATAAAATAGAGAATTTAATTCTCATTAATTTTAGTATAATATTGCTATATATATACTTTTGTTATAAAAAATCGATTTAAAAAAATGTCGATATGCATTGATATAACATGCGTGATTATAAAATTGATTGCGTAATTATAAGGGTGTAGAGGGCACCATACATGGCTTGGGCCGGGTAGGAGAAAGAGGCACCGGGTAAAAAGGGAACACCGTCCCCAACGGTCCGAGTATCATACTCGAGTAAATTGGGCGAGTAAATTTACTCGGGAGGGAGAGGCATCGGGTAAAGTTGTGCTGAAGAGAGAGTTTGAGGGATAGTTGGTTTATTAGAGAGAGAAAGTGTGAACGATGAAGATGATATTTGATCTGCAAGTCTTTAATATTCGGATTTACAAATAAATTTCATGCATACCCTTGAGAAGTGTTATTTTTTTGTTTTTTTAATTTTTATTTGTAGGCTTTTTATTTTTATTTTTCTAGGTTTTTAATTGTATCATGTTAATTTTTAATTAATAAAAAAATATGTTTTTTATTTAAGTGTTTATTTTTTTTTTAAAAACAAAGTAGGTGAGTAAATGAGTAGGGTGTTTGCAATAAAATCTAAGTAAATGAGTAGTTTTGAGCTGTCAGAATTCTATTAGGCAGTTTTGGTGAGTAAATGAGTAAATGGGTAAATGGTCCCCTTCACCCTAAAATAGATTAAGTAATTATCATCGTGCGTGTTAGGGGTCATTTTACAGCTAACGATCCTAGATCTTTAACGTACTTCGGTATCCTGACAAGTTTGGTATCCTCAATATTTAACCGTTATATCTTTCTACTATCTTGACTAATACGCAGGTAAAACGTGCGAAGTCAAGCTCATCCCTGAAGAATCGGTCTAGAAGTCAAGGAGAACGTGTAGAAGACGCGTGGAGTGACTCCCAACGGTCACAATGGAAGATTTGGTCGATTCCGGGATTCTCGGATAGTTAGTTAGCTTATATCTTGTATAAATCCAGCAGCTTGATCGAATATAAAACACACACAAACACTTAGCATTATCAAATAATCGCAAATAAGCTCTGTAACACTTAGATCTCGATTATTTGCTGCTCACACTTGTAATTTTTTTACCATTTATTCAAGAAACGAGGCAGGTGTCGATTGTCACCTCCCGAGGTTTTATGGCGGAGATCCTTAAAGATCAAGGGCTTTCCTCGTAAAAAACTGTGTCTAGTTTTACATTCTTACATTGTTTTTCATTAATCTTACAAGCACACTACCTCACAAACTAAGTTTGGTTACAAAATTAGCTCACATTATTTTTACCCAAAACAGTGTGTATTATGAAATAGGTTACGTTATTATCGTATGAGTTGCGTAATTTTGTATGCTTGATTATTTAACTTTGTGCGTAATTATGACGCATACATATTTACCCTCGTCCGAAAGACACGTGTCGCGTCCTGGTGGCTTTGTATGAATCGTACGATTTTTTCCCTTTGTATAATAACCAACCCCTATGTGTGTATATATATCATATATTTTCTCTTTTTATTTCCAATAATACCTATTTTCAGTATATTTATAAACCAAATGGAACTTAATTCGTCTTCTTCCATGATATTGGGTTCTCACCGACTTTTATGCATTCGGTCTCTTTTAATTCGCAAGTAGAAATGGTGAATATGTGTGGGTCATAATCTGATTTAAATATTTTGTCGAATCAAAAGTTGCATTTAACATTCTATTTTGTCGAATCACTTCAGCACTAGAAAATGTCTTTGAAAAGTTTGCCTGGTTGGTTGACAGTCGAATCAAAGAGTTTTTCAACTAGAGATCACAATAGAAATTTGTTTACATTCATTTCAAATACTCTGCCGACGACAATTTGAAGTAAGATTACGAAAAAGAAAAGGGACGATGTTATATGTCTCTAACAATATAATATTTTACTGGATGATTAACATACCTCCCATCTAGTTCCGTGAGACTTTAGGGGTTGTTTGATAGCCTCTTAACCTCTGAATCGGTCAAAGATAGGGGGTGTTTGTTTCAGATTTTACCAGCCTCTTAATAGTTCATCTAAAATCTTAATGGTACATCACGGAAACAACGTTGAACCATTCAGAGCTCTTAATTGTTTAGCTCTTAATGAACCAAACAACTTAAAGATAATGTAAACATTCTAAAAAATATAGATCGTTGTTGAGTAGTTTTGATAATAAGTCTATTTTTCTTTATATTATAAATTGAAAAAATACTCTTTTTATTTTGTGGAAAACAATATAATGTAGGTTTTGGATTTTGTGATTTCCCAGTATAGTTTTCTGAATCGGATATAACTCAATTTTCAGATTAAAGTATTTCATTAGTACACAAAATCAATAATATGATAAGATAGAAAGTGTATTTTTAAAGAATGAGTATGAATAATCTGTTTTCATATGAAAGAAGTGTCGTTGATCTGATCAAACAATCCTTTATACAGGGTTAAATATCACACTGATTGGGTGAATCGTTGCAACTCTTCGTAAAATAACAGACAACGGTTATAACCGTTTTTCAGTTATAAAGTTACATCAATGGGAAAATACCATCTGATCACCGGTTGCAATTGATCCACGTTGCCACTGCTGGGTGATTGGTATTGATCTTTCAATGATCTACCACTAGTTTTGCAAGTCATTTTCAACAATTAGGTAAATTAGAACGAACTTTTAGTGTGTAACCAATAAGGCAAACCCGTTAGAGGGTCTGCCCTTTAGACCATGTCGAGGCGTGGCCCCGAACCCCATCAACGTGTGGTGCCCCCTTGGAACCCCCATGGTCTAGGGGCTTCACCCCTAAGAACTTTGGAGGTTTCGTGATACTATAAATTAGAATAGTATTGATTGAGTGTGCCTGCTAGTGGAACTTCCACACCTTTAACTCAAATCAATGTGTATTTTAATTTCTTATTTGGTCTTAAATATATCTAATTTCACAAATTAACATTGATGACACTGAAATCATAACAAAACAAATTAGAACAAAATATATACAATGCACTTGCACGTAATATATACATAACATAATATAACAATATTCATTTTGGGTCCTGCAGCTTCAAGAATCAACCAAACATTAAGCGTTAGATTTGACATAGTGTTCGACACAGTTCCTTTAAAACAGATTTTGCATCTCTATTCATGTGACACGTTAATCTCTCAGTGTATAACAATCGAAACATTAGTGATATCAGAGTTGAACTCAAGAGCCGAGATAACACTTGCCGCCAGATTTTTCTGTGTGATCATTTATGGAAAATAAGAGGTAGAAAGTGTTGCTAAAGAACAAGAGACATGTCTCTTTTTTTCGTAAAATGGAAACAACATATGAGAGTTCTCTCTATTTTTCGTGATCGAGTGTTGTGCATCTTGTGTGTTGTCTAAAAACTGTTTATTATAGAAATGAACCAAATAATTCATTTTCTTTTTTTTGAAAGGCCAATAATTCATTTTCTAACCACGGTGCATTAAAACAATCAAACAAAACCGATTCAAACTTAATTTCATTAAGACTCCTTTATGACGTGCAATCGTTATGGTCAAATGAAACACCGCTATAGTTAAAAGAAAACTGAAATTTTATTCAATTGGAATTTGAGTAATCAACTATTGAGATCAAATTCTATTTCAAACACCTTACTTTAAGTATCGATATTTAGGGTGGTGGATTGGGTCTAAAGACAAAGCCATTTAAAGTTAAGTGGTGAAGCTCCCCTTGAGGTCAAGGGTTCGAGCCCTCCCTGTGGCGGACTCGTGTAAATTATTAGGAAGAACCTCCAAAATAGGGTATTGTTGTTCAAAAAAAGTATCGATATTTAATTCAGCTTAACTTCATTTTATATGCATCTTAGCTCATTGTGAAATTCTTAGTAATGAAAATATAGCTTCATTTTATGTACTTCATTATTTTTTTCTAAAAATGACACCATACGAGAATTATATTATCTTTAATTTGAGTAAAATATTATTATTTAAGTTTTATAAAAAAATATTTTTTAAAACGTTTTGTTGTGCATAAAAAGTTAGTGTATAATTTGTGTTTAATATGCAACTTATTTATGTAGTGTAGTTACCTAGCGTCTATAGTATGTATGTTTGGTATGTTACTTGCGTCAAATGTCTGCTTTATTATTTAGCGTACATCTTTAGTAGTGGTGTTGAATTTAAATGATTCCGATTAACCCGACCGATCCAACTCTCAAACGGGTAGTTCAGTTCGTGTTGTACGGTTATCGGATGTTACTTCATCGGGTTTCGGTTAAACCGAATTTAATTAGATCGGTTATAGGGTGAGAAATAATGAAATCGGGTAAATCGATTAACCCGAATTAGAATTCAAAGCTTCAAAATCTAACCTATATATAATCAAACAGAAAAACTGTTAGTTATAACAACAATTACCTATACAATCAAACTCAAAGCTTCAAAATCTAACCTTTTATTGAACTTGTTTGTTCTAACTTTTGAGATTATACAAGGCATACTAAGGATTCAAGTGGATATCAGCAATTTGAACAAGTTAAAGGTCAAGAACAACACAAATCTGTTTAACTTTGTGTCGTGTCATAATCGTGTCGACCCGTTTATGACCCATATCTGTTTAACTCAAACCTAAATCCATTTAACTTTGTGTCGTGTCGTGTAATGTAAACGAGTCATATAAAAAATTGTCAGCCCTTTAGAATGTAACATCCACAAATTTTATTAAAAGAGGGTATTTCTATATATGAATTAAAAGGAAATAAAAGTTGAAGGACTAGTTGATAACTTTCCAAAAGAGGAAACACTCCCCCTAAGAGACCTAGCCGCCATCTCACCTCCTTATGCGTATTTCATTCCAATTCCTTCATTCCATACTTGCGCATACTACACTTAGAGAGAGAGAGGAGAATCGGATCTTGAGCCATCTTCTTGCTTTATCACTGCTAAAGATCGAAAGTGGAAGATAAACAAGATGCTATGCACGATTTTGAGGTAAGAAACTGACTCAAATCTACATTTTTCATTAAAAATGGGGTTATCTAAGTAAAGAGGGTTTAATCCAAGAAAAGGTTGAAACTTTACGTATGAAATGGAATAAAAACTATAGATATGGCATCATGGATAATAAACAAACGTTTTGGACGATTAAAGTTCAAAGCTTGATGCCTTATTAGACCAGATCTGATCATGCAGGTCTCAAAGATGCAGGAATAGAGCATGAATACTCAAGTTCACGCATCTGAGTACTCGGGCGAATACTAATACGGATACTGGAAGTACACCCTAATGTACTTCCAACGATTACCCATTGTGATGAACGAATTCTTACTACGAATACTAGAGGTGTTCGCTAAGAACACACCCATACGAATACTCTGAAGTATGCGCATCGTGTGCAAATACTTTGGAGTACTCGCTAAGAATGACGAGCGAGAACTTGAGTGTATACTTTGGAGTTTTCGCAGAGGGTAAGGATGAGAGATTACTTGATGCAAGTACTTTTAATAATTTCGCGAGAACTTAACCTACGGGGATGGAGACTGATTATATTTTAATTAATATCCAGATAGTAAGTAGTTCTAGCCGGGATCAGTTATTTAGTACGAGGAATCTAACTTATCCAGGTGAGTTCTAGATCCCCGTTTTATGCCTACTTTAGGGTGGTATGCATATTCTGTAGTGTTTATTATAATTGTGTGTTAATAAACAAAAGTAAATGAAGTGTTTACTATAATTGCATGTTAGTAAACGAAAGTGAAGAAGGTTTTAAAAGAAAGATAAAGTGAGGCAAATGAATGTTTTATGTAATAAAGATGTTTATGAAAGTTTTAGAATGTTTTAATAAATGTAAGAAGGTGAATGTTTTAATAAGTCATTACATTGTCTATATCCGGGAAAGGGAGGGGAAGGGTTCCTCCGGGAACAGATGTTACTTTATGATAGGAGACTTGGGAATTCGGCACAGTCCTCGTGACTAGTTCTATCTTAAGCCTTATGACAGCTTCACGATCCCGAATTTCATGACTGTTATAAGATAACATTGTCGGTGCCTTTGTGGCCAGTCGATGGGTGCGGTTGTACAATTGTTCAGTGTGTGAGGGTAACGATGGTTACTCATAGGGTTAACATGACCCTCAGCGAGGTATGTCTGCATCATGAACGGTCGTCATGATAAAGGCATTACATATACTTCAAGGACGGTCATCATGAACGTTACGTAAACTCCGTGGACGGTCATCATGAACGTTACGTAAACTCCGTGGACGGTCATCACGGAGGATAGTACCGAAAGGAATTGTCGGATACAAATTAGACTAATAATGTATGACTTGATAAAAAGTGTGTGAATGTTTTGACTTTACCGGCATTGATGTTAGCGTGCTTAAATCTTTTTTCTTTTATTAAATGATATGTTTTATGTAAAGTTAGAACTCACTCAGCGTTAGCTGACTTTTAGTATGCACATCATGTTGAGTATAGGTAGTGAAGGTAGTTCGAGGATGTTTGGCTAGCAGCGAGGGGTCACCCGGTTAATTAAGATTTGGCATCCTGTGTGTTATGTTATTGCAATTTTTTATGTTAAGACAATTTGAGTAGTGCTACCCCCTCATGAGAGACAATGAATGAATCGATGTACTTAAATGGGAAGATGCAGCTAAAGCTGCAAAACTCATTCTAAATTATAACTTCTCAATTATCATACTCTCTTTTTTGTTGTTTCTTTAATGTTCTTTTTGATGAAAATGGAATCAATCTTCCCTAAAGTGCGAGCACCCATGTGGTTCATACAGAGATTGATTCTTGCTGATTTTTTGGGAACACTTAACTATATTATAAAAATGACGGTAAACCCAAGTTAAAAGAAAGGTTATAGTAATTGAGGCACTAAAGAAATAAAAGATGCAATAGATGATATCGAAGAATAACCCTAATTTTAAAAAGACGATATCTAATAATGTGGCATGAAATTGAAGAATTATTAGGTCATCCGAAGTGGGAGCGTGGAAGGGGGGCGTGGTCCACCTGGCCCTTTCATGGGCGTGAAACACCGTCCCCGTGAGCGTGAAAAGTGGCGTGAGTGGGGGGGGGGGGGGAATCACGGGGGAAGGGGCTAACCACACAATGTTTCATCCAATCACAAGCCTACACCTCCTTATTCCTTTTTCTTTTTTCTTTTTTTTAAATATTAAGTTTAAGATTTAATTATTTAAAATTAAATGCAGGGCGTGAAACCATTACGCACCTTAGTGATTTTGTACAGTGAAAGCCCCTGTGCTGATGTGGCGTTGACGTGACGGAGCGTGAAACCACTACGGATGACATTATTGCATATCAGGGCCGGCCCTTATGTATATAATTAGACCTCTAAACTTGAAAGTGATTTAAACTTCTTTTTAATAATTATAGGCAGTGGAACATGTGAGACACAAAGACCAATTAAGATACGACACATTAATTGGTCATCACATTTGGAGCCTCAAAGAGTCAAAGCCTTCTATTTTTAGTAGGCTCTTTGAAACTTCTATAGTTGTATATTTATATTTGAAAAACTATGTCAATTCCAAAGTAAGAGTTTGTTCTCTCAAAAGGTTAAAAAAAAGTAATAAGATTTAAAACTTTAATAGAATCACAAAAGAAAAAGATTGTTAGAAAGCTCCTAAATTTAAATTTCACTTTAACCCCAAAATAATTTCGAAGCTAGAGAAGAGCACGACTCTTGGAGGAAACCATAACGTTTTTCTAATACCTTAGTGTGCCTTTCTATAGTAATACTGAAATTCTCTACTTAAAACTGAGTATGAATATTTAAACAGAAAAAAATAATTTTCATTTTCATGTAAAAATTTAATGAGTTTGGGAAAACTATGGATGTTGGCCCCACGACCGGCCCCTTTGCCTTGGCATGCACATCATTGAGATTTGATCTATGACTAATCGAAGATACAAAAACTAAAAGTTATAGTTGTTTAAAGTGTGAATTCAACATGAAATGAAAGAACACAAATGATGTGGCTTGTAATTATTATTTTTTTAATTAAAAGCACATATATATGACACTTCGTTTTAAAATACACAAACATGCTCACAAACCCCATTGATAATATTATAGGTGGCAAGTGGCAAGTCAATCATTCACATAATACAAAACCTAAGTAATGAAGAGAATCCGACAAGGGTTTTCAAGGTACAACTTAAGATAACATTAATTAACACAAATCATGAAAGGGTCTTGACTCTTGATCATATATTCACATACAATATCATCAACCGTGATCTTTGTCTTATGCTATTCTTTCCTTAATTAGTTAAGGGTTGTAATTCCATGAATAATTACCGTAATTAGGTGGCAACGCGTGAGGGTTTTGTGGATAATTCCCCGGACTTTGTGGTATTGTTAACATGTTTTGATTACTTGAAAACCGAATAAGATCTGCATTAGTTGCATCTAGTTCCTTTTGTAGTCGAAGAACTTGCCTTTGGAGTACAGAAATTGCGCCAACACAACCATAAACGGGGTCTTTTAGACGTGCCTCGGCTTCATAGGCTAAAGAGTTGACAGCGTCTTCTCTTCGATGAGGTGCAATTTCATTAAGGAGTTTGCTAACATTGCTTGCCCCGAATATTTTGTGGACGTTTGTGAATTTAAGCGGGTCTTCGGGTGGGAAATATGGAGAAAAAACACATCCTTGGATGCATTTTCTTCTTAAGAACTTGCAGGCTGCACAGGGAGCACTAGGATGGGTGGAAGAAGCCATGCGTTTATGTGCTAGCTGCATGTGACACCCATATTAAGAAACTAAGTTAAGTGTGTTTCATGTCCTCAAAATTAAATTAATCAAGAATCATTAAACTATATATACAGAAATCAAGCTAATTATTCTCAAATAACATAGTTAACTGAATCAAAGAACCAAACACAAACAAGTAATTGACATCGAATGTAAATTTGGATATAAAAATAGACACAAATGTTATTTTTTAACCGTAAGAACCTGTTACCGGAAAAGCTGTCAACACACTCTAACCAACACTATGGTAAAGGAACACAGCTTGCGCCGGATAGCAAGTGCCTTCAAGTTTGTTAGAGACAGAAAATCACATATAAACTGAGGGTCTTTTAACCGTAAGAACCCGTTACCTGAAAACTCAAAGACCCTGTCTAACACCCTCTAACCAAGAGTATGGTAAAGGTAACGCAGCTTGCGTTGGGTAGCAAGTGCCTTCAAGGTTGTTAGAGAGAGAAAACCACATATAACTTATCTTGACAACATGTGAACAAATAATTTCTAGAGCTAGTATGAAGATTTAATAGCATGATCATGGCAAGACAAGATGACAATACTATATAAACTTTAAACCCACCTACAAGCTTCAAAATATAAACCTAACATTTTTTTCCCAAATTCAAAAACCAATTCCATTAATTGTACTTATTAGCTCCATGTTCAAACCTTTGTTGTTGTGTTCTACATCAAATGTTTAAGGGATCCAGTTTATATAAAAGTCAAAATAATACTCAAAATTTTGATTGCTAGAACTACTTCAAGAATTTCTAGTAACATTTAGACTACAAACATCATTAGACTTTAATTATTATTCTTACTTAATTTTATGTGTGATTATTCTATACATGTTTGGATCATCCCAGATTCGGTCCTTTCTATACTAATGAAAAGCTGCAACGATAGATTCCTTTTTAAGTACATATACACAAAAAATCTTTAACAAAAACCCATTTGCCCCCCACCCGGCCGATTCAGAGACCCTAAAGTCACAAACAGAAAAAAGCTGCTATATATGTTTGAGATCAAAGTCAGCATGAAAAGGAAGAACTATAGAATCTTGTCACACCTAGTAGATCTACTGGCATATATAGCATGTACAAGCAAAACAAGAAGCTATTCAAGAATCCCATGAAACAAAATCAAGAAATTAAGGATACTTTTGTTTCAACTTAAGTATCTGTGCATGATACAGATGTATTTTAGGGTTTTATTCATTGATTTTCTTGAAGGATACAGTTTTTAAGCAAAGAAGACAAAAGGGTTTGTGGTGTAAAGAACAAGAAAATGAAAGAATATAAAGATGATGGTACCTTTTGTTGCCCTACCTAGTGAATCTAGTTTGTATATAGTGCAAGATCTCAGCTAAGTTGCAGGCTTTGCAGCCCTTGATGACTTTAGGTTATTTGGATCAGGAGCAAAAGTAAACCCTAGATGTATATGTAAGGAGGATCACAGGAAGCAGAAGCACAATTATATGCACCAAAAAGAGGCATTAGTTAAAGTATTTTTAAAGAAGGGGGGGGGGGGGGGAGAGAGAGAGAGAGAGAGAGAGAGAGAGAGAGAGAGAGAGAGAGAGAGAGAGAGAGAGAGAGAGAGAGAGAGAGAGAGATTATGTGAGGAAATTGGGGCATGCAAATCACAATCGAGTTATAATTTGCAAGGTTTTTATTATATTAATTTAAATACTTAACGAAGTAGAAATAGAAAAGATTCGCATAAAGTTACTTCTTATCATGAGATAAATAATTTACCAAAATTATACGATAATTAATTAGTTTCCTATTTATAAAACATACTAAATCAATAATGATCTATTAGTATTATTAGAATTTCTCAAGTACAAATTAGATCTGATCTTCTGTTACTGCTACACAAATGCGCATATGTGACCGAAATCGTATTTGATATTTGGTTCTTGTATTCGACTTTCACTTCGTCGTTTCTAGTAATTGTCCTTACTGATTGAGTTTTTCGATCTTCTATTTATCTTCGTTGATTAACTTGAAAAATTTTAATCTGTTTCGTCCAATTGGCCGAAAAAATAACATGGTTGATCCTTGACAGGACAATGTATTGATAATGATTTCTGTCGTTTAGTTATTTAGTTTTTGACTTGTTGGAGTAGACCGAGATTGTATGATCGATTTACGATTGAGTCATGCTTCTAGCATCTTCTCATTGTCCAACAATTTTTCTTTTTCTTTAATCTTAATTTTGACCTCTTGGATTTTTGTTTTTAAGCGTTTAAAAATGTATACCACTGGCTTAACCTAGTGTCAAAGGTATACACCTAATACTTTACTATAATGAGGAGTTCTTGCTTTCAAGCAATGTTTTTAAAACCGGACCGGACCGGTCGGACCGGGAACCGTGACCTCCACCGGTCCGGTTACATGCTCTGAGACCGTTTGCTGGTTGAACTGGACGGTTCAGCGGTCGAACCGCGAACCGATGGTCGAACCGGGTAGTTTAATTTAAAAAAAAATTACTATTTTTTATCTTTTTTTATCCTATAGTCCTCCTACTTACTTCTATTTACAATTTTAACTCAATTTGGCTCTTTCCTTTTAACTTATACGCTGTCACAGGTTCTCCAAAACCCTAATCAAAATTAAAATTGAAGATTCAAAAGAATTAAAATTCATACAGACCTACAACCCTCGTCCTTGACTCAAAATTGTTTAAATGGTTGTATATGTAGTATTTGAAATTTTTATATTTTTCTATATATTTTTATGAATATTTATATTATTTATTGCGTCATCCGGTTCTTGAATCCGGTCCGACCGGTCCGACCAGTGAACCTCTAAGACGTCCGGTTCGTTGTCCGGTCCAGTTCTGAAAACATTGCTTTCAAGTACCACTTGAGACAAAAATAAGGGATCCAGGTTGGGTCAGGGGATTTTCTCACTTATGGTGAGTTTCATTCTAAGGAAGGCGAAGATGATCGGGTGGGTCAGTGACCCGTCAGTGATCTAAATTATCGTTCAAAAAAAGTGTTTAAAAATGTAGGAAATGAACAAATACATAGGTAGTTGTATTTAACTTTTATAGCTTATAGTTTATTTCCATCAAATAATAAGAAGTATATTTCATATCAATCAAAGGCCTATAATCTAGTGGTATATAAAGGTGTGTAGGTTGAGGGTCAAGTCCCATAATAAACAATGATGTATATTTATGAGTATGATTATCAGTGTATCTGTTTGTCATTCTAAAAAAATTATTTACCGACAAGTTAACATCATAAAATAATTTCTTGTTTTATATAACATAATAGCTCAACAAAATTTTAGTATATTATAGTTTCAGAACTTGTTTAAAGTATATGCATACATGTAAATCAATGATAATAGTGAGTTACTAACAATGTGCATATTAAAACAATATTTAGAATCTTAATGATTATATTGATAATAAAGAAAATAAGTTAGTATATAGTATTTGTAATCTAAGAAAAACAAAATATATTATGTAATGAATACCTTATGATTAAACATTCTTCAGTGATAATATAATTCACATAAAAACCTACTTTTATTATCTATATCTATGCTACTATATAAAGCATATAGAGTGGGTAAAGTTATAATTTTATTAAAATTTTAAGACACTTAGGAAAAGAGTTGTTGCATTTGGTACAAGTGTTGATGCATAGCCTACCTCACAAATTACAATTTTGTCCCTCTAAAAAGTTCATAGTATCCTACATCGCATGGTTAAGAAAATTTGCAAGGGAAATGGAACACCCATCAGACTTTCAGTTAACTTGTTTTTGTTGCTTAATCGACCCATTAGCCCGTATAGTAACGCAACGTTTCGCTTTTTTTTTCATCAATTGGTAGAGAAAGCTACAAGACCGGTTCGCCGAGTAGGCCTAGTTGAACAAGGTTGACCGAGTTTGAACTCTAAGAAGTTCATAAACCTATTATTTTTCTATCCCACGTCGTCTGGTTAAGAAAATTTGCAAAGGAAATGTGGTTATAAAACGAGAACACTCATCTCTCTTTCAGTTAACTTATTTTTGTTGCTTAATCAACCCATTAGCCCGTATAGTAACACAAAGCACATAACATATGTACTTATACCACATCGATGGAGAATAGAAAATGAAAGAAATGATGAGTTATATAAATGGGTTGTATGCTTACCTTAGTATACTTAATGCATGATCAAAAGTGCTCATGTGATGGTTGGGATGTATCCCACATCACCAAGTTAAACAAAACTTCGAGTGTCACTTGTCTTATAAAAGGTAGGCCCAAGCTAAATTCACTATCATAGGTTTAATGGTTAGCCAATCAAACCTAGCTAAAACTTTAAAGTTTTGAATCTAAGATTAAAGATGGTCAGGATAAATCCGTCAACTTAATATTAATTGAATCATATTGATATAAGTGAGAGTGAAAGACTCTAAAATACTAAACCCAAGAGTAATGTGGTGGTATTTCACACCCGTCGTGAAGCGCGGGCTTCCCTACTTTTTAATCTATACTACCTTATAATGTATATTAGGTGGGCAAAAGGGTAATTGTAACCAATTTTAAGACATCATCTTAAATATCACTTGTTAAACACAATATATAAGTACATCAAAGGCTAATCCTTTAAAACTAAACCAAATATTTTTTTTTTTACTTTTAGCTTGTCCCATATTGGTGGTTTACCCAACCTAATCATAGAGTAAACCACTATAAATAGAAAAGTCTCCTTACTTGAGAAAATTGAATCATTTGTTACATGCCTTTTTTTGCTAGGTTGGGTAAACAATAAATATATTTTTAGTGCACAAATTTGGATACTTAACCGAGGTTTGAAGCTTACTTGAAAAAAGCTCGGCTTGAAATCGTTCCGGTTGTAAATTACTTGCTGACTTGGATCGACTTGGTTTGTAAACAAGCTGAGCCCGAGCTAGGCTTGGTTTGTAAACAAGCTGAGCCCGAGCTAGGCTTGGCTCGGCTGGTGAACTTGTGAGCTAAGTTTGAAGCTTATAATAATAATAATAATAATAACAACTGAATATATACAGTGTTAAAGACAGGTCGGGTTAGATTGCGGTCTCAAAAAGAGACTCGCTGACATCCGTCACTTTGCACGGGCCAATCCAATGGTACTTATTTGATAGAACAGATTTAAAGCCATATATATAATGGTTTCAAGAATAGCACCAAGGTAGAATATATGAATTAACTCACGAATTAGTATATTATAACATTGAAAAGTTAAGGAAAAATATTGACATATGCTTAATAGTATTACGTGCAAGCAAAGACACCAAAATTTCTCAACTTCCTAATATAATCATCATCCAAAAATATTTCAATTTGTCGTGGAGCTTGGATTCAATGAATTTGCCATTCTAAAGAACTAGTGCTGCTTTTTCTATTTACCTTTAAATAATAAAATTATGGTGCAATCCAATTTTCCATTAATTTTCTTAAAAACTTAGACACCACATACTTCCAATATTTAAATGCATGCGTAGAAAGGATTCCGGTGTGTTGAAAATATTGTACTTCACAGATTAAATAATGGCATTAGGGTCTCTTAACACCAAGGTCCCGGGTTCAAGTACAGGAAAGCTTAAAAAATTTGACTTGCAAAAAAAATTAAATAATAAAAAATGGTTTTCTTGGTGTGTGTATAATAATATTATTGGTTAGTACACATAGTGATTATCAGAAAAAACTTGAAAATGCAAACTTTTTATAAACCACTCATCCGGTTAGCAATTAATAACCCGGGGAAAAACAAATGAACAATTACAAGGACATAAGTGGATTTTTAATCCACTCGGTCAAACTAACTTTACACTTTTGAACACGACTAGAATACCACAAAAAAGATGTAGAAATAATCGAATCAAGTAAACCATCTTGCTTGCCATCTTGACGACCAAACACTACATCATTCTGTTTTCTCCAATTGATCCACCAGGTCGTGATCACAATCTTCTTCGTTTTATATAGGGAAACCGTGAAGGGCTTAGTATTTACGTCTATTCAAATACACTTAGTTTTAAAAGCAGCATATGTAAGTTCGGCGTATATATGTCATCAAGGGACATCCTGGTAGTAAGTGGTGTGCACTACAACCAAAAGGTTGGGGTTCAAATCCTACAACGTGCAGGTTTGGTATATTTATCCTAAAAGGTTGGGGTTCAAATCCTACACATTTGGGGATAGATAAGACTCACTGCAAGACCATATCATACGTTCTTCAACATCAGAATCCTATTTTGGGGATAACATATCCATCGTTGATAATTATATTAGCCCGTGTAATACACGAGAATTTAACCTAGTTATTGTATTCTTTTCATTATTCAGCCCCGTGTAATACACGAGAATCTAGCCTAGTTAGCTTTATATTCATAAATTGTAAACCGGTCTAAAGTTTTAATACAAGGTTCATCCTTAGACTCCAGAAGTTTGGGTATATGTGATCTTTCATAAAAGTATATTTGATTTTTTGAATTTGATTTTAGTGTATATAAAGGATTTGAATTTCTGGAAGTGTATATGAAAGTTACCCTTTTAATTAATAAAAAATAATTAAGATTTAAAAGTAAAATAATGGAGTTGATAGAAGCCATAAATTATGAGAATGTTGATGTATTATTCCCTTCTACAAAATCCAACAATTGGTGTGGGTCGCTACGCCGACCAAACCAATTATTCTTCTGTACTCTTCGCCATCGATCAAAGATCTCAATAATATCGTGATCTCCGAATAAGATTGCGGGATTACTATCTTTAATACACCATGATATCTATCATTTAATGGCAAACTAATTTTTATATTTATTAAAATACTAAAAAGAAAGAGAGAAAAAACATGCTATTTTAAGCAATGTTAAAAGAACCTTTGATTGGTTTTTTTTAAATGAATATATAACTAAGATGATTACAATCATTTCCAAAGGAAATCGTTAACGCAGTTTAATCATTCGAAAATTTTGTTGGCACAGATAAGGTTATCACAAAAGGAGGACGTGTGGGGCTGGATGAAAGAGTAGGAGTTGGAGTTTTCAGTAAGCACGGTTAGAAATGAGCTAGAAGATACCCGGGAAGCAGTTATTTCAGGTCCTAAATTCAGATGGAATACATGAGCACCCCCAAAAGACCAAAAGTTAGCATGTTCACTTGGAGAGCAATGGATAGACGAATAGCGACGAAAGACGCCATTGCCATAAGAGGGGCGGATGCTTTAGACAAGACTTGCCCAAATTATGGAATTTGTGGACGAAAGACGCGGATCATTTGATAGTATCATGCCTATTCGCAAGGTCGATATGGTGGCAAATTTGGAGATGAAGCAACCAACCTAGCCCGCCTATTCTCTACTCTATCAAGGATGTCATTAAGTATGTGGAAGATCTACAAGTACCAAAAACAAAGAAGAAATTGACACATGTTATCTCACTAGCAACTATGTGGTGTCTATAGCTGACTAGAAATAAAATAATTTTTTACGAGAATATACCATAAGCACTTTTAAAAACTACCCTTTTTTTTTTAGAAATTTTGATGTGTAAAAATACAATCTTTTGTCATAAATTACATTTTCACGGTCTGAAATGTATTAGTCAAGAAGTTATAAAAATGGATAAAAAGTTATATTTATTTTGGTACTAGTTTAGATCCCGTGTCTACACACGAAGTGAAAAATATCAATATTTAAAAATTTTAAATCTTTATGTATTTATATTTTACAGGTATAAAAATATATTATGCATATTAAGAATAAAAACAAACTGAAAATATGTAAAAATTAATATATAATTGAATTTCAAAAATACTTTAATTACTATTTAATGTAATTTTATTTTCATTTACTATTTGATTGATTGAAATAAAAGTTAAATAATTAAATTTCAAAGTTTCTTATAATATGAGATAATTTAAAATAAATGTGTTTTATTAGTATAATTAATATTTTCCTAAAATATATACATACATATATAATTATTAAAAGATAAAAGTGTATTAAATAAGAGGGAGAGGCGGAAAAAAAATGATAAGCATGAATATGGAGGCGACACGTGTCACTAAAAACCTTTATTTATTATATAGTATAGATTTAGATGAAGCACATTTATATAGAATGGTGCAATAATTGGATGGGGGCATGCATTTGCACAGTAAACAAATCTTTGTGGAAATCAAATTCGGTGTGTGTGACTGTGAATGAAAACAAAGTTAGAAAAATAGGACAGACAAAAAGTAAAAACAAAAGTTTAATATGAGAGGTGTTCCTCATATTTCATTTCAGGACCCCCAACTTTTTATCTTTCAACTTGTCCGCTCGCCAGCATATCGACATCATGTTTGTACTCACAAACAAAGTCAACAAAAGTTTTTATGATTTTTGATGATACACAACAAATGCTTTCCTGAGGAGCCAGGTACTCTCTTCAGGAAATAACGGTATCCGCCTATCCGGTATACTCCCCGTGAAAGGGCGTGGGGCATTTGATTGGTTGAGGGAGGCGTGAAACACCACCCTCTTGTGTGAGAGGGCGTGAGAATCTCACTCACGGGTAGTATACCGGATACACTTAACCGAAGAGCCCTCGGGACTCTTTGATTCATGCTCATGGGTAGAGGTGCACAAACCGGTTTTTTTTTCGGAACCGGATCCGGACCGGTTCCGTCAACGTTGGTCAAGAACCGGATCCATTAGAACCGGTTCCGGATCGGATCCGGTTCCGGGTGTGGAGACTTGGAACCTATTGGGACCGGATCGGATATTTAGAACCGGACCGGATAAAAAAAACCGGTTCCACCGGTTCCGGAAAAAAAAAAATTTAAAAATTAACAAAGATACACTATAAAATACATGTTTTATTTATTTTGTAGATTTTTTTAAGTTATTTAACAATAGTTCGTACAAAAAAAATACAAAAAACATAATTGAATCACAAAGCATTAATTATTTATTATGTTTTCAATATTCTTCGTCGTAGTCTTTGTAACATCGGTTTTCATTCTTCTTCGCTTGAGATACGTTGGGCTTCATCGTAAGCTTGTTCTTCGTCCGGTTCGGGACCGGTTCCAAAATGTCCGAAAAAAACCGGTTCCAAAATATCCGATTTTTATCCGGTCCGTCAAAAAACCCAGAACCGGTCCCAGAACCGGCGGTTCTCAAAATATCCGGACCGGTTCTAAAAAAACCGGTTCTAGCCGGATCCGGTTTCGGATAATCCATCGGATCGGTTCCGGTTCCGGTTCTTTTGTGCACCTCTACTCATGGGTGTAGCCGTGCAGGTCAATCACACTATCAACTAAACCTAAGTTAAAATATTGGGTTGGTATCATTGTTTCTTACTTTCTTTTTGTAGTGGTTTCACCTAGAACTTTGTTAGACTGAGAGATTCGTTAACATATGTTGTGTAACAAGTGGTACCCATCTTGTAGCTAAACTTTTTTTTTTTGCATAAGAAACGCGTTATTGTTTTTTTATGTTGTTAGCCTTATTGCTCTAACTTTTAGAAAACAATAATTCAAATGAATATATTATGTATATAAAAAACCATTAAACTAATTTGTTCATATGTTTTTGTTTTAATTTATAAGATTGAAAATACAAATTATTTATTTTGTTATTTTTTCTCGCAATATATCTCTCCTCTGTATCTTCAACTTTGCTCAAAGAAGATTCAAGTTTGGGGTGTTTGCGGAAGCTTATTGAAAACCGTATTTGTATTTTTAAAAGTGTACATCTTATAAGCCATTTTCAAAACGTGTTTGGTTAAACTTATTTAAGTTTTGAATTTGATAACACAATAAGCCGGTAAGACCATCCGCGGTGGGTCAGAGGCCACAAACTCTAGAGTGTGATGCCTCAAACATGCCTGATTGACAATAACTTATATTCAACTTTGCAGTTGAAACAGAAACATGCAAACCTTAAAGACCCAGACTAGACTCTTTTTACCAGTAATCTTCAAAAAACAACAATAACCATGTTTATGTTGATCATATGCAATTAGTTCTTACTGCAGTAACTAGTATAAACTTTATGTTCTTACATTATGCAAAGACTTTGATGAAGGGGCTAGAAAGTAATCTAAAATGGTTTTTCTTTTTATAGAGGGTGGTGGATTTAGCACCGAAGACGGGCTATCAAAACTAGCATCCGGAGATGTCTCGCAAGCCTCATTGATATGTGAATAGGATAACTGTTTTTTGAGTGATTCTGGAGTTCTTATTTCGGGTATAGATGTAGGATTAGGAGAGTCGAACTGGACCGTTGACTTGATTGGAGGGTCAAGATCGGGTCCTTTGATGGAATCTTTTGTTTCTTCCTGTGTAAAAAGCTTTCTGCGTTTCATCATTGGAAGTGTGCTTTCTCTCTTTCGAAAGTGTGAACGATGAAGATGATATTTGATCTGCAAGTCTTTAACATTCGGATTTACAAATAAATTTCATGCATACCCTTGAGAAGTGTTATTTTTTTGTTTTTTTTTATTTTATTTATAGGCTTTTTATTTTTCTAGGTTTTTAATTGTATCATGTTAATTTTTAGACTAAATTACAATTTTTGTCCTTTATGTTTGTCTAAATTATGGAATGGGTCCTTTACAGTTTTGACTTTCACTCATTGTCCTTTATATGAAAAGTTGTCTCGTTTCTTGTCCTTTACCCTAACGGCCATCCATTTTATCAGTTAAATCAGGGCAAATGCTTGGCATGTGAGGGCATAAAGGTAATTTCCCTCCTTTCTTCTTCCCTTTGATAACCAGACCAAACCCACTTCCCCTTTTCTTCCTTCCCTTGATAACCATACCACTCCACCACCACCGCCGCTTCATCACCGCCACACCGCCGCTTCATCACCGCCACTCCGCCGCTTCATCACCACCACTGCACCACTCCGCCGTTTCATCCCTTGTCGATTAACCAACCACTCTCATCACAGACCACCCCCAGATCTGATGTGTTTTTTTGTGTGCGAACCTGCACCTCCACCCACACATCTTCCCCTCCACCCACCTCCCTCTCTCCCCCGTTAACCATAACACACACTCCCTCTCATCTCAATCGAGCTCCCAATCCTAAATCGAGTTCCGAACCCTCTCCGCTGGGGAAGAAAAAGCTTGAATCTCAACTGATTGTTCAATCTAATTTCTAATTTTCAAAACCTCCACCCACAAATGACCTGTGTCGTTCGAATTAGGGTTTGGGAGAGGAAACGATCACCGGAAGGCGCGCCGCTGTTGTCACCTGAGCCACAGCTCCGTCCTGGAGCTGCTGCTGTCCACTGTCGTATGCTCCTCTCTTCTTCCCCCTCTCATATGGCTCTCTCTCTCTCACCTCTGTCTTGGGTTCTTGTAAGATGGAGGGTGGAAGATGAAAGAATTCGGGGATGAAGACGATGGTAACTGGTGGTGGAGTTGCTGGCGTTGACGGGGTTGGTGTAACCAGGAAGATGACCTGGTAGGGGTGACAGTGTAACCAGGGAGATGACCTGATTTTGGGTCCTTGTAAGATTTTATGTTAATAAATAAAATAATTTATTAAATTTAATAACTAAACTACAAGAATTGTTCTTTTAAGGATAGAAAGACTAAAATGCCCTCATGTGCAATGCACATAGGGTGACTTAACTGAAAAATTTAACGGATGTTAGTGGAAAGGACAAAATTCGTAAGTAGTTTAGCAAATAAAGGACAGTGAGTGAAAGTCAAAACTGTAAAGGACCCATTCCATAATTTAGGCAAACATAAAGGACAAAAATTGTAATTTAGTCTAATTTTTAATTAATAAAAAAGTATGTTTTTTATTTAAATGTTTATTTTTTTTAAAACAAAGTTGGTGAGTAAATGAGTAGGGTGTTTGCAATGAAATCTGAGTAAATGATTAGTTTTGAGCTGTCAGAATTCTATTGGGCAGTTTTATTGAGTAAATGAGTAAATGGGTAAATGGTCCCCTTCACCCTAAAATAGATTAAGTAATTATCATCGTGCGTGTTAGGGGTCATTTTACAGCTAAGGATCTTAGATCTTCAACGTACTTCGGTATCCTGACAGGTTCGGTATCCTCAATATTTAACCGTTATATCTTTCTGCTATCTTGACTAATACGCAGGTAAAACGTGTGAAGTCAAGCTCATCCCTGAAGAATCGGTCTAGAAGTCAAGGAGAACGTGTAGAAGACGCGTGGAGTGACTCCCAACGGTCACAATGGAAGACTTGGTCGATTCCGGGATTCTCGGATAGTTAGTTAGCTTATATCTTGTATAAATCCAGCAGCTTGATCGAATAGAAAACACACACAAACACTTAGCATTATCAAATACTCGCAAATAAGCTCTGTAACACTTAGATCTCGATTATTTGCTGCTCACACTTGTAATCTTTTTACCATTTATTCAAGAAACGAGGCAGGTGTCGATTGTCACCTCCCGAGGTTTTATGCCGGAGATCCTTAAAGATCAAGGGCTTTCCTCGTAAACAACCGTGTCTAGTTTTACATTCTTACATTATTTTTCATTTATCTTACAAGCACACTACCTCACAAACTAAGTTTGGTTACAAAATTAGCTCACATAATTTTTACCCAAAACGGTGTGTATTATGAAATAGGTTGCGTTATTATCATATGAGTTGCGTAATTTTGTATGCTTGATTATTTAACTTTGTGCGTAATTATGACGCATACATATTTACCCTCGTCCGAAAGACACGTGTCGCGTCCTGATGGCTTTGTATGATTCGTACGATTTTTTCCCTTTGTATAATAACCGGCCCCTATGTGTGTATATATATCATATATTTTTTCTCTTTTTATTTCCAATAATACCTATTTTCAGTATATTTATAAACCAAATGAAACTTAATTCGTCTTCTTCCATGATATTGGGTTCTCACCGACTTTTATGCACTCGGTCTCTTTTAATTCGCAAGTAGAAATGGTGAATATGTGTGGGTCATAATCTGATTTAAATATTTTGTCGAATCAAAAGTTGCATTCAGCATTCTATTTTGTCGAATCACTTCAGCACTAGAAAATGTCTTTGAAAAGTTTGTCAGGTTGGTTGACAGTCGAATCAAAGAGTTTTTCAACTAGAGATCACAATAGAAATTTGTTTACATTCATTTCAAATACTCGGCCGACGACAATTTGAAGTAAGATTACGAAAAAGAAAAGGGACGATGTTATATGTCTCTAACAATATAATATTTTACTGGATGATTAACGTACCTCCCATCTAGTTCCGTGTGACTTTAAGGGTTGTTTGATAGCCTCTTAATGATTCCATTAAGAGGCTACCTCTAAATCGGTCAAAGGTAGGGAGTGTTTGTTTCAGATTTTGCGAGCGTCTTAATAGTTCATCCAAAATCTTAATGGTTCAGCACAGAAACAACATTGAACCATTCAGAGCTCTTAATGATTCAGCTCTTAATGAACCAAACAACTTAAAGATAATGTAAACATTCTAAAAAATATAGATCGTTGTTGATTAGTTTTGATAATAAGTATATTTTTCTTTATATTATAAATAAAAAAATACTCTTTTTATTTTGTGGAAAACAATGTAATGTAGGTTTTGGATTCTGTGATTTCCCTGTATAGTTTTCTGAATCGGATATAACTTATGTTTCAGATTAAAGTATTTCATTAGTACACAAAATCAAGAATAGGATAAGATAGAAAGTGTATTTTCAAAGAATGAGTATGAATAATCTGTTTTCATATGAAAGAAGTGTCCTTGATCTGATCAAACAATCCTTTATACATGGTTAAATATCACACCGATTGTGTGAATCGTTGCAACTCTTCATAAAATAACAGACGGCGGTTATAACCGTTTTTCAGTTATATAGTTACATGAATGGGAAAATACCATTTGATCACCCAGTTGCAATTGATCCACGTTGCCACTGCTGGGTGATTGGTATTGATCTTTCAATGATCTACCACTCGTTTTGCAAGTCATTTTCAACAATTAGGTAAATTAGAACGAACTTTTAGTGTGTAACCAATAAGGCAAACCCGTTAGAGGGTCTGCCCTTTAGACCCTGTCGGGCTGTGGCCCCGAACCCCATCAACGTGTGGTGCCCCCTTGGAACCCCCATGGTCTAGGGGTTCACCCTAAAGAACTTTGGAGGTACCATGATACTATAAATTAGAATAGTATTGATTGGGTGTGCCTGCTAGTGGAACTTCCACACCTTTAACTCAAATCAGTGTATATTCTAATTTCTCATTTGGTTTTAAATATATCCAATTACACAAAATAACATTGATGACACTGAAATCATATAACACCATTGTATGAAACAAATTAGAACAAAATATATACAATGCACTTGCACGCAATATATACATAACGTAATATGACAATATTCATTTTGGGCCCTACAGCTTCAAGAATCAAGCAAACATTAAGCCTTAAATTTGACATAGTGTTCGACACAGTTCCTTTAAAACAGATTTTGCATCTCTAATCATGTGACACGTTAATCTCTCAGTGTATAACAATCGAAGCATTAGTGATATCAGAGTTGAACTCAAGAGCCGAGATAACACCTGCCGCCAGATTTTTCTGTGTGATCATTTATGGAAAATAAGAGGTAGAAAGTGTTGCTAAAGAACAAGAGACATGTCTCTTTTTTTCGTAAAATGGAAACAACATATGAGAGTTCTCTCTATTTTTCGTGATCGAGTGTTGTGCATCTTGTGTGTTGTCTAAAAACTGTTTATTAAAGAAATGAACCAAATAATTCATTTTCTTTTTTTTGAAAGGCCAATAATTCATTTTCTAACCACGGTGCATTAAAACAATCAAACAAAACCGATTCAAACTTAATTGCATTAAGACTCCTTTATGACGTGCAATCGTTATGGTCAAATGAAACACCGCTATAGTTAAAAGAAAACAGAAATTTTATTCAATTGGAATTTGAGTAATCAACTATTGAGATCAAATTCTATTTCAAACACCTACTTTAAGTATCGATATTTAGGGTGGGGGATTGGGTTTAAAGGCAAAGCCATTTAAAGTTAAGTGGTGAAGCTCCCCTTGAGGTCAAGGGTTCGAGCCCTCACTGTAGAGGACTCGTGTAAATTATTAGGAAGGGCCTCCAAAATGAGGTATTGTTGTTCAAAAAAAAGTATCGATATTTAATTCAGCTTAACTTCATTTTATATGCATCTTAGCTCATTGTGAAATTCTTATTAATGAAAATATAGCTTCATTTTATGTACTTCATTATTTTTTTTCTAAAAATAACACCATACGAGAATTATATTATCTTTAATTTGAGTATAATATTATTATTTAGGTTTTATAAAAAAATATATTTTTTAAAACGTTTTGTTGTGCGTAAAAAGTTAGTGTATAATTTGTGTTTAATATGCAAAGTTAGTGTATAATTTGTGTTTAATATGCAACTTATTTATGTAGTGTAGTTACCTAGCGTCTATAGTATGTATGTTTGGTGTGTTACTTGCATCAAATGTCTGCTTTATTATTTAGCGTACATCTTTAGTAGTGGTGTTATAAGGCCCCAAACCCGGGAGGCCTCACTCGTTGGATTTACTCATTCACAAACAGTTCTTAAACATGAGTATCAAATAATGCAGCGGAATCATTCATTCAACATAACTAAAAACTTGTTCATACATGCGGAAGCGTACATTGTCAATTACATAAACTTAACATAAACAACTCACAACGGGATGCCAGTCTTCATGATCGACCGGGTAACTCTTCTCGCTTGCCAAGCATCACCGTCCATCGTCCATACCTGCCTTAACCTGAATGTGCATACTAAAAAGGTCAGCTACGCTGGTGAGTTCTAGCATTTCATAAAAACTTTAACATCAACATTTGCCAAAAACGTATCATTCATTTAGTAAAAACCTTTCACAAAAGCATGTAATAATTTAACATCTTTAAAAAAAGGTTTCGTACCCATATCATCATCAACATCATAATCATAAACACCGTTAAACGGATCGTTCATTAAAACTTTTAACATTCATTTAAGTCATACATTATTATCTAAATCTGTGTTACCCTTCGTTCCGTCATTTAGTATGGTATTGCCCCTAAGGCTTAACTGCACGAAGACCGACAATACCATACATTCCGTCAATTCCCTTATGGTATTGCCTAAGGCTTAACTGCACGAAGACCGACAATACCATACATTCCGTCAATTCCCTTTTTGGTATTGCCCCCAAGGCTAACTGCGCGAGGACCGACAATACCCATTCAGTTGCCCTTATGGCTCTCATGTCCATAAACCGACAACTTCCATCGACGGTTATGACTCTCAGCCATAACATCGTCGGATCATAATTTAACCTTACATGGGGTCACGTTAACCCCTGAGTAACCGTCGTTACTCCCTTTTACCAGTTGTACAACATCATAACCATTGGCATGCCACAAAGACATGCCCCTGTTGTTCTTGTGGCAACTATGGCTCGCTGTCCATAATCTACCACAAGGCTGGGAATCTCATTCCTAGACTTCATTCGTCAATTCCATTCATTCGACAGATTAGATTTGTAATGACTTCTTTAAAACCTTTACCTCTTTCTCTTCTCATTAAACATTTCCTCAATTAAACCGTTCATAAAGCATTCGTAACCCTTTTTGGCAAAAACATTTCAAAACCTTTCCTTTCGTAAACATCGTTTCAACATTTCAAAACCTTTCCTTTCGTTAAACATCATTTCGTTAAAACATCATTTCGTTAAACATCATTTCTTTAAACATCATTTCGTTAAACATCATTTCGTTAATCATTTCGTAAGTATGCACACCAGCCCAAAAACATTAACAAAACATTTAAAAGAGGGCTCTAGAACTCACCTGATACGCTAATATGGGTTGTCCTAAACGAAGGTCCGACAACGTCACTTCCGATCTGAATTGATTAGTTAAACACATCAGACCAATCCCGACTCTAACGGCTTAACCATTCTAACATACTGACTTCACTTAATCAGTTCTGATGTCTGCGCACTTAGCAAGTGCGCAGACTCTGCTTCCTGCGCACTTAGCAAGTGCGCAGACTTCCCTTCCTGCGCACTTAACAAGTGCGCAGGTTCCTCTTCCTGCGCACTTAGCAAGTGCGCAGGACCTGCTCTGTGCGCACTTAGCAAGTGCGCACGACCTGTTCTTGGCGAAAAACCCTAACTTTCACATTCGGGTCTGATCGTGTCAAGATCCCGAATTTGTTGCATCCAAAACGTTCGTTTTCCATTAAGGATCTCAAATCTATGTTTATTTATCAGTTTCATCCGTTCAAGCCTTGCCTTTTCACCCAAAACCCGAAAAACCCAAAAACGAACTAAAACTCAGATTTAGCTCGAATGGTTACCTGGATGACGATTCCGCTTTGGAGGTTCTCTTCACGAGTGCAGGAGACACGAACGGGTGCGATCTTGTGCGATTCCGACACTTTCTCTCTCTACGGGTTTTCTCTCCCTAAAGGTTGCAAATGAGAGAAAATGGGGTGGCATAGGCTATTTATAGCCCGCTGACCCATCCGACCCGACCCGTCATGCCTCGTTCGTTTATTCTGTTAATAAAATCGTCGTTTATTTTCGGGATGTTACAAGTCTACCCCCCTTACAATAGGTTTCGTCCCCGAAACCTATCATAAGTCAAATAGATGAGGGTACGACTCCCTCATTTCCTTCTCCGTTTCCCAAGTGGCTTCCGATCCCTTTTGATGCTTCCATTGGACTTTAACCAATTGGATAACTTTATTACGTAAACGTTTCTCCTTTCGATCAAGGATGGCCACAGGTTCTTCGATGTAATTAAGGCTGTTGTCGACCTCGATGTCGGTAAGTGGTACGTGAGCCGATTCATCCGCCAAACACTTTCGCAAGTGTGATACATGGAATGTAGGATGAATCCCACTTAACTCATCAGGCAACTCCAACCGATAAGCAACTTCCCCAACCCGTGCCATTATCTTGAATGGTCCGACAAACCTCGGACTTAACTTTCCTCTCTTTCTGAATCGTATGATTCCCTTCCATGGTGACACTTTCAGCATTACTCTGTCACCAATATTAAACTCAATAGGCCTTCGTCGTTTATCCGCATAGGATTTCTGACGATCTTGTGCGGCCTTCATTCGCGCTTTGATCTGATCAAACCTTTCCGACGTCTCTCTAACGACTTCGAGACTTCCTAATTCCTTCTGTCCAATCTCACCCCAACAAACCGGGGTCCTACATCTTCTCCCATACAACATTTCGTAAGGCGGCATGCCTATCGTCGTGTGATGACTATTGTTGTAGGAGAATTCAGCTAACGGCAGATGGCTGTCCCAACTGCCACCGAAGTCGATAATACAAGCACGAAGCATATCCTCCAATGTCTGAATGGTCCTTTCGGACTGACCATCCGTTTGCGGGTGGAATGCTGTGCTGATATTAAGCCTCGTGCCCATCGCCTCGTGAAATCTTTTCCAGAACTTCGATGTGAATCGTGTGTCCCGGTCAGATACGATCGTCAATGGCATCCCATGCCGTGCTATTATTTCATTAATAAACACTTCCGCTAACCTTTCCGACGAGAACGTCTCGCGAATAGGTAGGAAATGAGCACTCTTCGTTAAACGGTCCACAATTACCCAAATGGTGTCATGACCTTTAGCTGTGCGAGGTAGCTTAGTTATGAAGTCCATGGTAATGTGTTCCCACTTCCATTCCGGTATATCAAGTGGTTGAATCTTTCCATACGGTTTCTGGTGCTCGGCCTTTACTTACGAGCAAGTCAAGCACTTGCTTACATACTTCGTCACGTCACATTTCATTCCAGGCCACCAGTATTCCCTCCTCAGATCTTGGTACATTTTATTGGTACCGGGATGGATAGAGTAACGAGACTTATGAGCCTCATCCAAGATTTTGGTCCTAAGCTCGCCACCCATAGGTATCCATATCCGCCCAAAACGTGTCCTAACACCAAGGGTGTTATATTCCAACTTGTCCTGTTGGCCAACCATCCTTTCCTTCTTTATGTTTTCCTCTTTAAGTGCCTCATCTTGAGCCTTTTCAATTTCTCTCATCACATCTGAAGTTACCACCAACTGGCAAGCCTTCACTCTAATAGGAGTAGGCACATCCTTTCGGCTTAGAGCGTCAGCCACCACGTTTGCCTTTCCAGGATGGTATATGATTTCACAGTCATAATCTTTTAGGAGTTCTAACCATCGCCTCTGCCTCATATTAAGCTCTCTTTGTTCGAAGAAGTACTTCAAACTTTTGTGGTCAGAGTAAATAGTAAACTTCACCCCGTACAGGTAGTGCCTCCAGATTTTTAATGCAAATACGACAGCAGCAAGTTCCAAATCATGAGTCGGATAATTAGTTTCATGAACTTTCAACTGCCGTGACGCATACGCGATCACTCTCCCGCGTTGCATCAACACGCATCCCAATCCCTGACCCGAAGCGTCAGAGTACACCACTAGGTCTTCATTGCCCTCGGGGAGGGCCAAGACTGGAGCTTGGGTAAGCCTCTTCTTCAATTCCTTAAACGCCTCATCCTGGGTCGAACCCCATTCGTACTTTACCTCCTTCCGAGTCAACTTCGTCAACGGCGAAGCTATTTTCGAGAAATCCTGGATGAATCTCCGATAGTAGCCCGCCAATCCCAAGAAACTACGGATTTCAGTTGGCGTCTTAGGAACATTCCATTCTCTTACCGTTACTATCTTTGCTGGGTCAACCATAATGCCGTTCGGGTTAATGACGTGACCTAGGAATTGGACTTCCCTAAGCCAGAACGCGCATTTGGAGAACTTAGCATACAACTTTTCTTTCTTCAGAGCTTCCAATACCTCCCTCAAGTGACACGCGTGATCACCCTCATTCTTGGAGTAGATGAGGATATCGTCAATGAATACGATTACTGATCGATCCAGCATTGGTCGACACACTCTATTCATCAAATCCATGAACGCTGCAGGGGCGTTCTTCAATCCAAAAGACATTACGCGGAACTCAAAGTGTCCATAACGTGTGCGAAATGCCGTTTTCGGTATGTCTTCTTCCCTCACTTTCAACTGATGGTACCCGGATCGAAGGTCGATCTTTGAGAACCAACTTGCGCCTTGTAATTGATCGAACAAGTCGTCAATCCTTGGTAACGGGTACTTGTTCTTCACGGTACGTTTGTTCAACTCGCGGTAATCGATACACATTCTCATCGAACCATCTTTCTTCTTTACAAACAACACCGGAGCACCCCACGGCGAGATGCTCGGTTGGATAAATCCTTTCTCAAGTAACTTGTCTAGTTGGACCATAAGTTCCTTCATTTCCACTGGTGCTAGTCGATATGGAGCCTTAGCCACGGGCTGGGCATCTGGTACTAAGTCAATTCGGAACTCAATTTCTCTATCGCGTGGTATCCCAGGCAAATCCTCTGGAAACACCTCCGGGTACTCGCGTACCACGGGTACATCGTCTAGTTCCTTCACTTCCTTACACTTGTCAATCACGTACACCAGATAAGCCTCGCATCCGCGCCTCAAGTAATCTGTTGCCTTAATCATCGAGATGACGTTTGGCATCGGGACGTCACGATCTCCAAAAACCTCGACTTTGCTACCATCCGGAGCCTTGAGTCGGATTATCTTTCGTTTACATATGATTTGTGCTTCGTTGGCAGTTAGCCAATCCATACCCAGCACGACATCAAACCCTCCCAAAACCATAACAAACAATCTGACAGGGAATCTATGACCTTCTATTTTTATCGTAGAGTTGTCAACTACCTCGGTCACTCTCGCAGTTCTACCCTCAGCGGTTTCTACGCTAAAGGCCCTTTCTAGTATACTTACATCGTACTTCACTCTCTTACAAAAAGTCGCAGATATAAAACTCTTACTGGCACCCGAATCAAATAACACAGAAACAAGAGTGTTGTCAAGGACGAACGTACCTGACGCCACGTCGGGGTCCATTCTGGCCTGGTCTTGCGTCAGCGCGTACGCACGAGTCTTTGCACGAGATCCCTCTCCCTTCTTTTCCGGGCCATTTCCCTTCCCGGTTTCCCCCATCCTTGGCTTCGGGCAGTCCCTACTCAGATGACCGAAATCCCCACAGTTGTAGCACTTGTAGTGTTGTGTGCACTCACGGGCGTAGTGTCCGGTCTTGCCACACTTAAAGCACAGGTTAGATCCCAGTCTACATTCACCTACATGCTCCTTTCCACACTTCTTACAAATAGTCGGCTCATCCACCCGAGCCCTTTTATCGCGAGCCCCAAACATCTTTCCACCAGTTCGCTTGTTTGAGAAGCTCGGTCTCTTCTTTGGTTCCTCGATGGCGGCGACATTCAGTGCCAGATCATCAAATACTACGCCGCTCAGTTCTACTACCGAATCATAGGTAGTAGGGGCGTTTGCCTTAACATAGGTGCGGACCTGGTCCGGCAACCCATGAATATAGCAGGCAATCTTTCTCTCTTCAGTAGTGACAAGGTGTGGCACCAGACGTGCCAGTTCATTGAATCGGGTTGTATATTGCCGGTGCGTCATGTTCCCGGCCTTCAAACCCAGAAATTCCCTCTCTACCTTCTCAATCTCGTTCCTTGGGCAGAAATTCTTGATCACCAAAGTTTTCAAGTCAGCCCACATCATTGCATCCACAATCTCGCTCCCTTTTGCCTGACGTACACCTTCCCACCAATGGGATGCTTCCTCCCTCAAGGAGTTAGCAGCAAATTTCACAACTTGATCCGCTCGACATTCGCTGAGACGGATGGCAGCCTCCATACGGATTATCCAGTCAAACGTAGCTACTGCGTCTTTCTTTCCTGTCAGAACTGGCGGGTCACATGCCTTGAAGGACTTATAGTCGCATCCGCGAGCAGGCGGTGCGTTGATTGCCTCAGTGTTCGGGGTATCAACCGTCGGGTTAGACCCACCTTCCCCATTGACCTGCTTCAATGCTTCTGCCAACAGACCTGGCAGAGAATTCTTCATCAACTCGGAGAACTCTCGAGCTATGGCTGCTCTCACTTCTGGTTCAAAAGTGAAAGGTTGTTCTGCAACCTGTGTCTGTTCAGTTCCATGCACACTAACCGTCGGTTCAGTGTGAACACTTCCTTCTTCGCTGTGCTCTTGGCGCGCAGGAATCCTACCACGCCCACCATTTCGACCGCCGGTACGACCACCGGTACGGCCACCACGCCTTCCGTTCCCTCTCCTCACCATTCCGTTCTATAAGACAAGAAATCCAATGTCATCACGCTAGTTAACAAATAAACTTCAATAAGTACTGTAAGATGTTAATATACACTGGCCATCTGTAATTAACCATTACACTACCTTTCGATTTCTATTTGACCACCTTTGTGATTCCATCAGAACACAAGTCCTTTCCTAACTCTTCCTAAGGCATACTACATACACATACTCTACTTTTCATACCTGATGCTGTGGCTCGAGTTACCCGTACTGGCATCCGCTTTCGGTCCCATTCAAAGTTTAAGTTCAGACATTAGGGGTGTCCGAATCTCTCAAACTATTGCTCTGATACCAACTTATAAGGCCCCAAACCCGGGAGGCCTCACTCGTTGGATTTACTCATTCACAAACAGTTCTTAAACATGAGTATCAAATAATGCAGCGGAATCATTCATTCAACATAACTAAAAACTTGTTCATACATGCGGAAGCGTACATTGTCAATTACATAAACTTAACATAAACAACTCATAACGGGATGCCAGTCTTCATGATCGACCGGGTAACTCTTCTCGCTTGCCAAGCATCACCGTCCATCGTCCATACCTGCCTTAACCTGAATGTGCATACTAAAAAGGTCAGCTACGCTGGTGAGTTCTAGCATTTCATAAAAACTTTAACATCAACATTTGCCAAAAACGTATCATTCATTTAGTAAAAACCTTTCACAAAAGCATGTAATAATTTAACATCTTTAAGAAAAGGTTTCGTACCCATATCATCATCAACATCATAATCATAAACACCGTTAAACGGATCGTTCATTAAAACTTTTAACATTCATTTAAGTCATACATTATTATCTAAATCTGTGTTACCCTTCGTTCCGTCATTTAGTATGGTATTGCCCCTAAGGCTTAACTGCACGAAGACCGACAATACCATACATTCCGTCAATTCCCTTATGGTATTGCCCCTAAGGCTTAACTGCACGAAGACCGACAATACCATACATTCCGTCAATTCCCTTTTTGGTATTGCCCCCAAGGCTAACTGCGCGAGGACCGACAATACCCATTCAGTTGCCCTTATGGCTCTCATGTCCATAAACCGACAACTTCCATCGACGGTTATGACTCTCAGCCATAACATCGTCGGATCATAATTTAACCTTACATGGGGTCACGTTAACCCCTGAGTAACCGTCGTTACTCCCTTTTACCAGTTGTACAACATCATAACCATTGGCATGCCACAAAGACATGCCCCTGTTGTTCTTGTGGCAACTATGGCTCGCTGTCCATAATCTACCACAAGGCTGGGAATCTCATTCCCAGACTTCATTCGTCAATTCCATTCATTCGACAGATTAGATTTGTAATGACTTCTTTAAAACCTTTACCTCTTTCTCTTCTCATTAAACATTTCCTCAATTAAACCGTTCATAAAGCATTCGTAACCCTTTTTGGCAAAAACATTTCAAAACCTTTCCTTTCGTAAACATCGTTTCAACATTTCAAAACCTTTCCTTTCGTTAAACATCATTTCGTTAAAACATCATTTCGTTAAACATCATTTCTTTAAACATCATTTCGTTAAACATCATTTCGTTAATCATTTCGTAAGTATGCACACCAGCCCAAAAACATTAACAAAACATTTAAAAGAGGGCTCTAGAACTCACCTGATACGCTAATATGGGTTGTCCTAAACGAAGGTCCGACAACGTCACTTCCGATCTGAATTGATTAGTTAAACACATCAGACCAATCCCGACTCTAACGGCTTAACCATTCTAACATACTGACTTCACTTAATCAGTTCTGATGTCTGCGCACTTAGCAAGTGCGCAGACTCTGCTTCCTGCGCACTTAGCAAGTGCGCAGACTTCCCTTCCTGCGCACTTAACAAGTGCGCAGGTTCCTCTTCCTGCGCACTTAGCAAGTGCGCAGGACCTGCTCTGTGCGCACTTAGCAAGTGCGCACGACCTGTTCTTGGCGAAAAACCCTAACTTTCACATTCGGGTCTGATCGTGTCAAGATCCCGAATTTGTTGCATCCAAAACGTTCGTTTTCCATTAAGGATCTCAAATCTATGTTTATTTATCAGTTTCATCCGTTCAAGCCTTGCCTTTTCACCCAAAACCCGAAAAACCCAAAAACGAACTAAAACTCAGATTTAGCTCGAATGGTTACCTGGATGACGATTCCGCTTTGGAGGTTCTCTTCATGAGTGCAGGAGACACGAATGGGTGCGATCTTGTGCGATTCCGACACTTTCTCTCTCTACGGGTTTTCTCTCCCTAAAGGTTGCAAATGAGAGAAAATGGGGTGGCATAGGCTATTTATAGCCCGCTGACCCATCCGACCCGACCCGTCATGCCTCGTTCGTTTATTCTGTTAATAAAACCGTCGTTTATTTTCGGGATGTTACAGGTGTTGAATTTAAATGATTCCGATTAACCCGACCGATCCAACTCTCAAACGGGTAATTCAGTTCGTGTTGTACGGTTATCGGATTTTTACTTCATTGGGATTCGGTTAAACCGAATTTAATTAGATCGGTTATAGGGTGAGAAAATATGAAATCGGGTAAATCGATTAACCCGAATTAGAATTCAAAGCTTCAAAATCTAACCTATATATAATCAATCAGACAAACTGTTAGTTATAACAACAATTACCTATATAATCAAACTCAAAGCTTCAAAATCTAACCTTTTATTGAACTTGTTTGTTCTAACTTTTGAGATTATACATGGCATACTAAGGATTTAAGTGGATATCAGCAATTTGAACAAGTTAAAGGTCAAGAACAACACAAATCTGTTTAACTTTGTGTCGTGTCATAATCGTGTCGACCCGTTTATGACACATATCTGTTTAACTCAAATCCAAATCCGTTTAACTTTTTGCCGTGTCGTGTAATGTAAACGAGTCATATAAAAAATTTTCAGCCCTTTAGAATGTAACATCCACAAATTTTATTAAAAGAGGGTATTTCTATATATGAATTAAAAGGAAATAAAAGTTGAAGGACTAGTTGATAACTTTCCAAAAGAGGAAACACTCCCCCTTACAAGAGACCTAACCGCCATCTCACCTCCTTATGCGTATTTCATTCCAATTCCCTCATTCCATACTTGCGCATACTACACTTAGAGAGAGAGAGAGGAGAATCGGATCTTGAGCCATCTTCTTGCTTTATCACTACTAAAGATCGACAGAGGAAGATAAACAAGATGCTACGCACGGTTTTGAGGTAAGAAACTGACTCAAATCTACATTTTTCATTAAAAATGGGGTTTTCTAAGTAAAGAGGGTTTAATCCAAAAAAAAGGTTGAAACTTTACGTATGAAATGGAATAAAAACTATAGATATGACATCATGGATAATAAACAAACGTTTTGGACGATTAAAGTTCAAAGCTTGATGCCTTATCAGACCAGATCTGGTCATGCAGGTCTCAAAGATGCAAGAATAGAGTATTCGCATGAATACTCAAGTTCACGCATCTGAGTACTCGGGCGAATACTAATACGGATACTGGAAGTACTCCCTAATGTACTTCCAACGATTACCCATTGTGATGAACGAATTCTTACTACAAATACTAGAGGTATTCGCTAAGAACACACCCATATGAATACTTTGAAGTATGCGCATCGTGTGCAAATACTTTGGAGTACTCGCTAATAATGATGAGCGAGAACTTGAGTGTATACTTTGGAGTTTTCGCAGAGGGTAAGGATGAGAGATTACTTGATGCAAGTACTTTTAATAATTTCGCGAGAACTTAACCTACGGGGAGGGAGACTGATTATATTTTAATTAATATCCAGATAGTAAGTAGTTCTAGCCGGGATCAGTTATTTAGTACGAGGAAGCTAACTTATCCAGGTGAGTTCTAGATCCCCATTTTTATGCCTACTTTTGGGTGGTATGCATACTGTGTAGTGTTTATTATAATTGTGTGTTAATAAACAAAAGTGAATGAAGTGTTTACTATAATTGCATGTTAGTAAACGAAAGTGAAGGAGGTTTTAAAAGAAAGATAAAGTGAGACAAATGAATGTTTTATGTAATAAAGATGTTTATGAAAGTTTAAGAATGTTTTAATAAATGTAAGAAGGTGAATGTTTTAATAAGTCATTACATACGGGAAAGGGAGGGAAAGGTTCCTCCCGGAACAGATGTTACTTTATGATAGGAGACTTGGGAATTCGGCACAGTCCTTGTGACTAGTCCTATCTTAAGCCTTATGACAGCTTCACGGTCATGAATTTCATGACTGTTATAAGATAACATTGTCGGTGCCTTTGTGGCCAGTCGATGGGTGCGGTTGTACAATTGTTCAGTGTGTGAGGGTAACGATGGTTACTCATAGGGTTAACATGACCCTCAGCGATCATGAACGGTCGTCATGATAAAGACATTACGTATACTTCAAGGACGGTCATCATGAACGTTACGTAAACTCCGTGGACGGTCATCACGGAGGATAGTACCGAAAGGAATTGTCGGATACAGATTAGACTAATAATGTATGACTTGACAAAAAGTGTGGGAATGTTTTGACTTTACCGGCATTGATGTTAGCGTGTTTAAATCCTTTTTGTTTTATTAAATGATATGTTTTATGTAAAGTTAGAACTCATTCAGCGTTAGCTGACTTTTAGTATGCACATAAGGTTGAGTATAGGTAATGAAGGTAGTTCGAGGATGTTTGGCTAGCAGCGAGGGGTCACCCGGTTAATGAAGATCTGGCATCCTGTGTGTTATGTTATTGCAATTTTTTATGTTAAGACAATTTGAGTAGTGCTACCCCCTCATGAGAGACAATGAATGAATCGATGTACTTAAATGGGAAGATGCAGCTAAAGCTGCAAAACTCATTCTAAATTATAACTTCTCAATTATCATACTCTCTTTTTTGTTGTTTCTTTAATGTTCTTTTTGATGAAAATGGAATCAATCTTAACCCTAAAGTGCGAGCACCCATGTGGTTCATACAGAGATCGATTCTTGCTAATTTTTTTGGAACACTTAACTATATTATAAAAATGACAGTAAACCCAAGTTAAAAGAAAGGTTATAGTAATTGAGGCACTAAAGAAATAAAAGATACAATAGATGATATCGAAGAATAACCCTAATTTTAAAAAGACTGATATCTAATAATGTGGCATGAAATTGAAGAATTAATAGGTCATCTGTAGTGGGAGCGTGGAAGGGGGGCGTGGTCCACCTGGCCCTTTCATGGGCGTGGAACACCGTTCCCGTGGGCGTGAAAAGTGGCGTGAGTGGGGGGGGGGGATCACGGGGGAAGGGGCTAACCACACAACGTTTCATCCAATCACAAGCCTACACCTCCTTATTCCTTTTTCTTTTTTCTTTTTAATTAAATATTAAGTTTAAGATTTAATTATTTAAAATTAAATGCAGGGCATGAAACCAATACGCACATTAGTGATTCTGTGCAGTGAAAGCCCCTGTGCTGATGTGGTGCTGACGTGACGGAGCGTGAAACCACTACGGATAGCATTATTGCATGCCATGGAGAAATCAGGGCCGGCTCTTATGTATATAATTAGACCTCTAAACTTGAAAGGGATTTAAACTTCTTTTTAATAATTATAGGCAGTGGAACATGTGAGACACAAAGACCAATTAAGATACGACACATTAATTGGTCATCACATTTGGAGCCTCAAAGAGTCAAAGCCCTCTATTTTTAGTAGGCTCTTTGAAACTTCTATAGTTGTATATTTATATTTGAAAAACCAAGTCAATTCCAAAGTAAGAGTTTGTTCTCTCAAAAGGTTAAAAAAAAGTAATAAGATTTAAAACTTTAATAGAATCACAAAAGAAAAAGATTGTTAGAAAGCTCCTAAATTTAAATTTCACTTTAACCCCAAAATAATTTCGAAGCTAGAGAAGAGCACGACTCTTGGAGGAAACCATAACGTTTTTCTAATACCTTAGTGTGCCTTTCTATAGTAATTAAAATACTGAAATTCTCTACTTAAAACTGAGTATGAATATTTAAACAGAAAAAATAATTTTCATTTTCATGTAAAAATTTAATGAGTTTGGGAAAACTATGGATGTTGGCCCCACGACCGGCCCCTTTGCCTTGGCATGCACATCATTGAGATTTGATCTATGACTAATCGAAGTTATAAAAACTAAATGTTATAGTTGTTTAAAGTGTGAATTCAACATGAAATGAAAGAACACAAATGATGTGGCTTGTAATTATTATTGAGTTTTTAATTAAAAGCACATATATATGACACTTCATTTTAAAATACACAAACATGCTCACAAACCCCATTGATAATATTATAGGTGGCAAGTGGCAAGTCAATCATTCACATAATACAAAACCTAAGTAATGAAGAGAATCCGACAAGGGTTTTCAAGGTACAACTTAAGATAACATTAATTAACACAAATCATGAAAGGGTCTTGACTCTTGATCATATATTCACATACAATATCATCAACCGTGATCTTTGTCTTATGCTATTCTTTCCTTAATTAGTTAAGGGTTGCAATTCCATGAATAATTACCGTAATTAGGTGGCAACGCGTGAGGGTTTTGTGGATAATTCCCCGGACTTTGTGGTATTGTTAACATGTTTTGATTACTTGAAAACCGAATAAGATCTGCATTAGTTGCATCTAGTTCCTTTTGTAGTCGAAGAACTTGCCTTTGGAGTACAGAAATTGCGCCAACACAACCATAAACGGGGTCTTTTAGACGTGCCTCGGCTTCATAGGCTAAAGAGTTGACAGCGTCTTCTCTTCGATGAGGTGCAATTTCATTAAGGAGTTTGCTAACATTGCTTGCCCCGAATATTTTGTGGACGTTTGTGAATTTAAGCGGGTCTTCGGGTGGGAAATATGGAGAAAAAACACATCCTTGGATGCATTTTCTTCTTAAGAACTTGCAGGCTGCACAGGGAGCACTAGGATGGGTGGAAGAAGCCATGCGTTTATGTGCTAGCTGCATGGGACACCCATATTAAGAAACTAAGTTAAGTGTGTTTCATGTCCTCAAAATTAAATTAATCAAGAATCATTAAACTATATATACAGAAATCAAGCTAATTATTCTCAAATAACATAGTTAACTGAATCAAAGAACCAAACACAAACAAGTAATTGACATCGAATGTAAATTTGGATATAAAAATAGACACAAATGTTATTTTTTTAACCGTAAGAACCTGTTACTGGAAAAACTGTCAACACACTCTAACCAACACTATGGTAAAGGAACACAGCTTGCGCCGGATAGCAAGTGCCTTCAAGTTTGTTAGAGTCAGAAAATCACATATAAACTGAGGGATTTTTAACCGTAAGAACCCGTTACCTGAAAACTCAGAGACCCTGTCTAACACCCTCTAACCAAGAGTATGGCAAAGGTAACGCAGCTTGCGTTGGGTAGCAAGTGCCTTCAAGGTTGTTAGAGAGAGAAAACCACATATAACTTATCTTGACAACATGTGAACAAATAATTTCTAGAGCTAGTATGAAGATTTAATAGCATGATCATGGCAAGACAAGATGACAATACTATATAAACTTTAAACCCACCTACAAGCTTCAAAATATAAACCTAACATTTTTTTCCCAAATTCAAAAACCAATTCCATTAATTGTACTTATTAGCTCCAAGTTCAAACCTTTATTGTTGTGTTCTCACTACAAGTAAATGACCCTGTGTCGACGTCGTCTATACCAACGACACTTGTCGTTGGCATAGATCACTCTATAGCGACGACATGTCGTCGATATAGGTGAAAAACAAAATTTTGAATGGGACACCCTTTAGCGACGACATGTCGTCGCTATTGGGTTGAGGCAGATTGGAGGGAAAGCTGGCGCCCAATGAATTTTTGGGGAAAACCTATACCGACGACGGGTAATTTTGATTTTCTTTTTGTTTTTTTTAATATAATAATTTTTCTTCGGTAAATTTTTTTTTTAAATTAAAAAAATTCTGGAATGCCCTATACCGACGACATGTCGTCGGCATAGGATTTTTTACTTTATTGACTGGTCAAAACCCTACGAATCCTATACCGACGACATGTCGTCGGTACAGGCAACCTACATCTCCGACATAATAGCCTATACCGACGACATGTCGTCGGTATAGGTCTCAGCGCGAATTAACACAGGAAACAGCTTTCTGCTTCCCATTTCCACAAAAAAACCCCAAATCACTCCATCTCTCTCTCCGACGATTTCACGATTTTTGGGTATTTTGTGGAGCAATCTTCACCAATCTCTCGGGTTTTGAGGTGAGTTAACATCTATGTTTCAATCTTGACAAGAAAATCAACATTTTTGGGTTTTTGGCTTAATTTCTTTGATTTTTGTTAGGTGTTTGAAGCTTTAAACATTTTTGAAGGATTTCAAACTATTTGAAGCTAATAGTAATTTTTCTACAAATTAGGTTTAGATGTATGTTTGTATGTATATGTTTGTGTTTATTTGTATGTGTGTATATATGGTTTAGATTAATGATTTTATAAATATTTATGTAATTTTATGATAAAATTAGGGCATTTACACATATTTATATATGTAATTTTATGATGAAAAAGGCTTACACCCCTAATGTATGTATGTGTTATGTATGTATGAGTATGTATATTTGTATGTATGATAGAATTATTAAATTATGATTAGTGTATGTCATTTGGTTTAGATGTGTGATTATTTTATATAATTTAGCTTATGTAAATTAGTGTTTGTATGTATGTGTATGTATGTGTGTTTGTATGTATGTGTATGTATGTGTGTAATTTGTGTTTATGATGATTAGTTTGAATGTTTAGTTTGTATGTATGTGTATGTATGTGTGTAATTTGTGTTTATGATGATTAGTTTGAATGTTTAGTTTGTATGTATGTGTATGTATGTGTGTAATTTGTGTTTATGATGATTAGTTTGAATGTTTAGTTTGTATGTATGTGTATGTATGTGTGTAATTTGTGTTTATGATGATTAGTTTGAATGTTTAGTTGGTATGTATGTATGTAATTTGTGTTTATGATGATTAGTTTGAATGTTTAGTTTATATGTATGTGTGTAATTTGTGTTTATTATCATTAGTTTGGATGATTAGTTTGTATGTATGTGTGTAATTTGTGTTTATGATGATTAGTTAATATGAATGTATATATGTGTATGTATGTTTGTATGTATATGTTTGTAATTATGTAATTGAGTTTTTATTTATGTATGTATGTAATTGGAAATGCTGCTGATTTTTTCTTAAACTCGATAAAATGTATACATATGAGATAGAATATTCAAAAAGTGGGTTAGGATCCACCGCCTTAGAGTACCGATCAAATCATATACATTCATTTATATCATTTATTACATGCATGTATATGTGTATGCTTATGACACTAGATATGACAATTCATAAAAGCTGGGTTACACTGGGAAATCGGAATTCTTCGGCTTTTTAAGCGGTCTTCTCAACTTTATAGAGACGGTCAAGAACCATGTCGACGGTCGAGGTAGAGCGTTTTTCCCGTGTAGACGTTGTTGTAATGCGTGTCGACATGATTTGAACACGATATATGGCCACATACATGACCGTGAGTTTCTACAATCATATCAGAATTGGATTTATCATGGTGAACAACATCCTCGTGTGGCGGAGATAGCATCACTTTTTGCCCCAAGAACAACACCAACTCCTCCAATAACTACAACAACAAATAATGAGATGTTTGATGCCATAGATGATGTGATGGCAGAGCAAAATACAAACGAGGATAATATAGATGAAGATGGAACTGGTTTAGACCCAGAGTTTGATGCGTTGTTTGAGGAGCTAAATAAGGAGTTATACCCATTTTATGGTCAACTAGAGGAGAACATAGAGTTGAACTACATAGATGGTTACTCGGTTGTACTATTCCGTTGTAAATGGTTCGAAACGAGAGGTAAAAGATTAATTAAGCAAAAAAATACTACTATAATTGACATTGGCCGTGATTGGTATGTTGGCAAAGAATGGTATGATGATGTCCAATATATATTAGCCACACAGGCTAAACAAGTGTTCTATCTTCGAGATCCTTCTCGAATCACTGGCCAATGGAGGGTTGTTGAGGACGTTCACCATCAGAAGCTTTGGGATCATCCTAGTGTTGTTAATGAGATAGATATATTGCACGACACTCAATCAAATGATTATACTTTGGTTGTCGACACCGGATGCGAAGGTGGTGAATCAAGTCACGTAGGTGGTGACCAAACTCCAATTTCCCATGTTGATAGTCAATCTATTACACGGGAAACTCAATCATTTTTTGGTAACTTGGTTGTCGACTTAGGCTACTTGCCTATGCGTACAACTTTAAATGAGGGTGGTGACCCAAGTCATGTTGCCTCGATTGATCTCGATGAAATTTTTATTAATGATAATGAAGAATATGCATACAATTCAGATGATGAAGACGAATAAATGACGACGATGAAGAAGATGATGATGTTGTTGACACACATTATTTTAGTGATGATTCTGATTGAATGTATGTTAAAAATGTACTATTTGTCTTTGTTAATTAATAATTATTTGTGCTTACTAATAAATTTTGTTGTAGGAAAAATGGCAACAATGGCGCAATCACACGGTGGAGACGGGGGTCCGTATCACTTCGACTCGGGTTGTGCGACTGGATCTGGTGGTAAGTTACTTGTTAGTGTTTAATAGATGTCTTTATAATTGCCTAACTTTTGAATGTCATGTGTCAATGTAGGTAGTGCCACCCAAAAAAGACGATATAAAGGCAAAAACCTAAAATTGTATAAGAACTTTGAGCAAAATGGGAGGAAGCCTCTTCCCATTGATGTAGAACTTCATGGAGGGGGGGTACAATTTTGTGGGTCCCAACGCTTCGGATTTTATCCGTGCTATCTCGTTGGAGGTTGAAAAGGTTGTTCCTCCATATTATCCAAATTGGGCTAAGATTTCAAATGAGAAGAAACGGGCCGTATATCCCACTCTTATAGTAAGTATAGATGTTTTATAATTACTTACAATTTCATAACTATTAGATTTATAATTACTTTCCATTTGTAGGATTATTTTGATCTGGACTCTTGGAGAAACACTGATAAATGGCGAGGCGTTGAACTCGAAATCACCGCCAAGTGTCAGAGGGCGTATAAAGATCATAAGAGAGAGTTGAAAGTTCACTTCGAGGAGAATGGGGGATACGATGATGTGGAGGCGGCGATGAATAATCCACCAGAAGATCTTGATCAAGAAACTTGGGAGACTTTGATTAATGAGTTGTTTTTAGATGCGAGCTATAAAAACCGCTCGGAGAAGAACAAACAAAACCAATCACAACAACGTTACCCAAGTTACCATGGCAGCAAATCATACGCCCAGCGTCGACACATGGAGGTATGAAATACAATTGTTAGTATTATATAAACATGCTAATTAATTCTTAGTGATATTATTTTTGTTTTTCATAGGGTATCGACCCAATTGATGTGTTCAAATCGACCCATTATAAAGAAGGGACCGGTTGGGCCAACGCGACTGCAACATCAGATTATGTAAGTCAAATGATTTTGTTGTTAGACTTAGAACATCTAACTGTAACTTTAAACGGGTCAAAATGACCCAAACACACTTTAAGAGACTTAAAATATCCAGCTTTAACTTTAAACGGGTCAAAATGACTCAAACACACTTTAATAGACTTAAAACATCCAACTCGAGCCCAATTGTTGAATATTTTTGCTAGTATTATTAGTATTTGTTGTTATTAGTGTTGGTTGATTGGAATTTGTGAATTTGAGTCGTTTATAACTTATAGTTTAACAGGTTGGTTATCCATTTTACAGCAGTTATGCTGTCGAATTTTAGTAAAATAGTCAAGTGATTGTTTATTACATTGTTTAATGCAGGACCGAATCCAAGAGGAGTATACAAGATCCTCTGCTGAGTCTGGTGCTGACTCGTCTGTTGTCGATGAGTTTGCATGCATGGAGCGTGCATTGGGTCATCGGCGTGGCCATATCAGGGGTGTCAGTCGTGTGGTGAGTAATCCCACACCGGATTTGTTCAGTACTCCCCTCCACAACCACATTCGCAAGAAGTGGATGGGCGTGTAACTCAACTTCAACAACAAGTCCAAGATCAACAACAACGCGAAGCCCAACGAGAGGAAGAACGTCGTGTGCATAATCAACAAATGCTTGAAATGCAACAACAAATGGATGAAATGCGTCGAATGTGGGAACGCCGAACTAGCAGCGACGATAACTAGCTTGAAGTTGTTGCGCCTTTTCCTTTGTTGTCGGTGTTATTGTTGAATGTTTGAACAAGTTTTATGTTTGTGTGTTAGACAACTTTATGTTTGAATATTTGGTTTGTGTGTCGAACAGGTTTTTGTATCGAACAATATGTTTCGGATTTCAATTTTTGAATGGTTTGAATTATCTGATTTGCAGGTTTTAGTAATTAGAAATTAAATATTTCTGGAAAATTTTGAAAATTAAAAAAAAAAGAAACAGAAAAACCTATCCCGATGACATGTCGTCGGCATAGGTCTTTTTCAAATTTAATTAAAAAATTGGAAATAGCCTATACCGACGACATGTCGTCGGGATAGGTTGGGTCTGTCCCGACGACTTGTCGTCCGGATAAGTCCAGAACCTATACCGACGACATGTCGTCGGTATAGAATTTCTTTTTGAATTTTTTAATTAAACCCTATAGCAACGACATGCCGTCGGCAATGGTCGACCTATGCCGACAACATAGGTCGACCTATGCCGACGACAACCTATACCGACGACATCTTTGACCTATTGGGACGAGGCAATACCGATGACATCTATACCGACGACAAGTCGTCGCTATAAGGTCAAAAAAATCGTCGGGATATGGTGATACTGTTGTAGTGTCTACATCAAATGTTTAAGGGATCCAGTTTATATAAAAGCCAAAATAATACTCAAAATTTTGATTGCTAGAACTACTTCAAGAATTTCTAGTAACATGCCGGAAGATTAGACTACAAACATCATCAGACTTTAATTATTATTCTTACTTAATTTTATGTGTGATTATTCTATACATGTTTGGATCATCCCAGATTCGGTCCTTTCTATACTAATGAAAAGCTGCAACGATAGATTCCTTTTTAAGTACATATACACAAAAAAAATCTTTAACAAAAACCCATTTGTCCCCCACCCGGCCGATTCAGAGACCCTAAAGTCACAAACAGAAAAAAGCTGCTATATATGTTTGAGATCAAAGTCAGCATGAAAAGGAAGAACTATAGAATCTTGTCACACCTACTAGATCTACTGGCATATATAGCATGTACAAGCAAAACAAGAAGCTATTCAAGAATCCCATGAAACAAAATCAAGAAATTAAGGATACTTTTGTTTCAACTTAAGTATCTGTGCATGATACAGATGTATTTTAGGGTTTTATTCATTGATTTTCTTGAAGGATACAGTTTTTAAGCAAAGACGACAAAAGGGTTTGTGGTGTAAAGAACAAGAAAATGAAAGAATATAAAGATGATGGTACCTTTTGTTGCCCTACCTAGTGAATCTAGTTTGTATATAGTGCAAGATCTCAGCTAAGTTGCAGGCTTTGCAGCCCTTGATGACTTTAGGTTCTTTGGATCAGGAGCAAAAGTAAACCCTAGATGTATATGTAAGGAGGATCACAGGAAGCAGAAGCACAATTATATGCACCAAAAAGAGGCATTAGTTAAAGTATTTTTTAAGAAAGAAGGGGGGGGTGGGGGGGGGGGGGGAGGGGGCGAGAGAGAGAGAGAGATTATTTGAGGAAATTGGGGCATGCAAATCACAATCGAGTTATAATTTGCAAGGTTTTTATTATATTAATTTAAATAATTACTTAACTAAGTAGAAATAGAAAAGATTCGCATAAAGTTACTTCCTATCATGAGATAAATAATTTACCAAAATTATATGATAATTAATTAGTTTCCTATTTATAAAACTTACTAAATCAATAATGATCTATTAGTATTATTAGAATTTCTCAAGTACAAATTAGATCTGATCTTCTGTTACGAGTAATTACTATACTGCTACACAAATGCGCATATGTGACCGAAATCGTATTTGATATTTGGTTCTTGTATTCGACTTTCACTTTGTCGTTTCTAGTAATTGTCCTTACTGATCTTCTATTTATCTTCGTTGATTAACTTGAAAATTTTAATTTGATTCGTTCAATTGGCCGAAAAAATAACATGGTTGATCCTTGACAGGACAACGTATTGATAACGATTTCTGTCGTTTAGTTATTTAGTTTTTGACTTGTTGGAGTAGACCGAGATTGTATGATCGAATTACGATCGAGTCATGCATCTAGCATCTTCTCATTGTCCAACAATTTTTTTTTTCTTTAATCTTAATTTTGACCTCTTGGATTTTTGTTTTTAAGTGTTTAAAAATGTATACCACTGGCTTAACCTAGTGTCAAATGTATACACCCAATACTTTACTATAATGGGGAGTTCTTGCTTTCAAGTACCACTTGGGACAAAAAAGGGGGTCCAGGTTGGGTCAGTGAGTTTTCTCACCTATGGTGGGTTTCCTCCTAAAGAAGGCGGAGATGATTGGGTGGGTCAGTGGCCCGTCAGTGATCCAAATTGTCGTTCAAACAAAAGTGTTTAAAAATGTAGGAATTGAACATATACATTGGTAGTTGTATTTAACTTTTATAGCTTATAGTTTATTTCCATCAAATAATAAGAAGTATATTTCATATCAATCAAAGGCTTGTATTCTAGTGGTATATAAAGGTGTGTACATAGTGACGTCCCTCAACATAAGGTTGAGGGTCAAGTCCCATAATAAACAATGATGTATATTTATGAGTATGATTATCAGTGTATCTGTTTATCATTCTAAAAAAATTATTTACCGATTAGTTAACATCATAAAATAATTTCTTGTTTTATATAACATAATAGCTCAACACAATTTTAGTATATTATAGTTTCTGAACTTGTTTAAAGTATATGCATACATGTAAATCAATGATAATAGTGAGTTACTAACAATGTGCATATTAAAACAATATTTAGAATCTTAATGATTATATTGATAATAAAGATAATAAGTTAGTATATAGTATTTGTAATCTAAGAAAAACAAAATATATTATGTAATGAATACCTTATGTTTAAACATTCTTCAGTGATAATATAATTCACGTAAAAACCTACTTTTATTATCTATATCTATACTACTGTATAAAATATATAGAGCGGGTAAAGTTGTAATTGATGCACAGCCTACCTCACAAATTACAATTTTAAGACACTTAGGAAAAGAGTTGTTGCATTTGATACAAGTGTTGATGCACAGCCTACCTCACAAATTACAATTTTGTCCCTCTAAGAAAGTTCATAGTATCCCACATCGCATGGTTAAGAAAACTTGCAAGGGAAATGGAACACCCATTAGACTTTCAGTTAACTTGTTTTTGTTGCTTAATCGACCCATTAGCCCGTATAGTAACGCAACGTTTCGCTTTTTTTTCATCAATTGGTGGAGAAAGCTACAAGACCGGTTCGCCCAGTAGTCCTAGTTGAACAAGGTTGACCGAGTTTGAAATCTAAGAAGTTCATAAACCTATTATTTTTCTATCCCACGTCGTCTGGTTAAGAAAATTTGCAAAGAAAATGTGGTTATAAAATGAGAACACCCATCTCGCTTTCGGTTAACTTATTTTTGTTGCTTAATCAACCAATTAGCCCGTATAGTAACACAAAGCACATAACATATGTACTTATACCAAATCGGTGGAGAATAGAAAATGAAAGAAATGATGAGTTATATAAATGGGTTGTATGCTTACCTTAGTATACTCAATGCATGATCAAAAGTGTTCATGTGATGGTTGGGATGTATCCCACATCACCAAGTTAAACAAAACTTCGCGTGTCACTTGTCTTATAAAAGGGAGGCCCAAGCTAAATTCACTATCCTAGGTTTAATGGTTAGCCAACCAAACCTATCTAAAACTTTAAATTTTTGAATCTGAGATTGAAGATGGTCAGGATAAATCCGTCAACTTAATATCAACTGAATCATATTGATATAAGTGAGAGTGTAAGACTCTAAAATACTAAACCCAAGAGTAATGTGGTGGTATTTCACACCCGTCGTGAAGCACGGGCTTCCCTACTTTTTAATCTATACTACCTTATAATGTATATTAGGTGGGCAAATGGGTAATTAAAACCAATTTTAAGACATCATCTTAAATACCAATTGTTAAACACAATATACAAGTACATCAAAGGTTAATCCTTTAAAACTAAACCAAATGTTTTTTTTTACTTTTAGCTTGTCCCATATTGGTGATTTACCCAACCTAATCATAGAGCAAACCACTATAAATAGAAAAGCCTTCTTACCTAGAAAATTGAATCATTTGTTCCATGCCCTTTTTTACTAGGTTGGGTAAACAATAAATATATTTTTAGTGCACAAATTTGAATACTTAACCAAGGTTTGAAGCTTACTTGAAAAAAGCTTCAAAATCTAACCTATATATAATCAAACAGACAAACTGTTAGTTATAACAACAATTACCTATACAATCAAACTCAAAGCTTCAAAATCTAACCTTTTATTGAACTTGTTTGTTCTAACTTTTCAGATTATATAAGGCATACTAAGGATTCAAGTGGATATCAGCAATTTGAACAAGTTAAAGGTCAAGAACAACACAAATCTGTTTAACTTTGTGTCGTATCATAATCGTGTCGACCCGTTTCTGACCCATATCTGTTTAACTCAAACCCAAATCCATTTAACTTTGTGTCGTGTCGTGTAATGTAAACGAGTCATATAAAAAATTGTCAGCCCTTTAGAATGTAACATCCACAAATTTTATTAAAAGAGGGTATTTCTATATATGAATTAAAAGGAAATAAAAGTTGAAGGACTAGTTGATAACTTTCCAAAAGAGGAAACACTCCCCCCTTACAAGAGACCTAGCCGCCATCTCACCTCCTTATGCGTATTTCATTCCAATTCCCTCATTCCATACTTGCGCATACTACACTTAGAGAGAGAGAGAGGAGAATCGGATCTTGAGCCATCTTCTTGCTTTATCACTACTAAAGATCGACAGAGGAAGATAAACAAGATGCTACGCACGGTTTTGAGGTAAGAAACTGACTCAAATCTACATTTTTCATTAAAAATGGGGTTTTCTAAGTAAAGAGGGTTTAATCCAAAAAAAAGGTTAAAACTTTACGTATGAAATGGAATAAAAACTATAGATATGACATCATGGATAATAAACAAACGTTTTGGACGATTAAAGTTCAAAGCTTGATGCCTTATCAGACCAGATCTGGTCATGCAGGTCTCAAAGATGCAAGAATAGAGTTTTCGCATGAATACTCAAGTTCACGCATCTGAGTACTCGGGCGAATACTAATACGGATACTGGAAGTACTCCCTAATGTACTTCCAACGATTACCCATTGTGATGAACGAATTCTTACTACAAATACTAGAGGTATTCGCTAAGAACACACCCATACGAATACTTTGAAGTATGTGCATCGTGTGCAAATACTTTGGAGTACTCGCTAAGAATGATGAGCGAGAACTTGAGTGTATACTTTGGAGTTTTCGTAGAGGGTAAGGATGAGAGATTACTTGATGCAAGTACTTTTAATAATTTCGCGAGATCTTAACCTACGGGGAGGGAGACTGATTATATTTTAATTAATATCCAGATAGTAAGTAGTTCTAGCCGGGATCAGTTATTTAGTACGAGGAAGCTAACTTATCCAGGTGAGTTCTAGATCATCTTTTTATGCCTACTTTAGGGTGGTATGCATACTGTGTAGTGTTTATTATAATTGTGTGTTAATAAACAAAAGTGAATGAAGTGTTTACTATAATTGCAACGTTTCGCTTTTTTTCATCAATTGGTGGAGAAAACTACAAAACCGGTTCGCCGAGTAGGCCTAGTTGAACAAGGTTGACCGAGTTTGAACTCTAAGAAAATTCATAAACCTATTATTTTTCTATCCCACGTCGTCTGGTTAAGAAAATTTACAAATGAAATGTGGTTATAAAACGAGAACACCCATCTCGCTTTCAATTAACTTATTTTTGTTGCTTAATCAACCCATTAGCCCGTATAGTAACACAAAGCACATAACATATGTACTTATACCACATCGATGGAGAATAGAAAATGAAAGAAATGATGATTTATATAAATGGGTTGTATGCTTACCTTAATATACTCAATGCATGATCAAAAGTGCTCATGTGATGGTTGAGATGTATCCCACATCACCAAGTTAAACAAAACTTCGAGTGTCACTTATCTTTTAAAAGGGAGGCCCAAGCTAAATTCACTATCATAGGTTTAATGGTTAGCCAACCAAACCTAGCTAAAACTTTAAAGTTTTGAATCTAAGATTAAAGATGGTCAGGATAAATCCGTCAACTTAATATCAACTGAATCATATTGATATAAGTGAGAGTGTAAGACTCTAAAATACTAAACCCAAGAGTAATGTGGTGGTATTTCACACCCGTCGTGAAGCGCGGGCTTCCCTACTTTTTAATCTATACTACCTTATAATGTATATTAGGTGGGCAAAAGGGTAATTGTAACCAATTTTAAGACATCATCTTAAATATCACTTGTTAAACACAATATATAAGTACATCAAAGCTTACTTGAAAAAAGCTCGGCTTGAAATTGTTCCGGTTGTAAATTACTTGCTGACTTGGATTGGCATGGTTTGTAAACAAGCTGAGCCCGAGCTAGGCTTGGCTCGGCTGGTGAGCTTGTGAGCTAGGTTTGAAGCTTATAATAATAATAATAATACCTGAATATATACAGTGTTTAAGACAGGTCGGGTTAGATTGCGGTCTCAAAAAAAGACTCGGTGACATCCGCCGCTTGGCACAGGGCAACCCAATGGTGCTTGTTTGATAGAACAGATTTAAAGCCATATATATAATGGTTTCAAGAATAGCACCAAGGTAGAATATATGAATTAACTCACGAATTAGTATATTATAACATTGAAAAGTTAAGGAAAAATATTGACATATGATTAATAGTATTACGTGTAAGCAAAGACACCAAAATTTCTCAACTTCCTAATATAATCATCATCCAAAAATATTTCAATTTGTCGTGGAGCTTGGATTCAATGAATTTCCCATTCTAAAGAACTAGTGCTGCTTTTTCTATTTACCTTTAAATAATAAAATTATGGTGCAATCCAATTTTCCATTAATTTTCTTAAAAACTTAGACTCCACATACTTCCAATATTTAGATGCATGCGTAGAAAGGATTCCGGTGTGTTTATATAGGGGAAAATATTGTACTTCACAGATTAAATAATGTCATTGGAGTGATAGTCCAATGGTAAAAGCAAAAGCTCTTAACATCAAGGTTACGGGTTCAAGTATCGATGAGCTTAAGAAATTTGACTTTCAAAAAAATTAAATAATAAAAATTGGTTTTCTTGGTGTGTGTATAATAATATTTTTGGTTAGTACACATAGTGATTATCTGAAAAAACTTGAAAATGCAAACTTTTTATAAACCACTCATCCGGTTAGCAATTAATAACCCAGGGAAAAACAAATGAACAATTACAAGAAGTAGACTTTTAATCCACTCGGTCAAACTAACTTTACACTTTTGAACACGACTAGAATACCACAAAAAAGATGTAGAAATAATCGAATCAAGTAAACCATCTTGCTTGCCATCTTGACGACCAAACACTACATCATTCCGTTTTCTCCAATTGATCCACCAGGTCGTAATCACAATCTTCTTCGTTTTAGATAGGGAAACCGTGAAGGGCTTAGTATTTACGTCTATTCAAATACACTTAGTTTTAAAAGCAGCATATGTAAGTTCGGCGTATATATGTCATCAAGGGACATCCTGGTAGTAAGTGGTGTGCACTACAACCAAAAGGTTGGGGTTCAAATCCTACAAGATGTAGGTTTGATATATTTATACTAAATGGTTGGGGTTCAAATCCTATACATTTGAGGATAGATAAGACTCACTGCAAGACCATATCATACGGGAATCTAACCTAGTTATTGTATTCTTTTCATTTTTCAGCCCGTGTAATACACGAGAATCTAACCTAGTTAGCTTTATATTTATAAATTGTAAACTGGTCTTAAGTTTTAATACAAGGTGCATCCTTAGACTCCCTAAGTTTGGGTATATGTGATCTTTCATAAAAGTATATTTGATTTTTTGAATTTGATTTTAGTGTATATAAAGGATTTGAATTTCTGGAAGTGTATATGAAAGTTACCCTTTTAATTAATAAAAAATAATTAAGATTTAAAAGTAAAATAATGGAGTTGATAGAAGCCATAAATTATGAGAATGTTGATGTATTATTCCCTTCTACAAAATCCAACAATTGGTGTGGGTCCCTACGCCGACCAAACCAATTATTCTTCTGTACTCTTCGCCATCAATCAAAGATCTCAATAATATCGTGATCTCCGAATAAGATTGCGGGATTACTATCTTTAATACACCATGATATCTATCATTTAATGGCAAACTAATTATTATATTTATTAAAATACTAAAAAGAAAGAAAGAAAAAACATGCTATTTTAAGCAATGTTAAAGAACCTTTGATTGGTTTTTTTTAAATGAATATATAACTAAGATGATTACAATCATTTCCAAAGGAAATCATTAACTCAGTTTAATCATTTAGAAATTTTGTTGGCACAGATAAGGTTATCACAAAAGGAGGACGTGTGGGGCTGGATGAAAGAGTAGGAGTTGGAGTTTTCAGTAAGCACAGTTAGGAATGAGCTAGAAGATACTCGGGAAGCAGTTATTTCAGGTCCTAAATTCAGATGGAATACATGAGCACCCCCAAAAGGCCAAAAGTTAGCATGTTCACTTAGAGAGCAATGGATGGACGAATAGCGACGAAAGACGCCATTGCCGTAAGAGGGGCGAATGCTTTAGACAAGACTTGCCCAAATTGTGGAATTTGTGGACGAAAGACGCGGATCATTTGATAGTATCATGCCTATTCGCAAGGTCGATATAGTGGCAAATTTGGAGATGAAGCAACCAACCTAGCCCGCCTATTCTCTACTCTATCAAGGATGTCATTAAGTATGTGGAAGATCTATAAGTACCAAAGACAAAGAAGAAATTGACACATGTTATCTCATTAGCAACTATGTGGTGTCTATGACTGACTAGAAATAAAAGAATTTTTGACAAGAATATACCATAAACACTTAAAAACTACCCTTTTTATAGAAATTTTGATGTGTAAAAATACAATTTTTGTCATAAATTATATTTTCACGGTCTGAAAAATGTATTAGTCAAGAAGTTATAAAAATGGATAAAAAGTTATATTTATTTTGGTATTTGGATGAAGCACATTTATATAGAATGGTGCAATAATTGGAAGGGGGCATGCATTTGCACAGTAAACAAATTTGTGGAAATCAAATTCAATGTGTGTGACTGTGAATGAAAACAAAGTTAGAAAAATAGGACAGACAAAAAGTAAAAACAAAAGTTTAATTTGAATTGAAAAAGAAAATTGAGGGTTAATTTAGATGTTAATTTATAATTTTAGATGTTGATTTAGATTTTAGATGTTAATTTGAATTTGATTCCTAGATACTATTATGGATGTTAATTTCTAATGATTATTTTTTTAGGGAAAAATAACAAAATGAACATAGTTCTCTTAAAAATACCAAAATGGACATTTAGCCTGTTCAAAGCCGGCTAAGCATTAAGGTTTTGCCGCTTAGCCTATGAGTTTTTTTTTAGATGGACAAAATGTCCATTTTGGTATTTTTTTTCCCTTTTTTTATTATGTTATCGTATTTTTGTTATGTAATGAACTTTACCCAACACGAACCATCGAACCGACCCGAATTTTTTTATGTCCGACTTATGATATTTGAGCATCTAAAAACAGTGAACCCCTTGAAAACAATTCCTGGATCCGCCACTGGTTTCATTTACGTGAAAGTATGGCTAAAAAAAATTTCGCTAACCCTGAACTTTTGTTTTAGATCCGCCACTGCGATTATTAGAGCTCTCCATTTGCAAACACCTGTAATTTTTTGGAATATAGTGTGTAGATGAAGAAGATTTGAGTTGAAATTTTTGTTTTAAGCGGGTGGTGGAGGGAGGAAGTGTAGCGGAATGTTTTGAAATTTGTTTTTTGTTCCGGCGGTACTTTTTATTTTAAGTGGTAAATATATACTCATATGAAATTTCAACATTAAAATATTTTGATTGAAATTTTTTTTACTACTATTTACTGTTTTCTTTTTTAATTATTTAATATTTTTTATTAATTTTTATTATTATTTAATATTTTTTATAATTAATAAATTTTTATTATTAACTATTTAATATTTAATTTTATCAATCTGTATAGAACACTGGTTTCTAACCTAATTTTTATAATATACATGTAAGCTTTTCGGAGTGGATGGGAAATAGCCCGGTGGATGGGAAATAGCCCGGTAGATGGATGTAACATCCCGAAAATCCGTAAACTAATGGTTCAGGTTAATGAATGAAACAAGTCTCTTTTATTTGGCATGACGATAAAGTTTGCAGGTAAAAACTTGGTTTGTCGCAGATTTGAGTACCCGGTTAGCCGTTATTGCAAAGGTTCGAGATAGAAACACGCTAAACGAATTAGGAAGGGCCCGAATGGAACTTTCAAGGGTATTAAAACCCTTTATACTAAAACCCTAGGCCATAATGGGCCTAGGAGGACTCGTGTGAGACGCTAGGAAGAAGCCGCGAGAGGAGGAGCCGACAACGGTGGGTTCCGAGGTGGTAATCCGATCTTGCAACTCCGTTACGCGTTAAGGTAATCATCTTTACGAATTTGTAACGTATACTCGATCGTTTTTCTTAGTTTAGTAGGGTTTAGGGTTTCGTTGGATGTTTATGGATCCGTGTAGAGTCATATCTTATGTATAAGCTGTTGTCATTTATTGTATGTTTAAACAGTTTTAGACTAGTTTACTTTCTTTCATTTCATTAAATGTAATTTCAGTTTTCTGTAATTTACTGTTTTATTTCTAAGTCTGGGCCATCGAAACTACTTAGTTTCGATTGAGTGTGTTCAATCGAAACTAGTAGTTTCGATAGATGGTAGTTTCGACAGTTCTGTGTATCACTTGTAAATGGTCAATCGAAACTAGTAGTTTCGATTGAACCTAGTTTCGATACCTGTCACTACTATAAATAGCCTAGTTTGAGAATGTTTATGGTGTGAGTAGCGGCTGTAACCCTGAACCTTCTCTTTCACGTTGTTATTGAATCAATACACTTTGCAGTTGTTTTTACACTGTGTTCTTACATTTTCATATCATTTTGTGTTGATTGATTGTGAGGTTAGCCTGTTATCTTCACCGATCCTGTCTCTACCATCTGTTTCACCAACATACACATAGTTTCCGCCTCTGTGTGTGTGTGTATTCGATCAAATTAGTGATTTAAAGTAAATCTGGACCTACAATTGTTATCAGAGCTTTATGCTCTAGTGTTTTTGAGTGTTATCAGGTTTATTGATCAATTCTAGGTGTGTTTGTGAGGATATTCGAAGCTTATTTTGGGTTTTTGCACATCTATTCTCGGAAGTACTGTTTTATTGATTGACGGCTACTGTTTCATCGATTTCCAAGGGTTTTTACTCGTATTTTCAACATCGAAGGTTGGTTTAGTGATCAGGACTGTTAGACGAAGGTTTTCGCTGGATTGGTTTGTCTTTTCTGCTCTATTGATTTCTGAGGCTTATCATCAATGGAGTATTTCTGAGCTTAGAGAAGAAGGCATCGAAACTACTGGGGACAGTTTCTGATTTTTGTTGATCATCGAAACTTCTTGTCTACGTTTTGTCGGGAGAAGGTACTATCGAAACTAGATTTTTGTCTTATATAGAAACTGTGGTTATCGAAACTTGTCTGTGAATTTTTCAGTATCGAAACTAGTTGTTTCGATAAAAGTTGTCCTATCGAAACTAGTTGTTTCGATAAAAGTTGTCCTATCGAAACTAGTTGTTTCGATAGAAGTTGTCCTATCGAAACTAGTTTCGATTCCGAATATTATGGCCACTTCAAGTTCAACAGAACCTTCTGGGGGAAATAGACCACCTGCTCTTGTATCCACAAGAGAATTTGATGACTGGACTAAAAAGATGAAGCTTTTATTTCAATTTCACAATTATACATTGTTGAGTTCTATCACCGATGGTCCCCACATGCCCGTAACTACCATTGATGATGTTCAACGTCCTAAGTTAGTATCTGAGTATGATGAGAAAGATCTTGCCTTGATTGCCCGAGACAACAAGGCCTACGGGACTATTGCCATGGCTCTTCCTATGGATATTTTCAACATCTTTGCTGAGTACATAACTGCCAAAGACTTATGGGTTGCATTGTGCACAAGATATGAGGGAAGTGAGGATGTCAGGGAAAGTAAAAGAGATCTGATCAAGAAACAATATGAGATGTTCAGCAGTGTAAGGGGAGAATCAATGTCTGATTTGATCAACCGTTTCTCAAGCATTGTATCAAGGTTGAAAGTAATGGGAGTTGAGTACCCTACTCTTGATCTAAACAAGAAACTCCTAGATTCTCTTCCTGAGGAATGGAATATGTATCGAATCATGATAAAAAAGACTGAGAATCTGAGTGCTCTGTCTCAACAGGAAGTCTATAGCATTCTTGAATCTTATGAAATTGAGATTAAGAAGGGAGCAGTCACCCCGTCAAATCAGTCTGGAAACACAGCTCTTATTGCTGGATCAAGCTCATCCGGTAGCCCATACTTTCAGACTGATGTCCCTCCTTCAGCTGCTGCAATTAATTCTACCAGCTCCTCAAAAGACTGTCACCATGATTCCTGATGATTATGTCCCAATCATGACTGCTTTCATGTCGTGCTATGATGCACTGATTTCTGGAAATCTAACACCGGTTAGCTTTCAACCTGATGACTTGGAGCAGATTAATTCCGATGATTTGGAGAAAATGGACATTGATTGGTGCATGGCCATGTTGACCTTAAGAGCCAAAAGATTCATCAAAAGGACTGGCATAGACAGATTCAAGCAGGGAAAGACACTTGGGTTTGATATCAAGAAGGTGAGATGCTACAATTATGATCAGCTGGGTCACTTTGCCAGAAACTGCAAGGAGCCGTCCTCCAAGGATCAGCAAGAAAAGAAGATTTCCTCTGGAAAACAAGCTGCCAATCCTCCAAAGACAAACACATCTTCAAGTTCCACAACTCTTGTGTGTCAAGCTGATGGACACTATCATTGGGGAGAACAAGCTGAGGAAGCTGCTGATAAAGCCTTGCTGGCTGATGTGGAGGATAAGGGCAAGTGTGTCATGATTGAACCTGCTGAGGATCTCACTACTGTGCCTGCTGAGGTTATTTCTAAACTGTGTAATTCTAGATCTTGCGTGAATGAAATTTAAAAATACAGATTCATCAATCAAGCCTTGATTGATGAACGAGATCACATTAAGGTGATGTATGACTCTTTGGCCAAAAATGAGAAACTTTACTTAAAGAAAATTCATGACATTTCTGGTGAAAATAGCTCAAACCATTAATAATACTCAAACCATTAATAATACGATCTTAAGTGAAAGAGCCCAAAAGGCAGAAAAAGCCAAATTACAAGTTGATCACATGGATATGGATCAGAAAATTCTGTTTGGGATAATCGATAAACAATTTAATAGAAAAGGCACAGAGGGTCTTGGGTATAACTCTCATCCACCTCCTTATTCTAAATCAGGGAGATTTGCTGATATGCCAACTCCACATGTTTCCACACCTTTTGTTTGTACATTATCTCCTGATGATTATATTACGTCCTCCAATTCTGACAGTTTTGCTTCTTGTGCAGAATCAAATTATGTAAATTCCGAAGATGATTGTGATAAGAGTACTAATGATAGAACTATTTTAAAAGAACTTGAGTTGGATGAATGTAATAATATGTCCGTGTCAAAACCAAATATTTGTGAACACGTTAAAAACTTGTATTTTGATTCTATGCCTGCTGAGCATACGGGTTTGGGATGTGATATTTCTAAATTTAAAATTTTTTTGCCTTTTGTTCCTAAATCTTTGAATGTTATGCCATGTGTTACCAAGTTTAAAAGTGCAGGAATTATTGTGAATGATGTACCACGTGAAACCATGAGCAACATAGACTTTTTCAGATTAAAGGAAGCACATCGTCTTCAAGACAAAGTTATTGATGAGAGAACCGTCTCATGTTCAGATTCCTCAACATCACAATCATCTTCATCTTGTGATGACTATTATCAGGCTAAGATATCTTGTGAAAACGTTTGTTTTAGTTGTGGTGCCTCAAATCATGTTTCAAAAAGTTGTAAATTGACAACCGCAAATTCTAATGAAGAATCGCCTTCCAAAAGTTCATTAAATTCATATGTGTTGCCTAAGTCTTCTCACAGTAGGAAATCTAGGCGTAAAAGAATTAAAAATGCTAAAAATTATTTAAAACGAACTTGGAAAATTAAAAATAATGTTCTATTTGATGACCATGCTTCATCAAAGGATGGTTGTAATTCTGATTCCAATGAGAGGTCATATCCTAACACTAAAATCTCTTGATTGAAACAATTTTGGTCAAATCGTATAAATGGTTCGTTGTGTATAGGGTCAATCAAGAAGAACCGGCGATAACATCAGACATGTAGATAGTGGATGTTCAAGACATATGACTGGGCACTTTAACTTGCTGCAAGATTATCATCAAATTGATGGAGAGTATGTTGCTTTTGCTGGAAACCCAAGAGGAGGAAAGATTGAAGGACAAGGAACAGTATCAAATGGAGTAAATAGTCTGGAATTTGTCAACTTTGTTCCTCAGTTGAAATACAATCTGATGAGTGTTTCACAGATTTGTGACAAGGACTTTTGTGCTTTATTCAATTCAAAAGAATGTCTTATCTTGAAGCCGGGAGCGGTGGTTCCGGAAGAACTTATTCTCATGCGTGCTCCCAGAAGATACAACACATATAGCTTGGATATGAACAACCCATCGGGCATTGAATCGTGTTTTCTCTCAAAGGCTTCTGAAGACGAATCTTTCCTGTGGCATAAGAGGTTGGGACATGTCAATTTCAAAACAATGAACCGACTGGTTCGAGGCAACCTAGTCACTGGATTACCTCTCAAAGATTTCACTCCTATGGAACACTATATCTCATGTTCCAAGGGAAAACAACACAAATCTTCACATAAGCCTAAAACCACCAATTCCATTGACTCTCCTCTCCAGTTGCTTCACATGGATATTTTTGGTCCGGTGAGTGTCATGAGTCTTGGACGAAAGTCATACTGTCTAGTGGTAACAGATTACTTTTCTCGATTCACTTGGGTGTTTTTCCTAGCTAAGAAAGATGAGACGCCAGAGATTTTAAAAACCTATCTGCTTCAAATTGAGAACCTCTTCAATCTAAGTGTGAAGACTTTCCGCGGCGATCATGGAACAGAATTCAAAAATGCAACTCTTGATTCCTTCTGTGAAAGCAAAGGAATTTCTCGACAATTTAGTGTACCTCGTACTCCTCAACAAAACGGTGTAGCTGAAAGAAAAAACCGCACTTTAATTGAAGCTGCACGAACTATGATTGTTGACTCTAAGCTTCCCGTGACTTTCTGGGATGAGGCGGTCAACACTGCATGTTTTGTGCAAAATAGGGTTCTTATCACTAAAAGTTGCAACAAGACACCTTATGAGATCATGTACAAGCGCAATCCAGTTATCGATTTCTTCAGAAAATTTGGGTGTGTGTGCACAATGCTGAACACTTCAGATCAGCTCAACAAGTTTGAAGCCAAAGCTGATGAATGCTATTTTGTTGGTTACTCATCCAATCAACGTGCTTTTCGTGTCTACCATAAGAAGAAAAGGATAGTGATGGAGTCCATTGATATCAATTGGCATGAAAACAATCATACGGACGCAGGAGACGGTCCCAATTGGCTCTTTGACGTCGATTCAGTTTTTAAGTCATTTAATCTTCCTGATTTCTCTATTGAATCAACTCATGCTAATCCTTACTTCTCTGTGAACAATCTAGGGAACATAAATGATCAAGGCTCTTCCTCATCTGCTCAGGTTGAAATTCATGTGGTTGCTAATACTGAATCTGATATGGAGTCTTCCAGTTCTGGTGCAACAAGTGAAACTGTTGAAGACAACTCCATTCCAATAGTAGATGTTGCACCACAATCACCTGCTGAAGATCCTATTAATGATATTTCCGATCCTCCTGCTGAAAATCTTACCAATTTGGAAGAAGTCGTGGAAGAAGATGAAATTCCTCAACTGCGAATTCACAAGATTCATCCCACCAATAACATCATTGGACCACTCAATGTGGGTGTTAGTACCCGAAGTGCCTGTGAAGCATTTGAAAACAGCATGTTTTCTTGCTTCATTTCTCAAGCTGAACCAAAGAACATCAAAGCAGCTCTACTAGAAAACAGCTGGATGGAAGCAATGCAGGAAGAGCTACAACAATTCAAAATGGCTGATTCCCACCCTGTAAAAACTCCTGTGGAAGTTCGTCATTGTTTGACTCCTGATGTGGATGGTGAAAGCGTTGATCAGCATCTCTATCACTCTATGATAGGCTCTCTCATGTATCTCACGGCCAGCAGACCCGACATCATGTTTGCAGTGTGCTTGTGTGCACGTTTTCAGGCTAATCCTAAACTCTCTCATTTATCTGCTGTCAAACGTATTTTAAGATATTTAAAGTATAAGCCAAAATTGGGTCTGTGGTATCCTAAAACTGACTTATTTGATCTTGTGGCTTATTCAGATTCAGACTACGGGGGTTGCAACTTAGACCGAAAATCCACTTCTGGAGGTTGTCAATTCCTTGGCAACCGCCTTGTCTCATGGCAATGTAAGAAACAATCCACCGTTTCCCAATCCACCGCCGAAGCCGAATACATTACCGCAGCCCTCTGTTGTTCCCAAGTCAAATGGATACACCATCAGATGCTTGACTATGGGATCACATTCCATGAGACACCCATTCTGTGTGACAACACTGCTGTTCCCCATATCACCAAAAACCCCGTTCAGCATTCCAAAACAAAACACATTGAAATCAAACATCACTTTATCCGTGACTGTGTGAAAAAGAAGCATATTCAAATTGTTGAAGTCAAAACTAATAAACAAACCGCAGACATCTTCACAAAGGCTTTTGACTCTACCAGATTTGCCTAACTGGTGGAGATGCTTGGAATGATCAACTTTCAGTAAATTGTATGAATAGTATTCTTTTTTTTTTTTCTAAATTCTGTTTAATTGTCAAAGAAAATTCCAAAAAGATTTTATTTTTATGTACAGTTTCTACGCAAATCTTTTGGGGGAGAAATATAATATTGAAAAGAATTGCTGTGTATATAATCTTACAAGTGGTTTTGAGTTGCAGGAAAAATTGAATCTGACCTTTGAGAAATGATAGTGTCTGATCTCATCTCTTGGACATGGAATACACCAAAAGCGATGGTGTTTACGGAGTTATAGCTGGTAGGCCCGACATATGGTTAAAACTTGTAAGTAGTGTGAAAACCTAATATATATATATATATATATATATATATCTCATACTTGTGTGTTTGAACCCATTATTGAAACATCTAACCCATTTTTATATCTAAGAAAACCAATTCAATCAGATACAGGCTTACGTATTGGATTTCTATTCATACGCAGTGACCGTCAATATAACGATATTTACCACCGATGACCCCGTATGTTTTGCTTACGCAAAGATCTCGGGTGCTCATCCTTTTCCCATCCACTTGGATGATTTGACCCCATCTGTTTTCTTACGCAAAGATCTCGGGTGTTCAACATTTTTCTATCCGCTTGGATAATTTTACGACTTCTTCTGTTTTGCTTACGCAAAGATCTAGAATGCTCGTACCTTTTTAATATCTACTTGGATATATTTTATTTTAATTTTCTAAATCCACTTGGATATCTTATTTTATTTTGGTGGTACTTTGACATTACTAAGACGGTACCTTGGTTAATCAGAAAGAGATGATAGGATGAAGATGGGTACTTCTTGAGGATTGATAGGTTTTCAAAATCATTTTATTTTAATATGTGGGGTACACCTTGTATCTTGATTAAATGCTACCTTTTAATCACATGAAATCTTAGTACAAACAAATGTTCGGGTTTACTTTGCACAAATATCAGCTATCTTCAGGGACTCACAGTAGTGAATTGCAAAAGGAAGTGTTTCAAGAGACTGACCAGATCTGATCTCATGTTGGATCTTTTTCAAGAAGATAAGTGTAAATATCTTTTGTATAATTTCATTTCTATAGTAAGTCTGTTTTAACAGTGTATATATGTTAGTCTTATTTCTGTTCTTTGAACTATCGAAATTAGTTGTACATATCGAAACTACTTTGTGCATATCGAAACTACTTTGACATATCGAAACTACTTTGTGCATATCGAAACTACTTTGAACTATCGAAACTAGTTGTTCATATCGAAACTAGTTTGCCCTATCGAAACTAGTTGTTTCGACAGGGGCATTTTTGTCTTTTGTCTTACGAAAATTAAAAGCCTTCATAATCAATCCCTCCATTCATACTGATTTTCACTCGTCTTTTTCAAACCCTCTTCCCCCTCTCTGTCATTCGCAAAATCTCTCAAGCCATCGGTCTGAGTTGCAAGATATCAGCATTAATCACCTGATTTCCCCCGTTGTCACCATCGTCTCCATCATCAGGTATCGTCTCACTAATTCATCTGGATGATTTTTTGAAAAAATCTGTAGACCTAGGGTTTCAAAAAAAAATTCAAAATCTGTTCGACTAAATCTTCATAATAATAGTCGTTTGTTTTTGTGCTTATCCGCGTTTACAAACATCTCAATCATCTTTGAACTCACGATTAATGTGTACTCTTGCAGATAACAGTATCACATTCGGTAAGATGAAGTTCCGTCACTAACAGGCCACTCTAAACCCTTCTTTAAATTGTCTATATTAGTCTAAGTATCGTGAATCAAAAGGGATATGGGTGTCAAAACCAAGTAGTTTCGACAAAGGGATTCAACACTTTCAAAATTTCTCAAAAGGTTTTTCATCGAAACTACTAGTTTCGACACCCAAACTTGCCCTAATATCTCTGATCGAAACTAGTTAGTTTCGATAAGTTCATCTCCATCGAAACTAGTTGTTTCGACAGTGTTGATTTCAGAAATTCTCTAAGTGTTGATCAAAGCTTATTGCCTCTATCGAAACTACATGTTTCGATAAAGTTGTCTGTTAAATTAACCAAGTTCATATCAATCGAAACTAGTTGTTTCGACAGTAAGATTTTCAAATTTTTTCTAAGTGTTGGTACATCTTGTTTCGATTAAGTATATTCAGAAACTTCACTTATTGTGCACAACTGATGAATTTTACAGGTATGGATCTCTTATTCGTAAAGAGACACAATATCTGTGCGTTTCTTAATGCCAATGATCCGAAAGCTGCAAAATTTGTTCGTGTCTTAAACTTCCTGGCAAACTCCAACATCAGCTTTGCCATCAGCAACAACCTGCCAGCATTTGAGACTTCTATAAGGGAATTTTGGGAGACTGCTGAGATCATCACAGTTGAGAATGTGGAGCACATCAGAGCAACTGTGCTTGGCCAAGAAGTCTTATTTTCTGAAGCTACTGTTAGAGAGGTGTTGCAGTTCAACGACAATCCAAATGCACCTATTGAGTTTCCTATCTTCTATGTTAAAGAATGTTTCAGAAGATTGGGTCATCCGGAAGAATTCAAAAATGGTCAGATAATCAAGAATTCCCTACCAAGCCACTGGAGATACATAGTGTACGTGTTTATTCACTGCCTATCAATCAGAAAAGGAGGTTTTGACTCAGCAAACAGTACACTGGGCTCAGCAATTTTGGGGTTAGTCAAGGGAAGAGACTACAATTTCTCTGGCTTCATCTTCAGACAATTAAAGGACAACATGACAGGAGCCGTGAAGGAGAAATTTCTGGCATATCCAAGATTCTTACAGATCATCATCAATCATCTACATCCTGAGCTTCAACAAGGTGGGAACACCTTCGTGTTCGACCATATGATCGCCAAGACTATGAGCTATATGAGAAGTACAAACAAGAGAACCAACAGGGCTATAGCTGATGTTCCCCTGTTTGGTCATATCCTTGGAGAAGAAGAAGAATTCATTCCTGATATTGACCCGGATCTAGAAGAAGAGGGTGTATCATCTGATGAAGAGGAGATGGAAGTTGAACAAGGTCAAGGTAATCAACCTGCTGATGATGTTGAGATTGAGATGAACATTCCTAATGTTCAAGAAGAAGATCAACCCATCATTGAGACTGTGATAGAGGCTCCTTTTGTCGAGCAAATTCAGATAATTCAAGAGCCAGCAGTTAATGTTGAAGCTGGTATACATGAAGCTGAGGAGGAAGTTGCAGAATCGAGTGGGACTCTGGATGCTGGAATCTATGGATTTGACTACTACAAGTCTGATTCAGATGAACGAACAGAGCATCTAGCATCATCCTCCAAAAGGCAAGTTGAGTCAGGTTCTGACTTTGAAGAAGAGGAGCCTAGGGCAAAGAAAATCAAGACTGGATTAGAAGATTTGTCATCCTCGACAGATTCTTTATTCACTACTCCACAACCAACTCCAGAACCATCTCAACATCAATCACCCATCCCTACACAACCTACATCTCCACATCAAACACCCATCCATACTCCTCCCACATCACCACATCATGAATCAACCTCTCCTATACCTAGAGTTAAAAACTTAAGCCTTGAAGTGAAGAAACTGCAGGATAAGATTCAAAACAAGGATAAAGAAATTGAAGGCCTAAAATCTAATCTGCATGATGTCCAGGAAGAGGTTAAAGACCTGAAGCTGGAAGTTGGGGGTCTACATACCCAGATTGACATTCAACAAACCCAACTTGAAACACAACAGAGACTTATCTCCCAGCAAAAAAGAAGAATTCAAGGCTTTAGCTGAAGCGGTGGAATAGCTCCAAGCCTCAATGATAAAACATGTACAACAACAACCAACCACTTCAACAGCTCAGGGGGAGACTACATCTGTGGTTGAACCCTCATCTCCTGCCATTGTCACTAATCCAGAGTCTGCTCTAACTGTCTTTACTGGCCATGCTGAGAAGACAAAGGAGGCAGTTGAAGTCAAGGTTGAAGAACCAGAACTAGACCTTCCTTCAGCAAGTGAGAGAAGATATGCAAGGAAGAAAGGGAAAGGGACCTCTACTGAGATAGAGACCGTAATTCTGGATGAAGAAGACATCCCATCTGATGACGAGCTGAATGCCCTCTTAGATGAAATTGAAAACCTTGGGTATAATGATCTTTACCCAGAAATTCTGACTACCGAGGAAAAAGAGACTGAGAGAACCAGATACTTCACAGAAGAAGGAGAGGAGATTCAAACCTTGTCTGATGAAGAAAAAGACGAAGAAGATGTTCAGGTTAATCTTATCAAGACAGTCACTCCTGAACCAACCACTACTGTCTCTGAATCAAGTCCAGCACAAGATCCACCTTCTGTTGCACCTGAACCTCCAACTTCAAGAAAATCTTGGTTTAGGAAAATCATTCAGGAAGAAACTCCTAAAACATACGAATGGATAGCTGAGCATCAGGAGCTAAAGATGCCTCCAATTGGCTGGAAGTATGATGCAGAAAGGAAGCTCTTTATTATCAGAAGATATCGAGGGGGAGTTCAGCACTTCAAAAATATGACTGACTTCCAGACACTTCCTTTCTATGACCTCAGGGACTTAGCCAAGCTTCCACTTCAAAACCCTGGGAAGGTTATGATGGCCTATGACTTCGAGAAATTTCTGCATTCTCAAGTCAATAATGATTTCAAGGGAATGAAGCCTAGGAAAACTCAAAAGAAAATCTCGAAGACAAGGTTTCACCCTAAAACCAATAAGCCATATGTGTTCTTGAGGTACAAGCCTGCCCAAACTCACAAGACCATCACCATTCCAAAGTGTGTACCTGTCCAACTGCAAACTTTCAGAAAGTGGTACTATGACCCAATCATTGGCAGTGTAGTAATAGAGTGTGAGGGCAAGGAAGACATCACTATCTTTGAACCTATGGAGCTGTTGAAATTTAAGCCTGAAGATCTGGAGATACTATTCCAGAATCACATTCAGGCATACAGTGATGAAGATGAAGCTGATGCTAAGGCCTACCAACGGGTTGTATCTCTCCATGTTAAACATTTTATACCGAGGACAACTGAAGGACCAGCTGCTTGATGAAGAGCTGAAGACAGTAATGCAACAGCTTAGGGGGAGATTGCAGAGTCATATCTTATGTATAAGCTGTTGTCATTTATTGTATGTTTAAACAGTTTTAGACTAGTTTACTTTTTGTCATTTCATTAAATGTAATTTCATTTTTCTGTAATTTACTGTTTTATTTCTAAGTCTAGGCCATCGAAACTACTTAGTTTCGATTGAGTGTGTTCAATCGAAACTAGTAGTTTCGATAGATGGTAGTTTTGATAGATGGTAGTTTCGACAGTTCTGTGTATCACTTGTAAATGGTCAATCGAAACTAATAGTTTCGATTGAACCTAGTTTCGATACCTGTCACTACTATAAATAGCCTAGTTTGAGAATGTTTAGGGTGTGAGTAGCGGCTGTAACCCTGAACCTTCTCTTTCACATTGTTATTGAATCAATACACTTTGCAGTTGTTTTTACACTGTGTTCTTACATTTTCATTTCATTTTGTATTGTTTGATTGTGAGGTTAGCCTGATATCTTCACCGATCCTGTCTCTACCATCTGTTTCACCAACATACACATAGTTTCCGCCTGTGTGTGTGTGTATTCGATCAAATCAGCGATTTAAAGTAAATCTGGACCTACAATCCGAGAAGGGGGAGCCGGTCGGTAGAGGCTGTAGGTGTAGTGGGAGATGACGAGTAACCGCTGCAACAGTGGTTCTCGGCAGCATGCGATGGTGATAGTGGTTCGGAAGAGTGGTGATCGGGGAAGACGAAGACAACAGGGACAACGGGACCGGTGACAGCTCCTGTGGGAGCGGACTGCGATGGCGTCAAAGGTGGTGACGGCTGTAGTTGTACAACGGGTAACCGGAGGCAGCCGTCGTCTATTAAGACGGCACGACGGCGGAGGACGGAGGTGGTGGGGTAACTCAGTAACAAAACACGACGACGGTGCATGATGTTTGTGGTGGTAACTGACGAGGACGACGATGACGATGGAAACTAAGGGAGACGACGACGGGTCAAGGTGGTGGCCATGGTGGCGGCATGCGAGCACATCGGTGGTGCTCAACGAGGATGGTAGTACACGTGGGAGTGCATGGATGAGCTCGGGTGTGGGTATGGGACGAGCTAGGGTTTGCATGAGTTAGGGCATGCATGCATATAAACCCGGTTCGAGTTCACGCATAGTCGGGGACTCGGGTTTGCATGGACGCGTACGTACATGCATGGGATGAAGTCAGTTCGGGTATGCAATTTCTAAACGAGATGAGGACGATCCAGTCAGGTGAACATGTGAAACTAGGGTTTCATGGGGATGTGTCGATGAGAGGATGAGACGAATGTTGAGGATTTATTTATAGTTATGAGTCATTCTGTGTACGATTAGAATGAGCCTGATGATCATGCATTGAAAAGTTCGGGTTTTGGGCGTGAACGAACGAGTTGCAGAACAGGAACTGAGGCTCAGCATAACCAGTGAGTTTCTAATTCCACTCTTTAAATGTTTTTAATGTTTTCGGGGCTATCGTACACGCTTATGAGACATGTTTGTTTTATTAAACATATTAAGAGTTTTGGGTTTTAACCCGAGATGTTTATGAATTAATACATTCATTAATGAGTTGGAGAGTCTATGGGGGGTGTCTATGAGACTTTGTGAGCTAGGGGTAAAACAGTTATTGACGTGTGTCGTGTTATGAGTTAGTCGGGGTGAGTCGAGATATAAGCTAAACAGCTTATGGGGTTAAGTAGGATTGTAACATTTCTGATTTTACTATCTTTATTTATAATTCAATGTAACTCATTTAAATTTCAAAATCTAGTGCACTGGGATTATTTCATTCATACCAACAATTAAACATTTGACTCCAATGCAAATCCGCAAACCTTTACACGAGTATACCTTATTAAAATCGGATACATGTATATATATATAAATATCAAACAAATACATACACACATAGATACATTTATTCCATTAACAAGGAATTTCACGGTTGATTGAACCCCAAAACAATCGAACCCTAAATTGGAACCCCACACTCCAAATTTTGACCTTAAGACCTTAATTTTGACTTTCCTTGATCTGTTTGACTTTCAAAAGTCAAAGGGGCCAAAAAACCGTGAGAATCCTAGGCTGCCGTCGATGGATCTTTGTCGAGTTGGACTCCTGTGGATTCACAAACAGAAATCGACCCAAACCAGGCCCAAACATCCAACCAATTCAACCTTTCACGCGACCGATTCAAAATTTGAACGAATTTGACTATCCTAAGTCAAATCCGTATCAATTACCATTCAATACGTGAAATTGACGCGTCTCAATCCCGAAAATCACTCGCAGATCAACCACATGTGTACCTAGACCGTTAATAGGACCCGATTCACTCCCAAATCAGTGGATTTACGTGTAATTAGTCATCCACGACCTTCACTGTCAAATTTAAATCAAATCGGTTATTACAAACCAAATTTAATGAATTTGATCTCCCTATCACCCGCGTATACGTCCACACAAACCCTCCCGACCCTTGAACAAGCCGCATTTCACTTCTAGAACCGGATCAAGCATCAAGAACATCAAGTCCAAAACTGTAGCCGACCGCATTCGTGCCCAAACCAAAACAGGTAAGAATACTCTCATTCGATTCGTGTTTGAACCCTTGTCAAAAGCCCCTTACCAATTCGTGTCCTCAGAACCTATCGAGACCGATTGGGGCTAGGGTTCATGGCGGGGTGATCGTATTCGAATTCTGCCTTGTGTTAATATCATGTTTTATTCAATTAGAATCCGTAATTATTCAGCGAAACCACCTGGTCCGGCCGGTAAGTCACTGCGCCGCCGAACCAGGTGGCGTGGGTTCGAAACCCAACTCCGGCTCTTTTTGCGCGTCTGTGTTACTCCAAACCCGGTTCCCCTTCAACAGAATGATAAATAATTTTTCAAACGGTACTCTATCAGAAGTTGTACACTAGTCTAGTGGTAAATCGGATGACACACAGGGGCGCCACCCGGGTTCGAGCCGGGTGGCCTATTTAAATTTTAAAAATCAGTTTTAAAGCTTCAAAAATTTTGTAAAAAATATTTTTATAAACCTTAAGATATTTATAACAGAATAAAACCAGAATTATTAAATTTCAATATAAATTCAGATTTAATCCAAATTAAATTGTTAAATTTGCACATTAAACTTTTAAAACAAAAACTTTAAATATTTAAAATTAGTTTCTAAATAAAAGCAATAAATTTTATAAAAGTTTATAAAATATTAACTCATTTAAAGTAAACTAGTATTTATTTTGAAGATGATAAATAAATAAAAAAAAATTATTTATTATAATACACAAATAAAAATTTCTTTTTCTAAATATAAATATATATTTACATTCTATAAATTTTAACATATTTTTCATAAATAAATAAATAAAATTATTTGTTTATTTTATTCATTTAAATTAACCCTATCCACGTAAATAGAATTTCTTTTTCTAAACATAAATATATATTTACGTTCTATATATTTTAACATATTTTCCATAAATAAATAAATAAAAATTATTTATTTATTTTATTCATTTAAATTCAACCATACGTCAATGACTATTAAGTTCATACATATATACCTTGAACTCATGTTATACATTAAATTCTTGTACAAGCATAGCATACCATTACATGGAATAACACAAACTTTTTTGTACAAATCCACACACATCAAAACCCGTTGAACCCTAGACTAAGACATAGACTTTTTTACTCGCTATTAACTCAATATACATTACACACTAGGTTAACGTGGTGAGTTACAAGGACCGTTTTGCTACCTAGTCTTGCGTACTAGCAACACTCTTGAATCATGTGAGTATTACGTAGCCCCTTTTCTCTTTTACACTTTTTGGGGTGATTCATGAATTTCATACAAACAATAGCTTACATTTACACAAACTATGTAGGTCCAGATTTCTCTTTAAATCACTGATTTGATCGATTACACACACACAGGCGGAAACTGTGTGTATGGTGGTGAAACAGATGGTAGAAACAGAATCGGTGAAGATAACAGGCTAACCTTACAATGAATCAACACAAAATGATATGAAAATGTAAGAACACAGTGTAAAAACAACTGCAAAGTGTATTGATTCAATAACAATGTGAAAGAGAAGGTTCAGGGTTACAGCCGCTACTCACACCCTAAACATTATCAAACTAGGCTATTTATAGTAGTGACAGGTATCGAAACTATGTTCAATCGAAACTACTAGTTTCGATTGACCATTTACAAGTGATACACAGAACTGTCGAAACTACCATCTATCGAAACTACTAGTTTCGATTGAACAAACTCAATCGAAACTAAGTAGTTTCGATGGCCCAGACTTAGCTAATAAAGCAGTAAATTACAGAAAACTGAAATTACATTTAATGAAATGACATAAAGTAAACTAGTCTAAAACTGTTTAAACATACAATAAATGACAACAGCTTATACATAAGATAAGACTCTACAATCTCCCCCTAAGCTGTTGCATTACTGTCTTCAGCTCTTCATCAAGCAGCTGGTCCTTCAGTTGCCCTTGGGATGAATGGTTTAACGTGGAGAGATACAACTCTTTGGTAGGCCTTGGCATCAGCTTCATCTTCATCACTGTATGCCTGAATGTGATTCTGGAATAGTATCTACAGATCTTCAGGCTTAAATTTCAACAGCTCCATAGGTTCAAAGATAGTGATGTCTTCCTTGCCCTCACACTCTATTACTGCACTGCCAATGATTGGGTCATAGTACCACTTTCTGAAAGTTTGCAGTTGGACAGGTACAGACTTTGGAATGGTGATGGTCTTGTGAGTTTGGGCAGGCTTGTACCTCAAGAACACATATGGCTTATTGGTTTTAGGGTGAAACCTTGTCTTCGAGATTTTCTTTTGAGTTTTCCTAGGCTTCATTCCCTTGAAATCATTATTGACTTGAGAATGCAGAAATTTCTCAAAATCATAGGCCATCATAACCTTCCCAGGGTTTTGAAGTGGAAGCTTGGCTAAGTCCCTGAGGTCATAGAAAGGAAGTGTCTGGAAGTCAGTCATATTTTTGAAGTGCTGAACTCCCCCTCTATATCTTCTGATAATAAAGAGCTTCCTTTCTGCATCATACTTCCAGCCAATTGGAGGCCTCTTTAGCTCCTGATGCTCAGCTATCCATTCGTATGTTTTAGGAGTTTCTTCCTGAATGATTTTCCTAAACCAAGATTTTCTTGAAGTTGGAGGTTCAGGTGCAACAGAAGGTGGATCTTGTGCTGGACTTGATTCAGAGACAGTAGTGGTTGGTTCAGGAGTGACTGTCTTGATAAGATTAACCTGAACATCTTCTTCGTCTTTTTCTTCATCAGACAAGGTTTGAATCTCCTCTCCTTCTTCTGTGAAGTATCTGGTTCTCTCAGTCTCTTTTTCCTCGATAGTCAGAATTTCTGGGTAAAGATCATTATACCCAAGGTTTTCAATTTCATCTAAGAGGGCATTCAGCTCGTCATCAGATGGGATGTCTTCTTCATCCAGAATTACGGTCTCTATCTCAGTAGAGGTCCCTTTCCCTTTCTTCCTTGCATCTCTTCTCTCACTTGCTGAGGGAAGGTCTAGTTCTGGTTCTTCAACCTTGACTTCAACTGCCTCCTTTGTCTTCTCAGCATGGCCAGTAAAGACAGTTAGAGCAGACTCTGGATTAGTGACAATGGCAGGAGATGAGGGTTCAACCACAGATGTAGTCTCCCCCTGAGCTGTTGAAGTGGTTGGTTGTTGTTGTACATGTTTTATCATTGAGGCTTGGAGCTATTCCACCGCTTCAGCTAAAGCCTTGAATTCTTCTTTTTTGCTGGGAGATAAGTCTCTGTTGTGTTTCAAGTTGGGTTTGTTGAATGTCAATCTGGGTATGTAGACCCCCAACTTCCAGCTTCAGGTCTTTAACCTCTTCCTGGACATCATGCAGATTAGATTTTAGGCCTTCAATTTCTTTATCCTTCTTTTGAATCTTATCCTGCATTTTCTTCACTTCAAGGCTTAAGTTTTTAACTCTAGGTATAGGAGAGGTTGATTCATGATGTGGTGATGTGGGAGGAGTATGGATGGGTGTTTGATGTGGAGATGTAGGTTGTGTAGGTGGTTTTGGAGTTGGTTGTGGAGTAGTGAATAAAGAATCTATCGAGGATGACAAATCTTCTAATCCAGTCTTGATTTTCTTTGCCCTAGGTTCTTCTTCTTCAAAGTCAGAACCTGACTCAACTTGCCTTTTGGAGGATGATGCTAGATGCTCTGTTCGTTCATCTGAATCAGACTTGTAGTAGTCAGATTCATAGATTCCAGCATCCAGAGTCCCACTCGATTCTGCAACTTCCTCCTTAGCTTCATGTATACCAGCTTCAACATTAACTGCTGGCTCTTGAATTATCTGTATTTGCTCGACAAAAGGAGCCTCTATCACAGTCTCAATGATGGGTTGATCTTCTTCTTGAACATTAGGAATTTTCATCTCAATCTCAACTACATCAGCAAGTTGATTATCTTGACCTTGTTCAACTTCCATCTCCTCTTCATCAGATGATACAACCTCTTCTTCTAGATCCGGGTCAATATCAGGAATGAATTCTTCTTCTTCTCCAAGGATATGACCAAACAGGGGAACATCAGCTATAGCCATGTTGGTTCTCTTGTTTGTACTTCTCATATAGCTGAGAGTCTTGGCGATCATATGGTCGAACACGAAGGTGTTCCCACCTTGTTGAAGCTCAGGATGTAGATGATTGATGATGATCTGTAAGAATCTTGGATGTGTCAGAAATTTCTCCTTCACGGCTCCTGTCAGGTTGTCCTTTATGTAATCTCCAAGAAATTCCAACCTTTATTTGAACTTGTTCGGCATTGTAATTTCTTTATTTTATGGGTACATCTATCAATTACAATAAATTACCTAATGTATTTATACAAGCATGCATTGAATACCATTATTACAAAATGATAGATACTTATTTAAAGAAATTATATAAGTATTTATTATTACTCTACTAAATAAATATATATACATATATTTCAAAACCTACATAAATATATTAACACACATATTTATAAAAATACCAAATTATAATTGAAAGATTGTATTAATTACTTAATATTTTTCTATTAAGTAAATGGGAATTAGTAGAAATAAAACCATTTTAATTATATAAATATATTTATGCAATTATTTCAAATCCATTAATAACAAATAAATAATTGGATTTATGTGTCTTAATTAATCTTAGTTAGTAAATTACATTTTTATTATTATTATAACCTTTAATTTTAACTAAATGATTCAAATGATTTTATAAAAAGTTCTAAATTTAATGATTCCATACTTTATAAAAGTACAGGGTTGATAATGTAAATTCTGAAACCCTAACTTAAACTAAAATCCAAGTTGTACATAAAATAATAAAACTTTGAAAGTCTGAGGGTCTGTTTTGCCAACTCTGAAACCTCAGGGACTACACTGAAAAATCCGGGAGAAACCTTTTCTTCCAAATCGATCGTGGGTTCGACTCTTTCCTCCGACCGGTTCTTGAACCCAAACTGCGAACTCGTGACAGGGACGTTCTCACTCGAATCCGAAACTGGCCAATCGTGCGGGGTATCCAATCGATCCACCTTTTCGATTTAATCGATCTTTTACGAGCAATAGATGGTTCAAATCGTAACCGAAAACCATTAAAGAACTCGTGCAATCGATCGATTGATTCCTACCCGAATTACCTATAAATAACTGACCCAGATCATAGGCGACACCCATTACAAGCTTGCCATACTCCTAAACGCGTCTCGAATCACCCCTAAATCTCCATTCTTGGCCGACGAACACGGACCTGCTCCGGCTCCTCAATCTCACGATCTACGTATTCGTTTCAGGTATTCTTGGGATCATTGGGTTCGTACGAACAAGGGGAACGAAAGCCCCATGAAATCAGGCTCGAACAATAGCCTGAACGGGCGAATCGGGGGGCTAGGGTTTCGGGTGCCTTTGGGGACGACGGGAGTACCCAGACTCACGGGTTCGATTCCGGTTGGACCCAGTTTTGGGATTTTATTTTTGTTTAATTATTTAAATGCATTATTTTATAATTAAAAATTCCAAAAAAAATAAATTATATATATTCTGTAAGATTTCTTTTATATAAAAGCAGAAAATACAAATTTACATATTGTTACTATTTTATTAATAATACAATAAACCACTTATAAAATCTCAAATAAATAAATGGTTAGACAAATTAACTAAATTATTTATTTTGTTACACGACTATAATGTCTAAATTATTATTAGAATCTATAAACAATTATTTTGGTGAGTATAATTATCTTAAATTATAGAGATACTTAAATAATTATTTTTGGATTTATAATTATGCAAGTTTATTTCATTTGAAGCTTACTTATATTACTACCTATTTAATACCCTTTTATTTACCATTTCAGTAAAAGAAAATATTGTAGTAATTTAAAATAATTATCTTATTTACCTAAAACAATTATTTAAGTCTTTTAAATTATTTACTAATTATTTTAGAATAATTTTATACTAAACGTACTAGCAATCCAATCCCTAATTTATTGTTCTTAGAATAATATAAACCTTTATCTATTTCATAATCCATTTGTTTAATCATTTCATAATAACTATATAAATTCAAACAATTTATTATCTTTACAAAACCCATATATTAAGGTTTCTAATTAACTCTAATTAGTATTAACCTATCCTTACCAATATATATTGTTCTTCAAACTTGTACAAGTCCCATATCCAATCCCAAGTCCCATGAAACCCTAAAGTCCCAATATTTCCTCAATTCCATTTAGACACACATTAAATTTAGAGTATCATTATCTATGTAGGTTCATTGTGAGAAATCCTCACGAGACCTATTCATACCAACTCTAGCTTCAATACAAGTGAGTTCATAGCCCCCTTTCTTTTTACTATTGTTTACAAATACTCGGGGTGGAACATGTTTACTTACCATGCTTACCAAATTCAATACCAATGTTCTCATGCTATTTACTAAGTGCTTTATGTCTTAAACTACTTGGTGACCATTACATGTGTTCATGCTAGTACATTCATTAACCTGCTACCCAGGCCTAAGGTAGTACCTAACATGATCATTTATAGGGGAATCCGATTCCAGTTAACACGAACCTTGGCGGGTTTTGTGTGTACCATATTACTATTTTTCCAAAACACAATCAGTGGGATTGTACTTACCAGTTTTCCATTTACTACGGATTGAATTGTACGCTTGGAACTTTGTATGTTTTCACATTTATGCCATAGTTACGCTTTGAACAGTATTGAATTACAAACACTTTTTACTTAAACTTTGTTAGTGTCAAAACCTATGTTGCTCACCAACTACTTGTAGTTGACATTTACTCGCATGTTTCAGGTGCACCTATTTGAGGACCCTACCTGCTCATCTAGGACTTGGACCTAGTTAAATTTAAATTATGTTATGTTTTGAACGTTTCATTTTCCATTCCCTATGTAACGGATGATTTTAAGTTGATGAATAAATATTGTCATTTAATAATAGATGATCATGTGCTTATGAACAACCGCGTCAGCCCCGGCGTTTAATCCGCCGCCGGCTGGGGTGTGACAGATTGGTATCAGAGCCAGGTTATAGGGAATTATGTTATTAGACACATGACCTAGACTATAACCTAGGAGTCCCAAACATGAGTTTAACTCGTGTCTTTTATTAGGAACTCCACACTATCTTTACTATGCATGCTTACCTACATCTATCTATTTTTGATTACCTGATACAATTCCATGAACTACGACATTCAAGAGTCTACATGAAACTTACACTTAGACTTAATAATCTAATCCGATGGAAACTCTCGTCAAAGGTATGTAAGCTCTAACTAATGAATGAGAACTTGTCCAATCCGGAAGGGTGGATGCCTGTATTCTGGGAGTTCTGTCTAGGAAAGCATTTCGTATAAATCCAAATCAACCGATGGACCAGTTATGTTTTCCTGGGAATTCTTGGGATGAGTGTCCACTTATAGGCTAAAGCATGACTTCTTAAACATTAGAAAGACTTAAAATACCTTGATAAGCCAATGTGCCCAATAGGGTACCATCTATGTTTCACCTAATATCTCATGATTAAATTGCAAACTCTTATACGTGATTCACATCTTATGAACTTTTATTCACCCGTTTGTAGAATGCCTCCCCGTCATGAGCGTAGGCACAACCTTACCGATAGGATCATTCAGCAAATGGCTACAATCCTACCAACTATGGTCAATCAACTGAACCAGAATGCTGCACCAAGGAATCCCGCATATACATTCAAACACTTTAACTCCTGCAACCCCACCAAGTTTTATGGGAACGAAGGAGCTACTGGACTTCTCCAATGGTTTGAAAGCATTGAGGAGACTTTCATCAATGCTGACTGTCCTGAGAACCTGAAGGTTCGTTATGCTACTAGTGTCTTCCAGAAGAGGGCATTAACATGGTGGAATGGAGAAAAGCGTAACCGTGGGATAGAGGTTGCACTAGCCTTGCCTTGGGCCGATGTGAAAGCACTCATGACCGATGAGTTTTGCCCCTGTAATGAGGTCAAGAAACTAGAAGCTGAATTCTGGGATCTCAAACAAGACAGTGGTGAAAGCCTTGCCTATACCACCCGCTTTCATGAGCTTAGCCTACTAGGGCCCCATATGGTCACTCCTCTCTCGCGAGCCATTGAGAAGTACATCAATGGTCTGCCCATGCAAATCAGGACATTGTTTTGGGTAGTAACCCAACCACTCTCGAGGAAGCCATCCGTCTCGCAGCAACCCTGTCAGACAATCATGTTAAGGCAGGGACTCTATCTAAAAAGGGTGTCAAGAAGACCATTGAGAAAGCCACTACTGAACCCCTCAAGGAGACCAAGTCTGAGTCTTCCTTCAATAACAGGAAAAGGAAGGGCAGGAACTTTGCCATTATCACACCTGCTACTCCTTTAGCGCAAGTAGCCCCTACTGCCTACAACCCCAACAAGAAGCCTTATGTGGGGACTCTACCTCTGTGTAACACCTGCCAGCTCCATCATACTACCTACATGCCATGTCGTCTATGCACCAATTGTGGACGATCTGGGCATACGGCTAACATCTGTCGTGCTGCTCCCCGAGCTAACCAAGCTAATCAACCTAATGTCCTTGTCCCTGCCGCTATCGCCCAGGGTCGTGCTTGCTACGAGTGTGGAGACCCAAATCATTTCAGGAACCGTTGCCCTAGGTTGGTCATTGTGAACCAAGCCAACATGAATCAAGGCAACATGATACAGGGGAACGGGAACCAAGGTAACATGATTCAGGGAAACAGGAACCAGGGGAATATGAACCGGGGAAATGTGAATCAGGGGAATGTAAACCCCGTAGCTCGAGGACGTGCCTTCAACATCAATGCCAATAAGGCACAAGCAAACAACGATGTGGTGAACGGTACGTTTCCAATTAATCAGCAATATGCTTCCATCCTATTTGATACTGGTTCCGATAGGAGTTTCGTGTCCTTTGAATTTGAACCACAACTCGCTATGAGTCGAGCTAAGTTAGACAAACCCTTTGATATTTTAGTAGCGGATGGTTATTCTGTTTCATGTGACACCATCATTAGAGATTGTACCTTAACCTTGAACGATCATGACTTTTCAATCAATCTTATTCCTATGGCTCTCGGAGGTTTCGACATCATAGTAGGCATGGACTGGCTGACCAAGCACCATGCTGAAGTCGTCTGTTTTGACAAGTACATTCGTATCCCACTTGACTCGGGTGACATTTTGAACGTCTATGGTGAGAAGCCGTCGAAAGGACTCAAGCTTATGTCTTGCACTACCGCACAAAAGTACCTACGGAAGAAATGTGTGGCATTCTTAGCCCATATTGTGGAACGAAAAGTCAAGGATAAGAATCTTCAAGACATTCCAGTAATCAAAGACTTTCCTGAAGTTTTCCCCGAAGACTTACCTGGTCTTCCTCCCAAACGTCAAGTTGAGTTCCGTATTGACCTAGTGCCAGGAGCAAACCCCGTGGCTAAGTCACCTTATCGTCTTGCACCATCAGAGATGCAGGAACTTTCAAGTCAACTTCGAGAACTTTCTGACAAAGGATTTATTCGTCCTAGCGTGTCCCCTTGGGGAGCACCTGTTTTATTTGTCAAAAAGAAGGATGGTTCTTTCAGAATGTGCATCGACTATCGGGAACTTAACAAGCTTACTATGAAGAACCGTTATCCACTTCCGAGGATTGACGATTTATTTGATCAACTTCAAGGCTCGACTTATTTCTCTAAGATTGATCTTCGTTCTGGTTATCACCAGTTACGAGTCCTCGAATCCGATATCCCCAAGACAGCCTTTCGTACAAGATATGGTCATTACGAGTTCATGGTTATGCCATTCGGACTAACCAATGCACCCGTAGTATTCATGGATCTTATGAACCGAGTGTGCAAGCCGTACTTGGACAAGTTTGTAATCGTTTTCATTGACGACATTCTTATCTATTCAAAATCAAAAGCAGAACATGAGGAACACTTGCGTTTGGTTTTGGACCTATTGAAGAAGGAGCAATTATACGCTAAGTTCTCCAAATGTGAATTTTGGCTAAAGGAAGTCCAATTCTTGGGACACATAGTCAACGAGAAGGGTATTCACGTAGATCCCGCTAAGATTGAGGCGGTAAAGAACTGGCAAGCTCCAAAGACCCCTACCGAAGTCCGCTCGTTTCTTGGTTTAGCGGGCTATTATCTTCGTTTCATAGCAAACTTTTCAAAGATCACGGTACCACTCACAGCCTTAACTCACAAAGGAAAACCCTACGAGTAGGGACCAAAACAAGAGGAAGTCTTTCAAACCCTGAAACAGAAACTGTGTGAGGCTCCTATCCTGACTCTTCCTGATGGAACCGAAGACTTTGTCATTTACTGTGACGCTTCCCACTTAGGCCTTGGTTGTGTACTAATGCAGCGGGGCAAAGTGATTGCTTATGCGTCCCGACAACTCAAAATCCATGAGAAGAATTATACGACGCACGATTTTGAGTTGGGTGTGGTTGTATTTGCTCTTAAAATTTGGAGACATTACCTATATGGTACCAAATGTGAGATTTACACCGATCATAAGAGTCTCCAGCACATCTTCAATCAAAAGGAGCTCAACATGAGGCAAAGGCGTTGGGTTGAACTCCTAAATGACTACGACTGTAATATTCGTTATCATCCTGGTAAGGCGAATGTAGTGGCTGATGCTCTTAGCCGTAAGGAACCTATCAAGATCCACAGCATTCGAATCCAAAATGATATTCAAACTCGCGTCCTAGAAGCACAACATCTTTCTGTCACTGAAGGAAACATGTACAATGAAATGTCATGTGGTGCTGAACTCCAACTTGAAACCAAACCCAATGGATTACTTTACTTTCTAAATCGTATCTGGATTCCGGACCGTGACAACCTTCGTACCTTTATCATGAACGAGGCTCACAAGACGCGTTACTCTGTGCATCCTGGTGCAGACAAAATGTACATGGATCTCCGTACCCAATACTGGTGGCCTGGTATGAAGAAGGACATTGCCCTCTATGTGTCCAAATGCCTTACTTGTTTGAAGGTTAAAGCCGAGCACCAGCGCCCATCCGGATTACTTGAACAACCCGAGATTCCCGTGTGGAAATGGGAGTGTATTGCCATGGATTTTATAACCAAACTCCCACAAACATCTCGTGGGCATAATAGCATTTGGGTAATCATCGACCGCTTGACAAAATCCGCTCATTTCATACCCATACGTGAGGACTACCGAGTCGAGAAATTAGCTCGAATCTATATTGATGAGATCGTTATTCGTCACGGTGTACCTCTCAACATTATTTCTGATCATGATGGACGATTCACCTCTCGTTTCTGGCAATCCTTACAATCAGCCTTGGGCACTCAGCTGAATCTTAGTACGGCTTACCATCCGCAAACCGATGGTCAGTCCGAACGAACGATTCAAACCCTCGAAGATATGCTTAGAGCCTGTGCCATTGACTTCAAGGGAAACTGGGATTTACACCTACCCCTAGTCGAGTTCTCATACAACAACAGTTATCACACAAGCATTAACATGGCTCCTTTTGAAGCACTTTATGGTCGGAAGAGCCGCTCTCCTGTCTGCTGGGCGGAAATCGGTGAATCACAAATCACTGGTCCTGAACTGATTCAAGAGACTTCCGATAAGATAATGTTAATCCGAGACAACCTTCTAGCAGCAAGAAGTCGGCAAAAGAGCTATGCCGACAAACGTCGAAAACCCTTAGAATTTCAGGTTGGCGATCTGGTTCTTCTCAAGGTATCCCCTTGGAAAGGCGTAGTTCGTTTTGGAAAGAAAGGGAAACTTGCGCCATGATTCGTGGGCCCTTTTAAAATCCTTGAGCGGATTGGAAAAGTAGCCTATAAGTTGGACCTACCCGAAGGACTCAGTAACGTTCATCCGACATTTCATGTCTCGAACTTAAAGAAATGCTTAGCTGACGAGAATCTCCACATACCACTCGACGAGATTCACATTGACGAAACTATGCACTTCGTGGAGAAGCCCGTCGAGATCATGGACCGAGAAGTTAAGCAACTCAAGCGAAGTCAAATTCTAATCGTTAAGGTTCGATGGGAATCCAAACGTGGCCCTGAGTTCACTTGGGAACGTGAGGATCAAATGAAGGCCAAATACCCACATCTATTTCCAGGACCCTCTTCCTAATCAATTTCGGGATGAAATTTTCTAAAGTAGGGGAGACTGTAATCTCCAAGAAATTCCAACCTTTATTTGAACTTGTTCGACATTGTAATTTCTTTATTTTATGGGTACATCTATCAATTACAATAAATTACCTAATGTATTTATACATGCATGCATTGAATACCATTATTACAAAATGATAGATACTTATTTAAAGAAATTATATAAGTATTTATTATTACTCTACTAAATAAATAAATATACATATATTTCAAAACCTACATAAATATATTAACACACATATTTATAAAAATACCAAATTATAATTGAAAGATTGTATTAATTACTTAATATTTTTCTTTTAAGTAAATGGGAATTAGTAGAAATAAAACCATTTTAATTATATAAATATATTTATGCAATTATTTCAAATCCATTAATAACAAATAAATAATTGGATTTATGTGTCTTAATTAATCTTAGTTAGTAAATTACATTTTTATTATTATTATAACCTTTAATTTTAACTAAATGATTCAAATGATTTTATAAAAAGTTCTAAATTTAATGATTCCATACTTTATAAAAGTACAGGGTTGATAATGTAAATTCTGAAACCCTAACTTAAACTAAAATCCAAGTTGTACATAAAATAATAAAACTTTGAAAGTCTGAGGGTCTGTTTTGCCAACTCTGAAACCTCAGGGACTACACTGAAAAATCCGGGAGAAACCTTTTCTTCCAAATCGATCGTGGGTTCGACTCTTTCCTCCGACCGGTTCTTGAACCCAAACTGCGAACTCGTGACAGGGACGTTCTCACTCGAATCCGAAACTGGCCAATCATGCGGGGTATCCAATCGATCCACCTTTCCGATTTAATCGATCTTTTACGAGCAATAGATGGTTCAAATCGTAACCGAAAACCATTAAAGAACTCGTGCAATCGATCGATTGATTCCTACCCGAATTACCTATAAATAACTGACCCAGATCATAGGCGACACCCATTACAAGCTTGCCATACTCCTAAACGCGTCTCGAATGACCCCTAAATCTCCATTCTTGGCCGACGAACACGGACCTGCTCCGGCTCCTCAATCTCACGATCTACGTATTCGTTTCAGGTATTCTTGGGATCATTGGGTTCGTACGAACAAGGGGAACGAAAGCCCCATGAAATCAGGCTCGAACAATAGCCTGAACGGGCGAATCAGGGGGCTAGGGTTTCGGGTGCCTTTGGGGACGACGGGAGTACCCAGACTCACGGGTTCGATTCCGGTTGGACCCAGTTTTGGGATTTTATTTTTGTTTAATTATTTAAATGCATTATTTTATAATTAAAAATTCCAAAAAAAATAAATTATATATATTCTGTAAGATTTCTTTTATATAAAAGCAGAAAATACAAATTTACATATTGTTACTATTTTATTAATAATACAATAAACCACTTATAAAATCTCAAATAAATAAATGGTTAGACAAATTAGCTAAATTATTTATTTTGTTACACGACTATAATGTCTAAATTATTATTAGAATCTATAAACAATTATTTTGGTGAGTATAATTATCTTAAATTATGGAGATACTTAAATAATTATTTTTGGATTTATAATTATGCAAGTTTATTTCATTTGGAGCTTACTTATATTACTACCTATTTAATACCCTTTTATTTACCATTTCAGTAAAAGAAAATATTGTAGTAATTTAAAATAATTATCTTATTTACCTAAAATAATTATTTAAGTCTTTTAAATTATTTACTAATTATTTTAGAATAATTTTATACTAAACGTACTAGCAATCCAATCCCTAATTTATTGTTCTTAGAATAATATAAACATTTATCTATTTCATAATCCATTTGTTTAATCATTTCATAATAACTATATAAATTCAAACAATTTATTATCTTTACAAAACCCATATATTAAGGTTTCTAATTAACTCTAATTAGTATTAACCTATCCTTACCAATATATATTGTTCTTCAAACTTGTACAAGTCCCATATCCAATCCCAAGTCCCATGAAACCCTAAAGTCCCAATATTTCCTCAATTCCATTTAGACACACATTAAATTTAGAGTATCATTATCTATGTAGGTTCATTGTGAGAAATCCTCACGAGACCTATTCATACCAACTCTAGCTTCAATACAAGTGAGTTCATAGCCCCCTTTCTTTTTACTATTGTTTACAAATACTCGGGGTGGAACATGTTTACTTACCATGCTTACCAAATTCAATACCAATGTTCTCATGCTATTTACTAAGTGCTTTATGTCTTAAACTACTTGGTGACCATTACATGTGTTCATGCTAGTACATTCATTAACCTGCTACCCAGGCCTAAGGTAGTACCTAACATGATCATTTATAGGGGAATCCGATTCCAGTTAACACGAACCTTGGCGGGTTTTGTGTGTACCATATTACTATTTTTCCAAAACACAATCAGTGGGATTGTACTTACCAGTTTTCCATTTACTACGGATTGAATTGTACGCTTGGAACTTTGTATGTTTTCACATTTATGCCATAGTTACGCTTTGAACAGTATTGAATTACAAACACTTTTTACTTAACCTTTGTTAGTGTCAAAACCTATGTTGCTCACCAACTACTTGTAGTTGACATTTACTCGCATGTTTCAGGTGCACCTATTTGAGGATCCTACCTGCTTATCTAGGACTTGGACCTAGTTAAATTTAAATTATGTTATGTTTTGAACGTTTCATTTTCCATTCCCTATGTAACGGATGATTTTAAGTTGATGAATAAATATTGTCATTTAATAATAGATGATCATGTGCTTATGAACAACCGCGTCAGCCCCGGCGTTTAATCCGCCGCCGGCCGGGGTGTGACACTTTAATTGTCTGAAGATGAAGCCAGAGAAATTGTAGTCTCTTCCCTTGACTAACCCCAAAATTGCTGAGCCCAGTGTACTGTTTGCTAAGTCAAAACCTCCTTTTCTGATTGACAGGCAGTGAATAAACACGTGCACTATGTATCTCCAGTGGCTTGGTAGGGAATTCTTGATTATCTGACCATTTTTGAATTCTTCTGGATGACCTAATCTTCTGAAACATTCTTTAATATAAAAGATAGGAAACTCAATTGGTGCATTTGGGTTGTCATTGAACTGCAGCACCTCTCTAACAGTAGCTTCAGAAAATACGACTTCTTGACCAAGCACAGTTGCTCTGATGTGCTCCACATTCTCAACTGTGATGATCTCAGCAGTCTCCAAAAATTCCCTTATAGAAATCTCAAACACTGGCAGGTTGTTGCTGATGGCAAAGCTGATGTTAGAGTTTGCAAGGAAGTTTAAGACACGAGTGGATTCTGCAGCTTTTGGATCATTGGCATTAAGAAATGCACAGACATTGTGTCTCTTTACGAATAAGAGATCCATACCTGTAAAATTCATCAGTTGTGCATAATAAGTGAAGTTTCTGAATATACTTAATCGAAACAAGATGTACCAACACTTAGAAAAAATTTGAAAACCTTACTGTCGAAACAACTAGTTTCGATTGAGATGAACTTGGTTAATTTAACAAACAACTTTATCGAAACAACTAGTTAATTTAACTAACTAGTTTCGATCAGAGATACTAGGGCAAGTTTGGGTGTCGAAACTAGTAGTTTCGATGAAAAATCTTTTGAGAAATTTTGAAAGTGTTGAATCCCTTTTGTCAAAACTACTTGGTTTTGAAACCCAAACCCCTTTTGATTCACGATACTTAGACTAATATAGACAATTTAAAGAAGGGTTTAGAGTGGCCTGTTAGTGACGGAACTTCATCTTACCAAATATGAGACTGTTATCTGCAAGAGTACACATTAATCATGAGTTCAAAGATGATAGAGATGTTTGTAAACGCGGATAAGCACAAAAACGACTGTTATTATGAAGATTTAGTCAAACAGATTTTGAATTTTTGAAACCTTTGGTCTGCTGATTTGAAAAATCATCTGTAGGAAGTAGTGAGACGTTACCTGATGATGGAGACGATGGTGACAACGGGGGAAAATCGGGTGATTAACACTGATTTCTTGCAACTCAGACCAAAGGCTTGAGAGATTTTTGCTTTTGACAGAGAAGGTAAGAGGGTTCGAAAAAGACGAGTGAAACTCAGTATGAAGGGAGGGATTGATTATGAAGGCATTTAATTTTTCGTAAGATAAAAGACAAAAATGCCCCTGTCGAAACAACTAGTTTCGATAGGGCAAACTAGTTTCGATATGAACAACTAGTTTCGATAGTTCAAAGTAGTTTCGATATGCACAAAGTAGTTTCGATATGTCAAAGTAGTTTCGATATGCACAAAGTAGTTTCGATAAGTACAACTAGTTTCGATAGTTCAAAGAACAGAAATAAGACTAACATATATACACTGTTAAAACAGACTTTCTATAGAAATGAAATTATACACAAGATATTTACACTTATCTTCTTGAAAAAGATCCAACATGAGTTCTGATCCAACATGAGTTCTGATCTGGTCAGTCCCTGAAGATAGCTGATATTTGTGCAAAGTAAACCCAAACATTTGTTTGTACTAATATTTCATGTGATTAAAAGGTACCATTTAAGCAATATACAAGGTGTACCCCACATATTAAAATAAAATGATTTTGAAAACCTATCAATCCTCAAGAAGTACCCATCTTCATCCTATCATCTCTTTCTGATTAACCAAGGTACCGTCTTAGTAATGTCAAAGTACCACCAAAATAAAATAAGATATCCAAGTGGATTTAGAAAATTAAAATAAAATATATCCAAGTAGATATTAAAAAGGTACGAGCATTCTAGATCTTTGCGTAAGCAAAACAGAAGAAGTCGTAAAATTATCCAAGCGGATAGAAAAATGTTGAACACCCGAGATCTTTGCGTAAGCAAACAGATGGGGTCAAATCATCCAAGTGGATAGGAAAAGGATGAGCACCCGAGATCTTTGCGTAAGCAAAACATACGGGGTCATCGGTGGTAAATATCGTTATATTGACGGTCACTGCGTATGAATAGAAATCCAATACGTAAGCCTGTATCTGATTGAATTGGTTTTCTTAGATATAAAAATGGGTTAGATGTTTCAATAATGGGTTCAAACACACAAGTATGAGATATATATATATATATATATATATATTAGGTTTTCACACTACTTACAAGTTTTAACCATATGTCGGGCCTACCAGCTATAACTCCGTAAACACCATCGCTTTTGGTGTATTCCATGTCCAAGAGATGAGATCAGACACTATCATTTCTCAAAGGTCAGATTCAATTTTTCCTGCAACTCAAAACCACTTGTAAGATTATATACACAGCAATTCTTTTCAATATTATATTTCTCCCCCAAAAGATTTGCGTAGAAACTGTACATAAAAATAAAATCTTTTTGGAATTTTCTTTGACAATTAAACAGAATTTAGAAAAAAAAAAAGAATACTATTCATACAATTTACTGAAAGTTGATCATTCCAAGCATCTCCACCAGTTGGGCAAATCTGGTAGAGTCAAAAGCCTTTGTGAAGATGTCTGCGGTTTGTTTATTAGTTTTGACTTCAACAATTTGAATATGCTTCTTTTCCACACAATCACGGATAAAGTGATGTTTGATTTCAATGTGTTTTGTTTTGGAATGCTGAACGGGGTTTTTGGTGATATGGGGAACAGCAATGTTGTCACACAGAATGGGTGTCTCATGGAATGTGATCCCATAGTCAAGCATCTGATGGTGTATCCATCTGACTTGGGAACAACAGAGGGCTGCGGTAATGTATTCGGCTTCGGCGGTGGATTGGGAAACGGTGGATTGTTTCTTACATTGCCATGAGACAAGGCGGTTGCCAAGGAATTGACAACCTCCAGAAGTGGATTTTCTGTCTAAGTTGCAACCCCCGTAGTCTGAATCTGAATAAGCCACAAGATCAAATAAGTCAGTTTTAGGATACCACAGACCCAATTTTGGCTTATACTTTAAATATCTTAAAATACATTTGACAGCAGATAAATGAGAGAGTTTAGGATTAGCCTGAAAACGTGCACACAAGCACACTGCAAACATGATGTCGGGTCTGCTGGCCGTGAGATACATGAGAGAGCCTATCATAGAGTGATAGAGATGCTGATCAACGCTTTCACCATCCACATCAGGAGTCAAACAAAGACGAACTTCCACAGGAGTTTTTACAGGGTGGGAATCAGCCATTTTGAACTTGGTCAAAATTTCTTTCACGTATTTTTCCGGGAGCACGCATGAGAATAAGTTCTTCCGGAACCACCACTCCCGGCTTCAAGATAAGACATTCTTTTGAATTGAATAAAGCACAAAAGTCCTTGTCACAAATCTGTGAAACACTCATCAGATTGTATTTCAACTGAGGAACAAAGTTGACAAATTCCAGACTATTTACTTCATTTGATACTGTTCCTTGTCCTTCAATCTTTCCTCCTTTTGGGTTTCAAGCAAAAGCAACATACTCTCCATCAATTTGATGATAATCTTGCAGCAAGTTAAAGTGCCCAGTCATATGTCTTGAACATCCACTATCTACATGTCAGATGTTATCGCCGGTTCTTCTTGATTGACCCTATACACAACGAACCATTTATACGATTTGACCAAAATTGTTTCAATCAAGAGATTTTAGTGTCAGGATATGACCTCTCATTGGAATCAGAATTACAACCATCCTTTGATGAAGCATGGTCATCAAATAGAACATTATTTTTAATTTTCCAAGTTCGTTTTAAATAATTTTTAGCATTTTTAATTCTTTTACGCCTAAATTTCCTACTGTGAGAAGACTTAGGCAACACATATGAATTTAATGAACTTTTGGAAGGCGATTCTTCATTAGAATTTGCGGTTGTCAATTTACAACTTTTTGAAACATGATTTGAGGCACCACAACTAAAATAAACGTTTTCACAAGATATCTTAGCCTGATAATAGTCATCACAAGATGAAGATGATTGTGATGTTGAGGAATCTGAACATGAGACGGTTCTCTCATCAATAACTTTGTCTTGAAGACGATGTGCTTACTTTAATCTGAAAAAGTCTATGTTGCTCATGGTTTCACGTGGTACATCATTCACAATAATTCCTGCACTTTTAAACTTGGTAACACATGGCATAACATTCAAATATTTAGGAACAAAAGGCAAAAAAAATTTAAATTTAGAAACATCACATCCCAAACCCGTATGCTCAGCAGGCATAGAATCAAAATACAAGTTTTTAACGTGTTCACAAATATTTGGTTTTGACACGGACATATTATTACATTCATCCGACTCAAGTTCTTTTAAAATAGTTCTATCATTAGTACTCTTATCACAATCATCTTCGGAATTTACATAATTTGATTCTGCACAAGAAGCAAAACTGTCAGAATTGGAGGACGTAATATAATCATCAGGAGATAATGTACAAACAAAAGGTGTGGAAACATGTGGAGTTGGCATATCAGCAAATCTCCCTGATTTAGAATAAGGAGGTGGATGAGAGTTATACCCAAGACCCTCTGTGCCTTTTCTATTAAATTGTTTATCGATTATCCCAAACAGAATTATCTGATCCATATCCATGTGATCAACTTGTAATTTGGCTTTTTCTGCCTTTTGGGCTCTTTCACTTAAGATCGTATTATTAATGGTTTGAGTATTGAGTTGCACAATTAAAGAGCGATTTTCACCAGAAATGTCATGAATTTTCTTTAAGTAAAGTTTCTCATTTTTGGCCACAGAGTCATACATCACCTTAATGTGATCTCGTTCATCAATCAAGGCTTGATTGATGAATTTGTATTTTTGAATTTCATTCACGCAAGATCTAGAATTACACAGTTTAGAAATAACCTCAGCAGGCACAACAGTGAGATCCTCAGCAGGTTCAATCATGACACACTTGCCCTTATCCTCCACATCAGCCATCAAGGCATTATCAGCAGCTTCCTCAGCTTGTTTTCCCCAATGATAGTGTCCATCAGCTTGACACACAAGAGTTGTGGAACTTGAAGATGTGTTTGTCTTTGGAGGATTGGCAGCTTGTTTTCCAGAGGAAATCTTCTTTTCTTGCTGATCCTTGGAGGACGGCTCCTTGCAGTTTCTGGCAAAGTGACCCAGCTGATCATAATTGTAGCATCTCACCTTCTTGATATCAAACCCAAGTGTCTTTCCCTGCTTGAATCTGTCTATGCCAGTCCTTTTGATGAATCTTTTGGCTCTTAAGGTCAACATGGCCATGCACCAATCAATGTCCATTTTCTCCAAATCATCGGAATTAATCTGCTCCAAGTCATCAGGTTGAAAGCTAATCGGTGTTAGATTTCCAGAAATCAGTGCATCATAGCACGACATGAAAGCAGTCATGATTGGGACATAATCATCAGGAATCATGGTGACAGTCTTTTGAGGAGCAGAGGAGCTGGTAGAATTAATTGTAGCAGCTGAAGGAGGGACATCAGTCTGAAAGTATGGGCTACCGGATGAGCTTGATCCAGCAATAAGAGCTGTGTTTCCAGACTGATTTGACGGGGTGACTGCTCCCTTCTTAATCTCAATTTCATAAGATTCAAGAATGCTATAGACTTCCTGTTGAGACAGAGCACTCAGATTCTCAGTCTTTTTTATCATGATTCAATACATATTCCATTCCTCAGGAAGAGAATCTAGGAGTTTCTTGTTTAGATCAAGAGTAGGGTACTCAACTCCCATTACTTTCAACCTTGATACAATGCTTGAGAAACGGTTGATCAAATCAGACATTGATTCTCCCCTTACACTGCTGAACATCTCATATTGTTTCTTGATCAGATCTCTTTTGCTTTCCCTAACATCCTCACTTCCCTCATATCTTGTGCACAATGCAACCCATAAGTCTTTGGCAGTTGTGTACTCAGCAAAGATGTTGAAAATATCCATAGGAAGAGCCATGGCAATAGTCCCGTAGGCCTTGTTGTCTCGGGCAATCAAGGCAAGATCTTTCTCATCATACTCAGATACTAACTTAGGACGTTGAACATCAGCAATGGTAGTTACGGGCTTGTGGGGACCATCGGTGATAGAACTCAACAATGTATAATCGTGAAATTGAAAGAAAAGCTTCATCTTTTTAGTCCAGTCATCAAGTTCTCTTGTGGATACAAGAGCAGGTGGTCTATTTCCCCCAGAAGGTTCTGTTGAACTTGAAGTGGCCATAATATTCGGAATCGAAACTAAACAGAAACTAGTTTCGATAGGACAACTTCTATCGAAACAACTATTTTCGATAGGACAACTTTTATCGAAACAACTAGTTTCGATAGGACAACTTTTATCGAAACAACTAGTTTCGATACTGAAAAATTCACAGACAAGTTTCGATAACCACAGTTTCTATATAAGACAAAAATCTAGTTTCGATAGTACCTTCTCCCGACAAAACGTAGACAAGAAGTTTCGATGATCAACAAAAATCAGAAACTTTCCCCAGTAGTTTCGATGCCTTCTTCTCCAAGCTCAGAAATACTCCATTGATGATAAGCTTCAGAAATCAATAGAGCAGAAAAGACAAACCAATCCAGCGAAAACCTTCGTCTAACAGTCCTGATCACTAAACCAACCTTCGATGTTGAAAATACGAGCAAAAACCCTTGGAAATCGATGAAACAGTAGCCGTCAATCAATAAAACAGTACTTCCGAGAATAGATGTGCAAAAACCCAAAATAAGCTTCGAATATCCTCACAAACACCTAGAATCGATCAATAAACCTGATAACACTCAAAAACACTAGAGCATAAAGCTCTGATACCAATTGTAGGTCCAGATTTCTCTTTAAATCACTGATTTGATCGATTACACACACATAGGCGGAAATTGTGTGTATGGTGGTGAAACAGATGGTAGAAACAGAATCGGTGAAGATAACAAGCTAACCTTACAATGAATCAACACAAAATGGTATGAAAATGTAAGAACACGGTGTAAAAACAACTGCAAAGTGTATTGATTCAATAACAATGTGAAAGAGAAGGTTCAGGGTTACAGCCGCTACTCACACCCTAAACATTCTCAAACTAGGCTATTTATAGTAGTGATGGGTATCGAAACTATATTCAATCTAAACTACTAGTTTCGATTGACCATTTACAAGTGATACACAGAACTGTCGAAACTACAATCTATAGAAACTACTAGTTTCGATTGAACAAACTCAATCGAAACTAAGTAGTTTCGATGGCCCAGACTTAGCTAATAAAGCAGTAAATTACAGAAAACTGAAATTAAATTTAATGAAATGACATAAAGTAAATTAGTCTAAAACTGTTTAAACATAAAATAAATGACAACAGCTTATACATAAGATAAGACTCTACCACAAACTACACAAACACAAATCCTATTTACATTCATGTGTGCAAATTTGAGCTTTATGTTTGAGTGTTAGGTGTGTTAACTTTTGTGTGCAAATTATGTGCAATCATTAACTATTTAAGCCGACAGTTAACAATGATAGATCTATTGAGTCTGACAAACCCACCCAGATTGGGGTGATTGTTACCGACAACACAATTTGCATGCTAGTTACAAAGGTTTTATTGTACTTTAGTTACACAATAGCTGCTCCCCATAAATGCCTTATTTATCATGCCATGTAAGGATTTGCTTATTCATATTTATACACTATTTATGTACAAACCTATGTATGCTCACCAACTTTTTAGTTGACCTTATTTTATTCATGTTTCAGGTGCTAATGTGTGAATTTGATCAAGAAATGCTACACTTAAGTTTGGACTTAGTTAATTTAAATTCAAAGGACAAATTTTTATTTTCATTTATGTACTTGTTGAATTTTGCTATTTGTGGTTGAATTGTTTGAAATGAAATGGATGATTTAATATTGAAATTTAGCGAACCTTGTGCTCATGTACAGTATACATGTCCCGTCCCGACGTTTCCACCGTCGGTTGGGGTGTGACAGATTGGTATCAAAGCCTTGGTTATAAGGAACTAGGTTATTAGCCACCCTTGACCTAGACTATAACTTTAGGACACCCACTTATACCATACTTCATGATTATGTGTTATGTGTTACATGCTATGTGTTACATGCTATGTGTTACATGCTTATTATATTAATATTTATTTCATTATGGTACCTTATTTGTTAAAGTCCATGACTTACTAGACTATACCTAAATAATAAATTAAATAAAACAATATCCCTACCCTTACCCTAAACCTCATAACCTTCTTGCCTACTTCTTTATCATTATCATCATAGCATGTGGAAACTTCATGGAGTTAAATCTATAAAAATTTCTTTATTTCCTCGTTAAGGCTTTTAAACTTTGTTAATTATTTGAGGACACGTGCAATCTGGAAGGGTGACACCTGTATTCTGGGTTTTCTGTCTAGGAAAGCATTTCGTATAAATCCCAATCAACCGAGGGACCCGTATGCTTTCCTGGGAATTCCTAGGATGAGTGTTTACTTATAGGCTAAAGCATGTCTCCTTGAAAAATTATATGAGTTTAATTAACCTTAATGTGTCACAGTATTCAAATGATTATATCATTATTTGAGTACAATCCAAACTATGATTTACTATTTTATTTGTTATCTTATCTTTTAAATTCAATCAACCTTCATAAGTTCTTACATCTCTTCTTGTGTTGTGCAAATCTGTAGAATGCCTCCCTGTCGTGCTACTGTGGCCAACAACAACATTGATATTGCTGCTATCCTTGTACAACTTGTAACTCAACTCACTCAAGTTAATGGTGTATCAAACGGCAACCATGGAACTAATGGTGGTGGTGGTGCCAACCCACCGCAATGTACCTTCAAGCACTTCAATTCGTGTAACCCTCTTAAGTTCTATGGTACTGAAGGAGCTACGGGACTCCTTCAATGGTTTGAAAGTATTGAGGGCACCTTCCTCAATAGTGACTGCCCCGATAACCTTCGGGTCCGTCATGCCACAAGTGTCTTCCAAAAACGGGCACTCACGTGGTGGAATGGGGAAAAGAGAACTAGAGGTATAGAGGCAACCATGGCCTTACCATGGGATGAGGTTAAGAGACTAATGACAGAAGAGTTCTGTCCTCGGAATGAAGTGAGGAAGCTGGAAGCTGAGTTTTGGGATCTTACCCAAGACAGTGGTGAAAGTCTGGCTTATACAACCAGGTTTCATGAACTGAGTCTCCTTGTGCCCCACATGGTCACACCCTTATCCCGTTGCATTGAAAAGTACATCGGTGGATTACCTAGGCAGATTCAGGATACTGTCTTAGGGAGAAATCCCGCAACACTCAAAGATGCTATCCGATTATCTGCTACTTTGACCGACAACCATGTGAAAGCAGGTACCCTGACTAGAAAAGGCACCAAGAAGGCTCCCGACACCACAACCCCTCCCGTACACATCAAAGAAGCCAGAACCGAACCCTACCACAATAATAAAAAAAAGAAAGGCTAGAAATTTTGCTGTGGTCACTCCTGCTATGCCTGTTAACCAAGTTGCTTCCATGGCTCAAGTACCAGTCAAGAAGCCATATGTGGGGACCTACCCACTCTGTGCCACATGCAATTATCACCATCCCCAAACCATTCCCTTTCGCCTTTGCACTCACTGTGGGAAATATGGCCATACGGTCAATGTTTGTAGAGCCAAAGCACTTGTAGGCCAAATCAACCCACCAACCCAAACCAATCAACAAGTGACTAACCAAGGTGTTCCCGCCTTAGCAAATGGGCGTGCTTGTTATGAATGTGGCAACCCAAACCACTTCCGTGACCAGTGCCCGAAGTTTATCAATGCTAGACAAGCGGAGCTCGTGGGCGTGCTTTCAACATCAACGCCAATGAAGCTCAAGCCAACAATGATGTGGTCAACGGTATGTTCCTTGTTAATAGTCAATATGCCTCCATTTTATTTGATACCGGTGCAGATAAAAGTTTCGTGTCACTTAACTTTGAACCATTACTTGCAAAAACACGGTCCAAATTAGAGAAAACCTTCACTGTCGAAGTAGCAAATGGTGACTCCCTTACAATAGTCTCTGTTATCCACGACTGTTCTCTAGAACTTAATGATCATACATTTCCAATCAACCTGGTGCCAATGCCACTAGGAAGTTTTGATATCATCATAGGCATGGATTGGCTGTCAAATCACCATGCCGAAGTCATCTGCTTTGAGAAATGCATCCGAATACCCCTTCCGTCAGGAGAAACGTTAAGAGTCTTTGGTGAAAAGCCTTGCAAAGGACTCAAGTTAATATCATGCACTACCGCCCAAAAGTACCTACGAAAGAAGTACGTAGCCTTCCTAGCCCATATTGTTCAAAAGGATGTCAAAGAGAAGAATATTCAAGACATCCCCATCATCCAGGACTTTCCCAAAGTATTCCACGAAGATCTATCTGGTCTTCCACCCGTTCGACAAGTAGAATTTCGCATTGACCTTGTACCCGGAGCTAATCCAGTGGCTAGAGCTCCATACCGTCTTGCACCTTCCGAAATGCAAGAACTTGCAAGTCAACTCCAAGAACTCTCCGACAAGGGCTTCATCCGTCCAAGTCATTCACCGTGGGGTGCACCTGTCTTATTCGTCAAGAAGAAGGATGGGTCATTCCGCATGTGTATTGACTACCGCGAACTCAACAAACTTACCATCAAGAACCGTTATCCATTGCCTAGAATTGATGATCTCTTTGATCAACTTCAAGGCTCTACTTGTTTCTCGAAGATTGATCTTCGATATGGTTATCACCAACTCCATGTACAAGAGGAAGATATTCCAAAGACTGCCTTCCAAACAAGGTATGGTCACTACGAGTTCATGGTCATGTCTTTTGGGCTAACCAATGCACCCCGCGGTTTTCATGGACCTCATGAATCGTGTGTGCAAACCATACCTCGACAAATTCGTGATCGTCTTCATTGATGATATCTTAATCTACTCCAAGACTAAATCCAATCATGAACAACACCTTAGATTGGTTTTGGACCTCTTGAGAAAAGAGCAACTATATGCCAAGTTCTCCAAATGTGAATTTTGGCTAAAGGAGGTTCAATTCCTGGGTCATATCGTCAACGAAAAAGGAATTCATGTTGACCCTGCTAAGATCGAAGCTGTTAAGAATTGGAATGCCCCTAAGACCCCCATCGAAGTTTGTTCATTATCGTCGTTTCATTTCAAATTTCTCTAAGATTGTTGTTCCACTGACCGCTTTGACCCACAAGGGTAAACCTTATGAATGGGGACCAAAGCAAGAAGAAGCCTTCCAAACTCTCAAGCAAAAGTTGTGCGATGCTCCTATTTTGACTCTCCCCGACGGGAATGATGATCTAGTTGTCTACTGTGATGCTTCCAACCAAGGTCTCGGTTATGTCCTCATGCAACGAGGTAAAGTAATCGCTTATGCATCAAGGCAACTTAAGATTCACGAGAAGAATTATACAACGCACGACCTCGAATTGGGTGCGGTTGTATTCGCATTGAAGATTTGGAGACATTACCTCTATGGCACAAAATGTGTGGTGTTCACCGACCACAAAAGTCTCCAACACATCTTCAACCAAAAAGAACTCAATATGAGGCAACGACGTTAGGTTGAACTCCTTAACGACTATGACTGCAAGATTCGTTACCATCCTGGCAAGGCGAATGTTGTAGCCGACGCTTTGAGTCGAAAGGACCATGTCATGCTTCATTGTATCCAAATTCAAACCGACATTCAAAATCGCATCTTAGAAGCTCAACACGTCTCAGTCACCGAGGGTAATATGTACGAGGAAATGTCGTGTGGTGTTGAACTTCAGCTTGAATCAAGACCCAATGGCTTACTTTATTACTTGAACCGTATTTGGGTTCCCGATCGTGATGATCTCCGTGCATTTCTCATGAATGAGGCCCACAAGACTCGTTATTCTATCCATCCTGGTGCGGATAAAATGTACCAAGATCTTCGCCATCAATATTGGTGGCCCGGTATGAAGAAGGATATTGCCCTCTATGTTGCCAAATGTCTAACTTGCTCCAAAGTCAAAGCCGAACATCAACGTCCTTCCGGGTTACTTGAACAGCCGGAAATTCCCGTGTGGAAATGGTAGAACGTAGCTATGGATTTCATTACCAAACTCCCTCGCACCTCAAGTGGTTATGATAGCATTTGGGTGATCATTGACCGCCTCACCAAATCTGCTCATTTCTTACATATCCGTGAAGACTATCGGGTTAGGAAATTGGCCCAAATTTACATTGACGAAATTGTGAGCCGTCACGGGGTTCTCTTAAACATAATCTCCGATAGAGATGTTCGATTCACCTCCCGGTTCTGGCAATCTCGACAAACTGCTCTTGGTACACGATTGGATTTAAGCACGGCTTACCACCCCCAAACTGATGGTCAGACCGAGCGTACAATCCAAACTCTTGAGGACATGCTTAGAGCTTGTGTAATTGATTTTGGTGGCAATTAGGATTCACATCTATCCCTAATTGAATTCTCTTACAACAATAGCTACCACACAAGTATTAATATGGCCCCATTTGAAGCTTTATATGGCCGTAAGTGTCGTTCTCCTATCTGTTGGAATGAGATTGGTGAAGCACAAATCACCGGTCCCGAGCTAATCCAAGAAACATCCGATAAGATCATTCAAATCCGTGACAACATTCGAGTAGCGAGGAGTCGGCAAACGAGTTATGCTGACAAACGACGAAAACCCTTGGAATTCCAAGTCGGTGACCTTGTCCTTCTGAAGGTGTCTCCGTGGAAGGGTGTGATCCGTTTTGGGAAGAAAGGCAAGCTAACACCTCGCTATGTGGGCCCATTCAAGATCCTTTAAAGGATTGGGAAGGTGGCTTACAAACTCGAGCTACCGCCATCACTTGGCAATGTTCATCCTACGTTTCATGTGTCCAATCTAAAGAAATGTCTTGCTGATGAGAATCTCCATATACCTCTTGACGATGTGCGCACTGACGAAACGATGCACTTCGTGGAGAGACCAGTGGAGATCATGGGTCGCGAGATCAAGCAACTCAAGCGAAGCCGTATCCCTATTGTCAAAGTGCGTTGAGAATCTAAGTGTGGACCTGAATTTACTTGGGAACGTGAGGACCAAATGAAGCTCAAGCACCCTCACCTCTTTGCTGATTCAGTCACCTCAACTAGCTAAATTTCGGGACGAAATTCCCTCAATATGGGGATACTGTAACATTTCTGATTTTACTATCTTTATTTATAATTCAATGTAACTCATTTAAATTTCAAAATCTAGTGCTCTGGGATTATTTCATTCATACCAACAATTAAACATTTGACTCCAATGCAAATCCGCAAACCTTTACACGAGTATACCTTATTAAAATCGGATACATGTATATATATATAAAAATATCAAACAAATACATACACACATAGATACATTTATTCCATTAACAAGGAATTTCACGGTTGATTGAACCCCAAAACAATCGAACCCTAAATTGGAACCCTACACTCCAAATTTTGACCTTAAGACCTTAATTTGACTTTCCTTGATCTGTTTGACTTTCAAAAGTCAAAGGGGCCAAAAAATCGTGAGAATCCGAGGCTGTCGTCGATGGATCTTTGTGGACTCCCCGTGGATTCACAAACAGAAATCGACCCAAACCAGGCCCAAACATCCAACCAATTCAACCTTTCACGCGGCCGATTCAAAATTCAAACGAATTTGACTATCCTAAGTCAAATCCGTATCAATTACCATTCAATACGTGAAATTGACGCGTCTCAATCCCGAAAATCACTCGCAGATCAACCACGTGTGTACCTAGACCGTTAATAGGACCCGATTCATTCCCAAATCGGTGGATTTACGTGTAATTGGTCATCCGCGACCTTCACTGTCAAATTTAAATCAAATCGGTTATTACAAATCAAATTTAATGAATTTGATCTCCCTATCACCCACGTATACGTCCACACAAACCCTCCCGACCCTTGAACAAGCCGCGTTTCACTCTAGAACCGGATCAAGCATCAAGAACATCAAGTCCGAAACTGTAGCCGACCGCATTCGTGCCCAAACCAAAGCAGGTAAGAATACTCTCATTCGATTCGTGTTTGAACCCTTGTCAAAAGCCCCTTACCAATTCGTGTCCTCAGAACCTATCGAGACCGATTGGGGCTAGGGTTCATGGCGGGGTGATCGTATTCGAATTCTGCCTTGTGTTAATATCATGTTTTATTCAATTAGAATCCGTAATTATTCAGCGAAACCACCTGGTCCGGCCGGTAAGTCACTGCGCCACCGAACCAGGTGGCGTGGGTTCGAAACCCACCTCCGGCTCTTTTTGCGCGTCTGTGTTACTCCAAACCCGGTTCCCCTTCAACAGAATGATAAATAATTTTTTAAACAGTACTCTATCAGAAGTTGTACACTGGTCTAGTGGTAAATCGGATGACACACAGGGGCGCCACCCGGGTTCAAGCCGGGTGGCCTGTTTAAATTTTTAAAATCAGTTTTAAAGCTTCAAAAATTTTGTAAAAAATATTTTTATAAACCTTAAGATATTTATAACAGAATAAAACCAGAATTATTAAATTTCAATATAAATTCAGATTTAATCCAAATTAAATTGTTAAATTTGCACATTAAACTTTTAAAACAAAAACTTTAAATATTTAAAATTAATTTCTAAATAAAAGCAATAAATTTTATAAAAGTTTATAAAATATTAACTCATTTAAAGTAAACTAGTATTTATTTTGAAGATGATAAATAAATAAAAAAATTTATTTATTATAATACACAAATAAAAATTTCTTTTTCTAAAAATAAATATATATTTACATTCTATAAATTTTAACATATTTTTCATAAATAAATAAATAAAATTATTTGTTTATTTTATTCATTTAAATTAACCTTATCCACATAAATAGAATTTCTTTTTCTAAACATAAATATATATTTACATTCTATATATTTTAACATATTTTTCATAAATAAATAAATAAAAATTATTTATTTATTTTATTCATTTAAATCCAACCATACGTCAATGACTATTAAGTTCATACATATATACCTTGAACTCATGTTATACATTAAATTCTTATACAAGCATAGCATACCCTTACATGGAGTAACACAAACTTTTTTGTACAAATTCACACACATCAAAACCCGTTGAACCCTAGACTTAGACATAGACTTTTTTACCCGCTGTTAACTCAATATACATTACACACTAGGTTAACGTGGTGAGTTACAAGGATCGTTTTGCTACCTAGTCTTGCGTACTAGCAACACTCTTGAATCATGTGAGTATTACGTAGCACTTTTTCTCTTTTACACTTTTTGGGGTGATTCATGAATTTCATACAAACAATCAGTTTTAAATCTTCAAAAATTTTGTAAAAAATATTTTTATAAACCTTAAGATATTTATAACAGAATAAAACCATAATTATTAAATTTCAATATAAATTCAGATTTAATCCAAATTAAATTGTTAAATTTGCACATTAAACTTTTAAAACAAAAACTTTAAATATTTAAAATTAATTTCTAAATAAAAGCAATAAATTTTATAAAAGTTTATAAAATATTAACTCATTTAAAGTAAACTAGTATTTATTTTGAAGATGATAAATAAATAAATAAAATTTATTTATTATAATACACAAATAAAAATTTCTTTTTCTATAAATTTTAACATATTTTTCACAAATAAATAAATAAAATTATTTGTTTATTTTATTCATTTAAATTAACCTTATCCACATAAATAGAATTTCTTTTTCTAAACATAAATATATATTTACGTTCTATATATTTTAACATATTTTTCACAAATAAATAAATAAAAATTATTTATTTATTTTATTCATTTAAATCCAACCATACGTCAATGACTATTAAGTTCATACATATATACCTTGAACTCATGTTATACATTAAATTCTTATACAAGCATAGCATACCCTTACATGGAATAACACAAACTTTTTTGTACAAATCCACACACATCAAAACCCGTTGAATCCTAGACTTAGACATAGACTTTTTTACCCGCTGTTAACTCAATATACATTACACACTAGGTTAACGTGGAGAGTTACAAGGACCGTTTTGCTACCTAGTCTTGCGTACTAGCAACACTCTTGAATCATATGAGTATTACGTAGCCCCTTTTCTCTTTTACACTTTTTGGGGTGATTCATGAATTTCATACAAACAATAGCTTACATTTACACAAACTACACAAACACAAATCCTATTTACATTCATGTGTGCAAATTTGAGCTTTATGTTTGAGTGTTAGGTGTGTTAACTTTTGTGTGCAAATTATGTGCAATCATTAACTATTTAAGCCGACGGTTAACAATGATAAGTCTGACAAACCCACCCAGATTGGGGTGACTGTTACCGACAACATAATTTGCATGCTAGTTACAAAGGTTTGATTGTACTTTAGTTACACAATAGCTGCTCCCCATAAATGCCTTATTTATCATGACATGTAAGGATTTGCTTATTCATATTTATACACTATTTATGTACAAACCTATGTATGCTCATCAACTTTTTAGTTGACCTTATTTTATTCATGTTTCAGGTGCTAATGTGTGAATTTGATCAAGACATGCTACACTTAAGTTTGGACTTAGTTAATTTAAATTCAAAGGACAAATTTGTATTTTCATTTATGTACTTGTTGAATTTTGCTATTTGTGGTTGAATTGTTTGAAATGAAAGGGATGATTTAATATTGAAATTTAGCGAAACTTGTGCTCATGAACAGTCTACATGTCCCGCCCCGACGTTTCCGCCGTCGGTTGGGGTGTGACAAGGATGTTTTACCCGGAGTATGTATATGAGGTGCATGCTTAGCTAACGGGTCATGTAAATGCTAGTATGATGTCATGTGATATGAATTAGTCGGGTATGAGCTAGACACTTATGAGTCATGTAGGATATATATATATATATATATATATATATATATATATTATATTATCCTGGGAATGTGTATGGGCTGCATGTCTAACTAACTAGTCACGTAATTGAAATATGATGTTATTATGTGTTATATGTTTGTGTTTGCATTGATTTTCTTGTGGCACGGCAAACGGGTGTGTTTGCATCGTTGTCTTTATGACATGACAAATGGGGTTGTTGTAACATCCCAAACTCCTAACAATACGTTAGGACACGTGTATGTCGTTAGGGGTCATTTTACAGATAGGGATCCTGGATCTTCAACATACTTTAGTATCCTTACAGGTTTCGGTATCCTTAATTTCCTTACTATCTAACCGTTGTATCTTTCCTCTATCTTGATCAATACGCGGGTAAAACACGTGAAGTCATTTTAATCCCTGAAAAATCGGTCTGGAAGTTGAAATAAGCGTGTAGAAGACGCGTAGAACGACCTCCAACGGTCATATTTGAAGACCTGGTCGATTCCAGGATTCTTGGATAGTTAGTTAGTATGATCTCTGTATAAAATCAGCAGCTTGGTCAATTAGAAAACACACAACAACACACTTAGCAATAGAATACACTCGCAATCAGTCTTGTAACACTTAGATGTCGATCATTTGCTGCTCAAAACTTGTAATTATTTACCATTTATTGAAGTAACGAGGCAGGTGTCGATTGTCACCTCCTGAGGTTTTATGCCGGAGATCCTGAACGATCAAGGGCTTTCCTCGTAAACATCCGTGTCACTTTTTACGTTCTTACCTTGTTTTGCATTGATTTTACAAGCACACTACCTCACAAACGAAATTTGGTTACAAAGTTAGTCTTGTTAATTTTTACTCAAAACAATTTGGCCACCGTGGGGCAAATGGTGTTTTTCATCTTCAAATCTTTACTAAAGTTTACGTTCAGTCACTATCATTCGAAGCTATTTTTAAAGATGTCTTCCCAATCCAAAAATATTTCTGTTTCTGCTCCGTCTTCGAGCTCTGGCTTGGTCAACCCTATTCCTCCTCCTCCTCCATTTCAGAAAATGTTAATCAGCCGAAGAAAACTACTCATGCGGGTTTTTCGGGATCCGGAATACCTGCTGGTGGACCTGTGATCGTATCAAACAATGATATCCTCGATCTATTCTCGGAGATGAAACAACAAATGGAACAACATAGGAAGACTAACCAAGCACTGTTTCGAGAGATTGAGAAAGTTAAAGAACCGAAGAAACCAGTGGAAGTGACGACCCCATTGCAACCAAGGATCTTGGATTTCAATTATTCAGGATCCTCATAAATCCATAAGGGAGATTTTCTTCCCATGCAAACAGGGATTACTGCAGTTGGCCCTACCCCGGCTGTCAGAGTTATGACAAATCGGGATTTTGGAGTTACTCCGGGATCATCGTTCCGAAATCCTGAGAACGTTAACACATTCAATCAATTTTCAAATGCTAACGAATTTGTGCAGGAGACAGGAATCACTCCGTCCATGGCCAAGGAGTTAAAGAAGTTGAGAGAGATGATTTCCAGTGTACCAGGTGTGGTCCAACCTATACCGGAGATATCCTCTACCAGTCACAGGATCTCCAGATTCGCTCCACCATTATGTGATGCTGAGATCCCCAAGCGCTTCCAGACTCCTAACATGAAGTTGTACGATGGAACTACAGATCCTGAGGAGCACGTCGCGCAGTACAGGGAAAGGATGGAGATAAGCCCCATTCCCTTGGACCTAAAGGAAGCCTACTTATGCAAAGGCTTCGGCTCTACCTTAACAGGATCAGCCTTAAAATGGCTACTTAATATTCCTCCATATTCTATTACTTCATTCGCTCATTTAATTAACATGTTTAATAATCAATTCTCTTGCAGTAGAACTTTTAAAAGATTAACAAGTGACTTATAGAGGATAATTCAAAATCCCGGAGAATCCCTCAGAGACTATGTCAGCAAATTTGGTCGGGAATCCCTGGATATCCCGAATCTTGACGTTGCCACTGCAGTCCAGGCCTTCAAGATGGGGCTACAGAAGGATTCTCAATTTTACGAAGACCTTGTTATGAATCCTTGCAGGAACCTTGATGAAGTCAGGAACCGGGCATTGAGGTTTATTAGGCTGGAAGATGATAAAAAGATCCATTAAAGAGTGAATGCTCCGACATGCTACACTCAACCTAACCAGAAACCTGAACCTGCACCTTTCAAGTCGTACAGATCCAAGCCGTATTCTAAGCCGGTCAATCACAGGGTCGATGCTGTAGAAGACAACAAGGATGAAGAAGAATACCCTAAGTTGTCTGAATACTGTTTTTCTCTTGATACGGCTGGTTTGCTATTTGCTATGCAGGATCTTGGAGAAAAAGCCAGGTGGCCTCGTGTGACACCTGACATTTCAGGTCAATATCCGTACATGTATTAAACAAGTTTTCGTTATAATTATTTTTGTGATTTATTTAATTTCACAAACAAGGACATTAAGGTCTAACAAAGACCGTACATGGTCTCATTTTATATTTTGGTAATTCTGGGAATTACCGGTTCACATACCCATATAAACCGACTAATACAAACGTTAGTGGTTAATTTAAATAACCAGATAAATATATAGGCATATATATTACACAAACTTTACGTGGAACAATAAATTATTTTTAGAATAAATTTATAATACCGTGGAGAACCTAAACCGAATTAAATTACCCCTTAAAACTATAATTGATATTAATACCATTAATAAACTAATACTTAAAACTAATTATTAACACTCAAATCACTTTTTGACTTTCTCGGCCGAAGCCAGAGAAAACCATTCCCCCTTTTCACTCGTCCCATACCTTAACTGAGAAAACTCAGACAAAACCATACTCCCTTCAATCAAAACTCTCACGAATCCCTTTTATCTCTCATTTTCATACGGCAAACTTCTTCATTTCTCTTCAAAATCGAAGCCAAGTTTTAAGGCAAAACTTACCACAATTTGGTATTTTAAGAAGATTTCAAGTGTTCTAAAGAAAGTTTAACAGAAGATTCAAGACTCTTCTCTGTTTTCTTTCATCATCTTCATCTCGGTTTTAAGGTAAAAACTCAATACTATCCACTTTATTTTCTTTAAAACCGTATCTAAGCATACAAAATGTTCAATCGCAAGTAAGATAACAAGAAAAGTGTGTCAAATTCAAGTTTTAAAACATAAATATGCAGGACTGATTCTGTCAAACAGAAGTCCAGTAATCGAAACTAGGAGTTTCGATACCAGTTAACTCAATCGAAACTAGGAGTTTCGATACCTGTTGATCAGTCGAAACTAGGTAGTTTCGATACCTTTTATTCAATCGAAACTAGGTTGTTTCGATAACAACTACTCAATCGAAACTAGGTTGTTTCGACACTCAAATACTCAATCGAAACTAGGTTGTTTCGATACCTGACTACTCAATCGAAACTAGGAAGTTTCGACACCAAACTACACAATCGAAACTAGGTAGTTTCGACACCAGTTAACTCAACCGAAACTAGGTAGTTTCGATACCTAATTACTCCATCGAAACTAGGAAGTTTCGATACTCAATTGCCCAATCGAAACTAGGAAGTTTCGATACCTGTGTCAGTCCCCTTTTGGGCAGTAACTAAGATCTATTTTTATAACAAAACAAGTGTTGAAAATTTAAGAAGATATTTTAAACAAAAGCAACCAGATTTACAAAGTCGGTGAACAATTTGCAATATAAGACGATCGGTCTTAACACAATTTACCCTTTGGTATTTAGGGTACGAATAGTCAAGTTTGACTACAACAAGTATCATAAAAGTATACACAAACTCAAGGTGAGTTTCACGGCCCCTTTTTACTGTTTTCTAATATTTGGGGGAAGAACATACTTCAACTATTTTATGGGATAACAAGAGAATAAGACACGACTTTATGTTTACATGGGATGAGAACAACACATTGGAGGCCGCTAAAGTCCCCTGGAACAACATAGTAACCATTAACTGTAGCCTAGGGTCCTATGAATAGTACTATGGAGAGTGACGTCTCCCGGTCATGGTTAGTCGCGCTAACCACAATCTAGAGGATTTATGGCCGCATAGAACCTGATAACAACTATTAGGGGCTCACACATGTCATGGTTTGGTTACGCCTCATGTATGAACATATTATTTGTATTCCTAACTAGTTTACAAATGGGTCAACAATTCTTATTCTGTTTATCACATACACCTGAAACTATTTACGAACAATTGAATTTTACAAAGAACTATATGATTAAACCTGTGAACTCACCAACCTCGTGTTGACAATTTTAAGTATGTTTTTCAGGAAATTGAACGTGATCGCAAGGTTAGCAATGTAGATTACATGCATGCACGATGGATACAACTTTTAGGGGGATTTCTCTTGTATAACTCATTGTAATAGAGTCATATTTGCGAAATCTTCACTTTTTGTAAACTCAATTTACATTTTGGAATGTAAACCTTTAAACTTGTTTATGTATCCATTTATCATGTATGCGTTTGCGGTAATCATATGCTTTGGAAACCATGAACGTCGCGCCTCGCGTTTCTGCCTTGGCGGGGTGTGACACCTCGCAAGTTTGAGAGAAACTTAGGGGGAAAGGACAAGTCCAAGTGGTGTGCATTCCACGAAGACTTTGGCCATATAACTGAGGATTGTATCGCTTTGTGGAAGGAGATTTCCTGAGCAAGGGATATCTCATAGAATTTTTGGGTAAAGGAAAGAACAAGACCAAGGATCATGGCAGGATCCCGCAAAGAGCAAAATCCCCGCCGTCGTATGCCAAGGTAATATGTTTTATATCTGGTGGATCTGACATTTGTGGTACTTCTTACTTTGCAGCCAAAAGAAATGCCAAAGAAGCAAAAATAGAGAATGGGGACAAACCTACCAGGACCTCCAGCTTAACTGAAGAAAAGGTGATCTGTTTCGATGAAGATGACAGAAATGACATACAGGATCCTCATCACGATGGCCTGGTGATTACACTATACATTGCAAACCACTTCATCCGGAGGATACTAATTGACGGAGGGAGCTCGGTGAACATAATTTAGCATGAAGTCCTCAAGAGAATGGGGATCCCGGATTCTGAAATTATTTCAAAATCCTCAGTGCTGGTAGGGTTCAGCGGAGAAGTCAAAAGCATAGTCGGAGAGATAAAATTACCGATATACATTGAAGGGGTAAATTCTATTAAAAAATTTGTGTAATAGATTCTTTGTCTTGCTATAATATCATTTTAGGAAGGCCATGGATACGATATGAAGGCGGTGCCCTCAACATACCATTAGTGTGTCAAATTACCAACCTCTTAAGGAGTAGTGAAGATTAACAGTGACCAGCAAGAGGCTAAGAATTGCTACACTTCTTCGATGAAAGCCTCCGTCAAAAAATCATTTTAAGTATTGGCTTACGTATACGTAAACTGAAAACAAAAAATTACAGTTACGTATACGTAAAACACAATATATAAAATGATTTTTTAATAAATTGTGTAATATTATATTAATACACTTAGAAATAAATAAAAAAATCTATAAATTATTTGATTAGTTATTGACATTTTTCTCAGTTTTCGCTTAATTATGTTGTTTTCACATGATCCTTTCCCAAGTGAAATAATTATCTTTACTATAGACGTATAATATTAATACATAAAAAGGTCATTAAGAAACAAACATTTCAACAAGACATGCACAGTTGTTATTCTCAATTGGTCAATTAGGGTTGTTGGTTCCCACGTGTTTCTTTCCCACATATCTCCGTTCCATGTTCTCACCTGAGATATGTTCCCTTTTCATAAACCTGGATGCTTCTCTATTCCACAAATTGGATGATGAAACACACACCAACGAAAAAAAGGAACAAATATCCAGAAGCGTACGTATCAATTTTTGTAAACAAAGTCATCAAATTAAAATCAATTTATGAACTAGTTATATTACAAATTATTACTAATATTATTGGCCATGCCATTGAATATGAGGCTACTGGGAGTGGGAGGCGGGTAAGGGCGGGTACCACTCCCACTAAAACGGGTAGCACTTGGAGGGTAGTGGAGTGAAGGTTTAGCGTGTATATATACCCGCTATTCAAGTTGTGCACGTAGTGGAATGAAGGCTTAGGAATGACCGTTAAAGTGGGTAGTTTGAGGGTACTTGGAGGGTACCACTCCCACCATGGAGGGTACTTTGGGAGGGTAATTTGGCTAAGTGAGATGACATCTTTTAATTGGTCTAATTTGGGAGGGTACTTTGGGTTGGAGGGTACCACTCCCACCACCCTGATAGTTTACCTTTTTTTTACTCAAAAGTTTGTTTTTTATAGATTTGTCACAAAACTTCAATAGAGTAAACTTTAGTTTTTTTTCTCAAGTTTAGTTTTTTATAAAATTGCAACAAAAGTTCAATGGATATTAGTAATAATTTCGGTTTTTCTGTAATAAATTTCGTTAACTTTTTTTTAAACGGGATGCACGGGTTTGTTTATTTGTTTTTTGTCACTAATCCGAGTATTTTTTTTATATCGTACGCTATAGCGAGTTTGTGTTTAGACCAAACCGATAACTACCAAACTCCCGCCGCGTAACGCAAGGAAAAAACTAGTTCATAAACAAAAGAAGAAGTCTTGTGTAGTTAATTTGTCATTAAATAATTATGAAGAAAGAAAAAGTAAATACTTTGAAATTCGGCTCAACCATCCCCGTTTGTTGGTTCAACTAGTTACACCGGTAACGAGTCGGTTTAAAAAGGCTTAACTAGACATGTTACGTAACTGGTTTTCGATCCGACAAGCTAGTCCGGTTGTGAGAACATTTCAGGGGTCTAGTGAGCCTCTGACACCCCAATTTTTCTATTAATTTTCCATTAGAAAATGCCTCTTACATAGTTGTTATCTTTTAGTTTGACCCTTCATTAGCACCCCAAGAGAACATGATCTAGCAAAAAAAATCCTACCAACAACCGGCGACATTTGGCCGCAGTTGCTTGTTAGATTTTGAGAAGATAAAAAAAAAAGGAGAATAAACAAGACAATATTTACTTTGGTTAACTTTCTAATTTAAAAAATTAAGCCAATATGTTACAGAAATCCAATACATAATCTTATATTATTCTTTTTTATAACACTTTTGAAATATTTGACCGTCGATGATGACCCGGGTTTATAGTTGTCAAGGTTCGTTCATCCATAGTGAGTATTTTGTTAGATATCGATAAGGGGACATTCTGATGGTTAAGTGGTTTAACCTACAATTAAAAAGTTAAGTGTTTAAATCTTACAAAGTGTAGGTTATGGTATTTATCCTAGATAGAATTGCTATAAAAAAAGGCAAATTCGATTTTAGTAATCAAAACTGTGACTCATTGATTGATAATAATTCATAATAACAGTTTGGCATGTGACAGTCATAACTTACACTTTTGTTGTCAAGGGTAGTCTCTATACCATAATAATCATAGATATACACTAGGTTCCCACTTGATTTTATTTGTACGTTTCTCCATTTAATTCAAAATCATAATTTGGAATGAAATCAAGTGTAAATATATTACGATTATACTACTGCGACTACCGTTGACAACAAAAGTGAAAGTTGGGATTTGTTACTATGAATTATTATCAGCTAATGTGTCATCGTTTTGATTATTAAAACTTAATATTTTAAAAAAATTGTTAGATTTGTGGAATCTTGTTCGGAACATACAAAAGAAGTAAGATCATCAGGTATACTCACGTGAAGCAACCCGTGATCCTATGTGGACTCGAAATCACTGCATGAAATGGAAGGAACACCGCCCCCTTGCCGCGTGAAGGGGTGAGTGATTTGTTTGCTTGTTTTTTTCTCTCGGGGGAGATCTTGGTGTCATGATCTTTCTTGGAAGGTTTCTTGTTCTTGACTTCTAGCCAAAAAAGATGGTTATACTCATCACACCGTTCCAACCCTAGTCCTTCAACTAAATCTTGGTTACTTGTAGTAAAATTCTCATCGGCCAGAAACAGTCGTTAGAGAGAAATGGGTTCATCTTTTTGGTGATCCATAAAGGAATTGGAAGGAGAGAACACTTGTGGAAAAGAGTTTGAAGGAAGCATCATATCAAGAAACAATATTTAAAGGAGACATTTTTTAATTGTTTAAGAATTAAGATTCATTAGTTTAAGTAAAGCTAAGGGGTTATTATTAATGAAATATTATTTATGTTTAATATTATTATGTTTTATTATTTAAATGAATATTAAAAAACATTTAATTATCACACCACCTCAATCACTTGCCTTGCCAAGTGATGGATGGTGTAATAATGAAGGGTGTGATGTGGCGCCACGTAACATGCACTTTTCCATCACTTGGGTATACCCCTTGCTTTAAGTGATGTTCACTTAAGTTATCAATAATAACAAGGGACAATTGTCCTATAGCATAATGGAGAGACATGGCGGCGCTTGGTTGACTGTCAGGCGTCGGGGAAATCGCAAGGAGAAGAACCAAGCTACAGAGACCACGTTTTTCGTCTCTAATCTACCAAATGTGATCAACAACAACATGCTAGGGGAAGCATTTCAGGAATTTGGAGGCATCTCCGACACTTACGTTGCAAGAAAGAAGGACGCCCGTGCTAACTTCTTTGGGTTTGTTAGACTCCTGAATGTGACAAACCCAGAAGAGTTACTGGGAGGAATGAATAATGTTAACATTCAACAAGCAAGAGTCGCTGTCTCGGTTGCGAAATATGATAGAAAGCAGAGCAGGGTTGAGCCACCGGCTGGGAGAGGCATCCCTAAGATTTGGGTCCCAAGGCAGCCTGCGGCCGGTTTGAATGGGGGAAGAGTCAGTGGAGGTGTGGTTTCGGATGGTAGGTCTTACCGGGATGCTCTTAATAACACAAAACAGGAAACGAAATCTATCATATTCGAGGGGGAGGGACACCTATACCCCCGTAACTGTATCGGTAAGTATGTTATTGGGGATGCTAAGAACTCTCAAACCTTCGCCAAATTAGAGAAAGCGATCCTGGGGTGGGGATTTCCGGAATCAAGTTTGTTTTACGTAGGGGGGATGAAATGCATGATCACTTTCCGTTCTAATGAAATCGCTACTGATTTTGTGAACGGGGAGGGTTGGAAAGAACACTTTGATTCGATGAAAGTTTGGAACGGAGAGTACCTAGAGACGGCTCGCATAGCGAAACTGAGAATGGTGGGAGTGCCTTTGGTACTTCGTGATGACGAAAACTTCCGAATGATCGGTGAATTATTTGGGAAGATTGTCGGTAATGGTGAGTTTGATTGGGGTAACATTGATATCTCGGCTGGCTATTGTCTCTTTCTCACTGAGATGGGTTCCAGGATTGACGAAGTAATTAACCTGGCATGGAAAAATCGGATGTACTCAGTCTGGGTATCGGAGTTGGGTGACCCTTGGGTTCCTGAGTTTGGGGTTTACCAATCGGTGATGGAAACGGATGGATTGGAAGATGAATTGGAGGATGGGGAATTCCGGCTTCCATCACTATTACCGGCTGGTGCAGGGGATCCTAGTCGGGAAGAAGAAACGAACAGGCGCATGTGTATGGGGAGAATATTCCAAGACTTGTCTTCTCCTAATAAGGCGGCGCATGTGGATGAATCAATGCACGTGGAGGCTGAAGGTTTTAATCTCCGGGTGGGCCAACACTCATGGTTGACCATAAATTGGATGAGCCCAATTGCTCCATGCCTGTTAAGGACTTGGGCCTGTCTTCAGCTTTTAATTCAAAAAAGAGACCGAGGCGGTTTAGGAGCCCGGACGATGTGGACTTTGACTTAGGCCCATTGCATCCTGGCCTGATGGATGAAGATAACTCGCCTCTTCCCTTCCCTGATCTTAACTCGGTAATCCCTGATACATGCCCTAGCGCTGCCGCCCTATCTTCCGAATTCAATAATGGTGAGACGGGTATTAATTCTTGGGCGTCAGATTTGAATTTTCGAGGATTTGGTGGGGGCGTGGACCAAATTACCCAGGAAGTTGGGGACACTGTCAGAGTCGGAGCTGGAATTGGGATTCAGCTTCATGATTTTGAGAAACAGGTTAGAAAGTTGGTAGAATGTGAGGGGGTTCAAAATGTTCCTCAATGAATATATTGACTATCAATGCTAGAGGGGTGGGGAATCCTAGTACGATTAGTTGGATTCGAGGTCTGAAAACAACACATGGTGTGCACTTTTTGGCTCTACAGGAGACCAAAGTTGGAAGCTTTCTTTCTTATCAGGTTTGTAGTTAGTGGGGAAGGTATATTTGTGACTACGAATCGGTTGGTTCGGAAGGAAGATCGGGGGGTCTCCTTTGCGTCTGGAATCCCGGTATCTTTTCTAAACAAAATGTGATAAAGGGGAGACACTATTTACTTATATCTGGAACTTTGGTACATCCTGGGATCCTGGGGAACATTGTCAATGTTCATGCCCCGAATGATCCTGGATGTGGCGTGGGCTGTGGGAAGAGCTTCTGAATCTCAGAAACTCATGTCCTGGTTTCTGGGTCTTCTGGGTGATTTCAATGATGTTCACATGCCCGAGGAACGTTTTAATTCTAAGTTTATTGCCTCTAATTCAGCGTTTTTTAAATCCTTCATTAAAGAGGCGGATCTCCTTGAATACAATATGGGGGCACAAGTTTACTTACATGTCGGATAATGGGCCTAAACTGAGTAAGTTGGATAGGTTTCTGGTCTGCCGGGACTTTATGAACAACTGGCCGACAGCTTCGATCTTGGCGTTATCTCGGGGATACTCCGACCACTGCTCGGTGTTGTTATCCTCTATATTGTCTGATTTTGGGCATATCCCCTTTCGGTTCTATAACTCTTGGCTGGATATGCCTAGATTTGTGGAATACACGGTCCTCTCGGCTTCGTCCTTTGTTTTTAACGGCCCTGCGGATCTTGCAATAATAACAAAGCTGAGATGGTTAAAGAATAAGATTAAAGGATGGATTGGGGCAAAGAAATTAGTCAAGGAAGGGGAGTACAAGGCTAATCAGGATATGACTGAGGCTCTAGAAATTTTGGCTGAATCCCATCCGCTTTCTTCCTCTGAGATTGAGGACAGAATTCAGTGTAAAAAGGAGAACATTGCCTTTGATCGGACCATTCTGAAGGATGCATAACAGAAATCGCATAGGAGGTGGGCTTTGGACGGCGATGAAAACTCATCTCTCTTTCATAGTGTGGCCAAAGAAAATGTGAGCAACAACCGGATTAATGGTCTGGAATTTGATGGTGAATGGATAAACAACCCGATACTGCTCAAAGAAAAGATTGGGGACTTCTTAGCTGAAAAATTCCTCGAGCCTCTAGATTCGAGACCGATTGTGCGATGTTTCAATATCTCTAAACTAGAAGGCTTTGAGGCAGATTCAATGGTGGTTCATTTCTCTCGGGCTGAAATCAAACCGGCGGTTTGGGAATGTGGCGACGACAGGGCCCCTGGTCCAGATGGGTTTAATTTCAGGTTCTTTAAATCATTCTGGGCCTGTTTTGAGGAAGATTTTTATATATTATTTTTGGAATTTCATGAGGGCGCAAGGTTTAGTAGAGGATGCTCCTCCTCTTTCATTGCTTTGGTATCTAAGGTGGTTGATTCGACTGGGATTCATGAATTCCGACCAGTTAGCCTCATTGGTTGTATCAACAAAATTGTCTCAAAAGTTCTTGTTAACAGGTTGAAAGGTGTGATTGGTAAGTTGATCTCGGTGGAACAAACCGGCTTCTTGTCGGGTAGGAGCATTATTGATGGGCCACTTATCCTGAATGAAGTGATTACATGGCTAAGAAAATCAAAATTGAAAGGTTGGTTCTTTAAAGTTGATATTGACAAGGCATTTGATTCCCTGAACTGGGGTTTTCTGGATTCGGTTATGGACCAAATGCGTTTCCCAGCTAAGTGGAGGGCGTGGATCATGGCTTGTGTCTCCTCGACTAGAGCCTCGGTTTAGTTAATGGGTCTCCAACCAGGGAATTTGATTGTTTTCGGGGCCTAAGGCAAGGGGACCCGCTCTCTCCTTTTCTATTTATCATTGCAATGGAGGCCTTAACCTGCGTAATGAATAGTGCTTCATCTCTTGGGCTTTATCAAGGTATTAAATGCACCAAGAACGGGCCCCTTTTAACACATTTTTGTATGCCGATGATGCCATATTTCTGGGGAACTGGTCTGCGACCAATGCCGAGAACTTATGTCGGATTCTTCGGGGCTTTTATTTAGCCTCGGGCCTCAAGGTGAATCTATCTAAATGTCAAATTTATGGTGTTGGGGCTGAAAATCAAGAATTAAATCAGTTGGCCGATATTTTGAAGTGTCAAGCAAGTTCCTTTCCGTTCAAGTTCTTGGGGCTGCAAGTCGGTGCTAATATGAATCTCGTGAAAAATTGGCAACCGGTTGTGGACTCATTTAAGAAACATCTCTCAACTTGGAAAGCTAAGAACTTATCATTTGGTGGTCGAATTACATTGATTAGGTCGGTTCTCAATGCGTTCCGTTTATATTATTTTTCCTTATATATGGTGCCCGAAGCAGTTTTGTCCTCCCTGGATAGTTTGAGGAGGAAGTTTTTGTGGGGAGGGGGGCTTTGGATAAAACAAAGGTGTGTTGGGTGGCTTGGGACAAGGTGATTTCCCCCCGAAAGTATGGCGGGCTGGGGTTGGAGTCACTGCGTAAATCAAATATGGGGTTGTTGGCTAAGTGGTGGTGGCGGTTCAAAGTTGAGGAGAATGCACTATGGAGGAAGGTAATATGGGCTCTACATCAGAATTCTCGCCAATGGAGCTTTATTCCGATTAAAATGTCAACTCCTGGGGTGTTGAAGCAGATCCATGGGTTGGATAGGAAGCTTCTTTAGGTTGGTTTGGACCTGTCAAAACTGTTTAAAGGAGAGGTTGGGTGCGGGAGGTCTATACATTTCTGGAAAGAATGTTGGTGCGATTCAATCCCATTGTCAGAATCATATCCTGCTTTATATGCAATTGAGAGGAACAAAAGTTGTTTGGTAGCTGATCATATAAGGGCTGAGGATGGCGTTTTCATGGTGAGTTGGGAATGGACGGCACCGCCTTCTTCGTCAACTGAACTGGAAGAGCTGCAGGGTCTTTCTCTTGCGCTGTCTTCTGTGTCCCTCTCCCCTTTGGCTGATAAATGGAAGTGGGTCATTGACGACTCAGGTTTGTTCTCGGTTTCGAGTTTAAAACATAGGTTGGACTCGACTCTTTTGACTACCCCTGATTATGCTTTCGTCTGGAATAACTGGGTCCCCACCAAGGTGGGGGTGGTGGCTTGGAGAGCAAAATTGGATAGGCTCCCGACGAAAGTAGCGTTAACTCGAAGAAATATCACTGTGTAGTCTTCATGGTGCGTATGGTGCGATGATCTTGAAGAAACAGCGGAACACGTTTTCATTTCTTGTGCCTTTGCTCAAGATGTTTGGCAGGTTGTTTTTCAATGGTGTAAAATCCTCCCATTCTTTACTTCGGATATTCGTGATCTTTTGGGTATTCCCATATACGTTCCTGGAGGGAAGAAGGTTCAAAAAATCATTCACGCCGTCTTTCTTACAACCATTTGGAGCTTATGGGTCACAAGGAACAAAATTATCTTTGAGGGCGGTGATAAATCCTTGGCGAAGATCATTGAAGACATAAAAATATTGGGTTTTTTTGTGGATCGGGAGCAGATCCAGAGCCAGTTCCATTACGTGGGACCAGTGGCCCAGTGGGTTTGATTTGATATGTCCGGTTTGAGCTAGTTTAACTTCTGGTGTTGATTTTTTGATTTGGTGTAATTCGCTAGCCCCTGGCTAGCTTTTAGTGATATAAAAAAATTTTGTTGGTCGTTAAAAAATAAAAAAAAAAACTTAAGTTATCCATGAAGTCATCAACTCAATGAGTCTGCACCAATTATTGAATATGGGTTTAATTGCGGGCAAAAAATCTGCAACTTTATGCTTACTGATCCAGCCCAAAAATCTAAAGTAAAAGGAGTACTAAACCTGATGGCTCTGACCACTGGGCCCAGTCGCACCACAACGCTGACTCAATAATGAAAGCCACCGTCGGCGGGCACCCACCGTCCTTAAAAAACCAATCCCAACCCAGCATAAGCCGGCTCCTTGGAAACCCGAAACCTCATCCACGCGGGAAATAGAGCCGTTGCCAATAATTGGCGCCAAGTTTTTCCTGGTTGGCTGCCCGACATTTCACGAGCAAAGCATCCTAAGCAAAATTGTCTTTAGGTTTCATTTATTTATATAGAAATTATAATCCCACTTTCTCTCACTCTTTATCTTTTACCGCCTCCATTCAAAGCTTACTCCCAAAGGCCAAAACCCTCATGTTGTTCTTGAAGCATATGTTCTAATATTCCACTCTTCTTCTTCAATCCTGCCTCAAAAAAGCTTGATTCTTGATCTGGGTTTTGTTCAAAAAGCGATCTTTTTCAAGTTCGGAGATGGGTTTTTCGAAAAAGAATCAAGTGGATGGGGAATCTTTAGAAGGGAAGAAATGGGTGATTGCCGGAATCACCATGAGAGCTCCATTGAAGTCTTTATCTACAAGAAAGGTGAAAGAAGATGGTGGTGATAACTCAAACTCCGGCAACACTACTCCAACGTCAAAAGATTCAAGGATCCCGGAACCGTTCCCGTGTCCGCCGCCGCCGAGGAAACGCCGGCCGGTGTCCACGTGTCATAACCATGGGAATAGGGAGTTCTTTACCTCACCGGATTTGGATTCCTTGTTCAAACTGCTTTCAAAAGCAAATTAGGGGTTTTCCATGTCCCACATCTTTGTTTTGTTTAGTTTATGATGTTTTCAGTTTGATTAGTTTAGATTTAGGTTAGGGTTTGTTTTAGAAAGATGTACAAATATAATAGTGTAGTGATGAGGTTAGGGTTTAGGGTTTAATGAGACAGTAGTTTTGTTATGGCTTGATTCTAGTGTGATACTATGTGTTTTGAAACCTCTCAATCTTTTAAACCAAAAAGGGCAAATGGGTGTTTGCCACAAAAGGGGTAAAAAGAGCCATTTGTGGCCAAGTTTGATGCTTTATGCTTGTATGTGTGGGATATTTGTAACCGGGTTTCTCACCCAATGATCTTGGTATAAACTTTGTAATTTCATATATATAAATGCTGTTTTTCTTGTTAGTTTGGTTAAAATTTGAAACCTTTAAAGAATAAAGATTGGTCTATAAGCCTCTTTTTTTTTACAACAAATTCACACACCATTATTTCTACTATGAGACTTGAACCCTTAATCTATATGAGGAAAGACACCTTTTTGTTAGCACTTTGGTACCATTATACTACAAGTTCTTTGGTAAAATGTCGGGCAGCTAGCCAGGAAAAACTTGGCGCCAAGTCTATAAGCCAACTATTGGTTGAAGAATATAAAAAGTGGCATCAAGCTAGGTTTTAATTAATCATATTAATTAGCACGGTATTTTTTGGGTTTAACAGAAATTGTTACTAAATAAAAGGTAATAACATTTGTTTTCTATTTTTTTTTTTTGTAAATTCTTTAACTTGAAACTATTAAGTTGAATCTTGAATGTTATAGGTTGAAGAATATAAATGTAAAAGGGTCCTTGAAGTAGGTTGTTTTAGTGATTTCTAAGGCATACAAATGAGACCTAATTCTTAGGCTGATGCACCATGGTTTTACCCATGTCGATCTAGGGTTCGAGCCTCGGCTCTCCCTCAAGCCCCGAATGGGCCGTGTTGGGTGAGATTTTTCCTTGGATGCTCTCCAACTCTTACACCAAGTGAGCCAGGTTAAGACAACATATTGGTCAGAGTTGGATGATGCTCTCCCATATGACGGGGGTGCGACGTCACAACATTCAATGTTCGTCGTTCAAAAAAAAGTTTGTTTTAATGATTTGCATCAGGGGTCCACATGGTCGTGTGAATGACGTCACTCCAGTTTGGTGAGAATTGGAGTGGTGAAAAATAAAGGGAGATTCTAATGGGACATGAAATATTGTTAATTGCACACGCCGCCGCCCTATACGCTCTCGTATAGTCCAATACAAGACGTACATGTTTCAGTTGACAACAGAATGCCACATGTCATTCCCTGTCTGGGGGCTGGGTCCTATACGTGGCGTATTGCTCTATACGCAACGTATGGGTCACGGTTTATATTTTTGCTTCAAAAGTTGGCAGATTTGGAATTTAAAAACCTTTATACGTGGCGTATTGCCCTATACGTCACGTATAGGTTTTTTTTATTTAATTATATTTTTTAATTTAATTTATATAACTTTGTTAATATAAGTTTGTTATCTTTTTTAATTTAATTTCTATAACTTTGTTAATATAAGTTTGTTATCTATTTTTTTTTAACATTTATTATAATTTTACATTTATAATTTATCATTACAACCAAACAAAATATTAAACATTACAACCAAACAAATAACTAAACAGTATATACATTACATCAAAAAATTAAATATATACATCAAAATGTTTTTACATACATAACAGAATAAACAAACTGAATACAAATAAAAACAACTAAGCCTGACCCGCCTCGCCCTCATCTTGAACGGGGTCGCCCGGATAATAATGTGGCGGTGGTAGTGCCGGTGGCTGGATGTCGGCGGCTCGTGACAGATCCACGAGGCGACCAACCGCCCACATCATCAGGTCCTCCATGCGGTCGCTATGACGAGCCTGTAGCTGTGAGTTGGCAACAAGTCCATCAAGCAATGCCTGGGTGGCCCTGTCCAGCCTAACAGACCAACGTGCATGTCGGAGATGCTGTGGCGGCTGGTCGTGGATGGGCTCGGCGTGCGGCTGCGGCTGTGGCTGTGGTTGCGGGTCCCCCTGTCCAAGCATCGGCGGAAACGGCACCGGGACCCAAACCTGGTCCTGGACAGCCCCTACGAACCGTAGGCCGAGCCCCAGGAATCGATGCGTGATGCGCATGCCGCTAGCCGTGCGGCGGCCTAATCTGACAGGGGGAATGGGCGGTAACAACTCAGGCTCATGCGCATGCCATGGTGTAAGAGCACGCATTACCTGAGTGATAAAAGCGCGGCCATACAAAAGCCCACGCCTCTGCTGCATATAAGCAGACGCAAAATAACTCACGAGGCATGTGGATAGGGCGCACCCCGTGCCTGTAAGCAGGCAGTAGAGAAAAAAGAGGTCTATATCGGTGCACCATTCACGGCTTTTCTGACGCGGTGCGATCGACGTCGAGATAAGCTGGTGCAAATATCTATAGAGGGGGTCTCTAATCCCCGAAACCCTCGCCTTGTGTTGGGTATAATTTTGAGACTGATGCTGTCAATCGAAATTACAGTATCGAAACTACTAGTTTCGTTTGAACTTTTGTTCAATCGAAACTACTAGTTTCGGTTGAACATTTGCTCAATCGAAACTAGGTAGTTTCGATACCTGTTTTTCAGGCCCATTGGGCGGTGGCTTGGAAAACAAGGCGCATGTACTTGGCCTCCTATATATAGCAGATTATGTCCTAGGAGTGAGAGTGTGTCTGTAGAGGGAATCACCACCCCAGGGGGAGCTCACCCTGGGGTGAGACTAATTGTTAGTGTATGATCGAGCTTTTAATTTTCATATCAATCAAAGAATCATACGTTTTATGCTTTCAATTAGCTGTTTTTTTTTTCACTTTCATATGTTTCTGTTCGTATATGTGATTCCCGCACCCGTCTCTACCATTTCTGATTCGAGAGTGATACCGGATCCAGAGATTCCGCCTCTCGATCCGGACTATTTAAAGAATTTCTCCGCAGATCTGTTATTTCAGGTCTGCTCAGGACCTACACCTTGGTACCTAACCAAGGGCTATCGGAAATCAAACCCCAAAAAACGAGTTCCTCCTTGTCCACCTCCGTCACCGCCGCACTGTAAACTGGCAAAACCGTCTCGGGCTTGAAGTACAAGCCCGTCGCAACGGCCCACTGACAGAGGGTCAGAAGGTACTGCAGGCCAAAAATACGGAAGGAGACCTGATCCGGCTCCTCTGCCGGCGCCTCCCCGGGAAGGGGCTCCAGCCCCTCCTCTGAGTAGATGAACGTCGAAAGAAACTCTACAACCACCTCTCGCTAGGTCTCGGTGAATGAAAGATCAAAAAGGCGATCCCATGGCGTGTCCTCGCCTATGATGGCCCTGGCCCGCTCCGCCTCCTGGACCTCCTGGAGAAGCTCCCAGTCCACCGCCGTCCCCGGCCCCAACCGTACCTCCCGTAGCTTCGGGCTGAAAATCCAAATACGGGTAGTGCGCGAGATCATCTAACTCCTCCATCTGAATATCGTACTCGTGATCCGACATATCTGAAAATAATAATAAATTGTTTTTTCTTTTTAAATTTAATTATAATAAAAAATTGTTTTTAATATAAATAATTTAAAATAATAATAAATTGTTTTTTAATATAAATAAATAATTTAAACTAATAATAAATTGTTTTTTTTATTTTAAAAATAATAAATAATTGTTTTTTTAATATAAATAATTTAAAATAATAATAAATGGTTTTTTTTTAATTTAAAAAAGTTTTTTTTTAAAAACCTATACACCACATATAGCCTTATACGTGGCGTATAGGGTGTTACCGGGTAACCAAGCCATACGCAGGCAACCCAAGCCAAATGCAGGTCAGTTTCCAGGCAAACCAAGCTATGCGCGGGAACCCCAGACCATACGCAGGTCAGTTACCGAGAAACTTTAGTAATACGCAACGTATAGGCTTACGCGTGGCGTATGGTTTCATCTTCTTCCTCAGATGAACTATACGCCACGTATATGGCTATACGTTGTGTATAGTTCATCAATATCAGATTATATAATGCTAATTCTACGCAATTTTAACGGGTAATAATATAAATAAAAGCAATATTAGTGTAGATCACGTACCTTTACGAGTAGAATAGAAATTTTTGGAGCCGATAATCAAGAATCTCCCTTGGCTTCGTATAAGGTTTTGTGTAAAAGTGGGGGTGCGTTTGGCCCTATACGATGAGAGTTCTGAGTATATCTTAGATCTATACGCTTCGTATAGTACAATACGTAGCGTATAGACCATGACCTTTGAAATTTTCAGGGTTTCCATTTGTTACATAATCAAATTTTATTAACATAATTATTATTAAATTACATTATCCAACATTCGTTACATATTGTGTATAGTTCTGTGAATCAGTAGCCATTATCTTTTTAAACCGTTCGATACGATCACTGTATATATTTTCCCATTCTGCTGCAACATCATTTCGGTGCAAAATCCAAAGAGCATTCGGCGTGGGCATCGGAAAATCTCCGTCTAACTTGACGTGGATGAAATGAGCATTGTTGACGTGAACGAACGATACGATTTGATGTTGAGCGTGAACGTTAGGACCAAACCATAATGGAAAAAATGTTTGATTACCGGCGATGCTTAAAAGATGAACAATCACCCCAAATCTTTGAGCAATTAAGAGTCATGTGTATGGCATCCACATCCAACGACTAACTGGTGCGGCTTTCACATCCTGCCAATCTATCGTGTGACGTAGCCTATCATACTCTTGAAAGGCGACTCTGTCGAAAACAGTTCTCCACGATTCTTCTTTATTGTCCATCTCCTGTAGAAGTTGTTGTCGAATAAAAAACCACCGGTTTAAATTTAACCCTAAGCCCACAGCTACCGATCGAAAACCACAGTTACCGTCGGGATTTACATCCTGTATACGTGAAATGTAGGGATAAACAAAGATGGAATCGAATCCTTAAAACAATTTATATTGTTAACTACATCTTTCCCCATCATCAATGGAAACCCATGACGGGCGTTATCATCTTGTGGTTGCTTTCCTTTACCCGTCGTTGAACAACGGTGTTGAATGACTGAACTCACTTGTCGAGAGTCCTGTGATGCAATATAGGAGTTATGTCTCGCAGGGTCACATATGCTTTGTTGGGATCCTGTGAACGAGTTGTTTCTCGCTACATCTTGTTTCCTTTGTTGTTGTTTTTTCAAAGTTGGACGACCGCGAGTATCTTCTTGTACCACAGGCTCTTTCTTGTTACTTTTGCTGGAAAAGACCACCTCTACGATTCTCGACAACATACTTTTTTTGACGTGATCGGGTTGTGACATAATTTTGTTTCTCACTTGACCAAGTACTTTATCCACGTCTACATTTTCATCTTCGACAAACGACGATTTTAGATCAAGCTTTCTCCAGAAGACGTCCACCGCATCTAGCGGGATTCTGCCACCTGTATTAAAACGAGATAGTTAGAACAATTTGAAATTTGCCCAGTCTTCGTCTATAAATGATGTCTTGCAATGTTTTAAGATATTCTCGTGTATGTGCCACCAACATAGGTTCTTGGAACTTTTCGGGAATATTTTATCACACGCATTCATAAGAGCTTTGTCCCTGTCTGTTACTATCCCACGCGGCTCCATACACTTTTGCAACATACCTTTGATTTGCAGTAGCAACCAGGCGAAGTTTTCCTCCCGTTCTTTAGATATAAATGCATGAGCGACGCAAAACGACTAGTGTGGAGGTCACACCGACCACTTGGACAAATGCAAGTCTATAGATGTTTGTTTTGTACGTTGCATCGATCGTCAACACGTGCGGGAACGCACGCCACATCTCGTAGGATTTCGGATAAACAAAGAATATCTCTTGCACAGCATTTGTGACGGGATCCTCCCGAGTATAGTAGACGTAATCTTTAGAAGAAAGCAGGTGCTCCAGAACCTGCATTGGAGTTTCACCTACTCTCATTTCGTTTTTTATCTTTTGTATCACATTATAAATGTCTTTTTTAATGCAACTACTCTCTGGGTTTTGCTCCCTTAAGGTTGCCAGAATGTTTCGTGGCATCATGTTTTGCGAATACGACACCAAAACTTATTCCGACTCAGACAGTCTCCTGGCAAACGAGTGCGCCTCAAGATGTTAACTAGGTTCGTGGCTATGACTGCCATACTTCACCGTTAATTTCCAATCACCAGTATTTAGTTGGTACTCTCCTTCCAATTTAAAGGGACAGCCTGTTTTCTTGTTATCGGCACGTCGAACCGTGGAAGTAGACTTACGTTCGTCGTGACGGTCACACACAAGCCACACCTTGATAACCGGTTCCGACAGGTCGTCGCCTTTTCTCCTCGATCATCGGGTGACAATGACGTAACCATTCTCACGTCCTCTACGGACAGCCCAATCCACCAACTGTTCACGAGACTGAAAATTCTTCAACAACGGTACGGTAAAAGTTAATAAACAACAAACTAAATGTATGCATATATATATATATATATGAATGTTATACCTGGTCAGTTTTATACGTCACGGTTGGACGGTTTGTTCCTCGTCTTCGGAGTCGTTAGCCGGCTTGTTCTCCGCGTATACGAAGTTGTCGGTTTGTTGTGTCGGGTAAGAGACTTCACCATACACGAAGTCGTCCGTTGGTTGTGTAAGGTAAGAGGGTTCACCGTATACGAACTCGAGATTGCTTAGTGGCTCGTTCAAATCGGGAAGCCTTACCCGCTGATTAGAATAAACGTCGGACGAGACCTCCTCCCGGTTCACATCTTGAAATCCAAAACTTTGCGGGTTGTTTTCCAGCGACTCGTTAGAATATACCTGAAAATCGTAGTTACCATCCCACCACCAAGACATTGCTATAACTTTTTGAGGGAAATTGTTTGAAAATTTTTTAATGATACGTTCAAATGAGAATTCTGCATGGTTAAACACACAAAATTTGGCCCCTATACGCATCGTATATCCCTATACGATGCGTATAGCATCCTGGTCAAACCGAAAACATCGTACACCTGGTCATTCCAACCCCTATACGCATCATATAGGTCAATACGATGCGGTTTAGGGTACGAGGTACCTACTTCAACTAGTCATCCATCACATCTCTATACGCCACGTATAGTCCTATACGCGGCGTATAAAGTTGTGATGGATGACTAGTTGCAGAAGTTACCTCGTACCCTAAACCGCACCGTATTGACTTATACGATACGTATAGGGGTTTGAATGACCAGGTGTATGATGTTGTCGGGCTTGGGAAATTGTGAAGGCTATACGCATCATATTGCTCTATACGATGTGTATGGAGCCCGATCGAGATAGCAATTCCCGTGTCCCATTAGTAGTGCCCAAAATAAATAGGAAAACAGTCAACACACGTGTTTTAGTGCAAAGGAGTCAACACCAAACCCCTGGTCATTTCAAAAGGGTCCTAATATACGCATCAACCCCTATTTTGAAACTCGTTATACGCCTCGTATAAGTCAATACGAGGCATATAGTTTTTTCCCATTTCTAATGCAGGACATTTTGCAGGGGTCACGTCGTACCCTATACTTGATGTATTGGTCTATACGTTACGTATAAAAGTCTATACAGCACGTATAGTACCATACAACGAGTATAAGGTGCGATGTGACCTCTGAAAGATGTTTGGCATTGGAAATTGGGAAATTTATACGCCTCGTATTGACCTATACGAGACGTATAGACCCTTTCCACACACCTATAAATTTCTCCATTTGTTCGTTCGATCGATAAATTTCTGTAAAAAGAAAATGTCGTCTAACGGGAGAAACATAAGGCGTCAGAACAGGTCATCTTCTAATGCACCCATCATAGACATTCTGGCACCGGTAGAGAACTATGTTTGGGATAATGGTCGGAGCTGGTATCGAAATGTTGTCCAATTATTTTACAACGGAGATGCCCAATGGTGTACGATCTCTTGTATGTGTCGTACAACACTTGACATGGATTTTTGGGGAACCCTTCTAGGGTTTTGTGGAGACGCTTATATGTTCAAATGTAAGTTTTAAAAAAATATATACACGTCGTATTAATGTATTTCAAAGATTAATAATTTTAGTTTTAACTTACATCATGTTCAGACTTGAACAAACAGACTTCTTGCTTGGTGGGTATATTATATACTAAGAACAGAGGAGTTGTTGACCGGGGAATGTTGGACGATTCTCCCGTGTCACTTTATGGATCTAATATTTGACGGATCAGTTGATTCCTTCGAGTATGGTGATGGGACGAATTCATTATATCCTCCACCGTGGGAGGTTGATACGATAAAGTTGTGTTAATTTGAATTTTTACCTATTTACGGTAAAGTTGTGTTATTTTGAATAAGAAAATTAAATATTTCCAGTTTTTATAGGTATACTTACCTATATCCGATGACGATGAAAACTGGTATCTTTTCTGGATTTGTATGGTGATACTACAAATTAATGTGTTCTTTCCGTTTGATTGTCGTGCAAATATGTGCAATGATTCACAGTGCATTCATTGTGATGTTCACGCAATTGTAATTCAATTTGAATCATCATTTATATGGTTTCTACAACGCATATCTTATTTTCAACACTCTAGCCAAGAAGCGGTACTTGAATTAGTAGTAGGCGGGGAAAGTGTGTGGCCTCCAAATGGTGGTCTACAAATGATCATTTTGATTGATTGAGTGGTTTACACCATCATTTCTATCTTTTCAAATCAGATAGATTCAACAATCAACAGCTAACAGTCATGTTTGATGAAAACCTTATATTCTCTGGTTTGAATTGTATGACCATATACATTGCAAAAGTTACCACATAAAGTTAATTCAATCGTTATTATCTTTCCAACTTTTATGAGTTTTCTCTAGATCTTAAAGTAAAACTTTCGTGTTTGATGAAAACCTTATTTTCTATGCTTTAAGTAGAAAACATTGTGGATAATGTCTTTAAAAGAAAGACAAAAACCGAGAAATTATTGCTAGAATGTTTGATATTCTTAGAATCAACAAGAAAGTTCGCCTTGAAAACCTTGTTCGTCTTGAATTTTTGTGGTGGTTCTCAATTAGACTCAAATTCAATTGCAGACAGTAATCGAACTAAAAGAACTGTTAGAGCCAGAACGATGACCCTTTTGTAAGCTTAAATCTCAGGAGAAATTAAACATTTAAACTTTCAAACCCTCTCTCGGTCTAGAATATAGACAAATATGCACTTATCTTTGCACATGAACTTGAGTTGAAGCACTTAAGACTTGCAGAGAGAGAAAGAGAGGGAGAAAGAGATCAAATGGATGGTGATCATGCTAGATCATGTTTAATGGGGTTTGGAGATAACAACAATGGATCACTTTGTCTTCCTCCATCTCCTATGATAGAAATAGTCTACATAAAGTACAATTGCGCTTTTGATCTTCCGTTAAAAGAGAATATACAAGACACAATGCATATTTTACATTAAAAGATAAACAATCAAAGAAAGAAGCAGTTGAAAGCAACATTCTCATACCAACTTGAAGATCAAATCTCTTACCACCATCAACACTAACATTGAGCACTGATCAGTCATACTCAACTTTCCTACTATCACATTCACGGTTGCTCTCTTTTCTGCCAAAGAGAATATACAAGACACAATGCATATCTTACATTAAAAGATAAACAATCAAAGAAAGAAGCAGTTGAAAGCAACATTCTAAGACCAACTTGAAGATCAAATCTCTTACCACTATCAACACTAACATTGAGCAGTGATCAGTCATACTCAACTTTCTTACTATCACATTCACGGTTACTCTCTTTTCTGCCAACTTTGGCCGCCACATCAAAGAAGTGGTATTTGTTTCTAGTGGAAAACTTTTCTGATACTCTCTCCGACTATTCTTCCACCCGGTTCCTTCAAACCATACTTTCTTCTCTGGAATCTTGGGCCGCCATTTCATACTCAGCGACCTTTAAACTGTCAAAACGGTCAAAACGTTTCCAAGCTTTTGGGGTGGTTCTTGATCATCAAAAAGTGGTATTTGTTTCCAGTGGCAAACTTTTCTGATACTCTCTCCGACTATTATTCCACCTGGTTTCTTCAAACCTGTCACACCCTCGTCGAAAACGGATTATGCATGGGGGAGCGACGAAATTGAATTATCACACATGGATAAAAAGAATACTAAGGAATTTATTATTTAAACCAAATAGTTAATACATTAAATTTCGAATCAAATAAAGCAAACAACCAAATAGTCTCATTTTTTGAATTCAAATCTAAACTAGGTCCACTGGAGCATATCTTAATTCCTAGCATGAGCATATCAACAACTTAATTTCCATTACCTGAAAAACATGCTAAAATAGGTCAAATAAAAAGTTGGTGAGAACATAAGTTTAAGTAGATACATAGATATAACATAGAATAATAGTGAAGAATTCATAAACATTTTCAATACAAGTAAATTAATCTTTTATACATCGAGGTCCACAACCAACCCTAGTGACTAGAATAGTTTCCCCGTCTGAGCACCGCAGACCCAAAGTGTTGTTATAATATGCAGTTTCTGTCATCTAGCTGCCTCAAGTTGAAAAGAATACGTCAACCCGAGATGTTGAAAAGAATACGTCAACTTGAGCACTAGATGGGCTTGTCAGGCCAATAGATCTATTTACTTACTCTCGTTGGCTAAAAAGTTAATGATTGTAGTAGAGTGTGTATAAAATCGTTTAAGTTTACAAGTATAGAAAGTTGTTATTGAATAGTATGAAAATATTGTATTATGATAATAGTATAGAGTTTGAATAAGAACATGTTGTCCACCCCAAAGATGGAAAGTAAAAGAGGGGCTATGAACTCACCTTGCAAAGTTAGAGGGTTGAACTTACACTTTTAGTAACTTGGATTAGATAGATGCCTTAAAGATTCCCTAAGTAAGCATATTAAGTTAGAACCAAGTTTAGAATAGTTGAGGGATTGTTATTGTAAATAGTCAAAAGTGGTTGTTGTATACGAGAAGTGGTTATCATTACAGAGTAACACCTCTAACAGAAAAGTTTCCACGAAAGATTTGGTTGGATCAGAACCCCGTCTTTCCTAGCCAGAACCCTCTTGTTCGTCAGATAGCTACATACCGGTTTGAAAGTTACTCTGTTTGTATACGAAACCAAGTTTAGGGTATGGTTTGTAAGGTTGGAAAAGATAAGGGTTGAAAGTGAAAATATGAATTTAGTGGAGATAGAAATGAATAAATTGAATACTAGAGGGGTTTATTTTGAAAATAAAGAGTTTTATTAGAAACATGATTATAGAAGTTGAAAGGAAACAGAAAATATCAAAATCAAGTTTTTATCTGAATATGATTACACAAATTATATTATTTTATTATAATCTACTTTCTTAAAATTGATTTAGACCACCCACATCGGTAACTTTAGGTTGGGTTGGTGGGTTTTTTTTATAAAAAGAAAAAAAAATTATTTTTATTCCATCAACATGTTTCTAGATCAACCCAGGTTTTATCACCCCTATTCTACGCAGACGATGCAATATTTTGTAGGGGATGGAGTTTAACGAATTTAAAAAACCTTAAAAGAATTGTTAGAGTTTTTAACATGTGATATGGATTAAAAGTAAACCTAGGTAAAAGTCGAGTGTTTGGGGTTGGCATGGATCAAGATACGATCAATCAGATGGCAAGTAGTATCTCATGTAAAGGAGACAAGTTGCCGTTCATCTATTTGGGAATGCCGGTGGGCTAAAACATGAACATAGTCAAAGCTTGGAAACCGGTAACTGATAAATTCTATAAAAAAAAACCTTTCAAATTGGAAGGCGAAAACCTTCTCTTTCGCAGGAAGAAGCACGCTCATCAAGGCGGTATTAGGGAGTATTCCAAATTACTATCTTTCACTTTTCAAAGCACCTATAAGCGTGATAAATACACTAGAAGGCATTCAAAGAAAATTCCTATGGGGTGGTAGCTCAATGGTTAAAAAAATAAGGTGAGTAGCATGGGAAAAAATAATGACATCTAAAGGTAAAGGCGGGCTTGGAGTGTGATGCATCAGGGATTTGAATTTGGCTCTACTCACAAAGTGGTGGTAGAGAATGAAGAATGACAAAGCACACACGTGGAAGAAGATAATTGAAGCAATACATGGTGGGCAAAGATCTGTAATTCCCTTCCCGATAAAGAAGTCAGTGACTGGGGTATGGAAGAATATAATATCAATTAAGAAAGATTTCGGGAAACTTAATATTTACATTCATCAGAAGATTAAATGCAAAGTGGGATCAGGTAGCAACACGAGGTTTTGGGTGGATCATTGGCTGGAGATCGGTATCTTAAAAAACGTCTTTCCTAACTTATTTTCGATGGCTAAAGATAAAAAAAATTGTTGCAGGTTGCTTCTCAGAAGAATTTAACAACTAGAGCCGGTCATGGAAAGGGGGTATTCTACAGGACCTATATCATTCTCAACTTAACCATTTAACTGTTTTATTGTCACATGTTAGGTTAAATCAAAAGGAGGACGTTTGGGGGAGGAAGAAGTTCGACGAGGAAGAGTTCAAAGTGAGCTCGGTCAGAAAAGAGTTAGAAGAAGCACGAGGAGCAGTTTTTTCTTGCCCGGATTTCAGGTGGAACCCGTGGGTACCACCAAAAGTTAGAATATTCATGTGGAAAGGAGCTCCTATAGCAGACACGACTTGCTTCAACTGCGGAATTGGTGAAGAAAGTGCAAATCGTATAATGGTCACGTGTATTTTTGCAAGATCAATATGGTGGCAAATCTGGAGATGGTGTAATCTACCAATACCGTCTACTTTGGACACAATCAAGGAGGTGCTCAACCAGGTAGAGGGATTTCAACTTACAAAAGAGAAAAAAGAAACTAATACATGCCATAGTACATACAACAATGTGGTGTTTATGACTTGCTCGGAACAAGAAGATTTTTTAAGACAAGGCATCGTCGGATCACTATTGTGTGACGCAAATCAAGGAACTATCATATTTATAGTTAACATGTAGAGCAAAGATGGAGAATATTAGTTGGAAGGATTGGAGCTCATTTCAGCTGACAACAATATAATAGGGGGTTTATTGTAATTTTGGTGTGGCCACTCTCTGGCTAAGTTTGTAAACTTGGCTTGCCCCAAGCTTCTGGCTGGTTTTCCGTTTTTGACAATAATAGTTTCGTGTACGTTTCAAAAAAAAAAAGAATCTATTACGCCACTTGGTTAGTTTTTCATTTTTTTCCTTAACAATTAATTTCACATATCATTTGATTTTTTCTAATAAATTATAGTATTTAAGTTTTAAAGAATCTATTACGCCGCTTGGTTAGTTTTTCATTTTTTTCCTTAACAATTAATTTCACATATCATTTGATTTTTTTTAATAAATTATAGTATTTAAGTTTTAAAAAAAAAACTAAAAACATGGTCTTATTTAGTTTTTTTTTTAACATTCCAATATAAATTTATTAAAAACAGAGTTCTTTAAAAAATGTATTTTTTTAAATAATACTTTTATATTTAAAATAAATTAGTTTCATAATAAAATCATTATTTTAATATTTCTAATAAATTTTATAGAACAAATAATAATCATAAATCATATTTATTTAATTAAAAAATAGTTTAGGCCGGGTTGCTAATGGGTATGCAAAGTTGGATTGGGTTGGGTTATATAGGTGGAAAAGAGAAAAATTAGCTTTTTATTGAAAGGTTGAACGGTGTTTTGTTGTGAATGTGGATAGTCTTAGGAGGTTTTATTCATTAAAAAATTAAAAGTGACTTAAAAATATTTTCTAATTTTTCTTTTGTTTTTCTAGTTTACAAATGGATCAAAAGTCACATAAATATTTACAAAAAAAATCATATCTAAATTTCTATAAATTTAAAAATTTGTATAAATTATCGCACAAGTTTCTAAAATTTTCTACATTCACCAACCAAACGAAAATTTTTCTATATTCACATAAAACATAACCTGCATCTACCTATTCATAAGTAAATAGGACAAAATTGCCATCTCTAGGGCTGAGCATAAATCAGGACATTTCCCTTTTCCCGAAAAACCGTACCGAATATACCTGAGACCGTACCGATACCCTACCACTTAGATTTGTATTCGGTATTAGATTTAGTAGGAAGTCGGGATCGGGTCGGTTATCGGGAACTGTAATCGGTTTCCCGAATCAATAGGTACCGACCGAGAACTACATTAACAAACACAAACTGCCTCAAATTCAGCTGTGCAAACTCACTGGTACTCAAGGCCGGCCCCGAGAATCCTCAAAACGTTTTGGGCCCGGGACAAGTAATAAAAAAGCGGGCCTCAATAAATTTTTTTATATGTAATGGGTTTAAATATATACATTTTTGTGTCTTTTTTTTTGTTTTGGTTTAATAGTTAAACAATTATGGGTTTTTGTGAGACAACCTTTTTAAAGAGAGAAAAAAAAGAGAAGAGAAAAGAAGAAATAAGACACATGAATAAATAGTGTTGTTGTCAAGATTTGAACCTGTGACCTTTACATTTTCTTACAATTGTATTTCCAATTGTACTAAGGAAACTTTGATGTACACAAGATTGATGTATAAAATAAATATACTATTTAAAACATATACAAAATTTTTAAAAACTTCGAGCCTCTCGAAAGACCGGGCCTAAAGCAGTGGCCCACCCTGCCCCTCCCTTTGAGCCGGGCCTGCTGGTACTGCAAGATCGACTCATGTTTACATTATGTTCTTATTTCTTTGAACAAAACCTCATTTCCGAACTTCCCCCCTAACTTGTAAACAATCAAACAACATCATTATGCAGTTGCTGTGTAGAGCACATCTGTGGTGCTTGGATTTAGGAACACTTTGTAACTGTATTTGATTTCACTCAGGCATTTAATCAAACAGTTGGTATGCATGATTGTATTTTCCAATTGATAAACTATTTTTGATCAATTGATTGCATCCCTCATATTACAATTCATATACCAATCAGTTTCTTGTGAACCTAAACTAAACTTAAACACAAATTTGAAAAAATAAGAACAGACTGATGGTTGAAGATTTGAACACAAATTTGAAACTTAAACACAAATTGACAGAGGTGATGATTGAAGGTTTGAACAACAGCATAAACTCAGCTGCCTTTGAGTTTGAAGAACAATAAAACAACAATACTTCATCGATGTAGTTGATTCCAATTAGAAATCCAGGTGAAAGTCTCGGTATTGGTCTTCTTCTTTACACGATCTGACCGAACCCGATTATTCCCGAAACACGAGCTTCTTCTCTAGGTACGGTATCCGGTACTGATTTATGTATTTATATCGGTATCGGATACCCGAATCAAACCGGTATACCCGATTTGCTCAGCCCTAGCCATCTCTAGTACTTTATGGTGAAAGGGGTGCAATACCCGGGTGAAAGGGGGGTTGACCGAGTAGGCCGAGGTACACCGCACCCTTCAATCCGAGTTGGCTGGGTTAGGGAAATCAAGTAGCTTAATCGAGTAAAATTACTCGGATGTGGGAGGGAGGGAGAGAGAGAGAGAGAGAGAGAGAGAGAGAGAGAGAGAGAGCCGTTTGGGATTTTTTTATTTAAAAAAAAAACAAATTTCTTCCTATATACTCATACTCTACAAACATAATTTTTATCTCATTTATATTGTAAAACTTCATTTTTTTTAACAAAATGTCTTCATCTGATTCTAGCATTCTTGTTTTGCCTTCGGGTTTATCCGATTATAGTGGTTTTGATGATTTTCTTTCCGACACTTCTGAATCAAGAGACACACTTTAGACTACAATATGATTTTGTTGAACATTTTGCTACACTACCGGAGTTGGCCAACAGCGATTCGAAAAACGATTATGTTTAATTTATCGGGTTTTTTTTTTTTTTAATTTGTAACTTTTTTGTATTTTGTTATTTTTAGTTATCTTATGTATTTTTAAATTAATAAAAAAGTATGTTTTTTTTATTTAAATGTTAATTTTTTTTTAAATGTTGGTGAGTAGAATGAGTTAAATGAGTAGGGTGTTTCCAATGAAATCTGAGTAAATGAATAAAATGAGTAGTTTTGAGGTGACAGAATTCTATTGGGCGGTTTTGGTGAGCAAGTGGGTAAATGGGTTGGGTGCCCCCTTCACCCTTAGGATACATACATAACCCACGATAGATTATATTCTTGAATTGTTAACCACAGATACTGGGGTGATACGTACCTAGCTTGGGATTGAAGAGGGAAAATACGGTGTACTTATCATCCAACAATCTAAACTAAAACTTGAACCTAATGGCAATGGAGAGAAACGAGATGAAAACGACATAACAATTAACAAATGCTTTCTCTTCCATAGTTTGCACTAATCTGGACACATTAGGTAAAACTAAAAACATGCTGGTGCTTCAGCTTAACTATGTATTTAATTGTATATTTTTAAGTCCTAATTTCTAGAAACCATAATATATTATGATTAATTGAAACAAGATTTGCCATTTCATTTATCTTTCTCAATTTCCTTTTTAATAGTTAAAACAATAAAGTCTTAATAATACATTGTATTGTAATAAAACTTCTTGTAATTTGTTAAAACCGTATGACATCAATAAAACAGTTATAAAATATGATTATCATGTAGTATTTTCTTTTTAAAGTTCAGTCAAAACTCAAAAGTAATAACAAACTTAAAAGAACCAATAAATAATAATCAAGTTTAATAGTACAGGCACTTCACAATAATATATCACTACCAAAAATTAATCGCACTTTAAGTACGAATTAATTTAGTTAAAAAATGCCGTTCAAAAAAGAAAAAACAATATTAAAATATTTTGATTTTCAATTTTATGTTTATGTACAAAAACATGGACGACAAGGTCCCATGGTCTAGTGGTTAGGACATTGGACTCTGAATCCAGTGACCTGAGTTCAAATCTCGGTGGGACCTTATTTTTTTGCTTTTTTATCCCCAAAGTAGCTCTTCTGGTTTATACAGTATACTTAAAGTTCATACACAACTATATCTTCCATAATTACAACCGTAATATTAATCAAAAGAAACTTTTATATCAAAATCATATTCGATAGTGGGAATATAAGTATAACACGATACTCGATGATAATTTGAACGTACACATTTCTCCCAGGTGGTTAAGGTATTTATTCCCATTAGTATTGATTTAAAAGTAGGTTTAGAAGTCGTGTAAGTTAGCCGTTCAAATAAAGAAGATGACACATCTATTAAAGTTTTGAGTCTAGTAAGTTAAAATTATGTTCGTATATGATCTACGAATGCACTCTTATTGTCACCTTTATATAACAATCAATAGAGATGGTATGATTTTTGTAAGGTCGGCTTTGGAATGTTAGCCTCTACGCTAACCCATTTCGTATTAGTGAAAATGACTAAATACAGAAACGGACATGTTTACGCTACACGAAAGTCGACTTAATGTCACCTTTACAACACATTTATAAACTAAGAGCTCAGATTTAACCCTTTGAGCTCAATTACTTGTTGGATTTGATATTTAGATCAATGAACACTCCACATCTCCTAATAAATATCAGAGCTTAACATAAAACATGTAATTAATTCTAGGCAAATTGGATTTTAATAATCCAAATTATGAGTCATTGATCGATAATAATCCATACTAATAATTTGGCTGGTAGTAGTCTCAACTTTCACTTTAGTTGTTAATGGCGGTCCGAATAGCATAATCATAATAGATTTACACCCGATTTACACTTGATTTCACTCAAAATGATGATTTTGAATGAAATGGAGAAACATACAAGCGAAATCGAGTGGGAACCGAGTATAAATCGAGTGTAAATCTATGATGATTATGCTACTGGGGACTGTCGTTGACAACAAAAATGAAAGTTAGGAGTTAGGACTGTCACCAGCCAAACTGTTAGCATGGATTATTATCGGCCAATAAATTATGGACTATTAAAATCCAATTTGCCTTAATTTTAAATAGAAGACATGGATGTTGTATCATATTTACAGTTATATTTGAACAAAAGATTTTTTAAATAAAATAACTGTAATCACACAAATATGCATTCTTATTTTCATGAATACAACAAAGAAACCATATACAATTTCAATCCAATTTGAAAGGTTGGTTACCTGTTCTTGAATGATCAGGATTGAACCTCAATAAACTTACTCTGCATCCATCTCCTTGCAACTTCTGATAACTTATGATCTTCAACCTGCACGTTTCTCAATTCTGGAGAATTCAGGATTACGAACTCAACACCTTCCACCTGAAATCCATGGCAGTAAAGCAAATCGATGCTCTTCAGACGCTTACAGTTCTTGCACAATGAAATCAACGATACATCGGTTAATCTACTGCAGCCTCTAAGTTTTAATTTTTGTAGATCGCGATATGAACTGATCACCGATGCGAACTCTTTATCAAGCAGCGTATGATTGTAGGACAGATCCAGGATTTTGATGTTTCTTAAATTCTGAGCTAATTCCACAAGGAATCCGTTTTGTCTCTTCATGACATCACAGTTTGTTAAAGCTAGTTCTTCTAGGTTATCACTCAAAGCTAACCCTAGGGTTTTGAGTCCTTCACCTGTAACCATTGTACAGCTCTGCAATCGAAGAACACGCAACTGATTGAATTTTGCACCGATCTCGAATAGATGACTGTCGTCTAAGTCGAGAGGCAATCGGAGGTCGAGTTTTTGGAGATTACATCTCGTTTCGCGGATGAAATGGAGTAAGCTTTCTTTGTTACCGCCATCGTAGATTAACAAAGACGATAAAGCATCGCAACGATTCTCAGCTAATTTAAGCAAAATTAAGGTGATGATTGACCTGCAAATATTCAATTCGATTTCGTGAAGGTTTTTCAATCCTTTGATGAAGCACTCGAACGAATTATGATCGCCGATGCCGTTGCAGTTCTCGAAAACGAGCTTCGATAGGGTTTCGGAACTACAATTGTTCCATAACCAGTTGAGAGCGTAATCTCCGGCGCGAATTCCGGATAAGCAGAGGGATTGTAACTGCAATTCAGTTGTGGAGGAGGTGAAGTGGTTAGAAATATTGTCCGGTGAGCCAGGTAGGTGTGGTGAGAAAGGAAGGAAGAGAGGGAGGCGAGAGAAGGGTAGTTTGGGGAGAGACGGATGGTGAGGGAGAAGAGGAAGAGCGGAGGAGATGGCGCCACCGTTTGGATACTAGGGAGACGGCGGAAGACGACGGAGGAGGAAGGCGGTGGAAGATTTCGTGAATTATGTCCATTATTATGAAATTATTGAAAAAAAATACAATAATTGACTAAATTTATAAAAGAAATTCAATTGGTGTGATCTTCTTGTATTTGGCTAATTTTTTTTTACCGGTCAACATTGAATGTTGTGACGTCGCACCCTCTTGTTATATGGGAGAGTCTCGATCAACTCCGGCTAATATGTTGTCTTAATCGGGCCCACTTAGCGTCAGAGTTGAAGAGCATCTAAGGAAAAATCATACCCAATACGGCTCCTTCCGGGCTTGAGGAAGAGCCGAGGCTTGAACCCTGGATCGACGTGGGTAAAACTCTGGTGCATCAGCCTAAAAACTAAGACTCATTTGCATGCCTTAGAAATTAATGATGATAGCAAGGATTAAACCCGGGTCCCTAGAACTTCAGGGCTCACCTACACCACTACCTATTTGAGTTGTATTTGACTAATTGGCTACCTACTGTGCTTTGAGTACCAGAAACTTATACGTTCACGCGACTTACTAGTGCATTGTACGACACGCGCTTATCTTAATTTAGTAATTGCTCAACCTCATTTGCTAAAAGCAACCGAAATTCTGAAACTAAAACTACAAAATGGTCCACTTGTTTTGCCGGTATAGTTTTATTCCTTGTTTTTGTTTAAAGATTATATTTGTTCTTTTGAACTAAGTTGTAAGAGTCCTCTATCTTTATCATCATGTTTTGATTTTTTATGTATAAAGTAATATAGTTACTTTAAAATGGATAACAAGTTTTTAATGTTTCCTACTAATAACAACCAAACATGTTACGGTTTGATAAGAAAACCAAATACGTAAATTCCAAAAAGGTTAGGGATGTTCTTAAGCGGACATGAATTTTCTGCTAAAAAAAAGACTCCGTGAACTTTCTGACAGATCCGCTTGAAGATAGATCTGAAGTCTACTCTCAGCAGCTGATATTCTTGTATTTGGGTGGACGGGGGAAACACGTTTGTGTGGACATTACAGGAGTGTCCCCTCTTATGGGGCGCTGGGAAAATGGGTTTGTTGTGGGTGAAAAGCGGAATCAGGCAAAGTTGCTAAACACGAGAAAGCTTATTTAAAAAATCAACACGTGTTTATCCCTTTTGCTTTTGATACATTTAGTTTCCTAGCCCCGGAGGTTCTGGAATTTCTGAACAGGGTTCAGCAGATCGTGCATAGTAATTCTTCGACCCCTAGGATACAAAGCTTTATTTTCAATAGGATTGGTTTTGCGATCCAAAAGAAGGTTACGGCATAACTTGTTGCCCGTTTACCTATCAATTTATTGTAATCGTCCTTGTTATGAAATGGAATTATAAGTTCTTATTAAAAAAATTAACAATTAAAAAAATCCAATTAACCAAAGATCGATTAATTTACAAAAATAAAATCAACTAATATTAATCATAAAATGATAGGTCATTTCATTTGTGATAGGAGTGAAAGTATCAACATGTTTTAAGATTGCATTTACAACACCAAAACGAACAGGTGGCATGTGAGGTCGATTTTTTGTGAATGATATAGATTGCTTGAATTGTAACGTTGAGAAAAAAAAAATGACTTTACATTTTTTTATACGAATGCTCGTAAGAATTCAAAGGTGGAGTATCTCTTTCCAACTTCCTCGTATCTTGTCACTTTTTATTTAATTTATAAAAAAAATTGTTTTAGTTTATATATTGTGAGATTCTAAATTATATTATATAAACTAAAATTATTTGTATTATTTTTATCAACCTTTTGAAATAAATGATGAAACCTTAAATGATGTTTAATTAAGAGTATATTAAATTTTAAATTATGTAATATATGGAATATATATGATCATGTTTATCAAATTTTGAGTTATGTAAATATATTAATATAAAAAATGATCTAGTTAAAGAATGTTGTAATAATATGTTAATAACTATAACTGTAAATGCATTGTTATGGTTTGTCATCCGGTATATGTGGGTATACCACGCCGTGATCCAACGTGGAATAAGGAATCACGCCGTGATTCAGTGGACACACCGCCCCCTTAAGCTATGATTCAGTCTTGTGGTTCCTTTCCGTGATTTTTTTCACGCCTAGCATCTCAATTGAACTCCCCAATTATAGCCGTTGGAAATGGCTCTTTTTAAAAAAAAAATTATCTTTTTCACATTCTCTATATAAACACAAAAAACATTCATTTTAATCACACAAGTTTTTATACTACTCATACACTTACTAAATTTATAAAATGTCTTCATCATCAAGCGAGAAAACCCGGGTAATGACGTTCGGAGTTATGGCATCGGCGACGGTTAGGTGGTGGCAAGAGGTGGAATCGTCCTCAACACCATTAAAACGAAGCGCACGTCTCAACCGTGACCGGGCGGCGGCTAGCACACTTTTACTCAAAGTTTACTTTGACAAAGGTTGTTTGTACGGTGAGGAGCAATTTAATACCCGGTTTCGAATGAGTCGGAAATTATTTTTGAAAATTAATATTGATCTCGAGAGAGACGTGCCTTGGTTCCGTCAACTGGTTGACGCGAGAGGTCAGGTTGGTTTCACCTCCATTGAAAAGTGTACGGCCTCGATTCGTCAAATGCCATATGATACCGCTAGTGATTCGTTTGACGATTACTTGAAGATGTTAGAACGAACGATCAGGTCATGTATTTACAAGTTTTCTAAAACTATAATTTTATTGTACGGTAAGAGATATTTACGTAAACCGTCGGCTAGCGACATTCAACAATTATATTATTTTCATGAAGCTAAACACGGATTTGTCGGGATGCTCGGTAGCATCGATTGCACGCATTGGGATTGAAAAAATTGTCTCAATGCGTGGCGAGGTCAGTTTGCACGCGGGGATCATCCTAGTCGAAGTATTATGCTTGAAGCGGCGGCTTCAAATGATCTATGGTTTTGGCATGCATTCTTTGGTGTTGCCTGTGCGAACAATGACATTAATGTTCTTAATCAATCGCCTATATTCGACGATATGATCAATGGAACCGCACCCGACTCATCGTTTGAACTTAGAGGATAGCATTACAAGCGTGGGTATTATCTAGCCGATGGAATATATCCAGAATATGCTACAATTGTCAAGTCTCTTACGTGTCCAGAAGGTATTAAACGTAATAATTATAAAAAGGCTCATGAGGCGGCAAGAAAAGATATCGAACAAGCGTTCGGTCTCTTGAAAAATAAGTGGCATATAATCGAACGGCCGACTCGATCTTGGTCTCAAATCAGAATTCGGAACATTATGTATGCTTGTGTGATTTTGCATAATATGATTTTAGAGGATCAAGGAGTGACAATTTGTCAATACAACCCAAATGAGGAGGAGCTTATGCACGAAGAAATTGATGAAAATCAAAAGCGAGTAAACCGACAAGAAATACGCAATCGAGAAATTCATAACGCAGTAAAGGCGGACTTGATTGAGTATATTTACGAAAATTCAAATCATTAGGAAATTTTTTTTAGTAATGTAATTTTTTTTAATTATTAATGAAATATTATTTATTATTTTTTATTTTATTTTTATTAATGAAATATTATGTTTATTTTATTTAAGTGAAAATTAAAAAATAAACATTTAATTATCACACCACCACAATCACTTGGGTATACCCCTTGCCAAATGATGGATGGTGTGATAATGAAGGTAGTGACGTGGCACCACATGACATGCACTTTATTATCACACCACACCACAATCATACGGGTATACCCCTTGCTCTTAGAAACAAATGATATCTAAAAACTGACGTAAAATCTATACTATATAATAAATAAATGTTTTGATATGACACTTGTCACTCTTCTATGCATTCTCAACATTTTTTTCTCGCCTCTCTTTTCTATTAATTATATAAATTTCCTTAATTGTTTTTATAATTTTTTTGTTTCCCGCCTCTCTCTTCTATTACATAATAATGAATTCTATAATTATTTTTATAAAACATTTTTTAGTTTAAAAAAAATAGTTTTGTTCATAAAACATTTTTATAAATTGAACATTTCTTTTTAATTCTTTTTATAACACATTTTAAAAAATAATTAAATAACGTTTCTGGAATTTGTATTAAAAAACTATGTAATATTTCTTAAATATGTAATATGTAAATATTTATTACTAAGTATATAAGATTGTATTTATTCAACCCGTGTAATTCTAACCTAGTATATATAAAATGAGAGTTGTAAGGATAAACACGTGACTTTAAATGGTTTTACAACCAACATAAACTCACATTCTCTTTACTCCTCTTTGTTTATTCACCCTTCAATACATTTATGTCTCTTTCTTATGGTTCTTGGATTTCATCTTCATATGTTATTTTGTTGACCCGTTTATTTCTATAAAGGTATTGATCGTTGACCCGTTTATTTCTATAAAGGTATTGTTACCATGCATTATATCACATATTAACAAGAATCAATCATCTCTTTCAAATCTCCTACTTTGTCCCGAGAACTAGCTATAGTAATATTTAGGGTTTGGGAGACAGATACCCTTCAATCATGTTTTTAGAATCTTGTTTAATCAGATAATCCCTAGCTTAAAGGAAAATAATACTCACCTCAATATTTGTAAATAACTTTTAAGCTAATTATAAATTAACGAGTTCTGATTTCTAAGCTTAATTTGTTTAATTTATATTGATCTTCACAATTCTATGAAATTTAAAGCGAGTTAAATTATATATAAAACTAAAATAAATTAATATATAAAGAGAGGAAAATGCCCAAGGACAACAATAATATGACTGCATTCAAGCGTTTAGAGTAGGGTTGTAAATGAGCCAGCTCGGCTCGTGAGAAGTTTTTCAAACTCGAGCTCGACTCGTTTAATATTTATTAATTAATTTATATATAACATAATATATAATTTTTATATATAACATAATTTTTATATGTAACATAATGAAAAGATAGATTATCAAACCAGTATGGTCCAATGGTTTAAAAAGTCGAATCGTGTCCTAAATAATTCAAAAAATAAAAAAATATATAACTAAGTTAAATCAAAATACAAAACTACTGAATTTAAAATATATGAAGGCTTAAATGAAGTTTGAGTGAATGAAATCTTTGAATTTTTTATATATTTTTGGAAAAACCAAAAATCTAGTTGACAGTTTCAAACGGTCCGGTTGTAAGAACATTGTTACAAAATCCACTAATGTAATAAACGATTAATGCCAACACACAGGTCGAACGACGGCCTCATTGAAGGCCAGAGATGTGACTCTTTGTCCTTTTAGATAAAAATAAAAGCAAATGAATACATTTTACATGTAATATTTATTTAAAACATTCAACTAATGCCAAACAAATCAAACGCCCATCTTGTTCTTTCATGATTCTATTATTGACCACAGCCAAAACTACAAAAATGACAACCCATAATCAAGATTCTACACACCAAAAAATATATTATTTCCTGTTTTCCACTTGAATTCATAAAAAAAATGATCTTTATGAGCATCTTGCTAACCACTAATGTGAAAATGAAACCTAGCCAACCAAATATAATATAAAAAATCACACAAAGAATAAAGAATTTTCACCTTCTTGATTGAACTAGATGGAGATATACCCTACACCTAAATTTGAATAAAATCTAACATGGATGTAACAAAATGTAAATGCACAGAACCTAGCAAGGAAGATGAACCATGCAGATATAGATATAAGTGGCACTATTCCATGCCCATAAAGACTCCATCCAGTACCAGAACTCAACTAAAATAGACCCGTTTTGAAACCCGAATGCACTTTTCACCACAAAAAATGCTGCACCAGGAAACCCGATAACTACCAAAACCAAATTTAAAGCAGAGTGGGCTTTACCTGCTAACCGCCATGGTTTACTCATCAAACACATTGGAACCAGTAGTAAAGCACCAATTTCGGCGGTTGCAAAGTTTATAACCGACATCAGACATAGCCCAGTAAATGTAGTTGATACCGTCACTGATTTCAGAAGTTCCCATTGAGTGGAACGGGCCCCAAAAAACGAGCCCAGAACAGTTGGGATAAAGAGTGAAAGGGAAGCCCAGATAAGAAGGTGCGATGTTGGTAGAGAATTTGGTATTTGATATATGAAATAAGGAAGTAATGAGACTATGACTCCCCATAAATGAATGAGAAATATGGTTTTTGTTGGGTAAAGCCAACTCCAAGATTTAAATGGTTTACTATTATTTTCTGACTCGGGGATTGATTTATTGGCATCAGAAAATAAAGAAGCAGCAAGAACAGGAAGGGGGGGCAACTAGCAGTAAGAATGCAATCATGTAGACTCCAACAGATATAAATTTGTTTGATGATGTTAATAGGTACAAGAAAAAGGATTGATGAAATTTCTCTAGGAGGTTATTGACTGACCGTACAACTCCTTCAATTAACCTGCATTTAGAAAATAAAAGTTGTAAAGTTTCAATGATATTTTCAATAACAGGCTTACACTGTAGAAAGTGATTCCCAGATTGCATTAGATTACGTTAGAGATATCTAGAATCTTGCTTGGAATATAGTTGTACGTGTTTACAGAACTAAGCATATTACTACTTCCTAGTGTATTTTGTGCATTCTGGATTATAGCATTCCAAGCACATATATTTGCTAAGGATTTCCAAATCCCTTTGTTAAAAATCAAGCCCATCTACTGCACTTATGTTTTGAGGACTAAAATAAATTACTTAATATCCCAATCTAGGTTTGGAAGGCCATCTTGATGAAGCTGGACAATTTTGAACCACATATTGTTGCAATTCATTAAACAGCATGTAAAATGGTAGAAATAAAAAGCAACTTGTATCACATTACATAGTGACACGCGTACCTGCCAACTCGAAACAAAAACTCAGTTTGTCTGCCTTTATCAGTAGAAGATAGTTTGAGTGAAATCTCCATAGTAATTGCATCAACTTGATAATCACGGAAAGCGCCATGGGAACCAGTGGGGACACCTAATGCCTGGAACAATAAACAGAGAATTAAGCTAGTTGAACATAATTATTTATCTATGTACAATATTCATTTTGTTTTCTTTCTTGGTAAATTTAGGGAAAAACTAACCTGGTGATAGAGTGAACTAATTAGAGTAGCACTGCCTTCAACATACTCTTTTACAGGGATACCAAATTTCCATTGAGGATTCAACCTTCTTGCAATATTCCCTACTCTATCAAACACCTCACCAATGAACTTCAGCCACTTGGAATCAAGCAAAGACACAAGTTTCTCCACCTGCACACCAAGATCCTCTCCATAACATTTATAAGGTCAAGATATGGCATTTGACCGTTAGACGCCTCAGCATAAATGTTTAGTGCATCTTGCTCACCTTCTTCACCTCTGTTTGCAACCTTAACTACAAGAGCAGCCGCCATTGTTCCAGTACGTGTAAAAGTATCAGATACTTCTGTTTCAATAACCATATCTAACTCTGATTCATATACACCATTGCTTCCATGACAGCTGCCACCATGCAGCTTACCAAAGCCATCAAACGAAGGAGTATGATATTCTCTTAACCAATCTGCAACTGAGTTATACTGTCCATATTGCGAGTCTGCAGCTAGCCATATAATATCTTTGGCTAGCCAACTAACTTGTGTTAATAATGAAAATGCAGTGTATGCAATTCCTAAAGATAGAACTTCATTCTGAGTTAAGTTTACAGGGTTGTAAGGAGTCACAAGTACAATAGCTTCTTTCCCATCACCACGTGGAGCCCTAATAATTCCAACAATATTGGTACCATAAGATCCACAACTCTTGTTCACATGGTCTGCTTCTGCATTAGGGCTTGTAAAGAAGTGAAGAGGGAGGAATTTGTTTGATTGAGTTTGAAATTTATGATAACTGACTTCTCCACCTAAGTTCGTCATATGCGGTGCTATCAGTCTAGGTACTTCTCTAGATGAACAAAGCAAATTTTGTTACTAGTTAGACTCAATCATGATTTGTGAGCTTGAAAAGAGTAAATAAATAAATGAATGAAGTATGTGAGGATTCACATACATGCCGGTGCTAATTAGCTCATTTATAAATCTGTTTGCACCAGAAACATCCTGATCAGATACCATTGGACTTGCTGAGCCTGTGAGATTATGATATGATCATTTGATTACAGCAGCAAATATGAAATTGTATATGACAAATTGCTAAATCTGATATCAGTTAACAATCAGTAGCTAGTAAAAGAATTAAACAAACCAAAACCATAGCAAATGTTCACACAAATCAAATATACATGGTGAAATTAAGTTCGTAGATATTAATGGCGTAATAGCTGAAATTAAAAAGCAAAATATGATGCAAATACCAGGCAATAGGGCATTTTCTGAAACGTAGGTTTTCTTCGCAAGAACAGGTAACAGTAAGAGAGCCAAAACTCCAGCCGTACAACAAACAACGCTACATACACAACAAAAAGAAGCAAAACTTCTCAGTCAACTCTTCGTCTATTATAAAATGGATGTAAACCTTCATATATGTACAAAAGCTTATGGTATATTTGAACGAACGCGAGAGAGATGAGATTAGCAGTACCTAACAAATAAGCTGTGAACAATGATGAAGATGCCAATACGGACAACTGGTCGATGTTTCGGCTTCTCTCCATCTTTATCCGGCGTTGTAGCCATTGATGATCTCGAGTGATCGGCGACGAGAGCTTTTCGGTTAGTCGTCTGAGAAATGCTTCGATCTGCTCGTACTCGTTGTTTGGAAGGTTGGACCGCCAATGGCAGTCTGCCATCAAATTACGAAAGCACCCTTTACGAGAGTGGATTCCAAAATAAAGTAAACTAATATTTTTAACCGGTCCGCGGTTAAGAGTTTGGTAGTTATCGATTTGACTCGTTAAAAACAATAAAAGTGAAAACTGATACAGGATACGATCAAACCACAACATCGTTAACGATGTTGTTCGCTCATAAGCGGTTAGGTTTGTCACGAAAACACAACGGTAACGTTGATCGCAATAGCTTACGACACAAAAAAAATACACTTGATTTTGAATAAAAACACGTTTAAAAAAGTATACCGGCATGTTCATGAAAAAAAAGGCAAAAAAACAAGCGCACATTCTAATTTTTTTTTAAAAAGTAATGAACGAAAGCTAGCAAAGGAAAACAAAATCACTAAAAACTAAAACGGGTTAAAAACATAGATTATGTATATTATAAGGTTTGAAAACGAAATAATATACACACTTAGCGGCGGGAGCGTGGTTTTTTCCCCGCATTAGGAGTTTTGTTGTTATCGGTTCCTCTCGTCGAAAATCATAAAAGCGACCACCGATATCGGTTACGATAATACCAAAACACTGGCAACGATGTTGTTCGCTAATAAGCGGTTGCGTTTGTAACGAGTACGCAGCGTTAACGTCGTTCGCTACAGCGTATGATACAAAAAAAATTACTCGATTTTCAATACGACTTCGTTAAAAAAAATTTACCTAAACATTAAAAAAAACTAAAATAAGACGCGGTTTTTTTTAAGTTAACGTACGAAATGTAGTATAAGAAAATCTTTATACTAATAAATACAAAAATCTTTATACTAATAAATAAAAATTTAGGAGGAGTCACTGTACATTCCATTATGTTTTAGATATGGTTAATAATTATCTAACAAAAAACTAACTATGATGTTTATAGCTAATTTTAGCTACAAACTTTAATCTTTATTAATTATGCTCAACACCTTTTATGTTCAAACGGTATAACAAATTTTGACCCGTTGCTTATAACCACTAACTAGTGGGATTCCCCGTGCTACGCTACGAGAATGCGGTTGGTATCAGTTCGTTGGTTACGATGTCGGCGCTCGCTATAGCAACTGAAAGAGAAAATCTAAAAAATAAAGTCGTGACATGTCCACAAGGATATTGACACGTGTTTTACATCGATCATAAGAAATATTAATAAAGAATGAAATGAATACTTGTACTGATTCTGATAATAACGATACCCGTACCGATGTTGTTCTGTCGGTAACTGTTTGGTTCATCATGTATATGGTGGTAACTTTACCTTACAGTCAATCGATAATAACCGCATATGGGAATATTAATCAAATTGATTTACACATTATTAAAATTAATTAGCCTAATAATTATTGTATTTTTTTTAACGGCCAACGAATACTATAAGCCCGGCCAACCGGATAAACCCATTGGTGAAAGGCCACCAACGCCCGCGAACGCAGACATCGCTGGTGACCCGACACAACCGCCATTCCAGGGGAAACCTATCACCCGATGACCCATTATGAAAAAACCACTGACCCACCTAAGCATATTGCACCAAGTGAGTCTCGAACCCATGACCTCCACATTTGAAGGCCATGAGGTGCTTCCTCCAAAACCATTTGATTTGTGGCTCATTGGCAATAGTTATTGTATTATGCGTTTGTTAACATTAATCATTTACAGTATTTTGGTTTTAAAAAGCGAAAAGCGCACCGAAGCGACAAGGTCTAAATCCGAGGCGCAAAACGTAAAAGCGTAGCGATTTTCTTACGCAAAGTGCATAGTGCTTATATAATTTTTTATATATATCCAATTGGTTTTTAGCATCATCTATCCAAAATATAGATATAAATAAGGTTTATATATGATTTAATGTATAAATTACTTACACGCACAACCTTTTTAGCTAGATGTATAACACTTTGAAGCACAAAAACGCCTCTTGTACAAGAAGCGCATGTCTCAGTGCGATTTTGTTTTTTTAAAATGCGATTTTTTTGCGAGTCTTGTACAGAGCTTGAGTTGTGTTACATGACTCGATGAAGCTGTCGTCCTATGTCGAGTTGCAAGTACTCGCGCTTAAAGCACGATTTTTAAAACCAAGTACAATATATAAAGCAATTTAGGTTTTTTCTTAAACAATTTACAAATTAAATAAGAAATATTAATAAAGGAAATGGTGAGGGGTTAAGCAAAGGCGACCCACATATTTTAAATTAAGTAATGAATTGAAGTCGGTGAGTCAAGTCAATTGCATATAAAAATGCATAATTGTACTAATGGGACACGGGAATTGCTATCTGGACCGGGCTCTATACGCATCGTATAGGGCAATACGATGCGTATAGCCTTCACAATTTCCTAAACCCGACAACATCGTACTCCTAGACATTCCAACCCCTATACGCATCGTATAGGTCAATACGGTGCGGTTTAGGGTACGAGGTGACTTCTGCAACTAGTCATCCATCACATCGCTATACGCCACGTATAGGTCTATACGTGGCGTATAGAGATGTGATGGATGACTAGTTGCAGAAGTCACCTCGTACCCTAAACCGCACCGTATTGACCTATACGATGTTGTCGGTTTGACCAGGAGTCTATACGCATCGTATAGAGCTATACGATGCGTATAGGGGCCAAATTTTGTGTATTTTACCATGCACAATTCTCATTTGAACGTATCGTTCAAAAATTTTCAAACAATTTACGGTTTTCAAAAAGTTATAGCAATGTCTTGGTGGTGGGATGGTAACTACGGTTTTCAGGTATATTCTAACGAGTCGCTGGAAAACAACCCGCAAAGTTCTGGATTTCAAGATGTGAACCGGGAGGAGGTCTCGTCCGACGTTTATTCTAATCAACGGGTAAGGCTTCCCGATTTGAACGAGCCACTAAGCAATCCCGAGTTCGTATACGGTGAACACTCTTACCTTACACAACCCACGGACGACTTCGTGTACGGTGAAGACTCTTACCCGACACAACAAACCGACAGCTTCGTGACGTATAAAACTGACCAGGTATAACATTCCTATATATATGCATACATTTAGTTTGTTGTTTCTTAACTTTTACCGTACCGTTGTTGTAGAATTTTCAGACTCGTGATCAGTTGGTGGATTGGGCTGTCCGCAGAGGACGTGAGAATGGTTACGTCATTGTCACCCGACGATCGAGGAGAAAAGGCGACGACCCGTCGGAGCCGGTTATCAAGGTGTGGCTTGTGTGTGACCGTCACGGCGAACGTAAATCTACTGCCACGGTTCGACGTGTCGGTAGCAAGAAAACAGGTTGTCCTTTTAAATTGGAAGGAGAGTACCAAGTAAATACTGGTGATTGGAAATTAACGGTGAAGGATGACAGTCATAACCACGATCCTAGTCAACATCTTGAGGCGCACTCGTTTGCCAGGAGACTGTCTGAGTCGGAACAACTTTTGGTGGCGAAATTGTATTCGCAAAACATGATGCCACGAAACATTCTGGCAACCATAAGGGAGCAAAACCCCGATAGTAGTTGCATTAAAAAGGACATTTATAATGCAATACAAAAGATAAAAAACGAAACGAGAGTCGGTGAAACTCCAATGCAGGTTCTGGAGCACCTGCTTTCTTCTAAACATTACGTCTACTATACCCGGGAGGATCCCGTCACAAATGTCGTGGAGGAGATATTCTTTGTTCATCCGAAATCCTACGAGATGTGGCGTGCGTTCCCGCATGTTTTGATGATCGACGCAACGTACAAAACAAACATGTATAGACTTCCATTTGTCCAAGTGGTCGGTGTGACCTCCACACACCAGTCGTTCTGCGTCGCTCATGCATTTATATCTAAAGAACGGGAGGAAAACTTCGTCTGGTTGCTATTGCAAATCAAAGGTATGTTGCAAAAGTGTATGGAGCCGCGCGTGATAGTAACAGACAGGGACAAAGCTCTTACTCGTAAAGGTACGTATTCTAGACTCGTGATATATAATATAGGTTTAATTTTGATTATTAGTCATTAAAATTGCGTAGAAATAGAGATTTATAAGTTGAATTCGATGAACTATACGCAGCGTATAGAATTATACGTGGCGTATAGTTCATCAGAGGAAGAAGATGAAACAATACGCAACGTATGGGGCTATACGCTGCGTATGGTTTAAGTTACCCGGTAACTGGCCTGCGTATGGCTTGGTTGGCCGCGTATGGCTCGTTTTGCCCGGTAACTGGCCTGCGTATGGCTTGGTTGGCCTGCGTATGGCTTGCTTACCCAGTAACACCCTATACGCCACGTATAAAGCTATACGTGGCGTATAGGTTTTTAAAAAAATTATTTTAAATCATTTATTTATATTAAATAAACAATTTATTTATTATTTTAAATAATTTATTTAAATAATAAAAACAATTTATTATTATTTTAAATCATTTATTTATATTAAATAAACAATTTATTATTATTTTAAATATATTATTATTTTCAGATATGGCGGATCACGACGACGATGTTCAGATGGACGAGTTACAGGATCTTGCGCACTACCCCTATTTGGATTTTCCGGCAGACTCGGAGTGGTATGGCCGGTGCCAAAAGCTACGGGAGGTGCGTTTGGGGCCGGGGACGGCGGTGGACTGGGAGCTTCTCCAGGAGGCGGAGCGGGCCAGGGCCATCATAGGCGAGGACACGCCATGGGATCGGCTTTTTGATCTATCATTCACGGAGACCTACCGAGAGGTGGTCGTCGAGTTTCTTTCGACGTTCATCTACTCAGAGGAGGGGCTAGCGCCCGTTCCCGAGGAGGCGCCGGCAGAGGAGCCGGATTAGGTCTCCTTCCGTATTTTTGGCCACCAGTACCGTCTGACCCTCCGTCAGTGGGCCGTCGCGACGGGCTTGTACTTTGAGCTCGAGACGATTTTGCCGGTTTACACCGCGGCGGTGACGGAGGTGGACAAGGAGGTACTCCTTGTTTTTTGGGGTTTGATTTCCGATAGCCCTTGGTTAGGTACCAAGGCGAGGGTTTCGGGGATTAGAGACCCCCTCTATAGATATTTGCACCGGCTTATCTCGACGTCGATCGCACCGCGTCAGAAAAGCCGTGAGTGGTGCACCGATAGAGACCTCTTCTTTCTCTACTGCCTGCTTACAGGCACGGGGTGCGCCCTATCCACATGCCTCGCTAGTTATTTCGCGTCTGCCTATATGCGGCAGAGGCGCGGGCTTTTGTATGGCGGCGCTTTTATCACTCAGGTCATGCGTAGTATTACACCATGGCATGCGCATGAGCCTGAGTTGTTACCGCCCATTCCCCCTGTCAGATTAGACCGCCGCACGGCTAGCGGCATGCGCATCACGCACCGTTTCCCGGGGCTCGGCCTACGGTTTGTAGGGGCCGTCCAGGACCAGGTTTGGGTCCCGGTGCCGTTGCCGCCGATGCCTGGACAGGGGGGCCCGCAGATGCCTAACCCGCCACTAGGTGTGCCGTTGCCGGCGCCGCATCAGCCGCACGTGGAGCCCATCCACGACCATCCGCCACAGCATCCCCGACACGCGCGTCGGTCTGTTAGGCTGGACAGGGCCACCCAGGCATTGCTTGAGACCCTTGCTGCCGACTCACGGCGACTTGTTGCCGAGTCACGGCGACAGGCTCGTCAGAGCGACCGCATGGAGGACCTTATGATGTGGGCGGTTGGTAGCCTCGTGGATCTATCACGAGCCGCCGGCATCGAGCTACCACCACTACCACTGCCACGTCATTATCCAGACGACCCCGTTCAGGATGACGGCGGGGCCGGTCAGGATGACGGCGGGGCGGGTCAGGCTTAGTTGTTTTTATTTGTATTTAGTTTGTTTCTTCGGTTATGTATGTAAAAACATTTTGATGTATATATTTAATTTTGTGATGTAATGTATATAGTCTTTTACTTATTTCTTTGGTTGTAATGTTTAATTTTTTGTTTGTTTGTAATGATAAATTATAAATGCAAAAATATAATAAATGTTAACAAAGTTATATAATTTAAATTAAAAAATATAACAAACTTATATTAACAAAGTTATATAAATTAAATTAAAAAAAACAACAAACTTAAATTAATAAAATACCCTATACGTGGCGTATAGGGCAATACGCCACGTATAGAGGTTTTTAAATCGACTTCTGCCAACTTTTGAAGCAAAATTAAAACCCGTGGCCCATACGCTGCGTATAGATCAATACGGCCCGTATTGGACCCATCCGTCAGACCGGGAATGCGACGTGGCATTCTGTTGGCAGAGACTGAACCCTATACGCCTCGTATTGGCCTATACGAGTGCGTATAGGGTGGCGGCATGTCCAATTAGCAATATTTCGTGTCTTAATAGATTCACCCAAAAGAAATTCGGAGCCCAAATAATTATAGAAACCGTAACAAACTACATCTACCAAACGCTTTTATATAACTAAACTACATCTACCAAACGCTTTTATATAACTAAACTACATCTGTGTTACAATTTATTGAGATCAAGAATTTTTTTTTTCGCTTCTTTTTTCTTCATTGTTAACAATTTAATATTTTTTTATTAGTTTCTAAATCTTCATTGTTATTTAATTTTTTTTGAAAAACAAATCTATGCTACTTCTACTATTAAATTACATCAAATAATTTATCAAATGCATGGTTTTAATATTTTCTTTATAATTCTTAAATCTTCTTTTATTCAAGTAGTGTAAAACACGAGTTTCTAACCTAGTTAATAAATAAAAAATTAAACAAATTGAATTTAAGATTTACGAAATAAATGCAAATTTTGTTAATGTATTACCACTTTTACCCTTGTGTTTAAGTACTAGTAGACACAATTAAAATTAATGATATAAAGAGTTAAATAAAAAGAAGAAAAGTTAATAAATCACAACTATCTTTTTTTAAATGTAAACAATTATTTTAAAACAAACTATTCTGAGATTGAATCGGAAGTAATAACATTTTTTAGGGCAGAAAATGATAGGAATCTTTTCTAAAAGTTTTTTCAAGATCACGAGCCAATGCCAATATTCGTAAATTAAGTAGAGAAGATTCTCATCCACAGAAGATGGGAAATTAAGACAAAATTCATACTGGCCACGTGTAGCCTATTTCGTCCAAAAACATATTAATTTTGGCGAAATTAAAAATATATTAATAGAAATCCATACGTGTATTTCAAAGCTTTTTATTAATATTTTAAATCCTTTTCTTAAGTTATTAACTTATTTTGATTCCTAACAAAAATACAAGTACAATGATAATATAAGTAAGGGTTTTTAGGGTATGATTTGAACGGTTTTAATGAAATTTCTAAGTTGAATATCTAACCCCGGTTTACAAAATCGACAAACCGAACCGATGAGGTTGGCGAGACGGTTGGACCGGCTAGATTTAATAGTTCGAGAGTTTAATTGTTCTAATTGATTTTTTCTAGTTTTTTTTTAAACATTACTTTGTATTAAAAATTTTAAAATAATAAAAATCATAAATATAATATATATACATAATTATATATTCTAAAAATAAAAATAAAAATAAAAATAAATAAAAACGTTGTTTTACACAATGAGTTCCAAATTTCAAACTGTGACCCTAATCAAACCATCAAAACCGAACTAAATCAATCTTAACCCGACTTATTTTAATTTAAATGTCGATTGATTTATAACGGTCTAGGATGATAATTAATTACAAATATAATTCAACATATATATATATTATTTAAACAATGCCATTTTATTAAATATTTAAGAGTTAATTACACAAATGGCCCTATGGTTTTATCAAGTTGCATGTTTGGTCCTTAGGTTTTAAAAGTTGCAAACTTAGCCCAAATTTTGTGACATGGTTACGCTTTTAGCCCTTGACGATAATACCAGTTAGTTTTTTAACAGAAAATTAGCCCATGTGCCATCTACGTGACTTACAATTGCAAACTTAACCCTAAAAATGAGTTAAAATCAGTAAAAAGTAAGTAAAAATCAGTAATAGTAAATAAAAAATCAGTAAAAATCTATAAAAATCAGTAAAAATCACTAAAACAAAGTAAAAATCAGTAAATGTAAATAAAAAATCAGTAAAAATCTATAAAAACCAGTAAAAATCACTAGTTTTTTTACTGATTTTTACTCAATTTTAGGGTTAAGTTTGCAATCGTAAGTCACGTAGATAATACATTGGCTAATTTTTCGTTAAAAACTAACTGGTATTATCATCAGGGGCTAAAAGCGCAACCATGTCACAAAAATTTAGGCTAAGTTTGCACTTTTTTAAACCTGAAAGCCAAACTTGCAATTTTTTAAACCTGGAGGTGAAACTTACAATTTGATCAAAGCACATGAGTCATTTGTGTAAAAAAAAATTTTGAACAGCAAAGGCTCGGACACCAGGGAACACCCTTCCGTCCAAAGAACAGAAGCGTGGTGACCCGGCCCTACACCACTCAGGAAGAAACCCATAACTGGAAAAACATCTTGCTCAACTTAGAACATTTGGTCCAATCTAGACTCGAATCCATAAACTTCCGTTTAAAAAGTCACGGGCTACCACTCGTTTGTGCAATTAACTCAATATTTAAATATCGACTCACTCTATCCGAAAACAAAACCAGCGCGTGCTTCCAAAACACTGTTCTTGAAGATCCAAAAACACAAGGTGGGAGAGAGTCCACCGGCCGCAGTCACCGATAACTACCAAATGATATATTATCGAAACGCAAATGCGAACAAATCCTAGAACGTTTCCCGCCTTTCAATCTGCTATCTCCTCCTGCTTCTCCTATCTCTCTGTCTCCTCTCGCTTTCACTCCGTCTCTATGGCCGCTGTACCGGAGAATGGCACTACTGACACCCCTAATTCGCCGGTGGTTGACGACAAAGTCAAGTACGGATTCCAACGGCAGGAGATGTACACCGAGAAACTTTCCGGAACCGCTATTGCCTATGACCGTCATGTAATCCTCTGCTATAAGACTCATGAGTTGTGGCCTTCTCGAGTTGAATCATCTGACTCGCATCCGCTGCCGAAGCTTCTCGCCGGAGCTCTTAAAGCTCGTAAGAACGACATCCCTGTGAAGGTTACTCTTCTCTATATGTATTTCGTTATGCGTATGTGATTTTGTTCCGAATTGTAAAGCGTTTTCTGTTTGTGATCTGGATTTTATAGACTTTGTTGACGATATGTGAGGGCCGTGAAGATGCAGGGTTATCAGATGGAGATGTATTGCTTTTTCCTGAAATGGTTAAGTACAGGTAATGTAATAATGCCCTAGGGTTCCAATTTTTTTATATTAGCCCTAATACTGTTGTTGACTGAACAGATGAGAGTAAGTTTTTTGGTTATGACCTAATTATTAGGTTTATGTCTATGGTCTTTTAGTTTTATTAATATTAACAGGATTTAGCATCAAAACTTGTTTAGATATCTGTTTTGAGTCTTTCCACTGTGTTATATCCATGCTTGATCTATATTTATCATGATTGCTGTTCATCTGGTTTATAAATTATATTTGATCATGTTATAATCCGGGTGTTCATTTATGAGTCTCAAACCAATGATATAATGATATTTTTAGGTCTGTAATTGGTATACATTATTCCAAAATCTATGTTGCTATGTTTCAAACTGACAAGTGGACATGGTTGTGCACTATGTGGACATCGGATCTAGTAATTCCTGAATAAGGATCATAGTGATCCTAAACGAGTATACCAATTTAAACGGTATATTTTGACTCATTAATCTTGCAAGTTGCAACACATGACGTCCTATGTAACCCAAAGGAAATGTTTGACTATTTTGTAGTTTGAAAAAAAGAACTTTGACTATCTGCCAAATATGCACAAGAACTCTTCAATGAACCCAATCAATTATTAGCTATGGACTTATGGTTATTACCATGGACAAAAAAAAGAAAAAAAGTTTATGTGACATCCTAAAAGGCAACTTATTATTTTTGGGACAGAGTAAGTATGCTAAAGAAACATGGAAGACGAGATGGGGCGTCCAAAAAGTAAGGTTGGCCCAAAATCATAAAGTGATATGATATATAAAAACAAACACTAACAAACATCTTCAGGCTTTAGAAAGAGAAAAAAAGAGTTGCAGTTGGATTATTACATGATAAATTGTTATATACCACACATTTTTAGGAAGCAAAAATGTTTGGCATGTGTTTTTACTATTGTTCTGTAATTCGAAAGTGATTTAGTAGTTTACTCACTAAAGTTTCTGTGATTGAAGGGGATTGAAAGAACCGGACATTATTAGCTTTGTGGATGAAGTGATTGTGAACAGAAAACCATGGTCTATAGGAGTTCAGGAGACAATGACGGGTTCACACATATTTGTGTGTGCACATAGTAGTCGAGATAAAAGGTGTGGCTTTTGTGGGCCGATTTTAATCAGTAAATTCAAAGAGGAGGCTGAATTAAGGGGATTGGATAACGTGTCTGTGACTGCTTGTTCACATGTTGGTGGCCACAAGTATGCAGGAAACTTGATAATTTATAGTGTTCGAGATAAGAAAGTTTGTGGTCATTGGTAAGATCGTCTGTTTTCATGGTTTTATTTCATTGTTTTGGAATAGTTATTTGTTTGTTATATTCATTTTAAGGATTTCTATTGGTTTTTCTTCATGTTTAAATAGTTGTGCTGTTCCTATGCTTCAGGTATGGTTATGTTACCCCAAGTGATGTGCCTGAATTGCTTGATAATCACATTGGAAAGGGTGAAATCATTGATAGGATTTGGAGGTACAATCTTACTGCATTTTTTTTTTCATTTAGTAATTTGCTGTTTATAGGTTTTAGCCTGATCTATCAGAAAAGTTAACTAGAAAGTAAATGTGTCAAAAGGGTTTGAAAGTCGACCAAAGTGTATTTTTTGTGCATAAAACTGTTAAATCATTTTAATTAAAAAAATAGATTATTATTGAAATAATGTAAGTTTGGGATAAGGTATACATAGGGCGCCAAAGTATACAAAAGGTTACATTTAAGCCAAATAAATATCTAGATGTCACCCAAGTATGAGTTTGGTTTTGTTTTTGGTCTTTCCAGCTAAAGCCTTGCTGGATGTAGGTGTGTGAACGAGTCGAGCTGCTCGTGAGCTACTTCGAGATTGACTCGCTAAAAGGTTGAATTTAGCTAAGTTTAAATGAGCTTGAGTCTAAACTGGAGCTCATATAATAAAGACCTCGAGCTCAAGCCTATAGTTGTCAATAGCGAATAGCGGTTAATAGCGACAAGCCACCTATACGCTACGTAGCGAATAGCGGGCGCTATTTCACGTTTAGCGATACACTAGTAGAAATTTTTAAAAATATTTTATATTAAACTATTGTAGGATTTGTAGCAATTATAAACAATAATCATCTAAATCTTCATATATTAGGGTTATTAGCAACCCTATTTATATTAATCAAGTAAAAAACTGGTTAAAAACATAAAAAAAAATTAAAAAAAAACAAAATTCGCTATTTGGTCGCTATGTAGTCGAGAAATGGAAATAGCGACGTTTGATCGATTCGCTATGTAGCGCGCTATAAGCGCTATTGACAACTATGCTCAAGCCACCTAGTCCTATACCAAGATTCACGAGCCTATTATTACGTAAATAATATAATAATTTTTATTTAATACAATAAATATATAATTACAAAACAAGTACATATATATATAGGGGGAGGTTCAAATAAGAACTGGTTTTTCGCTAAAAAATGACAAAAACATTAAGAAACGATATCAAACGAACTCCGATTGAGCTCATTCCAGCGGCGTTGGAACCGTATCGTCGAACTCTACCATCTTAGCTTTTAGGGTTTAGATTTTAGCGTTGAATTTTAGGGTTTTAGCCTTAGGGTTTAGCTTTTAGGGTTTAGATTTTAGTGTTTAGGTTTTTTTTGGGGGGGTGGGGGTTTAGGTTTTTGGGGGGTGGGGTGGGGTGGGGGGGGTTAGGTTTTTGGGGGGTGGGGTGGTGGTTTTAGGCTTTTCGGGGTGGGGTTGGAGGGGGGTTTAGGTTTTTGGGGGTGCGGGTGGAGGGAGGTTTAGGTTTTTGGGTCCGGGTTAGGGTTCGATGAGACGGTTCCAACGCCGCTGGAATGAGCTCAATCGGAGTTCGTTTGACCCACTTCTTAGGATTTCTAGCGAAAAACCACTTCTTAGTGGAACCTTTCCCTTTATATATTTATAGTATCATGATAAAAATAACTAAATATAGTATATAAAATTATACTTATATATATAAATAAATAATTTTCAACATATAAAAGTAAAATTATTAAATAATTAATAGATAATAAACGAGCCGAGCTCGAGCTTTAGACATAGTGCTTGAAAAGAGCCTAGCCTGAGCCCTAACTCCTAAGCTCACCCAGTTTGAAGCCTTGGCTCGTACTCGTTTACACCCCTAGGTGGATGACCCAAATGCCCTCAAAATTTCAAAATGACATAAATACACTTGATGAGATAAAATGTTAAGTAAATTATTGTTTGTGTGAACTTTATTTAAAAGAAAGGACAGTTTTGTCATTTTACATATTTTGGCGAATTTTTAGCCGGAATGCTTTTTTAAAATTTGGGTGGCCTTAATGTAGCCTTTTCAATACTTAGATAGCATTTGGCTTTGCTAAGTTGCTAATTGTACAAAAAATCTTAAAATTTTTGGACAATATTACCTGTACAAACATACCCGTTTTGACCGGGTTACCCAATCCGCCTGACCCATTCATATTGCCACCTCTAACCTTACATTCACTTCAATCAACCGCAGGGGCCAAATGGGCACACCACTCGTCAAGAAAGTTCAAAAAGCGATTGAACAGTCCCTTCCGAACGGAAACGACCTAAAAATCATTGAACAGGACCACCAAACAAGCAGCACCATAGAAGAGAGAGAAAACAAAGGAGGCTGTTGTCAAGGTGCCAATGGGTTCTCGTGTTGCAGAGACGAAACACCCAAAACCGAAACAGAAACAGAAGTAAATAAAGCAATCAGTAAATTTAACATCTTAACACGAAAATGGGAAAACCATGAGGTTTTTACAGCCGCTGCTGTCGTGGGTGTGGTAACTATTGCTGTGGCCTATAGCTTTTATAAAAGGTTAAGATGAGATGTTTCCAGTCTCGTTTGATTTGATTTTGTGGGTGTATTGAATATGTATATGATTACAAGGGTGAAACAAACTTTAAAGCTACGTACTTTTGGAAGTAAGTGCCAACTACCACATGCCATGTATTTTCAGTTGTGTATACAGTATTTAATATATTTTTACCAAGGTTAATATGTTATGATTGAAGTCTTTATTTTATCCATTTTCTTGCTTGTGATTTATATCAGTAGAAAAGGGATTGCTAAATGGAGTCATTGAGCTTGAACATGACTCGTTCTTGATTAACTTATTGATTACTGTTTTGATCGGAACTAGATTTTGAAGACAATGGTAGTGGTGGCGTTGAGTAACTCGACTCGTAGACTTGTTGATATAATAAAGAAGAGAGAGTTAGAGAGAGATGTTGAAAAAAATAGTGAAAATGAGTATTCACTAACTTTGGACACAAATAATTATATGTAATTGCAATTAATATAATTATATTTTTCTGGGTTTGCGTTCTACTATGTGAGAGCTTCGCAACGAACCAAACCATGTACAAAACGAAGCTAAGATTAATGAGATATCAATGCTCGAAGTTGTGTATTTAAAACAGAGAAATGTACAAATGGAAGGAGAGTGGATGGAACTTCTTACATAGGTGGGATGACCAAAACTTGGAGTTAGTTATTAGAAGGAGACACAAGTGGGGACCCTAAGGGTGCGACACACCCTAAACTCGCACGCGTGTGAGCGCAATGTGCCGCTTTAATGGCACACTTTACACTTCGCAGCGATGCGAGTCGCATGAAAGCCGCCTTTGTACTTTTAAAGGCTGCTTAGGTTCCTACCAATGATGTCACAGTTGATATTGATGATGCCATCGGTTAGTAACTGGTTACCACTTTTTGAGTTTCTATCGACCTCATAAGTAGCTACCGACTTGATCAGTTAGTGAGTTACTACCGACCTGATCAGTTGGTAACTTACTACTAAGCTTCTGAGTTCCTTCCGACCTCATAATTCCTATCGCTCAGTTGCGAGTGAGCTGTTACTACCTATGCGAGCCGTTCCCGTTGATCATGTATGAATGATGAGTTCAAGCAGAAACCTATTTAACTAGCGTATTAAAGGCGTTTAATACCTCTTTTGAAACATAAACATTAAACGAGTTTAATTGTATTAAAGACATTTAATACAATTTAACACTTGAATGGTGAGGAGCTTGAGCTTCTACTTGGTTTTTCAATGATATAACTAAAGTTATGCCTTAGTTGAGAGGGATGAGAATAAAAACAATTATAAATCTTGAGAGATTTTGTATACTCTCAAAACCACTCAAAACACACATATTCTAGCAAATTTAAGGTTCAATTTCAGGCTTTAAGGTCATTTTAGATAGTACTACTGCTCTCTGTCCTAGGAAAAAGTTCGTGAGTGAGCAAAATCTATTTTAAGAGAACCGTGTCAAATGTAGGCAAGGCCTTCTACTTCGACACCTTCACATTCTCCTTATGAAGAATGGCAATCGTGTTGTAAGTTTATTTCAATTATATTTGTTGTCTGTTCTTATTATACTTTTAGTTAAATTTGTGAACAGTATCTAGAGAGAGGAAAAAGAGGGGGGAGGGAAGAGGAGAAGATGTATAAATCTTGTGGTTCTGATATATGAATGATTACATATATCTGTGTTGCTCACAAAACAATATGCATAATCATACATTAAAAATTATCAAACCCCTAATGTTAAAACCATAATAGTTTAACTCCAACAAGCTTGATCTTAATTTACAACTAGGGGGTGAAACTGCGCTCCGCAGCGGGTTTAAAAAGTAGATAAAATAAGCAAGACATAAGATACACTCGAAATTCAGAAAAATATTACGCTGTTCTGAAAATGAGTGTCAAGGAATGCGGATGCGAATTTAAAAATAATAGATGTAAAAACATAGTATATTTGACCCGGTTCAAAATGCGCTCAAAATTAAAATCTTAAATTTAATCACCGAACAATGCCAACCACTTGTACATTAGTACTTGCGTCGTGAAAAAAATGCATGTCAAAATGTTTGAAATGTAGATAAAATAAGAAAAAAATAAAAGTGAAAACAAAGAAAATAAAGAAAAGATAAAAAAAAATCTAAGAAAAAAAGAAAAAAATACATATAAAATATTTGACGAACAAACCATGTATTTTACCTATTAAAAAGAAGAAAAAAATATTTAAAGTGAAAATGGTAATTTTATTAAAACTCAGGAGCTCTAATATGATAACTTTATTAAAGTTCAGCCTCAGGGTTACGGTGAAAAATAGGCTGATTAAAATCATAAAATGGTGTAAGTGAAACGTTAACTAATTATTAATCGTCATGCGATTGAAACAGTACCGTACAAACTTTTGTGCCTAACGTACAAGTTTGTTTTGCTTTAAACGTGTTAAATGCTAGCTTTATCCACGTGTACACCTATGTCATCCCCTCTTTTGAAGATGCCTTTTCAGTTTTCACTTCTCTCTCTTGCTTTTGAAGAGGTGCAGACAAAAGCAAAAGCAAAAACTACGTCTCTCTTCTCCCGTCGGTGGGTAAACGGGAGACGACGGTCTTCTTTCCTCCGGTCGGCCGGTGTTCTGGCTTCGCGCCTTTGGTTGGCCTGATTCGTCGGCTTGGTCCACTGTTTCCGGGTTCTCCAGGACCCTAGGTGGCGGTGGTTGTAATACCCGGGATCTCCGGACACGCGGTCTTCTTTCGTCCCGTTGGCCGGTGTTCTAGCTTTAACGGCTTTGGTCCACTGGTCTTCTCGATTTCTCTCCCTACTCCATCGGTGAGTTTCTATTGTTTTTATTGATCACTGTTGGTAGGATCTCTGGAACCGTAGGTGGCGGTTGTGTGGTGGCTCTGTTGCTTAGGTCTGTGGTCGTGGTAGTTCTTTAGAGGTAAATCATGTTGGGTTAATCGGGTTAGTTCATTGGTCACACGGGTCAACAGTGGATAAATGGGCCTTTAACGGGTCAGGTGTGAAAGAAGTCTATGTTAGACAGAGTTTTGAGGAATTGTACTACGTTGGTGTACCGGGAATTAGTTCCCACGTTCTCTTTCTGTGGGGGTTTATTTAGCATGTGTTTATTTTATTTATTTTCCTTTCTATATAAATAGCAGTAGCTTTGTTAATGTACGTTTGAAAAGCCATTTTCTTCTGTACGAAAGTGTGTGTGTTTTTACTATGTGTAAACCTTGGGCCTGAACCAACAAATCAATGTTGTGGGGGTTCTTTTGAACCTTATTCTATTAGCACTTTTTAATACGTTGTTCAGGTTGCTTTTAGTAGATAATGAGCTAAATTGGAAGAACAAATCAGCTTTTTTTAATAACTTTGTTCGTTTATTAAAAAAAAACATAATGCTCTGTATTCTTTAGCTGTTTTTTGTCCACATTCTGATATAAGTTTTATTGAAATCGGAGTTGTTATCAAATCGAGTATTTTTTTATGGTATCGTAGGCTACTAGGAGTCTGTGTTTCAACGTAAGTTTTAGCCCTGCAAACGAGCCGAACCGGTAACGACAAAACTACCGCCGCGTAGCGCGAGGGAAAATACTAGTTTACACAAAAGAGCAACAACGTTAATAGTGTATATAATTTATAATTATTATTGAAATAAGTTTTAGGACTTAAAACATTCGCATCAGGTTCTTTATCTTTATAATTTAATTAAAAATCATCATTCTATAAAAAAATTGTTCATTTTTTAAAACCTCTCACATCTCATTCCTTATCATTATAATTTCAAAGAAATTGCTAAGAAATTGGTATATTTAAGATTCTAGTGTACATTTTTTTATAATTTTAAGTATAAATATAAGGTTTAAAGAAACTGATGTAATAATCTATTAATTTAAATTTTATTTTTTTTCCTTATAATTTAATGATATGATATATATACCAATACTGATGTGAATGCTTTAAGGTTCAGTACATTTGTGTTGGGAAGCTTCAAGAATAGCCAATCTCGTAAAAGGCACAAATTTAGAAGGGAAAATTCTTAAAATGTCCCTCTGACAAACAAAGATTGTTAAAATGTGTCACACCTCAACCGACGGCGGATTATACGTCGGGGCGGACGCGGTTATTCAATAGCACAAGGTTGACTATTAAAGTTTCAATATTTCATTAATAAACAGATTCAAAGGTTCAATACAAAGGGAATAACAAGTATACAACATTTATTTAATAAGAAGTCTAGGTCTAAAGCGTCCTATGTCATCACAAACAAGTTGTCACACCCCCACCGATGGCGGAATTTATGCGAGGGGTGACGAATTGAAATCATCACAATGATTAAAAGAAATACTATTAAATTAACCGAATAATTGCATTACATTGTTTTAAAAACACACAACCAAACAAAATAAATAAACAAATAGTCTTTATTAAACTTTATAAATAGCTAAATCTCCTAGAGCCAAGTCTCGAAGTCCTAGCGTGATTGTAACAGCAACCTAGTTATTAGTACCTGAAAAACATGCTAAAATATGTCAGCTATAAAGCCGGTGAGAACATAGGTTTAAGTAATTACATAGTATCGATAATGAAGATTTTTGCAATTCATAAACAAGATTCAATAACAAGTAAACAAACTTTTATACATCGATTCAACCAAACCTAATGACGAGATTGGGTTCCCATAGTATTGATATAGCATGAATAACAAGTTTTGCAGTTTCTGTATATCTAGTCTCAAGTTAATATCGTATCTCGTCAACTCAAGAACTAGATCGGCATGTCAGGCCCATAGATCTATGACTTACTCCCGTTGGCTTATCCCAAGTTAATGGTTGTAGAGTGTGTATAAAACCGTTTAAGTTTACAAGTATGGAAAGTTGTTATTGAAAATACAGAAGTAGTATTTGAGTTTGATATAGTTTGAACAACCTTTAATATACGAGCATGTTTTTCACCCCAAAGATAAAAAGTAAAAGGGGCTATGTATCTCACCTTGCAAATGAAAGGGTTGAACTTGAACTTGTAGTAACTTGGATCGAATGCCTTAACGACTCCCTAAGTTAAGTTTGTTACGTTAGAAACAAGTTAAGGATAGTCGAGGGGTTGACAATGTAATTAGTTGAAAGTGGTTGTTGTACACTAGAGTTGAAACACACCAGTTTTAAAAACTATACTTTAACGCGCGGAAGTCTTAATCCCATAAAATTTTTTTTTTTACCTCTCGCGTAGCGCGAGAGTTATTGGTCACCTCCCTCGCGTAGCGCGAGGGACCTGTTTTCACAGAAAGTTTCCAGTTTTTCATCAGTTTTCACACTTAGCCATTTTTCTAACTTTTTCCAAAATACAAGACAACAAATTTGCCCAACACATGGGTTTTAACCAAAAACCCCTTCAACAACATGATCACAACCCAAAAACATGTTTTGTTTATCAAATTACAATCAAAAAGGGGAATTCCACCAACTCATCAAAACATGAAAATATGCATACGAGGATCCGCCAACGCCTTGGACTTGACTTTGGCTACCTCGGAGCTTTTCCTACATTCACCACACATATCACCATTAGTAATGAAGTTAAATTCATAACAAACAAGTAAATTCCTACTTGTTTCACCCATTCACCCATTTGACCCGTTTTCACCCAAATTGTCATTTAGGCTACATATTCTTGCACCCTTACTACAAGTTTCAATTATGATCAACACATGATCCATTTCCATTATGGCACAAAGGCCATAACTCCTTTTCATTTATGATCAACACATGATCCATTTCCAATATGGCACAAGGCCATATCTCCGTTTCATTTATGATCAACACATGATCCATTACCATTATAGCACAAGGCCATAACTCCGTCTCATTTATGATCAACACATGATCCATTACCATTATAGCACAAGGCCATAACTCCGTCTCATTTATGATCAACACATGATCCATTACCATTATAGGTTAACACTATAACTACATTCATTCATTGCACATACTAAATCATTCACAATTTATCATATCACAAGTATGCACACAATCACATAACACATAATCCATAAAATTCACCATTTATCATCAATACTAAGTAAGTGCATATGCACTTACCTTTTGGGTTAGACGACTCCGCTCCGCCTTCTAGACCCACAATTTGATTGCCTAAACATACACACCTAGTTTAGTAATCTAATCATTCATTCAAAACACATACAATTGAGTTTACCACCCAAATTTCCATTTTCAACCCAAATTGACCCGTTTGGGTTATTTCCATATCCAAACACCCCCTTTAATCAAGAACTCAACTCAACCACTAGAATTCTCTTTCCAATACCTTGACACTAATTTTTATCAAACTAGTTTCTTTAAGTTAATTTGGGGTTTGTTTAAGTGTCTAACACCTCTATAACACTTAATCATCATCAATTTATCAATTTTTTATCAAAACCCCAAAACCCTCATTTCCTCCATATGAACCCTAACTTTCAAAAAATCAAAATCAAAGGGTTCCATGGTGTTGTTCACCTTCCTACACCTTTAGTTTAGCTAGATTATCAATAATCTAACACCATTTACCACATGCAACCATAATTTCGGGTTTTCAACGAAACCCAACAAGAACACCATAAATGGTGGATCAAAGAGGAAGAAATCACTTACTTGATATTAGAAAGGTGATGTGTGAGCCAACACCTTCAAGTTACAAGCTTCAAACACACGAATTTTGGCTTCAACCCGATTTCTCCTCTCTTCCTCTTCTCTTGAACGACCCAACTCCAAAAATGAAGTCAATTTTGACTTCTAAAGGTCAAATATGGCAGATTTGCCATGTTTCACCTTTAGCCCCTCTACTTTCAATCTTTTCCATTTCCTTCCATAACTAGTTAAAACTAGTATATCCCCGTTACTAACTTGAAACCCGCTTGTTTCAACTTATTTCTAAAATATTATTTTCACCATAATATTTATTAGAATTATTTAATTATTTATAACGAGACCCGGATTTTGGTTCGTTACAAATCTCCTCCCCTTATTTGGGTTTCGTCCCCGAAACCCGACTTCACATAAAAAGGTTCGGATAGCATTTGAGCATCTCTTCCTCGGTTTCCCAAGTCATTTCCGCCCCCTTTCTATGCTTCCATCTAACCAATACTTGGCTAATCTCTTTATTACGTAACTTCTTCACCTCCCTATCCAAGATTGCCACCGGTTCTTCAACATAATTCAACTTTTCATCCAATTCGATATCGTCCAAAGGGACAAAAGTAGATTCATCCGCCAAACACTTCCGCAAATGAGACACATGGAACGTGTTATGAAGTCTACTTAGTCCCTCCGGTAACTCCAATCGATAAGCTACCGTACCCACCTTTGCTATCACCTTAAACGGCCCGATGAAACGAGGACTTAACTTCCCCCGTTTTCTAAACCGTATCACCCCTTTCCAAGGAGAGACTTTCAAAAGCACAAAGTCCCCCACTTGAAATTCAATCGCCCGCTTCCTATTATCCGCATAAGACTTTTGGCGATCCTGAGCCGCCTTCAAGCGTGCTCTAATTTGGTCAATACTATCATTAGTTTCCTTGACCACTTCGACACTACCAAGCTCCCGTTGACCAATCTCACCCCAACACACGGGTGTTCGACACTTTCTCCCATACAATGCCTCAAAAGGCGGCATACCAATACTAGAATGGTAACTATTGTTGTAAGAGAATTCCGTCAACGGTAAATGGTCGTCCCAACTACCACCAAAATCCAAGGCACACGCTCGCAACATATCCTCGAGCGTTTGAATCGTTCGCTCGCTTTGACCATCCGTTTGTGGATGATAAGCGGTGCTAAGATTCAATCTAGTCCCCATATCCTCATGGAATTTCTTCAAAAAACGAGAAGTAAATCTCGTATCACGATCCGATATAATCGACACCGGCACACCATGACGTGACACAATTTCCTTCACATACATTTCCGCCAATCTATCCGAAGAATACGTTTCCTTTATAGGAAGGAAATGTGCACTCTTCGTCAACCGATCCACTACTACCCATATCGCATCATAACCCTTTCGAGTCTTTGGTAGTTTAGTGATCAAATCCATGGTTATATTTTCCCATTTCCAAAGCGGTATTTCAAGCGAATGAAGCTTTCCATACGGCTTTTGATGCTCCGCCTTAACCCTTAAACATGTGAGACACCTCTCCACATACTTAACAATATCACGCCTCATACCCGGCCACCAAAAATGACACCTCAAATCATAAAACATCTCTGTGGCCCCCGGATGGATAGAATATTTGGATTTATGCGCCTCGTCAAGAATAGTTGTCAAGACACTTGACAACCTAGGTATCCAAATTCTATCAAAGCATGTCTTCAAACCCATGCTATTTTCACCAAGCTTATCAACATAAGAAATCATCCGTTCTTTCTTCAAGTCGCCACCAAGTGCTAACACTTGGGCCTCCCGGATTTCATCAATAAGAGATGATGAAATTGTCATCTTAAATGACTTCACCTTGATAGGTGAATGACTTGACTTTCTACTAAGCGCATCCGCCACAACATTCGCTTTACCCGGATGATAAAGTATCTCACAATCATAATCCTTAACCAATTCAAGCCACCGTCTTTGCCTCATATTGAGGTCCTTTTGGTCAAAGAAATATTTGAGACTTTTGTGATCCGTGTAGATCGTACACTTAGCACCATACAAATAATGCCTCCAAATCTTGAGCGCGAAAACCACGGCTGCAAGCTCTAAATCATGGGTTGGGTAATTCACCTCGTGAGTCTTTAATTGCCTAGATGCATAGGCAATCACTTTCCCCCTTTGCATCAAAACACACCCCAACCCCGAATGCGAGGCATCCGAATAAACAACAAAATCCTCGGTCCCGTCCGGCAAGGATAAAACAGGCGCCTTAGTCAACTTTTCTTTCAAGAGTTGAAAGGCAGATTCTTGCTCGGGACTCCAAACAAACTTTGTCTCCTTACGAGTCAACTTCGTCATCGACAAAGCAATCTGAGAGAAGTTTTCGATGAACCTCCGATAATAACCCGCTAACCCCAAGAAACTTCTAATCTCCGAAGGCGTCTTCGGTGATGACCATTCTTTAACCGCCATAACCTTGGATGGGTCAATGGTAATTCCTCTTTCATTAATCACATGACCCAAGAATTGGATCTCGCGCATCCAAAATGCGCACTTGGAGAATTTAGCATAAAGCTTCTCCTTTTGCAAGACTTCAAGAATCTCACGCAAATGACAAGCGTGATCACCCTCGCTCCTTGAATAGATGAGAAGATCGTCAATAAACACAATGACCGAACGATCAAGGAACGGTCTACACACCCGGTTCATGAGATCCATGAAAACTGCAGGTGCGTTGGTCAAACCGAAAGGCATAACCGTAAACTCATAGTGACCGTAACGAGTGCGAAAAGCTGTCTTATGAACATCCTCTTCCTTCACTTTCAACTGATGATACCCGAACTTCAAGTCAATCTTAGAAAACCATGACGCCCCTTGCAATTGGTCGAAAAGATCGTCAATCCTAAGCAATGGGTACCTATTCTTCACTGTCAACTTGTTCAACTCCCGGTAATCCATACACATTCTCATGCTCCTATCTTTCTTTTTGACGAAGAGAACGGGCGCACCCCAAGGTGAAACACTTGGGCGTATGAAACCCTTGTCAAGAAACTCTTGTAATTGCTCCATAAGTTCTTTCATTTCTGGCGGTGCCAATCTATAAGGCGCTTTAGCCACCCGGCATCAAGTCAATTCCAAACTCTATCTCCCTATCCGGCGGAATTCCCGGTAACTCGTCAGGAAACACATCTACGAATTGGTTCACGACCGGTACATCGTGAATCTCCTTTACTCTTTCATTCACATCCGCGACACAAGCCATGAACGTCTTGCACCCACGCGCCATGTACTTGGTCGCCTTCACATAAGTGCACAACCTTACTTTACCCTTTTTATCACCTTCTATGTAGATGGACTCTCCCGACGGGGAAACAGTTGGATCGCCTTCGGTCCACATAAAATACTCGCCTTATTCTTTGACAACCAATCCATCCCCACAATAACATCAAAATCTCCCATAGCCATAGGAATCAAATCAATAAAGAAAGTTTCGCCCCCCGCTCTCAACTTACAATCTCTAAAAATGTCAAAGACAAGGAAACTCTTATCATTAGCCGCTTCGATTTCTAAGGGTTCATCTAACTTGTTACTTACAAAAGAGGAATGCTTAACAATTTTTAAGGAAACAAAAGAACGGCTAGCCCCCGAATCAAAAAGAACTAGTGCAGTTAATGAGTTAATCTTGAATGTACCTGACACTACATCCGCGTTGTTCTTTGCCTCTTCCGCCGAAATGTGGAAGGCTCTTCCCTTAGGCTTTGGCGTCTCAACCTTCACCCCGCTTCCACCTTGCTGCTTTAACTCGGGACAATCCACCCTATTGTGCCCGGGCTTGTAACAGTTGTAGCATATACGGACTTGGCTTGGGCATTGATTAGCCATATGCCCCGGCTTTCCGCATTTATAGCATCTTGAAGAACCCTTTCTACATTCCCCAAAATGCACTTTTCCACATAACTTACAATCTTGCGAAGAAGGTTTAACAAACGGCTTCTTACTAGGGCTCTCGCCCTTTATCTTCTTCACCACCTGTTCCACAATTTCCCTTTTTCTCTTCTCACCCCTAGCCTCTTGCCTCTTTAACTCCACCTCCCTTTCCCGACACCTGTTTATTAAATCAACAAGCGTGGTAAATGAGGATGGAGATATGCTATCTCTGAATTCCACTGTTAGCATAGCATATAACCTATCAATCTTGCCCTTTTCAGTCGATACCACATCCGGACAAAACTTGGCCCGATCAAAGAAGGCCCCGGCCAATTCGTCAATTGACTCAGTCGTCTGCCTCATGAGGAGAAACTCCACGGTCATCCTGTCCACCGCGGCTTGCGGGCAGTGGTATTTCAGAAAAGCCGCTTTAAATTCCTCCCAAGACATAGAGGTCACCCACAGAAACACCTCTCTCTCTACGGAGATTCAACAGCCATTCCTTTGCCCTCCCAGTCAACAGAGGCACACTGAACATTACCCTATCCTCGGGCCTGCATCTAGTCGTTTCGAAATTCGACTCCATATCCACCACCCACAGGTGGCTAAGTATCGGGTCCACCTGACCGTCGTATTCTTTCGGTTTAATCACCATGAAATCCTTGAGAGTACAACCTCGAGGTTCCTTATCTTTCTCTTTCATGACCTCTTCAAGAGAGAGCTTAATAGTTCCCCTCATTTCCTCCATCAAGATATTTGTGGCTTGCTCAAACGCCTTGGCCACTTCTTACTTTATCATATCTTGGATCCTTGGATTCAACGGTTCTTCGTTCACATCAACATTTTCGTGGTGGTCGCCCTCGTCCGTCATCTCTTAACTGAGAAATAGTACCAAAAATACCTTAACATTCCTATACCTTCAAATCACCTAGGGTATATATATATATATATATATATATATATATATTTACCTACTTATACACATACATATACGATCACCTTCACCTAATCCTTGCAAATGTTCATTGTCATATGGTTATCATAAAAGCTCTTGCACATCTCGTCTTATTAATCATATTGGCCAGACATGTTTAATAATACGTTATGCCCAAGTGTAATTATCATATGCATATAACAATTTACAAGACAAGTTTCGGCACACATAACACTTTGTCATTCAATCAATCATATGCATTTACAACATATATACATAATCACTTATTAAATCATTACTAACCTTTCATTTCCGAAAGCTCCGAGTCTTAGTCAAGTCCTTCGTGGATTCTCGTATCATTTCCCCCATATCAAGAGCATCCGGTTTGAGTTTAGTGTCTCGCACACCAAATCCCTCAAACCATTGCTCTGATACCAAGTTGAAACACACCACTTTTAAAAACTATACTTTAACGCGCGAAAGTCTTAATCCCAGAATTTTTTTTTTTTTACCTCTCGCGTAGCGCGAGAGTTATTGGTCACCTCCCTCGCGTAGCGCGAGGGACCTGTTTTCACAGAAAGTTTCCAGTTTTTCATCAGTTTTCACACTTAGCCATTTTTCCAACTTTTTCCAAAATACAAGACAACAAATTTGCCCAACACATGGGTTTTAACCAAAAACCCCTTCAACAACATGATCACAACCCAAAAACATGTTTTGTTTATCAAATTACAATCAAAAAGGGGAATTCCACCAACTCATCAAAACATGAAAATATGCATACGAGGATCCGCCAACGCCTTGGACTTGACTTTGACTACCTCGGAGCTTTTCCTACATTCACCACACATATCACCATTAGTAATGAAGATAAATTCATAACAAACAAGTAAATTCCTACTTGTTTCACCCATTCACCCATTTGACCCGTTTCCACCCAAATTGTCATTTAGGCTACATATTCTTGCACCCTTACTACAAGTTTCAATTATGATCAACACATGATCCATTTCCATTATGGCACAAAGGCCATAACTCCTTTTCATTTATGATCAACACATGATCCATTTCCAATATGGCACAAGGCCATATCTCCGTTTCATTTATGATCAACACATGATCCATTACCATTATAGCACAAGGCCATAACTCCGTCTCATTTATGATCAACACATGATCCATTACCATTATAGCACAAGGCCATAACTCCGTCTCATTTATGATCAACACATGATCCATTACCATTATAGGTTAACACTATAACTACATTCATTCATTGCACATACTAAATCATTCACAATTTATCATATCACAAGTATGCACACAATCACATAACACATAATCCATAAAATTCACCATTTATCATCAATACTAAGTAAGTGCATAGGCACTTACCTTTTGGGTTAGACGACTCCGCTCCGCCTTCTAGACCCACAATTTGATTGCCTAAACATACACACCTAGTTTAGTAATCTAATCATTCATTCAAAACACATACAATTGAGTTTACCACCCAAATTTCCATTTTCAACCCAAATTGACCCGTTTGGGTTATTTCCTTATCCAAACACCCCCTTTAATCAAGAACTCAACTCAACCACTAGAATTCTCTTTCCAATACCTTGACACTAATTTTTATCAAACTAGTTTCTTTAAGTTAATTTGGGGTTTGTTTAAGTATCTAACACCTCTATAACACTTAATCATCATCAATTTATCAATTTTTTATCAAAACCCCAAAACCCCCAATTTCCTCCATATGAACCCTAACTTTCAAAAAATCAAAATCAAAGGGTTCCATGGTGTTGTTCACCTTCCTACACCTTTAGTTTAGCTAGATTATCAATAATCTAACACCATTTACCACATGCAACCATAATTTCGGGTTTTCAACGAAACCCAACAAGAACACCATAAATGGTGGATCAAAGAGGAAGAAATCACTTACTTGATGTTAGAAAGGTGATGTGTGAGCCAACACCTTCAAGTTACAAGCTTCAAACACACGAATTTTGACTTCAACCCGATTTCTCCTCTCTTCCTCTTCTCTTGAACGACCCAACTCCAAAAATGAAGTCAATTTTGACTTCTAAAGGTCAAATATGGCAGATTTTTCATGTTTCACCTTTAGCCCCTCTACTTTCAATCTTTTCCATTTCCTTCCATAACTAGTTAAAACTAGTATATCCCCGTTACTAACTTGAAACCCGCTTGTTTCAACTTATTTCTAAAATATTATTTTTACCATAATATTTATTAGAATTATTTATTTATTTATAACGAGACCCGGATTTTGGTTCGTTACATTAGTTCACGAAATTTTGAGGATATGGATGATAGGATTGAGTTCAAAATTAGTTAGTTAATGGATGGAATGGATTAGGATAGGATTTAAGAATAAAAATAATGGTTTTAATTCATTTTGGATAAGTTTAAAGGAATTAATTGATTTTATTAATTTAAATAATAAATAATAATATATAAACTTAAAATTTTGAAAATTATATTAATAATAATGATATATGATTGAATTTACAAAAATTAACCAGATTTCGAAGACGTTACAAAAGAAACCCTAAAATTTACGTGTGTGTAACTTTTACCCTTGAAATTATATTTTAGTCAAACGAAGTTACAAACTTGAACTGTTTTTATTAGGTTAGAGTCTAAGGCATCCAAAGCTACTATAAGTAGCAAGATTAAGAATGAATACCAGAATCAGATATAGAATCAAAATATAATGCGCAAGCCGTTCTATGCGCAATAGAATACTCGCTTTAGACTAGACTTGGAAATTTGAAATGAAATGATATCACAAGTGATATGGAGCATAAAAATGTTCATTGTATAATAAATCAATCAAGGTTACAAGGTAGGATTATAGGATCAGGCATAAAAATCAGTGTATTTTGCGCATTTACTTTCTTTACGCTTCCGCATTGATACTCTGATTTAAAAGATATTTTCATTTTGAGTCCCATGTAGAGTCGTTCAATGTAACTAGTGTCTGAGATCCTGGTTTGTCACTTCCCAAACGGTAATACTCCGTTAGTTGAAATTGGGGGTGTGACAGACATTTTCTTCCGTATAAGGCCTCAAATGGTGCACACTGAATGCTGGTGTGATAACTGTTATTGTACGAGAACTCTATTAGAGGTAAGTGATTATCCCAACTTCCACCAAAGTAGATGACACGGGCTCGTAGCATGTCCTCAAGAGTTTGTATGGTTCGTTCGCTTTGGCCATCAGTCTGAGGGTGATAAGCCGTGCTAAGATCCACACGTGTTCCTAAGGATTTCTGTAAAGATTTCCAGAACCTGGACGTAAACCGACTGTCTCGGTCAGAGATGATGGATAGTGGAACACCATGACGAGCTATGCTTTCATTGATATAGATCTTGGATAACCTCTCCATTTTATAGTCTTCTCGGATCGGTAGAAAGTGAGCGGATTTAGTCAGGCGATCGACTATGACCCAAATTGAGTCATGTCTACCAGAGGTTTTAGGAAGCTTAGTAATGAAATCCATGGAAATCTGATCCCATGTCCATTGAGGGATTTCGAGTTGCTGGAGTAGGCCTGATGGTTTTTGGTGCTCAACTTTAACTTTTTGACAGGTCAAACATCTTCCAACATGCAGCGCTATGTCTTTCTTCATTCCAGACCACCAATAACATTTCCTCAGATCTAAGTACATCTTATCGGAACCTGGATGAATAGAATAGTGAGACTTATGAGCTTCATTTAGGATAATTTCTCGGAGATTATCAAAATTAGGAACCCACATTCGACCCATGAAGTAAAGAATTTCATCGGTCTTGGACTCCAATTGATGTTCAGCAATACTTGCCAATTCATCCTTTAGATCTGTCCTGACAAGTGCTTTCCTTTGGGCTAGAAGGATTTGGGCTTTGAGACTAGTATGTATAATCATTCCCATCGCACGAGTGCGTGAGGGTTTGATTCTTTCCTTTCTGCTGAGAGCGTCGGCTACTACGTTAGCTTTACCCGGGTGATAGCGAATCTCGCAATCATAGTCATTTAGTAGTTCCACCCAACGCCTCTATCTCATATTTAACTCCTTCTGATCGAATATGTGTTGTAAGCTTTTATGATCGGTGTAGATAACACATTTTGTATCGTATAAGTAATGTCTCCAGATCTTTAAAGCAAACACTACAGCACCTAGCTCAAGATCATGAGTAGTGTAGTTCTTTTCATGGATCTTAAGCTGTCTCGATGCGTATGCAATGACCTTTTCTCGTTGCATAAGGACACAACCTAGGCCTTGGTTGGATGCGTCACAGTACATAACAAAGTCCTCGTTGCCATCTGGTAAAGTCAGAATGGGTGCATCACATAACTTCTGCTTAAACAACTGGAACGCATCTTCCTGTTTTGGTCCCCAGTCAAAAGTATGGTTTTTCTGAGTCAGAGTAGTGAGTGGCAGAGCAATTCTCGAAAAGTTCAAGATGAACCTTCGATAGTACCCCGCTAGACCCAGAAATGAGCGAACCTCTGAGGGAGTCTTTGGTGCATTCCAGTTCCTGACTGCTTCAATCTTGGTAGGGTCAACATGGATACCCTTGTCATTGATCACATGACCTAAGAATTGAACTTCACTAAGCCAAAACTCACACTTAGAGAACTTAGCATAGAGTTGCTCTTTCTTTAGAAGCTCAAGGATAAGTTTGAGGTGTTTCTCATGATCGATCTTGGTTCGGGAATAGATCAAGATGTCATCTATGAAAACAATGACGAATTTATCTAGGTAAGGTCGACAAACACGGTTCATGAGGTCCATGAATATCGCGGGTGCATTGGTTAGTCCAAATGGCATAACTACAAACTCATAGTGTCCATAGCGGGTTCGAAAGGCGGTTTTGGGTATGTCTTCTTCATTCACTCGAAGTTGATGATAACCAGAGCGTAGATCAATCTTTGAAAAATAGGCGGCTCCTTGTAATTGATCAAACAAATCATCAATCCTTGGTAGTGGATACCGATTCTTGACGGTTAGTTTGTTGAGCTCTCTATAGTCAATGCACATCCGAAAGGATCCGTCTTTCTTCTTGACAAATAAAACCGGAGCTCCCCAAGGTGAGAAACTCGGTCGGACAAATCCCTTGTCTAATAATTCTTGAAGCTGACTGGATAGCTCCTTCATTTCTGATGGGGCTAAGCGGTAAGGGGATTTGGCAACATGCGTTGCACCAGGTACAAGGTCAATCATGAACTCGACTTGTCGGATAGGAGGTAGTCCGAGCAAATCATCAGGAAAGACCTCCGGGTAGTCTTTAATGATAGGGACATCTTGCAGTTTCTTTCCTTGAGTCTTCTTTTCCACAACGTGGGCCAAGAATGCCATAGTAGTGGGTTTTCTCAACAAGCTACGGGCTTTCATAGATGAAATGATCTTTAAGTTTTTCCCAGACCTCTCTCCATGGATAGTCAAAGTATCTCCAGATTTAAGGGAAATACGGACTAGTTTCTCAGCACAAATGATCTCAGCATGGTTGGTGGATAGCCAATCCATTCCTACCACTATGTCAAAGCTTCCAAGTTGGATAGGGATAAGATCGATTGAGAATGGATGATCGTCAAGTGTTAAAGTACAACCTCGGAAAATAGTATTGGCATGTATTAGATCTCCATTAGCTAACTCCACAGAATAAGTAGTATCTAGTTTAACAAAGTTAGAGCTAAGCAAAGATTCGAACTCGGTTGAGACAAAACTTTTGTCCGCTCCGGAGTCGAATAGGATAGAAGCATAGTGTTGATTGATGAGAAACGTACCCGTAACAACGTTTGGATCCTGACGAGCTTCGGTTGCTCCAATAGCAAAAACTCGTCCATTAGCAGTTGGGTTGTTGGCATTGTTCGGATGCAGCTTAGGACAACGATTCCAGAAATAACTTGGGTCACCACATTCATAGCAAGCTCGAACAATGTTATTTCCAGTAGTAGCAGTAGTGGTGGCTGTCACAAGAGTATTGTTGTTAGCCGTGGCAGCTGGAGCTTTGCAAGTCTGGAATACGTGACCAAGTCGGCCGCAGTTAGTACACTTGCGGCACTCTCCGAAGTGATGAAAAAGGGCATTTAGGACACTTAGGCATATTCCCGGTATATGGCTTCTTCACATAGGCCTGAGGAGCAGGAGCAGCTTGGTTTACCGGTGTAGCAGGAGTTACCATAGCAAACCCTTTGGCAGTCTTTTGTTTCTTGTTATAGTTACGGTCAGGCTTCTTGCTTTCAGCATTCACCTTCTTAGAACCCTTCCTAACCAGAGTTCCTGACTTAACCAGATCGTCGGTGATAATAGCAGACAATAGGATTTCTGCCTCCAAAGAGTGGGTGAACTAGATAAGGTAGGGATTCGGACTAGAGGGCTCAAACCAGTAATGTATCGGTCAATCTGTCTGCTAACCGGTGTAACCATATGTGGCACTAGAATACTGAGCTCATGAAAACGCTCGGTGTAGGCTGCATGCTCACCACCATCCATCTCATGGTTCCAAAACTCAATCTCTATCTTCTTGAGTTCATTACTCGGGCAGAATTCCCTAATGAGCAACTCCTTAAACTCATTCCAAGGCAAGGCTAGAGCTACGTTTCTTCCCCTAGCCCTGATTTGGGCATTCCACCAAGTAAGAGCCCGTTTCTGAAATGTGCTTGCGGCAAACTTCACTTTCAGATTTTCTGGACTCTCAGTCATGTCCAGAGCATATTCAACTTTTTCAATCCATTGGAGCAGCCCAGTTGCTCCTTCAGTACCATTATAATCAGCGGGCTTGGAGTTGGTGAACTTCTTGTAGTGATCAGTGTTGTTATTATCGGCTCTAGAACCACCAGTGTTACGTAGTGAGTTACTGACTTGGGTAACCATTTCAGGAAGGACATCCCTTAGTTGTCGAGTGATGATAGCAGCAATCTCATTGATCTCGGTAGTGTCACGACGAGGAGGCATTCTACAAGATAGAGTATAGCTGGATAAGTTGATAAACGATAGATAGAGTCGCAAGATAATCAAAATAGGAATTTTATTCATAATCAAGTTGTTTAATTACAAATAAGGAAAGATAAGGACATAAGCACATATAACCACTTAATGTCCTGAATTGAAAATAAAAAGAATTAATTGATTAATCAAAACTCTAGATCTGCATGGTAGATGGTAGGATAGTGTGTTTTAGCCTATAAGCGATACTCACACCTAGATTTCCCAGGAAAGAGTGACAGGTCCAAAGGGATTTATGCGCCACGCCTTTCCTAGACAGAGCCCTTCGTGTACAGTACACACTCTTCCAGATTACACACTGTCCTTCGATCCACCAATTAGACCTTTGGTCTTGAAGAGAGTGATTTAGGAATCGTCTCAGCTCTGTCTTCTATGTCTCGGATGATCGAAGACTTGGTAGTTCCAGCTCTAATCTCCTTAGGTTCCATCGGTCGTGTAAAGCGTACGTTCTCCGGGCGATAACGACTAGTTGCGTCAGACCGCAGCTCCGGGTTGTTCATGTCTCGAGCTTCTTGTGTCCACTTGATTGAGCTTGGAGTTGCTATACTTTTCCTTGTTAGGTCGATGAAGTTATCCATGGCTAGAAGAAGGGAGGTTAGAGATAAGTTAAACACATAAGGTTAGACACAAAGAAAAAGTAACTTCTTAATAGGGAAATTCTAGGGTTATAGACTAGGTTTATTATAAAGCAACCTAATTCTCTATAACCATGGCTCTGATACCAATCTGTCACACCCCCACAGATGGCGGAATTTATGCGAAGGGTGACGAATTGAAATCATCACAATGATTAAAAGAAATACTATTAAATTAACCGAATAATTGCATACATTGTTTTAAAAACACACAACCAAACAAAATAGATAAACAAATAGTCTTTATTAAACTTTATAAATAGCTAAATCTCCTAGAGCCAAGTCTCGAAGTCCTAGTGTGATTGTAACAGCAACCTAGTTATTAGTACCTGAAAAACATGCTAAAATATGTCAGCTATAAAGCCGGTGAGAACATAGGTTTAAGTAATTACATAGTATCGATAATGAATATTTTTGCAATTCATAAACAAGATTCAATAACAAGTAAAACAAACTTTTATACATTGATTCAACCAAACCTAATGACAAGATTGGGTTCCCATAGTATTGATATAGCATGAATAACAAGTTTTGCAGTTTCTGTATATCTAGTCTCAAGTTGATATCGTATCTCGTCAACTCAAGAACTAGATCGGCATGTCAGGCCCATAGATCTATGACTTACTCCCGTTGGCTTATCCCAAGTTAATGGTTGTAGAGTGTGTATAAAACCGTTTAAGTTTACAAGTATGGAAAGTTGTTATTGAAAATACAGAAGTAGTATTTGAGTTTGATATAGTTTGAACAACCTTTGATATACGAGCATGTTTTTCACCCCAAAGATAAAATGTAAATGGGCTATGTATCTCACCTTGCAAATGAAAGGGTTGAACTTGAACTTGTAGTAACTTGGATCGAATGCCTTAACGACTCCCTAAGTTAAGTTTGTTACGTTAGAAACAAGTTAAGGATAGTCGAGGGGTTGACAATGTAATTAGTTGAAAGTGGTTGTTGTACACTAGAGTGGTTATCATTCCAGAGTAGTACCTCCAACATAAAAGTTCCCAGGAAAGAGTTGGTTGGATCGGAACCCCGTCTTTTTCTAGCCAGAACTTTAATGTTTGTCAGATAACTACATACTGGTTTGAAAGTTACCCTATTTGTATACTTGACCAAGTTTAGGGTTTGTTTGGTAAGTTTGGAAAGTATAAGGGCTAAAGTGAAAATATAAGTTTAGTAAAAATATAAATGAAATAAGTTAATTATTAGAGGGGTTTAATTTGAAGATAAGGAGTTTTAGTAAAAAAACATGATTTTTGAAATTGAAAGGAACAAGAAAGATCAAAACCAAGTTTTTAAATAAAAGTTTGAACAAGTTTAATTAAAATAGGGCATTTGATCTTCGATAGCTCTATGATTATAACATAAACATGCTAGGGAATCATAGATCTAGCTAGTTATGAGGAATTTTTGAAAAGAAAAGTATGAACAAGCAAGAACATAAGAAGAACTTACTTAGAATGGAAGGATTTAAGCTAGAATCTTCCAAAAGATGAGAAGAACAACCTTTAGTTGCTAGAGAGCCCTAGAGGATTGTTGAGGTGTGAAGAATGAATGAGGTTTAAGGCTCTATTTATAGGGTGGGTTTGAGAGGAAAAAGGGGAAAAGTTGGTTAGGTTTTTTTTTATTAGGATAACAAAGGTGATAAACATAGGTTTATAAATCTTAGAATTTTTTATAAAACTTTTGAATAATGGATATAGGGGTTAGTTCAAGAAATTTTGAGGATATGGATGATAGGATTGAGTTCAAAATTAGTTAGTTAATGGATGGGATGGATTAGGATAGGATTTAAGAATAAAAATAATGGTTTTAATTCATTTTGGATAAGTTTAAAGGAATTAATTGATTTTATTAATTTAAATAATAAATAATAATATATAAACTTAAAATTTCGAAAATTATATTAATAATAATGATATATGATTGAATTTACAAAAATTAACCAGATTTCGAAGACGTTACAAAAGAAACCCTGAAATTTACGTATGTGTAACTTTTACCCTTGAAATTATATTTTAGTCAAACGAAGTTACAAACTTGAACTGTTTTTATTAGGTTAGAGTCTAAGGCATCCAAAGCTACTATAAGTAGCAAGATTAAGAATGAATACCAGAATCTGATATAGAATCAAAATATAATGCGCAAGCCGTTCTATGCGCAATAGAATACTCGCTTTAGACTAGACTTGGAAATTTGAAATGAAATGATATCACAAGTGATATGGAGCATAAAAATGTTCATTGTATAATAAATCAATCAAGGTTACAAGGTAGGATTATAGGATCAGGCATAAAAATCAGGGATGTCACACAAGTCTCATGATGTAGAACCTGAAACATGTGAAAGAATCTGTCAACTACAAAATAGTTGGTGAGATACAAAGGTTTTGACACAGTTTAACAAGTATTTGAAAAGAATTACAATTCACTATGATTTATGCATTCTATAATGTAAGTATAAGAACAAGCATCTTAAACATTGTGCATATCAACCCTCCAACCAAGTTTAGGCATAACCCGCAGGTTACCCTTATAAGTCTCAAGTTTAAAGTTTAATTCAGTAACAATCACCAAGTGCTCCCCCCCGAAGGGGTCAATCAATCAAGGTGGATTGGTCAAATACAATAGATCTATCATTGTTACCATATGCTTGATCAAAGTTAATGAATATGCTAGTTTTAAGTTTAATCTAAGCAGACAAGTCTCAAGTTTAACATAAGAATAAGCATCTAGTCATAGTTGTACAAAAATTGTATAAGTTTAATGTTTTTGAACGTGTTTCACCCCAAAAGTATAGAAAGGAAAAGGGGCTAAGTATACTCACTTGGATGATGAAGAGTATCCGACAAGAGTTTGCAAGAATTGGAGAGGGAGAAAATCCTCACAATAAGCCTAAGAATATAAGTCTAAAGATTTAAGTAAAAAGTCTAAGACAAGGATCTAGGGTCTAAGATTTGACTAGGGTTCCAAACGGGTGACGGGATGATTTGTGTGTATAAAGTTAGGATCAAGTTTCAAATGAAGGTTTTTGAATATCAAAGTTTAATAGGTTTATAGTTTAGAATAATTATTATTTATTCAAAAGTTTTGCAGTTATTAATTACACATGTTAAGTAAAAATTAGTTTTCCAAGTATTCGTAAATGGGGTTGAAGTATTTGTTAAATGAAAGACTAAATAATTATTAAGGTTTAACCATAATTATCCAAAGAATAAATAATTATTAGAGATTTATAATAATTATTTAAAGAATACATATAAAATGATAATTATTATTTTAAAGGATAAATAATAATTAAGGTTTTATAACAATTACTTCAAGAATACATGACTATTAAGGATAGATAATTATCTAAATATTTATCTAATTAATATAAATCATTTAAGATTTATCAAAGCATTTTGGTATTAAATATTTATTATCTTGTAGTTTTAATAAGATAACATATATATATTTTTAAGTTAATAGTTTTAAGGTTTACAAGTTTATAAAGTTTTATAAGTTTATAAATAATTAAATAAATAAGGTATGAATAATTTTCTTTTCGAATTGGGATTTTGATTATAGGTCTTTAAAGTTTAAATAAAATTATAAGTTTATAATGTTTACTTCAAATGGTAAGTTTTATAAGTATAAGTATTTAATTTAAAGTTTATGTTTTTAAAAGTATAAATGTTTTAAAGTCTTTATGAAGTTTATAAGTTTACAAAAGTTTAGAAAATAATTAAAGCATATTTATTTTCTCACATTTTATATAAACAATAGGTTTATGTTTATATAAATTTTATAAAGGTTTTAAAAGTATTTTTATAGATTTTATGGATTCAAAACCAAAATTAAAGATTTAATTAATTATAGGTTTGACTAAATTTTATTTAATTAAAAATGTTCCCGAATGTAAAAGTGTAAATAAAAATTGGGTTTAAGTTTATAAATGTATAACATAATTTATAAAAATTATACAAGTTTAAAAACTGTTTTTAAAAAGGTTAAAACAATTAAAATGGGAAAACTCGGTTTACCCGGATTCGAACTCGGGTCACTGACCGGGTCGAATCCGCACACACACACTAACCATCTCGTCTATGGCTCGTTAGTGTATACACTGAAACGGAAATTTGATAAGCAGATTCTGAAATCATCCCTAATTTCACTTATGAACCCTAGAACGATCTCCGGCCAAATACGACCCGATGATCCCTCTGTCTTTAACAATTGACAGAGGGCAAATGATCCTAGCAAGGAAACGAAGTCGATGGGTTTTCGAATTACCTGAAATGGTGATGGAATGAAGGAGAACGGGTTCAAGCTCGTCTTCGGCTGTCGTGGGAAAGGAATCGACTGACCAGCTACGATACGATGGAATTGGATGTTTAGGAAGATTGTGTGTGATCTTGTTAAGGTATTACGGCTGGTATTTATAATCGATTTCATCAATTAATGACCGGTCGGTTGGGGTTAGCGGGTGTGTAAATGCCGAGTTTGAATTTGAATTGCGCGGGTCTCGGGCCGTGTCCGGGCATTGAAGACATCAGGGGTTGGGTCGCACGCCTTAGGCGAGTTCGAGGTTCATCGAACCTGGTCGAAATCGTGGTTTTTGCGTGAAGGGGATGAGAAATCGGGGTCTGTGGGTTTCGAACCTAGGACCGATTTGGTTCGGGGGGGGGGGGGGTTGGAGAAATTACAAGATCGGTCCCTGTAGTTTAGTGGCCCTGTCACTTTACGTTTTAGTTAGATTTTTAGTTTAGAACAAGTTTCAAGAGTTAGCAGTTTTGGTCCCTTGATTTTATAAAAACAATTATACATGTTTTTTTTTATTTCTAAAATCCTTTATAGCTTTATTGTTTTAAAATAATTTCCGTAGTTTCGAGACTTCATGCATTTATTCGTTATATTATTATATATATATATTTGAATATATGTAGGTTCTCTAAGTATATGAATGTTTTATATTTATTAAATAAATATCTATGAAATGGGTCGGGAAATCCGAGATATTACAAAATGTCCCTTTGATTTTCTCATGCCACAAAATTTTTCTTTTAACATGGGCGCCGGCGCCCATATTATAAGGTCGACTGCCGATATTTAAAGCCAATGATATAATGTAACGTGTCTCAATATGGGCGGAAACACCTATTTTACATTCTTGTATACGGTCGTTCGTCTCTATCATACCGTCCCTATTATACGGTAGTCAACCCCTATTATACGAGTGCAGCCGCTCACGTTGAAGGGGAAATTTGATGACATGAGAAAGTTAAAAGAACAAAATAAGAAAAATTATTGGTTAAGTGATATTTCAGGAATTTTCCCGATTTATAATCTAACAGTGTAATATATTTTTAGTTTTCTTTTAACAATTATCAGTCAAATAATAAAAGATCCTGTCAAATGGCAAAACAATCTAGCTAGAATGATGACATGGAAGGAGCACGTGAAGGGCACAAACTGGAATTGTAGTTTGACTAGACCCGATTCACACCGAATTGTTGAGAACCGAAGATCCGGCCCGGTGTTGCTCTCCTCCACTGATTTATTAAAAAATTATAATTATAACATTAATAATAAATAAAAAATAAAAACCACACTGGCATAGTTGGTGTTCGATTGTGTTGTTAACAATAAAATATTTAATCAAATTAAGCATATGATTGTTCTTATAAGAGACGCCAACTCCATGGTTTTATAATATAACATTTTTAATTAATTGCTTTCGATGATGATTTTGTTTATATATTTGTTTTTGTTTTATTCCATTTTTTAGCACATAATTTTTTGTATTTTATTCAATCGATGGATGAAATCATGAAATACGCGCTATTGTTAGATTCATGATTTCGTTCTATTTATACCTCTTTTCTCATTCCATAATTCTCTACCGTTTTCAAATTCCTCATTTTCGTCGTATTTCCTTTGGATTCTTCGTTAGGTTTATTGCTGTGACACTGTGAACGATTTCACATGGCGACGCAGACCGATCGCCTCGAATCGTATTGCGTGAGCCAACCGGATCAACAGCGGAGGTTCGTTAACTTTTCTCTTTTGATAATCGATGATGCAATTCGGTTTGTTATAACTAAGTTTGTTACGTTTCTGTTTGAATTGATTTTGAGAAATTTGTTGCTACCTGTAATCAAATACTGTTTAGTAGTGAATGATAAATTGCATAATTCTTCGATCGTAATGAAATCCAGTATTTTGTTTGTTATAATTCAGAATTGAGAATTCTAGGGCATTGAGTGCAATAATGAAAGGAGGATGCCTTTAATTTGTATTTACTTCTTCTAACAGTATTCAAGGGCTCTTTACATGTCATATACCACTTTTATACTCCAATGCAGGATGAGTATTTGCAAAGCATCATCATAGTTTGTTACTTAGATGAAATTGGAAGGGACTCTACTGGCTAATGATTTGGATTTTATGCTTTTTCTTTTGTTTAGGTGCTCTTGTATGGGGGTCAGGTTGCTTCTTGGAAGAATGAGCGGCGAGAAGAGCTACTTTTCATGAGCAGTAAGGTGAACTATTCATGTAGCTTATTCTTAAGATAGTTGAATGTTTAAGAGAATAGAACATACATTTAGGCTATGCAATTTCAAAGTTAATAATTTAGGGGTGCCAATCATGTTGGGTTGGCGGGGTGCATTTTTCAACCTGAAGTCCTGAACACAACCCATATATTTATTTATGTCAAAAACGTCACCCTAACCCGAACATGACCCATTTAACCTATTTATCTAAACGTGCCAAACGGCTTGAAAGGTTGGCTGGTAGTGATGAAGTTGTAAACGTGTTAGTTGGGTTGGTGGGTTGTAATAAATGGGTTACACGGGTTGTCGGGTCAAACTGTTTAATTAACCTGGTTAAACTGGTCAACCCGAATGCTACCTGCTTAATTAAACAAGTCAACTCGAACAAGACATGTATATTAAATGGCCTAGGACCTGATTATTTTCGTGTCGGAAATTGCCACCCCTAGTTAATATTCAAATGATCGAATTGTGCGCAAGAAACTGCAAGTAACTGGCTACGGCATTTTAAGTATTCTTTTTGAGGTGTATTAAAGCACACATTTGTCCTACACGGGTCTTCTCTAGATATTATTTCATATTAATTACTGAAAATTACTGTTGTATTTTCTTTTTTGGTTTTGTTCTTCCTCCTCTCTCTCTCTCTTTCAAATTTCTCAACATTGCATTATGATCATGAGAGAATGCTCTGTTTGCAGGCTGTTACGAAACCACCAAAACCCATAAGAGGAGGCATACCCATTTGCTTTCTTCAGGTTTGCATTTAAATGGACATTATACAATTTTTGACTGTCTAGATAATCTAGTTATTAGCTTTAATTCACATATATATAGGTTGCAAATTTCGGTACACTTGAGCAGCATGGATTTGCAAGGAACAGGTTATGGTCATTAGATGAAGATCCTTCGCCATTGCCTCCAGCTAACAATCAATCAATGGTAGATCTTGTATTGAAATCAACAGAAGAAGATCTGCATGCATGGCCATATAGGTACTTTATTTATTTAACATATTTGAGTATTTTTGGGCCTTTTGGCTGATTATGTAACTAGAGCATTCACTGAATTGGGAGATAAATACTTGTTTGTACGTGGATTTCTTTTAGATTCGAGTTGCGGCTTCGTGTTGGTGTTGCTGCTGACAAGCTTACTCTGATCCCTCGTGTGAGAAATGTTGACAGCAAGGCGTTTTCATTTACTATTTCACTGCGTAATTACTTTTCTGTATCAGATGTCAGGTGACTATGTCAACTTGTGATTGTTACTGTTTTAAACTGACCAACAAAATGATATAGCATCAGTTGACAATTATTAATTTATTATTACTACTGGACATTACCTTAGAGATGTTGCATGTCATGTTTTTGTAGGAATGTAGATCTTCTATGCATGGTCTTAGTGGCGTTTGCTCATGTATTAGGTTCGTAGTTAGAGGCTGTGGGTCGATCAAAGGGTCAAAACGGGGTCGTGTTGAAATGAGACCTTTTTAAGTCACAATGGAATCGGGTCGGGTTGACCCATAAACACCTTTTTTTCCATTCTTTAAAATATTTATAGATAGTTAATTGTCACGACTCGCCTAAATTCAGGTCGCACTCCGTGACATAATGCTTTAATTATGGTTACATAATAATCTAGATCTTTGAATAAAGATGATTTAGGAGCATGTATGCATTAGAAGCAGACTTTGAGTGCTTGACCTGTTCCCCTTGTAACTATTTTTTTGTATTTGAGACAAAACACCACACACATTGACCCATTCATAAGTAATAGGTTGAAATTGCCACCTGTATTCATAGTTAATAGCTATGCTAGAAGATGTTTTATCTTTGTTATTATTGCCAAATAGTTTTCATAATGCAGTTTAATTTGCAGTGAAGTACGTGTTGAGGGCTTGGAGACACTTGACTATTTGGATAATTTGTTAAAGAGAGAAAGGTACACAGAGCAGGCGGACGCCATTACCTTCGATGGTGAGGTAAGCAATTTTTTCCACAACTTTTTTAGGTTGGGTGGTAATTTTGATTCATTTATACAAATGGGTTGGTCTGACTTATGCTACATCTTTCATTGATCAAACGGGCTACACTACAAGATGTAACTAAAAAGGAAACATGTCTAATAAGCCGAGAGTCATGCAACATGTGCTCAAAACGATAAAAACCTTCTAAACCGATTTGTTTATAAAAAAAGTTAGATTATTATTGTAATAGTGTAGGGTTTGTAATCATATTCAACTCATTAAGTATTTGCAAGTTCAAGAAAATAAGATACAAGGTGATTGTGGGTCAGGCCAACCCAACCCGGACACGGGACACCCATTTTACCACTCTTAATCCTTATGAGGAGCAATTTTTTTCAATCAAGGAATTACAGACCCAAAATTCCTTACGTTTTCTTCATTTTTTTTTGCATATTTCACTCTGTTAATCCAAATGTTTTTACTGCATTTTCTACTTTTAGATTGATCGAGTGTACTTGAGCACACCTACTAAGATTGCTGTAATAGACCATGAGAGAAAGCGAACAATTGTGCTACGTAAAGAAGGCATGGTGGATGCAGGTTTTCATCATATTCTAATTCCAACATAGATTTTTAAACCTCAATTAAGGTTAACCGCATAAAAAGAGAACCAACTTTCGTCCAATTTCTATTTAAGGTAATCCCTACACATTACAAGGACAAAAATATTGACAGGGACAAATGTCAGGGGTGTTCACGGTCCGGTTCCATAGGTTTTACCTGTTCATGAACACCTCTAGCACCTACCTAAATGTTGTCTTTTTTCTTTCTACGTGGCACTGATGTGACTAGGGTAACAAAACATGCGTGACAACGTTAAATCTAAATTGGACAAAAGTTGATAACCTTTTTATGCAGTCGACTAACTAACTAACCCAACCCGTGGCAAAACCTATTAAAACATTTCGCGTATTTCAGTTGTGTGGAATCCTTGGGACAAGAAGGCAAAGGCAATTGCGGATTTGGGTGATGAAGACTACAAAACCATGTTATGCCTGGATGCTGCATCTATTGAAAATCCAATAAACTTAAAACCATGTGAAGAATGGAAAGGTCGTCAAGAACTTTCCATTGTGTCCTCTAGTTATTTCAGTGGCCAGCTGGACCCACAAAAGGTTCTTAGGGGCTTACACTAATATGATCTTTTAATACTATACCAAACCAAATCACAGCAAATTGATTTGATTTGGTGTTAGTTTAGCATAGCATTCTTTGGAGGGAGATTATATATATCTATATCATCTTTATTTTCCTTTTAATGAGATGAATGTTGCATTTTTGCAACATGTTACAATATGTTCATGATTTTAAACCTCAAATGTTTTAACTGATATTTTGTTTATAATCTACGTAACATTCGTCTGTTTTGTTTACATTAGAGCTATCTCTACATCAAATATTGTCTAGTCTTGTTTCAACAAAAGATCTGCAGTCTGGTCTATGTTGGGAAAATGATTTTCAAATTAGATGTCTGAATGTTTTTGAGTCTTTGGAAGTAAAGAAGAAGAGTTTGGAAAATGTTTCACATCTGCAACTTGTGAACATGTGTGTTGGTTCGCAAATAGTTACCATGGTTCGCATATAAGGCATTGGTTCACATATGAAACCTCATGCAAAATTATGATGGGGTGTGATGGTCCATGAGGGGGGTGCTTACTTGCCTATTTGGGATTATATATTTATGGTAACAATGTTGCACGTTATGTCTTGGACACTTAGGTCCAACATTCTAGTCACTTGAAATCCTTGAAAAATCAGTAAATTCAATTGGCTTATCACTACCCATGTGTTGTTGATATGGTATACTATCCGTTACTTCGTTGTATCTTGGGAAGTGATTCGCCACAAACCCAAAGCACATTATTTTATTGAACGGTGGGGGTGAAATTGCTTTAAGGATAGAGATCACTCGCCTCGAAGCAATAAGTTGTAGTTTCGATTGCCATTAACGTTTTAATTTAAAAATTATTTAGAACCCCATAACCAACGGTCTAGGACTCCACTGATGCTTGAAGGTTTAGTTGACTCCATTATGAGATAAAGGAGGTCTCAGTTAGCCTTGATACTAAAAGCATCCGGTATGGTGCACATATCCGTGGCGTGATCCTAGGTGGCCACCAAGATCACGCCGTGATCTTGGTGGAACACCGCCCCCTTGATTTGAAAATCATGCCGTCATGGTTGAGCGTGATTTTTCTCACGCGAGCATTCGAGCATATTACCGTTCAACGGTACAAAATTTAGCCGTTAGAATTTAAATTAAAATAATAATATTAATAATTTTTATTTTTACTCACTATAAATACTCAATTTTACTCCATAATATTTACACTCATTTTCTACCCAAACTTACTAATCTTCTATACTCATTTCTAATATCCCCAACTCAAAAATGAGTAACGATCCGAACCAGAACCAACACTTTTGGGCTCAATACGCGGCTCGTGATAACGCGTTTGGGGCCAACCCAACCCGAACTTTCAACAAAACCCGAACTTCCAACCCAACCCAAACTTCCTATCCAACCCAAACTTCCTACCAAACCCGAACTTTCAAATGTTTAACTATCAACCCCAAATGTCTCAACCGGGTACACCACTAGAATTTGTACCCGAAACTCAAGAAATGCACAAGAAACCGTGGACGAAAATCTAAATGTCTCACAAAATAAAGGCAAGAGGAAGGTTTCGCAAGAGACTTCTAGCCGGCCGAATACCCAAAAAAAGTGGGAAAAAGACGAGCCACTATTCTTGGTTAAGGCGTTTATAGACGTCTCGGAGGATCCAATAATTGGTAACAATAATTTTGGTTTTGTATTTTTTAAAATTTTCCTTTTTTTATTTTTATGATTATTAATTTGAATATTTGTTTTTTGTAGGCAACGCCCAAAACAAAAAAACGTTATGGACTAGGGTTCAAGAAAAATATGAATCTTTTAAGGGTGTACCGCCCGGTTACCGAAGTTTGGACCAATTGAGTTCAAAATGGACTCATATAAATGGGAAGGTTGTAAAGTTCCACGGGATCTATCAAGAAGTTTTGCGGGATCGAAGAAGCGGTGAGAGCGATGCCGATATTTTGGCGAAAGCAACGGTCCGGTTTAAAGACGACCATGGTGGCGAAACACCAATTCAATATTGGGAGATTTGTAGGAATTCGCCAAAGTGGCAAACACTATACATTGCCCCCACCCGAACCGGCTCGTCCAAAAAAAGAACATCAACCGACATCGACGCTAGTCCGGGCGCTTCCGATGGTAGATCTAAGTACGACCTAAACATAGATGCATCGGAAGACGTGGAAGAAATACCCTGTCCGATTGGGAAGAAAAAAGCAAAAGCCCAAGCAACGGGCTCGGGATCGGTTTCAAGACACGACGAAATCGGCGAGAAAATGGTTGAACAAATGACAAGATTTAATAACGCCCAAGACGAGAGGATGGATTGGAAACGAACAAAACAAGAGATCGAAATTCTTGGTATCGATCTTGAGTCACTCACAACCGCCCAACGTTTTTTTATTGAAAAAAAACAAAAGGAGATCAAAGAACGTCATGGTATCCCGTAGGTTTTGGTTATGTTTTTTTTTAGTTAATGTAATTTTATTTTTATTAATGTAATTTTAATTTTATTAATGTAATTTAAATTTTTATTAATGAATATTATTTTATTATGTTTTATTTTATTTAAATAAAAATTAAAAAAAAACATAAAATTATCACACCACCACAATCACATGGGTATACCCCTTGCCATGTGATTATGGTGTGATTTTCCAGAATTTGACGTGGCGCCACGTGACGTGCACTTTATTATCACATGACACCATAATCACATGGGTATACCCCTTCCCCTAAGGTTCCACCTCGTGATTAAGCTTCAACGTGAGTGTATATAGAGGTTCTCTAGAGAGAAAGTAAGGGTGTAATTATAGGGGTGTAAAAAAGCCGAGTTGAGCCCGACCCCGCCTAAGCTCAAGTTTGGCTCAATTAACTTAGAAAGCTCGAGCTCGACTCGTTTAGAACTTTATTTCTAAAGCTCGAGCTCGAATCTTGAGTACTTTTTCAAGCTCGAGCTCGGCTCAATTATTATTTATTAGTTGTTTAATTATTTTATTTATAATTAATTTTATATATATTTAAAATTATAATTATTATATATAACATAATAGATATTATTTAATTATTTTTATCATAATTTTATATATAATAATCATTATTATTAATATTAAATATATCATAAATATATATATTTAATACATTAAATAAAAGTAATATAAATAAAAGGCTCGTTAGGCTTGCGAGTCTGCTCGAGCTCAATATATGAAGCTCAAGCTCGTTTATTAAACGAGTCCTAATATAAGCTCAAGCTCGGGCTTGAGCCTACTTAAGCTCGCTTAATTCAAGTTTTGGCGAGTCGGTTTTAAGTAGCTCACGAGCGGTTTGACTTGTTTACATCCCTATGTGTAAATATAAGAGAGTGCGGAATGAGAGAGCATAGAATGGATCCTAATGTTCTGAAAATCGGATCAGTTGTTGAATTGGCCGCCCTACCATTGGACCACTCTTAAAAACCGGAAGACACCGTAATTAATTTAAAATAAGAAATATATAGAAAATAAAGAATGTATTAAAATTAATTGACATAGTAGAAAGAAAATAAAAATACATGTTTTCATTATTCTATAAGCGAAATAAATGATGTGTCATGTTTTTTTTTGAAAGGCAAATATATTCACGCACTCCACAAAAAAGCAGGAGGCAAAAAAAGTACAAACATGACAAAAATTACATCAGACGAAATGTACATCAATTAATCCAAGAAATGGATTTTTTTTAAAGGCATTTTCTCGTTCCTCGCAAGCCATAGGCACCAACACGTCACCAATATAATCCTATGAAACGCCTCTCTAGCTAACTCCCCAAGCCCACTATTAGCATGGAGATCCAACAAGTCTCTGTCCGAATGTAACATCCCAAATAATGACAAGACAAATAGAAAAGGGAAATAAAGTGGGCTTGGCCAAAATTTCGGCCCATGGGCCGAAAAGAAAAGGGGGAAACCCCATTACAAAACAGCAGCTTCAACCCAAACCCCTCTCATTTCATCTTCCTGCGCAAGAATACTAGAGAGAGAGAGAGAGAGCGATCGGCTTGTGAAGAAAACCGCAAGGAGAAGACTCAAGGGCTCGGGAATCATCCGTCTCCACCATTTCAACGCATAGCAACAGAAATCGGGCCTGTTGAGGTAAGCATCGCCTCTGATTATGAGTCTTTGCATGTCTCGGGTTTAAATCAAATAAAGATACGATTTTTGCATATGAAACTTGAAACAAATCACGTATTTGAACTCAAGAACGACAAAGGAAGGTGTTTAACGTAAAATGCTCAAGGTTTAATCGATTGGAAATAAGTTGGCTGGAGCAAGGTTCTGGTCAGGGAAGATGCAGACCCATGACTCGAAACTATAGTTTCGATACATACAGACCCGTCGAAACTACTCTAGTTTCGATAGTCATGTTTGACTCGAAACTATCTAGTTTCGATAGCAGCCAATGACTCGAAACTACCATAGTTTCGATAGGAACTCAGGACTCGAAACTACCTAGTTTCGAGTGTCACCTTGAACCTAAACTAAGATTTTTCATAAGTTAATGACTCGAAACTACCTAGTTTCGATAGAAGGATTATGACTCGAAACTACCTAGTTTCGAGTGTAAGACCATAGCTCGAAACTACCATAGTTTCGATGCGACCCACCTCCCGAAACTACTGAGTTCAAGAACAGTAATGTCTAGTGTCATTTAGGAGCCCTACCTTATATGTATGACTTTATTATACAGATAGTGGGTGACCTTAGTGACGTTTCGAAACCAGCTATTATACTTCAGGGACCCGCCTATCAGGTGAGTTCTATGTGCCCCCCCTTTCTATGTTATGTGCAATGATTTATAAATGTTTTGGGGCTGAAGTGTATACACTAAATGAATAAATAATATGAAGGTCAATGTGATCATACGTGATATAGTAAGGTATATGTGTAGATACATATGAAAATGAATTATGAACGACGAACAAAGAACGACACGTATGTTTACAAGGAATGAATGAAAGAATAGTATAACGTAAATAATGAAATCTTGCTTTATAAACATATATTGCATGTTAAGAATGTATGTATACGTTATGAACGGAAACAAAGCTAACGACTACTACGGTAGCCGGACGACCACTTGACTACTATGCAGCTAGGAAAGAAAGTCTAGAAGGGTAGACTAAATAAAGGCCACTACGGTGGAGTAAGACGCTAAATCAATATTCGGCTGTATAGTTAGTTCAAGTGGGAAACGGATGCCTTAGGGCAGACGGGCGAATATGACGGACTACGACGGTAGGACGGTAAAGAAGGACGGCCGAAGGTTGGCCGGACCAAAGTTAAGGCGGACGGTTTCTAGGACCGGACGAGTAAAAGGGCTACGACGGTAGCTCGAGGGCGTATGTCTTTGTGATATACGTACCGTAAGATGGGTTGATCACCCTTATGTGTATGACCAATGAATGTTAAGGAAAAGAAAAGGTGAATACATATCTATGTAATCACATAAGAATGAAGAAAGAAAAGTAAAAGCTATGAATACGTATTTGTAGAAATGTATGTATATAATTATGTATACTTATAAAGAAAAGAATGGTCATACTTAATAGTTTTAAACTAGAACTCACCAGCGTTAGCTGACTTTTAGTATACATTTCAGGTAAAGGAAGAAAAGGTCGTGTGATGGCGTGAAGGTTACCCGACACAAGACTGACATCCCACTTTAATATATGTGTTAAGACTTCCGCTGTCAAGTTATGTTATGTTATGTAATTGAATGATGAATGTTTTTAATCTAAGTTCAGTATTTATGACTATGTTTATGAGTAAATCCAACGAGTGAGGTCACCCGGTAAAAGGGGCCTTACAAGTTGGTATCAGAGCAATAGTTTGAGAGATTCAGACATCCCTAAATGTCTGGACTCAAACTGATTATGGGACCAACGCACGGATGTCAGTATGGGTAACCAACGCCAACGCAGCACGGTAAGTAAGTACTAAAGCTAATGCTCTAAATAAGGATAGATACCTTAACTTAGAACAAATAGATGTCAATGTCACAACCGATTTGAAGAGTTTTGAACCCGAAAAGCAATGTAAATTAGTAATCACAAACCGGTCACTGTAATTAAAAATTTACCTTGCTCGTACTGTTCCAAACTATGATCTGAAGTAATGACATTGATGTATTCCCTTTATGACTATCAGGAAATTAAGAAATTATGGCTGGCGGAGGAAGAACTGGACGCCGAGGCGGTCGCACTGGCCGACGAGGTAGACCTCCGTTGAATCAAAGACTAGAAGAAGAAGAGAGTGTGCACGCGGAACACACCGAGAGTGTACACGAAACAGAAGTGACCCCAACTGGAGACGACAATCCAGGGCCGATACAGTTGGAACCCGAAGTCAGGGATGCTATTGCCCGTGAAGTTGTGCTCACACTGAAGAAGGTATTGCCTGATCTACTATCTGAGGCAATAAAGAAAAGTAAAGAGGAGGATGAAGGGAACAATGAAGAGAAAATTTATGATAGTGACGGGGATGAAGTAAAAGTGGCATCAAGCAATCGTGGGTGTACTTACAAAGGATTCAAGGACGGAGACCCACCTAAGTTTGATGGAACCAAAGATTCGGTGGCCACGTTCGAATGGATCGAGAGGATGAACGCAGTCATCAACATCAGCGAGTGTCGACCAGACCAAGCTGTTAAATATGTTGCTCATTCTTTCACCAATGAAGCACTAGGTTGGTGGAGAAATATTCAAAGAACAAAATCACCACATGCTCTTGCCAGAATGACATGGGAAGACTTGAAAAAGCTCGTAATCCAAAAGTTCTGCCCACAAAATGAGATTGATCGTGTGGAGAACGAGTTCCTGAACTTCAAGGCTGGCAACAAGACTCATCGCCAGTATACATCAAGATTCAATGAACTGGCTCAACTAGTACCACACCTGGTGGAAACTGAAGATCGTTTGATCAAGTACTATGTTAAGGGATTGCCACAACGGGTCCGTGTTCATGTAAAAGCTAACCTACCCTCGACCTTCGAGTCGGTAGTGAATCTGAGCGGAATCGTCTACGACGATTATGCCAATGAGGACCCACCAACAGAGACCCAAAAGAGAAAGTGGGAGAACCCGTCTAGAGGCACAGGAAGAGGGAACGTAACAACTGAAACTAAGAAGCCAAGGTCGGACGAATATGAAACATGCAAGAAATGTGGAAGGCAACATCTTGGCGAATGTAAAATCGGCACCACCACATGCTATAAGTGCGGGAAGCCGGGGCACTTCTCTCGAGAATGTGTAAGAGACGTCAAGTGTCAAGTATGTGGATTGTTTGGACATCTGACAAAGAACTGCAGGAAGGCCGGCCAATCTGGTTCGGGAAAAGAAAAGGAAAAGGAACAGCCAAAGGCTAGGACTCGGGCCTATGCTTTAACCGAGGAAGAAGCAAGAGGAAACCCTGACGTCGTGTCGGGTACGTTCCTAGTAAATGATGAACATGCTGCTATTCTGTTTGATTCTGGTGCTAGTAAAAGTTTTATATCCACTGCATTTAGCCGCAAATTAGACTGCACAATCACTAGCCTTATAAGGGCCTTTAGCGTACAAACTGCTATTGGTAAAAACTCAGTAGTCATCCAAGTGACTGACGATTGCATGGTAGAAATAGAGGGCCATAAGTTTCCATCTAAATTGTACCTTCTAACCTTAGGAGGATTCGATGTAGTATTGGGCATGGATTGGTTAGCTGCCAACGAAGCTCAAATCATATGTAAACGAAAGATGATACATCTCAAGGCCACTGACGGCAGTCCGATTACGGTTTATGGTGACTGGAATAGCACAATGCCGAACGTCATCTCGATGATCAAGGCCGAAAGTTACATGAGGCGCGGTTGCGAAGCTTATCTGGCGTATGTTATTGACGATAGAATGAAAACGAAAGAGCTAAAAGATGTACCCGTGGTGTGCAATTTTCCAGAAGTGTTCCCAGAGGACCTACCTGGTTTGCCGCTCGATCGGGAAATAGAATTTCAGATTGACTTACTGCCAGGAGCTGAGCCCGTTGCCAAGGCACCATACCGATTGGCTCCGTTAGAAATGAAAGAATTAATGTCCCAACTTGAAGAATTAACAGAGAAAGGATTTATCAGACCGAGCATCTCACCATGGGGCGCTCCGGTATTATTTGTAAAGAAAAAGGACGGCAGCATGCGCATGTGCATCGACTACCGTGAACTGAACAAGAGAACAGTAAAGAACAAATACCCACTGCCTAGAATAGACGACCTCTTTGATCAATTACAAGGCGCGAGTTGGTTCTCAAAGATTGATCTCAGGTCGGGTTACCATCAATTGAAAGTAAGAGAGGAAGATGTACCGAAAACTGCGTTTCGTACGCGTTATGGGCATTATGAATTTCTCGTGATGTCCTTCGGACTAACCAACGCACCAGCAGCATTTATGGATTTAATGAACAGAGTATGCCGACCCATGTTGGATCGATCAGTAATAGTTTTTATAGATGACATCCTCATATATTCAAAGAATGAAGGTGATCACCACTGTCACCTAAGAGAAGTATTGGAGGTTCTAAAGCAGGAGAAGTTGTATGCAAAATTCTCCAAATGCGCGTTCTGGCTTAGGGAGGTCCAATTCCTAGGCCATGTCGTAAACCCGGACGGCATTATGGTGGATCCTGCTAAGATCGAAGCGGTAAAGGAATGGAACATCCCGAAAACGCCAACTGATATACGAAGTTTTCTGGGGTTGGCAGGCTACTATCGGAGGTTCATTCAGGATTTCTCGAGAATAGCCTCGCCACTGACAAAGCTGACACGTAAGGAAGTAAAGTATGAATGGGGACCAACCCAAAACAATGCGTTCGAAGAGTTGAAGACACGATTAACCCAAGCTCCAGTCTTGACCTTACCTGAGGGAAACGAAGACTTGGTAGTCTACTCTGACGCTTCGGGGCAAGGATTGGGTTGTGTACTTATGCAACGAGGAAAGGTAATTGCTTATGCCTCGCGACAGTTAAAGATTCATGAAGTTAACTACCCGACTCACGATCTGGAGTTGGCGGCCGTAGTTTTCGCATTAAAGATATGGAGGCATTATCTGTACGGAGTTAAATGCACCATCTACTCCGATCACAAGAGCCTGAAGTACTTCTTCGAGCAGAAGGAATTAAACATGAGACAAAGAAGGTGGTTGGAACTACTAAAAGACTACGATTGCGAAATATTATACCACCCAGGCAAGGCAAATGTAGTGGCTGACGCCTTAAGCAGGAAGGAAAAGTCGACACCTATTAGAATCAAGGCGTGTCAGTTGATTATAACACCAGATTTAATGAATGAAATAGTAAAGGCACAAGGTGAAGCACTGTTAGAGAGAAATGTGAAACGCGAAAGAACAGTTGGACAACAGGGTAACCTGGAAACCAATACGTACGGTGTACGAACTCGTTTTGGCCGGATGTGGATACCTAAGATTGGTGAACTTAGGGCCAAAATCCTTGACGAGGCCCATAAGTCTCGCTACTCTATTCACCCCGGGACAAACAAAATGTACCAAGACTTGAGGAAAGACTACTGGTGGCCTGGAATGAAGAACGATGTGACTGAATATGTGAGCAAGTGCCTGACTTGTTCACTAGTTAAGGCCGAACACCAGAAACCATGCGGTAAAATGCAACCATTACCAATACCGGAATGGAAGTGGGAGGAGATCACGATGGACTTCATTACCAAGCTACCGCGAACAGCTAAAGGCAATGATACCATATGGGTGATCGTCGACCGCTTGACGAAAAGTGCTCACTTCTTGCCAATACGTGAGACTTCTTCATCAGAAAGACTAGCAGAAATTTTTATCAAGGAAATTGTGAGCAGACATGGTATGCCGCTGTCAATTGTGTCCGACAGGGATACTAGATTCACATCAAGGTTTTGGAAGAAATTCAATGAAGCGATGGGCACTAGGCTAAACATCAGCACAGCTTACCACCCTCAGACCGATGGTCAATCTGAAAGAACCATTCAGACCTTGGAGGACATGCTCCGGGCCTGTATCATTGACTTTGGTGGGAGCTGGGACAGCCATCTACCATTGGCAGAATTTTCATATAACAATAGCTATCACTCAACTATTGGCATGCCGCCGTTTGAGATGTTGTATGGGAGGAGATGCAGAACCCCGGTTTGTTGGGGGGAAATTGGACAGAAAGACTTTGCAAGTCTCGAAGTGGTCAAAGCTACTTCTGAAAAATTTGACCAGATAAAAGCACGCATGAAAGCCGCAAAAGACAGACAAAAATCATACGCGGACAAGAGAAGAAGGGATTTAGAATTTCAAGTAGGGGACATGGTACTATTGAAAGTGTCACCCTGGAAGGGGATTATCCGATACAGAAAACGTGGCAAATTAAGCCCAAGGTTTGTCGGGCCTTTCAAAATCATAGCAAGAGTTGGCCGAGTGGCTTACAAACTCGACTTACCAGATGAGCTCGATGGAATTCACCCTACATTCCACATATCACACTTACGCAAGTGCCTTGCTGACGAAACGGCTCACATACCTTATGACGAAATCGAAGTGGATAACAGCTTGAACTATGTAGAAGAACCAATAGCTATTCTTGACAGAGCCGAGAAACGATTACGCAATAAGTCGATCCCTTTAGTCAAAATACAATGGAAACACAGAAAGGGGTCCGAGGCTACTTGGGAGAAAGAAGACGAGATGAAGGAACTGTATCCCCAGTTGTTTAACGTGTAACAGGTTTCGAGGACGAAACCTCATTAAGGAGGGTAGACTTGTAACATCCCAAATAATGACAAGACAAATAGAAAAGGGAAATAAAGTGGGCTTGGCCAAAATTTCGGCCCATGGGCCGAAAAGAAAAGGGGGAAACCCCATTACAAAACAGCAGCTTCAACCCAAACCCCTCTCATTTCATCTTCCTGCGCAAGAATACTAGAGAGAGAGAGAGAGAGCGATCGGCTTGTGAAGAAAACCGCAAGGAGAAGACTCAAGGGCTCGGGAATCATCCGTCTCCACCATTTCAACGCATAGCAACAGAAATCGGGCCTGTTGAGGTAAGCATCGCCTCTGATTATGAGTCTTTGCATGTCTCGGGTTTAAATCAAATAAAGATACGATTTTTGCATATGAAACTTGAAACAAATCACGTATTTGAACTCAAGAACGACAAAGGAAGGTGTTTAACGTAAAATGCTCAAGGTTTAATCGATTGGAAATAAGTTGGCTGGAGCAAGGTTCTGGTCAGGGAAGATGCAGACCCATGACTCGAAACTATAGTTTCGATACATACAGACCCGTCGAAACTACTCTAGTTTCGATAGTCATGTTTGACTCGAAACTATCTAGTTTCGATAGCAGCCAATGACTCGAAACTACCATAGTTTCGATAGGAACTCAGGACTCGAAACTACCTAGTTTCGAGTGTCACCTTGAACCTAAACTAAGATTTTTCATAAGTTAATGACTCGAAACTACCTAGTTTCGATAGAAGGATTATGACTCGAAACTACCTAGTTTCGAGTGTAAGACCATAGCTCGAAACTACCATAGTTTCGATGCGACCCACCTCCCGAAACTACTGAGTTCAAGAACAGTAATGTCTAGTGTCATTTAGGAGCCCTACCTTATATGTATGACTTTATTATACAGATAGTGGGTGACCTTAGTGACGTTTCGAAACCAGCTATTATACTTCAGGGACCCGCCTATCAGGTGAGTTCTATGTGCCCCCCCTTTCTATGTTATGTGCAATGATTTATAAATGTTTTGGGGCTGAAGTGTATACACTAAATGAATAAATAATATGAAGGTCAATGTGATCATACGTGATATAGTAAGGTATATGTGTAGATACATATGAAAATGAATTATGAAAGACGAACAAAGAACGACACGTATGTTTACAAGGAATGAATGAAAGAATAGTATAACGTAAATAATGAAATCTTGCTTTATAAACATATATTGCATGTTAAGAATGTATGTATACGTTATGAACGGAAACGAAGCTAACGACTACTACGGTAGCCGGACGACCACTTGACTACTATGCAGCTAGGAAAGAAAGTCTAGAAGGGTAGACTAAATAAAGGCCACTACGGTGGAGTAAGACGCTAAATCAATATTCGGCTGTATAGTTAGTTCAAGTGGGAAACGGATGCCTTAGGGCAGACGGGCGAATATGACGGACTACGACGGTAGGACGGTAAAGAAGGACGGCCGAAGGTTGGCCGGACCAAAGTTAAGGCGGACGGTTTCTAGGACCGGACGAGTAAAAGGGCTACGACGGTAGCTCGAGGGCGTATGTCTTTGTGATATACGTACCGTAAGATGGGTTGATCACCCTTATGTGTATGACCAATGAATGTTAAGGAAAAGAAAAGGTGAATACATATCTATGTAATCACATAAGAATGAAGAAAGAAAAGTAAAAGCTATGAATACGTATTTGTAGAAATGTATGTATATAATTATGTATACTTATAAAGAAAAGAATGGTCATACTTAATAGTTTTAAACTAGAACTCACCAGCGTTAGCTGACTTTTAGTATACATTTCAGGTAAAGGAAGAAAAGGTCGTGTGATGGCGTGAAGGTTACCCGACACAAGACTGACATCCCACTTTAATATATGTGTTAAGACTTCCGCTGTCAAGTTATGTTATGTTATGTAATTGAATGATGAATGTTTTTAATCTAAGTTCAGTATTTATGACTATGTTTATGAGTAAATCCAACGAGTGAGGTCACCCGGTAAAAGGGGCCTTACACCGAAAATGCGTAAATAGGTGGAACCCGACTAACATGACTCCAAATCACCGAAGCCACACTGCAAGAAATAAATAGGTGCTACGACGACTCGTCCTCCGACTCACACAAAATACACTTAAGGTCACTGAAATGAATGTTTCTTTTGTCCAGCGCCAAAAGGCACGGAATCCGGTCCATCTCACTCAGCCCTCCAAGCAAAGATGTTACACTTAATGGGAACCCAAGTACTCCACTTCATAACAAACTCAAAATCGAAGCCCCTGTCCAGAATCAAAAGAGACCTGCACGACCCAACCATGAATACTTCGGAAGAATCTCCCAGCCACTCCCATTTATCCAATTCCCCGGAAAGACGGACCGAGTTCAAAAGTCGCCTGCAATTACACCATTCAGCATTTTCCAAAACAGAAGCCGAAAACCGATTACCGAACAAACAAAGATCATAATTGAGAGCACCCCGGATAACCCGATCCTTGACTAAGCAATTTTTAATACTTTCCAGTCTCAACAAATTCGGGAAAACTTTAATTAAGGGATCACTGCACAGCCACGGATCAAGCCAAAATCTAATACCAACACTATTCCCCATACACACACACACAAATATATCAGTGTAAAGCGTATGAAGTCTGGGTATAATTGTGCACCACGTGTTTATAATAACAAACAATTATGCATATATTTACACAATGTATGTATATATTAATGTGTGGTTATTTATATAATTATGTGGCGTTATATATATATAGGGGGATGTTCAAATAAAAAGTGAATTTTCGTTAAAAACATAAGAAATGATTTTTTTTAACCGAAACCGGGTCAAACGAACTCCAATTGAGCTCATTCCAGCAGCGTTGAAACCGTCTCGTCAAGGTTTTTGTGGGGGTGAGGGTTGGGGGGATTTAGGTTTTTTTTTTTTGGGAAGGAATTTAGGTTTTTTGAGAGGTGGGTGGGCAGGTTTAGGTTTTTGTAGGGTGAGGGTGGTTAGGTTTTTTTGGGGGGGTAGGGGTGGGGTGGTTAGGTTTTTGGGTTTAGCTCTAGGCTTTATTTCGACGAGCCGGTTCCAACGCCGCTAGAATTAGTTCAATCGGAGTTTGTTTGACCCAGTTTCTAACAGAACCTTCCCTTATATATATTTAATAGTGTATAGTTGTATATTTAATTATACACATTCATATTCATATTGCAAAAGTTTTTTTTTAATCACATCTCAAAATTTGGGCGTATGACCTTCCTTGGGTTTACGCATCACAGAAAAAAAACGGAACACGTTCTCATTCAAACTTACAAATACAATATCTAAATTCACAAACTAAAATTAAGAAATGCCCTAATTGTTTCTTTCGTCAGAGTAGCCCAGAAATTCCAAAACATTTCGTGAACAAAACGCTTTTTAAGTGATGAGGATGAGGCTTTCCCAATAATAAATAATAAATTGTATTTATTTATAATTTGTTTTTGTGTCTTATATATAAACCTCAAAAGGTATATAAAATAGTTCAACCACCAAATCTATGACCAAAACGAGGATACGAAATATTCGAAACAAGTGAAATGTCAAAATTGGAAGGCCAACACTTCCATCCACCCCCAATATCTTTTTTTTCCTTATAGTGTGTACATATTTAAAATTGCAAAAAGAAAACATTTTCTAATTATTTATAGCATGATCCAAGACAAAAAAAGAGAATGTTAAAATTTTTATAGTTTATTTAAAAATACTTATTTTCAGTTATATCTTCTAGATGGTTGAATAGTAAAATTTACAGGACATAAAAAGGAACGACTCCAAAGTCATTCAAAGTGTGTTTCCATGCTTCAAAACTCATTGATCACAAATTCATATGTTTGTGACTTAATCCATTGTCGTTACATAACAGGTTAACTGGTTAATGATGACACATTGAATTAGGGATGAGATCGGTACCGTACCGGTACCGAATTTGTGAAAAAGTGGATACCGGTACCGCACTTTTACATAAATTCGGTACCGGTACCGATACCTATACGGATGAACATTTTGTAACAACTACCGGTAAGTGGGTACCGGTACCGGTGCCGAATTTATCGGTACGGTACCGGTATTTGTTACAAAATGTTCATCTCTATAGGTATCGGTACCGTATCGGTACCGAAAATACCGATACCGAATTTATGTAAAAGTGGGTACCGGTACCGAATCTATTGGTACGGTACCGATACCAAATGCTCATCCCTACATTAAATTGAAAAAGTCAGCTAGTTGAAGTTGTAAACGATCTTTTAAAAACCAGACCGACGGTCAAATTGAAAGCTCATCCGGTTCAACTGTTGAGAACCAGTCAGCCAAAAACAAGGAGGTAAACATTAATTATTTTATACTAGTTTTAACTATTTTTTTATTGCAGTGAATTATATAAAATAAATTTTAACTAGAAGCTAGAAAATAAACAAAAAAGTTAGTGAGTAGCCAAATTAACAAAAACTAAAGTTATATTATTTGGGCCAATCTAAATAAGAAAGGTTACCCTTATGCTTACCCAAAAAAACACGAAAGCCTTGATCCCGTCATTAATGGCTGCAATAGAAGTAACTAGTTTTAACTTATTCATTTAAAACTTACTGGTTGATTTATGTTTGGTACTTCAACTCATAACGAAACCGACAAAAGCGGTGATTCACTGTTTTTTTTAACACCTAGATTTTCTAGGATAAATATTTTATAACTACTGTTGGAAATTAGGCCTAAAATCAAACATGAGATTTTTTTATCTCAACCATGATCGACTCTTTTTGTTTATTATAAAAACTCGACACACTTACAATGACTCTAACTCGTCTATTTATAATAAAATAAACCTTGCTAAACAAGTCTCCCAATCCTACTCAAACACCACTTTTAATTCAATAATTCTATACTAACTCAAACAAATAAGAGATAAACATAAACCCAAACTATTTGACTCAAATTCAAATACTAATTTGAACTTTTTTCCGTTTCACCCCTTCAACTTGCAATCTGACCCGTTTCTGGGTTTAAACTAACATTCCCCCTTAATCCCGAAACCGACCATGCTTCTCTTGTTCTTCTCTTGCTTGCTTTTCTTGATGTTCTTGCTGACTTCTTGCGATACTTTTCTTGCTTTAACTCGAAAAACGAGTTTTTTTTGCTCTTGCTATAATCCGAGTCTGATACCGACTGTTGGAATTCAGGCCCAAAATCAAACGTGGATATTTTTATCTCAACCAAGATCGACTCTTTCTTTATATTACTCGACATACTTACAATGACCCCTAGGCCCTAACCCATCTATTTATACTAAAATAAACCTTTCTAAACAAGTCTCATAATTCTACTCAAACAACACTTTTAATTCCATACTAACTCAAACAAATACGAGATAAACATAAAACCCAAACTATTTGACTTAAATTCAAATACTAATTTAAACTCTTTTCCGTTTCGCCTTTTCAACTTGCAATCTGACCTGTTTCAAGATTAAAACCAACACTTGTATCTTACACTATTAGAGGATTTAAACCCCCAACCTTTTAGTTACGGATACACCACCAAGACGTCACCTGATGATTCATTCACTATTTAACTAGCAGTCCTAATGGTCAATTTTCAAAACAGTGGTTCTAAGCCACCGACTGGAGCTACTGCTAGAAATTTGGAAAATTTAGGAAAAGTCAGAAAAAGTCAAACATAAATAAACATAGGTTTTATCATTTTGCATGTGTGAAAAGAGATTATATATAGAATTTAAAAGCACCGACATGCATTTTCAAACCAACCCAATTTGTTTTATCGAACAAGTTAATTTAATTTATATATATGTACTTATTAAAATATTAAATTAGCTATCTAGTAACTAAAGCTTAATTTACAAATATTTTATTTATTTGATATAAAACGATTAGTAGGAAGTCAAATTTATTAATGTCAACTTTAATCACGGGACAAAATACCAAGTCAATGTTGTTATTAATTGAATAAGGTGCATATCAAGTTTTACCAAAAGCTTCACAAAGAAGCGAGTCTATAGCATAGGGTTAAAAAAAGTAGCACTTGTACTTAATGTAGTAAGAGGTGTACACCATTGTACCTACTATTTTCTCACGTCTACTTTAAATAATATTAGTCCCGGTTTCGAGAATTTTCAAAACGTTTTAGGCCAGTAACATGTAAAAAAAAATCTGGGCCTCTATATATGGAATTTTTTTTGGTTTACAATATATATTGATTTTTTTTTTAAAAACACATATATATATATAGGGGAAAGTGAATATGAGACTGTTAAGTATCTAACTTGGATGCGAAACCCATCAAAACTACGTAGTTTTGATTAAAATTAATTAAATCCTTTTTTTTCTAAAATCTTTTTAATTTAAGAAACTAATCTCCATCAAATTCACCGATACTTCTCTCCAAAACAGACATCTCCTCCCTGCCATTATTCGATTGCCTCTGCTAGCATGTAACGCCATTCTTCATCCTTTCCAAAACTGAAACCTCCTTGTCCCTGTCATTCTTTGTTGGATCGTTAGTTTTCATAATGGTGAGCCATGGAAATTAGATTCCCTCATACTTGTATCCAACATGTATCGTCATTTTTTTTTTCCTCTACTAGTTGATAAATTCAAAATTAAGAGATTCCAGTTTTTAATTCGCATCCAAGTTAGATGCTTAACAGCTTCATATTCACTTTCCCCTATATATATAAATTTAACTTCGGGCCTCGGGTGTTATATGGCCTGGAGCAGTAGCCCACTTTGTCCCCCCTTGGGGGCCGGCCCTGAATAAGAGTATAATTAGAACCATATAACCCTTAAACAAATAATGTTTAGTTGATTTAGTTAATCCTTTTATTTTTTAAATGATAAAAACACCCAAACACCTTTAATAAATCATGTTTCTAGTGAGATTTTGTCAGATCACCTCGATAGGGCTCGTATGTTTGAATAAACCAACTATATATTGATGGATTTGTCATTAAATAAACTAAAAGTTCGTCAATATATAGTTGGTTTATTCAAAGATACGGGCGCTATTCAAATGAAAAGGTATTTAATGACAAATCAATGTCCGTGATGAAAGTGATGGGAAGAGATCAGTTTCTCTAACTGTTTGATGTCGGTGTAATGTACTATTCACTTCTAAGGTTAACATTGATCTTAATAAAGCTATTGCGGGTAACTTGGGTAATGGGATGAGCATTCAATTTTGGCTGGATATTTGGTCTGACGACGAGCCGCTTGCTTCCAGATTTCTTGCTCTTTTTTCTCTCGATTTGTTCTGTAGCCGATATGCTCCCTTGGGGGGGGTGTCTTCATTGCCGGAACTGGTGCTTGAGAAGACCATCAGCTTCTCCGACTAAACTCAGGGAGCTACTGCAGCTCTCCTCCCTCGTTTGTCCCTTCGCTCCATCGATTTCTTCGGATAAGTGGGTTTGGAAATTTGGTGAGGATGTCTCTTTTTCTGTTAGTAGTCTAAAAAAGTGGGGTACTCATTCGAGTGGAAATAATGCATCTCCCGTGCTTTGCTGGAATAGTTGGATCCCGCAGAAGGTGTGTATTTTGGCGTGGAGGGCTGAACTTGGCCGGCTTACGACTCTGTTTGCTCTCTCTATAAGGAACACCCCCATTGACTATGTCCATTGTAAAATGTGTGGGGAGGGTGTCGAAACGATCGATCACGTGTTCGTCTCTTGTCACTTTGCTCAGTCAACTTGGCAAATTATTTCTTAGTGGTGTAACGTTCCCTCTATTTACGCTTTTTCTACATCAGACCTATTGAGGCTGTATAAGTTCCTCTCGTTTCTGTAAAAAAGGCCAAGGTGTTTCATGCGGATATGTATGCCAATTGACGAAGAGTAGCGGCACACTTTTGAAGAGGAGTGAAACCTCTTCTACCTCTAGCAGCCCACGCAAATTTGAAAAAGAGGCATCTCGTGTTCCAATTTTTCAGAAATCCGTAGAAATAAATGTTTGCTCATGCGAAAGCGCGCTCTAAATATTTCATCGTCATAAAGGTGGGGATAGACAAAGCAGTTGTGAACCTAACGATTGTGGGCAACTTCAAGGTCTCTATTCAAAGTGGCTCTTCGTGAAGGTTGGCGTTTTCTAGCTTTTGACTTCATCTTTTAGCATTTCAACGATAGGGTAGCAATTGTCTCGAAAATAATTAGGGCTACACATTCCAATTCCGAAAATGGTGAATTTAGCGTGTCCATTTGTTAAGAAAATGGTTGAAATGGGTGAAGTGGTTTGAGATGAGTGAAAAGGTTTGAAAAGGTTTATTTGAAAATTAAAAGTATTTTTTTTAAATCTAAATGTATCAACGACTTTGTGACGGAATATTGGAGTGTGTAAATCTCCATGAAATCTACCCACGCCTGTGGACCACACATGATGGTGCGTTATTCAACGAGCCATGTCATCCAGCTCACCCTCACGAGGGTATACCCTTCGGTCTAAGGTGCCCAACCCTTGCATACGGATAACTTGCAGTCATTGAACACTTAATTAGTGTTCATGAGAGTACAAACTAAGGTCCCTTTGGCTTGCATATTTTCAATCAAATTTTTTTAACGACACATAATTATCATTACTCTTAAAGAGAATTGTTGCCACCGACCATTCCCTCCCACCACTTTGGTCAAATATCAGAACTCACCTCAAACTTTCGGTTTAACCCCTCAAGTTTTTAAAGTTTTGAGTTTACCCCCCTGTGATATATATAATCTGATTTTTCCTTAATAACTTTCACGTTTGTTTGTTTATTTTTTTTCTTGACATCCCGGTATACATGTTTTTAAAAACGAAGTCGTATTCAATATAGCGTGTTTTTTTAGGTATTGTGGGTTATATCGATTGACGATGACGTGCTGGTGCCATACAGAATGAGATTGACACCGACTGAAAAACACAGGTACCGTTTTCTAACTGTCTTTTATCTATATTTCGATCTACACAACCGACTCACTGTAACTTTATACGTTTCTTTTATTTATTTAACTACGATTTTTTTGTGCTTAGCCACGTTAATATCACCGCCTCAACCGTTTAACATGGATCAAAATTTCTAGTTTCACTCGATTGGAATTAGTACTTTTAAATTTCAATATTTTTACACCCTCAATTCCTTTAAACAATATTATGCCAACTCTTATTATTTTCATTTTCAATAATAATAATACAAAATGTTGCCACGGGAGACAAACAAGATTATAAGGAGGACACTTGGTGGTCGTAGGGTTGTCGGCTATGTGATATGTTCCCTAGGCTGTTTTGCGTGATTAGTGACACATGGCAACAATTTGGTGATGTTTGGAATTGGAGAAAGCTTTGGGCAATTTGGGAATCGAGTCAAGTGACGAATTATCAGTGGCTTGGTCCAGTGGTTAAAGGCGATGTAGGACGAACTTGCTCACTAGGCTCGATCCCGAGTCAATCCGGGTTTTAGTCCGGAGTGCGTTACGCTAGCGGGTCTTGGCCCGTGTAGCGGCGCAACGGCTGTCAAGTGGCAGCAGGCTCCATGGTTTCCCGGTGAATGCCTAGCCTCTCGCTCTGAACCCGCGGGCTCGGTTTAGACAACGTAGTGGTCAGGTTGGAGGGGTGACAGGGTCTCCGACTTGTCGGAGATGCGACTGCCACTCATATTGAAAGTCGTCGTTCAAAAAAAAAAGTGACGAATTATCACGAGAATATTTTACCCGGATACAAAGATTATAAAATAACAACTCAGTTTTAATTAACTTATAACATTTTAACTTTATAAAATAGTAAAAAAGGAAATTAATCTTTTCATAAAGAGTGATTATAGATATATAAAAAATGTATAAAAGCTAAAAATATAGTTTTTCTGTTTATTTTCACATTTTCGATGGGGTGCAACCAGTGTTGTAAAAATCGCTAGGCGCTAGTCGGGCGGTGGGGTAGGGCCTAGGCCTAGGCGGGATTAATCGGGGCCTAGGCGGGATTAATCGGATTATAAGTTTTATATGTAATTTTCAGTTTTTTATATATAAACACACATTTTTGTATGTTATTTTTATAAAAATGTTCATTTTTAAACCACACCAAAGGTTTTCGCCGGAATTTGGCCGGAAAGTTCAGGTTTTCGCCGGAAAGTTCAGGTTTTCGCCGGAATGTTCGCCGGAATGTTCACCGGAATCTGGCCGCCTAGGACCTCTTAGGCCCAAAATTCCTCCTTAGCCGAGCGCCTAGCGATTAATCGGCGTTAATTTTAGAACACTGGGTGCAACCCGGGGAGACATAAAATCTTTAACATAAAGTAAACTTAATTATTTAATTATATAATTTTTATTTTCCCTATACTATATATTAAGAGGAATAAATAAAGATCTGGTTTAATATAATAATTCCTTTACCATATAAAAAGTACATATAACATGGAATAAATAATCCCAAAGAAACTCTCATTTTTTAGTATATATATGACCCGCATGAGCTCCGTCTTTAGATTAATTTATGTATTGTTTAATAATTCATTAGACGTGTAGAATAACAAAGTTTAATTATATATGTATAAATATACATATAATTTTGCATCTCTTAGTAAGTTTACAAAAAGATAAAATTGTAGTGTATGATAATTTAAATATATATAAATTATTATTCACGTATGATAATTCAAATATACATAAAAATATTGCTGTTTATGATAAATTTAACAATTTATCAACATTAAAATACAGAACTCTGGTCTATTTTACAAAATAACTATATTGATGTGAAACAAAACTAATTAATAACCATAGGACTTGTAGCTTTAGAGCGTAAAGGCTTACCATTAGTCAGTCTAAAACCGAGCATCTCTTTTGTAACTTCAGTGGGGCAAATAATGAAGAGGTCACCCATTTGACTATTGGAGGCCAAGTAGTAGCCCAAACAACCAAGTTTGAGTATTTAGGCTCGTTCGTCGCGAGTGACGGGGATATTGACTGTGATATAGCCCCCTCGAGTTTGGGCCGGGGGTGCAAGTGGAAAACAGCCATATGCATTTTGTGCGACAAAAGGTTTCTAGAGAAATTAAAAGGGAAATTCTATAGGGTGTCAGTTCCACCCGCTATGTTGTACGGAACCGATTGCCGACCAATCAAGAAGACTCATGCGCGAAAATTGGAGACAACTGATATGAGGATGCTGAGATTGATGTGTGGGCACGCGATGCTAGATTAGATAAGGAATGAGGTTTTTAGAGATAGATTAGGGGTAGCACGTATCTCGGATAAAATAAGGGAAGTGTGATTGAGATGGTTCGGACATGTGCGGAGGAGACATATGACGGCACCAGTAAGGAATGTGGAGACCCTCACGGTGGAGGGGAAAAGTAGAGGCAGACCAAAACTAACTTAGTATGATTAGATTCGATATGATTTGATAGATTTGCACCTCTCCAAGGACATGAACAGTGATAGGAGTTAGTGGAGACGCCGAATAAAGGTTATGGTTTTCTAGGGAAGAGTATAGGCTTGACCTTCAGTGATGATTAGTCACTTAGGCTATCTTTAGGTTGCCTTTACCCGTAGGTGTTGATGCTAGCTTCAATAAAGGTTTGCCCTTAGTTGTAGGTGGGTCTCTAGTCTTTGGTGTTTTTGCCTTATCTGCTTTAGCCTTAGGATTTGTATGGCATGGTGACCTTTTCTATATGGTTATGACATGGATTTGTATGCCTGATTGTTCTCATATATGTTATGACTACTTTATTATATGGTTATGACATGTAGTTCGTGTATGTTTTCTATATGCTTCATTTTTCAGATTTTAGGAACTATTATGCATGATGCTCATTTTGTCTGCTTATGGTACAATCTTATACGTCTTGTTATTTTATACGCTTTTGATAATAGATATTCGTTGTTTGGTGTTTATTTATGCATGTTTAGTATGTTTTTCGAGCCGAAAGTCTCTCTTGATGCAACATCTTTGCCCTATATGTTGTTTATCTCATCTCATCCTCCTAGACCCTACTCATTGAGTGAGATTTTACTGGGTATGTTTGTTTGTTTGCTTGTAGCCTAGCAGTATCATGACGTGTAATAAATGTGTTCCTTCAAGTGGTTGAAGGTTCTATTTTCATGATGGACGTTGGTGTAGATTTAGAGTGTGTGTGAGTTAACCATTTAAAAAAAATTAAAATTAGTAATATTAAATTCTATTTATTATAGAAATACAACCTGAATTAACTCGTTTATATGAATAAATCGAGATAGTCACATTTTTTTAAACACTATTCTGAAATTACTTTTAATACATATTTAAAAAATAAATTAATTATTAATTTTAATGCACATTAATTTTTTGGAAATATTCATCAAATATATTTTAATAAATAAAATTGAGGACGATAGTCCAACTATAAAAGCTGCATCACCCCTCCCCTCAAATCAAATGCATCTAACCCAAATATTTCTCATAAATATTTTAAGGGCGATTCTAACCACACACGGAATATTGCTAATTGGACCCGTCGCTGCTCTATACGCCCTCGTATAGGGCAATACGAGGGCGTATAGAATTCAGTCACTGCCAACAGAATGTCACGTGTCATTCTCTGTCTGGCGGCTGGTCCAATACGCCACGTATTGACCTATACGCAGCGTATGAGGCACGTGTTATATTTTTATTTAAAAGTTGGAAGAGTTGTACGTTTATGAATCCTATACGTGGCGTATTGACCTATACGCCACGTATGGGTATTTTTTATTTAATTATAATTTTTTTTTTTATTTATATTTTGTTTATTTTTATTTTAATTTATATAATTTTGTTAATATAAGTTTGTTATCTATTTATAAATTTTATATATATATTTTTTTAAACATTTGTTATATTTTTACAGTATAAACAAGCAAAGTATTAAACATTACAAACCAAACAAAATATTAAACATTACAACCAAACAAATTAACTAAACATTATATACATTACTTTAAAAAATTAAATATATATACATCAAAATGTTTTACATACATAACAACGAAAGAAACAAAATACAAATAAAATAACTAAAGCTAAGCGGGTCCGCCGTCACCCTGACCGCCTCCGCCCTCATCCTGACCCGCCACGCCCTCATCTTGAACGGGGTCGTCCGGATAATGACGTCGCGTTGGTAGTGGGCGTGGCTCGATGCCAGCGGCTCGTGACAGATCAACGATCTGTCCAACCGCCCACATCATCAGGTCCTCCATGCGATCGAGTTGACGACCCTGTCGCCGTGAGTCGGCAACAAGGCCATCAAGCAATGCCTGGGTAGCCCTCTCCTGCCTAACAGACCGACGTACGTGTCGGGGATGCTGTGGCGGATGGTCGTGGATGGCCTCGACGTGCGGCGGCCCGTTCTCCTTCACCACACCGTGTAGCGGCTGAGGCATAGGCGGGTCCCCCTGTCCAGGCATCTGCGGCAACGGCATTGGGACCCAAACCTGGTCCTGGACGGCCCCTACGAACCGAAGGCCCTGCGAGAATCGGTGCGTGATGCGCATTCCGCTCGCCGTGCGACGGTCTAATGGTACAGGGGGAATGGCCGGTGACATTGCAGGCTCATGCACGTCAAATGGTGTAACCGAGCGCATGATCTGCATGATGAAAGCATCGCCATACAAAAGCCCGCGCTTCTGCCGAATATAGGCAGATGCAAAATAAAGCGCAAGGCACGTCGATAGGTTGCACCGCCTGCCAGTAAGCAGACAATAGAGAAAGAAGAGGTCTCTATCGGTGCACCACTCACGGCTTTTCAGACGCGGTGCGATCGACGTCGAAATAAGCCGGTGCAGATATCTATACAAAGGGTCTCTAATACCCGAGACCCTCCCCTTGGTAACCAACCAAGGACTATCTGAAATCAAGCCCCAAAAAACAAGGAGTTCCTCCTTGTCCACCTCTGTCACCGCCTCTTCAAAAAGTGGCGTGACCGTCTCAGGCTCGTGGTAGAAGCCCGTCGTGACGGCCCACTGACGGAGGGTATGACGGTAAACGATCCCAAAGATCGAAAAGGAAATATGATCCGGATCCATATCCGGCGCCTCCCCGGGAAGAGGCTCTAGCCCAGCCTCTGAGAAGATGAACGTCGAAAGAAACTCGACGACCACCTCTCGGAAGGTCTCCGTGAACGATAGATCAAAAAGACGTGACCATGGCGTGTCCTGGCCGATGATGGCCTTAGCCCGCTCGGCCTCCTGTACCTCCTCGAGTAGCACCCAATCAACTGCAGTCCCTAGACCCAACCGCACCTCCCGGAGCTTCTGGCACCGGGCATACGCCTCCGAGTCAGCCGGAAAACCCAAAAAAGGGTAGTGCGCAAGATCGTCTAGCACCTCCATATGAATATCATCATGATCCGCCATATCTGATAATAATTAATTGTTTTTAATTTTAAATAATAAAAAATAAATAATAATAATATATTGTTTTTAATTTTAAATAATAATAATATATTGTTTTTAAATTTAAATAATAATAATATATTGTTTTTTATTTTTAATAATAAATAATAATAATAATTAAATTTTTTTTATTTTAAACCTATACGCCACGTATAGCCTTATACGTGGCGTATAGGCCGTTACCGGGTAAACCAAGCCATACGCAGGCCAGTTACCGGGCAAACTTAGCCATACGCTGGCAATCAGGCCATACGCGGGCCAAGTTGCCGAGAACATGAGCCATACGCAACGTATAGATCTATACGTGGCGTATGGCTTCATCGTCTTCCTCAGACGAACTATACGCCACGTATGGCCCTATACGTGGCGTATAGTTCTTAAGTTTCAATCCAAAAATCTCTAATCTACCCAGTTTTACCCGCTAATATTCAATATAAACCTAACATTAATGATCGTGGGTGTAGAGACGTACCTTTTCGAAGTTTTTTTGAGACGACAATCCTAATCAACGAGCTTTTTTGCCGGATGCGTATGGGTTTGTGTTTGTTTGTTTTGGGTCGTTTGGTTCTGTACGCTGCGTTTTCCTGGTATATCAAGTGGCTATACGCCGCGTATAGATCAATACGTGGCGTATAGCAATCAACTTTTGGTATTCTGTACGTCACGTATGGCCCTATACGTGGCATATATAATATTAAATTAAAATTAGTTATATTTAATTAAAATTAATCAAAAAATAATAAAATATTAATTATAATTAACTTAAAATTAATTTAAAATAATTAAAATTACAAATAATTAAATTGACCCTATACTTAAAATTAATAAAAAAACTAATAAAGCATCATCCGTGAGTCGTGAAGTATTGTGGAAATGTAGATCCATTAGTAGCCATTATTTTCTTAAATCGTTCAATACGATCACTGTGTATATTATCCCATTTTGCTGCATCATCATTTCGGTGCAAATTCCAAAGTGCATTCGGCGTGGGAATCGAAAAATCTCCGTCTAACTTGACGTGGATGAAATGAGCCCTGTTGACATGAACTAATGATACTGTTTGATGTTGAGCGTGAACGTTTGGACCAAACCACAATGGAAAAAATGTTTGATTACCGGCGATGCTTAAAAGATGAACAATCACCCCAAATCTTTGAGCAAATAGAAGTCCTGTGTATGGCATCGACATCCAACGACTAACTGGTGCGGCTTTCACATCCTGCCAATCTATTGTGTGACGTAGCATATCATACTCTTGAAAGGCAACTCTATCAAAAACAGTTCTCCACCATTCCTCTTTATTGTCCATCTCCTGTAGAAGTTGTTGTCTAATAAAAAGTCACCGGTTTTCATTTAACCCTAAGCCCAAAGCTACCGATCGAAAACCACAGTTACCGTCGGGATTTACATAATGTATAACTCCTGAAAAAATATTAAAAATTGGTTGGACCCGTATAAAGAAAAGTTTGTATCCGCCTGGTCCAACAAAAACCTCAATTTTGGTCAACAAACAACGAACCGAGTCGAGAGCCAGCATTCGCTTTTAAAGAGTTATCTTAGAAATGCTAACAGCTCGCTAGATAGACTTGTTGGGTTTGTTGATGAAATTGTAACAGATCAATATTATCAATTACAGTTTGCGTTTGGAACAAGTCTCATAAGAAAAATGGATAGCCACATAGCTATTGAATTGTTTGATAACCTGCACGGTAAGGTTTCACATAAAGCTCTAAATTTGTTAGAAAACGAGTGGTACAAGTTATCACATATACGGGAACAAAATGCAACGTGTGGTTGCCAACTTTTCAGTAGTTGTGGGTTGCCGTGTGCTTGTCGTTTGGCAAGTATCGAAGCTACATGTAAACTGTTTTGACTTTGGAATTTGTGAATGTTTAATTTTCAAAATTTTCTAACTATTTCGTTTTAATACAGGTGGCAGAATCCCGCTAGATGCGTTGGACGTCTTCTGGAGGAAACTTGATTTAAAACCGTCTTTTGTCGATGATGAAAATGTAGACGTGGATAAAATACTTAGTCAAGTGAGAAACAAAATTATTTCAGAACCTGATCAGGTCAAAAGAAGTATGCTATCGAGAATCGCAGGGGTGGTCTTTCCGAGCAAAAGTAACAAGAAAGCGCCTGTGGTATAAGAAGATACTCGCGGTCGTCCAACTTTGAAAAAGTAACAACAAAGGAAACAGGATGTCGCGAGAAACAGCTCATGCACAGGATCCCAACAAAGCAAATGTGACCCTGCGAGACACAGCTCGTACATTGCGTCACAAGACTCGATACAAGCGAGTTCGGTCATTCAACACCGTCGTCCAACGAAGGGTAAAGGAAAGCAACCACAAGATGATAACGCCTATCTTGGTTTTCCATTGATTATGGGGAAAGATGCGGTTAACAATATAAATTGTTTTAAGGATTCGATACCGTCTGTCTTTCATCCGTACATTTCACATATACAGGATGTAAATCCCGACGGTAACTGTGGTTTTCGATCGGTAGCTTTGGGCTTAGGGTTAAATGAAATCCGGTGGCTTTTTATCAGACAACAACTTCTACAGGAGATGGACAATAAAGAGGAATGGTGGAGAACTGTTTTTAACAGAGTCGCCTTTCAAGAGTATGATATGCTACGTCACACAATAGATTGGCAGGATGTGAAAGCCGCACCAGTTAGTCGTTGGATGTCGATGCCATACACAGGACTCCTAATTGCTCAAAGATTTGGGGTGATTGTTCATCTTTTAAGCATCGCCCGTAATCAAACATTTTTTCCATTGTGGTTTGGTCCAAACGTTCACGCTCAACATCAAACTGTATCATTAGTTCACGTCAACAGGGCTCATTTCATCCACGTCAAGTTAGACGGAGATTTTCCGATTCCCACGCCGAATGCACTTTGGAATTTGCACCGAAATGATGATGCAGCAAAATGGGATAATATATACAGTGATCGTATTGAACGATTTAAGAAAATAATGGGTACTAATGGATCTACATTTCCACAATACTTCACGACTCATGGATGATACTTTATTAGTTTTTTATTAATTTTAAGTATAGGGTCAATTTAATTATTTTAAATTTTAATTATTTTTAATTTTAATTATTTTAAATTAATTTTAAGTTAATTATAATTAATATTTTATTATTTTTTGATTAATTTTAATTAAATATAACTAATTTTAATTTAATATTCTATACGCCACGTATAGGGCCATACGTGGCGTACAGAATACCAAAAGTTGATTGCTATACGCCACGTATTGATCTATACGCGGCGTATAGCCACTTGATATACCAGGAAAACGCAGCGTACAGAACCAAACGACCCAAAACAAACAAACACAAACCCATACGCATCCGGCAAAAAAGCTCGTTGATTAGGATTGTCGTCTCAAAAAAACTTCGAAAAGGTACGTCTCAACACCCACGATCATTAATGTTAGGTTTATATTGAATATTAGCAGGTAAAACTGGGTAGATTAGAGATTTTTGTATTGAAACTTAAGAGCTATACGCCACGTATAGGGCCATACGTGGCGTATAGTTCGTCTGAGGAAGACGATGAAGCCATACGCCACGTATAGATCTATACGTTGCGTATGGCTCATGTTCTCGGCAACTTGGCCCGCGTATGGCCTGATTGCCAGCATATGGCTAAGTTTGCCCGGTAACTGGCCTGCGTATGGCTTGGTTGCCCTGCGTATGGCTTGGTTTACCCGGTAACAGCCTATACGCCACGTATAAGGCTATACGTGGCGTATAGGTTTAAAATAAAAAAAAATTAATTATTATTATTATTTATTATTAAAAATAAAAAACAACATAATATTATTATTTAAATTTAAAAACAATATATTATTATTATTTAAAATTAAAAACAATATATTATTATTATTTATTTTTTATTATTTAAAATTAAAAACAATTAATTATTATCAGATATGGCAAATCATGATGATATTCATATGGAGGTGCTAGACGATCTTGCGCATTACCCTTTTTTGGGTTTTCCGGCTGACTCGGAGGCGTATGCCCGGTGCCAGAAGCTCCGGGAGGTGCGGTTGGGTCCAGGGACTGCTGTTGATTGGGCGCTACTCGAGGAGGTACAGGAGGCCGAGCGGGCTTGGGCCATCATCGGCCAGGACACGCCATGGTCACGTCTTTTTGATCTATCGTTCACGGAGACCTTCCGAGAGGTGGTCGTCGAGTTTCTTTCGACGTTCATCTTCTCAGAGGCTGGGCTAGAGCCTCTTCCCGGGGAGGCGCCGGATATGGATCCGGATCATATTTCCTTTTCGATCTTTGGGATCGTTTACCGTCAGACCCTCCGTCAGTGGGCCGTCACGACGGGCTTCTACCACGAGCCTGAGACGGTCACGCCACTTTTTGAAGAGGCGGTGACAGAGGTGGACAAGGAGGAACTCCTTGTTTTTTGGGGCTTGATTTCAGATAGTCCTTGGTTGGTTAACAAGGGGAGGGTCTCGGGTATTAGAGACCCTTTGTATAGATATCTGCACCGGCTTATTTCGACGTCGATCGCATCGCGTCTGAAAAGCCGTGAGTGGTGCACCGATAGAGACCTCTTCTTTCTCTATTGTCTGCTTACTGGCAGGCGGTGCAACCTATCAACATGCCTTGCGCTTTATTTTGCATCTGCCTATATGCGGCAGAAGCGCGGGCTTTTGTATAACGCAGATCATGCGCTCGGTCACACCATTTGACGTGCATGAGCCTGCGATGTCACCGACCATTCCCCCTGTCCGATTAGACCGTCGCACGGCGAGCGGCATGCGCATCACGCACCGATTCCCGCAGGGCCTTCGGTTCGTACGGGCCGTCCAGGACTAGGTTTGGGTCCCGGTGCCGTTGCCGCAGATGCCTGGACGGGGGGACCCGCCTATGCCTCAGCCGCTACATGGTGTGGCGATGGAGGACGGGCCGCCGCACGTCGAGGCCATCCGCCACAGCATCCCTGACACGTACGTCGATCTGTTAGGCTGGAGAGGGCTACCCAGGCATTGCTTGATGGCCTTGTTGCCGACTCACGGCGACAGGGTCGTCAACTCGATCCCATGGAGGACCTGATGATGTGGTCGGTTTGACAGATCGTTGATCTGTCACGAGCCGCCGGCATCGAGCCACGCCCACTACCACCGCGACGTCATTATCCGGACGACCCCGTTCAGGATGAGGGCGTGGCGGGTCAGGATGAGGGCGGAGGCGGTCAGGGTGACGGCGGACCCGCTTAGCTTTAGTTATTTTATTTGTATTTTGTTTCTTTCGTTGTTATGTATGTAAAACATTTTGATGTATATATATTTAATTTTTTGAATTAATGTATATAATGTTTAGTTAATTTGTTTGGTTGTAATGTTTAATATTTTGTTTGGTTTGTAATGTTTAATACTTTGCTTGTTTATACTGTAAAAATATAACAAATGTTTAAAAAAAAATATATATAAAATTTATAAATAGATAACAAACTTATATTAACAAAATTATATAAATTAAAATAAAAATAAACAAAATATAAATAAAATAAAAAAATTATAATTAAATAAAAAATACCTATACGTGGCGTATAGGTTAATACGTCACGTATAGGATTCATAAACGTACAACTCTTCCAACTTTTAAAGCAAAAATATTACCCGTGCCTTATACGCCGCGTATAGGTCAATACGCCACGTATTGGACCAGCCGCCAGACAGAGAATGACACGTGGCATTCTGTTGGCAGTGACTGAATTCTATACGCCCTCGTATTGCCCTATACGAGGGCGTATAGGGCGGCGGCGGGTCCAATTAGCAATATTCCGTGTGTGGTTAGAATCGCCCTTGTTAAATACACAAAATTTGGGCCCTATACGCATCGTATAGCCCAATACGATGCGTATAAGGTACGATGTGATGGGTTTAGTGGCAGAAGGAATCTCGTATCCTAAACTGCATCGTATTGACCTATACGAAGCGTATACGAGGTTTGAATGACAGGTTGTAAGAGAATATCGGGCACGGGAATTTGTGAAGGGCTATACGCATCGTATTGCCCTATACGATACGTATATGACCAAGTGTGGTTAGCATTTTTCGTGTGTGGTTTGTAGTCCCCTATTTTAAACCCTTAAATAATGCACACACGATTCTCTCCGACACACTTTGCACAATTCCTTCCCTATCTTTGCAGATTAAATATCCAGATTTTTAAATCTTCACAAGAACCCATTGATCTTGACCAGAGGTTTCTTTAACGGGTCTTTAATTTTTATTAAAATTGTGGGGTTAGTGAACATGGGGGTTTTATCTCTTGTCTCCCAAACAAAGGCAATCTGATTGCAACTTTTTAATTGTGTGTGTGTGTGAGATCTCACGGTATGGGTCTCTGCCATTAAAGCTGAAGCAACCTTTTTTTAAGTTGTGGGTTTGATTATTTATGTTGTTTAAGATTGTGCCTGTAAGGTGTTTGATAAAAAGCGTCATAGAAAATGGGATCTGGAAATGAGTTTTTCGCAGCAGGGGAGTTTAATTTGGAAGCTAAGTGGCAGATTGATCCCAAGCTTCTATTTGTTGGTCCAAAGATTGGAGAGGGTGCACATGCTAAAGTATACGAGGGCAAGTAAGTTGATTACATTTAAGAATTCCCATTTTAATTTGTAATTAGTTGGTAAAATGGATCTCAATTCTTGTGTTCTTAATTGTTAAGCATCTAGTTGCAAGCATTGAATTTATTTGGAATTATTAGTTGTGACTTTTTCTTATACGTGTCGTATAAGTAGTGTTTTTCTCTTTATACGGGTCATATGATAGAAAACTATACGGACCGTATGATTATGTTTTTTTTAACAACTAACACCTAGATTTCTAAGATAAATACACCATACAACGTATGATTATGTCACTTGGTGTTTTGATGACTTTCACCTGTTGTATCCATATTACCCTTTTCATATAACCACTTGGGTTATTCAATTACATATGAATAATTGTTGGATTGTTCAAAGTGTTTATGTTGTTTTTATTGATCTTTCTGCATTGATTCAGATATAAAAACAAGGTTGTCGCCATTAAACTTGTGAATAAAGGCGATACGTCCGAGGAGATAGCGAAGACAAAAGCCCGATTCGTGAGAGAAGTAGCAATGTTATCTAAAGTACAACACAAGAATTTAGTAAAGGTTGTTTTTTATCATTAAATGGATAATATTGTATTGTATATCTTGATTGATACATGTCAATTTATTAACAGCTATTGAAAAATAAAATCTTTTTTACATCAGTTTATTGGAGCTTGCAAGGAACCTGTGATGGTCATAGTAACTGAGCTTCTTACTGGTGGAACTTTAAGAAAATACTTGGTGAATAGGAGACCAAACGGATTGGATACGCATGTTGCTATAGGGTTCGCACTTGATATTGCGCGTGCAATGGAGTGTTTACATTCGCATGGAATTATTCACAGGGACTTAAAACCAGGTAAATTTTCTCTTTTTAATTATATAAATAGATCTTGCAGACTTATGGTCCTTTATGTTTAAATCTGTACAATCGATCGATTAATGTGTCATTCTCGCTGTAATTTATTTTTTCAGAAAACTTGCTGCTTACAGCTGATCACAAATCAGTGAAACTTGCTGATTTTGGTCTGGCAAGAGAAGAATCATTAACAGAGATGATGACTGCAGAAACTGGAACCTATCGCTGGATGGCTCCTGAGGTAATTAGTAAATCTGGTTAACATGTCAAAATGAGTTTGGGTCAAAACGGGCTGAGTTCTAACTATGGTTATGGATTATGTTCTAACTATGGACATGGAAGCTATATTGTAAAACCATAACCATCTTTTTGAATTAAACAATATGTAAGAATCTAGATACATTTTGGTCGATTTTCAACATGTTTAACTCATTTGATACGTATCATTTTTAGTTGTTTTCTTATTTTATCCATTTATCCCGTTAGAGTGAAATTATAACCCAAATCAAACATTATTTAGGTAAATATATTCCCCTTCTACGGGTGATTGATTCTGCATCTGAAACTAAAATAAGTAACGGTGTATATGCAGCTTTACAGCACGGTAACACTCAGACATGGAGAAAAAAAGCATTATAACCACAAAGTAGATGCCTACAGTTTTTCAATTGTATTGTGGGAGCTCATACATAACAAGTTACCATTTGAGGGCATGTCAAATCTACAGGCTGCCTATGCAGCTGCTTTCAAGGTATTTGTCATCTCGAAAAATGGGTTTGCCGGACATGTTAGTAATGGATCAAAACGGGTTGGGTCAGATTGGGTTCGACTCAACACTTTGAGTATAATTAAAGTGAATTTTAATCATTTTGACCCGTTTCGTTTTAAGTTAAAATTTCTTAATTTTACGGTTTGACCCGTTTGGGAATATAATACACTCCATGAGGCCCATTTTCACATAACTTGGAAGAAAGTGTTCTCTCTATTTTTAATTTATTTTTTTTTTGACAAATGTATACATGGAACCTTTATGAAAAATAGGAAGAAACTGTATTCGAAAACGACTGCAACTAAAAAATAAGATTTTGTTATACGCAACCCACTCAAATTTTAAATCTTAAAACTCACTCATCATATTTAATCATTAAATTAGAAGATATTTTTTTAAATAAAGGTTGAATTTGGATTCAGAAAACTTTTCGGCCGACTAAAACTACCATCCATGATGATGACCCTATGAAAATGGGCCAGTAACATCTTGGAAAAAGTCAATTATGTGGGCCATGTTTTACTGCTCAAATGGAGGCCCCTTCTGCTACAATACAAATATACAATCAACCTGCTTTTGGAAACAGTTAAAATTAACATACTTTATAATCCATTGTTTGTAGGTTTTGGAATTAACATACTTTATACTTTATAAAGCAATATTTTTAATGGAATGTAGCAAATTGGAAAACTTTTTTATCATGATGGGGAGATTGTAGCTGTTGATTATAATGCGAATACAATTATCATGATTATCTTGTTTAAATTTGCTTCACAGAATGTGAGACCGAGTGCTGATGACCTTGAGGAAGACTTGGCTCTAATTGTGACATCTTGTTGGCAAGAAGATCCAAACGGTCGCCCAAATTTCACTCAAATTATACAAATGCTTCTTCATTATCTGTCAAAGAACGCACCATCGGGCCCCACAGCTATCCCACCTCGGATTTTCACTTCCCAGAATGCTGTTTTTTTACCACCGTCTCCTGGTACAAGCACGTTGATTGAAGACAGAGATGAAACGCCAAAAACTCCCATGGAAAATAGCCCCAGAGGTCTGTTCTCCTGCTTTTATCAGTGCTGTTGATCAAAAGATGGAAGTAGTAAGAAATGGAGGGTAGTTTGGGAATTTAGGACCCTTTTTTTATGGAGAAATATGAATATTACTCATGAATTTGAATTTGTTTGAAAATGTGTAGTAGATTAGAAAAGGGGTAGGGTTGATGTGATGATGTAGTTTTAGTGTTGTAAAAAATAAGTTGCATCCAAAGGCTCTTTTATTGGCCCCTAAGTTATAATGTACCAATCTTTTTTTTCTTTTGAAAATTCATAGATTTCCATTTAACATTTTAACTTGGTGTATTTTTTAAGAATCAGGCGAACAAAAATATAAGGTCAGACGACACATGTTTAATTTACACAAATTTAGAGGATGAAATTAGCTTTTCAACCTTATTTTGAAGCTAATCACTTGATCTCCCAAAAAAAAATACACAAAAAGATGTCATTCATTTAAATTATAAAAAACAAACTTACATAGTAAAATCTTATCCATAGCAAGCTATTAGTAGGGTATACGGAGGGTGAGATAGAGAAAATCTTTCCTTTATTATAGGATGATAGAGACGCTACTTCCAGTGGAATCCCCCGACTCAAAAACCTATTTGTTAAGGCAAATAGATAATAAGTATAAATTACATATAGAAGATAGGTATTCAATATAGCTAAACAAAACAAGGGGTACTAAATAGTAGTAGTGGACCACACGATCACATACAACATATAAAATAACAAACACCTGCATCAAAACAGACGGTAAAAAACATACAAACGAGTAGGAACATTCATTTAAATTATGTGATTTTATATTTTGAGAGCGATATTGTCTTCTGAAAAGCCAATGTCGTTTAATTTGCATTATTCTTAAAATGCTTTTTATTAGTTTTATTTTGGTCATGTTTCATTTCTTAAAATTACGCGTAACCGATTTTATGAGAAATCAAATGCATCATTTTATCAGTTAAAAGACTAATTTAATAAGAGAAAATTCCTAAAATGTCCTTATGAAACGTCAAATACCTAATTTTGTACTTTGACCTTTCAAACACTCCAAAATTTACACGTACTATTCAGGCGAAAATGTCAATAAAAAATACAAAAACGTCAGCAACGTGGACTAATAATATGACGACGCACACACAAGTGTGAAAACGCCGTCATATTCAAAATGCTCCGACCATAACAACAAACCACATGTCTAATCTACCTGAAATCGTAGCTGGAAAATCCGATTTGGTTAAAAAAAAATAAAAAATAAATCTCACTTAGGAAGTCCGATTTAATTTTTAAAAAATGAAATCACATTTGGTAACTCCAATTTGAACGTCACCCTCACGTTTCCGACGTCAGAAACTAATTTTTAAATTTTAGAAGAAACTAAATTTAAAATTATATAATATAAAATATGGACTTCGTGTCTACATTACCTTCATCCCATTGGTTCACCTCATATTATACATGTTTTATTGCAAATAGTACAAGTCACTAAATGGATGTTGTTTTTTAAATAGTAACTAAGAGCATTTACAGTAGGTCCTTATATTTATATGAGTGAGTTTCCTATATTTTAGGGGGTGATTTAAAGTGGTTGTGAGTGGAGGAGGGAGAAAAAGAATAAGTTTTATGTATATTTGGGGGAAACACTGTTCATCAGTATAATTTTTTAATATTTTTTGAAAATGGTTTTGAGTGCAGGAGAGAAAAGGTAATGATAAAAGTATAAAAAATATTATTTAATTGAAAAGGAGAAAGAAAATGTAGTGATTTAAGTGTAATTATGAAGATAAGGATAAGGGTGCTAATACGAATGCTCTAAGTCCATTCACCTATTGCGAAGTGTTCCACTGTGAAAATGTTACATAATGGTCCATCGAAAACTTACGATACGTTCTCCACCTTTAATTAAACTTACCATTTAAATGGTATACTTTTCCAAATGTTTTTTTGTTCTAATTTTATTTTGGTCAATCACACATTGATACGTGTCCTGCTCACAAGTCTTTCTTTTTCTTTTTTTTTTTGTTTTTCGTTTATAACTTTCAAAATATAACTTTTTATATAATTCAGGATAAACCGTTGCGGCATTCTTATTTTTATCTACGTTTTTATGCAAGTTTCGTTCAAAATAAAGTTGCGAGTGATAATGTACAAGTCATATAAGCAATTATACACACGTCGTTTATGTCCTCTTCTTTATTTCTTGAGAGAATAGCCATCTTGAACAAGTTTTATCAGTTAACCTTTAAACCTATTTTATATAATTTCCTAGATTGTGTTTTAAAAATCAAATTTAAAAATTAAAGAAAAAACTAGCATCATGTTTTATAGTTGTTTTATGCACGTTTTGATTGTTACTAGTAAACTTGTAATTTTAGGGTATTAATAAATTAAAGAATAAAAATATACTATCATGCACTATTATTTATTTACCGTGAATATGCATATCGTGTTTGGGTTCATCAGTGTCTAACATAATTTTTGGGTTCGTATAAATTTTTCAGCTTCAATTTATAAACACGCGAACACGCGACCCGTTTAATAGCACTACATAAGTATACGAAAACCCGTGAATCTAGCATCGGGACTTGAGCAGTAGCTTGGAGGAAGAAAATTCTCTAGTTCAGAGTCAACTCAGTGGTGGTATGGCGTCGTTCTCCATCTTCCCGAGCTGGAAACAACCCGTTAAAAGGTTCACGAGGTAGAAGTCCAACGGACACTCCAATGGTCAAGTCAATCACGTATACGAAATGTATCAAGAACCATGGTATGTATATTTGTAAGATGCAGATGGAGATAAACTGAGATGTATGAGGTTATTTTAAAAGAGTTAGAATGAGAGGCGGGACACTCCGATGGACACTCCTAGTAGCACTAATTAGTATAGGTGCACTTTCAAATCGGATCTAGACCCAAAACCGATTTTCAAATTGGTTTGAGTGAATCAGGTTTCATTCTGATCCGATTTGCTTGTTTGAAATCTGTTTGAGACATTTCCGTTGAAACCAATTAAAATAGACCCGATCCAAAACCGGTTTCAAAACTGATCCAGTTTTTTCTCGATCCGAAACCGGTTTCTAATCCTATCCGGTTTGGCCCAATCTGTTTTTACTTGCTTTAACTCGATCCGAATCGGGTTTCTAAACCGACCAAGCTTGACTAAAAAGTAAAAACTGGTTTTATGTGCCTCTATTAATTAGATCAAGTGGTATACCATCCGTGAGGGGTCTTGTGAGCCTCTGTCACGGCGTGAAGGTGGAGGCAATACCACCCTCTTGATGGCGTGAGGGGGTGGGTGAGTGGTTTATGTGAGGATCTTCACGGGAAGAAATTAAAAAAGAATCCGTTGAACGACTAAATTTTTTAAAAATGTTACCGTTGAACGGTAACAGTTAATATAAAAAAAGTCCAAATAAACCATTTTACCCACTATAAATAACCATTTTACCCATTTTTATACAACACACAAAAAATCTCACTGCCTCTATAAAAAATTTCACTCTCCTCTGTTTAGAAAATCTCATTTTCCTCTTAACACCAAGTCATGAATCCTAACGATCCGAATATGTTTTTGCTTCATCACGTGTCTCAACAAAATGCGTTCAACCTGCGGTCTCAGACAAACCCAAACGCGTTCACCCAACCACAACCTTTTAACCAAAATCCGTTCGGATCACCCGGGTATGTCCAAAACATGCCTATTATGCCCAATATGCCTAGCGGATATTCACAAGATCCGGATTTTGTTCCGGAAACGCAAAAAGTACCGGAGGAGGAAGAAGAAAACGTTGAGGAAACGCAACTCGTGCATAAAGGTAAAGGCAAAAAGAAAAATCCCATAACAAAAACATCCTCACGGGTTACAAAGAAGTGGGATTCGGACGAAGAGCTAAACTTGGCAATGACATTTGTCGACGTCTCGGAGGATCCCGTATTTAATATATAATAATATTTATTTTTACTACTTCATTATATAAATTAATATTAATTATGTTTAATTTTTTTTAGGTAACGTTCAAAACAAAAAAGCGTTGTGGAAACGTATCGCTACAAAATTTGAAGTGTTAATGGGCGTACCCCCCGAGTATCGAACTATGGACCAATTGAGTTCTAAATGGGCTCATATAAACCGAAAGGTCTTAAAGTTTCACGACATCTAACAACAATGTGATGGAAGCCGAAAAAACGGTTGTAGTGATACCGACATTTTCATGCAAGCAACGTCCCGGTATCAAGACGACGGAGGAGTCCAAGCTCTGATAACAACTTGGGAACTATTATGGAAATCGTCGAAATGGCAAACATTGTTCGTGAATCCAAGAGGAGACGGATCGTCAAAGAAACGATCCTCGGCCGACATTGATGTTAGTCCGACCGCGTCCGACGGAAGATCTATGTATGAGATCTCAACCGAGAGGTATTGGATGACGAGGACGACATACAACGTCCGATCGGCAAGAAGAAAGCAAAGGCACGAGCATCGGGCTCGGTTCCCACTCACGTCGACATCGGCCAAAAAATGGTCGAACAAATGGAAGAATTTAACATGACAGAAAGAGAGAAGTTTAATTGGAAAAGAGAAAAAGAAGAAATGAAAATTCTCACTCTCAATCTTGATTAGATCACTGGCCCTCGACGAGTCTTTCTCGAGAGGAAACAAAACGAGATCAAGGTAAAATATGGAATCGAGTAGTTTTATTTATATTATTTGAATTTTTATGTAACTTTTATTTTTGTTATTTGAATTTTTATTTATGTCATTTTTTATTATAATTTTTATTTATGTCTTTTTTTAATATAATTTTTATTCATCTCTTTTTTTAATATAATTTTATTACTTAAATGAATATTAAATTAAAATTCTCATTTAATGCTTACACCACCCTCACTCACTTGGGTATTTCCCTTGCTAATTGAGGTTGGTGTGAGAGTTGAAGAATGTGACATGACGTCACGTGACAACCACTTTTTCCTCACTAAACCCTCACTCACTAGAGTATACCACATGCTCTTAGTGTGAAGAGAATCCTATTACAACTTAAACCAGACCTAAAATAGGATACGTTTACAAACAACTCATACTATGATGCTCTAATATTTATTAAATAGAGTAAAGTACGATTTTAGTTCCTTTGGTTTGGTCTGATTCTCGATTTTAATCAATTAGTTATAATTTTACTTTTTTAGTCACTGTGGTTTTTATTTGTCTCAGTTAAAGCCAAATAACTAACACCTTTTTATTTTCTGTTAATTTTTTTATAAAAAGATAAAAATACTCCACTAATTAAAAATATCATTTCCACTGTCTTCTTTTCCATAAAAACCATAAAATACCCACCTCCACCGCCACCGCCACACAAAAATACGAGCACCCTCGCCACCCTAAATATTCGGCCACCCTCCACCACCCTAAGACAGCCAGGCCACCACGTTTTTCCGGCTAGATCTGAGAACCCACCACCACCCTCCATCACCGCGTTTTTCCGAAATTGAAGGGTCGATTGGAGGATAAACGAACTCCACAATGAAGTCATCTCACAGGCGAGATATGTGCTCACAACGAACTCCACCACGTTTTTCCGGCCAGATCTGTTCTCACGTGATCAAGAACGCGACGAAGATGAAAGATATGATTGATGATTTTCTTGCCGTTTCCAGGTTTCGCGGCATCGTCTCCGTTACTGCAACTTACTCCGACGAGTACCACCTCCACGAAACCACCTGTTAAAGCCTTAAACCATCGTCTCCACCACCTGTTACACATTCCGATCATCAACTAGGCCAGAAACCATCGTCGTTACCAACCCACGTTTTTTTTTCGGCGAGCCTAAGCCACCACCGGCAGCCCTCATCTGTCGCAAAAAGGACCAACCGCCATCACAGTTCACTATCTTCACCCTCTAGCACCCTTACCAGGTCACCAGGAGGACCAGAATCGCTGCCGTGCTATCACATGAATTTGGAAAACATGATGAGAGAAACATGATGAGAGAGAGAGAGCAGGGAGAGAGAGAGAGTAGGGAGAGTTTTTTTTTTTTTTTTTTTTAACTTTATATATCTTTTTATTTTACTTTTATTTTTTTTATCTCACAGGGTATTGTGCTCAATTAAGAAAAGTTAACAGAAAAAAAATGGATGAAGGTTAATAGAATAGTTAAAACTGAGACAAATAATGAAACTATTAGATGTAAATCATAATTTTTAAACTATTAGACTAAAAGCGATAATTAGCCCAAACCACAGGGACTAAAACCGTAGTTTACTCTATTAAATATTATAAGCTATAATGTTGATACAATAATATAATTAATATGAGAAAAACAAGTTATTAGCATAAAAGCATGATTCATAGTTAAAAAATTTTACACACACATATGTTTAGATTTATTTACACTATCGGGGTTAAGATTAATATCCATCGAGGTCTGCGAGAAGTTTTATAACTTCTTAAAAATTAAATTAACGTATGAAATTAAAATAACAATTATTAATTTATGTTGTCATACACAAGGTTGGACCGTGTCATCTTAACTTCAAATGACTTTGTCATTAGACCTAACCCCACCTCAAATTATGAAATCATTTTTAACCAATGGGTATATGAGTGAATAAAATGATTTTTATTTTCCTGTCCTCTCTCGCTTAACTAAAAACACAATCAATAAATTTTCTGGCTACGTGCGTATATGCGTATGGAAGCTGGGACAACTTGTTAGTTTAAAAGTTCTAAAATAATGGTTAAGTATATATATGAAACATCAGTCGAAGTCTATTAGTTATTGTTTCAAAACAAGTGTTTTCTATTCTTAAAGCAATTTCGTCCCACTGTTTAATCAAATATTGTGCATAATGTTCATAGTGAATCGCTTCAAAATACAATGAAGCGACGTATGTATAATTCTTTATTAACACTGCTCTTCAATTCGTGGTGATAAATGATTGAACTATTGAGTTATCAAAGGTTTCAGTGAGCTAATATTCTTGTTTAGATCTCACTTATAAACTTCGTGATGATAAACTGATGGAACTAATGTCACATGTCATATCCACTATCTAAAAAATCTCCCACTTATAAACTTAGTGAGTGGCTGTTTTTGCTTAAGTTAACATGTGTTCCGAACCATTCTTAATTTATAATCTCAAAAACTTTAAATTATACCAGATATCACGATGTTAGTCAACAATTACCCCACGTCTCGAGACTACTTCATCTATATAAATTTGTCATTGTTTTCGAGCAAAGCCAAAAAGTGTACGTTCATCTTATTCTGACAACATTTATTTAGTTATGATTATTGATTTAATAGTCATAAAAAATCTGTAACTATAATACTATAGATTAAAATAAAAAAATAGTTTGATGATATAATAATTATCAATAATACAAATTTATTTTTTGAAATTGACAAGTAACGTCAGAAATTATAACTATTCATAATTAATTTAATATTAAATTTATATAGTTAGTGATATAATAAGTATCTGTAATTAAATTTATATTAAATATTTAAAAATATATTTTTTTAATATGATAGAGAAACAAGAAAATAAGGGTGATAGATTCACCAGAGAGTGAAACGTGTCTTCATAGTTACTTATCTATTATAACTGTTGGCCATTTGGTGCAATGGTAGCCTCAATACTTCCCATAGTGAAGGTCTTAAGTTCGAATCCTAGCCACAGCAAAAAAAGGGTATGTGGCCAGATCAGGGGGTTTACCCAGTTGGAGGGTTCCTCCTGGGTTGGGCTGCCCTGGATGTTCTAGGTGTTGCCCCGAGTAAACTTAATTATCTTAGAATATCTAGGTGTTGCCGTTAAAAAAAAACTTATCTATTATAATATAGGTTAGTTGCCCGTGTATTACACGGGTTGAACAATGAAAACGGTTAATTATCTAAATACTACTAATGAGTCGTATTACATATTAAATAATTCTAATGCTTAAGACCGTCGATTTCAGTATAGAGTTCTTTAACAATTACTGATTTTGTGCTACTGGTAGCAAGTTTCATAAAAGCAAAAAAAACATAATTCCTTTCCCACGCTTAACAACTTACAGTGATATAAAAACCTCATTGAAAACCGTAGGGCCCTAAAACGTGTGACATAGAAATCACATATCTCAAACGCAAGAGCTGAGTATCATATTTGATTTGGGGTCCATAGCATTGATACATAATATTTAGAAATACAAATATAAACTAATATATGAAGTTGTTCAGTTTCAAAATGAAAGATTATAAACTTTAATAGAAATAAATATTGCAAACAATGAAAACCATGGTGTATACTCACAGGTCCTAACGATAAAGAGCATTTTAGGTTCAGGACTTACATAAAATTCACTTTTCAACCTCGCCTATCTTTTCAGCTGAATCGACTCCTTTTGCTGCAATTAATTATATTCACATCAGTCCAATTCAAATCAAATACCAAAAAACTGAAACGCACAAACACGCAAAGAAATTGAGACGATGACCCCTCACTGTACTTATTCATAGAGTCTAGAAGTTCACCAAAGAAATGTGATGCTAGCTGTCGAAACAAAATCAAAAAAATAAAAAGTAAGATTATCACAAAACAATAAGATTAATCAAAGAGTAGTGCAGATAACCACTAATCTATATGCATATATTAAGCTTTCCAAAATACCCTTCCCATCATGACACAAACTCTATATTCATATATTAAACTTTTGACATAAATGTTTACCGGGAAGGTCTAATAATACCACTAACATCATTTAAAATACTTAATTCGTTCTTCTACGACGAAAAAACCTTAATTTCCTCAAGAAAGCCTTCAAAAAATTTCAAGAAGTAACATGTCAAAAAGTAAAATAATATATGAAAATATTATATCCAATCCAAAATGAAAAGTTAAAGTTATAAAAATATACACAAATTGTTCTTCCAAAAACTCACCTCACTGATGTTATAAACAGAATTTGGTAAGGTAGGAAATGCTATGCTCCCCACATGTACATGCCTTCTCATTGTAAAATTCTAAATGATTGAGAGTCGCCACTGTCGATAGTCGAATTGGATAGTTATAAACCCTAAACAGAATATGTTTTAAAAAATGTTTCCACTATATCAATAATTCTAATAAATGAAATATCAATTTGCAATATTATTGTTTTAGAGAAGACAAAGGAGTATTACCTGATTCTGTCGTTTGCTTCATTTGCAAAGGGGGAAAACGAAATTAGGGTTACCAACATTATGTTTTCTTCATCCTAAAAGGGGGAAACCGATTAGGGTTTTAGAAATTGTATCAAGGAGAAACAAAGAACTTACAATGTTGTCTTTGAAGAATCCATGTAATAAACAGATCTAATATACAAAACACATTAATCTTCAACAAATCATCACACACATACATTCGAGTCTGTATATACACAACACAACACGAGCGATTAGATGAGACTGGATACGAATATACATACAAATTAAAATCCAAATCAAAATACCGAGCTGAAGCAACGATCGATTGAGAAACGGATGAGGAAAAGTCTGATTTTGCAGACGCAGTAGGTGCCGGTATGAGCTGGTGGCGTCTATTCCCTTTGACATGTTGAAAATAGGGTTTGCTCGGAACGATAGAGTATAACAAACGGGTTAGAACAATGGAACGGGCGGACATTAAGGTCAGTGTGTCCCACAATATGGATTAATATTGTAGGCGGGAAAACCAGTCAAAGGAATGGCTGATGATGTGTAACAACCGTCAAATTTCAGTATCCTAAAATCTACTAGGCCCAATAGAAATTTAAGCCATTTGAGGCCCAACATGCAAACTTGATACGTAACCTTACTTGACAGATCATGTCATGAGATGATTCAAGATAACGTGTTATTGATACATAGTGTATACATTGTCATACGACTCCTAGTTAAATGAATTAACTCGAGCACGGTGGGCAATCGGCACACGTGATACCTTGCTACTAGTGTTGAATATTAATGATAATTATTAATATTTACTTCGACCGACTATTTAGGGATTTACGCGTGAGTCATACGATGTAAACTTAATTTAGTTATCTATTACTCCGAGTAATTAAACGATATAGATGATTATTTATACTATTTCATTTATTCTAAATCACCAATATCATTATTATTATTGTTATTATTTTTTTTTATTATCAAAAGAAATAATAATTTTAATAGAATGTACAACGTTTAAACGGACGAACACGCTAGACACACGGTGCTGGCGCATACAGGCTCGGACAGCGGTCGAGCAGAGAGTTCATAAAATAAATATCTGATTTAATATTTATAATAACGTTTTACAATTCTAACTATTTTAAAATAATAACCCGGGAATTTTAGTCTAGATGGAGACTCGAACGGATACGCTTTACTCGTAAACCAGTATTATTACTCTTGAAAGCCTCCTTTCTAAAAATCCTAGCTATATATACATCTCATTCTCTTTCATTCCCCTCATTTACACAAACCCTAGAACCACACACATAGAGAGAGTGAAAGAGCCGGATGAGAGGGTGTGAGGAAGAGGGAGCCGGCCAAGGCCATGGCGGCACCAGGAGGACTCGTGGCGGCGGCCACGGAAGGTTCCCGTGGTTGTGACAGACGACGACGGCGGCGGGAGTTGAGACGAACGGAGACGGAAAACAACGACAAGCAAGTGAACCGGAGGCAGCATCGAGTGGTTGAGAAGAACGACGACGGCCAAGGGAGGGGTTGCAGACGCGTACTCCAGCCGACGGAACGACGCCGGTTCACGACAGTGGAGGTAGTCGCGTCAGGAGACGACCAAACAGACCAAAATAGGCGGAGATGGTGAAGGTTAGCGACGGCATGATGTTTCAGGCAGAAAACGTTTTTCCGACGAGTAGATTCCGGCGAGCAGGTGCTTCCCGGTGATTCTCCATCTCGTTTCTTTGTCTTTTAGGTTTCGATCTATACAATTATAGTGTTAAATTTCATGTTTGGGATAATTCCGGCGAACATAAACGTTTTCCGACGACGCCCCGACTTTCCGGCGAGTCCTATACGAGCAGATATGGTTTTGTATGGTGTTTGAGTGTCCCGATCTACAAGATACGAGGTTAGTTTTATAGTTTAAGCATAACTTTTGGCGAACGTTTGTTATCCGTTTAGATCTAGTTATTTTGGTGGCCTGGTTTCATTCCCGAGTATTAAATACGTAGTTTTTGGACAGATTTGAGCATTCCGTGTCATGGTCAAACCCAATCAACGCTAGTCAATGAAAGTCAACGAGTCAAATCTGGTCAACGGGTTTGTATACGCAAACCGAACGCATAAAAAGATATATAACGCTCGTTAAAATGGCAATATTTATTTACACGATAATAAACGTGCGAGCGATTAGATCAAGTTGAGCTTAAAAGATTTATTAATGGTATAAGTAATAATAAAATAAATACTAACTTAACAGTTAATATTAACGAGCCGTAAATACGTATCTTTGACAAAAGAGTTCGTTCTGATTAAAACATATAATTACCCTTCAACGAGGAAATGGGTTCGTAAATGCGTAATCGGTCAAACAAAAATCTTGGATACGATCAACGAATGATAGGTATAATTATAAAATATTACTCGTGAACGTATAAATATTTATATTATATTTATAACACAAAAGTCTTCACTGGTTATAGCTTAAAACCAATATACGTGATCTGAGATCATTTGAATAACAAATATACTTTGTATAAAATTTATACATCGGGTGCTTCATTTAGAACTATATGAACGTATACAAGGACACGTATTACACTTGTGGTATGAAACGGTTTATACAAAATAATTACGATTGAAATGATTTTAAACTTTAAGTATTTTGTATAAACGTACGTATATACATATGTTTATATATGTATATATATCTAATTGATATGACACTAGGTATTTAAACGAATATTTAGTCGATACGACTATATTTTTATAGATATAAACATACCATATAAGCAAATAGATACACTTATATAAATACCTATAAATACATATTTGTATAAGAAATATTCACGTTTTATATGAGAATCAAAAGATTATTATAAAACACGATGTTTATTTTCAAAAATAAATACATGTATATTCACATACTCAAATATATATGTATATATATCGTTAAGACATTGTGATTTATGACACGAACGTTTAGAAACTTAAACGAATACGTTTTGAATAAATATGAAACTTATGATCATCAAAGTAAAACATAAAGTTGTATACATTCCATTAAGAGACGTACAAACGAGATTTATTATTATATATACATGCATATAGTTACGCATCGTTGTTGCGTGACAAACTAATATATTTTTTTAAACATGATTATTGGAACATGTTTGAGTTGGGAAGCCTAACTCGATCTAAGTATCTAATATTACCGATCGTTGAACCGACATCGTATACTGAACCGGTAATACCTTTAAGAATCAACAGAGCTCAACTGCACACGTGATAACTCGACACGAGTTTAGATTTACTTTATAACAAAAATCTCATTAAGTACCTACAGATATCGTAGGATTTGAGTAGGACACTATACCGTTACCATCATATCATGTGGACATTGGGTTCTATTTCTATCAGGAGGGTATTATTATTCCTAACGCGTTACTAGGTGAGTTTCACGGGCCATTTTTACTGTTTTTTATATTTGGGGGAAAAACATGTTAATTTCAAATGGTATGATAACTAGAAAATGAGAAACAAGCATCGGATTCCTTTGTGTGCATGAGTTACACCTAAAAGTCCTCGGTATTCCGAACTATAACCATTAGCTATGGACTTAGCCGTAGATCGATATGAGTAGTACTATTCGGGTTGACACCCCCAATCATGGTTAGTCGCGCTAACCACGACCAGCAGTCAAATGATTGCATATTAGGTCTTGTTGTTCTCATTGTTTAAAGGTACAATGGGCTGGGGCAAAATTCAAGAATTCGTTAAAGGTTTGGTAATAGGCTTGTGCATCACATAATTCGTATGTGCTAGCTAGACTTCGATAAATCAACCGCTAACTTGTTTTGTTTATCATATGCATAAGTAAAATTCGAGCAAAAGGTTTTCCCAATGGTACATGTACCAATGGTTTTGCAAGACAATTTCAAGCACAGAGTTTTGCCAGTGGTATACGTACCAATGGTTTTGCCAGTGGTATACGAACCAATGGTTTTGCCAGTCAATTTCAAGAAAAAGGGTTTTTCCAATGGTATATGTACCAATGGTTTCACCAGTCAATTTCGAGCAAAGGATTTTACCAATAGTACACTTACCAACAGTTTTATCTAGGGGTGAGCAGTTAACGGGTATTACCCGACAAACCTGTTGGAACCGGCCCATGAGGAACCATGAAAGCTAACTAGGGTACGGTAAACGGGTCTATAATTTAGCCTCAAAAGGGTAAGGGTCGGGTACGGGTCTAGAACCGAAGATAACCCGTATACTCGTTAAACCCACCAACTTTTAAAAAGTAACAAATTTACAAAATATTTATTGTAGATCAATATGTAAATATGTGATTTATTTTTTAAATTTACAAATTTAAAAGATATGAGAATCAAGAATGAATTCAAAGACTGATTTTTCATTTTTAAATCACATCCGGGTGGTCTTTTTTTTATTATTAATCGTTATTTTTTTAGATATTTTTGAGAAAATCGAGTCCATGGGAATGAATGAAGATTGAGAAAATAATAATTTTGAAGATCAAAGAAAGCTCGAAGAATCTGATGTTTATTTAATTTTGAAACATATATTTATTTTTGAAACCGTACTGTTTATTTGTATGTTTGGTTTTAAATATTATTTGTTTGTTTTTGAATTATGGATACTATTTTGAACACTATTTGTTTGCTTTTTGAACCATCCTAATTGCTTTTGAATGATTTGTTGTTGAATTAACACAGTGGAAATTTTGATAATCCCATTCGTTAACTATACGGGTCCATCTTTGCAAAACTCACGAACCCTTACTCGTTTACCCGTGGACCCTTAACCGTTTTAACTACTATACGGGTCACGGGTATGTATTTGGTCATCAAAAGGGTACGGGTACGGGTATACCGGTACGGGTACGGGTATACCCGTTTGCACACCCCTAGTTTTATCAATCAATTTTGTGCAAATGGTTTTTGCCGAACGTATTCGTACAAATGGTTTTGCCAATCGTATTCATTTAAAACCTGTGAATTCACCAACATTGCGTTGACATTTTTAGCTTGTTTTTCAGGTATCACTTGACTGTGGCACGGTTGGAATAGGGTAAGCTTTTGGATTAAGATCTTAGACGACGAAGACTTATGGTCGCTTAACGTCAAATCCATTTAGACTTTTATGACTTTAGGTCTATGTATTCATTTAGTTCCTGTAATGGTGTTCGACACTTTAGAAATCTTTATTTTAGCTTCCGTTGTTGTGTAATGTTACCAATCGTTGCAACCCTTAATTGTTTATTTATTTATTAAGTGAATAAATTTGGGGGTGTTACACAATGCGACACGTGTCTAAAATTATTTTTATTTATTAGAATAGATAGAAGGATTAATATGATAACACTTTAACTCTAGACTTTTGTTCTTAAAAAAGAAAGAAAAAAATACTAGTACCAAAAAGGTCATTTTAGTAAAGAAGAGGGGTTATTTCTGTCACACGGTTGGTTTTGCAATGTAAGTTACTTGGAGAGCAAGCCGTCTACAGGCCCCGTGTTTCCTGTTTATTAACATTAACTATTTTTATCTTTCTGTCCAAAGCAAATGGTATTTTGCTTCGGATCTTGGCTCGAACTAGATCGTAAAACATCGACGGATGTAGATTCCAACAGCAGTTACCGAACCTCAGGCTCGGTTAACATACCTGTGGCTTCACGAATATATATATTCTCCCGCTCGTATATTTTTCTTTATATAATCTCCATTCACACTCTCTCTCACTAGTTAACTTACCCAGGTGGACAAACATGGTGAAGCTATGTTGATTGATCATTCTTCGTGTTAGTTAATCTTCCAGTAATGGCCAAGTTAGTGCTTAATTAATTAATTACCATACGGCCTTTTAATTTCTTCTTAATTATCATCGTCTCATTAATGCTTTTTGGAGGATTTTGATCATGATTTAGTAGATCTCCGATCATCTATATATGTTATCTTGGATTATATATCATGATTTTAGGTCTTTATGTAGGTGAAATTTCAGTTTTATGTGTTTGTGTGAATTTGTGATTAAAAAGTGTGTAAATTTGTGACAATATATACTTCTGCATCTGCTTGTTGAGTTCTTGTAATGGAAATAAAATTCCAAAAAAAAAAAACTAGAAATTTGCAAGAAATTTCAGTTTTAGGAACATTTTTCAAAAAAAAAAAAAGTAATTATTAGTTTTAATCACATGGGTCAAATGAGATATTAATTAAAAGTACTCATTTTTTGGAGCTTGATTGCAGAAAATTAATGGAGAAAGATGATAATTTTTTTTTTAATTTTACTGGTAGTTAAAAGAAGTTAGAGGATATCATGTTGAAGAAGAAGAAATATAGTTAACTAGTGATTTCTACACAAAAGTAGAAACATTCCTTTACACAAAAAGAAAAGAAAACATATAGATCGGGAGCTAGTTTATCAAACATTCTTAAAATAGCAATTCTAGCCTGACATTTAAACATATTGCAGGAGGTGGCTTGTTGATGGAAGAACATTAGCCAAGAAAATAAAAGCATCTGGTCTTTCTGTACATCAACAAGTCAAGGACAGTGGAGCATACTGCTGGGAATGTCCACAATGCAGTTGCAGAATAGATCATATATGTGATGTAAGATATTAATTTTTATGTTTATTAGTGTTTGAGTTGTAATTAAGTGTCTAATTTATGTTTCTGTTTGAAGGAGTCAAGTGAGATGCCTGGGCTCCCCAGTGGAGTGAAATTTGATCCAGCTGATGTTGAGCTGTTGGATCATTTAGCAGCTAAATGTGGAGCTGGGAACGAAAAGCCTCATGAATATCTCGACGTGTTCATCCCTACAATCGACGTTGACAAAGGAATATGCTACGAGCATCCTGAAAATCTTCCTGGTTAGTGAGTTTCATCTTTCACATTTTTATGGTTATAGTTGATTTGGTACTACATTTAAAAAAACAAAGGCTTGTAAGAAAGTTTTCCCTCCCAATGTGGTTGAGGGTTCAAGTCATATGGTGTATAAAAGGTGTAGATTTAGAAGTATGTGAGTTAGCCGTTCTAAGAGATTTAAAAAACCACTTTGTTAAAAGGGTAAATGTCATCAAAAACATATCAAGATGGTGGATATATAATCTGATTTTTTTTTGCTTTCATAGGTGATTTTTATGATTTGAGACGGTTTCAATGTATGTTTCAGTTTTTACATGGAATTTAGGTGATCTGCTACTGCTAGTAGAGGATGTCTGCAAAGACCACTGTACACATCCGCTGGTACCAATATCACGTGAAAGCTACAACATACTGTCGAGATCTGTCTCTTGCACGAGCGAATGCCGAGATCCGTCCCTAGTACCGACGGATGTGGTGCCAGGTCATACCACATCTGCTACTAGCAGTAGCGGATCACCTAAATTCCATGTATAAACTGAAACACACATAGAAACCATCTCAAATCATAAAAATCACCTATAAAAACAATGCTAAATTAAGTTGTCACTCATCTTTTAAAAGAATATGTGGGAACGAATCTTCAAATTAAAGATGGGTGAAATTGATATGTTTGGGATAACAACTTTTTTTTGTCTCTTTAGGCTCGTTCATGGGAAAAAAGAATCTTTTAGAAAACCTTCAAGAGATGATGTAGTGGTGATGTAGTGGTAAACGTCTAATTCCCTGTGGTACAGGTCCCCAGTTTGAATGCTACGGGTCCTATGAGTTTTCCAATAACGGTTAAACAAAGATTTTAGAACACAGGCACCAAATTTAGCAAGCCAAACCAACATGTGATAGAATGCAAAACAAATCAAACTTGAGTTAGCAAAATAACATGTCATCTTGGAGAGATCTTTGTCAGTAAAACACGATAACATTATTGACTTTACAAAAATAAAACGTTAGTAAGATATTATGTATTATTGATCAACCTATATAGAAATACAACATATGGATTATCACAAAGGAAACCTATTCTTTTTTTTAACGGTAAAACTACCCTACTCCTACTCCTAAATTACACAAAATAATTCACCCCATGCTTGGGCTTGAACTCGGAACCTCTCATCTAAGAGGCTTTGCCTCTACCAAGTGGGCTAGTCCCACATTGGGAAGGAAAGGAATATATTCTAATTATAACTCCTAATTATGATAAAGATAAATACAATAAATCTTATCTAGATAACCATAACTAATATATTTTTATCTAATCTGTAATTAATATTTTGTATCTAATATATATCTGTAACATGTACAAATTTATATCAAACTAAATAAGTATTTTTGTGATTTATAGGATCACGAAAGGATGGGAACAGTTTTCATTTCTTCTATCAGACCACAAACGCATACGCTAAAGGTCAGCGAAAGCGTAGGAAAATCTGCAACAGATCTAGCTTAAAAAATGATGTTTGTTGGCACAAGACTGGTAAGACTAAGGCCATATTCAAGAATGGAGTTCAAATTGGATGCCAAAAGATACTGGTTCTTTATGGGGCTGCTGTTGGGGGGTCAAAACCTTGTAAAATGAACTGGGTCATGCATCAATACCATCTAGGAACCAATGAGTATGAGAAGGACGGTGAATATGTGGTTTCAAAGATATTTTATCAGGCACAAAAGCAGACTGAGAATACAAATGTTGGTGTTGTAGATGAAGTATCGGATCCCAGAACTCCAATGATCAATGCTTCTGATCCGCTACGGCCAGGAAAGACTCCCCTATATGAAGATGTCACCTGCGATTATGTAATCGAGTCACCAACACAGGTTGGTAACCATGGGTACTGTAAATGAGTTGAGTTGAGCTCGAGCTTAGGTTTAAATGAGAGCTTGATCTCAAGTTGGTCTCGTTTAAAACTCTATTCTAAAGCTCAAGTTTGACTCGTGAATAATTACTCAAACTTGAATTGAGCTCGCTCGGGCTCGGGCTTATTACTTATTAATTTTTTAATTATTTTATTCATATATATTTATATCTATTTTTATAATTATTTTTTATATATAACATAATATATATTATGTAATTAGTTTATTATAATTGTAAATATATTAGATAAAAGTTATATAAATAAAATTCTTGTTTAGGAGCATGGTGAAACTCGATATGTGAAGTTCGGGTTCAAGCTCGTTTAAGCTCGGCTCGATACGAGCTTTTAGCGAGCTGATCTCGAGTAGTTCACGAACTAGCTTGTTTACGGTACCCCTATTGGTAACAGGATGTTTTTACTGTTAAGATCACCACTAATACTAATTGTTGTTTTTTTTTCATGTAAGGAATCCGAGTGTGTTGAGCAGAAATACCTTCTTTCCTTTTCTAATGCTGAAGTCAAGGATGATCTAAACCTACCGGCTTGCGGGGATGAGTCTAAAGCCATTGATTTGGATGTGTTTCATAACTCGTCCTCCGGCCAAGATAACATGGATGACCATTACACTCTATCTGGTTCGGGTTTCTATACCAATGATGCTGCAGGAGCCGCTAGCGACATAAAACTTGGAACCACTGACCTCGAGAATTTGGACTTGGGTAGTCCACCTTATGTCAACCTTGCGGTAAGCTTAGCCTTTTATTCATATTTATTCTGTGTTATTTTGTTTAAAATATGCTAACCAAAGACATTATGGATTTCAAATGAATCCTTTAAATTCCAAATCCAATTCCAACGAATTCTGCGAACCAAACGCCCCCTAAACATTCTTTCTTTCTGAAGGCAATAATTTGAAACTGGAATTCTTGTATTTGTTCTTGTTTGATCCTTGAAAGCTGATGCAATTGCTTCATTAATATTTTGATGCAGGAGTTGTATTTTCCATGTGAAGATAGCTTTTGTGGGTGGCTAGATTGGTTATAAAGATGAAGTTTTCAACTTCTAACAACAATTTCTTTGGATATGATCACTATCATTAATCAGTCCAGTCCGACCGATCGACTCACCTTATTGCTTTGTGTGGTTTATGGTGGTTCCTTCATGTATAGCAACTTCCATAAGATTGGTTCATGGAACACCCGCCATCTTATGGTTACTGACTTGGGACTCATGTATTTGGTTGTATGAGTGATGTGTTCTACAAGTTATTCTATTTCTGTGTTTTTTTTTCTGGAAACCAAGTTGACTATGGCTGTCATATGTAGTGATCAATGTATGTATTCATTTTTTGTAATTTTAGTTTTTTATTTAATTATCATATACATATTATAACATCTTCAAAGTAGTTCATGTTTGTAGTTATGACCAAAACTGTGGTTATAATGTAGAAGCGAAACAAAACCAAGTAATCATTTATTATTTAAATAAAATTTAGACCAAATGAGAAATTAGAATATACATTGATTTGAATTAGGAGGTGTGAAGTGGCCGGTCAATCAAGATTATTTTAATTTCAAGCACTAACAAACTTATAAGATTCTCAGGGGTGAAGCCCCTAAACCATGGGGTTCGTGGCCATGCCCCTGGCGAGGATAGAAATTTTATCTTCGTTGTTCTATTTTACACTAGAAGTACTTCGGATTTGTCTTATTGGTAGAAATTGTTTGGAAATTGATGATCGGGTCAATGAAAACTGGTCTTCAATGGGAACTGAGATTAGAGGCAACTAGTCTTCAGTGGGAACGGAGATTAATAGCAATTGAGCATCTACAATAAGTGACCCGTAGTCGCAACTGACCGACAGTGACATGTGATAAAAAAAAACAGCAACTTCCTCAGCAACAACCGGACGATCATTGGTAATTTACCACTAATGGGTTTTTTCCACAGATGTAACTGTTAACTACTGACAGTTATAATCATCATATGTTGTACTCTTTCATGAAAAGTTGCAACTTAGCATCTCAATCATTGTGATGGTTCAATCACTATATAAAGGAATTTATTTGGTCTGTTTTAACACGAAATTTCCCAGAGAATTTCACACTCGTTCTTGTAAAAATTTTCTTATCTGGTTATTGATTGCGTACCCACGAAATACTTTAATCTGAAAATGATTTACACGATTCAAAAAATTATCCGGTAAATACAAAATGCAAAAACTACATTAATTAACTTCATCAGTTTTAATTTAAATAGGGCAATATAGATTAGGGGTGTTCCTAAACCATTGAAACTGCTCAAACTGGAGCAAGTCGGTTGGTTTGGCTGGTTTGAGATTTATACGATTTGGTTTTGGCGGCTTAATGGTTTGAAACTTGAAACCACCCGTGTAAGCTAAACTGACCGTTTAACCTATTTTTGTTTATTTATTTTTCTACTTTTTGAATATACAACTATGTATATGTGTTATATTCATTAACCATATAATTTTAAAAAGTTTAATAATAAATTAACTAACTTTAAAAGAAAATTAAAAAATCTGTTAAAACTGTGAAACCATCAAACAACTAAAACTGATTGGTCCAACTGACCCACTTAATCTGGATCGTTTGGTTTATTGTTTCCCGAAACCACAGTGGTTCAATGTAAATTTTTTATCAAAACAGACCAAAACTAACCGTTAGACCTGTGATTGTATATATACACGTTTAGAAGATCTTGAATAGTATACCCAATAATTGAGGTTTGCTACGTGGCAGTGAGATTTTCTTTTTCAATGTTCTATATTAATTTAATTTTTTAATATTTTAATTTTTATATTTAATTTTTATCAAATTTTGTTTTCCTCTTATAACTTTCAAAATTTGATGTTTAACAAAATTCCGAGTGTATCATTGTGATATAATTATTTTTATCTATGTGTCAATTTAATTTTCGTTTTAAATAGAGTTTTAGTGATAATGTACAAGTTATTGAAGCACGAAAGTCCAAATTATCGAAACTGCTTTAAGGTTTCATTTATTTTTTATTTTTCTCTTACATCCTTTATGCCGCTTCAACATGTGTTTTTATCAGCATTTTGATTTGATTTTTTTTCACGGGGTGAATATCAGTGTATGGGTCGTCAAAACCGATCCTTACAAATTTTAGCACTTAACTCATACCAATATTCTTTTTTTTTTCAGTAGATACAAAACACGTGTCGATATCCATTTTGGCATGTAACTACTTTATCTTTTTAGGTTTTCTTTTTCGTCTGTTATAGCGTGTGCTGGTTCTGTACCGGTACCGTAACAGACTGAACCGCTACCGACCGAAACTGGTTAACAACATAAAGTGATAAATGGAATCGAAATTAGAATATATAAAATCGTTGGAATATTGTATTTATTCTTAGTCCAAACTCCAAAGTACCCCTCCCCCATTTTACCCATTCGAATAATCATTATTTATTAAACCATTTTTTAAGTTTAAAAGCACTTTATATAAAATAAAAACGGGTTATGCTATACATACTCTCCCTGAAAAAATAACTTTTAAGTAACAATTACTAATTAACAAAAATACAAAAGTAAAAAAAAAAGAAACAAAAAGTTTTGAATTATATCTATCTGAAAACTTAGAGGAGATGAAACAAGTAAAAATTAATAAAAGGAGTACGTATACAACCACTAGCTTAGTTTACCCATTCGAATAATCATTATTTATTAAACCATTTTTTAAGTTTAAAAGCACTTTATATAAAATAAAAACGGGTTATGCTATACATACTCTCCCTGAAAAAATAACTTTTAAGTAACAATTACTAATTAACAAAAATACAAAAGTAAAAAGAAAAGAAACAAAAAGTTTTGAATTATATCTATCTGAAAACTTAGAGGAGATGAAACAAGTAAAAATTAATAAAAGGAGTACGTATACAACCAGTAGCTTAGTTTACTAGCAAATGTGTACCCAATACTTCGATAAAATGGGTATTGGCCATTGGGTTCAAGTTTCACCATGACAGTAAAAAAAAGGGGTCCAAGTTATCAATTGCTAAAACGCTAAAACCCTGGATGAAAAACCCCTACGATGCTCACTCCACCTCCATCAAAACTCGAATCTCTTAATCAAATCATTGGATCAGCCATGGAAGCCAAACCCTAGCAAACTCAAATCTCCTCGACCAATCACTACCGTATTCTTCCTCTCGTCCAATGTTTGCAACGAAGAACCTTCAAAAACGCTGCTTTCAAACCCTCACCTCCCGTTTCATTACCAATTGCTCCAAGTACGTTTATTGAAATTGATTTGATTCTTTATTTTTAATTGAAATTGAGTTGATTCTGTATCGTTTCAGGGATGTGAAGTTGTTAACAGATGTTATCCCCATTTTCAAACCGAGGTATGCAATCCAATCGACATTTGTAATCAGAGACAATAATTTTTTGAGATCAGTTGGCTCGTGCAATTGCTTCGACGGTCATCGGACGTTTTCGACTTCCAAAGGTCGGAGCATGAGGAGTAAAGTGGAGATGCGGATGAAGAAAGAGTCCGGTAAAACCCTAAGGGAGATCCGGCGAGCCAAGAAGATACAGAAGAAATTGATGACCGATGAAGAACGCCTGATTTACAACCTCAAAAGAGTATGATTTCTCTCTGTCAATCTTCAAAACTGTAGTTAGTTACATAAGAACATGAATTAAATTTCCAATTGCTCACTTTTGACCTAGAAATCTTTAGGAAAGTCTCAACCAGGTGTTCAATTGAAATTAAATTTTATATTTATTCTGACTAAATTAGGCAAAGAAAAAAGTTGCATTACTTCTTCAAAAGCTGAAAAAATACGAGCTACCGGAGTTACCACCCCCAAGGCATGATCCTGAGCTATTGACTCCTGAGCAAGTTCAGGCATTGAAAAAGATTGGTTTCAGAAATAGAAATTATGTACCGGTTGGTGTACGTGGAGTGTTTGGAGGTGTGGTTCAAAACATGCATATGCATTGGAAGTTCCATGAAACCGTGCAAGTTTGTTGTGATAATTTCCCCAAGGAAAAGATTAAGGAAATGGCAACCATGCTTGCAAGATTGAGCGGTGGCATTGTGGTTAACATACATAATGTCAAAACGATCATCATGTTCCGTGGTAGAAATTACAGGCAACCCAAGAATTTGATACCGATCAACACTCTTACCAAAAGAAAGGTTTGGCTTTATTTTGTTTGATTTGTTGTGTTTTTAAATTTTAATATAAGTTGATTTATAGGGTGTTTGGATTTGTGTTATTGAAGTTGCAATAATTTGTTTTTAATATTTGGATAAACTAAACAAATTCTGCTTCTGATTATTAGGGGTCGAATAGTTTTGGATAATCAATTTCATATTTGCCCCTATTTTCTAACCTAATTTAAGATTTTTAATTTACATTTCATGTTTCGTCTTAGAATTTTTGTTAACTGCAAAAAAAACGTTATTTTGGTCATTTTATTTATTAGTTCTTGGATAATCAGAGTTTGTTTTGATTATTACAACTCCAAACAACAGTAGCGCATCCAAACTCACATAATCACTATCAAAATACACATCTTGTGATGATATTGATGGATGAATTACAAATCATGATTAATATGCAGGCATTATTTAAAGCTAGATTTGAACAAGCGCTCGATTCTCAAAAACTAAACATAAAGAAAATAGAGCAGCAGCTTAGGAGAATGAACATAAACCCTGATGATCCAGTTGCAATGGCCAGCATACAAAGAGTGGCATCCACTTTTTTCAATGCAATTGACAAAAAAGAAGGAAGCCCGTATGTCTTCCATGGTGAAAAACACAGTGGGCCCGGTAATGTGAACATTAAAGAACCAGAATCTAGTGAAGACAGTGATCAAGAAGAACTTGATAAGTTCATAGCAGAGATAGAAGATGCAGCTGATAAAGAATGGGAGGCAGAGGAAGCTGCAGAGAAAGAAGAAGTCAACAGAATTAGATATCTGTATAGAGAAGATTATGATGGTAGGTATACAAAACCAGGAATGGGTAGGATGGCCCCACAGAGGGGTAGTTATAGTGAGAATGATGAGGTGGATGACGGTGATGACATTGACTCAGATCAAGCTCCTTTTCATGATGTTCCTAAAGTCGAGAGATGGAACAGTGGTAAAAATGGAAAACCTGCTAATGGTGGGAGATTTAACAGAAGGGATGAAGAAGAATCTGAGTCAGAAGACATGTTGGATGATTTGGAAAATGTCATGTTTGAATCTGATGAAGAAAATGAATCAAGATCATCGTCAAAAGCTACAAATTATGACAATGAAAGCAAGGCGAAAACAACTAAAAATGTGGATGAAGATTGGGATAGCGATTAGCTTGGAGGTAGTGTACCTATATTGCATACAACCTCCTATATTGTTTAAATTATAAAAAAAGTTGGTTATTATCGTACTAATCTAGTTTTTGTAATCATTTATCACATAAATTATATATATTAAAAAAGTGGCTAAAAATGTTTGTGCTTGCCCGTTTTGACCTGAATCTCATTACCCGGCCTGCCCATTTTGCAACCCTTATTGGTGATTCTTCTTCAACTGTTAGATTAACTATTCTTAGTGTTCATGCAGGATAATATTTTTTTAGGCGGTACAACTGAATCAATCTGAAGATTTAACAAAAAAATTGTGCAGGAATTTAATTGCAATCTAGAATTGTCATGAAGGCAACATTCTGAGTCAAATATTGAGGATGGAGCACTTGAGATGGTTGCTGCCTTTATTGAGTGAATTTGAAATTTTGATTTGTGTTGGTTTAATGCCATGAGATGGTGTAGGGAGTTCTCATGCAAGTAATACAATTTTGTATACAAAAACTGGTTATGTTATATTATGTGTTCCCTCTGGATACTTTATTCTATTCATGTTACTTGGCTTGAAAATATTTCCTAAACTTGATGCCCGTTTTAGAAACCACTTGACACTAGTTATAATATTATTGTAGTGTTAAAAAGCTTGTTCTCTGAAAAAACACCTTAGGATAATTGTATGACAGCCAACTTTCAGCGTAAGCTTACGGTGGTCCATCTATGATCTAGCCAGCCCAAGTGTTGGTATTTTGGGTCCTAAAGTAAACCGAACCTATAAAAAGTAAATCGAAACTATAATTTATAGCTTCGAGACCAGTGCTCTCTATTTCGAAGTAACTTCACCCCATTATCCGATTACGTTTAGTTGAACAATGTATTTTGGTTTTGTGGTGTATAACTTCCTAAGATACAACAAAGCAGTGAGAACACTGCATGTGTGGTGATAAGCCGGTTGAACTTACTTGAGTTTTCAAGGATTTCAAGTAACCAGAAATCTTGTCTCGTAAAAGAAACAATGTTTTGATTTGCATGTAACTTCATCTTTTTTAGTTGATGGTCTCTTGACCTAGTGGCACATGGTGTTTACACCTACCAAAGTGGTGCGGGTTCAAATCCCACAAAGTGCGCAATAGGTCGACTTTAGGAGTAGATTTTAAGTGGTGTGTGAACTGTTAAAAAAAATGAGAAACAATGTTCCGATTTGCATGTAAGGATTTTTTTTCACTTAAAATGAAGTATGGATGTTATATATAAACTTTTTCGTAGCCTTTCGAATGGTCAAGAAGCCCCTTTGAATAGACACTTTTGTGAAGAGTGATAATGGTTCATTGGTAACCACCAACAAAAGGTCATAGCCCTTTGAACCATCACCTTTTAACAACCTAACCTTCAATAGGTGCAACTTAACTTTCTTTGGTAATTCTTTTATGAAAGGATTTATAAAGTTCTTACATCATTGTAAGAAACCATAGATCATCGCCTCATTATTATTTAACAGATTGAATAAACATGTTTAAGTTTATTATGTTTAAACTTGCGATTTTTCATTCTTGATAGTGTCACTTCACTATCATTCTTTACATGAATTAGTGGCTTTGGCTTTAAACACATGTTTGTTTACTAATAAACCCTGACCAATTAGCGTACAAGTTCCATTTGTAACAATTTTCCACACTTCCAATACCAAAATTAAGTTACCAAATCACTTTTTATAAACATTTTAAACCAATTTCAAACATTTAATGAAAGGTGTTGTTATAAAACCAGAGTTCAATATTTCGTATCTACACACATATGAGTTATGGTTGATTTTCCATTAACACAAAATATGTGCATACATTCTACATGATTATTCATCCCAAAGTCGACTCATAACCTTTACATGCAATCACTTTTCCTAATTGAGATTTTAAAATAATTATATTCAATAACAATTTAGCATCATACACGTCATTCTAGTACCATGAGAGATATACTAATAACCTTCTCTTTATTAAAAAATTAATATTCTCAAAACAATATATACTAAATTACTAAATATTTATTGTTTTTATTTAATATTTAAAAAAAACAAATCACTTTATAAATAATTTAAAAAAACATAAAATATACAAGAAAACATGTTCATTTATAGAAAGATAACAATGAAGGTCAATGGATTATAACGTATGTGTGACCAAAAAATACAAGCAGACAGACGGTGAAAGCAGAAACAAAATTCGTAAATGAAAAAGAATATCCATAATTTGAAACAATAAATAAATAATATTTGTGGTTGGAAAGTTGTGTCAGAGCACTTACCCTTGCCTTATGTTTTTTGTTGCTCTTATTCTCCAAGTTTGTCATGTAATAAGATTTTCAGACCCCATGAAGGAAGGAACATGATCACAAACAAATACATGACAGGACAGGACCGGACCGCCCCTTCTTTCTAGTTGCACATGTAAACCACACCTGGTCTGGACCAACACCACTTCTCTTGGGGTCATGCTAAGGCCAGGCTGGACTAATTCTGGTCTCAACTTATTCCCACAAATGCCTGGTCTTATTATTCATCAAGGGGTTTTGGATGTTATATTTAAATGTGATTCTCATATTTAAAAAATTAAAATGAGAGAATTAACTATAGTAAAACTACGCGTGTTATGCTGTTTAAAGTTGTAATAATTTGAAACATAGTTGTTTGAAAAAAAACTCCATCTTGTGAAAATAAGTGTATTTCATCAAATTATGTTAAATAAATGTTAAAAACGACTTCAAGTGAATAATAATAAAAAAAACTTGTTTCAAAACGCAAATCCAAACACATCCTACATCAAGTAAGAAAATTTAAACCAGCCAGTCGAACCTCAATATAATATAATTAAATCAAATCAAACATTTCATTAAACTAAATCATAAATCTAAAACCAACAACGCAACCAAGGAAGTCAAAAGGGTCTCCACTGATCCCCCGGCCGTCAAAATTCATCAAAATTTGTTATATAAAAAAGTGGGGTTTTTTCATGAAAACGTAAGTTTTCTTGTTGTATATAAAAAAGGTTCTGTGCGGATCCTCTAATCGAGGGATTCTCGGTACTGCGAATACACTAATCCATGTTACATCATTATTAGAATTTCAAATGATATATTAACAACATAATCTAATTCTAACGTCCACAAACCAGACAAAAAGTTAATTGTGTGGTGGGAAATCAAGAACACACTTCTATAGAAGTCTTTCCTAAGTCCACCCATCACAGAGAAGAAGAAAAAAAAAATTTTAAATTCATTGGAAAATTCCCAAAAAGCACCCAACTTTATTTGTTTGTGCACTTCCCTTTCAATCAACATCCGTGGATATTGTCCACTAGCCAACGAATAAAGTACACGAATGGTCCCTCTGGTTTTTACAAATTTTAAATTTAGTCTCTAAATATGAAAAAGTCACAGATGATCCAAAGTTTTGCACACATGTAACACGTTTGGTCCTTAATTTAGATGGTGGTTAAATTTTTCTGTGAAGTGTGTGTGAAATAAGGAAAATACCTTATGACTTTCATTAAAAAAACCCTAGTTACAAACAAATTGAATCACCACCAGCACACCATGGAACCAACACCACCTCTCCTACAACCACCACCGACAACCACCTCCTGCAACCACCGTGGACAACCACCACCTTGTCTGAACCAGTCGCATCCTCCGACCATCAAAAACCTAAATCTTTGAGTTCCAATAACTGCCCAATCGTCGGCGAGAGAAACCCTCTTAACATTTGAGCTTTAAATACAATTCCGGTCACTTTGAGAGTGTATGAATCGTTTGACATCCTCCGTTCACAGGATATTCCGGCGATGTCACAGAGGGCCGGCCGACGGAGCTCACCAGAAAAATCTAAATCTTTGAGAATTGTCAAGAGAGCATGGTGGTGGTGCTAGCCATTGGTTTAAGATGTAGGGTTTTGTGTGTATATAAATGATTTTTTTTAATTTTTAATTATTTAATATAGGGGTATTTTAGTCATTTTTAAAATATTTAACAGAATAGTTAACTGTCATCCAAGTCGAGGACCAAACGTGTTACATGTGTGCAAAAGTTTGGACTATCGGTGTACTTTTTCGTACTTAGGGACCAAATCCAAAATTTATGAAAACTACAGGGACCATCCGTGTACTTTATTCCTAGCCAACCTTGTACAGTACAAGTCAGAGTAGCATGAGGAAAACAGTTGAAACTTGAAACAAGAACTCAATCTGCAGATGAATATTATATAGGAGGAAAAAAGAATGTACAACTTAATCACCCCCTAATCAAGAAACACAGCCTAAAACAGTAAAACCCATTGGTAATTAAGTACTTAAACTATGTTTATATCATGAAAAGTTTGGTAAAAATAAAATTCAACCCGCTTCCCGGATGCAATTACGAGGCAAAAGATACATGTATTCATCTGCATGATTTAGCAAATATGAAGGAAGATGCACTGCTGAATAAGAATGAGGAATTGGACCCATCTTTGCTATGATATCTTTAAACGTGTACTCCTCGGGAAGCATATCGTACAAGTCATCACCATTGCATATTACATTCTGAATCCTTTTCGGGTCAAGAAAGTGACTGAATCTAACTCGATCCGTGTGGCTATAAGCTTTCATCTTGAACACAAAATCTGTAATTTTTCTAAAACAGAAGCTGCAATGCCACCCTGACTCGGCCAATAAATAATCCGTCTGCCGGTAATGAGCATATCTTGTTTTACCCTTTTGATACTGATGAACAGAAGCCCTCCAACTGCTATGATCAACATGGAACTCAAAAGAGTACAAATAATTATTCAAATTCAAATGAACAATCTGCGGTGGGCCCTCGCACCATCTCAAAAGATCAATTGTATGAGCACTAGGTATTTCATCAACATCAGACATTATCAGCAAGTCACCATCTTCAATACCAGCAATTTTAAGAAGATGATCAAGTGCAACTCTTTGATAAGCCTCTTCAACAAAAGGGTTTTCACCTTTTTTAAATCTTCCACCAATCGTGCCATAAGTCAATCGCGGTTCAACAAAATCGAATCTTTCCCTATTGATTGCAAAATAATGTGGTTTGGGTATGCTAGTGAAAGTAGAGTTGGTTTCTAGAAGCACAAATTGTGTGATATAAGGGTGAAGTTCTTTCCACCTAATTGTAAGCATGTCAATTTCATTGTTGAATAGAACCGCATCATATACTTTTCGTGGGTAATCGCGTAATTTCCATCCATGGAGTTTGCAAAGTGAATCCATTGACACGTTTTCATGATAGTAATGTGGAATGGGAATGAAAGGTTTGGGTGGAGATTGCCATAATGGCCTTAAAAAGTAGGTGATTTTTTGTCCATGGAAGTAAACACCCATGAAACCGATTGGAATGACTAAAAATAATACAACAAACGTTCGTATATCAAGTGTTTGCATCATGCAACGGATTCGAGTCGTTTTGCTTACCTCCTACAAATTATAAAACCAATAACCATCAAAATGAAAGTGTAACTTGATGACTTAAAAGCCTAAAAATTGAGACATAAAGAAGGTATTATTATGAAATATGAACATGATGAATCCAAAAACATCTTGACACCCCTAAATAAAGATTCTTATGGAATCACATGTATGAAGTTGCATATCCTTCTTCTTTCTTAAAGAATATTGCATAATATGCCTAACTTCAAATTGCTCTAGATACATATTACTTTAATGGAAGCATCAAATAACAACCCACCAACAAATTAGAGCAAAAAGAGTGATCTAATTGTTCAATTTCTAATTTAAAAAAACTATTAAAAAGAAAATTGTTCAATTTCTAAGTTTAATCCCAAAATCATTAGGTTTCCATCGAACATCAATATGAAGAACAAAGAAGAAAACAATCACATTCACATCAATCCGTTAAAACCCCCAAAATCAAACATGACGCATCGTCACAGACGAAACAATTTGGACGAAATTGAGAGGATGAACGTAAATACCTGACCACAAACGTCGTCCCAATAGCCATCCTTCTTTTTGGAAGACGAATAAGCATCATCAGGCATGATCGAAGGCTCAAATCAATGATTACAAAATGCTGATTTGAGCCCTGAGGGCTAATTCTTCTTCTCCGTAGCAAAAACCCTGATCAAATGCCTGGGTTTGTGGCAGATTTTGAACTGAAGGCCAGCGGTTAAATAACAATGAATTAAAAAAAACGCTCAAAATCGGAACGATTTTCAATTTAACCGTCCAAATTAATATTATAGCCGTTCGATCGTTTCGGTGGTTCTCTTCTCTCACAAACACAAAAAAGTAAGATATGTGTATGTATATGTACAGTTTGTGTCTGTCTCTATCTCTGGGTTTTATTAGAGGGAGTGTTTTAATGGAAGGTGGAATAGAATGTGATATTATGAAGTTGTGATGGGACATGGAAAAGTTGTTTGTTAATATAACTAACATTAATTAAAATATCTTGGACTATCTCATGAGTAATATGATTTATTTTAAGGATTTTTATTTTTTAGAAGGTGTTTTTCATGGAGAGTTTAAAGTTTAATCCAATGTTTTTAGAACCGGACCGGACGTCGAACTGGTCTCTTTACCTGTTCATTGGTCGGACCGGTCCGACCGGTCGGACCGGATTTAAGAACCGGACGACGTCATAAATATTATAAAAATATATCAGTCTAAATAACTTTTAATCCTTTCAAAAACCACCAACAAGTCAATTCCAATAATTTTAAACTAACAATTACCTACGAAATAAGAAGTCAAGAGACTTAAAAAAAAAAAAATAGTCAAGCGGTTCAACCGGTCCGACCGCCGGTTCAACCGGTCCGACCACCGGTTCGCTGCAGAAACGGTTCAACACATGTAACCGGACCGGTCAGACCACCGGTTCCGGTCCGACCGGTTAGTTTTTGTATTCAATTAGGAATCTCTTCGTGCGATACTGTGAATTATCGACGGCCAGTTTACTTTTTCTTAGTTGTGAATTATCGACGGTCAGTTTACTTTTTCTTAGTTTCCAGGACCTAGTAAGTATACAAACACGAGAAATGTAATAAAAAAAGAAAGAGTGAGAGCTCGAATTATTATTTTAGATTTTCACTTGTTTTTCGCACCATGTAAAACAACAAAAGGAGATTCAAGATGTGTGGTTTCATGTGGATTTCTCCATGAGTCATGAGATAAAACTTCAAATGATTTATTCATTTAATTTAGTTTATTTAACAATACATTACTAAGGGTAGCTTGATTATACAAAAAAATAAGTGGCCGTTTAGGGTCCTCATATTTAAGGAGGCCCCAAGTTTAGAATTTAACTTCGTATAACTTTTAGGTTTTGACAAAAAGAACAAAAACTCAGTATACCTGAAAGAGTTTTTTATTAAAACTCACTTCAACTTGAATACGTGTGATTGTGCAACTTTAAGAAATATACAAAAAATGTGAATCATCTCATGTGTTATGATTCTAAGAAAAAAATTATATTTTTTATGAAAATGACCCCAGTTTTATAATTTGCTTGGGCCTGAAAAAGGTTTGAGCCGACCCTGTACATTACCATCTATTCATTTGCTGACATGATATTGAAAGTTTGAAATTACGCTTTTAGCTTGTATTACCAAGGCTTATTTTTTGATGATATAATATAGAGTTAAGTACACAGATGGTCGATGTGGTATGTCTTAATTTTGGATTTGGTCCTTAATTTTGAGAAACTACATGGACAATCCCAAACTATGCGTACTTGTATCATCATTAGTCCCTGAATTTGATGAAGATTAAATTTTCATGTTAAGCATATGTGTAATTACTAAAATACCCTTAATTTTAAATATTATAAATAAAAATATAGCATTAGACTTCACTCCTTGCTCTTTATAATAATAACTAGGTTAAAACTCATGTGTTACATAGGTTGAATAAATATAATTTTTTATAAAACATTAGTTTTTATGAAAATTTGTATGTTGGATGTTATCAATCATTGGTGAAATAAGAAACAATGAAGATTTAAAAACTATAAAATTGTATTTTAAGATAAGATATAATTGAAATTTTCTTATGATTTAGTAATTTGTAATAAAATATTAGAGAAAATTTTAGATATTTAATTATTTAACATAATTGATATTTAATATGAGAAAGAGACGGGAAACAAAAATATAGACTTCACAAAAAGTCGACATGTAATAAGTATAGTTATTCATTTATTACTTATTATAACATATAGGTTAGAAACCTGATATATTACACATGTTAAATAAATACAATGTTATATATACTTAGTAATAAAGATTCACATATTACATAATTATGACATATTACATAGTTTTTTAAAACAATTTTTAGAAACGTTATATAGTTATTTTTTAAAAACGTTTTATAAAAAGAATGAAAGAAATGTTCAAATTATAAAAATGTTTTATGAATAAACCTTTTTTTTTTAAAAACGTTTTATAAAAATGTTTGATCACTCTTAATGGTTTTTTATTTAATTTAACTTAATTTTATTGGAACTTCTTAAATGATCGGTGTTCAATTTAATTAACGAAACTGTATTAATATGTTTTAAATCAAGCAAATTAACAAACTAACTCTTCAAGTACTCAGTGTTGGAGTAGGTAATATATTTTTATTTTTTTTACAATTATTCATTATAATCACGAATCCTCCTTATTATTTTAAAATTTTTATACAAATATGAAAAAAACGGTTTAAACCCTCGAACCACCATGCGGGCGGGTTTGGTTGACCATCCAACCCCGTCGGTTTGATTTATCGTTCTGACCTTAAGCATCCCTTATATGTTTTTTATTTAAACAGTCGTCAAAATAGCGGTGGTGGTGGTTATGAAGGTAAACTACTGGATCAACCGTTGAGGTGCGGTAATTTCAGGCAATGCTAGACAAAATTTTCCACAAAGAATTCAGCTTCTATTTATTATCTTGTATTGGTATTCTATAGGTTTCAGGTCCAGTTCAAATGTTCATTGGTTTACATGGATTTTGAAAGGCGTTCTGATGGTCGGTCAATCAAACCAATTCTTTCTCATGTCGCTCCCTTGAAACTTGTATGAATGCTCTTTTTCTTTACTTATTTAGTTAGTACTACAATTTTAGCAAGTTATTTATTGCAATTGTTGTTAAACTGTTAAAAATATAATATCTTCTTTTTTAGGTGTTGATGAATGGATCAGGTGTTAAAAATATAATTGTTGTTAAATTGTTAAAAAAATTAAAGATTAGACAAATTTCTATTCAACACTATTTATCATTGAAAGTTGATTACAACTGGATTTTAGTTTTTCTATTACTAACTTTTTTAAAACTATAAGGCTAAGTGGTATACCCTCACTGGTAGCCCCCCAAGAGAGATTTCACGCCGTGAAGAAGCAAGACACACCACCCCCTTGCCCAAGTGAGGGGGGCGTGAGACCTCCAAGTGAAGGATCTCACGGGAGAAAGAGGCAAAGTGAAGCCAGTTGGGTGGGTCTTCTATGCTTAAAGTTAAACAAAAAATGTGATATCTCACTCACTTGGGTATAACCCTTGCCAAGTGAGACCCAAGTGAGGAATCACCAAGCTCACGTGGTGTCCACGTAACAGAAAAATTACCCTCACTTAAGAGTGGCAAATAAGAATATACCACATACTCTAAGCCAACATTATTATTACTAACTTTTTTAAAACACATGACTACATGGTTTTACATAGGGATGAGCATTTGGAACCGATAACGATACCGTACCGAACGGGGTACCAAAAAAGATAAATATTTTGTAATGAATACCGGTACCGATACCGATCTGGTTCCTAGTTTTACACCCTCTTTTGCGTTGTGGACAACACAAGAAATGACCGAATAAGAAAGGACCGAATAAGATAAGAGAATGAAGATTGAGATGGTTTGGACATGTCAAGAGGAGACAGAGCACAGATCCAGTTAAGATAAGAGAAGGAAGATTGAGATGAGGATGTTGAGGTGGATGTGTGGACACACAAGAAATGACCGAATAAGAAATGAAGTTGTTCGGAAGAGATTGGGAGTCACATGTATCTCAGATAAGATAAGAGAAGGAAGATTGAGATGGTTTGGACATGTCAAGAGGAGACAGAGCACAGATCCAGTGAGAACGGTGGAAACTCTCGTTGTAGAGGGGAATAGGAGCAGGGGGAGACCGAAATTAACGTGGGATGAGAGGATTAGGCTTGATTTGCTAGATTTACACATCTCAAAGGACATGATCAATGATAGGATTTCATGGAGACGTCGTATTAGGGTTTTAGGATGAGTGACCCGTTGTGTGGGAGAGTAGAGTTGTTTAGCAAAGATTTTGCGTATGTCTTGTTTCTTGTAGGTGTGTTGTGTTTCTTGTGACTAATATACTCTAGTCATACACTGCTAATTGTTAGATTACTGTTAGATTTATTTTACTTTATTACTCATTAATTTTATTTATATTTTTATTTTTTTTTTCCCATGGAGCCGGGGGTCTAAACGGGAGCAGCCTCTCTATCCCTTGGGATAGGGGTAAGGTTTGCCCTCATCACACCCTCCCTAGACCCTACTAATAGCGTTAGCTATGTGTTGGATTATACTGGGTACGTTTGGTTTGGTTTGGTTTGGTTTGGTTTGGTTTGGCGTTGTGGACAACCCTTCTCCTAAACCTACCTTTTTGTATCCAGTTCTTCCACTTCTTCTCCACACCAGAGAAAAGAAAGAGATGAGAGATCCAATTTATCAGAAAAGGGATACGACGGTGGAGGTGAGCGTTGGTTCAACGGCCGATAACTGGATAAGACGGTGGTGGTGCCGGTGGTCATCAACGGCTGCGACGGTGGTGGTTAGGGTTTTCCCGTGCCTCGTATCCTTGCTCATCTCTGCAATGGTGTAAAGGAATCGTCATCAACGGCTGCGACGGTGGTGGTTAGGGTTTTCCCGTGCCTCGTATCCTTGCTCATCTCTGCAATGGTGTAAAGGAATCAGAAAAGGGAGACGACGGTGGAGGTGAGCGTTGGTTCAACGGCCAATAACTGGATAAGACGGTGGTGGTTAGGGTTTTCCCGACCAAACGCGCGATTCGCACCGGATTCCCACCTTCTCGCTAACCTGCTTCTTCGTAATCAGTACGTTTTGTTTTGGATTTCGTTTTGGTCTTTGGCTTTCTGCGTTCTTTGCAAAGAGTATTGCTGAGGTTTTACTTTAATCTGTGTTATTTTCTCTTCCTGAAACTATGATTGCTTAGGGTTTTATTTATGTTTAAAACTGCCGACCTTGGATTTGGTCATTCCGTTTTGATTAACCTATCTACTTAAATACGGTTTTGTTGGTTGTATTTTTATGTGACTCCTTAATGAAGGAAGTGGAATGTGAATAAAAGCTGGAGGGATTGAATTTCTATATACAAAGTTGAATGTTTTAATAGTCTGTAAATGCATTTTAGAACTTTAATATAAATTATAATTTAAATAAATTTTGTTTTCGAAATATAATATTTGCGAATGTTAAACACATGTAATAATGAAGATCCTACTGTGTTTTTATTGTCAGAGGTGTTGGAGAGTGGATTTTGAAACTAATTAAAGATCTCTTTGTTGATGCTGCTAAGAGTGAAGAGATGATACAAAGGGGTAATTCTTCTATGGGTTTACACTTTTTTTTGGTTACCTTGCACTTACTGATTTCTTACATTGTATATAATCTCTACTTTTTAAAATTATAGATGAGAGAATTAAGGGCCGCAAGCCATATATTCCTCGGAAGATCTCTGTGGCTTATGCTTTATTGATTATCCTTTACAGGTAAGCATCTCATTTTTCCTTTCATTTTTCTACATTATTTTGGTTTATTAATGGCATGATTTTGATGGACAATATTTTGTTGTTAGAGGAACTTCTAATGGAACTGAGTTTATACAAAAACAAGGGCTAATTGATGCTGCTGAATCAAGTGGGCTGTCTTGCTCCCTATAATGCATGTAATTACCTTTTTAGCCTTTTATTTACCTTAAGCAAATGATGGTGCCTTTTTTATTCTTTTTTTATACTTACAGTCCTGAAATAGGAAAGGGGAAGTGATGAACCATAGAGTATTATCCTAAATTCAGGTAATTCACATTTCCTAAGATACTCTTACAATTCGGATAATATGTGCAGCTTGTGGTAGCATAATGTTAAACGTGCTGACAAGAGTGAAAATAGATAAGCAGAATCTGCAATTTTATATATTAGTGAAGAATTTTTTTATACGTCACTTGCGTTCTTCCTTGATAATGCCACCTAGGATATCCAAACTATATGAATGCTGCACCGGGAGTTCTAAACATACATATTCCTATTGCATTGCAGTTATAGTTGGGTACACGCTGAACTGTTTATAATAATTGAAGTTTATTATTTCTCTAGCTTTCATAATTAAAATATATAAGTTCATCGATTTCCCTCCACAAATTGATTAATGTTCCCCTAACTATGAATCAATTCATATTCTCAGACCTCAGTTCTCCATTTTGCACATGGTTTGGGCAGCGATCTGATGTCAAAAAAAGAAGAAATATCTGGCTTCATCCTCCTCTAGAAATCCTCCTCTAAAAAAGAAGAAATATCTGGTTTGGGAAGCATTACAAACAATCTCCCATTACAAGGCTATTTGATATGATTTGGGTATGTTCTTTATGTCCATTACATGAATGCATTTAGTTCTTGCATTTATTTTAACTCCTCAAAAAGCTAATTAGTCTTTCTGAAACGTGCTAACCAAATAATATTGATTCAGAAGGATTCTTTCAATCTATTCTCAAGTTGATGCTCTCTTTCATAAATACTTTTGCTTTGATATTTTTCTTTTTTTCTTAATTTGTTGCTCCCCACTTCATTTTCAAACAAGTTATGGAATTAATCTTATGTGCACATCAAATCAGCTACATGGTTTGCGATATAGAGTAGGTTTGTGTGCCAACTGTTTGAGTGAAAATTTGGAAGTTAAACTCAAACCCAAGCAATCATCATTTTGTTTCAGAATAGCTATGTGTGTGTGTTGGCACATAACTATATGTTTGTATGGGTTCTTGAATCTAATAATGATAAAGGTGCTTACTTTCTTTAGTTTTTTTGGCATCACACATATGAAGATTTATTTATTTTCCAATCATTATGCCATGTTTTTAGTGTTTCATAGTATAAGTTGTTTTTTGATTTGCATAAAGTTCATGAACTGAATAGACGGATGCTTCTAGGGGGAAATCGGTTTTCAAGTTGAAAATGGTAAGAGATTTCATGTGTTTGAATTCTTCTAGGGGGGAATCAGTTTTCAAGTTGAAAATGGTGAGAGATTTCATGGGTTTGAATTCTAAAGATACAGTCCTCATTCCTCAAGAAAGAAGCTCTTGAAGGTTGCAAAGAACCAGGTATAAGTTAATTATCATTTTTCCCATCTAACAAGTTTTGATTTTTTTACCACTTGATGTAAAATTTTACCTATAACAAATGGTTTGTGTGAGTGGGTGTTTTTGGTGTTTGTGTGTTCTTGGTGTTTTAGTATGTGTGGGTTTTTTTAAGTTTTGAAAATAATTAATAATCTAAATTCGTTTTAACGCTTTTCATCACACGGGTCGTGGTTTAGCGCGCCGCAACGCGTGCGGGGTAAATACTAGTTATGTTTAAAATGCTGCATTAATTTTATTTATTGAAGATGCGGCAAAGGTAACTAAAAAACAAAAGCAAAACAAAAAATCTTTCAAAACCGCATATGCCCTCCCCTCTGCTAATGAAAGAACCACAAGTGGGTTATGGTTCATTCGTGTTTGAAGTGTTGTATTAAGTTATTTAAATGGGAAAGCTTTATAGTAATGTAACCAACTTTTCAAACCGTTTCAACTAAGTCACTCAAACTTTTTTTGTCTCGATTTAGTCACTCAACTTTCAGGTAACTTGCTAATCATATACTTTTTACCTGTTTAACAGGTTTTCATGCTGACGTGGCATCTAACATGCTAACGTGACATTTCTTTTTCGTTTTCGTTTTCTTTTTTAATATGCTAGCGTGGAACTAATATATATTTTTTATTTTAAAATTAAAAAAAATCTTATTTTAATTTTAAAATTAATGCTATGTATGAAAGAAAGAACAAGAAAGAGTAAGAAAGAATTTTTTTTTAATTTTAAAATAAAAAAAAATATAAATTAATTCCACGCTAGCATATTAAAAAAAATAAACGAAAAAGAAATGTATGTCAGCATGTTAAATGCCACATCAGCATGGAAACATGTAAAACAGGTAAAAAGTATATGATTAGCAGGTTACCTGAAAGTTGAGTTGTAAGGTCCCGAAAATTCGAAAACCTACGGTTCGGGTCAGAGAACGACCCGAATCTCTATTAAACGGATGGGCTAGCAAAGTTTAGCACGTAATGTGTAGGTCGATGGATTTAAAGGATGTGGGGAGCAGTTTTCGTTCAGTTTAGGATCGAAACGCACGAGATGGAAATGGGAGGGACCCGGAGGTAAGTTCTAGTGGTTTATAAACCACTTAAACTCAAACCCTAGGGTCTAGGGCCATTTAGACCCTAGGTGTGCGCGACGGCAGGTAACGAGAGAGGGGAGGATGGACGATCGGAGGAGGTCGGAGAAGATAATTTCACGACGATTTCGAGCGGAGAACTTCACGTTTAGCCAAGGTAATCCTCTTTTACGTTTGTACACGCATTTAGTTTGTGTTTTTGGTTTGGAAAACCCGATTAGGGTTTGGGTTTCATGCCCACAACGAACGACGTGATGAGGTTGATGATGGTGGTTGGCTGAGGTGGTGGTCTCGAGGGTAGCAGGAGACGAAGACAACAGGGTGGAGGTGTATGATGGTGGCCGGAGAGAAGACGTAGGCGGTGACGTGTGGTGGTAGCGTCGAAGTAGAAAAGAGGAGCAATGTGGGAGCCGTGTGAGCGACAGCAGTGAGAGGCGGTGATGGCAGTCACGGTGGCAATAGTGGTGGCGCTACGGCGACATAAGGACGTGAGGGTGATGCATGGAGAAGAACTGTCATCGTTTAACTCCGACTAATCAGGTCATCATCTGAGTACCATCTATGCACACCATTGGAGAAGAAACTTCACCGTTCCCCAAAATTCGTACCTAATAAGGTCATCATAGGAGTATCGGCGACTTTGACGGAAATCCACTTGCCAACGGCACTGTTTGACTTTAGTGAAGCATCAGGACGACTAGGTTTTACATTCTTCCGTACAAAAATCAGAGATGTTTCTTTTGAGATCTGTTGATTGCTTTGGTGGTGGAGGCTATGGTCAGGTGGGTGCGTCTTATGAAGAAGATGAAGTGAAAGATTTAAATAAATTACATAAATAGTCTTTTAGTGGGTAAAAAGACCATTATACCCTCATGTGCAAGGCACATGTCAAAACTTAACTAAAAAACTTAACACCAGTTAGTGTAAAGGACATAGAGTGTATAAAAGTATGTAAGAAAAGGACCTGTGGTTTACTTATTGAAGTCAAAGGACACAGACTGTAATTTAAATGACAATCTGTGTAATTTACTCAATTATATAACAGGTGGGAAAAATCATTGAAAAAGTTACTATTCATCCTGTTTTTCTATTATTAATATATTCTTTTATTTTTGAAAATACAATAGGTTGTCCTAGCGGGAACACCGCGCCCCTTTACTGGTACCACTACCTTCCAACCCTGTCAGTAGAGGTGCACAAAAAAATCGGTTTGGAAATCCAAACCGGTTCCGAACCGGAACCCGAACCGCCCCATAACCGGTTTTGTGTGAACCGGTTTCAAACCGATACGAACCGCCAGTTTACAACCGGTTTAACCTATTTGTGCGACGAGCGGTTTACAACCGGTTTTTTGTGAACCGGTTTGAGAAACCGGTTTGGTAAACCGGTTTGAACCGGTTTAACGGTCAAAAAAAAAACTAGCCGTTGGGACCAATTTTTGACCGTTTTTTGACCCATTTTAACCCCCAAACACATTATAAATAGGTAGTGGGTGTTTTGGTTAAATCACACTTCTCAAACGCTCAAAAAACGCTCAAAAAATTTCAAAAAACGCAATGGCAGGTTCTTCAAGTTATGGTGTTTCCTCTAACGAAGTTAGCGTTGTGAAAATAATACCAACAACGAGGAACCCCGCAATTTGGTCAAACTACGATCTATGTGAGTTGTCTAACGGGTTGGAACGTGCTCGTTGCAAAAAATGTGGTGGTTTTTTTAAAAAGGAATCAAATTCTACTCTAAAAACTCATCTGGAAAAATCGTGTCCGAGTTTGAAGAATATTCCAGGTGAGGGTCAAGCATCTATGACAAGCGAGGGTGGAATTTGGAACTTCGATCCAAATATTGTTCGAGATAGAATGGCGAAATTAGTTATTCAAAGAGGTTTGCCGTTCAACCATTTCGACAACCCGCTCACGACGAGGATGATTCAAGAAGTCCTTCAACCACGTTATCATCAAGTAAGTCGTAGTACTCTTAGACGTGATTGTCTAAAAATGTGGAAAAAAGCAAAAAAAGAATTAATTTTAGGTTTTGAAAAATTGGAAACCGGTGTGAACTTAACCACCGACGTTTGGTCGGCTCCACATGGTATTCCCGACTCATATATTTGCGTTACCGCTCATTGGGTTGATCCCAATACGTGGCAAATGATGAAACGTACAATCGCGTTTGATATGTTTGAATATCCGCACACGGGTCAAAATTTATTTCACATTTTAGATGATGTGATAACCGATTTTAAATTACAAAATAAATTATTTTCAATATCTTTTGATAATGCCTCAAATAATACAAATGCGGTTCAAAAATTAATATTAAAATATAATCCGATTTGCAACGGCGCTTTTTTCCATAATCGATGTATTGCACACATCATCAACTTAGCCGTGCAAGACGGGCTTGGGGTTGAACCCGTTATTGAAATAAGTAATGCATTTCGAGTCATGCTTAAAGACGTTTTTAGTAGTAGTAAAAAAAGATACCATAAATATATTAGATTATGTAACGATACGGGTTTGATTTGCTTAGGTCCCAATTGGGACCTCCCAACAAGATGGAATTCAACTTATAAAATGTTTCATAGTGCTATACGTCAAAAAGATACTTTATCAATTTTTCATGATATGCTTTCCTCAAAACCGCGTCGTAAAATTCAAAGTTTTCCGTCTACGAGTTGGGACATTCTTGAAAATTTAACCGAATTGCTCGAAGTTTTCAAAACCGCCACTACTTTTTTATCCGGGGTTTATTACCCCACAAGTCCCTTGGCTCTTAAACAAATATTTCTAATGTGTAACAAATTAGCCGAACTTGAAAATAAAAATACTCTTTTTACGACAATGATAAAACCGATGAAAGAAAATTTTGTTAAATATTTTAAAGAAATGCCTCCGGTTATAACTTGTGCCGCCGCATTAAACCCTACAATTAATGTTTACGGTGTTGAAACCTTGATTGATAAAATAACTTACGATTTGGATTTGAATTCCGAAGATATTCATTTTTCAACCGTAACAAAAACTTATTTTAACAAATGTTTGCAAGATTTGTTTGATATTTATTTACATAAATATGGTACAACACAAACCCCACATGATACGATGGGCGCGGGCGCATCAAGTAGTAGCTCGAGGAATGTAAACTTAAATTTGTATAACGAAATGAGAAATGAATTTACTAAACGGGCTAGAGGGTCCACCCCGAGTAGCGAACTCGGAAGGTATACGGGAACAAACTTTTTATCATTTATGAGTCCGGATGTTTTTGAGGACTTTGATATTTTGGCTTGGTGGAAAGGAAACGAATCTACTTTTCCGGTCCTTTCCGCCATGGCCCGTGATTTACTAACGGTCCAAGCTTCCACGGTAGCTTCGGAATCCGTTTTTTCTCTTAGTGGCAGGGTTTTATCTATTCGAAGAACTAGACTCACTCCCGCGGCAATGGAAATGTGCATTTGCTTGAAAGACCATTTGGATGCAGTAGATAGGAGACAAGATAGGGCTTCGCTTGAAGAAGAAATTGAAGTTGAAGAACTCATACACGAATCTGAGGTTAACCAAGGATTGGCGAGCCCACTTACAAATGAAGAACTCGCCGAAGATGATAGACTACGAGGATCCACTAGTAACTCCGAGAATGACGGCTAATATTAAACAAAAAAACTCCAAAAAATAAAAATATATATATTTTTTTCTCGTATTGTAATGTTTAATATTGTAATGTTTTGTGATTTCCGAACCCCTACAATATGAATAAACGTTGAACTATATGTTTTTCTTTTTCTCGTATTGTAATGTTGTAATATTTTTTAATTTATTTTAAAATTTTTTTTTTTTTTTAAAAAACCGGTTTAAACCGGTTCACCAACCCGAACCGGTCCAGAACCGACCTGAACCGGTTCAATAGGTTCGACATTTTATACTTGCAAAACCGGTTTAACCCGAACCGGTTTGGGTCAAAACCGGTTTAGTGTTTGCGTTGACCAAACCGGTTCGGGCCGGTTCGAAACCGATTCGGTTCAAAAACCGCCTTTTGTGCACCTCTACCTGTCAGTGCCATCACCATGCAAGATCGAACCCATCCCGCACCATTTGACATTTTGACACACACATGTTCGTATTAAAAATGATTGAAGGATAGAAATATGGGTATAAAATAAGGTGAAATATGAAGGAGGGTGACGATGTAGCTCTAAGATTACATATATAATTAATGGGTATAACATATGAATAATGAGTCGGCGTTGACCTGGGCTCACTCCTATTCTTCACAAGAACTGGGCCTGCTTTGTTGCTACTTGGTCTTTTATTTACTCAAGTAATTATATTTAAAGTAATTTTGTTACTTTTATTAAGATGCCAATAATAGGGATCTATTTTGTTATTTGATATTTTTAACATTTTAATTCCTTTAACAATCCAACCAGCCAAACTTTTAAGTGAATCTAATTTTAAAATGTTAAAATTCCAATTCATTTTAATATTTTTAAAAAGCATTTACGAAGCAAATATCCCTAGTCTTCTTTGTTGATATATGTTTACAAATTTATTTATTTTGAAATATTTTTGTAAGTTACAAGGACTTATTTTTTACATCATGAATTATCCCGTAAATTTCTGTAACTATTACTGCCTTTGTTTTTCAGTTCTTAAAATTATTTTTGTTCCAACCCATTAGAAAAACACCCTCTTATAGCAAACAGCAACTTATTCTCGGCTCCATACCCGTGAGCCGTTAATTTGTTTAAAAAAATACCAATCGAGATTTTCAATTTTTTTGCTCTTACCGTTCTAATTTTTTTTATAATTCATTTTTTTAACCACAACAAAATAAAATTTGATAAATTAATATATGTATCATCATCATAAACAAAGGCGGAGGTACAACATGGGTATCGGGGTCAACCGACCTTAATCGATTTTAAAATTTTAATAGCGGGTATGTTACGCGAATGTCGATCGACCCCAAACTTTTTTCGAGGTTGACTGTATTGATTTAAAAAAAATAAATTTACCCTGAACCTTGAAAATGATATATAAAAAAATAATTAATTAAGCCAATGAGTTAGATTTATTTAATAGACTCATTTAATTATTTGGACAATTTAATTAACTCTATTGTAGTAAACCCATTAGTTAGATTTATTTTTGTAAGCTAATGCCCATTGGTTGGTCCATAATCCCCAAGCAATTTAATTAATATTAAAACTAATTCTAAAGAACATTTCTTAGAGGGGACATTTTTTTGAGTTTTTAAAATTGTTAGGAGAAATAAATGAATGAATTGGTAAGGTTATATTAGGAAATGCTTCGGGGAATAACCAAATGACCTTTCCACCAATCAAAAAAGACATTTGACATTGTTTTGCACAAGAAGTATTAAAGCATATTTTTAAAGAACTTGGTGATGATGGCTTTTGTATGTTAGTTGATGAGTTGAGAGATATATCTAAAAAGGAACAAATGGTTGTGGTTTTAAGATATGTTGATAAATTTGGAGTTGTTAAAGAGATATTTATTGGTCTTGTTCATGTTATAGAAACAACTGTTTTATCTCTTAAACATGTTATTGATGATTTATTTGCTCGGTACAATTTGAGTTTGAGTAGGTTTAGAGGCCAAGGATATGATGGTGGGAGTAATATGACTAGTGAGTTTAATGGTTTGAAAGCTTTAATTTTGAAAGAAAATTCATTGACATATTATGTATATTGTTTTTGCCCATCAACTTTAACTAGTTGTCATGACCCTTGTAAACAAACATGATGAACTTTATAAATTTTTGGATGAAATATCAATTTTGACAAATGTGGTTTGTTACAAATGAATAGATATGATTCGTGAAAGTCAAAGGGAGAAATTGAGAGGATCAATAGGTCGTTTAGAAGTTGAAACCGGAAGTGATAAGAATCAAGAAATCTCTCACTATAAAACATTTATCCGTTTGATTGATTTATATCCATGTATTATTGAAGTTTTTGAAAACATTGAAAAGTAGGGTGTTGTTAATACTAGTCAAAGACAAGCACATGCCTTCAAATATACATGAAAACATATGATTTCATATATTATATACACTTGATGAAACACATCTTAGGGGTTACTAATGTTTTGTGTGAAGTTTTTCAGAAAAAGAATCAAGATATCTTGAATGCAATTGGGACAGTTAAAGCAACCAAGGAATGCTTACGAAATTTAGACTTGAAGATTTTGGTTCATTTTTGGAAGATGTCACATTATTTTGTCAAAAATATGAGATTAAAATGTTTAACATAGAAAAGTATATTGACCCGAATTATTGTAACACCCAAAATTTTCAACCAAATTTAAACTTTAAAAATACGCGAAAATAGGTCCCATATACATTCTTGATATCAACACATGATAATTATTAATAAACGACAACGACATAGTTCATTTCAAAACAACCAACCGACAATTTACTTAACAAAATGACAAGTTTAGACACTCAAAAGATGGCTCATAATAAGTTCAAGGACTCCTCAACTAGGAGTTCTAACTCCGAATAACAATAAACACCCAAAGAAAACCGAGCATCTAATCCATCACGAAGCTTATTAAATACATCTGAAATGACCAAAATGCCCCTTAATATTAAAAATAAAAACTAGAATTTCTTATGAGGGACCCACCCTAGTCAAAATCAACATGTGTCTTCCACCACCCTGGAAAATTCCCGGTCCCCACCACTATCCTCACTCGTTACCCACAAGATCTGTAAGTGACCGGAACCACCACCCCTACTCGCCGGCAATTCCATCACCAAATCCCTCCCGACTAATTAACCAAGAAGTGATGGAGGTGGTGAAGTAGGGTTTCTGGCTTACCCGAGCCACCACGACTTTCTCCGTCGGATTTTTCGTTCTCCTGTGAAGTGACGACGACTTTCCGACTTATTTTGGAGGAATTCATTGACATTGGTAGCGGTTTCTTTGCTCTGGTAGCCGGTGATGTAGGTGGCACCGTAGACCACTCGATCCCGCCATCATCATTTATGGTCGTTCCCATTTGCTTCTTCTTCACCCCGCCACCATTGTCCTCCTCTTCACGCCTGTGGTGGTGGAGACCACCTCAGGCGAGGGCGTACCCGGCCAAATCAGGTTGTCATCAAGGAAGCAATTTGGTCGTCATCAAGGAAGCTCTCGTTGGACTGGTCAACATTGGCAGACCTACCCTTTGGTAGGTGGGTCGGCCGACCCCCATGAAATATTTTTTCTAATTGTTATATATGCAGTTTAATCTCGACCGACCCCCATAAAATTTTGACCGACCCCAAAAAAGAAATAATTTTTAACATCGACCCATATTTAAACTAATAATTTAACTGAACATTTGGAATAAAATGGACTAAATTTTAGTCGTCGTTTAAACTATTACACTCACATTTAATTAACATATTACCTATTTAGACAATTAAGTCCACATTTGGTTGACACTTACCCATTATAATATTTTCAAATAATTTAACCTAATAAAAAATCTAAATAGCGACAATCCTAATCCATCAACGTCTCAACATTTCATATTCACGCTTCATGCAATCTGAAGAAAGACAATTGACTAATCACGATTCTCGTCATGCCTCCTTACGATTCAGGCCTCTTCGCTAGTCACGAATTTACGATTCCCGCCCTGTTAGTCGGTTCACTGTTCACATCCTTACGCCGTTGCCTACTCGCATATCATATTGAATTTTGCTTATCATATTATTTTGCAATAATACTATGACATATGTGTTGTTTGCTAATTGTAATTAGTAACAATGTGTGTACTAAGTGACCTGACCTGAACCGGACTGAAAGTTTTTTAATATTTAACGATAAACAACCGATCTCAAAAATTTCCGACCCTATGAAAAAAATTTATGGGTCAGCCACTGCTGGTCAACGTTGTCCGATGAAGGAGAAGGGAACGAGATTGGGTTTGAATGGTTGGTTACTTTGCTGCATGAGTAGGTTGGTGGTTGGAGACGATGAGTATAGGAAACTAGGGATCAGAGATTGCCACGAGTTTAAGGAAGACGGGGTGAAGGTGGGGGTGGGGACCCATTAATTTAATAATAATATTTTTTATTTTTAGATTTAGCCTTTAGGTTTTAAATGTTTATTATTGAGGGGGTAATTTGATCATTTTACACTCATTTAACAGTTAAACTTAACTTACATCTAACTCAGGGTTAAACATGTTACATTTGTACAAACTATTGAACTAAACATGTAATTTCTTATTTCTAGAGACTATAAGTGAAATCCGTATAAATCACAAGAGTCATCCGTGTAATTAATTTAATGATTAAGATGTTTGTACTTTGTAGAGGACCATGTATATCCATATTCAATTATTGCACATAATAGGTGGTGATGGGCTGTACTCCAAAGTATTGCACAACACAGGATGGGTCACACAATTTTTTAAAGGTCAAGTTAATTTTTATTTTTTTTGTACTTGTTCAAAATCCACTTTAAGTCTTTAAGAAAGGCATAAACAACAAACAAGTACAAAATCACTTGCAACATAACACACTCTATATTAATAAAAGATCTTCATTTGTGTTATTTTAGCACCATTTAATTTAGCTTAGTCAAAGTTGATTTTGTTGGGATCTTGTTTATTGAAGCCCTCCACACGAAGTACTCACTGCCCATGTCTTCCAAACCCCACAATCTGTTCCAAACCTTTCGTCACCCCCGCAATTTCCTTTCCGAATCAGTTAACCGAAAATTCTCCATTTATCTATGTGATAACCCAACTTTTAAAACTCAACTTAAATACAGCCTAATCTAAACCTTAAAATATATGTTTTCACCCTATACTTTCTCTATCTTTATCTTCTTACATTCTTTTAGAGCATTCACATCAGCTTCTCCATCTTCATCTTTATAATTTAACTAAATATTTTTTTTTTAAAATTTATCTTTAAATTTGTTTTAACCTCCCACATCTTATTCTCTCTCTATCTTACTCATAAACACTTATTTTATTATTTTTTCTCTTTCCTATACATTCAAAAAAAATATATAGAGATTTAAAAAATGAATCTCTATATTTAAAGAATATATATTTAATAAAATATAAAATTAAAAGATAGAGATCATGATACAGATTCAATATAAAAAGAAAACTTTAAATGATATAGATAAAAATGAATATAAAGATCCTATTGTGATGACACACCCCTACATTTCTATTTCCTCTATATGTCACCCTTAACATCTATTACTCTCTTTATATTTCTTTTTCCCTTTTAATATAAGAGAATCTTTTTCAATTCTTAAAAAAATAAAAAAAAAAACATTTAACGTCCATCAATGCCTACAAGTATAATAGATATAGGCGTGAGTAAACAATGGAGACTAAAAATATAATAAAGTAATAAATGAAACTTACTGACCAAAACTGTAATATAAACATACCATATTGATCACCCATGTAACTAATTCTTAGACTAAACTTTCTTAAATATTGTAAACTTTTATAAGCTTTATAAATCTTTTAAAAAAGTATAAATTTTCTATAAAATTGTAATGAAAATAAAAAAAATTAGATTTTAAAAAAGATATAAAAATTTAAGATGTAGAAAAAAAACATACCATATGGATCACCCATGTAACTAATTCTTAGACTAAACTTTCTTAAATATTGTAAACTTTTATAAGCTTTGTAAATCTTTTAAAAAAAGTATAAATTTTCTATAAAATTGTAATGAAAATAAAAAAAAAATTAGATTTTAAAAAAGATATAAAATTTTAAGATGTATAAAAATCAAAGATAAGTAAAATATATACGGATTGCTCAATAAAATTCGTAGATGAAAATTAGTGTTACGGTGACATGATCACATAGTTACCGAAGGTTGTGACTTAATGGTACCAATGTGTATTAAAAAAGAAATAAAAATACGTTTAGTTTCAAAATTTATTTTAAAACATACGATAATTTTAGAAGAAAAAAACAGGTTACATACAGATATTATCTAACCTTTTACTTGTAAGAATTTAAATCGATACTAAGTTTTAGATATTATGTTATGGGTTCACATACCTTCTCTTGGGCGGTTCATTACACGTGAGAGAACCGATATAATATAAAGAAAGTAACGTCTCCAAATAAAAATGCGTGACTGATTTGGACTCGCTAAAATCACTAACGACTTAACCAACGATGGAACCAAACGGATCATCGCCGTCGTTAACAAAAGCCGATGAAAACGGTTCGGCGCCAGCGATCATTGAGCACAAGGCCTTTGCTCGAATCGGACTTCTCGGTAATCCAAGCGATGGATACTACGGTCGTACAATCTCTTTAAACATCGAGAATTTTTGGGCTAGTGTTCGTCTAGAACCATCTTCAGATCTGCTCATCCTCTCTCATCCTACTCACGATCTCGTTAAATCCGCTTCACTATCTCAGTTGGTACGTGCTCCTTGATCGATACTCTTTGCATTCTTGTTGATTACGCCTTCTAGTTTACGGTTTTTGATTTGTGTTGTTTTAATTCGTTTGGATTCTGTTAGGTTAAATGTTCGTTCACCCAAATGCATTATTTTTGTGATAAAAATCATTTATTTAATCAGCTTAATGCTATAATTACCGTCCAACTTAAAGAAATAACCATAAATTGTTACAAACTTGAACAGTTAATGGCTGCTAACTCTAGCATTTCTCATATTATATCAGTATTACCATTAGGATTATAACATATATTTGTTATAATAATTGGGATGATTCGTTAGACTTGCATCTCGGACTCCGGTAGACTTGCACCTCGGATTCTGGGGACATTATCGGTGACGGTGATGGAGTTCTTTGAGATGCCATATAAACTGGGGCTTTGTATTTTAGCTTTTACTTCACTTAGGTTGTATTTAGTCATAGGTATCGGTATTAGCCACTTTTGAGGTGTGCTTTTAGCCTTAGCTGCCTGGCTACTCTAGTCTTAGGGATTTTTATGCCCTCCTCTTCTTTTATCTTCTGCTATTAATAAATTCTGTTAGATTACTTGTTTTTTTTTCATCTTGTGTGTTTTTGCTGGGTTTGTTTGTTATTTGTTATAATAATTATTATCATCTAAATATCATCATTATTGATTGTTATTACCATTTTGTGTTGCAGGTGAACAGGTTGGAGAATGAAGGTTATTATGGAGGTGTGCGATTGCTGTTGGCAACTTGTAAAGTTTTTACCAATTACTGTAAAGAACAGGGGATTCATCTTCACAATAACAACTTCTCGCTTTCATACGACACCAACATCCCTCGTCAGGTAAAAACTTGTATTTGATTGCAACTTTCGTGTTCATTTTGGGAATTTTTTCGTAACAGTTTGCACGAAAATCGTCACAATTACCTTTTCAGTAAAGTTTTAAGAAATAAAAACTGAAATATGGGTATCCATTTACCTTTTTTAATATATCTCAGACAGGGCTATCTGGTTCAAGTGCCATTGTATGTGCTGCCTTTAGCTGTCTTCTTGACTTCTACAAAGTCAGAGATAAGATTGCTGTGGAGATAAGGCCACAACTTATCCTAAATGCAGAAAAAGATCTTGGAATTGTTGCTGGTCTGCAGGATAGGGTAGCACAAGTTTATGGGGGCCTGTTATACATGGTGGGTGCTAAAGATGATTTATGTATGATGGTTTTGAATGATTAACATAAGTAGATGTAAACTATCTTTTATTTGCAGGATTTCAACAAGGAGTGCATGGATAAACTTGGTCATGGCATATACACACAGTTAGATACAAGTCTTATTCCACCTCTGCATCTCATCTATGCTGAAAATCCAAGCGATTCTGGGAAGGTACATAGTCCGGTTCGACAAAGATGGTTAGATGGTGACAAGTTCATAATATCATCAATGGAGGAAGTGGCTAACTTGGTTCTTGAAGGGAAAACAACATTACTTGAAAAAGACTATGCTAAACTTGCAACCCTTATGAATCGAAACTTCGATCTACGAAGGTAAATGCATAAAGTGTATTTAAATTTTGAAACTTTAAACCTTCACGGGGTGACACAGTAGTAAGCGTCCAAGCCCCTAGCAAAGATCACAGTTTCAAATCTAGCTTTCAATGGTTTTCTGCCTTTAACCCACCTAAAAAACTGAAACTTTAGATCATTATATAAAAAACACATGAGTTTTACTTGATTGTTGATTAATTAAAATGGGAAATTATGTTATAGGCAGATGTTTGGTGATGCCGCCCTTGGGGCCTTAAACATAGAGATGGTGGAGGTGGCGAGAAGAGTGGGTGCAGCATCAAAATTTACAGGCAGTGGCGGGGCAGTGGTGGCGTTTTGTCCTGATGGACCATCACAAGTTGATGCTTTAACGGATGCTTGTAAGAAGGCAGGATTCTCCATCGTACCTGTGAAAGTTGTACCTTCGCTTCTCAATGAAATTGATATCAGAACTCAATCATCAAAAGTTGCATAGGCATGAAAGCAATCCCCAAACTCCTCATCAACTGTCACACCCCAACCGACGGCGGATTATACGTCGGGGCGGACACGGTTGTTCAATAGCACAAGGTTGACTATTAAAGTTTCGATATTTCATTTAAATAATAATTTAAGATTCAATACAAGGAACATAACAAGAATACAACGTTCAATTTATAAGTAGACTAGGTCCAAAGCATCCTATGTGATCACAAATAAGCCTCATGATGTAGAACCTGAAACATGTAAAAAATCTGTCAACTACAAAATAGTTGGTGAGATACAAAGGTTTTGACACAGTTTAACAAGTATTTGAAAAGTATTACAATTCACTATGATATATGCATTCTTTAATGTAAGTATGAGAACAAGTATCTTAAACATTGTGCACATTCAATCCTCAACCAAGTTTAGGCATAACCCGCAGGTTACCCTTATAAGTCTCAAGTCTCAAAGTTTTGGTTTAGTAACAAACACCAAGGGCTCCCCCCGAAGGGTCAATCAATCAAGGTGGATTGGTCAAATACAATAGATCTATCATTGTTACCATAGGCTTGATCAAAGTTAAGGAATATGCTAGTTTTAAGTTTAATCTAAGCATACAAGTCTCAAATTTAACATAAGAATAAGCATCTAGTCATAGTTGTACAAGAATTGTATAAGTTTGAAGTTTGAACATGTTTCACCCCAAAAGAATGTAAATGAAAAAGGGGCTAAGTATACTCACTTGGATGATGAATAGTATCCGACACGGATAAGTATTTGCAAGACTTGGAGGGAGAATATCCTCACGATAAGCCTAAGTATGAAAGTTTAAAGATTTTAAGTATGATCCTATAAGTCTATGGTAAGGATCTAGGATTTCAAGATCGACTAGGGTTACAACAGGAGATGGGAACGATTTGTGTTTATAACATCAAGTTTATAGTAAAGGTTTTAAATGAATGACGCAAGATTTAAATATCGAAGTCTAATAAGTTTATAGTTTAGAATGATTAAAATAATTATTCAAAAGTTTCACAATTATTCATTATACAAGAATAATCAAAATAGTTTTCTAAGCATTTGAAAATAGAGTTGAAGTATTTGTTAAATAAAAGACTAAATAATTGTTAAAGTTTAATAATAATTATTCAAGAGATAAATAATTATTAAAGATTTATAATAATTATTTAAAGAGTATATAATGGTTAAAGTTTAATAATAATCATTTAAAGTATAGATGAATAATTATTCTATAAGAATAATTATTTGGTTTAACCATCTATTAAAACATTTGGGCATTTATTATCTTGTAGTTTTATTAAGATAAAAATACATATTTTTAAGTTATAGATTTTAAGGTTTACAAGTGTATAAAGTTTATAAATAATGTATAAATAAAGTACAATTATTCCTCTCGTTTTGTATAGGCAAGTAGATTTATGTTTCTAAATATTACAAAGTGTATAAATTTAATAATTTATAAGTTTATGCTTTTTAAGTAAGTTTTTTTTTATATAAACTTTTATGAGTTTACAAGAGTTATATAAGTTTAAAAGTTTATAAGTTTAAGTCACCGATTCGGATAAAAGAATTCTTTAAAACATGAATAATAATATAAGTTTTAAATAAATAGATTCGGCGAAGTCATAAGTTTTATAAAAGTATAAAGACACTTTTATAGTTTTTAAGTATTTAAGTTTATAAAGGATTATGAAGTATAAGTTTATAAGTTTAAATAATTAAAATGGTTCTGGAAAATAAAAGTATAAGTCAAAATTATTTTTAAGTTTATAAAGATTCCACATAATTTATAAAAATTGTTAAAAGTTTAAAACTGTTTTAAAATGCCAAAAAATAAATAAAAACAAAAACCTGGGGCCAGACCGAATCGAACTCGGGTCTGCCCCGGGTCAACCTCGCACACAACCACTTAACCAACTGATCTGCTGGTCTTGTTAGTTTAATACGCGGAAAAAGAAATAGTTAAACAGATTCCCGAATCAAACCCCAAACCGTATGAACCCTAGAATCGAAATTGCTCAAATACGAATCGAATCACCCTCTGTTTATGAAATTAAACAGAGGGCTTCTGATCCTCTCATGAAAACGATTGTGATTCATACAAGGATTACCTGATTTGATGTAGAAACGAGGGAGAACGAGATGGTGGTGGTCGTCGGCTGTCGCGACTCCTAATCGGCGAATGGAGGTTCGTTTAGATCGAATTGATGGTTGAGAGTGTTTGAGTGAGAAGATGTTGAGCTATGGCAACGGGTATTTATACCCGATTTCCGTCTTAATTGCTTGAATTAGGTGGGACGGTTTCGGTTGGGTTCGAACGGCTCAACATTAAATTTATGCGTGTCTCGGGCCGGCCAAGCATTGAAGGTTCTTGGGTTTCGATCGCACGCGGGAGGCGAACCCGAGGTTCAATGAATCCGGACGGAAAAACGCGTTTTCGAAGGAAAAGGGTGGAGAAACGTGATCTGTGGGACTCAAACTCGTGATGTTTCTGAGTTCCGGGGGTTTGGAGGAAAGGCAAAACAGGCCCTTGAGGTTTCCAAGTTTTGTCACGTTATGCTTAAAGTTAGGTTTTTAGTTTAAAACAAGTTTCAGAAATGACAGATAAGCCCCTGGACTTTTATAAAATGAATATGTTTTATCTTTAAAATTTCCTTTAAAGTTTTATATGTTTTATTGTTTTATAAGAATTAAGATGTTTTTCTATAGTTTTTATCATTTTATAAATCCATATAAACAAATCCCAAAATTTATAATTTAAATGGGTTTGTTATAAATTTAAATAGTTAAATGAATTTAGATTATTTATAAATCTATAATGTTTTAGGAATTTAATACCCTTTATCCATATGATACATATACATACATATATATAAATATATATTTATACATGTATTTATATTAAAATAAGCCTCAATTGTAATTACATAAGCAAAATTATATAAATTAGATAAATATTGGTTCTAAATACTTATATTTATAACGGATTTAGAACGGATATTTCGCCGGAAATCTTGGATATTACATCAACCACCCAAAGCAAATGGTTTTTCTTTACCTAATATGTAAAATTTTAAGTTTACCAACATTTATTGTTTGTTGTTCTATGTTCTTTGGGATGTTCTTTATTAGGTACAATTGGTTACACTATTTATTTAAGCATGAAAATTTGTTTTGGATATCTTGTTTGAGACTATGTGATTGTAGTGTTGGTGATGTTGATAATGAAGATGCCACTCCAAAAGTTATAACAAAGGGACTCTTTAAGTAAAGGGAATTATTATTTTTTTCAAATTTAATCTTAAACTATGATGATTTTATAGTTAACATCAACCAACTCTTGTACTCAATTTCTCTGCATTCTTCCAATTCCCAGCACTGATCAATCAGTATCATCAACATTAACCATACATACCTGTCACTCGTCTTAACAGCGAATATAACAACAGATTAAAGACAAGTATGCACCTTAACATCAAAATTTCTTTAAAGATTCCAACTTTAGCTTGCTTTTATCAAACAAATCTTACTCTTCACATAACAATGTGATCAACTTTCGTGGGGAGATTCACAAACCGGTAGATAGACAAATGGCTGCTTCAACAGTTGTTCTTGAACATTGCAAAGAGACTCAGCAACATCACATAATGTTGTTGAGACCTCATTTATAAAGGCTTCTTGAGCTTCAACCTAAACAAATTACCCCCAAATTAAAACATGGGAAAAACTTCACATGATAGTAACCAGGTTTATGTTCCAATAAAGTTACTTAAAGTGTTTTTGTTCCTCTAAAGTCACTCAACTTTCATTAGGTGTTCAATCTTGTAATTTTTTTTTTGAACGGCCAACAAACAGAGAAGTGCCTAGGTACTCCGTACGGGGTGACCCTTTGGCAAAAGGCCACCGCCAGCTGGCCCAACCCAGCCGTATGGAGCCCTTAAGCGCCCCAAGTTATCTCCAGTTCCGGGGAAAACCCACCCGCCCGAAAGCCCACTGGTGGTAAAACCCGGATGCCCTCTGGATCGAACCGGAGATGACAAAGATCCCGTTCTTCCTTCATTGAGCCACCATGCCCCTCTCAAAGTGATGCATGTGGGGATAGAACCTGAGTCTTTTTTAAAGAATCCAGGCTTCCTACCACTACACCACATTGGAAGTTGCTGTAATTTTTTTAAATTAAGTGACTTAAATGGAACATATATGAATTCTAGTCACTATCTAGTCATTTTCTTTTTTAAATTAACTTGAAGTAGAACGTAATATTAAAGAAAAAAATTCACCAAAAATAACAAAGTTTCGTAATTGTTTAATTTTTTTTAACATCAGTTTTTTTTACTTCTAAATACTACCTATACTTGCATTGCATGATTTTAAGCCACACAACTTTTATGGGGTTAATCACCAATGTTACTGGGTCGCAAGCTTGGTTTTAAATTGCGCGATGCCCTTCGATGCGTTTAGTCCCAAAATCCGATGCATGATGCGTGTTGCGCGATGCGAGCGCATCACGTATGTGATGCGTTCTTTATCAAAAAAATTCTAAAAACTTAATTATACATAATATATTAACATGTTAACGTTTAAACATTAAAAAATAAGAAATTTAGATAAATAAATACAAAAAATCTATTGGTACCACCAAACAAGCTTTATGCATAACCAAACTAAGTCTAACTCTAAAAAAAGCTATAGGTACAATAAATAAAACTCAAAAAACAAGTAAAGAAAAAAAATAAACAAATTAGAAATATTTTAAGGTCATATTTGATAAAACCTATAACACTAAGGATGAAAGTGTAATTTATGTTAGGGGTTAATTTTTATATATAGGATCCTGAGTATGATATAGTCCGAGATCCGAGATCCTGGTAACTTCGGTATACTGACCATTGCTAACGATTATTTGTTCTCTATCTCGATTATTATTTGCAGGTAAAACGTGTTTAATCATTCACTCCTGAAGACTCGGTAAAGAGGTTAAAGAAAACGTGTAGAACATACGTGGAGAGGCCATTAACAGTCATATTAGAAGACTAGCTGAGATCCAAGATTTTCGGATAGTTAGTTTATTTTTTTGTATTTAATCAGCAGTTTGATCGAAGAGGACACACAACTCACTTAGCATTATTCAATACTCGCAAACAGCTCTGTAACACTTAGCATTCGATCGATTACTGCTCTCATTGTACTCAATTCTTTCGATTTATGTAAGACTAGGAGGCAAGTGACTTTCAGTCACTTCCCGAGGTTTTATGATGGCAATCCTTAGGGATTAAGGGCTTTCATCGTACATCATCGTGTCAAGCTTTATTTTACGATCTTAACATTGCATTTTTATCAAGCACACTACCTCACAAACTAAGTTTGGTTACAAAATTAGTTGTTATAATTTTTACCCAAAACAATTTAATATTTAAAAAAAGATAAAAGATATAAAGTTATAAACCCTAAACGTATAGCTTACGGCCGTCACGTTCTTTTTTTCATCCTCCTAATCGTGTATTTCATCTTTATCTTCATCCCCATGTCAATTTTATGAGTTCAACTTCTCTCCATATTCTCTCCAAGTTCCTAGCCTTCTCCAAGAGTTCTCCCAAGAGTTCTCCAACTGCCAACCATATGCAATTTCCTGAGTTGACATGTAGCAGCTCAATTCAGAGTTTGAGTTAGGGTTTTGCATTTAATCTTTACATTTATCTTGTATATGGCAGAATTGTGTAGATTTAACTTTTTGCGGTGTTTTGAAACCCGGACCGGGAACCGGTGGTCTAGGCGGTCCGATTTAGTATGTTGAAATGGTCTTGCAGAGACCCGGCCGGACCGGAAAACCGGTGATCGGACCGGTTGACAATTTTATTTTTATTTATCTCTTGTAAGTTTTTTGGATTCGTATTTCGTAGCTAATTGTTAGTTTAAAATTATTGGAATTGACTTGTTAGTGGTTTTTGAAGGATTAATGGTAGTTTGGATTGATATATTTTTATAATATTTATGACGTCGTCCTGTTTTTAAATCCGGTCCGACTGGTCCAACCAGTGGACCGGTAAGGAGACTGATTTGACGTCCGATCCGATTCTAAAAATATTGCTTTTATGCGTCTTAAAGATGAATAATGACATAATCACATCAAAATTGTATATTCTTTGATAATAATGTTGTAATACATAGTTGTAAGTATTACTTGTAATTCTTTTTCAATTTATAAACTTTTATCTATGTATGTACATGTGTGTATATATATGAAATTGATTGAGAGCAAGAGTGAGCGTTAGCGTAGTTGGTTCGCGTGCCACACTCACACGTAGGTGGCGCTGGTTCGAGCCCAAAACCCAACCCCACCCCCCGCGCGCACGGCCAGTTCTTCCATTTTCCAAGCTGCTTCATTTATTTATTTATTTATTTGTTATATACATATACAAGTGGACACGGATGTAGAACATAAATGGGCACCAACCCAGGTGGTTCGCGCGCCACACCCACAAGCGCACACACACGGCGCAGGTTCGTGACCCCCTGTTGGTTCTTCCCTTTTGCAATTATTATTCTTTTTGTTTCATTTTCTTATTATTTAACTATAAATACAATTATAGTTTTTGAAATGTTAAATTAACTTAATTAATCACCTATTATTTTTATAAAAAAATTATAATTTTAGTATTTAAATTATCTAAATCTTAATAGTTGATTTTGTGAATGTTTTCTCTAATAACTTGTAAAATAAGAAATTTTACAAAACTTAATACTTAATTTAAATAGTATTTAGTTATAAAAATATAAATAGTAAATATAAATTTAAATCTTAATTTTAAGTATTATAAATAAAATAATACTTGATGTAGTGAATTAAATAATCTAATGTGCATTAAATAATGGTAATTATTGAGTGTTGGACTTTAATTGTGGGATTAAATGGGAATTGAACACATTTTATGCATTGATAAGGTGTACCTTATGCACAACAATTTGTGTTAGATGTCTTAAATTTTTTGATAAATTACAAACATGTCTTTCGAATATGTTTTATATAGTAGTATAGATAATAAGAAGAATGCTGGTTCATAACCCTTGATATAAATTAAAGTATTATTAATTAACATAAAAACCAAAAGAAATATCATTCATTAAGTTAGTATTCAATAAAGAACATATATATCCCATCTTAAACTATATATTCAAACGGTTTAAAGCCGATGGGCTCTTGGCCTAGACGCCTGGTGTAATCCGGAGCTTATCCCTACAAAGTGAACAATAGATGGATTTTACGTTAGATTTTAGAAGGTGTGTTCGCTGTTTAAAAAAAACGTTTTAAAGGTTTATATAAAACAATATTAAAGCATAATCATTACGACAACAATAATAGTGTTGTTAAATTAAAAACATTAAACTCAATAATAATAATCAAATTTAGGAGTTAAATTACAAATCTTTTAAAAGAAAATAAATAAATATAACATTATTTTAACACTTATTATTTCCCCCTTCGTAAGTAATTTTGATACAATCTATCTTTTGTGGGTTTACTGTAAACTCCATGGAATTACAAGAGGATGATGACCGCACCTGCTGCTGAAAAAGAAAGAAGATGATACAGTTAAAACTCAAAACAAGGTACCAACAGGAAACTGGGAACATTTGTCCAACACCTTGCAAGACCGTACCCAAACTCACCCACCACCAATGCCATTGCCGGATCTGCTACTTTCCCTATCATCGGAACCGTCTTGGCTCAGGTATCATCATTTCTCAAGAAAAAAAGGGTTATTGAATCAAGATATTCATTCATATTTTAGTTTGATTAGGTTGAAACCCTAAACAAACAAACTACTTTGAATTTTTTAAATGGATACAAATTTTATTGTCAATTTTTCGAATGGTGTTCCAATCTTGTTATAGTTTTTGATAAATGTTAAAATTCTGAAATGGAACATATATGAATCAAATGTACTATTTAGTGATTATTATTTTTTTTCGGTTTGACAGAGATTGAATAATTAAGAGCCAATCGCCTTGTGACCTTGGTTTTAAATTGCGCGCATAATGTGTATTGTGACGTTGCAATGGGTTTAGCGCATCGCTGCACTTGATGTGCAGCGTTTCCATATTGCAGTGCATCGCAAGATGCGCTATGTTGCATGCAACATGGAATGAAGACTTGATTCGGACTTTTTCAACTGAATACTGGGTCGGATCTTATCTGGAGATGATGGAGACTTGGCACCTTGTAAGTTCTCTACGATGGAGTAGTATAAATAGAAGCATATGAAACAAGTATAAAGAAGAAGAAAAGAAAGAATAGAACCTTAAAATGTTCATATATGATCGCGAGAGAAAGAAGAGGAGATGAAGAAAGTTAAGGAAATAAAAAAGAATGAAGAAGAAGAACAAAAGAAATAGAGTAAAAAGATATGAAGTAGAACAGTCAAAAACATGAAAATTGGGTATTATCGTAGTCATGGGAGAAGCTTAGTGAGGACTAATTTTTTGTTTAGTAGTGTTAATTTATACGTATTCGGCCGATTTTTGGCTCAGCAGTGTTAACTTATATGTATTCGGCTGAAAATTTTATAGTTTCGGCCCCTACGTTTTTCTTCAAGCTTCGCCATTGATCGTAGTCATACACTAATCACAACCATGGTCTCAAAAGTCGCTAGGCGCTCTCTAGTCGTAGTTGGGAGTACTCGGACTAGGCGGAGAGTACTCGGGGAGTACTCGGCCTAGGCCTAGAGTATTCGGGCCTCGACAACCTACCTTGTAGCGATTACTCAGGGAGTACTCGACCTCGAAAACCTTGTTTTACAACATTGATCACAACATTCAAAATCAATGAGCAACTGACAAAGTAGTGCTTAGGGTACCGTAGAGCTATAATAATGGCATAGACCTACTGTAAATGTCACACATTTATGTTTTAGATTATGCAAGGTTTTGACGGCTACACATCTAGTACCACTGTCTTTTGGAGCTTTGTCTTTGACCTAGGGGCTCTATGAGGGTAGAGGGAGTGGTAAACAAAAAACCCATATAACCCTCTCATTTTGTTTAATTAAAATGTGACATGTCATTTTTACCATTTTAAACTTTCTTTAACCTTAAGAGGAGGATGTGAAACCAATAAGTCATTCAATTTTTTTTATTAAAAAAAACACATCTCATTAAATAAACATAAATTAAAATACAATTAATAAAAAAGATACAATCAATTAAAAATTATAAAAAAAAGTACAATTAATAAAAAAAATATTACTCGTATTTCTAAAAACGTCCTCGCTGAATTTCAGATTCTCAACAAAGTAATCTGCCATTATAATTTCATATGCTTGGACACGATCACGTTCCACATGTCGGCGAGTCGATCTTGCAGTGTCTTCAACCTCAGCTGCTTGAACAACGGGGTTTAAAAATTCAAGACTACCCGAGTCCGACGACGACGAACTATTAGATGATTCCGGGATGTAAATAGCGTGCTTAAACATTTTGAGATTTATTTGTGAGAGAATATGTAAATAATATTGTATAAAGATGTATATATATATAGGTATTGAGAGAATATATAAAATTGATTTTTTTTTATTTAAAGACCCCAACCCCCCCCCCCCCCAACTCCCCCAACGGCTACATCTTAACGTTCAATCGAGTTGGTTCCAACGGGTTTTAATACCCGTGCCCTAATACCCGTGCGAAGCCCTTAACGGTTACGGCGGTGTTACCCGTCCAACCCGCCCAACCCGTGCCTCCACTCCGTCCTCCCTAAAGGTTCAAGAACACTTTAAAAACATCATCATCTCTCCTAAATATATATACAATAATCAAGATACAAGATTAGATTAACCGCGTATGTTGATTCAAATATGGTTTGTTAAATCACAAGTTCGTCTTTATGTGTTGATTCATTTGAGATAGTTGGAGTCATTAGAGATAAAACAATTGTTGTGGTAAGGCATTATCCATGCCATATGCAATGTATCATTATGTAATCCAAATCAATCACAACTTTATTAAGAACCGTATAACCCTTGTTCAAAACCAAAGTCAGAAATGATTGCTTGTATATCATGTTTAAGTTATCGTGTTCTTGTGCTTCTCGTGTTTAGATTTAGTTTGCACTTTAACTTTACTATCATAATCAATCTCACAAAATCTGGAATTTTCTTTTATAATTGAAAAAAAGATTATGTTTCTCGTGAATATGATACCATATTTATATCTATATAACGTAATTAGAATCTTACATGACTCATGGCCATCAACACACACATACATGATATGTGATAGAATGCTTCTATTTACTCTTTAGATATATTTTTAACACTAGCTACCAAACATTTTAAACTGAAAATACCAAAAAAAAACATTTCGACCAAATCCAATTTCCCTAGCTGTTTGTGGAATTTATTTGATCTATTCCATTGGCATTCAGGTAAGCTCTTTCTGCTAACGTCATCCGTGTTTGAAATGTTTGCCACTCTTTATTACACCTTTCCCTCACCTGCAAATAAAACAATTGAATTATTAAACAAGTTTTGAGGTTTGTGTGACTTGTGCTACAAGGAAGGTCCATTAGATTAAATAAGACTTTCTTTTAAAACCAATAAATGTTTTAATACACATTACTTAAGCCTCAAGTTTACTTTTAGGGATGTAAAAGTTAATGTGTATTAAAAAAATGGTATTTATTTTTAATCTAGGAGAGAGCATGTGCTTGATCATACCCCTTCCCATGCAGCCTTGCCATTCTCAGCCTTGCCCTGAGAAAAAAGAAAAATAAACTATGAAAAGCAAGTGGCAAAATGGGTGGTATTGTGTTGACCTAAAATTTGTATAATGTTACTTTTATAAATAATTTATGTGTCAAATGTGATTTTAAAAGTTTATGCTACTTCAATAATGATCTACTTTAGAGACTACCCAAGAATTCCCTTAAAACATATGGAAAGTCAAAGAACAACTTTGATGAGGTGTCAACAAGCTATAGGTTAATTGCCTTAAAGAATAAGGGCATTTTTGTTATCCTACATGTTTTTGGATGGAATTGATATAAATGAAATCAATCACTTACTTGGGTGTGCCTCTACATATACTCGATAAAGTTAAAAGTTTTGACATATTCAACTTGTTTCCTTCAAAGCTATTTTGTTTTAATTTTATTAGTTTGACCAAAAAACATAACCTGAGTCGACCATGCATAAGTGAATGGGTCAAAATTGTCACGTCTGCATTAAGCAAAAGACTCACCTGGTTCCCAAGTGAAGGGACTGTTTGATGAACCACCCACTGGGCATCTACAACTCCTATCTTTTCATGAGCAGGCTGTTTTTTTTTACTCCAAAAAGAAAAAAGAAAAGAAATTGTTAGGGTTTCCTTCATACTTTTTAGTCTTTAAGGGATTTAATGATTAAATCAAGTATGATGTATGCTCGAAATTGTACCTCCACGCATCTCCTAAGAGCAAAATCAAGGCCCCACCCATGGACTAAATCATTCTGCAGATAATGACACGCGGAATATTGCAGGAAAAACAAAAAGAAAATAGTAAGTACTAGTGAATTGCAAAGTGTAAAAGACCAAAACCTGGATCATATGCCAAACACAACGCCAAGCGTTCCGGGAGAAAACAGGGGCCATTATCTCAACAAATCTGCGTGTCATAATTGCATCATAAGTAATATTAAGTTTATTATGTAATATGATGCAAAACATGTCTATTTGTTGAGATTTGAACTATGTGAGATCTGTTTGACAAAACTGTATTTCTTTGACGCTGAATGAATCAAAGGCGTTATTGGTTCTGAATAAGAATATGATGTGTGATGAGTGTTCTGAATGGACAGTCTCAAGGATCGAAAATTACCATTTTAACCTTATGTATGATTTATACGTGTATGGTAGGGTGCTGAAAGAAATGGCTGTTTGATACGTGTAACTTCTAAGTTCTAAATATAAAATGTAATCTAATTACAAAATCTTTAATAATTCAAATTATAAATTTGAAGTGGTACACATACGCTGCACATGGTGGCAAATGTGGATCAGTGCACCAGCCATCTCTTTCCTCAGCTTCTCTGGAAGTGCGACAAGTAAAATAATATTCAACTTTTAATAACATGTGAAAATAACATCAGTTTAAACCTTTGAGCATGAATTTTGCGGCTTACTTGTGCACTTCGCTATCATTTCGTTTCCTAGTCATTTGCCATGTTAATCCACTATTAGCTGATAAACCTGGCTGGGAAATTTCTAATCCATGCTTCTTGACCAGGCTTATGTACCTGTGTATCATGGGCTAGCAGATAAATTTAAGTGTCCAAATTAATACAGTTACCATTGGATACAAAATTTTGAATATTTACCTTTCAGGATCAAAGTCTTCCAATCCAAGATCCTCATCCCAGATAAATATATAATCATAGGAAGCCAAGATGTCCGGATGCAAAAACCGTTTGGCATACCACCTAAATCCAATTTCAGACTGTTTTCAAGAAGATCCAAGCTAACTAAGAGGGTGTTTAGCGTCATGTTTTGGAAATGATTATGAAACATGGAAAATCAGATGTAACAAAAAGATATGCGGGAGATGGTGTTTGAATGTGCTCCTGTTCTATTGTTTGATAATCAGTTGTTTGAGTGTTTGGATAATTCTGATTATTTAATAACTTTTATGTGTGTCAATTATTGAATTATCTAAAACTTGAAAATGCAATAATCAGATAATGACTTTCAAAGGCAAACACCACCAAAGCCTAATATCTGCTTTAGCCAATAAGGATTATTTGTTTAATTGCAATGCAAAGGTTACCATTTAGTTTGCTTGGGAACACTGACATGTATAGCCCTGTTTGACCATTCAAACTCATTCCATTCACTTGTTCGACCATCATAGTGAAACAGCAAAATGGAGAAATTTTCTGAGAACTGATAATGCTAGAATTAGATCAATTTTACACACACATAAACAAAAAGACATAAATGACCTTCACCTAACCTTCTTCACTGCTTTATCAATGTTGTCCTTCTGTTCATAACCCACTGTAAACGTTACAAGGTACCTCGGTTTAATAATCAAATCCTGCAAATTTCACCTCATTAAATAATCACCTAAAGCGTATAAATTTAACTAAAAGTTATCGCAAATATACCTCACTAGGTGTACCGTACAATCTGCGGAGGTAGAGATCGGACTCAGATGTAACAATGCCTGGTGGTAACGTTTCAGCACCTCGGGGGTTTGTTGGAACCCAAATCTGCATTAAATGTAGACAAAACTGTAATTTGTGGATAATTGATTGCCTTCTCTCATTGAACCGATCACAGATATATAAAAATCATTCCTAACTAACTATGCTCTATACAAGGAGGCATATCAAATACAATAAATGCAATATCATCTACAATAATATCGGCTGAATAGTCCCCCACAGTCGAAGCTGTCTACAATAATATCGGCTGAATAGTCCCCCACAGTCGAAGCTGTAGACTGGAACGAAAGCGTGTAAACAACTGTCCGGGTAGTCCCTTGGTAAACACGAACGGAGCCTACACCATTTCACGAACAAAATGGATGTCAATCTCAACATGTTTGGTTCGTTGGTGCTGAACGGGATTCTGAGTTAGGTTTACTGCTGAGACGTTATCGCAATAAATGATCGTAGCACGAGTGATAGGAACATGTAATTCAAGCAGTAGATTCCTTAGCCAACTAGTTTCAGCAGCAGTGTTGGCAACACCCCTATACTCAGCCTCGGCACTGGATCGTGAGATAGTTGGTTGACGTTTAAACTTTAAATGAACACGAAACCAAGTTATCGCCGAGGAAAACGCAATACCCGGAAGTCGATCGTCGAGAATCTGGACATCCGCCCCAGTCGGCGTTAGAGTATGCCGTGAGCGATGCCGATTTGGATGGACGAATATGAAGACCTGAGTATGCGCTTTAAGAAATTAAAATGGGGCTCACGAGGAGCATGCATAAATAGGCAAATCTGCTGCACAGCAAATGCAATGTCTGGTCTAGTAAACATGAGGTACTGAAGTGCACCGGCTAGACTACGGTATACCGAACCGTCAGGAAGAGGATCACCTGCTGTGGCACTAAGTAGTAAGTTTAGAGTTTGTCTCTGCGGGTGTAGCGCAAGGTTTGCAGTGTTGCATGTTGGCTCTCGCTAAGATATCTTTGGCATATGAAGCCTGAGGGAGGAAGAGTCCCTCGTTCTGATGTTGTACGTGAATGCCAAGAAAGTGATGAAAGGGCCAAGATCTGGCATAGCAAACTCTTTAGATAATAAACCAATGAAGCACTGTAAGAGAGAAGAATCAGAGGCAGTCATGATAATATCATCTACATATAATAAAAGATATGCCATATGAATGCCCTGTTTATAGACGAATAATGATGTATCACATGTGGTGCTCTTGAATCCACATTTTTGTATACATGTTGCAAAAGGTTGATACCATGCACGAGGTGCCTGTTTCAAGCCGTATAGGGACTTGTTGAGGCGACAAACATATGTGGACCGTGTGGAATCAACGAACCCAGGAGGTTGGAACATGTATACTGTTTCTTGTAGGTCGCCATGCAAAAAGGCGTTTTTAACATCCAACTGGTTTATTGGTCATGATCCGGAAACTGCAAGACTGAGCACCGTTCGAATGGGCTAAATGTTTCATCACAATCCACGCCCACCCGTTGACACTTAACATTAATGACTAGTCGTGCCTTGTAACGTTAGTGAGCCATTTGTATGAAACTTATGTTTGTATAACCACATGCAACGTATAATATGAGCATCATTAGGTCGTGGCACTAATTCCCATGTGTTTTAGCTATAAGAGCCTTGTATTCATCGTTCATAGCCAAGTACCAATTTGGATCGGTGAGGGCAAGTTTATGGGATTTGGGAATGGGTGAAATGGTGGGATCGGTAGTGGTGTGTAAGTTAAACGGGAGGGACAGTAGGCTTTGTAATGCCTAGGCGTGATCGGGTAACCATAGGGTGATGGGCAGCCAGACAGGAGGTTGTTGGGTTCGTATAGAAACAAACAGGGATGAAGTAGGTTGCGAGGGCGACGGGATGTAGGTGGCTGATTGGGGTGTGTTTGTGGAAGTGGTGTGACGGGGGAAGGGGATGTAAATATGAAAGGTGACGGATTGGTGGAGGAGGGGGTGACGGGTTAGGTTTATGTTTGGGCAGTGGGAGCGGGTGGTGGTGGGTTTTTGTTGCGTCGGGAATAGGTGAGAGGGTAGGAGGTTTGTTGCGGTATATTAAGAGGTTGGGTGGGAGTGATCGGGGAGGAGGTGGTGACCGGTGTAGGGGAGGTGGTGGAAGGGTTAAAAATAATGGGGGAGGGGTCGTGTCAAGGAAAGAATAAGTAGTGTGGGGTTATTTTGAGGATTTAAAGAAGGGGAAGAGAGACTCCTCAAACAAAACGTGTCGATATAGGATCGTTTTACCCTGGACAACTCAAGACACCGATAACCTCTATAGTTTGGAGGGTAACCGAGAAAAACACAAAGGGAGGATTTGGGGGCTAACTTGTAAAAGTGAGTGGCATTTTGATTGGGGTAACACGCACAACCAAAGACCCGAAGGTGATCATAGGTTGGTTGTTTAAGATAAAGGGCAAAGGTGGGTGTATGGAAGTTGAGCACTTTTGTGAGCAAAATATTGTGTAAGTACACTGCAATATGAAGTGCTTCAACCCAAAAGGTTGGTGGTAGGGAAGCATGGAAGAGAAGGGACAACATGAGGTCGTTTAGACGATGGATCATGCGCTCGGCTTTCCCATTTTGCTGGGAGGTTTGAGGATAGAAAAACCGAAATTGCAGCCATTAGAGGTTGCAAAGGGTTTGAATTGGGTGTTGTCAAACTCACCGCCCATGTCACATCGGAAGGATTTGATGTGTTTATTAAATTGAGTGAATACAAATTTGTGAAATTAGGTGAATTTTATGAAAGCTTCAGATTTAAATTTTAACGGACCAGTGTAATCATCAATAAGCACGAGACAATATTTGTAACCATGTTTGCTTAATAAAGGTGAGGTCCACAAGTCACCATGAATAATATCAAAGGGAAAATAAGTAACATAATTTGAAATTGCAAAGGGTAAACGCTTATGTTTAGCAACTTGGCATGAACTACATACAAAAGACTTGGAAATTTTATCATATGCAATGACTTTATTAGAAACTAAAAAAATACATAACATGTATACCGAGGTATCTTAAACGATCATGCCAAAAATTAGAAGATCTGGAAACAAATAAAGCTGAAGCAAAAGCAGGTGCATGGTTGGTGAGTGGATAAAGGTTTCTAGAACTATTGTGACGAGTCAGGAGCTTCCCATCCTTGAAATCCTTCACAGAAAGTCACAGAAAGCCCAAAGGAATCAAATTCAACAGATACAAAGTTATCACAGTTAAATTGTCGAACATAAATTAGGTTTTTAATTATGTTGGGTGTAGGAATTCTAGGTTCGTGTATATGATGTGACTTGGAATCTCTGACAATCGTGATAGTTCACTTTCAGGTTGAATTATTTCCATGGTATACACGGAATTCAATCGGATATGAATCAGAGATTCAAGAACGAATATGTGAAAGTCTGTTAGAGATTTCGTATATTTAACAATGACCAAATTCGCATTTATATAAGGGGTAAACAGTTACATTGGAATGTTTTGATGGTTATTGGCTGAAAATTGCCACAACCGTCAACCATAATTGTTAAGCCATTCTACTCAAGAGAGGCAATCTACTCCGGAAGGCCAATCCACTCTGGATAGCCAATCTACTCCGGAGAGGCAAAACTCACTCACGAGAGCAAACTTACTCAGGTGAGCAAACTTATTTAGGAGAGCAAGTTTACTCGGGAAGAGCAAATTTTACTCCGGAAGAGTAAACCGGTTAGCATGACCAATCTGGTCCGGAAGACCATCCTTCAGCAATTTTCACTTCCAAACTCAGTTTTTGATGCATAACAAAAAAGCTTAACCCCAGCTAGGGGCATTGCCCCTTGGACCCCACTAGGGGTTGCCGCCCCTAGGACCCTGCTAACCAGGGGCGCTGCCCCGGACCCTCGTTGTTCAGTGGGCTTCGCCCCCTTGACACAACAAGGTCTTAAGCACCAAAAGTCATAAGATCATCAAACAAGTGTGCACTCCACACTGGGGGTGTTTGGGATTACTTTTTGAAGCTACTTTTGACTTTTCCAAAAGTCATTTCCAAAAGTAAGAATTTCTTACTTTTGGATTTTAACTTCTCCATCTCACATTTTTCATCTTATTTTGAATTGTCCAAACAAACTTATAACTTATTACCTTATTCCAAAAGGTGATAAGTCAATAAGTTGTTTTGAAAAGTAATCCCAAACACCCTACTAACTTATTTGAAGTTTCAATATGACTTCTCATTTGGTCACCAAGTAAATCCAAATACACTAAATAGCTTGATGACACTAAAATCACCAAAATTGGGTAGCGGTTTTGTGTGATGAGAAAGGATAGTGTGACCGATCCAAGAACTTTGTTCCCATTTCCAACAAATACAGATTTTATAGTATTAACACAAGGAGTAGTGATCGTACCTTGATCCATCGTGAGGTGTGAGGAAGCCGTGGTATCCATATACCACCGATGGTCTTCGGGTTCTAAGGTGGTAGCCTGGAAAGCTTCTGCAAGATCAGTGGGATCCAACGGGTTTACCTCGGCTAGGTGGGCCTATGTTGTTTGCCCAACATAAGGGTTGTTAGCCCGAGAGGTGGTCTTTGGCCGCTGAGTGGGCCAGGGAGCGGGCCAAAGCTGCTGCGTAGGGTACAGGCACGGAGGATGGGCCACCATGAAGCCCAATAAGGCGACGGTGGTTGATGTATGGGCGACATGGGCCGATGGTTGCTAGAAGAGGTTGCTAGACCCGGGCCGCAGGTGTTTGAAGGTTGACCACGAGACGAAGAGTCGAGCAGAAGAACCAAGCGTTGGGCTTATGGTCGCCACGAACTGCAGGGTCATGTCGAGCAGAAGAGTCGTGGCTCGAGTCATGAGAGGCGGCGGCAGCAACAAGTTCGGGAGAGGTGATGGATTCCCGTGCATTCTGGTGATGTTACTCCAATTGCAACATACTGCAAGCGGTTTCCTAGGCCGGAATGCTTTGATTTATATAGGAAGAGATTGTATCATACTCACGGAGTAAACCTCTGACTAGTCAGAGAACCAAGCGTTGCTTGTTCACGGGACTGTCCACGTCATTCACCCGATCGGCTAGTTCTTTAAGCCTTCGGCAGTAGGCGTCAAGAGAAGACATGGACCGGAGCGACAAGTTCGTGAACTCGTGTTCTAAGGCTGCTACCCTAGAACCCTTGTTGTTCAAGAAAATGTTTTTCATGCGACACCATGCTCGTATGTCGATAATTCCGGTACAAGAACTCTAACAAGCAACTCATCTGATAAAGTCCCATATATCCACTATAAAACAATCGCGTCCATCTCCTGGCAGGATTCGAAACTTAGTCAGTTGAAGCCGGAGGTTTTGTGCCATCAATATGGGGAAGAACTTTATATCCACGTACGTGGAGTTGAAAAAGTTTCACCCATGATGAGTATGAGACTTTGGTACCATCCAAATCCCGTGCCTTGTTTTGGATATTTGTCACGGTATAGACCGGATGAAGATAGCCAGAGCCGGAGTTCTCTGGTAGCTTTCCTTTGTCTGCCATCGGTTAGGAAGAATGGTAGGGAGAGAGAGAAGGGATCGGCAAAAAGGGAAGGGATGAGGACCGTAGTCCCTGTGATCGGAAAAAGAAAAAAAGAATGGATTGTAGTCCAGCTTAGGGGCGGCAGTGGTAGAGAGCTTTAGGGTAAAGCTCTGATACCATGTAATTTGTGGAGAATTGATTGCCTTCTCTCATTAAACCGGTCACAGATATATACAAATCATTCCTAACTAACTATGCTCTATACAAGGAGGCATATCAAATACAATAAATACAATATTATCTACAATAATATCGGATGACTAATAAAAACATGTAAAATAAACATACGTGTGCGTGTAGATACAAAGAGCTACGGCTAAATGGAATGGTGAAATTACCTTTGTGTCCTCAGGTTCGTGTAATGATATACCCTTATTCCTTAAAGAAGACCAAACATTCAATAGTGCTTGTGATGTGAGACCTGAGTACTTGTCTTCTATGTAACCAAGATCAATGGAGGGGAGTAGAGTAGATGGAAGGTTCATCTGTTATACAAAAACACCTTTTTCATTAATCTATCCAGAAGATAATAAACAGATGGCATGATTAGCTTCACATGAATCAAAGAATGATAAAATGTTGAAGCATGCCGTGGTTAATGAACTTGTAGGGAAGGATACGCCTAAAAAGAAACCAAATACAATGCTGATAAAAGTTGTTACTATTATCCTCATTGTCTCGTTCGATCTTCTTACTATTCCACTGCAAAAAAACATGATAAATCAAATGATTAAAACAAACAAAACATGGATTAAAGAAAGAAAAACTCGATTTCAGAACCTGCGGGTATTTGTTCTCATATTATCCTGAACTGTCTTATCTGAAATAAAACTATTTATATAGTCAACTTTAAAGCTGACTCCCTAGCTACAGAAATGCAATCTTTATCACTGTGGTCCAACCCTGAAATCAGAAAATGAAGAAAAAACAAAGATATACAATATGTCACTATCAAGTATAAGTATCATGAAGCACCAATGCATACAAAATACCATACAAAACTTTCAGCTTGATGTGACGGGCCAAATGTTTTGAAGATCGCATCAACTCAATCGTGCCGAATCACTTGGGTTTACTGGCTACTCCAGCACCTCATCAGGGAGAGCCTCAACTATTAAGTAAAGCCATGCAACGGAAGCACTTGCACTTCTCGCGTACCACTGGTAAGAAGTTGTGGTCACTCCCCTGATGAGTCCATGGCAAAATGAAAACAGTAGCCCATATCAATAAGTGGGATGGAAACGTGTGAGGCATCTGGGGACCATCCCGTGACATTATGCCCTATTAGGGTTTCATGTTAGGATGTGAATTTTCAAAACGAATATCGTGACAAAGAATCAATATAATGTTATGTTATTTTATTATTATTAAGGAGGAATTAGTATTTTTATTTTGGTTTAGTTGGGGGTACTTATTGTAAGATCTTGGTTTATTTATACCATTACGTATCCTATGAATGAAATATGAGATTTGAGATAATTTCCTTCCTTCTTTATAGTTTTCTCTGTTCTTTTGGTTCTAACCCTATCAAGGGTATCAGAGCTTTCTCTAGTCGATCTTAATCGGATTCGCTACCGCTACCATGACAAACACTCGTAATCAAGAAGTAGACAAGGCTCTCAAGGATCATGACAAGGCGATTTCTGACCTCCAGGCAACCCTAGCCGCCTTCATGAAACAACATGAGCAATCTATGAAGCAGCAGGAACAGATACTCCGAGCGTTCAAAGAACACTCAAACACCATTGATGAGACACCGGACCACATGAAACTGAGGTACGCTGCCATCCACTTGGAAGGAGATGCTATTCAATGGCATCAGTCGTTCATGAAGACTCGGGTGCAACCGTGGCTGAACTTCCATGGGAAGATTATGTCCGGTCTATCTCCAACCGTTTTTCAATGCCATGTTTGAAGACGCAATGGAAGAAATCACATCACTGATCCAAACAGATTCATTAAAGGAGTATAACAATTCCTTTGATTGCTTACTGAACAAGGAAACAATTAGCGAGACTTATGTTGTTAGCTTGTATTTAAAGGGGCTGAAACCTGAAATCAAAGGACCCGTAAAGATGTTCAAGCCTCAAACACTGGATGAGAAGTACGGGTTAGCAAGAATTCAAGATATCAACAATACAAGCTTAATGAATCAACTCAAAGATGTTAAGGGTGGATTGCAACATGTCAAGAGTGATGATGAATCGGCCAAGGTAATACCATCTGCTATTACCGACAACGAATAACTCGGAGCGTTTAACCAGTGAGGAACTCGAGTTAAAAAGGTCAAAAGGGGAATGCTTTTGATGCACGGAAAAGTTCGTTTCGGGGCATAAGTGCAAGAAAAAACAACCTTTTGTAATCGAAGTGGAAGACGACAACGAACCTTAACAAGACAACAACGGTTAATGCTTGAGTTTTATTAGCTTACTTTTTTAGGGCAAAAAGTAGGTTAAGGGGGGAGTATTGTTACGTTATTTTATTATTATTATTATTAAGGAGGGATTAGTATTTTTATTTTGGTTTGGTTGGGGGTGCTTATATTGGATATTAGGTTTATTATTGTGAGCCCACGGGCCCATTAGATATCTAGGGTTTGCATTTTGTTCTCTATATATTGTAATGCATTATTCAGTAATAATCAATTGAGTCTTTTACCATCTTACATGGTATCAGAGCCACCGAGGCTCTCTACCACCTCCGCTGCGCCACACACATACATACAAACCCTAGCCGTCGCAACTTGATACAATCCCTAGACAGGACGGCGGGCCGCCGCTGCCATTGCCGCCGTCCTGTCCATTCCCTTCTTTGCTTCGTTGGTTTATTTTTTATTTTTAATAAAGTTTCTTGATTTCTACCGCTGCTCTATTTTAATGGCCACATACAATTGCTCATGGCTTGATGTCCATCAATTGATTATTCAGAAGCTTTTTGGATCTAGTTCTACGCTGAGTTAATTAAAATATTTCTGCTGTAATGCTGAGTTTTTTTTTCGGCCATCCAAATGGTTGGTTTTTTTGTTTTGTTTTTGACAGCTCTTTCAGATCGGGTTTGTTACGGTTGACAAGTGTTATCTTGTTATCATGGGGCAGTTATTTATCTGTGTTTTTGACCGGTAATTATTTTCACATGGGTTGGGTTATATTTTTACTTATTCATCATGGTTCTCTTGGTTCATTACTGAATTATAGCTCCTAAATTGCAACTGCCACTTCTTTTTCTTTTCCTTTTTTTATCGTAGTTTTAGCCGCACCAAGGACCACGGTCCACGGCCACCGATCTCAAACTACGGTTTGATTAGATTTTTTTTCTTTTTAGATCTATGGATCTCATCTCGTGATCTACTACGGATCCAAGAGACCGCCGCTTGGCCACGGTCACCGGCCTTGCTTTCTTTTTCTTTTTAGATCTATGTATCTCCTCTCTTGATCTATGGATCCAAGAGACCGCCGCCTGCTAGCCTCGACACACCGCCACACGACTACGGTCGCCAGTTGTCGACTTACCTATAGCCGATCATCTCTTGATCGTTTTGAAGATTAGGACTACGGTATCACAATCAAACAAATATGGACGGCACGGCAACATCAATCACAATATGGATTTGTTGGCAAAAGTTTAGATTTATGAGTCGATCTAAGCATGTTTATCTTATTATTATTGGTTTTTATGTTTTTTTTATTTTCCAGTCTTAGCGTCCGGTTTACTTCCGCTATGACTGCGGGGGAGTATTGGATATTAGGTTATTATTGTGAGCCCACGGGCCCATTAGATATCTAGGGTTTGCATTCTGTTCTCTATATATTGTAATGCATTATTCAGTAATAATCAATTGAGTCTTTTACCATCTTACAGCTTATTGTAAGATCTTGGTTTATTTATATCATTACGTATCCTATGAATGAAATATGAAATTTGAGATAATTTCCTTCTTTCTTTATAGTTTTCTCTGTTCTTTTGGTTCTAACCCTATCATATAAGTTAATTGAAGTGCTAACTAGATAGTTAATTTTACATTTATGTTTGTTTTCTTACAAAAGCTCCTTACCTGCTTCTCCAAATCTGATTATTTTGACATGTATAAACAGAAAATCATAATCACAATCAGTTCTAGCCACTCAAAACTGATTATTGTGATTAATGCAGCAAAAGCCATTGTCCAAAAGCCTCAATAATATCAGGTTTATGATGTTTAATATTAGATCTTTAGCTATAAAGTGATGCATATCAACGAAATCCACCTGCATTGTCGAATGTCTCTTTTCTATACCAACGGACAAAGACATTTACAAAATCACAAATCACATTTCATATTCACAAATAATAGGGGGAAACAAATCAAGTTGTTGTCTACTTCAACAAAATCAACAAATGCAAATAAACTCCGAGTAGATCGTAATCAGATTACATGAAAGCAATCAACACAAATAAAGCAATATTATGAACTCGATTTACCTGGAGCAGGAAAAGCCCTAGATTCGAGACGCAAATTTCTACTTGGTCAAAAAGTAATTACAACTTCAAATAGGCGCCATTGAAGTCTGTAAAGTCGACAGAGGAAGGGATCATCAACAGATTTCATGGATGCTTGATTGATTAATAAATGTAGATTAGAGTGAAGAAGAATCTGTGAAGAGACAAAATTCTTTTGGTAATTCTTTATTTGATTTTGGGAGAATGAATGGAGAATTGTTGGGAGAGACAGTGTGGTGCTCCACTCTGTTTGTTGTCAGAAATGGTAAGATCTGACGGTCAGAATAGATTTTGTTAGATCCACGTGTAGGGACGGATGACATTTCTAAACTCTTCCCGCTTTTCTATACGGAATACTACGGAAAATTATTTTGTAACTTTCGTACTAAATAATTACCATTTTTAATTCACAATTAATAAAATTAAAATAAGATTGGAATACAGCAAACACACACATTTGATATTACTTATAAATCTATACTATTGTTCATCACGACACTTAAACTCTTAACTTCACAGAGAAAGACACCACTATATACATACCTGGATATTACAAGCACTTTGGTGATTTGAAATAGTAACTATAAAGTGTTTATGATTACTTAAACAAGTATGAGATTTAGATTGAAATATTAATCATAAAGAAAATTGTTGCTATAAAATCTCACCAAGTTAGATCTCTATAGTCGTGTGAAAGGGTGACATGTCTCGGGTTTGAATTGGTCCCACGGTGCTGTTGTGTCTTACTCGTCTTCCCAAGCTCAAATGAGAGCAGTAAAACCATGAATAACCCGTTAGAAGTTTCGAATGGGCGAAGCTCTATGGTTGCTCCGAAGGTAAAGTAAATAATCATATATGAAAGGTCAACAAGCATGGGTATATGAATATCATAAAACATTACTAGTATTGAGAGAAAATATCATTAGAAATATCAACAAGAGTAGTGGGAGTGATTAGTGAATATCTTTTTTTCTATGTGTTTATGTCCCTTTTACCCGATTATATGAGCTAATAGGCCTATTTAAGGTCTACTGGTCTAGGCCCAACATAAAAGTATAGTATAGTCTACAAAAATGTTAAATTTATTATAAAGTTGAGGGTTTAGCCATAAACTTAAATATAAATATATTACATGGTTGTGTTAGCAAATTTGGATTTTGTTACATGCAAAACATGTAGGTATAAGCAATTCGAGCAACTCATAAACTATTTGAGATCGACTTGTTTAAAGCTCGAGTAGAACAGAGCTTAAATGAGTCTGGAGCTCAATTTTAAATTAAAGTTTATTTAATAAAAGCTTTGAGTCCGAACTTCTGACTTGACTAGGTTCATGAACCTAAATAAATATATAATATTTAAAATATAATAAATCTATAACACATAATAAATAATATATATATATATATATATATAATTATGTTAAAAATAACTAAATAGTATATTAGGTTATATATAAAAAATTATAGTTATAAATAGTATAAAATAATTATATATGTATATAAATTAAATAATAAAATAACTAACACTTAGCAAACGAGTGAGCTCAAGCTTGAAAAACTACTCACAAGTCAAACACAAAACTTTAGACTTGTAAAGCTTGTTGGAAAACTCGTTGTCGGGCTTGATTACTAGCCTTTTGTTGTTCAAAATTTATAGTTTCATTTTTGTAATTTTCTAGTTGTTCCAAAGTCTTATAAGTTGAATCAATCAAATTCAATTTTTCTCTCTCTATCTCAGAGTATCCATTTAAGCGAAACTCATCTGCTTCTATTTCTACTTTCAGTAAGTGAGCCCGGACTTTTTCCAGCTGTTCGATGGCCCCTTCGCGCAATTCTTCTGAATTTCTAATAGTATTCAAGATTCTATGTTTTCGATTATCTAATAAATCACTTAATGAAAGTATATTATCTTTCCATTCATTTCAAAAAATCCATGATCTTGCTTCGACAATTCAAAAGTCGGAGAAGGTTTTTTACTAATGAATCGATAGTCAAACTCATTCCATACAATATCTTTTACTCTATCAAAGCGGCGGATTTCTAAATTTTCATAGGGCCCTCCCGGAAGTCCTTCTAGGGCCTGTTGAATAATTTTTATGGATTCTGTCATTTCACTTATTCGTACTAAATAACGAGCTAATGAATCCCTTTTTTTTTCCATTGGACTTCCCAATCAAATTCATCGTAACACTAATAATGATCAACTTTATAAAGATCTCATTGTATTCCGGAAGCTCGTAGCATTGGTCCCGACAAAACCCAATTTATTGCTTCCTCTCCACCAATAATGCCTACTCCTTCAACTCGTTCTAAAAAAATGGGATTCCGTGTAATAAGCTTTTGATATTCAGCAATTCCTATTAAAAAATAATCGCAAAAATCCAAACATTTATCTATCCAGCCATGAGGTAAATCAGCAGTGACTCCATCAATACGAAACAAATTGTGCATCATTTGCATACCGGTGGCTAGAGGTGCACAAATCGGAATTTTTTTTAACCGGATCCGGATCGGATAAGTCAACGTTGGTCAAGGACCGGATCCTGTGGAATCGGATCCGGTTTTGGGGTGTGAGGTTTGGAACCTTTTATCCGGTTTTATCTGATTTTGTCCCCTTTTTTTGTGTCCGATTTTTGTCCGGTTCCAAATTTGTCCGATTTTGTCCGGTTTTTATCCGGTCCTTTGGAAAACCATATAACCGGTTCCAGATCCGGCGGTTCCAAAAATATCCGATCCGGTTCCAAAAAAACCGATTTCGGATAATCCATCGGATCGGATCCGGATCCGGTTATAATGCCCACCTCTACCGGTGGCAGCTTCGAATAAGCTCGAAAGTCAAACACAAACTTTAGACATAGAGCTTGAAATGAACAACCTCAAGTTCAAGCTATATGAACTCAAACTAGCTGAGATCGAGCTTAGGCGTGCTCATATTTAGCTCGACACGTTTACGGTATCCAAAAAGCGCATGCCCCTTTTGCGTACGATTACATTTATGTAATAGCAACCTTAATTAATAAAATAAACATAGCAAATCATTTTATTATATCAATACATATCTGTTTCTAAACAAGTGAAACAGATTTGAAAACTATATTCATCATACAAGCCAATGTTTCCTCCATCTCTAATGATGAACAACAGCACGTATGTGTGCGAAGTTATAAGTCAAAATCAAGACACATGTTCCCAAAAATAGGTCGACAACTCGACAAGACTTTGTTGCAAACTTGAAGCTACAAACACGTCTCGAGTTGATATTTTACGCCTCTTAGCGGGTCCCACTTAGACATGAACATGCCCATATTTACTCGGTAAATCATACTTGGCACATGAGGAGATAGAATGTAAATTTTTTGGTAGGCAAAAGCTCAAGGTGAAAGAAGATGAATAGTGGATACTAACCAGTAACCATATTGTTAGCACAGTAATTAACAGTAACCAATTTGTAAGAATATTAAATATGGGCTGTACCATATAACTGTACTTTCAAAAAGAATAAAAATAAAAATAAAAATAAAAATAAAAATGTTGAGGTTGTTGATGGTTAAACTTAATTCTTTGGCAAAAATGGTGCAGAAGCATTACTACCAGTGCCAAAGTAACGGTCTCCAAAATCACCCATGCCTGGAATCACTCTTGAATGCTCGTTCAGCCCTGCGTCGATCTCTGACGTCACTATTTTCAGCCTTGGATACTGCCTGCAAACTGCATGTATTCCTTCTGGTGCCTGCATGCACCACCACCACCCAACTTAACACCACTTCAAAACTAAAAGGGACTTAAAACAGTGATAGTAAACTAGTCATGCAAATGGGCCTAAGCCCAAGCCCGGGCCCATAAAGCCCGTTAAGGATCGAAGGAGTCAAATGACAGGAGCTTACAGCTATAAGGTTAAGGAAGATGATGTTAGATTCAGATACACCCTTGCTCAGCAACAAGGAGATTGCCTCCATTGCAGAATCACCTAATTATCAGTAAGGGTTTTCGCCATAAGCATTTCATTGAGGTAAAATAGCCAAAAGTTGAGGTGTAAAAACCCAATTTTTTTTTTGTAAAAATAGTATTTGTAAAGATTGGTGGTTTAATTTTGGTTTGTAAAAGTGTATGAAACCACATATTCAATCTCCTAAATCCAATAAGTTAAAAAAAAATTTTTTATCAGTTTTCAGTTAAGAACTTAAGATATAATTTAGTTTCTCTAATAATTTGTAATATTTAATAAAGATCTAAATATGCAGTGTTGTTCATTTTTTCTTGTCTACATTTTGATATAAACTTTATTGAAAAATGAGTTGTATTCAAAGTGAAGTATTGTTTTGATATTACCAAAATTATTTTGGATAAAATTCAGTTTTCAACAATTTATATCGAAATGTAGACAAAAAACTGAACACTCCATATTTAGATTTTTATTAAATATCACAAATTATTAGAGAAAAAACTAAACTATATGCTAAATGAAAACTGAAAAAAGAAACAAAATTTAAAATTTATCGGATTAAGAGATTGAATCAGTTGTTTCAAACAGCAGATACACTGCTTTTACAAACACTTGCTCAAAAAGATACTATTTTTACAAAAAGTTCTTAAAAAAACCTGAAGCAAGCACTGGATCAAGCAGTAAAACTTGACGACTTGAGATGTCTTTGGGTAGTTTTTCATAGATCAACTGCTGCAAAATGAGTACAATCAGATATTTGCATTGACTAGTTTGACCGATAAGAACCAAAAGAGAGGGATATCGAGAAACATGAGTTCAACCTGCCGTCCATTGCCTTCTCTTTGAATAAGAACTTTACCAATTTTGATTCCTTTGCAACAAGCTCTTAATGCATTCTCCATGCTTTCCCCACTGGAGAATGTTCAAAATTACTAATTTAGACATCTTTGGTCCACATGTCTTCATTTGATTGGCTCTCAAAGTCGATGTTTAGGATTTAAATGTTTTTGGTCAATGTTCATTTTGGTATAACGGGTCGGTCAACAATGTCCATTTTGGTGATTTTTCCAATAGAAAACATTGAAAAGAAGTACCTTCTTATGATTGAAACACCACACAATCTTTTGCAGAATACCACTCCTGTGTAGATGGATTCTACAATCAAGCCACCAAAAAGATTTACCCTTTTTAGTATTTTATCGCGTGAATGGCCAAAGGAGATACATAGTTAGATACCATTTTAAAAAAAAAATACATGTGACTCTTGAAGATGATTAAACAATATAGAGAGAATTTGCATATTGCATATATATCTGTCTATGAGAAATATGACGATTAAATTACCTGTTGGAGTAATTATTTGTTTTTCGGTAAAAGGAAGATGTCCTAGACCATGTTCCACAACCTAAAGCATAACTCAAATTAACCCGTGTTTGGTCAAATTATTATCAGTCAGTGAAGAGTTTAATAATGCCAGATGAGCATACCAAGCGAATAAGACGGTCTGCATAAAAAACAAAATCATGTTTTCTTGTTTTAGCATCGCGTATAAGTGTGTGCATTCCGCGTATCTGAAGGACCAGAAAACATAATCAGATAATACCATAAAACAAAATTTGAATAATTAAAGAATATATAAAAGTAATTACCTGGAATGTTGATGGTATAACAAAAAGGTTTTGATATATTTTACAAAGATCATGTTGACCAAGCTTTGTTCGAATATGTTGCACAATTAAATCGATTGCAACATCATTATCTGCTCCCCATGGGATTATAATATCTGCATGTTTCTTTGATGGAAGAATGAACTCCTCAAAGCTAGGCTTTACATGTTTATCATACTGCAAATCAAAATTAAAAATGTATGCTAAAGCTGAATCAAGTCAAAGTTTCAATATTTGCATGTTCATTAAGTCAAAAGAGAGCTCTACTAACTTGGTCAAGCACATACTGAATATTCCTCCCTCTCTCAACAGTATCGCGCTTTATCCTCCTTCCCAACCGCACATCAGAATCTGTATTATAGAAGTTTAAAAAGCTGTTTTCACAGGATGGGAGATTCATGAATCTGATATCAGACATGTGAATCAAATGTTTTATTAAATTTTTATTATTTATGCGAATGTACTCTCTGAATGTAACGTCACATATAAAGACATATCATACTGACACATAGAAACAAGAAATAAAAAAAAACTTCCAACTTAAAATGTGAGTACAAGATGATCGACATGAACAAGCTATAAAAAAAGTGATGAACCTGAATCAACAAAGATCTTTATGTTCATTTGATCTCGAACTCTCTCATCATGGAGAACTAAAATTCCTTCCAGAATGATGACATCCGATGGGTTTACCTGCATATGTGATTCAATGATCATAACTCTGGTGACCATGAGAACCCGTTGGGGAAAACTCACAAGCCCCACCAATCCCGTGTGGGACCAGGTAAAGCACAGCTTATACTGGCCTATTGGGTAGGTGGTCTTCAAGGGTTTAAGGCAGGAAACCAGTGGAAGCTGGATTCAAACCTAAGACCTCTGCTAGAGGGGAATCAAGTGTTTGCCATTGTGTCACCCTTGAAGGTTAGATTTTTTTTTTATCGTAGTATACCGTTTTTATCATTATATTTAACATATGGGTTCAACTTTATGAACATGTTTATACCATGCGGCCTGGTCCACTTTTCTTATGGGTCTTATAATCATAATCCGGTATGTTAAATGACTGCCCCTTTTTCAGTGTTTCCACGCATGAGAGGAGGAGTTCTGTGTCGAACGAATCTGAAAAAACATAATCTAAGTTTATACAAATTTAAGAAAACAGTATATAGAATCTGCAGATAGGTAAATTACCAGGGTGATCAAAATTGTAATCTTGGGGATTTGCAGATTGCTCATCACTAAAACAATGATAAAATGAATCCTACAATATTGCATAAATAACTCGCATTTACCTCTTAATCTTGTAGTAGTATGTAAGGTGTAAATCATCTAACTGAAGAATGGAGTCTTACCTGATTGATAAGGACAACCCTTCGATCATGGAGTCTTGAGATGATCACATTGCAGACGGTTGTTTTTCCAGACGCCGTCCCACCAGCAACGCCTTAATTTAGATTTTAAAAAATTAAATAACTTACAGTAACATCCGACCCCTCATAGCAACCATAATTATCCATTTTGCCTGCAAGGAGCTTACGGATTCATTTTTGGTTCCATGAGTAGAGACTTCCTAGGAGGTCATCTGCACTCTTAACTGTGGAGTTCTTGTTTTATCCACAGCTAATATGACCAAAGCGTATTACTGGTATTTGAGGTCGGACATTTCTTATGAGGCTAAGTTAAACTAAAAACATCATAACTCAATAATAATAATAATTTACCAATGATGAATGGAACTTTATTTCTACTTTGTGGTGGGGCACCATTAGATTGAGTAGAAGACTGATTAAGGGATTTAGCGGGAATCTTATCATCCATCACTGACATGAGGCTCTGAAATCAACCAAAAATACCCAATTATCATTATCAAACAAACCTAACAGTCGATTAGCAACAATTGGGGGATATAGCTCAGCGACACACATAACAAACATATGCATATACACGTACGATGAAAGACATGTTTGATTTGATCGGAAAAATGTGGGTGAAGAGATAGATACCGTAAATCGCTGATGATGAAAAGGAGTGAAATAGCTGTAATTCAGCTATAATTTAGAACGAATAACGTAAATCGCCATTGATCGGTAGAAGGTATAAAGAGGAGGGGGTAACTCTTAGGATCTGGTCTACATAACAAATTAAAACACATGTTTTTGTAAAAGAAAATCGGAGTTTTAGAAAGAAACGGGGCAAGCGGGAAACCCGTTGTTCTTCCGGTTGATGACGTGGCGCTGTTGCGTCTATATTTCATGCAAACATGTGTATTCTTTATGAGTTTATATACGAGTGGGTTGATCCACGCAAAGCTGCGAGTATCATCGATACTCTTTTTTAGACAACGCAATCTAACTCGAACAGTTTTAAACACTTATTATGTTTGGTTATTATATTATTATTATTATAACTATGTAAATATTTAGTAATTATATACTTAAGCATTTAAATAAGATAATATTTAATTTAAATAGTATTTAGTAATAAAAATATAAATAGTGTCTTAAAATTTAGCAAATAAACAAAACACCAAAGAATTAGTATGTTATAGAATGAGCGTTAAAATGCATTCAACTTTTTTGTGTTCTTGTTAACTAAATCCAATTGAAATAAAATTTTAAAACTGCAACACAAGTCGTTATTTGCTTAAGTTTTCAGTTATTAACCAAAATCTGAGCTGACCCAAGTTTTAAAACTGAATAATCGATCTGCTTCTAACCGAAGCTAGTCGGTTTTTAAAGATAGGTAACCGAATATTTCAATTATTGTTTTGGTTAGGGCTTCCACTTTATAGAGTATGTGGTCCCTTCACTTTTGTTTCTTCATCGATATGGGACAAAGAAACAATGAAATTGATGAATTCTTTAGAAAAGTCAAATGGTCCTTTTATAGTCATTTCTTTAATCCTTATTTCTTTTCTCATCCGATGTGGGATGGGCAAGAGGGACAAAATTGTAAATGGCTAGTTGTTGATGCATCACCACTTGTACCAAATGTAGTATAGATGTTCTTACGTGTCTTAAAATTGAAGTTAAATTACATTGTTGTCCTTTCAATATGTTTTATATAGTAGTATAGGTATAGATATAGATATTTGGGTTTTATTTTAATTTCATATAGGTTAGAATCTCGTGTATTAAACTGGTTGAATAAATGTAATGTTATATACTTAGTAATAAAAAAATTATGTTTTTAAAGACACGTTTATTACACGAGTTGAATAAAATATTACGTGACAGTTATAAATTTTGTTAAGTTAATTTTTAAATCATTTTTTTAGCTGGGTATTAATTTTTTTTATGTAACTGATAAATGTTAATTCATATTACACGGGTTGAATAAATGCAATGTTAGTAATAAAGATTTATATATTACATATTTATGGAAAATGTTTTTTTTAAAAGAATTATAGAAATCATTATTATTTAATAAGAGAGAGAAGCGATAAACAAAAAATTATAAAAAAATTTGTATAATTAATAGGAGAGAGAGACTGAAAAAAAAAAGTTGATAATGCATGAGAGAGTGACAAGTGTCCCATCAAAACGTTTATTTATTATATAGTATATATTAGAATTTCGTGTATTACACGAGTTGAATAAATGTAATGTTATATTTAGTAATAAAAATTTTATGTCTTTAAAAACCCGTATATAAATGTAGGTCGATGGATATCTGACTTTATAAGTAAACTCACTCAGCGTAGTTGACTTTTAATATGCACATCAGGTTAAGTGTAGGTCGATGGATAGCTGGTGGATGCTTGGCTTGCAGAAAAGAGTTACCCGATTCTAGAAGATCTGGCATCCCGTTATGTTTACGATTTTAAATGGTTGGATTGTTAAGACAATGTTTTAATTATTTTAGACAAGTTTATGTATTGTAATGAAGTATTTCCGCTGCTTTAATGAATTTCTAAGTTTAAGAGCTATTTGTAAATGAGTAAATCCAATGTATGAGGTCTCCCGGTTTGGAGCCTTACAACACCAACTAGAGAACGATAATATGTAGGATCCGAAAATGAAGCTCCCTGTGGAAATAAAAATGTCACTAGTACTAAGAGGAGTGCCAACAGGTTTGGACTTATGCAACACAGCTAGGTTAAGGATATCATAGGCATACTTTGCTTGGCTAAGAAATAAATTAGATGACGTATGAGTAACTTCAATGCCAAGAAAGTAAATGAGGTCACCAAGATCCTTAATTATAAATTCCTGGTGAAGAGATTCAAAATGTGTCGGATAGAAGATTAATGATTACCAGTTAATATGATATCGTCAAAATAGACTAAAAGACAAATCAAGCAAGAACCTTTAAGAAAGATGTGTCATCTTGACTGGATTGAAATCCTTAATTAAGAAGGAAGGTACTCATACGCTGAAACCAAGCGCGGGGAGCTTGTTTTAAGCCGTAGAGTGCTTTATTAAGGCGACACACATGGTTAGGGAATCGAGAGTCTACAAAACCAAGTGGTTGTTCCATAAAGACCGTCTCATTTAAATTACCATTGATGAAAGCGTTTTTTACATCAAATTGATGTAAACGCCATTTCCTTGTAACGACAATTAAGAGAACAATGCGCATTGCAGAGGCTTTTACAACCGGACTAAAAGTGTGAAAGTAATCAAATCCGAGAAGTTGATTAAAATCTTGTGCAACAAGACGAGCTTTAAAGCAATCAATGGAACCATCCGCTTTTTACTTTATTCGAAAAACCCATTTAGAGCCCACGACATTTGAGGATGAGGGTTGGGGGACAAGATCCCATGTATCGTTTATACGCAGAGCTTGGAGTTCGTCAAGCATGACATGCATTCAACGAGGGTCCTTTGAACCAGTTTTAAATTCTTTGGTTCTTTAGTGGCTATCAAAACTGAATATAAACCCTTAGTATGAATTATGGCTAAGTTAACCTGATGTTTGGGTCGACTATTTCCTATTTTCGAACTTGTGAGCATGGGATGAGGCGAGGAAGGTTGTTGGGAAGGGTTAGGTTCAACCTCTGAGTGTGAAACTGGAGCAACCGTGGGGAAGGGAGGAGGATGAACGTGGTCAACAGAGGGTGAGGGGGATAGAGTGATAGAGGTAGTAGGTAGGCAGTTGACATGGGGAAGATGGTGGGATCAGGTTGGCGGACACGACCGACTTAAAGAGCTACCCGGCGGGGGTGAGGCTACTATGATGGAAGACACGAATGAGAGGTTTGCTCCTCAAGGTATGTAGAAAGGAATGGATTGATGAACATTTGATGTACTACCAGAAAAGGGAAATAAGGTCTCATCGAACCGAGCATGACGGGCGACATAGATACGAGATGAAGTTGGATCCATGCATCGATAACCCTTGTAACGGGCACTGTAGCCAATAAAAATGCATAATATACTTCTTGGCTCTAATTTATGAGCTGCATAATCTCTTAAGTATGGGAACACACGACAGCCAAAAGATCGTATATTTGCATATTGAGGTGTTGTGTGAAAGAGGAGCTCAAAAGGAAACTTGTTGTTCAAAAGTGGCGTGGGTAGCCGGTTTATAGCATGAGCCGCGGAAGCAAAAGCATCAACCCAAAGATAAGCCGATGCATTTGCACCAAAGAGCATAGCTAAACCCATTTCAGTAATATGACGATGTTTTCTTTCAGCGTGGCCATTTTTTGTTTAGGTGTGTACGGACAAGAAAGTTGATGGTGAGTACCATTTTCCATAAATAAAGTATGAACATGCCCATTTACAAACTCGGTTCCACCATCACTTTGAAAAACTTTAAGTTTGATGGAAAATTGAGTCTGGACAAAAGTAAGAAACACTTTAAGCACCTCAAAAAAACCAGATTTGTTTTTAAAAGGATAGAACCATGTGAACTGAGAAAAATTGTTGATAAATATGGCATAGTAGCGAAAACCATCCATTGAAATGATGGGAGCAGGTCCCCGTAAATCACAGTGGACTAAATCAAGAACCTTAAAGGCACGCTTTTCATTTATAATAAAAGGCAAACGATGTTACTTTGCTAATCGACATGAAGAACATAATGTCGAGTAAGTTAAAAGAGGAGTAACAAACAGAAAACCATGTTTAAATAATCTGATAAATACATAAGATTTAAAAAGAATCATGGAAACTAAAGAGACTCATTTAATGAACAAATATTAACCACGAATACTTACCACTAGGTTATTAGTGTGATTACTCTAAATTACATGTTAAAATGTTAAATAAAGCCGATGACTCTCAGATCAACTGGTTTGGGAGGAGGCATCCCCATGGCCTTTCAATGTGAAGGTCATTGGTTCGAGTCTCACTTGGTGTAATATGGGGCCTGGTCACCAGTGTTGTCTGCGATCGTAGGCGTGAGTGGCATTTCGCTAATGGATTTATCCAGGTGGCCGGGCTTATAGTATTCGTTGGTCGTTAAAAAAAAAAACTATACTATATAATAAATAAAAAAATTTCAATGCTACGTGTCACCTCTATATCCATTCTCATCATTTTTTCTCGTCTCTCTCTTATTAAATACACCTCTATCTTTTAATAATAATATATTTTTAAAGAAAATACTAATTACACTAATAAAATACATTTATTTTAAATTATCTCTTTTTATAAGAAACTTTTAAATCTAATTATGTAACTTTTATTTTCAATCAAATAGCAATTGAAAATGAAAGTCAAATTACATTAAAGAGTAATTAACGTATTTTCGAAACCCAATTATATATTATTTTTATATATTTTGAATTTTGTTTATATCCTTAGTATATGTAATACATTTTTGTACTTATAAAATATATACATAAAGATTTAAAAACTGTATGTACCGATATTTTGAGTTCTAATCTATACTATATAATAAATAAAGATTTTTAATTGCACGTGTCGCATTCATATTCATTCTTATCATTTTTTTTGTCTCTCTTTTATTAAATACACCTTTATTTTTTAATAATAATATATTTTTAAAGAAAATACTAATTATACTATAAAAACATATTTATTTTAAATTATCATTTATTATATGAAATTTTGAAATCTAATTATGTAAGTTTTATTTTCAATCAAATACTAAATGAAAGTTAAATTACATTAAATAGTAATTAACGTATTTTCGAAACCCAATTATATATTAGTTTTTATATATTTTGAATTTTGTTTTCTATCATTAGTATATCAACATGTAATTCATTTTTACACCTATAAAATATATATATAAAGTTTTAAAAACCTTTATGTGTTGATATTTCACGTCACACGGTGTTCTAAGCCAGTGGTAAATAAATTAGGGTTTAAACGCTCTCCCTGTCATTTTTGTAAATTAAAATTTAAAATGCTGGTGAATTGAGGAAGAAATCCGGCGGGCCGGGGCCGGGGCCGGCGGACAGTGAACTGAAGACTCCATGTCCACAATCCGATGAGACGAAGATTGCCGAAGTGTACTCAGACTTATTTAATACAAACTAAAAGTTCTACTGTAATACTTTTCGAAGACAATCGGAATCTTCCATTGATACCGCACCGCACATGGTAATGCTTCAGCGAATCTATCCAGGTTAGCCTCTTTGAATATTCACGTGGATTCATCGATCCTCCTGTTTTCCTCTTATAAAATTGTTAATTACTGATTAGATCAATTCTTAAGCTAAATCTGACGTAAATCGTCCAATAACAGAGGCATCGCCGTTGTTTTAGGCTATGTCGGTGCGGTAAACTCAGCGCCGACGTGATTATTATTCATACAGTGGAAACGCTCATGTAATTTAACCAGAAATAATGATGTTGATTTACGTGCCTTCTAGGTTTTTCAATGCCGTGTTTTGACCGAACTGTTTGGCAACCAGATAGCTACAAAATTTCATTCTGTTGAAGGTTTTCCATTTTAAATGTGTACGCACCGTTCTTACTCGAAATTCATGAAGATCGGTGAAGCTTCCATCGTTCCACCTACTTTTTAGGGTTTTATAGACCTCGATCGTCTTCAAGCAATCGCGTTTAGCAAAGTCATACTTGTTCTCCAAGTCAATTTTCACTATAAGTTAAGGTTTTCAATTCAGATCTGAGATTTTCCGTTTGAATAGTCTCAATCTGCTTTCGAGAATTTGTTTTCTGAAGAAGAATATAACTGGTTAATCAATGGGAGGCAGGAGTTCAAGGGAAGAAGGGGCAAGGTATAGGCATTCATCGTCGTTTCAATCGACTTCATCCTTTTCTGGAAATCAGTTCGCCGGTTATTCTCCTCAACCGTCTTATTCTTTTCCGGCACAAGGAGATCAGAATTACGCCGTTCAATATGCGTATCCGGCTACTAATTCTGCATATGGATCCCAACCTTATAGACCACAGAAGAAGTTTGATAAGAGATATTCAACAATTGCAGATACTTACACTTCTTTAGAACAGGTAACAATAACATCATCTACAACTGCTGCAAGCATCTTGTTAATTCGGATTGATTCTTGTATGTTTATTCTTTCTCATAAAATTAATGTGAAATATTGTAAAAATTCTTTATCTGCAGGTGACTGAGGCTCTCGCGCGTGCAGGGCTCGAGTCTTCTAACCTCATTGTTGGCATCGATTTCACCAAGAGCAATGAATGGACAGGTAACTTTGTTATCCTCAATGTTCATTTCTTGATATTTGATAAGTGTAAATGAAACATATATGTTTAACACTGGATCATGTAAATAGGTTCAAGATCCTTCCACAGGAAAAGCTTGCATCATATTGGAGATGGTTTTAATCCGTATGAACAAGCTATATCTATCATTAGAAAAACATTAGCAGCTTTTGATGAGGATAGTTTGATTCCATGTTATGGATTTGGAGATGGTATATTCTTATTTATTTATATAATGATGCTACAATAAATACAAACTTAGCATGATCTTAAGCCTTTGGCCTCAATGTGCAGCATCAACACATGATCAAGATGTATTCAGCTTTTATCCTGAAGATAGATTCTGTAATGGATTTGAGTATGTGTTAAGTAGATACAGAGAAATTCTCCCTAATCTAATCCTTTCAGGTTCTTAATCTACTTTATCCTTTTATCTCTCCTTGTTAATGGCTCTTTTAAGCTCTTTGATTTTGTCAGTTTCATTTTTAAATAAATTATCATTAATCTTGCAGGACCAACATCGTTTGCCCCAGTCATTGAACAGGCTATGACAATTGTTGAACAAAGTGGGGGCCAATATCATGTGCTATTAATCATTGCTGATGGGCAGGTTGGTATTTTGGGTCATTAACATTAATTTAATTTGTCTCTGAATTAAATTGATGTTTTGCTAATAATCCAGTTGTTCTATAGGTAACAAGAAGTGTGGATACTGAGCGCGGTCAACTAAGTCCACAAGAACAGAAAACAGTAGATGCCATAGTTGAAGCAAGGTGATTGTCTGCAACTTTTATCAAGTATTAAGTTTTTATATCTAAGAATTTTTTGGGTTTCCACTAATCTATAATAAAACTTATTACAGTAAGCTTCCACTCTCAATTGTATTAGTTGGAGTTGGAGATGGGCCTTGGGACATGATGAAAGAGTTTGATGATAATATCCCTGATCGTGACTTCGATAATTTCCAGGTAAACAGTAATGCTAGCTTCTAGAGGTGGCTAGTTAGGCAATGGGTCATTATTAGTTGGGTCGAATAGGGTGGCCGGGCCAGATTTGGGTCACCTTTTTCGTTTTGCAAGTTTTTTTGTACAATTAATCAATTTTACACAATACATATTAGTAGGATTATAATCTAATTCTTGTAAGAGGTTATATGCATTTAAATTAGTCTTTTGAACCTGTTCCCTTTTAGCTAAATTTTTATTCAACCCGTATGAGATAAGATACAACCCAAATCGACCCACATATAACTAAATGGGTCGAACTTTCCACGTATAAGTTTAATTTCCATGGTGCTACTGAAATATTATAACTCATTATACATACTTCTGATGTTATTTTATTTTTTGTTTTAGTTCGTCAATTTCACAGAAATCACATGTACCTTTAATTCGAAAAGAGACAGAATTTGCTCTTTCTGCATTGATGGAAATCCCTTCTCAATATAAAGCAACGATTGAACTTAATTTACTAGGGTACGTGACATCTGTTTTCCTTTTGACCTTTTGGTCAAATAAGTTCCACAGATTCTTGACTTTCTTTTTACATTTTGTCATTTTTTATATTTCAAATTTGCAGTAGTCGGAAAGGAATTTCGCCCCAAAGGGTTGCCCTTCCCCCTCCAATTCGTGGACCATCCGCCTATAGCAGCCCAAAACCGTCACATTCAACCAGTTTTCAAAAGAGTTCACAATCTTATTACGGCCATACCAGCCCTGTTCATTCTGTTCCTGTTTATGGTCAAAGTCAAACTACTCCAGATTACTCATCAGCAGCAATGTCAAAATCTACCTATGACAACCAGGTACAAAAAAATTTTCAATTATGGTGAAATGGTGACAAAAGAATACCCATATAAAAGTATACTCAAGTGCTTATGACCTTCAAGATGTCATGTTTAAAATGGTTTTCATGATCATATATCATATATTAATTATTTATAAAGTTTAAAAAATAAAGTGTTGGCGGGTCAACCTAACCTATTATGGCCCATTACTCGCGGGCCCATTTTTGCTACATGCACCTACAAGTTTTTGTCTAATCCATACAATTATTTTTAAAGTAATTTGCATGAACATGATTCTTGATTCAATACAAGTTCATTAAGATTGATCATAGGAAGCAGTGCTGATTTTTTTTTTGGATCTTATGCAGCTATGCCCCATTTGCCTTACTAACATAAAAAACATGGCCTTTGGTTGTGGACATCAGGTACTGTTATTTGTTCATATTTTACTTCAAATAAATCTTAATTTTGTCACGTTCGGTAGTTAAGTTTGTTGGTTTTTCGGTATTTTGCAGACATGTTACGAGTGCGGAGAAACACTTGACTTATGCCCGATTTGCCGGAGTTCAATCCAAACTAGAATAAAGCTATACTGAGCATTGATTTGTTTTATTTTAAATTACATTTTTGGTATAGAATATGATTTGTTTTAGTTACAGTCTACATTCTTTGGTACAAAAAAATCTGTTTTATGTTTTTGTGGTAGTCATTTAGGCATTTTTTTTTACTGATATATGGAATTATTTAAAAATGATGTAAATGATTGAATTGAAAAAATTATATAAATTAAAGTGAGTTTTTACTGATATATGGAATTATTTTGTTTTTTTTTTAATTATCATGCAATTAACAGCTATTGCTAGCAATTCGGTTATTTGTCAACTTCATGTTTACTATTATATTTATTGTGTACTTTCCAAGTGATCGTGATCTTATTTAAAACTCGATACTTTCTAGCTTACCATATTATTACATGTTGTACCCACACGGCCACACGTGACAATGATCTTGAATGTGTTGTAAAGAAAATGAACGAAAGCTTGTTTGTATCGTTCGTTTAAGTTTAACTAAATAAAATAATAAACATGAACATATTTTATTGTACGTGCTTGTCGCTAAGAAAACATGTTTGTGCGTATTCATTCATTTAAAAAATAAGCAAACATACGAACTGAAAATATATAAATCATTAAAAAAAATAACCTATCGTAATAAATATTAAAGTCGAAATATATATAATATTCATTTTCTTATATAATTGGTCGTATGCTTTGTTTAGATATAAATATATAAATATTTGTACCTAAACAATGAACTAAGAGTTTACCGAATGCTCACAAACGTAAATGAATAAACAAGAAAATCTCTTGTTCGTTCATTTAACTAAAGAAATATAAAACCTTATATTATGTTTAATTCGTATAAGGAATATAAATGTACTTTTCAGTGCACTTAATTGAACGTTAGTCTCGTTTACGGCCCTATTCATATAACTTTATATATGTTATAGGATTCTAGTATATAACATAACTAGGTTAAAATCTCGTGTATTACACGGGTTGATAAAATATAATATTATATACTTAGTAATAAAAAATTTGTATTTTAAAAACCTGTGGATTACACAGGTCGATAAAATGTAATGTTATATACTTAGTAATAAAAAATTTATATCTTTAAAAACCCGTATATTACACGGTTTGAATACATTAATTTCTATTTAATATAATTTGACTTACATCATTATTTAGTTAAAAACAAAAGTTATATAACTAAATTTCAAAGTTTTTTAAAATAAGAGATAATTTAAAATAAATATGTTTTATTAGTATAATTAATATTTTCCTTTAAATATAAACCATTATTAAAAAAAGATAGGTGTATTTAATATAAGAGAGATGTGAGAAAAAATGGTAAAAAAAAGATGTGGACGCGACACGTGGCATAAATAATTTTTATTTATCATATGGTATAGATAGATATTTTTAATAAAAGAATGTTAGTATACATGCATCAATTATTATTTTGTGTAAATCATATATTAAAATAAAATAATTATATTTGATTATCTATATACAAAGATACAAAAATAACACTTAAAATAAATAAACCCAAACAGCAAACTAAAATGTTTAATATATATCTACCACCTCATTTTATCATTTAATGCTTACCAACAGCTTCCTATAAACACCAACCAACACCCTTTAATCTCACACACAACAGAGTTCACCTTTTTCGATTGCAAACGGAATGGCGCCGGCCACCGGATTTTCATACCAGAGGCTTCGGAACGAAGGCGGTGACGAATATGACTACGAGGAAGAAATTAAGAGGGCGATTGATCACGTGAAGGCGAGAATCCGAAGGTCTTCGAGGTTGCAGCGAGTGCACATGAGGAAGAGGTTGAAGATGAAGATCCCGAGCTTGAAGAAGTTCATGAGGAGAAGATCTCGATTAGTTATGGTTTCAATGGCGAAGGTCCTGAAGAGGCTCAAGGACAGTCAATCGCATTTCGGCGATTTGTTTGCCGGTAATTATTTGTTCATGCAGGTCAATCCTACTCCTCTGAAATCTTCATCTCCGTACGCAATTAGGGCTTCTATTAAGAGGATAGAAGATGAATTACGCCATTCTCCCCGTAGTTAGGGTTTCTAAATTTATTAACTAATCAATTACAGATTGAAATAATCGATTTTCGTTCTTCAATTCGCATATGAATATATTACAATTAACATTCAGCTTAAGATTATCCATGGATCTTCATGCTGGATTTATAGTAAACTGTATCAATTGCTTATCGTCTTCATTATTGATTACTGATTACTACTCTTTTTCTTGTGCCTTAATAATGTTATAAAATTAATAATATTATTTTATCTATTATTGTATACATCCATCGATTTGACTTAGGGTAAACCCGGTGCATGAGGCTCTCGCATGCACGAAGTTAGGGGTGTCAGGCTAACTTTGGCTTAATGTACGCATCCTTACCTTATACTTTTGTAAGAAGTTGTTTCTATGACTCGAACCCACAACCTCCAAGTCACATGGCAGCACCAATGTAACGGTGCTCCAAGGCTCGCTCCACATCCATCAATTTTTTAATAATTTCAAGTTACACAATTTTTTAATAATTTCAAGTTCTCTAATATAAAAAAATGATTAATAACTTCACATTTTTTTGAAGAACTTTTAACTATAGCGTATAAGGCACATACAAAATCTTTACGTGATCATCATTTACTAAGATTAATAAAAGAGTAAACTACGGTTTTAGTCACTGAGGTTTAAGTCAATTCTTTATCTTAGTCCATATTTTTCAATTTCACCTTTTTAGTCCTTATGGTATCTAATTTGTCCCAATCAGCTACCCTCCCTTAACACCGTTAAAGTTTTCTGTTAACTTTATATTAATTGACAAAACTACCCATGCATATAAAAAACAAAAATAAAATAAAAAAATACCTCAGATACATTTATTAAAAACAAAAAAGATAATTCTCTCTCTCTCTCTTTACCCCCATCGTTGCCAGAACCCCTTCCCATCTCCGGCGACCACCATCATCTACTAACCGAAACCACCGATCACCACCACCATCTAGCCTACTCTCTACTCTCTCTCTCTCTCTCTACACACACACACCCCTTTTCTTTTCTTTTCTTTTTCTGTCAATCAAATCATGCTCGTAAGATTTCTTCCTTATTTCATATTTTCAAGTTTTGTAACCAAATTTTAGAAGGTTTACTGGAAGAAATAAAACTACTCAACAATTGTTTCAATTTATTGATCTGAAATAATAATCATTGGTATTTTGGAATGATTTTTCCAGCTAAAGTTAAATGAAAAATTAACAAACCTAGATGAACAAAAGGGGTAAACTTAATTTTCATTTGGTGAAGAATGAAAGATGTGCACCCACACCACAGTTGGTGAAATAAACTTTTCCTTTTCATTTGATGAAGAATAAAACCCAGATGAACACAAACTTCAATCCATTAACAAAAACTTAAAGCCTTGAGTTAACAATGATGGTTCTCACCATAGCGCCGGTAATGGTTCGTTTTCCGGCAGAGAGAGCAACAGGTTTTAGAGAGCAGAGAGATCACCCCCTGCCTCGCCTGACCACCACCACAAACCCCTTTCTTGATACCACCTCTGAAGCAAGCCGCACCACTTACGGCCGGAAACATCATCATTAGGAGAAGCCAAACCCATTGTTCATGGTGACGATTGTTGAAGACCATAAACCCTAGATCAAAAGGAGCGGAATGCGAGTTTTAGGTGGTGATGGTGATAAAAAGGTGAAATTGAAACAATTGGACTAAAATGGAGAATTGGCCCAAACCTCAGGGACTAAAACCGTAGTTTCCTCTTAATAAAATATAGAGATCATCTAACAGTGGCGGAACCATAACCTTTTAGTCAGAGAGTCATCATTAGGGTTTCCTACTATAACTAAGGTGTCCAACCCATGGTTTTATTCAAAAAAGAAATCAACTTTTATATATAAAAAATGGACAAATTTTGTTGAACAAAGAGTCAATGGACCCTCTTAACCCTCCACTGCTTCCGCCCGTCACCTAATACTACAGAATATTGTGTTGCAACATCTGTCACAACTCGAACGAACTGTGTTGTATAACAACGTAATTATAATTATAATACCTAACAAAGAGTAAAAAGCAAGAAAGCATACTTTTCATTGAGAACAATGGCCGCTATAATGATTCATCCATACCACATATATTGGCAAAAACCATTTAGATGCATCACGCCTTGATTTACTCTATTTATGCACCATCGCTAATCCACTACTAGTGGCTAAAAAACCTAGTGTTTTAGATCATCTTTTGCTGTTGTATGTACAGCTTTCCTAAAAGATATACATTCATATCCGCGAAACAAAAACCTTAGATCATCACTACAAAATTTTTTGGTCATGCAAAGAGTTCCTTCTTCAAAAGCTTTCTAGCATTTTCAACTGCTTTAACATGAAAGTATATTCTCCACAGTGCCGAGTTGTCCTACAAGCACATCATATGAATAATAAGATTATCACGAAGAAACATAATTTATTATTCGACTAAAATATATTGCATATGTTTTATTACCGCGTTTTGCAGATTGACAGTAATATCATCCCCAGATTGTTTTTCAGGAGGCTTTCCCCGTTGTATGATTTCTGCAATGCGATCCAGTTTTTGAGGTTGCAGATTTTGAATCAGTCTCCTTAGTTGATGCTTTTCAGCAAGGGTCATTTCCCTAATTTAACCATCAATTTAGGATTAGACCGTAAAATTTAATAATACATATCCAAAAGCATGTTGATCCTACATTTTTTAACCTTCAAGGGGTGTTGCAGTGGTAAGCACCTGATTTCCCTCTAGGAAGAGATCTCAGGTTCGAATCTTGCTTCCACTGGTTTCCTACCATAACCTCTTGAAGGATACCTGATCCCGTTGGTTAGCAGGGTATTGGCGGGGTCCCATGAATTTACCAATAACGGGTTCTCATGGTTGCCCAAAAAAAAATAGAACATATCCAAAGGCCGAAACACCAATTTGTTCCTCAAACACACTTTAAACCCCACAAACATTTACAAAAAAAATTATGAAAATAAATGCATTCATTTATGACAGGATTGCGGGAGGTCAAATTTGGAAACAACTTATAACCAAATAACAATTTGGTGCAATGGTATTGGTAACCCCAAAACTTCACATAGTGGAGGTCTTGGGTTCGAATCCGGGCCACAACAAAAATAGGGTATGTGGCCAGGTTAGAGGGTTTACCCAGTTGGAGGGTTCCTCCTGAGGTGGGCTGCCCTGGATGTTCTAGGTATTGCCCCGGGAAAACCCAATTATCCTAGAATACCTAGGTGTTGCCGTTCAAAAAAAAATAAAAAAAAATAACAATTATCAAAATGTAAAGATTTCTTTGATGAACAAAATTAATGGAATAGTTCAAACTTTGACACCAGGTTATAACCAGAACTCTAGAATAACATATATCCGTATCTAAAAATATGATGAGATAATCATTTAGATCCCAAATTCTTACGAAAAAATTTAAACCGCTTCATCAACGAATATATAGCTAGAAGCTAGAATATATAGCAATGATCATATAAAATGCCAACTCGTCTATTGATTAGATATAAGCTATACCTGCAACTTGAAACAACAATATCGATAAGTTCATCAAGTTTCTCCTTCATTCGTTCAAGCTGAAAACCACACATTTTTCATCAAATTGGCCAACAATTCAATTCTTCATAAAAACTCATTTATGCTGAAAAAAACTTTAAAAATAATCAAATTATTTGTACCGTTGCAGATAATTCAGCAGAATGTTTCTCCATCTTTTCTTCAACCGTAGGACCTCTGTTTTCTAGAAGGACTTGTAAATCATCATTCACCTGGAGTGAGAGAGAGGGAGGGGGGTACCAAAAGGTTAGATGGCAACCGCAGAGTAAATAACAAAGGAAGGTAAATAATAATAAATCAATCATGCCTTTCTCAGCATTTAAATTGGAAGATTTTAAGAAATAAAGAGCTTGTGTGATAGAATACTTACCTCTCCGTTCCCTTTATCATCTCGTGAACTTGATCCCAAAAACAACTCATTCATGCCCTGTTTTGAACAATCCACACACAAGGACTACAGGAAAAAAAAAAGAATACTACATTAACAACAATCAATATCAGAGTAGATCATGAGAAAACTTATAATTGAGTTACCTTATTTTCATCAAAGCTACTTTTTCGGGCATAGTTCCCACATCCCGTATAGTTACACCTGGTTAATGATTTACCTTTGCCTGGTTCAAGTTCAACCACATCCTTCCTTCCACTTAATGAACCCTGTATATTTCAATATTTTGAGGAATGAAATGGTGAGCTATGAGACAAAAAGCGAAAAGATCTACAGGCTGCAATTAAATTCGGCAGTTAATAAACAAAAACAGTTTAAAATGTAAAAGTAGCAATGTAATAGAAGAAATTAAGAATGAAAAGCGATGGATTCAACAAATGCCTCAAACAATTGTTAAAATTCTGTCACTTAGTACCACTTATAAGGCCGCAAATTCCGCAATACATGTAAAAACTAAAAACAAAGTGATTATGCATTTGTACAAACAACATACCTCTTCAGTGAGATCATAACTGGCAGAGCTGACATTCAAAGGTTCGTTAACCTTAAGCCTCTTATGTGCACGTTCCTCAAACTCATCCTTGTCATTTGCATCCTGATAACTTGCATAACTCTTTTCGGGTGCCAAAAGAGCTCTTAACCGAAGCATTGAAAGTACAGGATCTAATATCTGCTTTTATGTACATAATCATGTAAATATGTTATAGCTCAATAAAAGCATAAAAGCAGTTAATAATATATCACTACTGAAAATCAAACTATTAACTACATTTTGCACAATATACAACTGTAAGCCTGTATAATAAAAGCAGTTAATAATGTATTAGGATCAACTTTACTAGATATTTGATGCTTTATTTGACAAGCTTTTATCAAAATATAACACAAAATCATTTACAATACCTCATCAACCTCCCCGTTTAAAGCAAAGACACTTTGGCGTAGCATTGCCATCAGTCTTTCCTTTCGGAGACCTGAAAGTCCATCCCTTGCAGCGTTACAAAACAAAGTACTAAAACCAGCAGGACGATTTCTTTCATTACATCTAGTTTCCTCTTTTGCCAGCTCATTGTTCCTAAAACTCCCATTTCCTACTTCAACTAATCGAGAATTCGTCATAGGAGACGGTGAGAAATCATCTACAGAGATCAATCCCCCGATGCCACGAATGTAGTATTGAAATAAATCCATTCTCATACTCATGTCGGCTGATGTATTCATGTCCCTTGAGATTTCAGACATGGCACAGATTCACCACCCCTGTTGCACTGATTAAGATAGTAAATTACTTATTTGAAAGTTTTCAGCTAAAATTACATCGAACAGAGATGATATATTATCTTCAATAAATTAGGGCGTGTTTTAACATTCAGTTAGAATGAATCAAACCAATAAGTAAGACATTTAACTGTATAGTATTAGAAGTATGCAGAAACTATAGTAGAACACGAACCCTAAACTAAATCGAGCATAAACCCTAACCTAAAACCCTTGGTACGTATAATTACGATGGAAAAACGTTGAAAGATGATGAAGAAGAAGAACCTTGAGTCAGTGAATGAAGGTTGTATGGTTCCGGCCTTCGTGGTTTCGTCCTTCTCGCTTTCGCATTGCTTGATTTGCTTCTCCAGAGTGAGGCTCTGAAACAACAGAACTTTACGGGTGTATCGATTAAATTGGTGATCGATTGGTGCAGATTTCGTGGTTGTTTTGGATTATGAATGGAATCTACTCGGTTGACCTATCAATCACACGGTTGGTTCATCTGTATCATCATTCATTCATTCCCAAAACGGTGCTCTTGCTATACGGGAGGTCGGAATATGTATATATTTTGAATTTTTCAACTTGCAATTATTGCCTAAGTTTACGTGCAGTGGGCGTGGTTAAAGGGGGCAATTATTACTAGGGGTGATCAAAGGGTCTGACCTGACCCGGAACCGGATCGACCCGACCTGACCTGAAACTGGAACCGGAACTTTGAAATCGAAAAGTCTGGAACCGGGAATCGACCCTATAAGGAGGGTCTGGGTAAGGGTCTAAAGGGGCCAAGGTTCCGACTCTTCAGTGTGTTTCTTTTCTTTTTTTGGCTTATGTTTTATCAAAGGTTCCGTCATTATCGTCACTCGAAATATTTTTTCGTCCATTCTATTTAACAAAAAATATATATCACAATGTTGTATACATATAATAGGTTTTATTTTTGCAATGTATACATATAGTAAGGTTTTATATTTGCAATGTATACATACAATAGGTCTTATAGCTAGGTGGTGAATAATGATGACATGCCATACATACAAATATAAAAGTTAAATGATTAATCGCATGCCGTCTAGGTACCTGATGATGTAGGAGAGTACATCTCCGATGATTAAACAGCTAACCAACAGGACGAGGACCTCTCCTACGAACAAACCAACAAAACGACAACACAATAACCAAAGAGCATCTGCACAAGAACCAAGTCCTGAAGAGTCCGGCGAAGAAAGTGTTGACTTGGTAAGAGGGACAAAATGAAGAGTAGCCATCTGCAGGGAAAGAAGTCAATCTCTTACCTGAATAAGGAATGGACAGGAATCTGAAGAAAGGAATGATCACTGAAGAGTTCCTTCTTCTAGAAGAATCACGAGACCAGATAGGAGAATGGGCAATCGGTCAATGGCACTATAAATACAGGTCCAATGTTTCATTCAAACACACACCGGGTTCTAGGCTTCAACATATCGCATAACTTTATCCTCTGCTACTTACTTCTCCTAGTAATCCCCTTACCTCTCCTTGTAACCAGTTACTTCTCATGTAATCTTTTGTAATACTCTTGTGTACTCGTTCTAGAGATTATACCATTTAACCTTGAAACTCTCAATGATAAGTGAGCCATTATATTGATAAAGCACATTTATCCCTATCGCATAGTTGTTGTAGCAACAGTACCATACCCATGTTATCTATTATATATTTCTATTTGCACTGTAATCGCATGCATACAAAATAGGTTTTCAGTTTTTACCCATGTTATCCATTATATCTGCAATTGAAGATATTGAAACTAATCGCATACATACAACAATGTAATCACATACATACACACAAATTTAATAAAGATGAAGCGAAGATGAAGACCCGTTCTTACTTGAAGAGAAGATGAAGTGTCGGTTATATGTTGAAGAGATAAGATGTGGTGCGACTCTTTTTTCACATTATATGAGTAAACGTCGTTTGGTTAATTGGTTCCCTAATCCCAACAAAATCTAGGTTTTTTTTATTCATTTAAAATCTCAAGATTTCTAAGGTTCTTAAGATTCTGACCGACGGTTCTACCCGGAACCGACCCGGACCCTTTAAAACCTGAAATCTCAGAACCTTGAACATACCATTTTTGCTAGAAAGGTTCTAACCCACGGTTCTAAGGGTCGGGTTCGTGGTTCTTAAGGGTCGTCGGAACCCTTATTTGCTCACCCCTAATTATTACCTAAGGTTATGTGTAGTAGGCGTGGTTAAAGGGGGCGTGGCTCATGATTGGACGTGGAATATCGCCTCCTTTGGACGTTATTGGGTAAGGTTGTGAGGCAAATCACAGGGTGTGGGTTGCTCGGTTGATAGTGAAACAATTACACCCCTTAGTGGTTATGTTTGGTGGTTTCACTTTTGCTGACCTAGTGTTTTTCACTTTTTAATTAAACCACTACACATAACCTAACAAATAAGTAACTTGATGCACCACGTATCACAAATCTGTGAGCCTAAGATTTTTTTTTTCCGCTTATTTTTTCTTCAATACTAACTATTTAATATTTCTTTTATGATTTCTAAATCTTCATTACTAATTACTTAATATTTTTTTTATTCAATGTGTAACACATGTTTTTAACCTAGTATACACACACACACACACACACACACATATATATATATATATATATATATATATATATATATATATATATATATATATATATATGGGAAGTTTATAACAAAAACTCACTTGAGTTGAAAAACCCACTAAACCCTGTTTTTACATATGTAAAAAATCAAACACAAAGACTTTTTATTTTTGGGATAGATTCTACATTCAATTTTATCACTTTCGGTGAAAAATATTAAAAAAAACGTCGAGCGGTTTTTTTTTTTTTTTTTTTTTTTTTTAAATTTGACGTTTTTTACATATGTAAAATGTTGAGGTGTTGCTTATGTAAGAAAGAGAAACCGGGATTTTGTGCTATATTTTAAATGTTTTTTATTTTTTATTACTTGCGTTTTTTTTTGTTTTTTTTGACGAAAATGCTTATTTTTATGTAAATAATCAATCCCAAATTTTTAAAAATTTTAAAAACTTTTTTTTCTATTTTTTTCCATAGGTTTTTTTTCTTAACCGGAGAAGGTTTTAATTTTATAGTGTGTGTGGGGAAAATATCATGAGAAAACTCATTTTATTGAGAGGACCAAGAAACTCCTCATTAATGACATTTTCGTAATTAATGGCACATTTTTTGTAAGTAAAAAAAAATCTCTAAAAAAAATATAAAAAAATAATAAAACAAAAAAAAACTAAAAACTAAAATGTTTCTCTCGTTTGCCTCGTTTCATAAAAAAATTTCAAAAAATAGTCGGTTTAGCTTTATGGTTTAGTTTAGCTTTTAGGGTTAAATTTTTTGTTTTAGCTTTTAGGTTGTATTTGGAGAGGGTTAGGTTTTAGAGGGAGAGGGGGTTAGGTTTTTCTGGGTGGGTGGGTGGGGGGTTTAGATTTTTTTTAGGGGGGGGGGGGAGGGGGGGTGTGGGGGTTTAGGTTTTTAGGGGTGGGTGGGTGGGGGGGTTAGGTTTTTTAAGTGTATGAGAGGGTTATGTTTTTGAGAATGTATAATAATAGTATAATTACAAAAGTGTCATTAATAAGAAGTTTCTTAGTTCACTCATTAAAATGAGTTTTCTCTCACATACACATACACATACACACACACACACACACACACACACATATATATATATATATATATATATATATATATGGTGTGTTCAAATGATAACCAATTTTTATTTGATAATTATAAAAACCACATCTCAACCATTAGTTGATGTTAATCAATGGTTGATATACTCAAAATCTAAAATGATTTATATTAATTTGCAAAAAAGGGTAGAATATGAAATTAATTTTCAAATCAATTAATTACTTCCCTAATATTTCTCACATTCTCTCTCTTATCATTTAAAATCAAATAATTCAAAACATAAAAAAATTAATAATTTTAAGTTATATGGTAGAAACTTAAAATATGAAATATGAAATTTTAAGTTATATGGTAGAAACTTCCTAGTTTGAATTATAGTTAAATACGTATTAAACACGAGGGACTAGAATTGCCAATTCTTGAAAATGGTGTGTATGTATGTGTGCGCGTGAATGGTGGAGAACGACGGGAAGGAGGAGCCAAGAAGAGGATTTCAAATTTTGAAGGGATTGAAGGTTTAAAATCCTAAATTGAAGTCTATACTCATCTTCAATCAAGTAAAACAAATACTAACTTCTTTTATTTGACTTGAAACCCTAGAAATCCTTGAGATTGAAAGGTATGTTGGGTGAAATTATATATAATATGAAAATCATTGATAAAAGGTGTTAATCATGCTTTTCTTATGGATAAATTATGTTGAAATCATGTAAGCTTCCATTGTTGATGATGATGTGTTCATGCATGTTGAGATTCTTCTACTTAAGAACAATTCATGATTATATTATGGACTTTCTTGATATAATATTGATGTTTATGTGTTATAATCACTATATTGATGTATAAGTGTGATTATCCTTGATGGTTGGGAATTTAGGTCAAATTGTATGTATAGTTATTAAATTAACTCATAGATTTGGGGTTTTGGATTATAAATGGTATAATTCAACTTTGAAAGGTAAAATATGTTGAGATGGTTTATAAATGTTGTGATTTGAATGGTAGTAATAGATTATTATGCCAAGAAGGTGAAGGTTTGAATTGTAGAAACTTATGTGCACACTTGGTGTTTTGAAGAAATGCATTGATTATAAATTATATGATTTTTGTATGAATTCCATATGAATGTATGTTGAAAGAATCACAATCTAATTGGAAATAAGTTATACAATTAAAACAAGTATTAATAACTTGAAATGGATGAGTTTTGATTAACTAAACACCAAACTGGTCAATATGGGTTGGTGATGATTAATAATTCATGTTGAGTTTTGATGATCAATTAAGTTGGACTTTGTAAAATAGAATTGTTGTGAAGGAATACTGATGTTTGAGTGAATGGATGTGAAGTGAAGGTAAGTATATCTTACACCTTATATATATATATATATATATATATATATATGATTATGTGTTTATTTATTTATTGAGTATGTGAAACATGAAAGCTTATAACTAATGAGCCATTAGGAAGTTGAACTATAATTGTATACCATGAGAGAATGAGTGTTATGTTGTATTATGATTTTAGTTGTGCAAATGAGGTTTATGAAGGCATCATACTTGGTTACATTGGAATGAGATGCTCATGTTTGAAAGGGACGACTTTGTAAGTTATTCTTGTTCCCTAATAAAAGGTGTTAGCATTGACTTGATTGAGGTATGTTAGTTTATAATTGTGGATATGGATGTGAAACTCACAAATTGATTTAAGATGGATACGCTAATGATTTGGTATTGGTTCACATATCAAATGATATTAACAATTAACTTGAAATGTTATTAAGGATGTAATTGAGTTTAGCGCTGAGTTTTCATCATCTTAACTTACAATTATGGTGTTCTAAAAGTTATATAAGTTATGGGTATGAAAAATGGTCTGTTAAAGTTGAAAAATGAGATTTTGACCTGTAGGGGGCGTAGCCTACGCTACCAAGAGTTGACAACGCCAAAGCCTGTTGTTTTATACTAGCTGCTATGTTGGGCACGCTTTGTTTCTTCAAATTTTGATGTTTTAGTTTAGACTTGTATGTTGTGTTGGCTTATGATCTTATGTATTATCAATACTAACTTGTGGTATTGTAACACTTTAGGTAATACTACCAGATGAGATGTAAGATGACGATCAAGTGCTCGGGACAAATCGTGAACACACATCTTGAAGTCAGATTACATTTCTTGATTTATAGATAAGGGATCAAATCAGCTAATTGATGACTTTTCAAATTAACATTTTAGAAGTGTGTATTAAATTATAATGTTATTTAGATTTTGAATATGTTTAAAGTATGTGGTTGAAGTTTATAAATTAACTATCACGTATTCACGTTGATTTTAAAGATGAAAATTTTTGGACCTATTTCCGCTTCAACGTTTTTAAATACTATTGGTCCATTTTAATTTAGGGCGTTACAAGCTGATATCAGAGCCTTGATTTAAACCTTGTGCTCTTGTTACGAGATGTGTGTTCGACTCGAGACTCAATCAAGACCCAAAATGTATGCTGAAGTTATTAATAAGGGGACTTACTAAAATTATGACTATGTTGTAGTAAGATGATGTAGATTAGCCTCACTTTTCAAGAAAAACAATCAAACTGAGACTCTTAAAGAATGATTTGGTTAGACACTTGAAGACATGTGCCTATGTTTAAAGATTTATATATTTAATTATATATATACATATGTAGTATGCTTCCATATCATTGATAGACTTGGTTAAATATTTATGTGTTGTTGATAACGAATGGTATAATTATACATATATACTTAATGAATTTGAAGCATACCTAGAAATTATTGATTATTGAGTAGTAAGCTCTCAAGTGGTAGATAAAATGATTGTGGGTTCACATCATGTGAAGTGCAAGTGTGATGATTTTAGATGTAGATAAGTCTATAGTAGAGAATGTGTGTGTTCGCTCGTAAAAAAATGATAAAGAAAAGACGATTCACCAGTCTGGGAAAACCATACAATTCAAATTAATTTCAAGTCAACTCGAGCTTCTTCAAACACTCAATTCAAAATATATTTAAAAGAAAGGGTAAATGGAATGTATTAAGAAATTTTGAATAGTCACTTGAAAAAAAGATTTGTAAAACTAAACTTAAATTAACCTTGAATTTGTCATTATCACATAATCAAAGATTAAATCATGCTAATAAATACATCTCGATATACATAAATAATCACACTATTACAATCTATCAATAACTATATTGCAATCTAGTACCAATTTTGATAATCTAACTCCCTTTGGTTATGCATAAAGTACAAAGATAGTCATGATTACATCTTGTGAAGAAAAAAATGTGAGTAAGCCTAGATTCAAATACACACAACTTAACCAATATAACTCATTCTATGAGAAATATTTTATGATTAAACTTTAAAATTTGTTAAATGGAATAATTTCAAAAACCTAACTTTCTATGCGGACCTTTATGGCTTTATTAGTTAGATTTTAAGAAAAACTAGAATCATACCCCACGCGTTGTGACGATTCGGTTACGATCGAACCGAAACGTAGATAGAAATAAGCACGTCGAACCGAAAAGTATGGTGATTCTCAACGCGTTACGGCAAAGTTAAAAAAAAGTAGAAGAGAACTAAAAAAAGCGTTACGGCAAAGTTGAAAAACAATGATATCGCCGGGAATCGAACCGAGGTGTGGTGTGGTGTGTGGCTCTACTTCAGCTTAGTTTTTGAATTCAATTGTATTAATATAGAAACATTTCTGGAAAAAACAAATTGAATGCTAAAGACACTTGTACCAAGTGCATTAAAAGTTATAGGATCTCTACAGGGAAGTTATCTTTTAATATTATTTAAATTTATATAGTCTTTAATATTAAAGGATGTTAATAACTTTACAATCTTTCTTGATCCTCCTGAAACACGCTTTTTTACTTGATCCATGTCAGGTACAAATTTTACAATCTTTTAAATTTCATAAGTTATAAAAACAGTGACACATTTTGTGTTCTTTACAACATTACTAAAGTTGTAAACTCAAGGAAGCAGTGCAAACAAAACAGTTCAACCCATTTTAAGAAATATACAAGGCTATTCGATGATAAATTAAATAAATAATATCATGTGATGTAAAATTAACTAAATTTATGAAGAAAAAAATTAGTTAATTTGTGGGACTAGAAAATGGAATTATTAAATAATGATTTATAAAGTTTTTTTTATACAAATTAATGAAATATTTGTTGTATATAGTTATGTTTACCTTTTTTTTATTCCTAAAATACTTTTAAAGGTTTTAGAAGTATCTATAATGATTTATAAAGTTTTTTAAAATACAAATTAATGAAATATTTGTTGTATATAGTTATGTTTACCTTTTTTTTTATTCCTAAAATACTTTTAAAGGTTTTAGAAGTATTTATAATGATTTATAAAGATTTTTTGATACAAATTAATGAAATATTTGTTGTATATAGTTATGTTTACCTTTTTTTTAGTCCTAAAATACTTTTCAACTGACTTCCAAAAATTAAGATTTTCAATAACTTATGACCTTCTAGGATTTTCTGTCAAAACTTTCCTTATTTTTCTTTAAAACGATTTTCTCTTTTCAATTTTTACTTTCCTTATTTTCTTTTATGTTTTGTATAATTTGAACTTCATTTATTTAAAATTTCAATACCATATTTATGTATTATTTGAATTTCAATGCCATATTTATGTATTATTTGATTTATTTTTTAAACTTTCGATTTAAAGTCCAAACTCATCGAGTTTGTGGTGAACAAAAACCCAGCTGCACTTCAGCTAACCTATAATTTTTAGCACGCTCCATAACATTTGTATCAAATTTTACTTTCATAACAGGTGCACTTCAGCTACCTTCTACCTGGGCAACACAAATTTACTTTCATAACAGGTGCACTTCAGCTACCTTCTCTTTTTTTTTTATGTAATTATGATTATGTATAGTTAGTAGCTAAGTAAGAAAGGTCATATTTTTTATGTGATTATGATCATGTATAGTTAGTAGCCAAGTAAGAAAGCCTTTTTATGCTAAAATTGACATGTAAAAGTGTTATGCTCGCACATTTTTGCTATTTGGTTTCGGTATATGCCAATATCAAAAACTGTACTTATGGCTTTTGTTATTTGGTTTCATTGTATGTAGACACCAAACGCTAATATATGGTTGATGCTAATGATCACATGACATTCTAATAGTTGTTTGAAAAGCAAGCAGATCGTATTTTTAATTATATACAAATTTTGAAGGTTTTTAGCTTTTTGTAGGACGTTCAATTCTCCACGGCAACTCGCGGGATGCTTCTTACGTGTGGTGGTACCTCATATAAATATTTTATAAGCAAGTTGCATTTGCCTTTACAAATAAGGTGTAATTTATGTCGGGGCCGCACATCGTGCGGGTTCCCTACTAGTTTTCTTTTATGTTTTGTATAATTTGAACTTCATTTATTTAAAATTTCAATACCATATTTATGTATTATTTGAATTTCAATGCCATATTTATGTATTATTTGAATTCCTTTTTAAACTTTCGATTTAAAAAAAACAAAAAATGTTGATTTTTAACTTTAATACGGTAATATATATTTGTTTTAAAAAATATCAAAAGTATAATTTTCAGTTTTAAAGAAGACAATTTCCACTGTCTGTATGTTTTGTAATGACGATCAATAAAAGTCAAAGACAATCATTATCTAGAGTTGGTTTGTATTTAAAACAACCGGTATTCACCCATGGGCAGTTGCATGTTGCACTATCAAGAGTGAAGACTAGAGACGGAGTAAAGCTATCGATATTAGATAAAGATGGTAAAGCTACAAACCAAACAACAAATGTAGTATACAAGGAAATTTTTAGAAATTTATGAAAATCTATAGAAACTTATTTTTTTTTTGTAATTTAATGTAATGTGTAATTTCCTTTATGTTTCGTTTATTTCTAGATTTATGTTTTATATAATTTAAATTTTTACAACCCTTGCAATACACGGGTACATAACCCAGTATATTATATATGGAGACGTCGTGACTCACGATACTGATGACGTCACGTCATTGGTGTCACAATATATGCATTTGATACATCTACACTCAGTTATAGCTTCCGATATCAAGTTACAAAACACGATAATATATATATATAAAAACAGATAAAACATAAATCAATCCCCTATGGTCTAAACAAACAAGTACTCGATGTTGATAAGTTTTTTAACATAATAATGGAAAACAATAATGTAAATCATACCTGATAAGCTAACCACAGAGAGGTAAGACGTCATGATCCACAGGAAGATCGGGTTCCCGTTTATGGTGTACGGTTAGGATGACTAAGGTGAGTTTGTAAGAACTCACGGTTATGGAAGAGAGAGAAGGACGGATATCTTAGTGGTGATAGAATTATTCATTAGTCAATTCCCTCTAATTATCTCTATATATATATGTTTATACAAGGGGAAACCCATTAATGACACATTAAGAGTAATTAGGCATCATCAACTAATTACTAGCCATATGTTAATAATCTATATCTATACTATATAATAAATAAAAGTTTTGGTGGGACACTTGTCACTCTTATGTTCACCCTTAACATTTTTTTCCCGCCTCTCTCTCCTATTAATTTTACAAATTTCTTTAATTTTTTTTTATATAATTTTTGTTTACCGCCTCTCTCTCCTATTAAATAATAATGACTTCTATAATTATTTTTATAAAACACTTCTTATTTTAAAAAAAAATTAGATTTGTTCATAAAACATTTTTATAATTTGAACATTTCTTTTACTCTTTTTATAAAACATTTAAAAAAAATAATTGTATAACATTTCTAGAATTTGTATTAAAAAATATGTAATATGTCATAAATATATAATATCAAAATCATTATTAGTAAGTATATATAACATTGCATTTATTCAACCTGTGTAATTTACCGGGTTTCTAACCTATATTATAATAAATAAATAACTATACTTGCTACGTGTCGACTTCTGGTGAATTCTAGATTTTTGTTTCCCATTTTTCTCTCCTGTTAAATAATAATGATATTAAATATTTAAATATCTAAAATTTATTAAAAAATATTAAATCATAAGAAAATTTTAATTATATCTTATTTTAAAACAAAATTATATAATTGTTAAATCTTCATTATTTGTTAATTATAATTATTAAATCTTTATTATTTCTTATTTCACCAATGACTGATAACATACAACATATAAATCTTCATAGAAACTGATGTTTTATAACAAGATGTATTTTTTCAACCCATGTAATACATGGGTTTTAACCTAGTAAATAAATAAATCAATGATCAATTTAATAATTAGATAAATGATTATAAGAGACACATAATAAAACCGTGTCTTACATTCGACATATCATAATATAAGAACATATATGGGATCATTAAAGACTACAAACATATCACATGCATATATATGAGCATATCATAACGAAAGTCCAAATCCATAGTAACTAGTTAACAATAATATAGAAAAAAACAAAATGATCAAATGATGAATACAAACATATGCAACATTAAAGACTACAAACATAATTGTAGGAAAGTAAGAGATCGTACCTTAAGGGATGATCAAAATAATCCTAGAATTATTAATAAAGCTTTATTACTGTATTATTGCTTTAGTAGCTTATGAACAACTAATAGTAGTATAAATTATTCACTTGTTTTATTAGAATAAAGTACACGGATGGTCTTTGTGGTTTTCACAAATTTTGGATTTGGTTCCTAAGTATTAAAAAGTACACAGATAGTTCAAACTTTTACACACATGTAACACGTTTGATCCTCAACTTGGATAGAGGTTAACTATTATGTGAAATATTTTAAAAATGACCAAAATACCCCTATATTAAAAAATAAAAAATTAAAAAAAAACCATTTATATAAATTAGTCTTTACCAAATTAAATATTTTTGTAAATTTGGTTTTGAATCTTTTTAAGATACTAATTTATAAGATTAGGTTAGAATAAAAGTTCCAGGTTAGAAAGAACTCTGGTGCAACCCCTCACCACTACCACCACATGGCTTCACCACCACCACCATATATGCGAAGGGAGAGAGGGAGGGAGAGAGAGAGAGAGATGGCTGGCGGAGGGGGCGACTGTTGCATACGAGGGGGTAGCTGGTTTAGGGATGGCGGTGATGCCCGGATTTTGGTGGCACTGGTTCAGGGATGGCCGGATTTTGGGTCGTTGCTGGATTTTAGGAAGACGATCGGTTGGGAGGGTAGGGAGGTGGTGGTTCCATGGTGTGTCGGTGGTTGTCGACCGGGGGGCGGTGGTTGTCGGTGGTGGTTGTAGGAGAGGTGTTGTTGGTTTCATGGTGTGTTGATGGTGATTAAGTGGTTTGTAATTAGGGTTTTTTTTAAATGAAAGTGATAAAGGGTATTTGTGTCATTTCACACATACTTATGTAAGGCCCCTTTCTTGGGAGACCTCACTCATTGGATTTACTCATAAACATAGTCACCCATACTGAACTTTTTAATTAAAATCATTCATCATAGCGGAAGCGTACAATAAGTCAAATACATAACGTAGCAGCGGAAGTCTTAACATTTAAACATAAATATTGTCTTAACATAAACTCAAGTAATTGGGATGTCAGTTGTGCCGAATAGCCGTCACGCCTTGGCACGCCCCTTCTTCTTTCTACCTGAAGTGCATACTAAAAGTCAGCTAACGCTGATGAGTTTTAGTTTAAAAGCAATCAGATATTAACATTATTTTATAAGAATAAATATATATATGTATATTCTTTACTTTACTACTTTCATATAACATTCATAGTTGGTACGTATATAAATACATACATGCTTATTTCTTGGTGCACATTCATTGGTCATACACATATGGGTGATCAACCCGTCATTTTCTTACGTAAGTTACAAAGACAAACGTTCTCGAACTACCGTCGTAGCCCATTTACTTAACCATCCGGCACTAGAAACCGTCCGTCATATCTTAAACCATCCGGCAAACCTTCGGCCGTCCGTCTTTACCGTCATATTCGCCCGTCTGTCCTAAGGTATCCGTTTCCCACGCGAACTATTCTTTATGCAACTGTTCTACTTATTATTGCAACCGTCCGGCTCAAATGTGGCCGTCCGCCATTGCCTTACAAACGTCCTAGCTGATGAAGGTACGCATATGTCCCGACTGCAAAATAGTCACGTGGTCGTCCGTCTACCGAAGTAGCCGTTATCATCGAAGCGTCCATAACGTTTAGTTATACTTTGCAAGCAATATATACATGGATATAAAGCAAGATTTCATTCTTACATGTTATGTTATTCTTTTCATACTTGGCAAGCAATATATACATAGATATAAAGCAAGATTTCATTATTACACATTGTGTCATTCTTTTCATACTTGGCAAACAATATATACATAGATATAAAACAAGATTTCATTCTTCATATGCTATGTCATGCTTTCATTTCTTTATTTAAAAACAAACTTGTCATACTTATATTCAGCATGTATTGTCATATAGCACATACCATAACATATATTCAAATCATGTATACACTTCAGCCCCAAAATATTTAAAATCATTTGCACATAACACATAGGGGGCACATAGAACTCACCTGATGAGTGGTTCCTGAAATACTCTTAGCTGGTCACTGAGCGTCACTAAAGTCACTCACAATCTGTATAATGAAGTCATACACATAAGTTAGTGCTCCTAAATGACAATAGACATTACTATGTTTGAACCCAGTAGTTTCGGTGGATGAATCACATCGAAACTATGGTAGTTTCGGGTCATGGGTTTATATCGAAACTATGGTAGTTTCGATAAGTAACTTATGTAAAATCTTAGTAGTTTCGGGTCATGGGTTTATATCGAAACTATGATAGTTTCGATAAGTAAGTTATGTAAAATCTTAGTAGTTTCGGGTCATGGGTTTATATCGAAACTATGGTAGTTTCGATGGATTTACTTATATCGAAACTAGTAGTTTCGATGCATCAGTCTTCTTCCTCAACCAGAAACCCTAGATCTGGTCTCCGATTTCAAGTTGATCAAGCTCTCAACTTTTTACATTCGAAATGTTTCATTTTCCTCCACGAACCCAAATATGTTGTTTGTTTCAAGTTTCATACGTAAAAACCCGCATTTTTAGCTATTTTATTCGAAACTCATAAATGTATAAAAACTCAGATCTAGCGATAAAGCTTACCTCTTAGAGTCTGGTTTTCGTTGCTTTGTGTTTCTATGATGATGACGGTCGAATTCCGAGCTTTTGAGCTGAAACCCGAGCTTTCTCTTTCTAAGCCCATGCTCTCCTTTCTCTCTGTAAGTTTACGAAAATGAAGGAAATGAGGGGGGAAAGGTTGATGGTTGCTGATTAGTAAGGGTTTTCCCCTACTTATCCCGCGCCCATGGGCCGACTCTTGGTGAAGCCTGCCTCGTTTTACTTTTATTTCTTTCTATTTATTCGGGATGTTACAACTTAACAGAAAAATTTAACCCCCATCCAAGTTGAGGACCAAACATGTTACATGTGCGCAAAAGTTTGAACTATTTATGTACTTTTTCATACTTACCAAATCTAAAATATACTTTATTCATTTTATTATTCAATGATCCATAAAATAATATTTATAAAATTCATTAGACATTATATGTATAATATTTTGCAATTGATAAAGAGTACCCTACGCAATCATTTGTTGATACCTGTATAAGTATTTAAATTAGACTAGTACATTGCATTTCATAATTGTGCATTTGTATATGTGGTTAACTTCTGCTTAGCTTATATGAAGGCACAGGTTCTAGAATCTAGCCTGTTCATGGTCATTTTATTTGCTTTTTGGTACTTTATCTTTTTCCAGTACACATGCAATGGGCTGCCAAACCCAAACAAGGTCAAAATGTAGTAATTAATCATACATTTGGATGGGTTACCTACACCTACACGTGTCTTATATAACAAAATATTCTTATTGAAAGTAGACAAGAGATTGTGAATGCGTCTTTAAGTTATCCTACATTTGAGGAAAATGGAAGATCCTTAGATTAATAAAAAACATGAGGTTAAGTCTAGGTAGTGAATCATCTGATATCAAACAAACAAACATATTTATAAAATGGCTTTTGGATTTAGGAGAATGAAATGTTGGTGGTTTGATTGATGGTGATGCGATTTTTGAGATACCTGGTAATCTTCTCATTACTGATTCATCTAATCCTGTTTCTGATCTAATTGACTTTGTCTATCCTTCTATTCTTCAAAATTTTAAAAATTCAATTTTTTTTCAAGAAAGAACAATAATTGCACTGAAGAATGAAGTCGTTCAAGAAATTAATGATCGATTGCTATCAATATTTCCCGGAGATGAAAAGAAATACATGAGTTTAGATAGGATCTGTCAGTCAGATTATGTTCACGATAACCTTGATGAATGTTTATACTCACCTGACTTTTTAAATGGACTTAAACTCTTAGGTTTGCCAAACCATAAGTTAATATTAAAGGTTGGTATTCCAGTTATGCTACTAAGAAATATTGATCAGAAAAATGGTTTATGTAATTATACTAGACTACATGTGATATCAATGGGTAATCGTGCTATAGAAGTAGAGATGCACAAAACGGTTTTTGGGCCGGAACCGGACCCGGGTACGAACCGGTTCTTGGCTAGACCTGTTCCAATTAGGACTGGTTCCACTGAATAACCAGGTCCGAACCGGAACCAGTTTGAGGGTGGATGGACAGTACCCATATGGAACCGGGTAGGTTAGGGTACGAACCGGTTCGGTTCCGTGTAGGAACCGGTTCCGACCGTTGCCAAACGGTTCTAACCTTTTTACACCATTTTTTATACACAATAACACTATGAAATACAACTCAATATCAACCATATTTTACACACAAAAAATTTTACTCCACTCTCAAATCACAAATATTTTCTCCACTATTTACTCACAAAAAATGAACTTTTGGACCGAAGACGAGGAGTACGGCCTGGCCCTTGCGATGGTACACGTTAGAGCCGAGACTACAAGTGATGAGTTATCAGATCCTGATTTAATATGGGATCGCATTAAGGATAGATTCTACGAGGGAATGGATTCTGATACGCAGCATACAAAGGCTCAAATAATGTCAAAGTGGCGTAGTATATCGTTAGTGGTTGAGAGGTTTCACACAATCTACAGAAGACATATGGATGCATTGGAAGATCCAAATAACAACCATAAAGTTGTCGAAGAATCTTGTGCTGAATATGCATGAGTTCATGGAAATCGTTTGGTAAGTTAATAACTTGGGAGCTTGTAATCGACAATTAATTTTGTATTGTTTTCAAGTTGTGAATCGAAATTCACCATTGTGTAATGTTTTCAGTTAATAAATTAAGTTGTTTGCAGTTATTAATAAATATATATAATACTCACTTAAAAACAACTAACAAATAATATTAAATATCACACTAAAAATAATAAAACGGTTTCGGAACCAGTTATTATTACATTACCCTTAGCATGCTAGCACTACTCATTGTTTGAAACCTTCGTCTCGTCATACAACCTGCAGTACTTGTCTAAGTGTTTCCGCAAGGTTGAGTTTGAATCTTTTGAAAAAAACTTCCTGCACAACTGGCAACGAGCCTTGTTCGGCCCGGTTGACATCTCACAAAGATCAAAATATTGCCAAATATTTGGGTTTCTATTCATAGTAATAACTTTTATCACCGTTACAGATGACCCAGCAACGTTATCAACCATTTGTAGAAGAAGAGAGAGTAAAATGATAGTATTTTTTACGTTTTCTCGTTCGGTTTTGCGTTTTTAGCTTGGATACTCAACCCATATACATAACTTCTATTTATATCAAGCCTTTAGGTGTTAAAACGGTTTAAAAATAGCTAGAACCGGTTCCAAACGGCTATATAGCCATTTTTTAACGGTCATTTTTGTTCCAACAAATAGAACCTGTTCGGAACAGGTTTTTTTGGATCGGGTTGAAACCAGGTCCAGGTCGGAACCTCTCAAAATATCAAATGGGGGAACCAGTTCGGAACAGGCAGGTTCAAGCGGGTACGAACCGGGTCCACTGAAAAGTGGGTAGGAACCGGGTCCGGTTCAGGAACCGGTTTTTTTGTGCATCTTTATATAGAAGCAGAGAACATATCTGAAAGTAATATTAGGAGTCGCACTTTTATCCCTAAAATTGGTTTGACAATGTTAGACAAAATGATTCATTTTAAATTTCAAAGAAGGCAATTTTCACTTGCTGTATGTTTTGCGATAATGATAAATAATAGTCAAGTACAATCACTATCGAGAGTTGGTTTGTTTTTTAAACAACTAGTTTTTACGCATGGTCAGTTATATGTCACATTATTCAAAGTTAAAAGTAGAGAAAGACTGAAACTATTAATTTTAGATAAAGATGATAAATTTACCAATCTAACATTAAATGTTATATATAAAGAAGTATTTGTCGATTTGTAAATTATAACTGTAACTTTTCATTTTTTTCATTATTATATGTAAAACATACTTTCAATCATAAGAAGTATGTACATATTTATAAAATATATCGTTTTCATTATTCAACTCATGTAATACATGAGTTTCTAACGTAGTTATAAATAAAATAATATAATTTGAGATTTCGGGCGTTACATAAGGTGTTAGAATTTCCATCTCATTTCGTATTCGATTTTAACTAATTATTGCAATGGGATTATCCCTCCAAATTCATTTCATTCTTCAACCCAACAATCAATGTGAATATTATCATGATATCCCTTTGTGTCTCATCATCATTGTCATTTCCAACACCATTTATGAACGACATCACTCTTTCCCTATATGGATGAATACTACAGTTTCATTTTCACCAAAACCGTAGTTGAAGATGATTAATCGGTCGTTACTGATTCATGTTCATATTCAATTACACATTTACACCTACCTATTATAAAGTCACAGGAATTTAACGAATTAAAGGCATAAAGATAAAAATAGAGAGTTTGAGGGAGAGATGGAAAGAAAGAGACGAGAAAGTAAAAGTTGATGTGTGATTCATTTAATTTAGTAGTTGGTTTAATGGTGTCAAGTATGTTAAATATTATTTGATGGAGTTGTGATATTTTAAGAATACATTATTTCTTTTCCACTTTTTATAAAGATACTAGGTTAGATTCTTGTGTATTACACGGGCTGAATAAATGCAACTTTGAATATAAATTTTCATAGACGATTAGCCTTTTAGGTTATAATTATAAGTAAAGAACAAAACAAGAGTTTATTATCATCACCATCTGTAAATGGTGTCAAGGCCCATTCTCATCTCTCTAGTCCAATGCTAAACCACAACCAAGTTCATAGATGGTGTCAGAGACGATAACTAAACTTGTAATATATCATTTTTGAAATGGGAAACTTCATAAAAATGTAACAAATTTTTTAAACTGTTCCAATTAAGCCACTTAAATTTTTTTATCCTGATTTAGTCACTCAACTTTCACGTAACATGTTAATCAGATACTTTTTAGTTTTTACCTGTTTAACAGGTTTTCAGGCTGACATGGCACTTAAAAATTTAGTCACTCAATTTTTACCTGTTTAATTGTTACATTTCTATGAAGTTTTCCCTTTTTAAAAACATTGGATTTCAATAAATAATGTATAACTTCTTTAATATGATACCGGGAAAATTTAATATTTTGTAGGTTTAGAGGAGATATGGAAATGCCCCCCTAAAGTATACATTCAAAGTTTTTTAATTTGATAAAGTTTACATTTTGACACTATTTTAAGATTTTATCATGTTTTATACACGTTTTGACATCAAAATTAAACTATATATCTTAACTATAAAATAGTTATTTTTAAATGTGAGTCTAGGATAACATGTGGTTGAGGATATTGAATTAATACATAAGTTCATGGCTAGTTGAGCGAGTAATGTGATAATGTTTTAATTGGATCGTTTTACAAATCCGTACATCACAATTAGCGCAAGGTTAGCCATGTGATGGTGCAGTACGTTTTAGGGTTCCCGATATTATGTAGTCTATTGCTATTGGATAGAATTCACTAAGGTAAATGGGTATACTTGCCTTGCAAGATCCCGTGGGGCTGAGCCGCTGAGTTGGCATGCGGTGCTCGTCGGGAAACACCACCATTATGTGGTGCCCGCCATTCCTCTTCCCGTGCGTGGAGAGGGAGCCTCAACGGTGAAGCTTTAATTTGATTTTGTTTTGTTTTTTAATAATATTTTTATTGAACATTTAATTTAAAATTTTTTAAAAATTCTAAACATTACGTTTTGTTAATTTTTTTTTAAGTAAAGCATTTTTTGTGTGTTAAGCGATTTTAGCACGTGCTTAGTTTGATAACTTTATCAATATGATACAAATAAAAAAATGAATAAATATATTAAACTCCTAGATTAAGTAAACTAAGCCCCTATAGCTCAGTGGTAGAGCGCCAGTCTTGTAAACTGGAGGTCTGTAGTTCGATCCTGCATGGGGGCATACTTTTTTTCTAAATAAAACCATAATTTCCAATTTCAGAAAAAGAGTCACTCAAGTTCAGCTTTGATTTTTATTAATTTTTAAAAGAAAATAAAACCCTAATTCTCAGTTTAAAAAACCGAGTCAGTCAAGTTCAGATTTGTTATTCTGAATATCTTTTCATTTTTCAATTATGCTATCACATTTTGTTTTGAACTTTGAAGTACATAAATAAGAAAAAAAAATAAAAGTTTAGATTGTTGTTGTCATGTCTCAATTATTAGGAGCATATGAAAGGTAAGTAGAGGTGTGATCTGGGATTCTTTACTTTTCAAATCACTTCACACCCTGGATTACAAACTAGTAAACTTATCATAGTTTGCATCAACTTCGTCCCGATCATTTGAATATCTTTTAGCGTTCGCTAGTCTTGAAAACCAACTAGTGTCGTTTATCGACATTCGGCACAATGGTACATAAGGCGGGTCACACATGGGAGGCACATGCTCTTTATAACAGTCTTTATGAGAATAAACATTTTACTTTTGGAAGAAGAGGACCATGATTTAGGTCTTATGCCTTGTGTTTATTATTGAGGGAACATCACTTTAACAAAGTCATGAATGGACCCATCATAGATAAAGATTGTGGCTTTTTTCTTCCGATCCCAAGAATTTACCATACCACACATGTATGCATGGTGAAAGCACATCACATTATATACATGTATGTATGATATAAATGTGTAGCTACCCATATAAGTATTATGGTTGATTTAAGAACAGATTATGTAAGTATGCCCAAACGTGTTTATGTTGCAATTCAGGGCCGTCTTTGAGGGTGTGCAGGGTGGGCGACCGCACATGGCCCATGTTTCAAAGGGGGCTCAAATTTTTTTTCCTGTTTATATACCATAGGTCGATTAACATATATAAAAAAATTATAAACTTATTACTAATTATATGTTATAGAGTGAACTTAATAAGTTAAAAAATAATTTTAAGAGGCCCTTTACTCAATCTCTTAGAAATTACATGTTCTAAAGAGGGACTTATTTTCTAGTACTCGCACAGGGCAGCAAAAATCTCGCAGACGGCCTGTTGCAATTGGGACCTCATAAAAGCCGAGGCAAATCACTATTTTTCTTCTTCTTCTTCTTTATCCAAAACCTAAAAAAGAGAAAAAGAAAAGAAAAAAAAACAGTGCACATTCTCTATACTCATTATGGCTTTTCATGCCTATATCTACTTTTCCACCTCATGAAAACAAGGTCTCACGCTCCATCATTTGAAATTTACTTATGCTCAACGGTTTGTGCTACAAGTTTTCAAGAAAATGCGAGGAAAATAGGTTGTAATTTATTGTAAAATATAATACTACATAGTTGTATAGTACAACATAATACATAGTATTATGTTAAAATGTACAATTTCACAATACATGTATTGCTGCGCCAGGGAAATAAGCCAAATCTGAAGGGTCCTGTTAAGATGAACAAACTGTTAGGCTCACCACACGGGAGGGTCCCCTGCGATCTACCTCCGACGTGAAAATCATATAAGAGTTTTTTTTAGAGATTTAAGAGTAAGTGTGAAGTGAGTACTTGGAAGTGAATGTGTGTACCTGGGTGGTGAGTCCTTATTTATAGGTCTGATTTTTGGAATAGTGGAGAGATTTCCTTTGGTCCTCGTTATTCATATTGGGATCCCTAGGATTCATTGTTAAATGGGACGTGCCTCGATTCTTCAAGGGGCTCATAAATTGACGCAATAAGTTGACTATCACATTATCCCAGGTCTGTAGTGTTCATAATACTTGGGCTTCTACTGCTAGGGTTTGACATGCTCTAATAACAAAGATGGAAAAAAAGTGTTTTCCCTGTACACTCCTGCGTTCTCTGTCCTTGCTTCTTTTGTGCATCGCCTTTCCCTTGGTGTATTAGGAATTGTTGCGTCGTCTGCCATTTCTGTCGTGCCACTGTTTGGCTGATTTGACTAGAATTGCTTTTCCAGAGAACTTCATATTGTTCGGGGGTATCCTTGGCTCCTTTCTTGTCCTTATCCTACCTTGGCTTTGCTCTCCTAGTTTTGGTCTCCCTTAGCTTGGTCTCCTTGGCTTAGCCGGCTAGGACGCCTTGCGTTCTTGCCTGGCCTTATTGAGCGGTGGTCCTTGCCTAAGGTTCTACTTACGTCATCAACATGTGAGATAAATATGACGTATTCGAGCTCCTCTTATTTTACATTCTTTTTTATTGGGTGTGAACTTTTGTGCAAAATATAATTTTTCACGAATGTTTTCATAACCGGACCGGGTGACTTTCTTACCGATCCATTTCCAGTTTTAAAATAGAATGAGGTCATAAATATTTTAAAAAATAGAACTATATATATAACTTATTTTAAAAAAAATAGAAACTACCAAATAATATTTGGTGTGAATTTATAATTTTAATAAAATATAGTCTTAAATAAATAAAACATGAAGCATGAAGTTGTAACTTGTAAGCCAACAAAAAAAATGACATTTTGAATAAAAAATAAAAAAATATTAAAATCCGATCCAACCACCATGTCTAGTTCACTAGTTCAACCGGTTGTTTCAAATGCACTCAATCGGGTCAATTCTATAGCTGGTTCCTGGTCACAGTAGTCAGTCCAGTTTTGAAAACATTATTTTCCACTAAACTTGATGAACCATGAACTCTTGGATCCATCACTTACTTAATTAGGTAATAATGATTTTATAATTATAATTTATAATGTAAGCAAATTACCCTAGATTTCTTTAATAATATTGAAAGGGACAGAAGAGTAAAAAGTGAGGGAGGGAGAGTGCATTCAAACTTATTAAAGGAGACTTTAATAATAATAATAAAAAAAAAGAAATATCATCATCCATGCGCAGAGCAAGGGTGCCCCACCCCACCCCCTCCCTCCTCCTCCTCCCTCCCTCCCTACAATTGAATTAAATAATCGCCGATTTCACCTTTCTCCCATGTTTTCTGGGGATCACATTCTGCCACTGATTGTATGATTCATCTTCTTCCTCCGTCAAGTCACCAACAGCTAACTTGCTCTGTGTGTGTGTGTGTGATGGGTGGGATGACGTCATCAATGGCGGCGAAATTCGCCTTCTTCCCGCCCAATCCACCGTCTTACAAGCTGGTGAAAGATGAACTTACTGGTCTACTGCTTCTAAGCCCCTTTCCTCACCGAGAAAACGTCGAAATTCTTAAGCTGACTACTCGCCGTGGATCGGAGATCGTTGCTGTATACGTCAGACACCCCATGGCTACTTCTACGGTTCTGTATTCACACGGTAACGCCGCCGATCTAGGCCAGATGTATGAGCTCTTCATTGAACTCAGTATTCGCTTACGAGTCAATCTCATGGGGTATGGTATCATCTCTATCTCAGAAACCCTAATTTTCACGCTTAAATTTAATAAACCCTAAATTACATGCCTGCCTGTAGTTATTTAATCCTCAATTTCAAATTCCACTTGTAAATTAGTGAGTAAGAAGTTGTTTACAGTCGTAGATCTCCTAGTGATTTGTTAAGATGGATGTTCTAGGGTTTGTTTAATTTGATGATTGAATTATAGAAAAAAACCTAATTTATTTTATTATTTTGTTCAGGACATAAATGAAAATTATGCAAATTGATTTGCACATTTTTTATTAAATTTTGAGTTTTACTTTTTTTAAAAATTTTTTTGTGATTGTTCATAGATTTGATTCAATAATTAGATGAAATTCAAGTTAGGTTGTATACATTTCAGAAATATGCTTTGTACAATTTTGACTTATAGTTATAATCATTATGTTAAAAGCTTTGATTAACGAAGAACGTGATCACTTGATTAGAAGTAAAAGTCACTGCTTGTCGATAACTTGATCGCTTTAATAATTATATCAAATAATTTTAAACAGCTGTAAAAGTAGTCCATAAATACAGTATATTAGTTTTGCCTTATATATGTCACGAAGGTAAAGACATGTAATTATGTGCAGGTATGACTACTCTGGGTATGGACAATCCACAGGGAAGGTGAGCCAATTCAAAAATTTTACAGATAAAATACTTTGAATAATTTAATGGGTGCTTGGATGTGTGATTAAACTAAAATCACAAATTCACAATAATTAGTTATGTATAAAAGACTGTTCATGAAGGTTGATGTGAAATTAACTACCCAACCCTAGCTTTAATCAACTGATTATCTGATTCTGGTTCTGGTTCTGGTTCTTATTCAATCTAAAAGCAAGCATCCAAACACCCTGTTGGTGATCCTAATTTTTATTAACAAGCTCATACTTTTAATGTGGTGCAGCCAAGTGAGAATAATACATATGCAGATATTGAAGCTGTTTATAAATGTCTTGAGGAAAGTTATGGAACTAAGCAAGAAGATATTGTCCTTTACGGTCAATCGGTGGGAAGTGGGCCCACTTTAGATTTAGCAGTCCGTCTTCCTCGTCTAAGAGCTGTTGTTCTTCATAGTCCTATATTATCAGGATTAAGAGTCATGTATCCTGTTAAACGCACATATTGGTTCGATATTTATAAGGTATTATTGGAAATTTTCTCCCTTTTCATCGTTATCTCAAATTAAATATTTTTTTTATGGTTTTGCAGAACATTGATAAAATCCCGGTCGTCGATTGTCCTGTGCTTATCATTCATGTAAGTCTGCAAACTTTTATACATGAATCATGATAGTGAGATTTAGTATGCATAATTTCTATAAATTTGTTGAAATAAAATATTGTATTGAAAGATTCCACATAGTCAACTAAACGGGCCCATATCAAATTGTTTATCTTGTTTGATGGTTTATGATTGTTTTTGCTTTATATAAAATTAGCACCATCTGACTGTCATTATTTGGTTCTTTGAGTCTTGGAGTTGATGGCCCCTACCCTGTACATGTTTTGCTTATCATGTTATGGACTGATTTAATGTCTCAGCTAATTTCTAAATGATTGCCATCTTCCTCTTTTTAATGATTAAAAAATTAAAAAGATTCTCAATACTGTCTAGCATAAGTGTCAAAGTAGGTAGGTGAGGTAACGGGTTAACTTGAGTTTGAGTTAAACCAGGTAAGTTTTTAGTTCGGGTCAGGTTAACCCGTGATTATGAAACTATTACTTAAACAATGATTGAATTTATTCAAATAATGCAATTTAATAGGGTGTAAACATGTGAGAATCCTTTGAGTGACTTTTAAGCCGTTTGACTATTTTCTTTTATAGCTGTATTTCTTGATTTTATATTTTTATCCATTTGACTGATTATCAATAAAACATATTAATGTAGGGAAAATTGAAGAAATTAACTCTCACTTTTTGTTCAAATAAGTCCTTAACTCTTTTTCCCTCCAATAGTAAATCCTTTAAAGCTTTAACTTGTTAAAATTGAACGAAAGTGTCTTTTTACCCAAATTTTCGATCACTAAACAATTTAAAAATCGCTTATGTGGAAACATGCTAATATGGATAAATTTTTTAAGGGAAAAATTCCATTTATATTAGGAACTAGGAACATAGATGTGATCATGGATTCTTGGGTCCCATTTCCATCTGAAGACTTTTTATGATTTTGTAGGGCACTGCAGATGATGTTGTTGATTTCTGTCACGGGAAGCAACTATGGGAACTTTGCAAAGAAAAATATGAACCACTTTGGATCAAAGGTGGAAACCACTGTGATTTGGAGCTCTATCCAGAATACATCAGGCATCTAAAGAAGTTTATATCGACGGTTGAGAAATCACCATCACACAGGCACAGCAGCAGTTCAAGGTGGAGCGTTGACCTGCACTTTGACCAGCCAAGAAGGAGCACCGACGTGTTTGAAGCGTCACGAAAGAGCACTGACAAAAGAGAGAAACCGAGAAAAAGCATGGAGAAAACGAAAGTTGAAAAAATAGAAAAGATGAGGATGTCGTTTGACCAAATGGAGAGGTCAAGAAGAAGTGTGGATGTGATTGAAAAGTCAAGAAAAAGCGTTGACCTTCAACAGTTAGAAAGAGGTAGAAAGAGTGTTGATCGGATGGATAGACTACGAAACGGGTAGTTGTTGTTTTCGTTTTGATATTATTTAAACTAAAAGGATGTAAAATCTATGCATGGTTTGTTGTTTGTCATATGTTAATTACTATCTATTATATTCAACATTACATGAAATGAGAGGGCTGTCTGTGACTGTGATGGTATCATTTGGGTTAGTTCAAACCTATTCTTTTGAAGCTTAGAAGTTGGAAGTTAGAATGATATCATATAATATTGTTTCAGACTTTTAGTATAAAGATACACAAATGGGCTTAAGGCCGAGATTTCTCATTAATCAGGCCCAAAACCTAGCTTGAAAGGGTCCGGTCATACTAACTAGGAAAGTCAATTAGGCACGAGTAAGGGGCTCTTTGGCAATTTCTGAACGATTAAGTGCTTAACCATTAAGAGCTCTGAATGGGTAAGTGACTCTGAACCAGTTAAGTGCTGAAGCAATAGTGCTGTTTGGTTGGGCCTCTGAACAAATGTACAGAATGATTATTTTACCCCTCTGAACCATTTTGTGCTGAATGAAATTTATCTGTAGACATACCACAAACAAAAATTCTAAAGTACTACATCAACACTACAAAGATTAATCACAAATCTGCAATACAATCTTATTTGTAATGTTCAATATTCAATTTAGTGCTATTAAACCAAAAACCAAAATTACTACTACATAGAAACATGTATTAAACCAAAATCAAAACAAGATGCTATTTTAATTTCAATGCTATTATAAAAAGTTCAAATTCAGTGCTATTAAACCAAAACAGAGAGGGGAGTCTAGATTTAACAGAGACCAAATCAAATAAAACCAAAACCATGTGTTATTTCAATTCTTGATTCAACAAAGACATAGGGTTCGAAGAACGTATCTTGGTTTCGGAGAGGACGAGTGGGAGCAGCAGCAGAGATGACGATCGGCAGCAGGCGGAGGGGACGAACCAGTAGCAGCGACGAGGGAGGAGAGGATGACTAGTAGCAGTGACGAGGGAGGAGAGGACGGCCGGTAGAGCGACGAGGGAGGAGAGGATAGGCGTTTTTTTGAGAAGGAGATGAGGGGATGGGCAAAGGGGTAAAATTAGGGTATAGTCTTCATTCAGCGAAGTTTTTAGACTGAATCATTCAGAACCTTTATGAACCATTAAAAGGTGTCTTTTTTGAACCAAACACCTCAACCTCTAACTGATTCAGAGATGAGTTCTGAATGAAACCATTCATATGCAAACAAACAACCCCTAATTGATTACTTATGATTTCACGAACACGTCTCCCAACATTTCGTTTCCAAAAGAGTTCAATAAAAAATTATAACGAATGTGTGATTTGTTTTTAAGACCCTAGTCAAATGTATCTTCTTTTATTTCTAGCAAAGGTATCTTTCTTGGAAAATTTGTGAAAATGAGGTTTTCACATTATTAAGAAAATGGTTTTTTTTCCTAACTTTGGATAGAAATAACTATATAAATAACTATATGTAACTGTTGCTAATATACTTATTTCTTTATGGGTATACCTTCTATTATGTGAGAGTTTCTCAATGAACCAAACCGTGTAAAAAACGTAGCTAAGATGAATGTGATATCGATGCTCGAAGTTGAGTGGTTGAAATGAATAATGTGAAACTTTGATGCTTGTACTAGGAAATTGTTGCAATTTATTGATTAGTTCTAATAAAACCATGTGGATTCACATGGATGTTTTGTTTTTGACTATTAAAATTGTCATAATTGTATTTAAATAAAATATTAAATATGGAGTTTTGGTATAAGTATAAAATTAGCCTTATGATTCACCTTTTCAAGAGATGAAAGAGAGAAAAACTAGAGAAATCATTTTTGTCAACTAGTTCCATAGATTTTAGAGAGGGCCACTCTCTAATTCTTCTACCATCACCAACTTCATCCTTTTTTTCTTTTTCCATAAAACAAAAACACATTAACCCGATGCAGCCTTATTCGCGAGAGCCATTTTCGACAATACACATTGTTCCGGTTGTTGTATCCTGGGAGACGTACGCGTTCGTCTAAAAGGAGGCGTGAAATCTGTTTTAAGGGAAGGTATTGAATACGTGCCTCAACCAAAACCTTCAACGATTAGTTTGCTCATTGTTGCAGTCAAGGACAAAATTGAAGCCTCAACGTGTTGAACACTCGAGTCAAGAATACTTCTAAAAGTTTAGTCGAAGTACCCTCTAAAGACATCGGTTATAATCAAGTTAGTTATATAATTTATATTTTATATTTATTTTTCATTCTGTTTTATAAAAGCTATTATACTACTAAATTTACCACAATCATAAACAACTTTGCCTTGGTTTGTATATGACGTGGTGCATAGTTGGCCTATTGTGTTCAAATAGACACACCGCTATGCTTTTGTATGCTTTAAAATTGGGTATATGTAATTAGACAACTAAACTTAAATCTTGCTAATGTATGCTTTCAATGGGTTATGAATGTATAAACGTCATTTTAACGGAAATTAGTTTTTACATTTGTCCCGTAACCAGTGACGGATCTAGAAATTTTTTTCAACAGGTTCACTGTTTTTAGATGCTCCAATTTCATAGGGCCGAAAATAAAAAAATTCGGGTCGGTTAGATGATACGGGTCGGGTAAGGTTCATCACATAACAAAAATACAATACAATAATAAAAAAACATCGTCATTAGAAATTAAAAAACACATAGTATAAATAAAATAGTCTTTATGAATTAAAAAAAACTAGAGTTGTTCTCTACGAGTTTTCAAATTTTGAAAGAGTTGCATTACATCTTCGTCCGAAACTTGTTGAAAGAACTCATTTTCTATGTAACGAATGCATGAATCGTTCATGTATCCATCACCCATCCTATTACGCAATTCCGTCTTCACATGCTTCATTGAAGAAAAATATTTTTCAACACTTGCCGTTACAACCGGTAAAACTAATGATAACTTTATTAAACGATAGATCAACGGATAATCAATGTGTTTATTTGTTTCCACCATCATTTTGGCAAGATCACCTACCCCATTCAGGTTCACAAACCGCGTATCTTTTTTCACATTGTTAATGTAGCGGTCGAGTTGATAGATAAGTTTGTCTTGTTCATCAAAATTAAAATCATGCGGATACATCTCGACCAAATTTAGCAAGTTTAGTTTTTTAAAGGCACTAAAATTACAAAATTAAAATCATACGTATCATTTTACCTTCATCACTATCTAAAATAACAACAAATTTTCAATGTTTTCAAGATTTTAATTTCTGGGTCTTCATCAACACATCATTTCATTCCAAATTCACATCTCAAAATCTAAAAAATAGTGGCGTCTTCTCTAATACATTAGGCCTTGAAATGTCATTAAACCATAACCAAAACCCTAATTTCCTCCACCAGCATCCACCGTTCACCACCGCAGCTAAACATAGAGTTTCACCAATCAGTGATGAAGAAGAACCTCATAGCAATAATATAAACAATCCGGCCACCACCCACATCTAATTCAAGTTAAAAAAAACAAAAAAAAACTATAAGGTGAGAGATTCGAACCCAAGACCTCTTTTTTACAAACCAAGGCCTAAACCACTACACCGTTTGTTAATCTCTATATTGGGTTTCACCCTATATTTTTTTAACGGGTTCATCCAAGTTTTTCTGTATAGCTTTCTACTACAATTTCGAAACTCGAGAGGTTCCGATAAACCCCCGGCCCTATGTAAATCCGCCCCTGCCCGCAACAACGCTCGACACAAATTCTAGTTTTCTTAATAACATTAAACATACAAAAAAAAACTTATTTATTTTATTTTTTAAACAAAGCGAATATTTAAATAACTAGAGTGAGGATAATAAAATTACAAAAAGAAAAAAAAAGATTTTAATGGGTCAAAATAAAGTTAAAACCGAAAAAACTTCCATTGGCCTAATTTTATGGCTACTTCCCCTCTGATCCTCACAGGCATCTGTGGATTGCCTTCCGTCAGTGGTGATAAAAAGCAGCTCCGCCACCCATCTCCGGTGTCATCACCAAGTATATAAACTTCAACCACCACAACCTTAACCACCATCCTGGAAACTATCACCTTTTTCCACCGATAACTACTTCTTCAAATCCACAAATAAAACCACTTCTTTTTTCCCCATTTTTTGAACCAACAAAAATGGCAAACCAAATAGTTATTCTCGCTCTCATATCCATCGCCCTCATCGGCTTCGTCTCCGCCGCCGCGCCTGCCACCTCTCCATCCAGTGCGCCGAAATCAAGCAACACCGCGCCACCAAAAGCCGCACCCAAAACCGCCCCCAAAACCGCACCAAAAGGATCACCAAGATCCGCACCAACACCAAAACAACGGGCCGAGTCACCCAAGTCCCACAACTCTTCTCCTCCATCTCCATTGGGCGGGAGTAAGACACCATCTCCACCTTCTCCGACCGGGGGCTCCGATAGCGGTGCACTGGCATCTGATGCGGCGCCGGCTGATGCACCGTCGTCGGCGGGAGCCAGCTTGAAGGGATCGGCTGCGGCGGGTGCGATGGCTATTGCTGCTTACTTGTTTTACTAGGTTTAAGTATTGAGATAATTGAATTGAAGGTTGACATAAAAGAAAACACACACACACACACACATATATATATATATATATATATATATATATATATATATATATGTATGTGTGATTGTGTGTGTTTTTTTTTCGGATTTGATTTTGGCATTGTTGTTATAATGTAACGAGGGCCGCCCATATATCAAATGCCATTGCGGCGGCTGCTGTTGCGGCTGCTCTTTTCAATATTTCCTCTTCCCGCCTTTTTTTTTTCTTTTTCTGGTTTTCCGTTATTTTCCAAAACAGTTTCTTAAACCTGTTAAAAGAAACCCTAATTCATATATTATTATTTTTGCATAATATTATTGAAGGGATAAATTCATATGATACGTGACAATAATCTAGGGTATGTTTCATACATAATCAATTGTTAGGATATTATAAGTATTTGTATGTAGTGTCCTGTGGAAGGAGCAAGAAAGACGATTATTCGGTTTTAAAAACGTCTTATGTATTACAGTTAATTAACACAGTACGTACATTTATTTGTGTATGATTCTTGTGGTTGTGTTCTTCAAATTAGTTTTGATTGACCAAACCATTAAATCGATAAAACGTCTTACATTTTTTTATGTTTTTAAATTCGACATTAGAAACATGAAGTGTGGAGTTATAAAGAAAAAAAAACATACTTCAAATAAAGTAAGGTCTCGTTTGATACACATAATGTTTGTAATAGGGTTGGAATGTTTCAAAAGAACTGTAATTTGATGGAGAAAGAATTAATTCGAGTAAAAAATTATAAGATGTTTGGTATATAAACTTATTAAAAGGAATTTAAATTTAATCAAATCAAAAGCAAAAGACTAAATTACTCTTAATAAAAAAAAAACCTTTCTTCTTCACTCCCTTTCCCATCCAAACCTAAGCTGATTTTTCAACCTCCTCGATCTCCATCTGCAATCCTTTTGTAATTCGCTAGTATTGTTGATCTATTTTTCAATCTCCTCTCCCTTTCCCACAAAAAAGCCTTATAATAGGAAAAATTAAAATTCAGGTAATAGACATAGAAAATTAATAAATTACTCACAAAAGCCCATCGCTAGATGCCAAGATCCACGTCCACAACATAAATCGGTCAGTAGTCGAGATCGAGGGTGAGTTTGTAGATGCACAAACGATTTAAGGAGTAGATCACGGTTAAATTTATTAATTTGAAGTAAAATCCATAAAAAACACCAATACTGATCGGCTAGAATAAGGTGATAACCAAAAGGAATTACTAAATAACTTAATAAAATTGATATGATTGCGATAGATGGTCCAATACTAAATAAACGAGTATCTCCTCTAGATGGAAGAAGATTCTCTTTGAAAAGTAATTTAGTACCATCTGCTAGAGCTTGAAGAATTCCCAAAGGTCCTGCGTATTCAGGACCAATACGTTGCGTATTCAGGACCAATACGTTGTTGTATACCCGCATATATTTCTCTTTCTAACCAAACAATTACTAGTACACCTATTGTAATTCCTAATATAGGAGTAAAAATAGGGATAAGCACTCATATGATCCCATAGACCTCTTTTAAGGATTCCAATCTAGAAAAAAGAATTGATAGCTTGTACTTCTGTTGTATCAATTATCATTTTAACGATCAACTTCTCCCATAATGATATCTATACTACCTAGTATCGTCATAATATCAGCCAATTTCATTCTTTTAACTAACTGAGGAATAATTTGCAAATTAACAAATCCCGGTGGTCGGATTTTATATCGCCAAGGAAAAACACCCTTATCTCCTATCAGAAAAATTCTTAATTCTCCCTTTGGTGCTTCGACTCTCGCATAAAGTTCTTGCTTCGACAATTCAAAAGTCGGAGAAAGTTTTTTACTAATGAATCGATAGTAGAACTCATTCCATACAGTATCTTTTACTCTATCAAAGCGACGAATTTCTAAATTTTCATATGGCCCTCCCAGAATTCCTTCTAGGGCCTGTTGAATAATTTTTATGGATTCTGTCATTTCACTGATTCGTACTAAATAACGAGCTAATGAATCCCCTTCTTTTCGCCATTGGACTTCCCAATCAAATTCATTGTAACACTAATAATGATCAACTTTACGAAGATCCCATTGTATTCCCGAAGCTCGTAGCATTGGTCCCGACAAACCCCAATTTATTGCTTCCTCTCCACCAATAATTTGCCTACTCCTTCAACTCGTTCTAAAAAAATGGGATTCCATGTAATAAGCTTTTGATATTCAGCAATTCCTGTTAAAAAATAATCGCAAAAATCCAAACATTTATCTATCCAGCCATGAGGTAAATCAGCAGCGACTCTACCAATATGAAAAAAATTATGCATCATTCGCATACTTGTGGCAGCTTAGAATAGGTCATATATAAATTCTCTTTCTCAAAAAATATAGAAGAAAGAAGTCTGTGCCCCAATATCTGCCATAAAAGGGCCAAGCCATAACAAATGCGAAGCTATACGACTTAACTCCAACATAATGACTCTAATATAACTGACCCTTTTAGGGACTTGAATATTGCCTAATTGCTCTGGCGCATTTACAGTTATCGCTTCTGTGAACATAGTAGCTAAATAATCCCAACGTGTTACATAAGGCAAATATTGTATAATTGTTCGATTTTCCGCAATTTTTTCCATACCTATGTGTAAATAACCCAATATTGGTTCACATTCAATAACATCTTCACCATCTAGAGTAACAATGAGTCGAAGAACACCATGCATTGATGGGTGGTGAGGTCCCATATTAACTATCATGAGGTCTTTTTCTTGTAGATGGTACAGTCATAAGTTTTTCCTAATTCATTCTTCCATGAATTGCTGAAAGTGAAAAGAAGTTCATCAAACTTTAAGTGAATAATTCAAACTAACTCCTCAAATTAACGAGTTTTTCTCTCTCGAATATCCAACTGCCCTATTAATTCTTTATAACGCGCTCTATTTTTTTTTGACAAATAAGACAGCAACCGTTGACGTTTTCCCAGAATTTTCCGCAGACCTCTCTGAGATAAATAGTCTTTTTTGTGCAATTCCAAATGTGAAGTAAGTCTTTGTATTTTATTTGTGAAACTTACTACTTGAAATTCAACAGATCCTCTGTTTTCTTCTTGTTCTTTCAAAATAATTGAAATAAATGAATTTTTTACCATAAAAGAATTTGACACTCCCCTTTTTACAGATATTTATTTTATTGATCAGTAATAATAATGTCAGAACTTTTAATGTAGTATACACAGTAATCATAATTTCTTTATATTCATTTTATCAATTAACATTAATCAATCCGATTTTTGAGTTCATTTGGATAGTGATACAAAAAGACGATACCAAATAGTTTAGTACAAAAATTCTGTTGATTAATTTATAGCTTTAATTGATAAGCCATTTTCTTCTTTTTTAATCCTAAACTGGGATGTAATACATGTGTGCATCGGGTTACTTGCATATAACATAGATATTTACAGATCACGGACAACAGAAAAAATGAAAAATATGATTGATAGAACAACAGAATATAATGGAAACTCAAAATTTTAAATTAGGGATACATATATATCCTTAACATACTAAATCGGGTCCTATTATTGGTGTCAAACCAATAGCGATTCATACAAGCTAAATCCTCTAATTGATAATTAGACCAAAAAAAGAACTTTAATTTAATTAATTCATTTTTTTCTGTCAAAATTTTTATCTTCATCCATCTGGTTTTTTATCTTGTTCTCCTTGCAAAAAAATTGATTTCTATGCACATTATTTTGATTTTTTAAATTGAAAGAAATTAGAATTCTCAATTCTCTACGATGTCTAGACGATAAAATTTTATCAGGAACAAGCAAATTAGAATTATTTTTGTCTCTATTTAGAGTTTTATGTCTTGGAATTGATTCATCAAAATTATTCTTAGCAACATTTTTGGGGTCTCAGTATCTTTGATTACTTTGGTGCTTACTTTTATGAACCAACGAAATACCTATGATTTGATACATAAAAAACTGTCCGTAATTTTTTACAAATAGACGGGCAGGTTCCATAATTAATATTCCCTTTTTCGTTAATTGTATAAGATTTAAACGTCTCCTCATTATATACAGATTCATTTCTTTCCTTTGAATATAGGATATAGTAATTTTTCTTATATTTATGAGGCTAACCAAGAGACCATATATCTGGATATTATTCATCATTTTTTGATTCAATTGATTCAAACGTCCAGTCCATCTTAATTGCAAAGGAAAATCTCTTTTGAGGAATATTTTTACTTTTTCAATTGATTCTAAAAAAGATTCTTTAATATTGTTTTGATTCTTTAATTCAAAATATTGTTTTGAATTGGATGGGCTAAAATTAAAAAAATCATCATCCTCCTCTTGTTTTTCCTTGATATTTTGATTTTTACTATTTATATTCAAATGAAAAAAAAGTAAGTTGCTTGGGATAAACCAAGGTTTCTCTTTATATTTATGATAAAGTATCACAAACTCTGGAAAGAAAAAAAAAATTCGGATTTAATATGAGGCGATTTAAGATTAAGAATTTTTCATTCATTCCCATCCAATCAAAAGACATTCCCATCTAATCAAAAAAGACCTTTTTGTAGTTGATTTCGGAATTTGAATCAATCGTAAGATAAAAAAGACCATTATGTAACACCTAAAAATCCAACCCAATTTAAACCTTTTTAAAACAACGCGGAAGTTAGGTCCGAGACAAAATATAACGTATCCACAAGTTAAGATTTACAAACACGAATTAAAATAACATGATTTTAACAAATTAGTTTAAACAAAGGTCACCAACAAGTTATCCACAACTTGTGATAATCCCAAATAGTTTGTAAAGACTCAATACGAGAATAGATACAAAAATCAATTACAAAACATGACCACGAGAATCCAATCCACATGATGCGAGACCCGAGATCACCCCGGAGCTTTTCCTACATTCAAAACATCAATTTGAACATGGTTAGTAAAGATAAGTAGCCATAGGAACCTCCCACAAGTCCCTACAACAACGATATGCCAAAACCCCGAAAACCCGAAATTCCCAGCATCTACCAGACTGTTTTGGGCGTACCATATGCTCCGGGAGTATGAGGCGCTGCCCGGGCGTATGTGGTGCTAACAGCAGGTCAAACACAAAACTTGATTTTCAGCCTATGCAACCCCCCGTCGACTGACCCATTTGCATATTTAGGCTATTAACCATCATAAACTCATGTTTAAACTACTTAAATGATCACCCACATATACCAACATGAATTGGTTAATAATCCACCCCCAAACCCGAGTACCACTACTCGTTTTCGTTCATTAAGAGTTTAACACAAGTTCTATCGATTCGTTAGTTTAGTTACATAATAACCTACAACTTTAAACACATAACAAACCATACAAGTCTAGTGTTTTACCATTCATACATTTTGACATATCCACATGTCTATGAGAGATCCACCTCTCGGTTTCTCACATGGAGTATTTGACTCCATGTCTCCTCATGAAGCACATAACTTCATGCCATCAATGAAGCCCTTTCGCTTCACTTCCACTCGTGAGGCATATGACCTCACTTCTAACCGTGAAGTATAAAACTTCACTTAACTCCTCCATGAAGTATCCACACTTCATGTTATTCAACCAATTTGTCAAGTTTACACTAACGGGTCGACTTTCACCACATAAGTTAATTTTAGTCTAATGTCACCACATTATGCATTTTAGTTGATTCTTGACCACATTGAGTCATTTACACCATTTAACCACATATCACCCATTAGTTTGACCAATAATCACATAAGTTAATTTACATCTATTTACCACATTTGCACAAACAAGTTTGACTATTAACCACATAGTGTAATTACACCTATTTAGAACATTTGCACATTCAAGTTTGACTATTAATCACATAGTCTAATTACACATATTTACCACATTTGCACATTCAAGTTTGACTATGAACCACATAGTTTAATCACACCAATTTCACCATTATAGTTTGACCCTGTACCACTTAGGTCAATTTACACCAATTTCACCATTATCCACAATGGTTTGACTTATACCACACTAAATCAATTTACATCAATTTCACCATTTATCCATAATTGGTTTGACTTATAACATACTAAGTCAATTTACAATAATCCTACCACATTCACACTTTTACTTTGACCAATTGCCAAATTGCCACACATCCATGGCTTAGTTTCACTAAATATCCACATTGATTCAAACATATAATAACATGTAAATAACATACCACGCATAATACTTACGCAAACTACTTATCTAATACTAAGTAAGTGCAAAGCACTTACCTTTACTTACCTTTGCCAATGAAGATTCCAATCGTTCATCAAAGCTAACATCTTTGACACCTTGATCATCTAAACATTTTCACATGTTTTAGTAATCTAAATTACCCCAAATGATACATAAACTGGAGTTTAACACCCTCCCAAGATCTTATGATCTTTACTATCGTCTAACCTTGGTTCATTAAGCTCCACAGAAGCTTTCAACCATTATAAACCAAATTCACCCATTTTGACCCGTTTAAGGATTTCACCCAATTTTCACAATTTCATCCAATTTATAATTCACCAACTCAATTGGGTTTTCTACTTGAAAATGTGCTTATATAATACCATAAACACTTGCCAACCCCCAATTACCATCCAAACAACCTCAATTTCAAAAACCCCCAATTACATCTCAAGAACCCTAATTTTTCAAACATGAAATTAGGTATCAAAATCATGTAAAACATGATTCTCCAACATTAATGATACTAGATTAAGGTTTATAAACAACTTTTAACCATAATCACCACACCAATTAACCTAATTAACCCAATTTGGGTTTTCTAATCAAGAACACCAAGAACTCTAATCATGGAGGTTCAAAGAAGATGATGACACTTACTTGATGCTTTGAGAGAAGATAAACATTTTAATTCCAACAGATTGCACCTTGGATTTCTAGATTTCTTGATCAATCCCCCTCTCATCTTCTTTGTTTCTCACGGCACAAACACACACACAAGAGTGTGTGTCTCGTGGTTTCCTCCTCCCCATATCAGACACAATTTTTTTTATAAAATGTTACACACAACCCCTTGAACTTCTATTATTGACTCCTTGCATCAAAACTAGTTAAAACTAGTATAAACCCCTTGTTTTACAATAAACATCCAACTGTCAATTATTTAAAAAAACACCCCCATAATATAATTAATATATTATATGGAAAACACAAAAGTTAGTTCGTTACACATTATTATGAATTTTATCCTTTATTTGGATTTGGTCCTTATTAGGTTCAACCTGAATATTTGTATTCAATTTCCAACCCAAATATTTTCATCTGTCTTTTTTTTCCATATATATAATATCACTTTTTCCTAAATAATTCTTGATAGGAATATTTTTGAGTATGTTAACAATTTTTTCTTTATTTCTGGTGGAATTTTCTTGCTTCTTATTTGTTTCTAATGATGATCTATAAATATAGGACTTCTTCTTAGTTTCAGAATGAATATATTTATATGATAAACGATCATATTTATATTTTTTTTAAATTCTCTTCTTTATTTGGTAATAAATAGACTTTCGATTTTTGTTTTTTTTTATAATCAAATAATTGGTCTTTTTCATAGGAATACCATTTCTTTAGATCTTTATTTTGAGACGGCTGGCATTGGTTTTTTCCATTTCGTCATTTTTGTGGGACTAATCTAGACCATGTAATATGAGATAAATCGTATTGATAATGACCTCTTAACCAGTTTTTACATGGTTTCGTTCCATAATTTGGAAGTTTCTAATGTCTTACTTCGGAATCAAATATTTCTTGCCTTAAAAAAAATCCTTTATTTCATTTTTAAGAAAAAAAGATGGTCCATTATACTGAAGAATAGATCTTAATTTATTGAAGTTAATAACTGAGGTTTGTGATCATTTTAAAAATACATATTTTTTGTGACAAGTAATATAAATCAAAAAAAATATGTGACTTCCGCTTACTATTTCTAAGATTGTCAAAAGCCTTTTTTGTAGTCATAGTCGAAATAAAGTCAATTTTATTTTGTTTTGTTTTATTAATCTTTTCTTGATTTGTTTCGTTATTGTCAATGTATTTCTCAATAATTTTTTTTGTTGATTCCATAAAAAGTTGTAGAGCGATTCTACGCATATTAATGATACATAGAAAGATATCCATGTATGTTTTTTCAATGAAAAATTGAATTATTAATTCAATGTTTTTTATTTTTAATATTTTCCAAATTTTTGGGGGTGATTCTCCATTATTCTTTTTATTTTTTTTCTTCCTGGCGTTACTTTTTTTTAATTTTTTTTTCATTATTTCTATTTGATTTCTGATTGTGTTTCTTCTATCAATTATATGTTTCATTTCTTCTTCTGCCAGTGAATAATTTGTCAAACATGTAGATCGATTTTGACTAAGTGATTAATGAATTATATGATTGTTGATTATAGAATCCTTTTCTATTTCAGTTTCATTTGATTCATATATTTCTCTCGGTATAAATTATGAAATTGTCTTTCCTTTTAAAAGTTTTTTTAGTATTTGTTTTACAAATAAAAATGCTTTTGCTCCTTTTTTTAAATTTTTTTTAAAGCTCTTCGAACTCTAAAATTGAATTTTCTGATTTCGACTTTATAGTCTATATCTTTCAAAATAGGTTCAAAAAAGGAAGGTGTTTTTCGTGGAGGACCAAAAGGGTATTCCGTTTCCATTCCCAAAACGGTTAAAAAACAAGAATCAAAATCATCTTGTTGCTTTCAATCTCTATCAGAGATTCGTAGCTTAGATCTGTGCCAAGGTTTCAAATGAAAAGGATTGGTAGAAGCATACAAGTATTGTAATGATCAAGGAGTACTTCCCACGTATGTGTGGTAATTTCCAGTCATTTAGTAAGTTTTTAGGGTGAATATTTTGGTTAAGTTCAGTTATATTATTTTGGAATAACCCGGACTAGGACAGATATAAAACTAGTTATTAACATTGGTTGCGTAATTATTATATATGTTACGTAACTATTTACATAAGCTAAGTAATATGTGTGCATAATTAGCTATACATGGTTGCGTATTTATTTAAACTACAAATTTTGCCCCGTGCTCCGGTGTGGGACGGTTAAGGCGGTGACACTAACGTGACTAAACACAAAAAGAAACGTGGTTGAATAAATTTTGCCCCGCGCTCCACGACGGGAGGCGGTAACTGTTGAGGCGGTGACATTAACGTGACTAAGTACAAAAAAAAACCCGTACTTAAATACATAAGAAACGTATGAAGTTACGGCTACTCGGTTGTGGAGATTAAAACATAAATAAAAGACAGTTACATAACGGTACCGATGTTTTTCAGTCGGTGTCGGTCTCATTCTTCACGGTACCAGCGCGTCACTGTCAAATAACCCGCGATACCTAAAAATACTCTATTTTGAATACGACAAACAAACAAACCAAAATTATTAAGAAAAAATCAGATTACATATACTACAGGGGGTAAATTTGAAACTTTAAAACTTGAGAGGGTTAAAATGAAATTTTATAAAGTTGATGGGTGATTTTTGCTATTTCACAAAGTTGGGGGGTTGAATTTTTCACTTGTGTTTAAGTAGAATGATAATATGTTATTTAATATGAGTATGTGTTTAATCATACATGGTTACGTAATATATAGTGTGCGTAATTTATGTGTGATTATGTAATATTTATTCTTAATTATGGCAAGGATGAATTTACCCCGCCTCAATGATACGTGCCGCGTCCTGGTAGCTTTGTATTCTTGCTACGTTAAAACCACTCTGTAAGTTAACTTACCCCACTGGCCCACTCTCTGTATATACTTAGACACACACAAACTTAATACACATATATAATACTGGCATACATTTCCTGTGTTCATTAAGACATTTCACATCCTCTTTGCTTGATTCCTGTAACTTCTTGCAACAAATCCATCTATTTGCCCTAAATCCTAATAAACGATGGCAGGTTACTTTTAAAAGTGATTGGACCGTCCAGTAGAGGTGCACAAAAAAACCGGTTTTTTTTTTAACCCGGTCCAAACCGGCAAACCGGTTTGGGTTAAACCGGTTTGGACCAAACCGGTTCGGGTTGGCATAAAACCGGCGGTTTGAAACCGGTTTGAAGCTTTTTGGAAGAGACCGGGTTGGGGACCGGTTCGTGTGACCCGGTTTGATAAACCGGTTTTTTTTTATATTCAAAAATTGATTTTAGTTAATTTTGATTCTTGATTGTATGTTTGAAAGGATTAAATAGCATTTATTAAAATAGCATTTATTTAATAGCATTAAATAGCATTTATTAAATTGCATTAAATCGCATTTATTAAACAGCATTTTAGTTAAATTTTTTTATAAATACCTCCGATTTATTAAATAGCTTTTATTAAATGAATTTTAAAAAACATAGTAATTATAAATACCTCCGATTTAATTTTATTTAATTAAATCGAATATTAAAAATATAATATTTTTTTTTATAAAAACCGGTTTAAACCGGTTTAAAGGGCAAACCGGTTTAAAACCTACCCGAACCGGTTTGACCGGTTTACATATTTCCATTACCAAAACCGGTTTAACCCGAACTGGTTTGGGTCCAAACCGGTTTTGACTTTTCGTTGACCAAACCGGTTCGGGTCGGGTTAAACCGGTTTGGGTTAAAAAACCGATTTGTGCACCACTACCGTCCAGTGTCTCTCATTTATTTTCTGCTGGGCCAAGCACTAATGGAGGACCTCGTTGGGCTCACTACTATTGGACATAATCAAACTCATGCTCCGGTTAAAACACAATTAAATTGCATATTAAAGCGCTTAATGCAATTTAAAATCCGATTAATATAGTTTTAAGAGCAAGGGGTATACCCGTGTGATTGTGGTGTGGTGTGGTGTGGTATGATAATAAAGTGCACGTCACATGACGCCACATCACCACCCTCATTATCACACCACCCATCACTTGACAAGGGGTATACCCGTGTGATTGTGGTGGTGTGATAATTAAATGCTTATTTTTTAATTTTCATTTAAATAAAATAAAAACATAATATTTTATTAATAAAAATAAAATAAAACATAATAAATAATATTTCATTAATAATTAAAAAAAATTACATTACTAAAAAAAATTACATTACTAAAATAAAAATTACATTACTATTTATTTGATTTTTCGTAAACATACTCAATCAAGTCCGCCTTTAGTGCGTTATGAATTTCTCGATTGCGTATTTCTTGACGGTTTACTCGCTTTTGATCTTCATCAATTTCTTCGTTCGTAACCTCCTCATCATTTGGGTTGTATTGACAAATTGTCGCTCCTTGATACTCTAAAATCATATTATGCAAAATCACACAAGCATACATAATGTTCCGGATTTTGATTTGAGATCAAGATCGAGCCGGCCGTTCTATTACATGTCACTTATTCTTTAATAACCGAACGCTTGTTAAATATCTTTTTTTGCCGCCTCATGAGCCTTTTTTATAATTATTACGTTTAATACATTCCGGACACGTAAGAGACTTGATAATTGTTGCATATTCCGGATATATTCCATCGGCTAGATAATACCCACGCTTGTAATGCGATCCTCTAAGTTCAAACGATGAGTCTGGTGCGGTTCCGTTGATTATATCGTCGAATATATGTGATTGATTAAGAACATTAATGTCATTGTTCGCACCGGCAACGCCAAAGAATGCATGCCAAAACCATAGATCATTTGAAGCCACAGCTTCAAGCATAATACTTGGTCGAGGATGATCGCCGCACGCAAACTGACCTTGAAACGCATTGGGGCATTTTTTCCAATCCCAATGCGTGCAATCGATGCTACCGAGCATCCCGACAAATCCGTGTTTAGCTTCATGAAAAGCATATAACTGTTGAATGTCGCTAACCGACGGTTTACATAAATATCTCTTACCGTACAATAAAATTATAGCTTTAGAAAACTTGTAAATACATGACATGATCGTTCGTTCTGACATCTTCAAGTAATCGACAAACGAATCACTAGCAGTACCATACGCCATTTGACGAATTGCGGCCGTACACTTTTGAATGGAGGTGAAGCCAACCCGACCTATCGCGTTAACACGTTGACGGAACCAAGGCACTATACCGAATGGCCTAATGACAATTCCATTTTTTTCTCATTTGCTTAGGTGTGAAATTTGTTTAAGGAAACATTTTACCATGTGAGTCATATTTTATCCTTTTGTTTAATTTTGCTTCTTTTATTTTTATAATAGAGTTAAGTACACTAATAGACATGTGGTGTATCCAAATTTTTTATTCTTTCACGCATAAAATGATTATTCTTGTAATTTATTTATATGATGGTCTGTCTCTGAGAAAGGGTGGGACTTTTACAAATTTAGGGTTTTAAATTTATTTTTGTGGGTAAAAAGACCAAAACGCCCCCACATGTAAGGCACGTGACCAGACTTAACGGTAAAATTCAACGGTCGTTATGCCAAATGACGTAACATGCAAGCTTTTTTAAACATAAATGACATGCATTGTAATTTCCTTAGGTAAAGGACATATACTGAAATTTGGGTAATACTTAAATTACGTAATTTTTTATTTGCTATAATAATAAATTAGATCATATGGGTTCGACTTGCGTATTTTAGGCGAACCCATTTTGACCCCTTGACTTAACTTGGCTCCAACACTGCCACTAGCAGTGGTCCTTTTTTTCAATAAATGGTGAATTCCTCCAAATGGAAACTATATTGTTAAAATGAGTGTGGTGGATTTGATAAAGATTCAAACCGGTCTTTTTTAGGTTTTATAAACAACTAAAGTACTAAATAAGATCATAAAAACTATTTTGTTCAAACAATAATGTGGGTTTTTAACACGATAATATAAGAGGTTGTAAGCTTTTGAAAACACTTTGAATAAACTTTATGCGTTTCCATTGTAGCTAAGTTTTGAAATTTTATCCACCTGAGAGATAAATTACAAAAAAATCAAGGAAGGCAATCAGGTTGAAACTGCCACATCTAACCGGGACAAATTAAACTCTACCATATTGTTGATGTTATCTTATTAAATGTAAGAAACATTCAAAACAACAATAACGCAATGTACTTCTTGTTGGTCATAAGTTGATATACGACGTCTAGGCACCATCATAATTCACAATGACTACAAATTGTATATTTTATTACTCTTCTTTGTTGTTTACCCTTGCAGATATAATAGAATGTAGCAGGAGAAGGTGATCACTAACGTTAACAAATAAAAATCATATACATAATTTACATATTTATTAAACAAACCAAACTTAGATAGGATGTATTAGGTGCAAACCTGAATAATAAACCAGTTTACAATTATTGATTTAAGTAAAGTAAGAGTAACATTTACCGTTAAAAAATACGTAACACAACCGACTACATCTAATAATTGATTTGTACAAAAGTTTTACTGTTATCACGTGCGAGCCATGAGGAAAAGGGTCCAAAAGGCCATAATAACAATAAAAGCGAACCCCTCATCTATTCTTATCTATAGCATCCAAACGAAATCTACTAAATATCCAAACCTCCTCCAATCATATCATCCCACCTCACCCCTTCTTCGATCCATACAAAAAACCACACTGTTGACTACAATATCCTCTGCTCTTCCAATTTCCAATCTTATTTTCCAACATGATCACCAAACAATCCAAATCCAAATCCACACTCGCCCTCAAACCATCTCGTAAGACCCGAACTAAACTCCGTAAACCCAAATTCCTAAGCCTCCGTCTTCAGCTCACCGCCACCACCCCTCCACCACCACCGCCGATGCCTACAACCACCGACCAGAAACAACTCATCAACCTTTTCCCACTACACCCGGAGAATCTAGTGGAACAATATAAACTAGATGAAGAACACAACATGGCTTGCATATTCTCATCTTGTGATGACGTGGACAAAGCCGCCACGACTCTCACCGGCATCCTACGATCCGACGACGATGATGGAAACACAAACAACCCGTCCCCGTCGTCGGTGAATTACGCTGACGAGGAGGTGGAGCTTGTCCGGACAGGTATATTAACTATTTATATAAATAAATTGTTGATAATTATGTAATCATAACTCAAATATAATAAAAAATAATTATAATAAATAACAAATTCTAACTTTGTCTGGACAGAACTATTTATAATAATTATAATAAATCTTATCTACTTAAAAAAAATATATATTTAACAGCGATGAGGAGGAATAAAACGGAGCGGAATGATAATGAGAAGTGGGTTTGTTACTCCGAGGTTGTTGAGAGGAAGGAGATTAGAGGGATGTCATCATCTTCATCATCAACAACATCATGTTATCATCAGCATAATAATCATCATCGGAGCAAATTGGTGTTAAAGCTTGACTATGAGAAGATTATGAAGTCTTGGGTCAACAAGGGTCCGCTTTACATTCATGGTAGTTCGGGTATGGATGCTCCACAACCACAAACCGTACCCGATCTCCAAGATGATGACTTCTTTTTTCCCTCTTTTGTTAATGTGAGATCACCTCTTCCTTTGCTTAATTTACATGTCATATGAGATAATTTAGCAAAAATGGTACCTAAAGGTAGTGAAAGGTTTATATTATTAATATATCTTAGTAAATGATCATAATTATTATTGAATTTTATAGCTTTGATTTAAGAAAAAATCAAGATAATAATTATATTTATTATAGATTATCAAAATGATCATTAACTTTTCTTAAAATTTTATCAATTTATAAATCCTTTGATAAAAGGAAACTAAAACAATTCGAGACACAAATATTTTTCGTGTAAAATATATTGAACTAATATTGTCGTAAAAATACTATCACTTTTGCGGCAATTGAACTAGAAGTAGTACCGCTTTTACGCCACTTAACATGACGTGTCCGTTTGTGATTGGATTTCCTTCTAATTAATGTGTCTTGTTGTAATTGGTTTTTCTATACCGATCAAATTAATAATTTAGAAAAAAAGTCAATGTCTAAATAATTAGTTAAAATGTTTAATCTCCTATTTTCTTTAGATTTAAATATGTTTTAAAATATAATTTAAGACTTTTCTTTCATGGGTATAAGTTATAATTGCCACGAGGGTAATCGCTATTACGCTTTAATGGGTGGGCCTACTTTGTGGCACCATTGATAGACCTTTTTATTTCACTTTTTGGTGTGTAAGATTATTGACCACCAACATTTTAATTTAATATATATATATGTACAGTATGGGCCTGCTGCTATTGATGACCTCTAGCCTGGGTCTCTGACACACTACTCTTTGCACTTTAATGCTTTAATAAACTTGTACGGTACAACTTCCAAAAAAGTTACATTTGTTGAAATTTACACCCACAACTTTTCACTCTATCCATATTGCACCCCCAAAGTTTGGAAAATTAAATTGGTAGTTACCATATTTGTAAACTTTTAAGAAGAAACATATTTTTGGGTTTTAAAAGCATCTAATATGTGTTTCTCATTGTGTTATAAAATGGGTAGGGCACAAGACATGATGAGCAAGACAATGTTGGCAATGGAGGATCGTGGATCGTTCCTGAAATGACACATACAGAAAACAATGGCGTAAGCAAAGGAGATGATGCATTGCAAGTGGGTGAGTCGAGTGTTATGATTCATAATAGAGAAGCAAGTGTACAAAGATATAAGGAGAAAAGACGTAACCGTCTATTTGCTAAAACCATTCGCTATGAAGTAAGAAAGCTCAATGCCGAGAAACGCCCTCGTATTAAGGTAATATGTCAGTCTTACAATATATTTTAAGATTTTGTTGGGTATGGTTGTTATTTTAAGATGTTGTTGACAAGTTTATGTTAGAGTTAACTACATGGATAGTCTATGTGGTATGTTTAAATTTTGGATTTGATCCCTAAGTTGAAAAAACACTGTCAGTGTCAGTGTCAGTCCCAAATTATGCATAAACGTAACATGTTTCGTCCCTAAAGTGGATGACAGTTAACTTTTTTCTGTTAAATATTTGGATAATGACTAAAATACCCCTAGATTAAAAAATAGGTTTAAAAAATGGTTGTGCCACCTGAGAACCAGGGGTATAAACTTAATTTCTATATTTTTATTTTTTAATCTAGGGGTATTTTGGTCATTTTTCTAAATATTGAACATAAAAGTTAATTGTCGTCCACTCCAGTGATCAAACATGTTACGCTTATCTATAATTTAGGAATGTTAGTGTGATTTCTTAAACTTACAGAACAAATCTAAAATTTGGAAATAGCATAGACACCATCTGGGTACTTAACTCTTTATGTTATTTGTACTGTTTTAATATTATTTGACATTTCTTGTTTTAATTTGCAGGGAAGGTTTGTAAAAAGGAACTAAGTGTATTGGACATAATATGATTATTTTTCACGAATAACTTTAAATTAAGACCCCGTTTGAAGAGGGTATGTATTTTAGACAAAGTATATATGTATTTTAAAATTAAGATAATAAAGGTAAATCTTTATTAATAAACATGATACATATGTTTTTAGTGTATGATTTTGTGTAATTTTCAATCATGTTTGTAAAAAACAATTGCGAAAAATAAGTTATACGTCTATAGTCATAAAAATTTAAAACAAATATTATAATTTTTCAAAAACGAGTATTATACTTTTTTCTAGAATTTAAACTTTACAAAGACTTTACACTAGAAGACAATTTTGAATTTTTGATGATTTACAAATTTCTTGTATGATCTTTTCACATATTTCTTGTATATAGAAGTAAATATCTATCTGAAGCAAATATATTTGTATAATTATATAAAAAAAGGTTATTTTTTTAATTCAAAAATATAAAAAGGTTTTATTTAATTTTATTTGGAATTATTTAAGAATTGATTGTATCACATGAATCTTGACCGAAGAGACATGTCACGTGGTTCATTGAGCGGTTGAAAAGTGAAAATATTTTGTGGTATATATTCAAGACATTGTGATTTCAACTAATTCCACTACCTTAAATAGAACTATTACATTAGAATTTAGATGCTTTACATACAAATAGTAAATATGATTCATTTGATGATGACAAATAAATATCTTAATTTGCTTTTAACGGCGAACATTGAATGTTGTGACGTCGCACCCCCTGTCACATGGGAGAGCCTCGTCCAACTCCGGCCAATATGTTGTCTTAATCGGGCCCACTTGGCGTCAGAGTTGGAGAGCATCCAAGGAAAAATCTCACCCAATACGGCCCCTTCCGGGCTTGAGGGAGAGCAGAGGCTCGAACCCTGGATCGGCGTGGGTAAAACCCAAGTGCATCAGTCTAAGAGCTAGGCCTCATTTGCATGTCACAAAAAATAATATCGAACCTGGGTCACAAGCAACACCAGGTCTCTCTCTTACCACTCCACCACCAACTCATTGGCAAATAAATATCTTAATAGTTTTATTATTTTGGAAAGTATATTATTTTCCTTTTATAGAAATGATTCAACTTATAAAATATTTTTATAAAAGGATCATAACTTTTTAAAATAACCATTTATGTAGACATGGTAACGGACTAAAAAACTTATCATGTTCTTTTCCCCTTCTTTTTTTCTGATTTGATTGTTAACGTGTGGACTGAAAACTGTGTTAATTTAAAAGTTTCCTTTAAACAATTTAATATACTTGTTTTTTAAATATAGAGGGAAAATGTTATATTCCCAAAAAACTAAAAAATACTAAAATATATTACCTTTTTTTGTTAAGACTTAAGAGCATGTCGTATGCTTCGTGTGTCGGTTCCGTTAGCCACTCACGCTCACGGAAACACCGCCCCCTTAACCTTTAGTGTTGCGTGTAGAGTCACGAGTGAGCTCACGCTTGTAGGAAACAACACATTTCATACAAGCCATCAATTGCCATATATGTATTTGATTTTTTAAATTTTATTAAAATATTTCATTTAACAATTAATTTGATTTTTCTCAAACAACTTGTGTTCGTTAATAAAAAAAATACATAGCCTTGTTTATTTTTATTTTTTTCAGAACACCCTGGTATAAATTTAATAAAAACGGAGTTGTTTTCAAATAAAATAATTTTTGGTCTCGTGAGCGGCTTTTGACACGTGTTTGGTCTCATAAGCGGTTTATTATGTTTTTAATTAACCAATTAAATTAATTGTTTGGAAATTAATTAATAAATATTTTTTTAAACTACTCACACTTATTAATCATATCCCTGACTAGTGAGTGGGAAGTGAGTGAAGGAGGTGGCGCGTACGTGGCAACCAGTTTTGACTCACAATCACAAACCGTACTCATTGCTCTAAGACTGTCTTCATCTAAGAGCTTTTATAATGGCCATTTTTCAATCCTACAATATTGAGGTGGAGGCTAATTGGAGGAGAGATCAAAGACTTCTTAGATTCCTAAGACAAAAGACATTGGTTAAGGACCGTCCTTAGAGAATATATGTGATTTGTGTGACAGAGGAGAAAAGATCAAAGACTTCTTAGAATCCTAAGACAAAAGGCATTGGTAAAGGACCGTCCTTAAAGAAGAGATGTGATTTATGTGAGAGATGAGGTGAGATCAAAGACTTCTTAGATTCCTACGACAAAAGGCATTGGTCAAGGACCGTCCTTAAAGAAGAGATGTGATTTATGTGAGAGAATGTTACAGAAGTCTAAGATTTTGGAGAGAGAGAAAGAAGGTTTTTAGAGAGGGCAGGGTGACATTCTCTAATTATAAGATATATCATCAATCATCATCCATCATTGACATGTTATCGTTCCAGAATAATATAAAATATTTTATAAAGAGAAAATCATGAAATTAGTCAGTTTTCAGGATGCGATATATCTTTATAGAAATGTTAGAAAGAAATCATCGTTATAGGCATGTATTACGCGACTAATCTATCACATATCTTGATATAGTTAATGAACTGCGAAACGCCCTTCAAAAAACTTAAACCTTTCCCCTCTCCTTACCCCTAACCCCAAAAACCTACAGCTAAAAAATGTTTACATTTCTTGATATAATTAGTGATGTTGATAAACATTAGCTGATATTGTTCAACCCAAATATATAAAGAAACTAATCATTTCTATCCATTAAATAATAGAAAACAACATAATAAGGTTGTACATCGTGTAATAAAATATGTACATAGTATAGGGTTTGAATACCTCAAATCCAGAAAAGTAACATACAAATAACAAACCTCTTAGGACTAAAGGTTAATCAAGGTGTGAAGTATTAATTATGAAACAAAAAATTAGTCAATATATAAGTGTCTCAAATCATTTTAGTTAAGAGCCCAAATTAAGAGGAGGTAGTCTCCTAATTCAAGGAGACATAAGTACTAGGTTTTTATACAATAATTGTGCGATAAGAAGCTATTATGGCACTCATGGCAAGCTTCCTCTCCTTGGTGGCCGGATCTTGAAACATCAACACCTTGTCTTTGTCTCTAACCCCGACCATGTGTAGATAATCTTCATCTTCTCTCTCTTTCCCTTTGAACAGTAGTCTCTGCTCTTTTGGTTCGAGTCCAGTCATCATTGATAATATCATTTTCATTTCTCCTATAAAAACGAATAGGGTATTTAAAATTTGTTTTCATACATAAATCTAAAACTTGTGATGACATACCGAAAGTAGAAGTGGGCTGGATGGATATGTCATGCCACCGAGAACCGGCTACGACTCGAACCACCATAACCTCTTCTTTGATGCATTCGTCTCCGATGTCTCTCTTTTGAACAAGCATTCCACCGGGCCGTAACTCCCATTTGACTTCTGCATCAACGCTTACGTTACATCTTTGGAGACTAACGTTGTTGCCTTTAGTGTCGTTCCTGGTCTTGCCGCAACGTAATTTGGAAAAACTTCTAGGCAATTTCATTGACCTAAACTTGATGATCAGCATATTTGGTTTGATGATGTCTTTTCTTTTGCTTTATGTTTGTGAAAGGGAAAGGTGTGGAGTTGATAGTTATATACCAGTCTCGAAGTTGAATGTAATAAAAGACAAAAGTTGGGGTACCTAACATAAAATAAAATATTCAAGGGTTGTAAGGTTTTTTCTAATTTTTGTTTTTTTTGAACGGCATGGGCTCAACTAGCACGTCCCATCAGGGGAGGCTCGTACATCAGTCTACCTGAACACCCCTCAATGAATTCGAAATCTGCAGAGGGTGTTCCTAGTTTTTATGAAGTGCACCTTACAAGGTTCGAACCCATGACCTACACAGAGGGAAAACGCTTTGGGAAAAAACTCCCCTGACCACCAAGGCAGAACCTTGATGGCAGGTTTTTTTTTAAATGTTTATTGATAGGCTATTAGGCGTTAAGGCACATGGGCTGGGCTGTGGAGGGTTGCTTAATTGGCGGGACCAAACCTTCTAATTATATATATTCCATGTAAAATAATAAATTTGTGTTTTTATATTCGTATTTTGGAGCGGATTTGATAAAAAAAAAATTGTGTTGACCAAACCTTCTAATAATATATCTTTTATGTATCAAGAAAGAGAAATGATGGAGTCTAGTCTTTTAATTTTACTTATTTTTTAAAATGTATAAAATTACATAGTGTACTTTTTCTTAAACATGTTTAATCGTGTCTTAAACAGGTAGTAATTGCCAGCCCAAGGCCTGGTATATGGTGGTGGTGTCGTGGGGTGTGACCGAGAAGGAGAGTTAAACGTATGCAACTCAAAAGAAAAAAAAACTTTTTAAAAAAGAGGAAAAGTTATCAACTGATCACTTATATCCTTTTGTAAACAAAAAGCATTTCTAATAAACGTTTACGGACACACAAACGTTAAGCCAAACTATTTTATTCTTTAGTTAAGAAAAAGCCAAACACCACCTTCAAACAATGTTGTTTATCAATGGGAAATGGTATGGTCAAAAGACATTTGCATATGGTTTCGTAATTTGAGGTAAAATTGCCCATATCTTAAGGTCTTGAGACCTCCTTTTGTCGGCCTTCAACATATGTCGGACTATTTTATTGTTCACTTATATGTTCGTATAATTATTTTAAACAGATAAGTTTATATTATATACCAACACAATACCATATACCAAATCACAAAAAAAAAATTCATTAATTAATAAACGGAGCTTCACAGATGATACCAATTATTACGTGACACCAGTAAAAAAATAATTATATGTTATATAACATTCGATGTTTTTTTTATGTATTATATTTGTATCATTTGAGTGCTACCGATTTATCAAACATTTTCGAAGAGTGACACGTATTTTTTTTTATAAATAAAATATTAAGATAAAGAGATGATTTATATCCACTTGTAATGATGGTCACTTAAAGAAAAACCAAGATCCATGCTCACACACACAGCACACAATATTTGTCGCTTATTCACTCACATATGTTATATGTATATATGCATGTGCCCGTATATTTATCAACCTAACGATTTGGATTTAGAAGAATAAAATCCATGCTCATAATTCAATAAATTTGGCACATTTGGTTTGGTATCTATTTTGAGATCTTATAATCTACACAAAATCATCTCAAATAGTTTTTATTTCATGTTTTTGTGGTGTTGTTTATATATTTTATGTCGACATATGACAGAACAATGATGATTTATACATTATTATATTGATTTAAAAGATAATATTTGTGCTCATATATAATCCAAGCTGCGTGGTTACACTTTTATATCTTTCAACTAGCTTATACCCGTGTTTATATATGGGATGAAAAATATCAATACATAAAGTTCTTAAATCTTTATTTATATATTTTACATGTGTAAAAATGTATTACATATACTAAGGATAGAAAACAAAATTCAAAATATGTAAAAATTAATATACAATTGAGTTTCGAAAATACGTTAATTACTATTTGATGTAATTTAACTTTCATTTCTATTTGATTGAAAATAAAAGTTACATAATTAGATTTTAAAATTTCTTATAATAAAGGATAATTTAAAATAAATATGTTTTATTAGTATAATTAGTATTTTCTTTAAAAATATATTATTATTAAAAGATAGAGGTGTATTTAATAAGAGATAGAGAGGCGTGAAAAAAATGATGAGACTAAATATGAAGGTGACACGTGGCATGAAAAACCTTTATTTATTATATAGTATATAGATTATATTCAAATAAAATACAAATTATGCTTTCTTTTATCTTAATGGTATATGTTAATTATCATTAATTATTGTTTTGGAACCTTTTTTTCTTTTGAGAACGGCAAATATACACCCCTTTAAAATCTATTTCGAAAATTCACATATTACCCACTTTATTTTATAAGTGTGTTATATCTGATGACGTTAATCTTGAATAGAGAAAAAAAAAGGATTTGCTTTATTAAATAGAGTTTATGTTTATGTAGTATTGGTTCCTAGTTTGAGTCTAATTAGGAGTTAGTTTATTTAATTAGTTTAATTGAGTTTGAGTTAGAATATGTTTGACTTTAGATTAGTATAAATAGATGATATGGTTATTGTATTATTTACAAGTTTTCAATTAATAAAAAAGAGTCGTGGAAAGTTCCACAAAATCGTCGTGTTCATGTGTTTGTTTTGATCCAATTGCTCCAACAATTGGTATCAGAGTATAGGTTTGTTACCTGCGTACTGTGATAAATCGTGATGTGCCTAACCACGATCAGAAGTTTTCAGCCTAAAATAAACAATGGTGATAACCTGTTTGTTTGCTGAAGAAGGAAATAACAATAAAAAAAATCGAGTCAGGCCTTGTTGTGGATAAGGTTTGACACACAATTTGATATTTGTGTTACAAAGAAGAAAAAAATTGGTGATTTTGAAAGGCTCACAACAGTAGCTCCGAGTAAGACAGCGCAGGAAAAAGAAAAAAAAAGATTGTTCTCTTGGGTGTCGGCCTCTGGGTTTGTAACAGTGGTGTTATCTGTTTGTCCGGTGGTGACGGTCGATCAATGGTGGTGAATAGCGGTTGTGACAGCCAAGGAACGAAGGGTTGTGCGAATTAACCAAAGAAGATATCGATCTGAGCGATTCAGATTGTGTGAAGGATCAATCACATGCGAAGGGTATAGGGATCTGTAAAGTGTTTACCTATGCGATTCAGGATGGTACGGTTTGATACCGGTGAAGGAGTATTAGAACCTGTGGGCGGTTTAAACGAGGTGAAGAATATATCCTATCTGTGAAAGATCGTTCAAAAGGCTGTGAGAGCTTGGTGAAAGAAAATCGTTTTAAGAGTCGTAACGTGGAGTCGAGAAGGTTATTGCTGTGACAGTTCTTTTGTGGCGGTGATCAAGAACGGACGACAATTGAGAGGTGTTTTTAGTGTGCCATAGTTTACGAGACAGAGCCTTTGGCTCTTGTGGGCTTGTGTCTGCGGCAACAGAAGGCAAGAAAAAGGCTAGCAGTCTTGCTGCTTGGTCTTGCACACAAATCAAGGAGAAAGGGCTCTTGGTGTTGGTCGAGAGTAAGAAAGAAGACAACAATTCTTTTGTGGTTTGGCATGGAAATCAAGACAAAAAGGGGAGTTTTATTTTAGTTTTTTTCTTTTTTTTGAAAAATCAGAAACTATGGAACTTATGCGGTTCGTGATAGTCAAATCGGGTCAAGTAATAATCAAGGGAACAAGGTGAAAGTCGAGAGCTAAAAGGAGGACGTGACAAGTCGTGGGTCAAGTGCTATCGGTGTGAATAATTTGCTCACTTCGCGTGAGAATGTCCAAAGCCAAAACCGAAGAATGAGGAAGCCAACTTAACTCAAGAAGTTCACAAACCTGCTGTCACACCCCGCCGAAGATGGAAACACGGAGGTGATACGAGAGCGGTGCATCGAACACTTAGGCGCAAGAGGTAACAGGTACATTGTAAATTACAAACGAACTACTACATGCTTACCAAAAGAAAATATTTTACAAACCATACAACCAAAATATCGTTTCAAATTGTCTACATGCATCAAACCCAAGTACATAATCCATAACGAAAACCATGTCATAATCCCAAAAGTAAGTCCCCGTGATAAGTCTTTTCTTCAATTCTGTTTACCTGAAAAGCATGTTTCTAAAACGAGTCAACTATAGAAATAGTTGGTGAGCACGCAGGTTTTGCGACTTGATAAAAAGTAAGTAAATTTCAAAATGTAAGAGTAATCATCCGCAGATGATCAAGTACACGTGTAAAGATTTTATTACCCTGAGCCACAATCAAAACCATCAGACTAGTTGTTTGCCCCTGCAGTATCCAGGTGTCAATGCGAACACCTACTATGGCTAACTATGCGCCCAAATAACCCTACAAGTCCGGTTGGTGTGACCAACCCTGGGCGGAGGTGTCAACCCAAATAGTACTATTCATAATTCCCAACGACTATACAAGTTAATTGATTGCGTTAAAGTGGGGACTTAATTGCATCTAAAAGTAAACCCAGGTAATCCAAATCCCATGTAACAACGTGCAGTATGTGAAACAGCTTTTCCCCCGTAAAACAGTAAAAATGAAAAGTGGAGCCGCGAAACTCACCTGATAGTGATATGCGAATGGTACTGCTATCCGAAGAAGCCGCAGAAAAATGGTATCCTAACCGGGTCATACTAAACAAGTAGACACGAAATACCTTTAGGACACCTAAAATGTGTGATTAATTCAATAGAAACCAAAAGTGGCTATGCAATCAGTTGCATACCCAAATCCCGTGCATACGCGTACGAACTCTTAAAAGTTGTAAAACCGGCTTTTCTATAAATTCGTGACCTTAAAACTTTAAGTTTCAGATTTTATTAATGAATATCAGTAGTTATTAAGTCATATATGATAAAATCTCAAGTCACGGTTTTGTTTGACCAAAAACGCGATTACGCGCGTAAAGTCCGATTTATAGTTTAAAAATCCGATTCGTCTGAAATTTGGGTTTTAGTGTGATTTTAGCATCCAAATTAAAAGTACAAAATTATGTTTTTGATAATTTATCTCTTATGTCCAAAACTTAATAAAACTTTTATAAATTTTATTTTTATATAAAAAGTTCAAAGAATTTCCATTTTTATAAAGATTTAATCATCCAAAATTCTAAAACCATACTTGGACACAAAAGTAATACTTGAACTTTTACCAATTGTTCATATATGTGAAAGATAATTTCTGACAAATTGTCATAATTTTTCATTATCCAGATTATTTATTATGAATATAATATTATTAAAATTTATAAAATTCAGAAAAAATAGTTAAACTTGTCAAAACTTCACCAAATTTTTTACCATTTTAGTTTTATGTCCATATAAGATTCTATTAAAAGTTTCAAGTTCAAAAGTTGTTCAGAAGTATATGATCCCAAATTCATTGGTTTAATCTTTATGAATACTAAACACCCACTTATACAACTTCAATTTTCACTAAATTTGGACAAAAGTCATCTTTCATTATATATAAACTACTGAATAAAGTCTAGATTTTTCTAAAACTCATAAGTATTTTCCCAATTTTCATGCATTAAACTTGTATTAATTTTTATAAATAATTTATAAAAAGTTAAGTTTCTAAAATTTTCAGATCCTCATTTTAGTCCATATACTTCTGTTTAAAAATAATTTTGGATGTCAAATCAACAAGTTTTTTAAAACCATCAAGAATATGTGTGTTCTTGATCATTCTACCTAACTAGAAGCTTTAATCAAGGATTATACCTTCAATTCAGTTTTAATTGATGTTGTTGGATGCTAAATCCCTGTGATTTCTTGATGTTTTACCTATAATCACAATGTGGTTCAATCCAAATACCAAAATTTCAAAAATCCTCTTTTTGAATCAAAATGAACACTTGTATGAACACAAGTGTTCATACACTTTGATCATCAAATTTTGAAGAATCAAGTCCATGTAACTCATGGTGGATGCTAAAAAAATGATTATGATACACCAATCCTTGTTAAAATCACAAGATTCAAGCTTTAAAACTCATAAAACATCAAATCTTGAAAATCAAAGTGAGTGTGTGTAATGTGTGTGTGTGTGTGTTATTGAGAACACATGCAAGAGTTAAAACAGAAAATCAAAGATGAAAAACATGATAAAATATCTTAAAATCACTAGAAACAAGCTCATAAACAACTAGAAACCAAGAATCAAGCTTGGATTAATGAGTTCTTAAGCTAGCTTTTGAAAAAATGAGGGTGTTTAGGTGTGGAATGGGGGTTCACGACAATGAGGGAAAAGGGAGAAGAGGAAAATGGGTGGGGGTGGGTATTTATAGTTGGAGGTGAAAGCTTGGGATTTAAAAGAAGATTTTTATAAAAATATACCCACTTTTTATAAAAATTAAACCCCTAAACACTTTAATAAATACTTTTATCCAAACATAAAAATTTAGTATCTAAAATAATGAATTTTGGTAATTTTTGAAACATAAAAACTCAAAAAAATTTAAAAAGTTATACCGGGTGAACCACCTGTGGTCATTAGTTTAACCAAGAATTACAAAAGTTAGCATATAAAAATATTATAAAACATATTTCTCAACTAAATTTAAATATAAAAATTAATTTCGAGAAATTTATTTTTATCGTTTATTAACACGTTCGCGGTACACGCGATGTATGCAGTTAACCGGGTTTTCTAGTTCGGACCTTAGTGTTTGTCTAAGGTAATGCTACTAGAATTCCTAGAAACACTTAAAATATATATAACCATAACATTTAAAAATATATCATATAAAGTGTCGGGAAACGGTAAGGACCTGAAAAGCCGCGGTTGTCACACCTGCGTTAATGTGATATTAGACATGGACTATATTCAAGATTAAGGGGGAGAATGATGACGTTAATCTGAAATAGAGAAAATAAAGGATCTATTTTATTAATTAGAGTTTATGTTTATCTAGTATTGGTTCCTAGTTTGAGTCTAATTAGGAGTTAGTGTCTTGGAGAGCTCCACAAAATCATCGTGTGTTTGTTTTGATCCAATTGCTCCAACAATATCTACGTAGAATGTCAGAACAAATATGCATATATACCAATGAGATACGCGACTGCTTGCTCGGGTATCTACTTTGAATCTTGTAATTGAGTTTCATTCAATTATAGTGCAAAAAAATATACCAAAATTAAATGATACACCAATCGGATTCGAGTAACTACTTTTTATACTCGTGTATTCTTAAAATATATCTTTATGTATGCTAGTAATGAATGCTACACAAATCAGTTTCAAATATCTACTTTTATACTCACACAATTCTAAAAAACGTACTTTCGTCTACTCATAATAAATGATACACAAATCATATTTAAGGATCCACTTTTATGCTCATCAGTCCGTAAAGTTGAGTTTTTATCTGCATATAATAAACGATACGCGAAAGAGTGTGTTTATACTCGCATATCACTAAAATGTTTCTATCTTACCATATCAATAATACGTGAATCAGATTTGAGTATTGTACTCATTTATCCTTGAATTATAATAATTTATTTTGAAAAATTTATACACACCAAGAAAACGACTATTAACATGACCTAACTATTATTAGTAAATTACACAGATGGTCCCTGTGCTAAGGCAAAATTTCACCTTTCATCCCTACTTTGCATAAATTACTATAACTGTCTCTACTGTTTTCTCGGTCATCACCATTTTGGTCTATAGAATGGATGTTCTTCTATTCTAGAAGTTGGGTTTTTTAAAATATCATTTTACCCCTCTAGTTAAAATGACCATTTTACTCCTCTCATCTCCGGTCACCTTTGGTTACGGTTAAAAACTCTAGGCTCCTTGTGCTTCAGCAGAAAGAACCTTTATAGTTTATAACATCATTTTTTTCATGCCTTATTCTTCCTTAAAGATTACAATAATGTTACAAATAAATAACGATAACAAACTGAATAATTAGTAAATATATGTGCTTACAAATCAAAATTACACATACATAGCCTATAAATTGAACCAAATCCATCCTCTTCAATTTTATTGGCTTGTCCGCAATCATCTGTAGTGATTCTCAGTTCCTTGTAGGAGTGAAGTTTAAGATTAGCATTAGAGAACATGATAGTAGTTTATAAAAAGTAGAAACGAAAACTAATATTTCACCTTAAAATTTACTCTAATTATTACTTTTACCCAAAAAAAGGGCGTACTGTGCTTGACTTAGCTCCTGCATTTGCGTAAGGTCTGGGGAGGGGCCGGATCGTTTCGCGAACTGATGTACACAACCTTACCTTACACTTTGTGTGGAAGGTTGTTTCTCAAGACTCAAACCTATGACCTCAAGGTCACAAAGCAGGAACCTTAACATTTCCTATAAAGCCCACGTTTTATAAACTTATTTTTATCAAAAGTCAATAAATAAATTATTAAAAAAACATTTAGAAAGATTCACCGGCTGTATTTAAACTAGTGGTCCCAAAAGAGAAGCTTGAAAAAGAATGAACACCAGGTACTTTTTCTGTAACGCCTGCTTTTTCCATTTCAAATTCAAATTATTGCAGCAAAAGTAATGAACTTGTGACAAAACCCGTATCTTCCATATAACTTCTTCTGCCTTCTTTTCTACTGTGGATTTGTCTTATTTAGGCATGGAAGAACCAGCTTACGACATTCCCAGCATACCCCATGAACCCAATAATCAAGTAAGTCTCGCTATCAATTCCACTCGCCATAGTCTTCCCATGATTTCATGTTCATGAACCTTGAGCACCACCTGTTCGATGAAATGCTCCAATGAGTTGAAGTTTCACTGAAAAGTGAAAACCATATCTTTTTTGTTTACTTTCTTTCATAATCACCCTCTCAAACCTCTTCAGATTAAGATGATGCAGGGGAATCATGTACATGCTCTTGGAGGGTCAATCACTTCCGGCTGTGAGAAATGGTCAAATGTTTCTAAAAAACATTATGTTGAGGAAGCCAAGAGTTACACCCAGCCTGGATCTGTTGCTGAGAAGAAGGCTTTCTTTGATGCTTATTACAAGAAAATTGCCGCCCAAAAAGCCGCTGCAGCCGCCTTACTAGAGCAAGAAAAGTTGGCGGCTGCCACCAACGCCCACCGAGTTACTAGTAAGGTTGTTGATTTGACAAGTGAGAATAACATGGTAGATGTGAATACTAAGTATACAGACTCACTAAACATTAAGAATCTTGAGGTGTCTCAAACAAAGAGACCTTTATTAAAGGTACTACTTTTATTACAACAATTGTTTTCGTTGTCTTGGTCATACCTTGGTTTTAAAATGCGCGCATCACATGATGCCATGATGAGATCATATCGCTGCGGTTGATGCGATGTGTTTCCATGATGCGCAAGTGATGCAACCTGATGCGTGATGCTTTCTGATGCAACACATTATGCAGATGATTAGTATTTTGAACAAATTAGACCATTGAAATAGGTTTGAGTTTTTCAAATCTACTGAACATATATGAACGTCGATTGAGCAATGGATTTGAGTATTTGAACAAGTTAGACCATGGATTGAACAAATCTGCCAGGGATGATGAGAATATCTTATATTTTAGTGTTTAAAAGCTAACAATTTAAAATATTATCTATAAATATTTTTGTAGTATTTTTTTAATAACAAACGCCTTGCATACGTGACGTGCGCGCATCGCACATCACGCATTGGCTTTTAGGATTAAAACGCATCGGTGAGCCAAACGCTTTTTAAAACCAAGGTTATATGGACCAAATTGGTAAAATTTGACTATTCTTTTATGTTACAGTCAAAACCGAACGCTAAAAAGGAGGTTACACAACCAATAATCAAGAAAAAACCTGCAAGGTCTTCATGGGTGGCTTCCATCCATCACAGAAAAGACAACATCAGCACTCCAAGAACCAAAAATGTTATTACAAATGATTACACAGATAAAAGGAGATTAGCTCCAAAATCATTGAAGGTGTTGATGAATTCTAGTTTTGTAGAAGAATCTTGCAGAAAAACCCAAAGTACAAAACATTCTCCGAGTGTTAATTCCACTCCTAAACGCAGTGTAACGCCTATGAAAACCCCTGCTGCTAAGGTGTTCTTTTTATCGTATATGTTATTATGTCATTTGCTAATTCAGGCAACTTAAGATTATCTTTGGTTCGTGTTACAGGCATTTGTAAATGGGGCAACACTTTCAGTGAATAGAAGGTAAAGGAAGTTTTATAAAATTTCAAATGTTTATTAGAATATAGCTCTCCAGAAATTAAATCTTGATGCTATTTTTATACACCTTCAAGGAGGAAAACACTTGTTCATCCTACGGATGCTGGAAGCAAATCGACTGGCCCGAAATGGCACATTTTATCAGCAGTGTAAGTTTGAATACATACATATACACACACATATATATAGGTAAGAAATAGTGTGCATTGTCTATATGTTCATTGAAAATCTGTAATTTTATTGAACAGTTCAGACTCGTTGACTGCTTATAGAAGCAAAATGAAATCTCCAACTATACCGTCTTCCATTGTGTTGAAAACAGAGGATAGAGCTGCAAGAAGAAAACAGGCAAGAAATTAAATTCATTTCTTTATTGCCATAATTTCTATATGTTAATTAATTTCTTATGTCATTTTCAGAAGCTCGAAGAGAAATTCAATGAGAAGCAAGCACATGTAGTGCAGCAGAAAGCTCAATTTAAGGTTATAATCCTCCACACTTCCATAAAATCGATGTGAATTTATCATTTTATGATTATGATTCCTAAAATTGTAAAAGCATGTGGTGTTGCAGGAGATAGCAGAATCGGAATTCAGAAAAATGAGTGAAAGCTTCTGTTTTAAAGCTCTACAATTGCCTGACTTTTACAAGGGACGAGAAACATCCGAGAAGATTCTTGAAGCGAATCCAAAACCACTCACACCACGAAGAACAACTCCATCGTCTACATATTCATTGAAAAAGACATCTTCTAGAAGACTTTGGAAAAATAACAATCAAAACCAGGTATCTTAGTAGCAGGAACTATGAGTCAAATATTCAGCATTGGCCTATAGATATCCCAAGGCAGAATGCGCCATGTTTACATGTTCATTGTAGTTCAAAACTATTAATGTAGCACATAGTGAATATCAAGAAACATCAAACAACTTCCAAACTGTCATATATTTATATACATATGTATGCGTTAAACAAAGACTAAGATGCAAATAATAGAAGATTCACCAGCAACATTTTTTCCTAAATACTAGGCTTCACATTCGCGAAATGATGTTAAACATTTTGTGATGAAATAATAAGTCCTGGATCAGGACTTGGAGATTTCTCGGTTTTCTTCACAGGATATAGCAAATAATGTTGCACGATAAACAACAAGTCAAAGAAGATAGATACCTGCATGCATAGAATAAGAATTAACTGATATGCTTCATAATTTTTTATTTTTTTATTTTTTGGGTTCCATCTTCAGCAATAGGTAAATGGTAATATGATATGCTTGAGGAGTTGAGGTACATGATACATACCAAAGAAAGCAATGTCTTGCCTATATTTCCATAGAAATTCACCCAAGAATCTGCACAACAAGAGAAAACAGCATCTTAGTTCATAGTTCATGATATCACCTTGATAAATAGAACTTACAGAAAAATATAACATACGTTGGTCTATAGATTGGACCGCCATTTGACCATAATTTGTTAACCCGCCAAGCAGATCAAGCAATATGTTACCAATGCTGAACCCAATTGTGCTCTTCCTTTTAAAGTTCATAATTGCCTGAATCCATAAAGTTTAGTTGGAAAATATATATGTGCTTAAATATAAGTAGCGGTGGCAATTTTGACTCATTTGGGTCTTTTTTTCTTATCTCAAACAGGGCAAATAATAAATTATTATTACTGCATGCAACTTCTTAAATAGTTTTATTCAAATACTTAGATAATTATTTTGTAATACTTTTGTTTTTGTAATAATATTTAACACACTAATCATGTATTAAAAATTGTAAGAAATAGGAAAAAAGTGCTTTTGGATCGACCCGATTCCACAACTCAATTCGACTGACCCGTCTGTCTTGCCACCTCTAACTAGAAATAATACATGTGAAAAAAAAAACCATACCTGGGGTATGTACTTGATGACAGTCATGGAAACCTGCAACATGCTGCCATTAACATCAAAAAATGTAGTGTTAGGCTTCATCTTGAACAAAATCTTTAAGCATACAAAAACATAATGATTACAGGAGATGAATCTTACTTAAAGCAGGAGACGAGCCACAACCAAGAATGTTTCGGAATGGCTATAAAAACACAAATAGCAACAGTCGTCCATGCTACCAAAACTATGGCCATAGTAATCCTCGAGACCTTTTGAGTTCCACGCTGCATAAACAAATAAAATAACCATGAACATGGTCTCTTTATTAAAAGTTCTGTACCTCAAAGTATGGTCTGAAAACACATTTGATATATGTCTTTTGAGTAATCTAGTATTATAGTATATAGTTCAGATGATTATATTATACTTACATCATAAATGGTGATCTGGAACAAGGTAAATGCGGTTAGCAGAACGGCATGACTAGAGAAAGCAACATCATTTGCAGCTACCGGTATAATCTGTATATAGGAAAAAAGAGATGAACATAGACCAATGATTAATAGTTTAAATATTTTAATGGCTATTACCCAAATCTTATATTTTGACCCTAAATAATCAGAAAATCATAACGATGACCAGTTTTTGGATGAATAAAGGTGTTTATGACTTTATGCGTATGCGCTTTTTTTCACTCCTCTATGAATTAGTCGGACAGAGAAACCGGCTACATGACGTTCTGGTTAAGTACTTTTAAACCGCCTCCACTATGGTTAACCTTACCGGATTTCAAATTTTTTTTTATTTCTTTTAAAAATCTCATTAGTTGATTCATTTACTTATATTTTACTTATTCCAAGCTTCATATTTCGTTAGCATTACAAATTCACACCAAAAGATAAAGCAGTTCCACATGGTCCGAACCATGTATCGGGGAAACAAATTGAACCTGTTTGAAGCCATATTTCTTGTGGTACTGAGTTTGAACTGCAGAGCTAAAGAAGACCGATGCATTGTATATGAGATAAGACGAGTGCTTGGTCAAGTTCAGTACAACAAAATCGAAATTCAGGCCCACCACGCTGCAATTTCCAATCCCCAATTCGTGAAATTCGGTTGGAAATCAAATTAAGTTCCATAGAATCTGTTCTAAAACTGAAATTGAAGTATGATTACCTTTTTGTGTTGAAATTCAAAACGACCTGCGGATAGAAGCTGATCGACCAGGCGCAAAAAGCAATCCATCCGAAAACAGTTGATAACACCTTGAGCTCCATTGAATTCCATGAACCCATTCTCTCCCCCAACTTCAACTGCTGTAGCAATTAGTGCTCTCCAAAAGTGGCGAGTAATATTTTTCCGCCATTTTTTAATCGACGTCAGTAAATTAAGTGCTTTGTGTAATTAAATTTGAACTAACTTTTTCTCGAAAATGTAATTTGAAAAAAAAAAGTTATGATGTTTATGTTAGTATAATCTTGTAAGGTTTGTAAGTACAGGGACTAAAATTGTCGTACTTACAAACCAGGGGGGTTTTCCCATCCTTAGTCGGTTTATGTTCCTGGTATAATTATGATTTCTAGTTTTATAAATAGGATTCTATTGTAAGCCATTAAAAAGCATTTCAATTATATATCAAGAACAAGTTTCCGTTTACGCTTTAGTGTTTGATGCCTATATACCATTAATTGGTATCAGAGCTTTAAGGTAGATCAAGGGAGGTGACGGTGTGGCATTCGAAGAGCAAGAAAGTCCGGCAGTAGAGTGAGATCAAAGGAAAAGATCAAACAATTTCTGCAACGGGTTTTACGGTCTCGGCGAATCAAGAACCTTAAGCCTCACGTTTTCTGGGTGATCATCCTAATCAGTTGTGCGGAAATTTTTTACGTGAATCTTTTAATTCGGTAGAAAATCATATTACGTAAGTGAGAAGGTTGAATCAAAAGGTGAACGAGGCTATCAAGCAAGAAGGTAACTATTGGCAAGGATTAAACGAGAGCAAGAAGTCCGGCCGATATTCTTGATCAAAGAAACTGATCAGATTATTCGGCGACGGGTTTACGGGTTTCTCATTTAATCAAGAATTAAAATAGCAAGTTTCTGTGATTACCAATATCCCATCCAAGGCAGCGATCTATTGGTTGGTTCTTGATTGAACCCAAAACACCTTTAACGTATAGCCGCAAGAAGAACATGGGTGACCCGAAGACTCAGATTGTTGTTTCAAAAGAACCGGGTTCTCTTCCGATTCAGTGCTCGGTTCTCACAGCCACAAATTATGTGATTTGGACGGTGAAACTCAGGGCTATTTTCCGAGTACAAGGTCTCTTGGAAACTATCGAACTGGTTGAAGGAACTGCTGTCGACCCAAAGAAAAACGGCATGGCTATCGTGTACCTCTATCAAGCAATGTCGGAGGAGATGGTGATGCAAGTGGCTCACCTGGCCACCGCTAAAGAGATATGGGATGCATTGAAGACTAGCTATCTAGGGGTTGAACGTGTTCGAGAAGCCCGACTCGAATCTCTTCAATACGAGTTCGAATCGCTCAAGATGAAGGATACATACTCACTTGATGACTTTACTTCCAAGTTAAGTCAAGTGGCTTCGAAAGCAAGCAATCTTGGGAAGGTATATGAAGAGAAGGACTTAGTGAAGAAACTTATGATTTCGGTTCCAAGAAAACGGTATTTGGAAATTGTTGCAACCATTAAACAATTTGCTGATTTGAAAACCATGTCCTTTCAAGAAGCGGTGGGTCGGTTAAAGGCGTTTGAAGAACGACTTGGAGGTGAAGAAAACTTACCAACCTGTAAGCACAATCAACTACTATACACCTACGATGAATGGAAGGCAAAATCCAACCAAAAGGGGAAGTCCACGGCCGAGTCTAGTCAAGTCGGACAAGGAAAGGGTCGGGGTAAAACCGGGAATAAAGACAAGGATAAGAAGAGCGAGCCACACCAAAAGAAAGATCGTTATAAGGTAAAGTGTTTTAGGTGTGATGAACAAGGACACTTTGCCTCAATTTTGTCCTACACGAAAGAAAGAAAAGAATGGTGAGAGTAATCTCGCTCAAGGGGAAGGACCGGTTCTACACATGATTATCGAAGCAAGAGAAGAAGTGGTGTTCTTGAAAGAAGACCGGGTGGATCCTCAAAAGTATGCTACTACCCCATGTGAAAACAATACATGGATACTTGATAATGGAGCTAGCAATCATATGACGGGTAACCCGGAATGGTTTTCAAAACTCAATCATAACACCATAGGTAAAGTAAGTTTTGGTGAGGGTTCATGCGTCAAGATCAAAGGCGTGGCATGATAGTTCTAGAAGGAAAGGCGGGAGAACAAAGAGTCTTGAATGATGTTTATTACATACCATCACTCAAGAGCAATATCATAAGTCTTGGGCAATTAGATGAAGGCGGGTGTAAGATAGCCATCCAACATGGTATTCTTTGGATGTTCGAGCAAGACGGAACTTTGCTAATGAAGGTACCCCGATCACCTAATCGTGTCTATAAGATTAACTTACAAGTTGCATCTCCAGTTTGTTACAGGTCAACCTAAAAGATGAAACATGGGTTTGGCATGCACGGTTAGGGCATCTAAATTTTGATGCCCTTAAGAGTCTCTCAAAGCTAGCAATTGGGTTACCCGAAATAAAGCACCCAACCCAAGTATGTGACTCATGCATGGTAGGAAAACAAACAAGAAGCTCATTCCCGAAGGATTCCCTCTATCGAGCTAAGACACCCCTCGAGTTGATATATGCCGATGTGTGTGGACCGATTACTCCAAAGACACATGGAGGTAATCAATACTTTCTACTAGTCGTCGACGATCATACCCGCTATATGTGGGTATTCACAATGAAGACCAAAGACGAAGTAGCGAAACATCTCATTGATTTCGTGACAAGAGTAGAAAACGAGACGGGAAAGAAGTTAAAGCTATACGATCCGACAACGGGGGAGAGTTTACATCACATGTGTTGTCGGATTTTCTGGAATCAAAGGGGTGGTTCATCAATTCACGGCTCCCTACACTCCTCAACAAAACGGAGTGGTAGAGAGAAGGAATAGAACCATATTGGGGGCAACAAGAAGTATGTTGAAAGCTATGTCACTACCACAAAATCTATGGGGAGAAACGGTTCATCACTCGGTTTATTTACTAAATCGGTCACCAACGAAAGCCTTGAAAGACTTGACCCCTTATGAAAGCTTCAAAGGAAGAAAACCGAATCTTTCACACGTGAAAGTTTTTGGTTGTTTGGGACATGTGATGACACCTGGCACGGTCAAAAGAAACTTGATGACCGAAGCATTCCCATGATACACTTGGGTTCACAACCAAGTGCAAAAGCGTATCGTATGCTCGATCCGGTCAAAAGGCAAATTCATGTGACTCGAGATGTTACATTCGATGAAAGAAAAGGGTTCACGTGGAAGCAACTCGAAACAAAGGATACAAGAGAAGCCGAACCAAGTCCAGAATACACTAAGTTTATTATCGAAACTGGATCCCAAACCACTCCCAGTCCAACAACAAACGATACAGGAGCAGCCCAAATAAATTTCCTGAACTAACCTACCCAAACAGCCCCTTGGGTGGCGAATTCAGCAGTGACGAAGACTTTGATGAGCCTAAAGCCCAACAGCAGCAAACTGCTGCTGAAACAGCCGCTAACAGCAGCTCTAACAGCGACACGGGTCAAGTCTCTGTCTCAACAGAACCACCAGGCCATGATCAAGCTGTTCCGGCACAGCTACGACGCTCTAGTCGAAAAAAGAATTGCCAAAGAAATTAACCAACTTTATTGTAAAAGGTGTATCAAGTTCCATAAACCAAGACCCGAAAACGTAAGAGGTAAATTTGTTACTATCATTCGATGACGAACCACCAAACTTTCAAGAAGCAACAAAGAAAAGCATTGGCGGTTAGCAAAGGAAAGTGAAATAGCATTGACTGAAAAAAACAAGACATGGAAGTTGGTAGATCCGCCACCCAATTTAAAACCAATCGGGTTAAAGTGGGTGTTTAAAGTAAAGAAAGATGCAACCGGCGTGGTAACAAAGTTTAAAGCCCGACTAGTCGCTAAAGGTTATGTTAAAAAACATGGGATTGATTTCGAAGAATGGAAACTGTAAGGCTCCTGCTTGACCTAGTAGCTAACCGGGGGTTGGGAGGTACATCACTTGGATGTAAAGTCAGCTTTCCTTCATGGAGATTTAAAGGAGGAGGTCTATGTTCAACAACCTGACGGGTTTGTAAAAAAGGGTCAAAAAAGTAAAGTGTACAAGTTGGTGAAAGTTTTGTATGGTTTACGCCAAGCTCCAAGGGCGTGGAACATCAAGCTTGACGGTTCGCTAAAGGAACTTGGTTTCACTCGATGTAAGCAAGAACAAGCCGTTTACAAGAGGGAATCAAACCAACGCCTATTGCTTGTAGGTGTGTATGTGGATGATTTGATAGTTACGGGTACAAGTGTGCAAGAAATAGCAACTTTCAAGAAACAAATGGAATCCCGGTTCGAGATGAGTGACCTCGGTTTACTACACTATTACTTGGGAATCGAAGTTAAACAAGATGACCATGGGATAACGCTAAAGCAAAGTGGGTATGCAACGAAGATTCTAAAAGAGGCAAGTTTTTGGGATTGCAATTCCACTCAGTTTCCAATGTATGCGGGTTTGAAACTATCAAAGAATGATGAAGGACCCGAAACTGACCCGACCGGGTATAGAAAGATAATTGGAAGCTTACGGTACTTGACTCATACACGACCCGATTTGAGTTACTCGGTAGGATACATGAGCCTGTTCATGCAAACTCCCACTCAGAATCATGCACAAGCCGTGAAGCACATTCTTCGTTATTTGAAAGGCTCACTCGATTCCGGTTTGGTTTATCTGAGAGGTGGGTCACACACCTTGCTCGGTTATAGTGATAGTAGTCACGCGGTTGACGTAGATGATGGTAGATGCACAACGGGATTTGTTTTCTACTATGGCAAATCACTGGTGTCATGGGTTTCACAAAAACAAGAGACGGTGGCGTTGTCATCTTGCGAGGCGGAATTTATGGCTGCTACAACAACTGCTTGTCAAGCCTTATGGCTCCGAGGATTGTTGTTAGAGATGACCGATGAAAATGAAGAAATTGTGACTTGAAAGTGGATAATTCATCGGCTATTGCATTGATGAAGAATCCGGTCTTTCACGGTAGGAGCAAACACATAAATACAAGATACCATTTCATACGAGAGTGCATTGAGAGAGAACAAATCAAGGTGGAGCATGTTAGTGGAGATTTACAAAAAACAGACATCCTTACAAAAGCGTTGGCACGGCTGAAGTTTAATGAGATGAGAAGTCTCATTGGTGTCACAAGATTACGGGGGTGGTTGTTAGTATAATCTTGTAAGGTTTGTAAGTACAGGGACTAAAATTGTCGTACTTACAAACCAAGGGAGTTTTGAGTTAGTTTCCCATCCTTAGTCGGTTTAGGTTCCTGGTATAATTATGATTTCTAGTCTTATAAATAGGATTCTATTGTAAGCCATTAAAAAGCATTCCAATTATATATCAAGAACAAATTTCCGGTTACGCTTCAGTGTTTGATACCTATATACCATTAGTTTAAGACAAGTTTAAATTCGTACCGGACAAGTATGTTTAAAACATGTTATTTATTCCGCTGCGTATGTTAAAACTTCAAATCGTTTCCGCTGTGATTGTGAATGTCTTATGTTTTTGCGCTATGTGTTGATGAGTAAATCCGATGATAAGTGACGCCTCCCGGGTTTGAGGTCTTATAATGTGTCTAATTTCGGTTAAGATAAGTTTTACTATCACATACCATAGTTTGTAAAGATTTGATTCTCATTCAAAAGTAAAAGTAAATACAAGATATAAATACAATTGGAAATCTAAAAAACTATCTAACAAACCAAGCAAACTAAACAACTTCGCTGCAACTTGTTAAGCGAACATAATATCTTCGCAGGAATAAGTTCATCGATATCTTCACCAGAATAAGTTTGCCGGAACGGGATGAACACCCCCCCCCCGTAAGTCGGAGGCGCTCCAAGCTCCAACTTGAGAGATTTGATTACCGAAATGATGCGGAGGACAAGGGCGAAGCTATGAAGGGGCCAGAGAGGGCCCCGGCCCCTGCCGTTTTTTCCGTTAGTAGTGTTAATTTTTTCATTTTCGTCCGAATTTTTTTTTACGTATAGAGCCGGCCCCTGCTTATTTTTTTCGGCCCCCGCTTCTTAGATTTTCAAGCTCCGTCACCGGCGGAGGAAGAACTTCCGATCATAACCAGTAGCGTGATAACCTGAAAATTATATGGAGCCGGAATCAACTTCGCTGGAAAATGAAACATGAACAGGTTCGCCGGCATGATATGGAGCCGGAATCAACTTCGCCGGCATGATATGGAGCCTGAAAATGAAGGAAAACAGAGACCAAAAGAAATGAAGAAACATAACCGAAACATTATTCAATTATGAGTGAAATCGATCAATGAAGATCGATTATAATGAAATTCAATCCGATTAGGACCGAATGAAGTGAATTCGATTCGATTGAATCGAATGAAATCAGTTGCAATAACAATTAATGAAATGATGAAGAGAACGATAAGATGATCACAGAGCCATGTATTAGATGTGGGAATTCATTTTTGTGATCAAATGGAATGAGAATCTTGATGCGGAAGATGAAGATGATGAAGCGGAACGATGAAGATGATGATGGTCGAGAGCCTTTTGCTCTGATATCATGTAATTTGTGAAGATTTGATTCTCATTCAAAAGTAAACGGAAATAAAAGGAAGATATAAACACAATTGGAAATCTAGCAAACTGATAAGAAACCAAGTAAACTAAACAACTTCGCTGCAACTTGTCAAGCGAACATAATATATTCGCCGGAATAAGTTCGCCGATATCTTCGCCGGAACGGGATGAACACCAACACATACATATATATATACTAGTGGGGAACCCGGCGCGTTGCGGCGTATAGCGTAATAAAAAATGTAAAAAAAAGTGCAGAAAAATACTAAAAAAATGCAGTACAAAATGTAAATCAATGCAGAAAAAATGCATTCGGTTATAGTTTTAAACCTATAAACACAGGAGCTATTAAGATTTTCACTACAGTTTTTAACTGTTTTAATGCAGACCATGAACTTCTAGAACTTGAATTTCCGGGTCAACCCAACCTGACCCGATTGTGGTATGTTGAGGTGGTGGACTTCTATGAGGCATTGGGCTAGTTTTATTTGCATACTTTGGAACACCTGTTAAACTACAATAGCACCAAATAAGTACATAAATTATTTTTTGAGATAATACAAAAAAAGAGCATAGCAAAAAAAGGAAGAGGTGGAAAACATCTCACCTTTAAATGTCCTCTATTATGGAATACCCATCTGCTAAGGTTAGTAACAAACAGTTCATGCCAGATTTTGCATATCTTTCAAGAAAGAATATTAGAAGAATTGTTTTACCAGCATGTTTTAATGTAATTGTATTTTGTCATTTTTCAGATTCAATATTATATTCAGATGAATATTGCTATCATAAAAGTGAAGTAGTGTATTGAAGCAGACATGTGAACAATGCAGTAAGAATAAAAAAACTCACTTACCTGAGCTACCTGCCTTTTGCTGTGATTTGAAGAATCTCCATAACATAAGATTCAGTTCCGGTTCAACTAAAAACATATATGAGATACTTCCTAATTACATTAACAAACTGATAACAACATGATAATAACCGAGAAGGCACAAATTGAACACTAAAAGACTGATAATAAAATTAGTAATCAAACAAAGTGATACCGATGTCATATACAGAGATGTCATTGAGGAATTTCTTATCAAGCACCAAACACTATGATCTTTGATCTTAGCAATCTGCCAGCACCAAAACATGAACCAAATTCATTAGTTTTCACAAAAAAAAACATTAACTCTGTCTAGTTTGATCCTTTAAATCAAATTACCTCAACCACACTCTTGTTTTCAGCGATTTGAGCATTTCGTCTTTCGTTCATAAACAAGAAATATGCAGATTCTGGACGCTTCGGCTTTAATGGATATTTATCCTTCCTGTATCCAGAAAAAAAATTTATTGTTGGACGTGTAAAGCTACTGCAGCACCAAGCCGTGACTTAAAAGATACAAAAGCAGCAGGAACTTCCTATTGATTGTGAATTTGTTGAGTCAACACATTAGCATCCTTAGAGACATAACATAAGGTGCAGGAACCATCTTCAAGCTAAAATTTTGGGCAAGAATATCTTTATTCCTAAATTAATATAGAAATCGCTCAAGGGTTTGATCTAGTGTGTAACTGGATAATCATAATGTGTAAATTGGGTGCATGGGTTATACCCGGTTAAATCATTTCAAAATGAATTTCATGCAAGCAAATCAAGAAGTAATTAGATGATGATGATGATGATGATGATGATGATGATGATGATGATGATGATGATGATGATGATGATATAAGTGTATGATCAAACATAGTAACTTCTTCCTTCATCCAATATAGATTAGATTGCAAGTCCTTTTATTTAGGAATTTTCCATGACAATTAAAATCATTCAATCTAATCAAAGAATAGTTGCAGATAAAACCCTAATATAGATTATAAAGCAATGATTATCTACACAAGATTAGGATCACTTAATAAAGCAATACTTACAACTCTTGTCAAGATTCAGTAGCATACAGATCAAAATAAAGTCAGATGGACCATGGAATCCCCAAAAACACAAACTCCAAATCTTTTTCAAGAAGAAATAGATGAAATTATTTAAGAATCCCAAGTCATTGTTCATCATCACAACTGCAGAAACTTAAAAAATAAAAAATCTAGAGTTGTAACTTAAGGCACTATGCATTGATTTGATGATCAAGAAAGTAAACCCACATCAAGAAATGCATCAAGATCGAAGAGAAAGCATAAAATACGAAAGAAATTAGTAAAAGAAAGATACCCCAATAAAGATTAAAATAAAAAGTGAACCTTTGGTTGGGATCTTGAAGCAAATCAAAAGAAGGAAGGAAGCAAGAAACAGAGGTGTTGGGTGAGAAAGTGTGTTGGGAACAACCTGGTAATGCAAGCAGTATTAAATCCATGCTCAGATAGCCCTATTGCAACTCGAAGATGCACACATCCTGCTCCAACCACATCGCATCGTATGTATGATCAACTATTGTATACGCTGAATGGCCAGCATCCAAAAGGATGATTAAAGCATATGCACACACTGACACACGCACATCCAAAAAGACGATTAAAGCATATGCACATAACATCCAAAAAACGATTAGAGCATATGCACATACTTTTTCTGGTCTGAGTTGCATCTCAAAAACAAACTAAAGAGCCACCCTACAAAGCAATTGTTTTATCTGAGAAACAAAATGATCAAAATCCAAAGCCTTAACATTTTGAAAGCCCAAACTCCATGTAATTTTCATTTCATCCTTTTCATTCTGATTAAAATATGAGGGACAATTACACTGCCCTTTCTGCAAACCATAAATTGGTTGAGATAATGTTATTCAAGAACCAAACCATAATTTGAGAATTCTGTCAAAAGTAATCATCAACCAAAACAATTTCTTGGCTTCTTTCAGGATATGTATGTCCATTTGTTTGTTTTCTGTGTTAAAAACACACTGTCACACTTTCAAAAGGGAATTTTTGATTCAGATCAGCATGTAAAATCAAAACTTTTTTTGCAAATTCCATGCGGGGTTTCAAAAATATTATCTTTGATGATCTTTACTTTGTGAAAGATTCTTTGGAACTTATGTTTTTTTTATCTGTTTATGCAGTTTGTCAGCCATGAATGGTGCTGGTGGTCCTGATGGAACACCACTGAAACTTGAGGTTTGTGCTCAAATATCCTCTGATTTTTATCACCTCAACACACTTTGGAGCCAGAATTTGCCCAATAATTCTAGTTTGTGCTAAAAATCCTATGACTTTTTTTATAATCTCCACAAACATAAGAGACGGTGAAGAGGAAGAGTCGGTGGAGAGGGATAAAATATGCAGAAAAAAGCTGAAAAAATGCAAGAAAATGCAGAAAAAATGAAGGAAAAAAGTTGCAGAAAATATGAAAAAAATAATGCAGAAAAAAACATAACCCGAACAACACATTCATAAGAATATTGTTAAATACTGTTGTTCCAATTCGATTCCTATTTTGGTTGTATTAGGTTGGTGTGTAGGTTACAATTTCTATTTTCATGATAGTGAATTAGCAGGTAGTTTAATATTCATTTATGAAGGGATATTTTAGAAGGTTACACTTGAGAACTATATATACAATGGATATAGAAGAAATAATTAGTAAAATGCAAGATTTTCTTGTATAAATGTACCATTATCATTTCTAAATGATGTTTCATTGTGAATGGTAACTATTTTATTCTACTGGATGAATCCAATTGTATCTTGAGTTCATGCTTTATATTTATATTTTTGCATCTTTCATAGTATTGTCAAAACAACATGGTTCCCATATTGTTACGTTTTATTTTTATTTATTTTTATTATTATTTAGTCAATTAGGTTAAGAGGGTTAGTGGTTATTATTGTTAGTTGGGGGTGTTTTTAGTATTTTGTTTGATTATATATTTGGTATCGAATCATGAATGAAATCATCAGATTGTTTGAGTTATTCTCTTATCCTAATTCTTAGCTTTTCTTCTCCAATTCTGGTTTAACCCTATCAAGGGTATCAGAGCTTTCTCCAGGCGATCCTAATCGGATTCGCTACCGCTACCATGACGAACACCCGTAATCAAGATGAAGACAAGGCTCTCAAGGATCATGACAAGGCGATTTCTGACCTCCGGGCAACCCTAGCCGTCATCATGAAACAACAGGAGCAAGCGATGAAACAACAGGAACAGATAATGGTGGCATTAGGATTGGATCCAACCGGATCGAAGCAGAAACAAGCTTCAGCCGTGTCATCCACACTACCTGTGTCGTCTACACCAAATCTAGCCAAGAAAACCGATCCCCAACCTGCTCCGCCTACACCTAAAATAGTCCCACAACCCGTAACATCCATCAAAGTTGCATAAAAAACTGCCCAAAAATCTACGCGAGCAACCCCTTCAACCTCCCCAAACCGGCACCCAAAACGACCGCTAACAATTACACCCGTACCATTTCCAAAAACCGCACCATCAGTGGTTTTGAGCCTATTGAAGCAGACGACGAAACCGGTGTCCGCAAAGAAAGAATCGACACCGATAGGCGATGCAACCGATAAACGTGAATGGCATCCACCGTGGCGTCTCATTGACACAACCCCGAATGCCATTGGACGAACTGAATGGCGTCCACCATGGAACGGGTCAACCCAAAGTGTCCATGGATGTTGCAATTTTTTTCTGTTAATTTGTGATTCTTGAGGTCAAGAATGTTTTTAAGTGGGGAGTATTGTTACGTTTTATTTTTATTTATTTTTATTATTATTTAGTCAATTAGGTTAAGGGGGTTAGTGGCTATTATTGTTAGTTGGGGGTGTTTTTAGTATTTTGTTTGATTATATATTTGGTATCGAATCATAAATGAAATCATCAGATTGTTTGAGTTATTTTCTTCTCCTAATTCTTAGCTTTTCTTCTCTAATTCTGGTTTAACCCTATCACATATTGTAAGCTAATAGTATAGGGTGAGATCCAAGAAAAAGTAACTGTTTCTCAAGAACAGATTTTCTTGAATAAATGTACCATTATCATTTCTAAATGATGTTTCATTGTGAATGGTAACTATTTTATTCTACTAGATGAATCCAATTGTATCTTGAGTTCATGCTTTATATTTCTATTTTTGCATCTTTCATAATATTGTCAAAATAGCATGGTTCCCATATTGTAAGCTAATAGTATAGGGTGAGATCCAAGAAAAAGTAATTGTTTCTGAAGAACAGGTTCCAGACACGCATGGCGTTGCTATCTCATCAAAAATGGAAAATTAATAAAAACCCTAAAATTAAAAGTTTACCTGTTACATCCATGGAATCCGCATCTCCAGATCCCCAATTCAAACATTGGTACAAGGTGTCTTAATTTTTATTGAAATTTACATTGTTATCCTCCTAATCCCTATTATATAGCAGTATAGATACATGGATAAAAAAAAGATAAGCTGTTAGTTATTTTGTATACATAGATAAGATAAGTAGCTACCATCTAATTTTTGCTTAACTTGTTAATATTTTATTTAAATCACATTGTTACTAAATGTATTTGAGTAAACTGCAGTTTTCGTCCCTGAGGTTTGTTGATATTAACAGGTTCAGTACACCCTTAACAGTCTGAGTCTCTGATGTTACATTTCTTAACAGTTACCATCCCTGGACCTAACGTCCATCTGTTAGGGGTCATTTTACAAATAGGGATCCTGGATCTTCAACATACTTCGGTATCCTGACAGGTTTCGGTATCCTTAATTTCCTTATTATCTAACCATTGTATCTTTCCTCTATCTTGATCAATACGCAGGTAAAACACGTGAAGTCAATTTAATCCCTGGAGAATCAGTCTGGAAGTTGAAATAAGCGTGTAGAAGACGCGTAGAACGACCTCCAACGGTCATATTTGAAGACCTGGTCGATTCCGGGATTCTCGGATAGTTAGTTAGTATGATCTCTGTATAAAATCAGCAGCGTGGTCGATTAGAATACACACAACAACGCACTTAGCAATAGAATACACTCGCAATCAGTCTTGTAACACTTAGATATCGATCATTTGCTGCTCAACACTTGTAATTCTTTACCATTTATTGAAGTAACAAGGCAGGTGTCGATTGTCACCTCCCGAGGTTTTATGCCGGAGATCCTTAACGATCAAGGGCTTTTCTCGTAAACATCTGTGTCACTTTTTACGTTCTAACCAGGGTCTTTCGGGGTCCGGAATACCTGCTGGTGGACATGTGATCGTATCAAACAATGATATCCTCGATTTGTTCTCAGAGATGAAACGACAAATGGAACAACAGAGGAAGACTAACCAAGCACTGTTTCGGGAGATTGAGAAAGTTAATGAATCGAAGAAACCAGTGGAAGTGACGACCCCGCTGCAACCAAGGATCTTGGATTTCAATTATTCAGGTTCCTCAGAAATCCATAAGGGAGATTTCCTTCCCATGGAAACAGGGGTTACTGCAGTTGGCCCTACCCCGGCTATTAGAGTTATGACAAATCAGGATCTTGGAGTTACTCCAGGGTCATCGTTCCGAAATCCTGAGAACGGTAACACATTCAATCAATTTTCAAATGCTAACGAATTTGTGCAGGAGACAGGAATCACTCCGTCCATGGCCAAAGAGTTAAAGAAGTTGAGAGAGATGATTTCCAGTGTACCAGGTGTGGTCCAACCTATACTGGAGATATCCTCTACCAGTCATAGGATCTCCATATTCGCTCCACCATTATGTGATGCTAAGATCCCCAAGCGCTTCCAGACTCCCAACATGAAACTATATGACGGAACTACAGATCCTGAGGAACATGTGGCGTAATACAGAAAAAGGATGGAGATCAACCCCATCCCTTTAGACCTAAAGGAAGCTTGTCTGTGCAAGGGCTTCGGCTCTATCTTAACAGGATCAGCCTTAAAATGACTACTTAATGTTCCTCCATATTCCATTACTTCATTTGCTCATTTAATTAACATGTTTAACAATCAATTCTCTTGTAGTAGAACTTTTGAAAGGTTAACAAGTGACTTATACAGGATAATTCAGAATCCCGGAGAATCCCTCCGAGACTATGTCAGCAAATTTGGCCAGGAATCCCTGGATATCCCGAATCTTGACGTTGCCACTGCAGTCCAGGCCTTCAAGATGGGGCTACAAAAGGATTCTCAATTTTACGAAGACCTTGTTATGAATCCATGCAGGAACCTTGATGAAGTCAGGAACCGGGCATTGAGGTTTATTAGGCTGGAAGATGATAAAAAGATCCAGCAAAGAGTGAATGCTCCGACAAGCTACACTCAACCTAATCGGAAAGCTGAACTCGCACCTTTCAAGTCGTACAGGTCCAAGCCGTATTCTAAGCCGGACAATCACAGGGTCAATGCTGTAGAAGACGACAAGGACGAAGAGGAATATCCTAAGTTGTCTGAATACTGTTTTTCTCCTGATACGACTGGTTTGCTATTTGTTATGCAGGATCTTGGAGAAAAAGTCAGATGGCCTCGCAAGTTTGAGAGGAACCCAGGAGGAAAAGACAAGTCCAAGTGGTATGCATTCCACGAAGATTTTGGCCATATAACTGAGGATTGTATTGCTTTGCAGAAGGAGATAAGCTATCTCCTGAGCAAGGGATATCTCAAAGTATTTCTAGGCAAAGGAAAGAACAAGACCAAAGATCATGACAGGATCCCACAAAGAGCAAAATCCCCGCCGCCGGATGCCAAGGTAATAGGTTTTATATCTGGTGGATCTGACATTTGTGGTACTTCTTACTCTGCAGCAAAAAGAAATGCCAAAGAAGCAAAAACAGAGAATGGGGACAGACCTATTAGGACCTCCAACTTAACTGAAGAAAAGGTGATCTGTTTCGACGAAGATGACAGAAATGACGTACAGGATCCTCATCACGATGGCCGGGTGATTACACTATACATTGCAAACCACTTCATCCGGAGAATACTGATTGACGGAGGGAGCTCGGTGAACATAATTCAGCATGAAGTCCTGAAGAGAATGGTGATCCCGGATTCTGAAATTATTTCAAAATCCTCAGTGCTGGTAGGGTTCAGCGGAGAAGTCAAAAGCACAGTCGGAGAGGTAAAATTACCGATATACATTGAAGGGGTAAATTCTATTAAAAAATTTTGTGTAATATATTCTTTGTCTTGCTATAATATCATTTTAGAAAGGCCATGGATACACGATATGAAGGCGGTGCCCTCAACATACCATCAGTGTGTCAAATTTCCAACCCCTTGGGGAGTAGTGAAGATTAACAGTGATCAGCAAGAGGCTAAGAATTGCTACACTTCTTCGATGAAAGCCTCCGTCAAAACCAAGCAAGCATAGCAATTAACAAAGCATGCCAGGGATGTTCTAGAAGCTAAAGAGCAGGATGCTAAAAAGGTATCCCTGGATGCTGAAAATCCAGATGTAAAGATCCTTGTAGGGAGTAATATCCCTAAAGATATTAAAAAAAATATCCTAAACTTCCTGAAGGGCAGAAAAGAAACCTTCGCATGGAAGCACGAGGGCATGACAGGTATATCCCAAGATATCATAACTCATAAACTTGGAATTGATAAAAGTTTCAGGCCAATACATCAAAAGCGAAGGAAATTTGCTCCTAAGAGAAACGTAATCATCCAAGAAGAGGTGGAAAGACTTCTCAAGTCTAGAATGATAAGGGAAGTAAAATTCCCAAAGTGGCTAGCCAACGTAGTAGTAGTCCAGAAGAAGAACGGGAAGTGGAGAGTTTGTGTAGACTACACGGACCTCAACAAGGCGTGTCCTAAAGACCCCTTCCCACTACCACACATTGACTCTATGGTCGACGCCACAACAGGCCAAGAAATGCTTACTTTCATGGATGCTTCATCAGGATTCCAACAAATTCAGATGGAACCCTCAGACCAGGAGGATATTGCGTTCATGACTCCTACATGTATTTATTGTTATATTGTTATGCCCTATGGTTTGAAAAATGCAGGTGCTACATACCAAAGGCTGGTGAACATGATGTTCAAAGAGAAACTAGGGGACACCATGGAGGTCTACATAGACGACATGGTGGTAAAATCAAAGAGAGCTGAGGATCATCTCAGGAACCTTAAAGAAGCATTTGATATCCTGGACCAATACAATATGAAGCTGAACCCTTCGAAATGTCACTTTGGAGTGAGGGAAGGAAAGTTCTTAGGCTATATGGTGACCAAAAGAGGAATAGAAGCTAGTCCAGAACAAATCAAAGCTATCATCAACCTGAAATCCCTAGTAAACACAAAGGATGTCCAGAGACTAACTGGCAGAGTAGCAGCACTCAACAGATTTATATCAAGATCCTCAGAAAAATGCAAGGAATTCTACGACATCCTGAAAAAGAACAAGAGATTCGAATGGGAACAGAAGCATGAACAAGCACTCCAATCATTGAAGGAATACTTGTCATCAGCTCCTCTACTGATGAAACCAGAAGACGGTGAACCATTATCCCTATACTTGGCAGTATCCCGAAGCACTGTAAGTGCTGTGTTAGTCAAGGATCATGAAGGACAACAACATCCGGTATATTATGTAAGTAAAAGTTTGCTACCAGCGGAAACAAGGTACTCTCATTTAGAAAAATTAATTTTAGCTTTAATAATGACATCAACTAAACTAAGACATTATTTTGAAACTCATGCTATTCATGTTAAGACTAACTACCCTATTAAGTGTGTCTTAAGAAAGCCAGAGATGTCAGGAAGGATGGCTAAGTCAAGCTTAGCGCCTATGACCTCATGTACGAACCTAGAACAACAATAAAGTCTCAAGCACTGGCGGACTTTGTGGCTGATTTCAGTAGTGATATCCAACACGCAGCAGATCTTGAAGTCCAACAACTAGAGGAGTCGAAGGACGAATGTACTTTATTCACAGATGGTGCTTCAAACGTAAGAGGAACAGGACTGGGAATCATACTAAAATCGCCACAAGGGGACATATTACCCCAATCCATAAGCTATGAGTTCCAGGCTACGAATAATGAAACAGAGTATGAGGCGCTGATCGCAGGATTACAATTAGTCAGGGATAGCAAGATCAGTAAAAGGTGCCTAGAGAAGATAACACTGAGGCTGATGCCTTAGCGAACCTTGCTTCAACTCTTAGAATATCAGAAGATACCAAAATACCTATCATACACATTCTGAGCCCGACAACTGAGAAGGTAAATGAAGTATCCAACACTGAAGAAGAAGCAGACATTCAGAATCTTGAACCTATTCCAGGATCCTGGATTTCACCTATTAATAAATACTTGCAGGATGGTGAAATCCCAAGTGATGAAAAGAACCACAAGGCTTTTCGCATGAGAATGTCTCGTTTTATAATTTTCGAGAATGTTTTGTATAGAAAATCAATTGCAGGTCCATACTTGAGATGCTTGGAGGATCCTGAAGCACATGAAGTCCTGAAAGATCTACACGAAGGAGATTGTGGTAATCATATCGGGGGCAGAGCGCTATTTTCAAGGATCCTGAGGACAGGATATTACTAGCCTACCATGAGGAAAGATGATGTGACTTACTCTAAAAAATGTGACGCTTGCCAGAGACACAGCAACATACTCCATCAACCGGCCGAACCTTTATATCCAATCATCTCTCCATGGCCATTCATGAAATGGGGAATGGATATCGTCGGCAAACTCCCCAAAGCACCAGGAGGAAAGGTCTTCATGCTAGCAATGACGGATTACTTCTCTAAATGGATCGAAGTTGAGGCATTTGTCCAAGTCAGAGAGAAAGAAGTCATCTCCTTCATCAAACGCAATATCCTGACGAGATTTGGCATCCCGGCGGAGATCGTATGTGATAATGGATCTCAGTTCATTGGCAAGAGAACAACTGACTTCTGTGCCAGTTGGGGAATCAAAATGATAACTTCTACCCCAGTACATCCTCAAGCCAATGGATAAGCAGAATCTAGCAACAAGATCATCGTTAACAACCTCAAGAAAAGATTAGGAGCAAAGAAAGGAAGATGGGCTGAAGAGCTACCATTTGAACTTTGGGCGGATAGGACAACCACGAAAAACGTGACAGGGCAGACTCCATTCTCCTTGGTATTTGGAACTGAAGCAATGATCCCGACAGAGATGGTTATCCCTACTGCCAGAACCAACTTTCAATCTCCAGAGACCAACGACGAAGCTCTTGCTCAGGATCTCGATATTGTGGATGAGCTTAGGGATCTTGCCAAAGTTCTCATTGCAGCTTATCAGCAGAGGATAGCAAAGTCATACAACAAAAACATAAGGGTTAGAAGATTCCAAGCAGGTGATCTCGTGTTAAGAAAAGCATTCCAAGATACTACCAACCCCAATGATGGAAAGCTTGCACCAAAATGGAGAGGCCTATACTTAATTGATTCAGAAGCAGGCAAAGGTGCGTACTGGTTGGCTACTATGGAAGGAGAAATCCTGCCAAGATCCTGGAATGCCATCCATCTCAAAACCTACTTTATGTAAGTTGGAATTTATATCCTAACTAAAAATGGTACGTCTTCTTTCCATAATTATTTTTATTATTGTTATTCTTGATCAAAGTACTGACTTGAGCGTCGGAGGGGTGTTATCCAGGCTAATACCCACCTTCACCAAGATTTCCTGTTATGCAGGAAGTATCTTCAGGGATCCTGACATAAGAAAGAGATTGGCCATCTCTCCTAAGTTTGGGTATCATGAAATACCTCGAAGGTTTAAACGGCTTTCGCCTTTCTAAGTATTGGGTTAATACACCCCGCCGGGAGCGCACGATATCCAATTATAGTTCAAGGTGATGCGACCAGTCCATGTAACAGTGGCTGATAATTTAATCACTATTGGCTATATATTGGGTGCTACGAATATAACAAACTTGTTATTACTCAAGTTTCTCCCGATCATTTAACACTTACGTGTTAAAGCTAAGGTTTTTAGCATTTTCATGCTAACTCAGAATTAGCCTTGCCCACGATATTGGCTTAGCCCACGATTATTTGGCTTAGCCCACGTTATTGGCTTAGCCCACGTTATTGGCTTAGCCACGTTTTCTGGCTTGGCCCACGATTTTAAATATGTAACACTTACGTGTTAACTCAAAAACTTGGCATCAATATGCTGACTCGGGATCCTTAAACGAGTTGAAGTCTAATGAGGATCCAGAAGTGTATTTACTAAGCCTACGACGTATTCAATGACTGTACATAGGGGACAACCAAAGGTTGCTGTATTTCGCACTCTGTGATATAATTCAGTATGTCTATATGTCCAAATTCGTACTCAACAAAGGTATGTGTTACTAATTTTTCACTTACAAGAAGATTTGAAAGCTGAATGACTAAGTCATGATACGTTTGTTACTCTTATTTATTAAAACCAAATTGTGTTTTCCTAAGTCTAAATTTAATAAAAACCTGAGAATTTATTATTAAAGATCTGGTATCCTGAAAATATGTTCGAACCTATTCTTTTTTAAGTTTTAATTACCTCGGGATCCTAATTTTGAAAAATATATCAAGGCAAACATGCAACAATCATGGCAGATAGTCATAAACCATTCACTAATATTTAAGGTGCAGGAAAAGAAAGTGATCCGGGCTTCATCCAAAACCTGGACCCATCCACCCGGTTCACAAGTTAGCGAATTGTCTATCCCATGCAGAGATCCCCAAACAAAAAAGAAAAATTGTTTTTAACAAGTACCATCAAGATCAATCAAACGGAAGAACCACAAATTCCAGGGCTCAGGCCTAGGCATCATTGCCCTCATCGTCCTGGTCCACCCGCTTCTCACCATCACCAGTACCAACATCCTCGGTAACCTTGCTAGTTTCCACAGCTTCGCCGTCGAGTTTAGCTAGAGAAGAGCGCTATCCCTGAAGATCCCAAGCTGCATGATCAAAACCTTCAGTAACAGCTTGCTCAGCCATCTAGATCCTGGATTTAAGAATAGCTATGGCCGCGGACCTCTTGGGGCTATCCACAGTCTCTTGCAACTTCTGCTTGGACTGAGCCAAATCCTCCTGCAGCTTTTCCTTCAAGATTTGGATCTCTTTCTCCAAGTACTTGGACTTGTTGGCCGTAATTTTCTTCAGATCCTCAACCTTCTCCAGAGCTTCTTCAACGTTCTTATCTGCCGTAACCAAGTTGGCGTTCAGCTTCTCAAGACCCTGAAATATTTGGATAAATTAAGACTTCCGGGATCCTAAAATTGAAACAGGGATACCAGAAAGCGCTTACCAGACTCAGCAAGGAATGAGGCTTCTTGGCAGTCTCACTGGAATCCATGCCCTCAAAGATCTCCAGGTCCACTATGTCAGTCGTTTTCCTCTTCTTACTCCCCGAAGCTTTAAACCAGAGTAGGGGAACCCGGGACTTAGTAGTTAGTGTGGGACCCTCCTTCTTGACAACGACAGCTCTAGACAAGAGGCTATCGAGGTCAGACAAGGCAAATTGAGAGCCCGGCTTAGGAATTCCTACAAAAAGATAAAACAAATCAGGATCATGATACTTGATAATACGAATGTAAACTATTCTATACCTGAAGACATCTCGGGTTCGGAATATTGGGTATTGAAACTAGCTTCACTGATGGCAGATTCGGCACGGAAGGATCTCTCCGTAATAGGTATCTCTAACAATGCTTCTATTCTTTTATCTGTGTCACTTCTTGCAGGGACCAGTTCGTCGAACTTTGGAGCTACGCAAAGATAAGATGAGAATCATCAGAATCAAGTTAGAAATATTTAAAATTGCAGGGATCCTAACTATATCCTACCATTCTTAACCCATTCAAGCGGCAAGAGTTTCCCATCAGAAATTGAATCTCTCCTGACAAAGAAGAATTTCCCCTTCCAGTCGGTGTCATTTTGAGTAGCTTTTGAGTTCGCCCGGACTTAAGCTGAAGGACGAAACGAGAAGAGCCATGGGTTCTCAAATTATAAACGGAGGCTAGCTCAGGGACGCCAATGGTCAGAGAATGAGAACGATTCAGCCTTTCAAGAGTAGCCAGGATTCTCCAAACCATGGGCATAGTTTGGGAATAACACAAGCCGGTAAGCTTGAGGAACTCGGTGATAAGTGGAGAAAAAGGATACGACAGACCGAGAGTGAAAGGATACGCGAGAAAGCAAACCCATGTTTTAGAAATCAAATCCGTTTTTGTTCTGGAATCAAAAGGCCTAAAAATGGTTTTTTGAGGAAAAATATTATTTGATTTCAAAAGTTTCATATCCTGATCAGTGAAAGAGCAAAGTTCGAGATCAGAATGGTCAAGGATTCCTTAATCAACGAAATCGTCTATCGTTTCAGCAACGATAGAAGCGGCCGACCTAGTCATTTTCTTACCCATGATAACGAAAGTTTAGAAAGAAAGAAGAAATCAGAAACAAAGATTTTTAGCTGCTTCAACCTTGAAGAAGATGGGAATGAGAGAAAAGGAGTAATAATGAATATATCCAGAAAATTAAAACGGTTAAATCGCCTTGGAAATCGAGAACGGTCATATCGCTACCCTATCATCATTTATTTTTATTTGAATTTTAAAATTTACAAATGTCGATGAGATTGACAACTGTCAAATTTTGGGGACAATTGTTAGCGGTCATTTTACAAATAGGGATCCTGGATCTTCAACATACTTTGGTATCCTGACAGGTTTCGGTATCCTTAATTTCCTTATTATCTAACCATTGTATCTTTCCTCTATCTTGATCAATACACAGGTAAAACACGTGAAGTCAATTTAATCCCTGGAGAATCGGTCTGAAAGTTGAAATAAGCGTGTAGAAGACGCGTAGAACGACCTCCAACGGTCATATTTGAAGACCTGGTCGATTCCGGGATTCTCGGATAGTTAGTTAGTATGATCTCTGTATAAAATCAGCAGCCTGGTCGATTAGAATACACACAACAACGCACTTAGCAATAGAATACACTCGCAATCAGTCTTGTAACACTTAGATATCAATCATTTGATGCTCAACACTTGTAATTCTTTACCATTTCTTGAAGTAACGAGGCAGGTGTCGATTGTCACCTCCCGAGGTTTTATGCCGGAGATCCTGAACGATCAAGGGCATTCCTCGTAAACATCCATGTCACTTTTTACGTTCTTACCTTGTTTTACACTGATTTTACAAGCACACTACCTCACAGATGAAATTTGGTTACAAAGTTAGTCTTATTAATTTTTACCTAACGTCCGTCCAAAGTCCCGTTAGATTCCCCCCACGTGCCCCTCACGTGAGGGGTATTTTCATCATTTCGCCTCTTATTAACCTTTGATAGTTAGCTTATATCCAAAAACTCTCAATCTTCTTATTTAACCTTTAATCCAAACACTCCCAATATTCTTACCTTATGAATTAAAACAACCCAAACAACCCCTGAATTTAACACAAATAAATCTCTCAAAACCCTAAAAATTAAATCAACTAAATTGGATGTAAAGCTTCCGGAAATCGTTGGAGATGATAAAGCTTCTGGAAATCGTCGGAGATGTGATGAAGAGGATGAGGAGTTCCAGTCGTTGAGATAGTTTAAAGAATCAACAATGGCGGATTTGATGGAAGAAATGACAAAAATACCCCTCACGTGAGGGGCACGTGGGGGGAACTAACGGTACTTTAGACGGACGTTAGGGCCAGGGATGATAACTGTTAAGAAATGTAACATTAGGGACTCAGACTGTTAAGGATGTACTGAACCTATTAATACCAACAAACCTTAGGGACGAAAACTGCAGTTAGTCAATGCATTTTGTGTGGTGCTTCAAAAGAAATATAAAAATGTCACTAAGATATACTTGTATTTATATAACATAAAAATTAAAATTTATCTAATCACGACTAATAAAATTTATGAATCTAACCGTCAAGAAGAAACAAAATAATATATATCTGATCAAAACAATATTAATATTTAAGCATATTAAATAATAACATATTTTTTTTATTTATCATACACTAGTTTAGATCCCGTGTACAACACACGGGGTGAAAAATATCAATACATAAAATTCTTAAATTTTTATGCATATATTTTATATGTGTAAAAATATATTAAATATACTAAGGATAGAAAACAAAATTCAAAATATGTAAAAATTAATATATAATTGGTTTTCGAAAATATGTTAATTATTATTTAATGTAATTGACTTTCATTTATTATTTGTTTGAAAATAAAAGTTAAATAATTAGATTTCAAAGTTTCTTATAATAAGAGAAAATTTGAAGTAAGTGTGTTTTATTAGTATAATTAGTATTTTATATAAAAATATATTATTATTAAAAGATAGATGTGTATTTAATAAGAGAGAGGGGCGGAAAAAAAATGATAAAAATGAATATAGAGGCGACACGCGACATGAAAAAACTTTTATATATTATAGAGTAAACTACAATTTGCACCCCTGTGGTTTATGCCCGCTGACACTATGCAACCCTGTTAAAAAGAAAGTGCAATTTGCCCCCTGTGGTTTGGTTTTCCTCTCTTTTTGCACCCTTGCCGTTACAATGACCGTTAATTTTTTAACGCCGTTAGGGGTATTAAAGACTTTTCACCCTAAAGTCAAAACCTATTATATTCTGCACCACTCTGGTTTTCTATCTTTCACACTTTGCAACCCTCGCTTTAACGATTACCCTCTGCCGCCGCCTGAAGCCTCTTCCGCCCGCCGCCTGAAGCCTCTTCCGCCCGCCGCTAAATCGTCTCAATCAACAGCAAAAAGATGTCCTACGCGCTTGTTGATGTTCAAATCGACACACTACTCATCAAAGGTACGATTTTCTACCTGAAATTCGTAACCTAATCCACCTGAAAATCCATTTCTTCTTGCAACCGGAATCAAGGTAACCCGCTGTTTAACCCAGGTGGAGGATCGGTCGGTAACCCGGCATCTGATCGTCCATTTGAAGATCAGCGTGATGTTCTTTCATAACCTGAACTTTTCGTTCAGGTATGAACGGGAATCAGAGGTCGGAGGTCCCTGATGAAGGTCGGCGTCAGGCGATGGCCAAGGTCGGACCGGTTTAACAGTAGTATTTTCATTAGTAAGTTCAAGCTTTTTGTTGGTCGGAGATGCTTTTGGTAGGTTTCTGATCGACTTCAACCATTACATTTTGATCGGAAAATGTAAATACAACTATATTAATCGTGTTTTTAGCTAGTTCTTTTGTTGTTTCTTGAGTATTTTGGTCAATGTGATAATCGGAGATGTTAATCGGATTTAGATTTCAGCGGTATTGTTCGCCGAAAAACCAGGTGTTCACCGGAGAAGAAGAGGGTAATTTTGGGGTGAGGTCAGGGGTATTATTGTCTTTTTATTAGAAAAGATAACGGTAGGGGTGCAAAGAGAGAGAAACCAAACCACAGTGATGCAAATTGCACTTCTTTAAAAACAGGGTTGTAAAGTATCAACGACCATAAACCATAAGGGTGCAAATTACAGTTTACTCTTTATTATATATAGTTTACTCTTTATTATATAGTATAGATGTATACATTCCGGTATTTAAAATTAGATCATATTAGTCATTTTTAATACTTTTTCAATCTTCTGCATCTCGTAGATCAACAGCGTTTCCCCTTTCCTTACCCTCGAATGGCGACTGCTATTCTCAGGAAAACCCTCAATTCATTAAACCCTAACAATACTATCATCCGATCCCTACCTTCTTACGCCACCGTCGCCACGGCCACCGCCAGCGAACCTCAACCCGACGGCACCTCTTCCTCCTTCACCTTCTCATCAGATCAGAACGGCGATGAAATATACATCAAGGCTCGCAAACCTGCGCTTTCCACATCCGTCACCATGCCTATGTCGTTCATGACCGGATCGATAGTCGGGAAAAGGTTCTATAAGCAAGTAACAACCAGACCTGCCGACGACGGAATCGGTTGGTCCGTGATGCTTGATTACAGGACGCTTAAAACCCCTTCCAAGAGGCCTCTCAAGTGCCCTACTATCTCCCTTGCAAAAGCTATTGCTGCCGAATGGGAATATCAGGTTGAATCATCTTAATTTGCTTGATTGTTGTTGTATTTCATGAATTACACATGTAAAATCTCCTCCTTACTTATATGAGCCATAATTTGATACAAATAGAACTGAAATTGGAGTCACATTTTACACTAGAATGCTAGCTCTGGTTAAAATTTGTTGGTGTTTATGTTGGTTGTAGCTTACAGATGGAATAAGGCCATTTACAATGCCTCTAATGAAACTTGCGTGTACTGCTTTGGAGAGAGTTCCCCTCACTAGGTCCAAGATTATTGATAATTTAATGGCACGGTTTAATCAAGATTTGGTCTTTTGCCGTGCTCCGGATGATAATGTTTTGACAAAAGGCGTCCATGGTATGCAGTACATTACATGAAGTCTGTTTTTTTCATTGATTTCTTTGTTCTTTATGCATCATAGAGATGATTGTTCCTCAGCTGTGTTCTTTCTAACATATGCACAAGTAGTTTTGACAGCGGTGATATTGGTCCGATTTGGGTAGTTTTGATTAGAAGTCTAGGCCGAACCGCTAACTACGGCTTTGGGAAACGACAAACCAAACCAGCCAGGTTGGGTAGGCCGGCCGGACCGACGGTTTTAGTGGGTTGGCGGTTTGACAGTTCGGTTTTGGCGGCCTGAAACGATTTTTAAAATAATAAAGACGGCTCATGAATATAATACATATTCCAAAAGTGGGAAAAATAACTTACACGGGTGGTTTGACAGTTTCTAAGTTCCAAACCGTCATCCGAACTGTTAAACCACCACCCTGCCGAAACTGAAACGTGAACCGGACTTTATAAATCTCAAACTGGCCGACTTGTTTTGGTTTGTGTGGTTTCGTCGGGTTGAACGGTTTATGAACATCTCTACTTTGTGATGCTACTAGTCAAGTTCTTATTTGCTTTATTTATAATCTCTTTTAAGTACATCAAGTATCAACATTACATTTCAGTTTAATGAGACCATAAAGCCAATAAAGCACAATCTTTTAAGTTTTCATTTTACATTTTTTTAAAAAGTGACAGTCTTGTCAATTTGTTTTTATTTTGTTGTCAAACAAAAAACACACCTCATAGGAACATAAAACAGAAAACGAATTGCCTAAAATAAATCGTTAGCAGTTAGTGTCTTATATGTCATCATGTTTTACCCTAGAGTTGCTTTACATTTAATTCTTAAAATATTTGATTTTGTAGAACTGCAAGTGAAGAAAATTGATCCGCTGCTTAAATGGGTAGAGTCAGAGTTTGGTTTTAAGCCGGTTGTATATTCTAGCTTTTTTGGGGGAAAGCAGGAGGATGGTCTTGTAAATGCGATTGAAAACGTTCTTAAGAAAACAAATGATAATGAACTGGCAGCCATTGATGCACTTGCTTCTGCATCACACTCATTAATAATTTCGATTGCAATATTCTGTGGGAGACTACAAATTCAAGAGGCTATTGAATTAATTAGACTTGAAGAAGATATGCAGGTTCGTGTTTTCTTTTTTAATCTTGCTGACATTGTGTACCTAGTTAAAACGTGTTAAACTTTTCAAATTCTTTATAGAATTAATTTTCCAAATATGATTACAGTTTGTGTTATTTCATAATAGTTGCCCGTTTGAGATGAAACATAATCTGATCTTATTTAAAAAAACCATTCCAGGTGGAAAAGTGGGGTCTGGTAGAAGGCGGTCATGATCTTGATGTTGCAGACCTTAAAGTGCAAATATCGTCCGCTGCAGTATTCCTTGGACTCACAAAAAGGTTTTGAAGTGGTGTGTAGAATTACCATTTTGCCCTTGGCCTGGCTTTATCAATGTTGTTTTGCTATTAGCATTCTTTCATAGGTGTTAAAACTAAGCATTGGCTAATAAGAGGTAAAACAATCGTATCCTCAATTACACTTTTGTAGCCTTATCTTAACTTCAGTCTCTTACAGTTTTGTTTAGTAGAATATGTTTTTTGTGTGTATTAGGATTTAGGAATAAAAACAACATGCTAAAATATAATAACCGAACATAGAAATCACGCCCCCTCTTCTGTGTGTGATCTTACTTCACAATCTTTGTAGCAGCACATTGGTTCTATCTGCGTTAACAGAATGCGTAGGTTCTTGTTGAAAAACATGAAAATATGGAAAATTTTGGTTTTTTAGAAGTTCATACCGTAGTTTAAGGTTCTTCATCCTCACAACATTGGATGCAAATAGGTGGCTGTTTCTTGATGTCACAGTAGCAACAAGATATATCACAGTTACTGCTGCATCCTATCAAAACCATTTTCTCAAATAAAATATATTTAATAATAATATTTCTCCAAATATGTTTTTTTAATAGTAATGCTGGTTAGAACCTTGTGTCTGGAGCTTTTTGCACAAAATAAGTTCAAAGTTTTGAAATTTAAACATCACCTGTGACAAGAAAGTAGTCTAATGGTTGGATTTGGTGAGGATTAATGAGAAATGGTGAATGTGTTCTTGCTCCAACTTGAAAACAGACCAAGAACCACACCAATGCTAATAGTGACAACTTCATGGCTTTCTTGAGGGCAAATTTGGCATGGATTTCATGGAAAGATTTGAGTGTTGGTGGCATAGAGTATATAAAAAGTTTGGTTGGATTTGCAGTTGAGAGTTAGGAGTGTGAAGAATCTATAACTCAAATGACATGATTGCCCAAAACTATCCCACTTGTCTTTAGTATAATCCTAAAGAAATTTGTGTAGGAGTCATACATTGATGATGTCCATTTCAGGAAAAGCACATATCTTTATCAAAGTTACAATGCCAACACCATGATTCCAATCATTTTGTATTGTTCACACGCGTGTGCACATACAGAGACCGACAGTCGTGCACATACGTACACACAGAGACGGACACTCATGCACGCGTGCACACACAGCTTCACTACCTGCTTTCAGTAAAACACAAGTTCATTACAATACTAAATAGTAGCTGATACCACACCACAGATGCATGCAAGGGATACATATAGATTAGCATTTCAATTCAAGCTGTAGCTCATTAATTCAGTTAGCATTACAAATTCAGAAGAGTTAATTACACGGATGGTCCTTATGCTTTACTCATATTGCATGTTTACTCTCAAATTATCAGAAATTGCGTGGATGGTCCCCCACTGTTAACTGAAACATAACATGGATAGTCCTTAGGTTAGATGGACGTGGGGTTAACTGCATGTAAAATGTCTATTTTACCCTTAATGCTAAAAGACAGAAATTAGAAAAGATAAAAAAGAAGTTAGGGTGTTTGGGATTACTTTTCAAAACAACTTATTAACTTATTATCTTTTGATATAAGGTAATAAGTTATAAGTTTGTTTGGTAAATTTAAAATAAGATGAAAGATGTGAGAAGGAAAAGTAATAAGTAATAAGTAAGAAATTCTTACTTTTGGTGGAAAAGTAATAAGTAGGTTAAATAAGTAATCCCAAACACAACAAATAAAGAGTGGGACCCACATACTAATTCTAGTATTAATCCTTTTTTCTTATTGTTAATCTTGTTTTTATTTTGTTAAAAGCTTAATATGGTTTTTGATTTGGTGCAGTTGGATGAATGGGTTATTTTCCTTCTTCACAACAAAATTTGTTTGTCTGAATCTTAATTCAGAAATTCAATTACAAAACCCAGATCCAAACACCTACCAAAGCTGTCTTTTTATGCAGTCTACTAAAAGTCTAAAACTTCATAAATCGATATGAAAGAAAGATGAATCCTTTCAAGTTTCAACCATGGATGCCCTCACAATTTCAAAGGGGTGAGCCTCAACGTACCCCTCATATATGCTCAACGCACCCCCTATGAATAAAAGTAAAGAGATGATGTGACTGATTTAGGGGAGCCCTTTTCAAAGAATCATTTTTCTCAGAAATACCGCGCTCCCAAAATGATCTCCATGCATTTGTGAAACCTGAAGTGTATTCCAGGTACACAATATGCATTTAGCATCATTATCTTATTATTTTTTTAATCTTAAATTTAAAAGGTATTATAATCATTTTGTTAAAATTTAACGAAGATTCTAACATCCATTCGCTTCAAGGACCACTCATTTGTTACATTTCAGAGAACAGTATGCACCATCCGTATGATTGCTGATAGATTAGGACTAAACATGTAATATTTTCCAATTCAGAAACTACACGGTATCAGGGATGAGATCGGTACCATACCGGTACCGAATTTATAGGAAAGTGGGTATCGGTACCGGTACAGTATAGGTACTCGTTACAAAATATTCATTTCTAGATGGTATCGGAACCGTACCTGTATTGAACTGAATCTATCGGTACGGTATGGGTACTCGGTACCAAATACTCATCCCACGATATAGATATATAAATAGAGTGGTCAAATGGTAGCAATGTAGTTAGCATCATACATCGTACAAGAACATGAATAAATGTTCATTTATTTCAAAATGGATCATTATCAAAGACTTGATCAAATTCATTTTATTCAAAATGACCGCCATTATTATTTTTTTGAACGAAAAACTCGCACGTTTTAAATCTATTTCTAAATCTACACCACTTGTCCATGACAGAACTAGAACCCATGACCTTTTGAGAAAAGGACACGATGGAACACTTCTAAATACCATTGTGACAAATGTCCTTCGGTGACCACCATTATTATTAACTCAAAGAAGAGGTTTATTACGGGTCCAATAGCAATCTAATACATGTACAAAGAGTTACGGTAAATTTAATATAGGAAATAATATTTGTAATATATGCACGAGATAGTGTTTTCAATCTAATGTTTACATCCCATACTTAAAACTTAAAGGTGGAGAGGGTGGAACTCATTGAATCAAAAGTATTTTAGAAATTATCCAATCAAAACATGTCATGTTATTTTTATCGTAAACTACCCTATAGACAAGGGGTGAAACCTTAAAGTACTCTTTCATTTTTTTTTAAATAAAAATTAAAAATTCCATTTTAACGGATATAACACACTACTCGCATCGGCCACTACCAGGGGCGGACCTACCCTAGGGGGAGGGGTAGCGTCCGCGGCTCCGCTCCTCCGCCATCGCCGGCTCCGCCACTGTTTCAGGCGCCTCTCGGCTCTCACAGTCACAGTCCCACTCAGTCACCCTCTCAGGTAATTTCAAATTAGTAATTTGTGATTTGTTTTTTATTTGTTAGGGCTTTGAAAATTTAAACCTGGTTCTTGGAATATTAGAAAATGAAAATTAAGGGATTTGGTTTTGTTTTGTTTGTTATAAAATTAGGGCTTTGAAACTTTGTTCTTGGAAGATGAAAAAACAAACTCTTCTTGGCAAATTTTTTAAAAGAAAATTTCAAGAGGATGATAACAATGACATTGATGGAACTCAGTTAACTCATAGAAGTTCTAATATTGATAAGGATGATGACAATGACATTGATGAAACTTAATCAACTCACTAAATTGATGATATTGGTCCAAGTATTCATTTGGCTTCAATTATTTCAATCCCAAATATAATTGATTTGAATGATCTTCTTTCGGATCCCTTTGATAGGCCACCTATTGATAGTTATCACCCTAATCAAATGGATGACATAAGAAGACGTTATCTTGTCAAAAATGCCTTTCAACCACGAAGTCATAAATTTCCATTCAAAGACTATTCTGGTGGGAAGAGACGTTTTAATGTAAAATGGTTTGATACATATTCGTGGTTAGAGTATAGTACTAAAGTAGACAAAGCATATTGCTTATGTTGTTACTTGTTTAAAGAAACCGTTGGTAATCAAGGTGGAAGAGATACTTTTTCAAGTCCAACTGAAGGCTTTTGTAATTGGGGTAAACCGGGTGCCTTAAAAGAGCTATTGGGTCAGTTAATAGTCATCATAATAAGGCGATGCAAAAATGTGATGATCTTTTGAAACAAAAGAGATCCATTGAAGTGAAATTAAATAAGGTAAGTGAAGAAGAAAAGGTTGCAAATCGGTTAAGATTAAGTGGTTCTGTTCGTAGTGCTAGAAAATTCTTTACCATTTCGTGGTCATGATGAATTGGAGAAATCTCATTCGAATGGTCTTTTTCTTTCAGTTTTGAGGTTGATTAGTGATAACAACCCGGATATTGGTAAACACACATTAAGGAATGCAAAGAAGAATAATAAATTGACGGCTCCATCAATACAACTTGTAACTTAAGGTCTTTTATCACTGTATAAAGGAAGATGATAGATTTGCAAAATTGGATGGAATATGTGACCTTGCTCGTCTAATGGTGGAAACCGGAAAAGATTTTTATTTTTCTTTGGTTTATCGGGTATTGAAGCTAGCGTTGGTTTTACCGGTTGCAACCGTAACCGTTGAAAGTTGTTTTTCTAAATTGAAGTTTATCAAGACAAGTTTACGCAATAGAATGAGAGACGAGTATTTGAACAATGCTCTAGTTTGTGCGATCGAAAGAGAAATATTTGACAAAGTAATGGACGATGGTGTAATGGTTCGATTTAACCTTTCAAGAACCGAAGAGGAGAGATCTAAGATCATCTATTAGGTATTCGTTTTACTTCATTTATTATCGTGTTTTTTTGTTTCATTTACATGAAAGTACGGTCTAATTTTTTTTTCGCTACCCCTGAACTTTTGTTCTAGATCCGCCACTGGCCACTACAACCCGTGATCTGAACCCGAAAGCACTACCCGAGTGAGTTACGACGGTGTTACCGCCAACCCGCTCGATCCCGAACTCACTACCCTCATCGATCCATTGCACCCTTATACCTTAGTAGTTAAATTATCCATGTGATTTATTTCAATTAAACTATTATTTATAAAATTAAATCAAATTAAGTATTAGGTTCTTGTTTATATGTATCACCCTATAGGATCTTGTGAAGTTTGTAGTGATATGAGTTTTTTATTTTATTTTAGACTTAATTACACGGTTAAGTCCATGTAGTTTGTTAATAGTAACAGTATGGGTACTAAGGGTTTCAAGTAACATGTTAGGGTTTTATACTTTAATTAATTTTGTAACGCCATTGGGTATTAGCACTAACGATCATTAAAAGTTAACTGGAACCCCCCTCACATGCCTATCACGTGAGGGTATTTTTGAAACTTTCAAATTTTAATAACAATAAATAAATAAAAACCATACGGACTAACCGTGTAATTAACTCTTTATTTTATTTATAAAAGATAAGCTAACTGTAACTATAAAATAAATATTTTATTTATAAAGTTATGTAGTTATAGTTATCGACCTCTCGTTTATTTCTACTCAATTACTACTAGTTACTAGTAATTAACTACAGAACAAAGTAATAAGAACTAGAAATGTATAATTAATAAAATTATATTTCATACATATAATTGTTTAAAGAACTCAAATGCCTTCGCATTGATCAACAGTTGAACCTTAATAATTTATCAATATTATGATAAAGGTATAAAATAAAATATAAATATGCAAAAGAAAAAAAAAACAATATTATAAAAAATTTATGTGATAAATTGTGTTATACCAAAGTTCATATAAATTGACTAGATATATTTTGTCTTTTAAAAAGCAAACAAAAAAGTTGTTAAGTAACTAAAAGCTGTATTGGGACGGGGTTGGGTTCAATAGCAAAACTATTTAGAGTTAATTGATAAATCTTCACTTGAGGTCAAGGGTTCGAGCCCCGCCTATGACAGATTGGTATAAATTATTCGAAGGGCCCCAAAATAGGGTGTTTGTTGTTCAAAAAAAAAACTAAAAGTTGTATTTATTACCATTCAAATCATTTTATGGAATTTAATTTTCCTTGTTTCATATCAAGAGAAAGGTAAAAAAAATTGATTTTAGTGTGAGAAAGTATCTCACACGTTAATCAAGAAAATCAATGGTTAAGATTATTGGGTGTCACGTCATCAGAAAGAAACTAATATGAGAAAAACCACAATTGTTAACTTCTGTTTGGTTCCCCATTGTTTTTAAACTCATAACTGTTGCATACTTTATTATTATTTTTTTAAAATTACACTATAAAATTAAAAAAAAAACTATTATCTTTAATTTGAGTTTATATTGCTATATAATTTTTATAGGAAAATGAATTCATCGATTATAGAGCTATGTACATAAGTAGCGTGATTATAACATTAATAGAGCGATTTCTAACGTGTTGAACGCTAGTAGCATGATCATTGCGGAATTTAAGTTGAAGGGTATATCCCTCATTCCAAGCCACGTGTCGCATTATGTTAACTTCCTACTCTTAGCCAGTGGCGGATTTACCTCTTTACTAAGGGTGGGGGCGGGGAGGAAGCCCCCGTGGGCCACTGCATAATTGCTATAGAAGTACAGTTTTCATTACTGCATAGAAAAAAAAAGAGTTTTAAGGCCCAAAATGGAGTGCAAGGGCACAAACAAATTAAAATGGGGCACAAAGAAATTAAAAACTCAATCGGGTGCCATCCACTAGAGGTGTACAAAACGGTTTGGGCCCAACAAACCGGTTTCAAACCCAACTCGATGGTATAACAAAACCGGTTTGAGATAACCCGATCTTGAAACCGACCCAACCCGTAGGTTTAGGTTAGGGACCGGTTCGTAACCCGACCCAAGTCGTTTCGTGTGGAGGAACCGGTTCGTAACCAGATCTGGTGCTGTTTGTAGGTTTGAACCTGGTTTCCAACATTTAAAAAAAAGTAGTCGTCATAGAGTCGTTAAAACTAGCCGTTGGGGAATGATGCAATGCGTTACAAATTTGGTCGTTTAAGTGCTAAGAGCAAAATGGTCATTTAGAAAAAAAAAACTAAAAGAAAAAGTTAACTTCTGTTAGTGGAAATGATACACACTATTTAGTTTAAGGATGTTAGTGTAATTTAGAAAGATTAAGGACCAACCCTACAAGTTAGTATATACATAAAGGATATTTTCTATAATTACTCTTAAACTTAAAGGGATCCATCATCACATAAACAAACACCAAGATATCCATATGAAATACAACCTCAACTCGGTTTCAACTAGAATTGATGACAACAAAAATAGATAATTACTTACGACAAAATCCATTACAATAATAAAAAACATACGACTATAAGAAGTTTAGTAAACTTATTATGGATAATATTAATTATTCTATTCTTGGTTTTCAAATGACGATTCAACATTTATCGACCATTTCATTGTGGATGATTAAATTTGCATAATTAAATGCAATACATCTTTATTATTTATTAGCTATTATATAACAATGAAAATATAATTTTATTACATATTTACATTTAATATCCTCATACCCACAAGAAGAAACTTTTAGAGTAAACCATGGGTTATGTAGTTTGAAATTATAAATAGTTAAATACATGTGTATAATACAGCATTAAATTGAGTTAACAACATTTTGTAGTATTAAAATCAATAATAATAATAATAATTAATAAAACATTCTTATTTTAAAAATCCTAAGATCCGTTATTGTGAATCAACTTTGATGCCGGACAGGAGTAAACTTAATTTTTTATACTAATAAATAAAAATCTTAAGGGGACACGTGTTACTTTATGATACCTTCTCAACATGTTTTTTCAGACCATATCTTCTATTAGATATTGATATTAAAAGAATATATTTTTAAATATTTAATATAAAACTAATTATGGATACCTATTATTTAATTATGATTGACCAAATGAATTTAATATGAAGTAATATTTATTAGTTACATAAAAAAAATAATACCCAGTTGAAAAGAAAATTGTTTAAAAACTAATTTAATATAATTTATAATTGTCACGTCAAAGTAGATTTTTTTAAAGAAATTTTTTGACGAGTGTATATGTTAACAGATTACATTATTTTTATTCAACACGTGTAATACACGTGTTTTTAAAGTCATTAATATTTTATTACTAAGTATATAATATTATATTTTTTCAACTCGTGTAATACACAAGATTCTAACCTAGCATATATAATAATTTACCAACAAACTCATTAAGATTGCAAATCATATAAACACCCAAGGACATACTCAAGAATCTTAAAATCACCCAACCAGTTTTAAATTATATATGCCTTGCATGGGATAGGAGCATATGTTGTGGTGATTCATGATTGCTTCTTGATCAACCTTCACATGAAGAACACGAATATGTATCAATTTACAACATAGAACAAACGATCCAAAGAAATGTATATAAATTCAAGCCATCAAAACCTAAAATTAAAGGATGAAAACCGTTTTTGAGACACATCCATCATGAAATGAAAGTGAAAGCAAAAGACTAGCTAATAGTATACCGAAGGATGCACGGAAGCTGGCTGATTGAACTTGCAATCGGGACCAAAACTGCATGTGCCGAAGTAAACGAAAAAAGAAACAGTTAATTGAGGCGGATTGACAATCGTGCATAGGATTGTTTCTCATACGACGGGTTCTCAAAGTTTCCATGATTCTGGTTGGGTGATTGAACGGATCCCTACCGGTGGTTGAATGACTGGAGTTGGGAGGTAAAGATTAGAACAAGAGGAAGTGTGTGAAGAGCATGCGTTCCTCCTACTTATATAACAGTGAGGGGGAGGCTACAACAAGACTCATTAACTATAAAACTACATTCTCCTCTCTATTGATGAGGTGGAGGGTTCAAATAATGTGAGGTGCATGTATTGGAGTATTTAGAAGTATGTTAGTTTGCCGTTAAAAAAAACTATAAAACTACAGCAAATCTTATGTAATGCCGATGTATACCTACAGTCATTGTATTCTCACTCTTACTGAATTTATTTTTATCCAAGTAAGATTATAAACGTTACACTGTAACGTGAGGAAAGACGTAAACCTAACCTAATGGATACACTACTAGAAAATAGGTCTTTAATGGCACGCAATGTGTGTCATTAAAGGGGGTAGATGACACGCGAAAGAGTGTCAAGGAATGTCCTGTCATAAAATGAAGATGACGCGAATTTGTGTGTCATCTGTTTATGACACGCATTTTATGACATACGTTTACGACACGCAATGCGTGTCAAGGAAGGTCTTGTCATAAATAGAGGATGACGAGCATTTGTGTGTCATAAAATGCGTGTCATGGTCTTAGCTGTTTTAAAAAAAAATTTATATAATTATTAAGTTTCACATTAAATGACAAATAATGTCTCATAATACAAAATAAAATACATATATAGTAAAACAATCTATTTCATACAATATTTCATAAAATACTAACAAACATTTCAAAAGTGGACAATATCTCATAAATTTCGATACAAATTTCACCAGAAAATGAAGTTTGCCACAAAAGTCGACCATTCGTTCATTCTTCACGAATTTCATCAATATCAGCATCCGTGTATTCATCTATCATTCCCCCAACCTGAGAAAAAATTTATAAACAAGTTAATGAGGAACATAAAGTCAAAAAATTTGTAACTAATCTGGTATCCAACGAGCATCTCATAACATTTGCCAATCAAGTACGAGACTATGACTTGTGCTTGCCAAACCCACTCATTGCGATCGCTAAGACAGAATTTTGTTGTTCAGGAAAAAAAAGCTATAAAACTACAACAAAACTTATGTAATGCCGATGTATACCCACCGTTATTATATTCTTACATTTACTAAATTTATTTTTATCCAAGTAAGATTATAAACGTTACACGCGAGAAAAAACATAAACCTAACCTAATAGATAATTAATGCGTAATATTGCAAGTCCCCAAACCTGGTACCTCACAGTTGGTTTTCATAACGGGTTAGTACTTATTTTAGATATATTAAACTACAGCGGAAGTCTTTCTAAAAACATTAATTGTTATTTAATGTCATTAAGTTACCTCATGAATGCTTGCACACCAATCCGAGTAGCACCGCTCCCAAGCCAAGATACCTCGTCAAGCAGACTCACCTGCAAAACAATCTAACGTACATACAAAGTCAGCTACGCTGAGTGAGTTATAATAGTTTAGTTTAATTAAAAGCCAACTCGTCTCAAAAGTTATATGAACTTTGCTCAGGACCCACGGTCCTTATAAAATAGATCCATAATTCATTAACAAATAGATAACCCCCCGGTTATTGCCCGATATCCCATAATAACTCATTACCCATGACTCATCCCATAATAATAATCTCGCAGTCTCATCGACATAGGTCGAACTTACTACACTAATAACTCATACTCAAGTACACGTATTAACTCGACACTTGGTTAAAACAACCAATCCCTAAACGTCAATTTACTCAGCCTTGACCAAGCCTCTTACAAATCAACTGACATAACAGTTGTAAACACCACATCGCAATCCAGACACAACGATCAATCTAACTCGACTCACCACAATAATACTATCTCATGCACAATAAATATAACTCAACGTTTGTATGCAATTTAACACAAATATATAAACACACAAACATATACCTCTTCGATGCACCCTTGTCAGGGTTACCCTCGTCAGGGCGTTCGACACAACCCGAGCTCATCACTGTCCTGTTAGACATCGTCACCTTTGGTGACCTCCCGAAGGACTTCGTCCTCCACAATCCCGTTTGCGTGTCATAAAGACAACAACGCAAACACAATACCCGCCGTGTCACGAGGATAATGACACAATGCACACAATACATGTATAATCACATAACATTATAACCTACGTACATGACTCATTAATTGCACCTGCACTTCACACATAGTACTAGGATGTAACGAACCAAAATCCGGGTCTCGTTATAAATAAATAAATAATTCTAATAAATATTATGGTGAAAATAATATTTTAGAAATAAGTTGAAACAAGCGGGTTTCAAGTTAGTAACGGGGATATACTAGTTTTAACTAGTTATGGAAGGAAATGGAAAAGATTGAAAGTAGAGGGGCTAAAGGTGAAACATGACAGATTTGCCATATTTGACCTTTAGAAGTCAAAATTGACTTCATTTTGGAGTTGGGTCGTTCAAGAGAAGAGGAAGAGAGGAGAAATCGGGTTGAAGCCAAAATTCGTGTGTTTGACGCTTGTAACTTGAAGGTGTTGGCTCACACATCACCTTTCTAACATCAAGTAAGTGATTTCTTCCTCTTAGATCCACCATTTATGGTGTTCTTGTTGGGTTTTGTTGAAAACCCGAAATTATGGTTACATGTGGTAAAATGGTGTTAGATTATTGATAATCTAGCTAAACTAAAGGTGTAGGAAGGTGAACAACACCATGGAACCCTTTGATTTTGATTTTTGAAAGTTAGGGTTCATATGGAGGAAATTGGGGGTTTTGGGGTTTTAATGAAAAATTGATAAATTGATGATGATTAAGTGTTATAGAGGTGTTAGACACTTAAACAAACCCCAAATTAACTTAAAGAAACTAGTTTGATAAAAATTAGTGTCAAGGTATTGGAAAGAGAATTCTAGTGGTTGAGTTGAGTTCTTGATTAAAGGGGGTGTTTGGATATGGAAATAACCCAAACGGGTCAATTTGGGTTGAAAATGGAAATTTGGGTGGTAAACTCAATTGTATGTGTTTTGAATGAATGATTAGATTACTAAACTAGGTGTGTATGTTTAGGCAATCAAATTGTGGGTCTAGAAGGCGGAGCGGAGTCGTCTAACACAAAAGGTAAGTGCCTATGCACTTACTTAGTATTGATGATAAATGGTGAATTTTATGGATTATGTGTTATGTGATTGTGTGCATACTTGTGATATGATAAATTGTGAATGATTTAGTATGTGCAATGAATGAATGTAGTTATAGTGTTAACCTATAATGGTAATGGATCATGTGTTGATCATAAATGAAACGGAGTTATGGCCTTGTGCTATAATGGTAATGGATCATGTGTTGATCATAAATGAAACGGAGTTATGGCCTTGTGCTATAATGGTAATGGATCATGTGTTGATCATAAATGAAACGGAGTTATGGCCTTGTGCTATAATGGTAATGGATCATGTGTTGATCATAAATGAAACGGAGTTATGGCCTTGTGCTATATTGGAAATGGATCATGTGTTGATCATAAATGAAAAGGAGTTATGGCCTTTGTGCCATAATGGAAATGGATCATGTGTTGATCATAATTGAAACTTGTAGTAAGGGTGCAAGAATATGTAGCCTAAATGACAATTTGGGTGGAAACGGGTCAAATGGGTGAATGGGTGAAACAAGTAGGAATTTACTTGTTTGTTATGAATTTATCTTCATTACTAATGGTGATATGTGTGGTGAATGTAGGAAAAGCTCCCAGGTAGTCAAAGTCAAGTCCAAGGCGTTGGCGGATCCTCGTATGCATATTTTCATGTTTTGATGATTTGGTGGAATTCACCTTTTTTATTGTAATTTGATAAACAAAACATGTTTTTGGGTTGTGATCATGTTGTTGAAGGGGTTTTTGGTTAAAACCCATGTGTTGGGCAAAATTGTTGTCTTGTATTTTGGAAAAAGTTGGAAAAATGGCTAAGTATGAAAACCTGCTGAAATTGGGAGAAACTTTCTGAGTTTTTGACTCCCTCGCGTATCGCGAGGGAGGAGGCTTGTTTTCTCGCGCTACGCGAGATGGTAAAATTTTTTTTTTTCCTGGGTCAAGACTTCCGCGCGTTAAAGTTTTGTTTTTTTTAAAAGTGGTGTGTTTCAACTTGGTATCAGAGCAATGGTTTGAGGGATTTGGTGTGCGGGACACTAAACTCAAACCGGATGCTCTTGATATGGGGGAAATGATACGAGAATCCATGAAGGACTTGACTAAGACTCGGAGCTTTCGAAAATGAAAGGTTAGTAATGATTTAATAAGTGATTATGTATATATGTTGTAAATGCATATGATTGATTGAATGACAAAGTGTTATGTGTGCCGAAACTTGTCTTGTGAATTGTTATATGCATATGATAATTACACTTGGGCATAACGTATTATTAAACATGTCTGGCCAATATGATTAATAAGACGAGATGTGCAAGAGCTTTTATGATAACCATATGACAATGAACATTTGCAAGGATTAGGTGAAGGTGATCGTATATGTATGTGTATAAGTAGGTAAATATATATATATATATATACCCTAGTTGATTTGAAGGTATAGGAATGTTAAGGTGTTTTTGGCACTATTTCTCAGTTAAGAGATGACGGACGAGGGTGACCACCATGAAAATGTTGATGTGCACGAAGAACCGTTGGATCCAAGGATCCAAGATATGATAAAGGAAGAAGTGGCCAAGGCGTTTGAGCAAGCCACAAATCTCTTGATGGAGGAAATGAGGGGAACTATTAAGCTCTCTCTTGAAGAGGTCATGAAAGAGAAAGATAAGGAACCTCGAGGTTGTACTCTCAAGGATTTCATGGTGATTAAACCGAAAGAATACGACGGTCAGGTGGACCCGATACTTAGCCACCGGTGGGTGGTGGATATGGAGTCGAATTTCGAAACGACTAGATGCAGGCCTGAGGATAGGGTAATGTTCAGTGTGCCTCTGTTGACTGGGAGGGCAAAGGAATGGCTGTTGAATCTCCGTAGAGAGAGAGGTGTTTCTGGGGTGACCTCTATGTCTTGGGAGGAATTTAAAGCGGCCTTTCTGAAATACCACTGCCCGCAAGCCGCGGTGGACAGGATGACTGAGGAGTTTCTCCTCATGAGACAGACGACTGAGTCAATTGACGAATTGGCCGGGGCCTTCTTTGATCGGGCCAAGTTTTGTCCGGATGTGGTATCGACCGAAAAGGGCAAGATTGATAGGTTCTATGCTATGCTAACAGTGGAATTCAGAGATAGCATATCTCCATCCTCATTTACCACGCTTGTTGATTTAATAAACAGGTGTCGGGAAAGGGAGGTGGAGTTAAAGAGGCAAGAGGCTAGGGGTGAGAAGAGAAAAAGGGAAATTGTGGAACAGGTAGTGAAGAAGATAAAGGGCGAGAGCCCTAGTAAGAAGCCGTTTGTTAAACCTTCTTCGCAAGATTGTAAGTTATGTGGAAAAGTGCATTTTGGGGAATGTAGAAAGGGTTCTTCAAGATGCTATAAATGCGGAAAGTCGGGGCATATGGCTAATCAATGCTCAAGCCAAGTCCGTATATGCTACAACTGTTACAAGCCCGGGCACAATAGGGCGGATTGTCCCGAGTTAAAGCAAGGTGGAAGTGGAAAGAAAGTGGAGACGCCAAAGCCAAAAGGAAGAGCCTTCCACATTTCGGCGGAAGAGGCAAAGAACAACTCGGAGGTGGTGTCAGGTACATTCAAGATTAACTCATTACCTGCACTAGTTCTATTTGATTCGGGGGCTAGCCGTTCTTTTGTTTCCTTGAAAATTGTTAAGCATTCCTCTTTTGTAAGTAGCAAGTTAGATGAACCCTTAGAAATCGAAGCGGCTAATGATAAGAGTTTCCTTGTCTTTGACATTTTTAGAGATTGTAAGTTGAGAGCGGGGGGCGAAACCTTTTTTATTGATTTGATTCCTATGGCTATGGGAGATTTTGATGTTATTGTGGGGATGGATTGGTTGTCAAAGAATAAGGCGAGTATTTTATGTGGACCGAAGGCGATCCAACTTGTTTCCCCGTCGGGAGAGCCCATCTACATAGAAGGTGATAAAAAGGGTAAAGTAAGGTTGTGCACTTATGTGAAGGCGACCAAGTACATGGCGCGTGGGTGCAAGGCGTTCATGGCTTGTCTCGCGGATGCGAATGAAAGAGTAAAGGAGGTTCACGATGTACCGGTCGTGAACCAATTCGTAGATGTGTTTCCTGACGAGTTACCGGGGATTCCGCCGGATAGGGAGATAGAGTTTGGAATTGACTTGATGCCGGGTGCTAAACCGGTAGCTAAAGCGCCTTATAGATTGGCACCGCCAGAAATGAAAGAACTCATGGAGCAATTACAAGAGTTACTTGACAAGGGTTTCATACGCCCAAGTGTTTCACCTTGGGGTGCGCCCGTTCTCTTCGTCAAAAAGAAGGATGGGAGCATGAGAATGTGTATGGATTACCGGGAGTTGAACAAGTTGACAGTGAAGAATAGGTACCCATTGCCTAGGATTGACGATCTTTTCGACCAATTGCAAGGGGCGTCATGGTTTTCTAAGATTGACTTGAAGTCCGGGTATCATCAGTTGAAAGTGAAGGAAGAGGATGTTCATAAGACGGCTTTTCGCACTCGTTACGGTCACTATGAGTTTACGGTTATGCCTTTCGGTTTGACCAACGCACCTGCGGTTTTCATGGATCTCATGAACCGGGTGTGTAAACCGTTCCTTGATCGTTCGGTCATTGTGTTTATTGACGATCTTCTCATCTATTCAAGGAGCGAGGGTGATCACGCTTGTCATTTGCGTGAGATTCTTGAAGTCTTGCAAAAGGAGAAACTTTATGCTAAATTCTCCAAGTGCGCATTTTGGTTGCGCGAGATCCAATTCTTGGTTCATGTGATTAATGAAAGAGGAATTACCGTTGACCCATCCAAGATTATGGTGGTTAAAGAATGGTCATCACCGAAGACGCCTTCGGAGATTAGAAGTTTCTTGGGGTTAGCGGGTTATTATCGGAGGTTCATCGAAAACTTCTCTCGGATTGCTTTGCCGATGACGAAGTTGACTCGTAAGGAGACAAAGTTTGTTTGGAGTCCCGAGCAAGAATCTGCCTTTCAACTCTTGAAAGAAAAGTTGACTAAGGCGCCTGTTTTATCCTTGCCGGACGGGACCGAGGATTTTGTTGTTTATTCGGGTGCCTCGCATTCGGGGTTGGGGTGTGTTTTGATGCAAAGGGGGAAAGTGATTGCCTATGCATCTAGGCAATTAAAGACTCACGAGGTGAATTACCCAACCCATGATTTAGAGGTTGCAGCCGTGGTTTTCGCGCTCAAGATTTGGAGGCATTATTTGTATGGTGCTAAGTGTACGATCTACACGGATCACAAAAGTCTCAAATATTTCTTTGACCAAAAGGACCTCAATATGAGGCAAAGACGGTGGCTTGAATTGGTTAAGGATTATGATTGTGAGATACTTTATCATCCGGGTAAAGCGAATGTTGTGGCGGATGCGCTTAGTAGAAAGTCAAGTAATTCACCTATCAAGGTGAAGTCATTTAAGATGACAATTTCATCATCTCTTATTGATGAAATCCGGGAGGCCCAAGTGTTAGCACTTGGTGGCGACTTGAAGAAAGAACGGATGATTTCTTATGTTGATAAGCTTGGTGAAAATAGCATGGGTTTGAAAACATGCTTTGATAGAATTTGGATACCTAGGTTGTCAAGTGTCTTGACAACTATTCTTGACGAGGCGCATAAATCCAAATATTCTATCCATCCGGGGGCCACAAAGATATTTTATGATTTGAGGTGTCATTTTTGGTGGCCGGGTATGAGGCGTGATATTGTTAAGTATGTGGAGAGGTGTCTCACATGTTTAAGGGTTAAGGCGGAGCATCAAAAGCCGTATGGAAAGCTTCAACCGCTTGAAATACCGCTTTGGAAATGGGAAAATATAACCATGGATTTGATCACTAAACTACCAAAGACTCGAAAGGGTTATGATGCGATATGGGTAGTAGTGGATCGGTTGACGAAGAGTGCACATTTCCTTCCTATAAAGGAAACGTATTCTTCGGATAGATTGGCGGAATTGTATGTGAAGGAAATTGTGTCACGTCATGGTGTGCCGGTGTCGATTATATCGGATCGTGATACGAGATTTACTTCTCGTTTTTGGGAGAAATTCCATGAGGATATGGGGACTAGATTGAATCTTAGCACCGCTTATCATCCACAAACGGATGGTCAAAGCGAGAGAACGATTCAAACGCTCGAAGATATGTTGCGAGCGTGTGCCTTGGATTTTGGTGGTAGTTGGGACGACCATTTACCGTTGACGGAATTCTCTTACAACAATAGTTACCATTCTAGTATTGGTATGCCGCCTTTTGAGGCATTGTATGGGAGAAAATGTCGAACACCCGTGTGTTGGGGTGAGATTGGTCAACGGGAGCTTGGTAGTGTCGAAGTGGTCAAGGAAACTAATGATAGTATTGACCAAATTAGAGCACGCTTGAAGGCGGCTCAAGATCGCCAAAAGTCTTATGCGGATAATAGGAAGCGGGCGATTGAATTTCAAGTGGGGGACTTTGTGCTTTTGAAAGTCTCTCCTTGGAAAGGGGTGATACGGTTTAGGAAACGGGGGAAGTTAAGTCCTCGTTTCATCGGGCCGTTTAAGGTGATAGCAAAGGTGGGTACGGTAGCTTATCGATTGGAGTTACCGGAGGGACTAAGTAGACTTCATAACACGTTCCATGTGTCTCATTTGCGGAAGTGTTTGGCGGATGAATCTACTTTTGTCCCTTTGGACGATATCGAATTGGATGAAAAGTTGAATTATGTTGAAGAACCGGTGACAATCTTGGATAGGAAGGTGAAGAAGTTACGTAATAAAGAGATTAGCCAAGTATTGGTTAGATGGAAGCATAGAAAGGGGGCGGAAATGACTTGGGAAACCGAGGAAGAGATGCTCAAATGCTATCCGAACCTTTTTATGTGAAGTCGGGTTTCGGGGACGAAACCCAAATAAAGGGAGGAGATTTGTAACGAACCAAAATCCGGGTCTCGTTATAAATAAATAAATAATTCTAATAAATATTATGGTGAAAATAATATTTTAGAAATAAGTTGAAACAAGCGGGTTTCAAGTTAGTAACGGGGATATACTAGTTTTAACTAGTTATGGAAGGAAATGGAAAAGATTGAAAGTAGAGGGGCTAAAGGTGAAACATGACAAATTTGCCATATTTGACCTTTAGAAGTCAAAATTGACTTCATTTTGGAGTTGGGTCGTTCAAGAGAAGAGGAAGAGAGGAGAAATCGGGTTGAAGCCAAAATTCGTGTGTTTGACGCTTGTAACTTGAAGGTGTTGGCTCACACATCACCTTTCTAACATCAAGTAAGTGATTTCTTCCTCTTAGATCCACCATTTATGGTGTTCTTGTTGGGTTTTGTTGAAAACCCGAAATTATGGTTACATGTGGTAAAATGGTGTTAGATTATTGATAATCTAGCTAAACTAAAGGTGTAGGAAGGTGAACAACACCATGGAACCCTTTGATTTTGATTTTTGAAAGTTAGGGTTCATATGGAGGAAATTGGGGGTTTTGGGGTTTTAATGAAAAATTGATAAATTGATGATGATTAAGTGTTATAGAGGTGTTAGACACTTAAACAAACCCCAAATTAACTTAAAGAAACTAGTTTGATAAAAATTAGTGTCAAGGTATTGGAAAGAGAATTCTAGTGGTTGAGTTGAGTTCTTGATTAAAGGGGGTGTTTGGATATGGAAATAACCCAAACGGGTCAATTTGGGTTGAAAATGGAAATTTGGGTGGTAAACTCAATTGTATGTGTTTTGAATGAATGATTAGATTACTAAACTAGGTGTGTATGTTTAGGCAATCAAATTGTGGGTCTAGAAGGCGGAGCGGAGTCGTCTAACACAAAAGGTAAGTGCCTATGCACTTACTTAGTATTGATGATAAATGGTGAATTTTATGGATTATGTGTTATGTGATTGTGTGCATACTTGTGATATGATAAATTGTGAATGATTTAGTATGTGCAATGAATGAATGTAGTTATAGTGTTAACCTATAATGGTAATGGATCATGTGTTGATCATAAATGAAACGGAGTTATGGCCTTGTGCTATAATGGTAATGGATCATGTGTTGATCATAAATGAAACGGAGTTATGGCCTTGTGCTATAATGGTAATGGATCATGTGTTGATCATAAATGAAACGGAGTTATGGCCTTGTGCTATAATGGTAATGGATCATGTGTTGATCATAAATGAAACGGAGTTATGGCCTTGTGCTATATTGGAAATGGATCATGTGTTGATCATAAATGAAAAGGAGTTATGGCCTTTGTGCCATAATGGAAATGGATCATGTGTTGATCATAATTGAAACTTGTAGTAAGGGTGCAAGAATATGTAGCCTAAATGACAATTTGGGTGGAAACGGGTCAAATGGGTGAATGGGTGAAACAAGTAGGAATTTACTTGTTTGTTATGAATTTATCTTCATTACTAATGGTGATATGTGTGGTGAATGTAGGAAAAGCTCCCAGGTAGTCAAAGTCAAGTCCAAGGCGTTGGCGGATCCTCGTATGCATATTTTCATGTTTTGATGATTTGGTGGAATTCCCCTTTTTGATTGTAATTTGATAAACAAAACATGTTTTTAGGTTGTGATCATGTTGTTGAAGGGGTTTTTGGTTAAAACCCATGTGTTGGGCAAAATTGTTGTCTTGTATTTTGAAAAAAGTTGGAAAAATGGCTAAGTATGAAAACCTGCTGAAATTGGGAGAAACTTTCTGAGTTTTTGACTCCCTCGCGTATCGCGAGGGAGGAGGCTTGTTTTCTCGCGCTACGCGAGATGGTAAAAAAAAAAAAAAATTCCTGGGTTAAGACTTCCGCGCGTTAAAGTTTTGTTTTTTTTAAAGTGGTGTGTTTCATAGGATAAGATATACCACGTACATGCACACCCTGTGACACCTCCTAGTCGTACCCGTACGACCCGTAACTACAATCCCGACTCATCCCTATTAGGTCACCATACGACCCATGACCATATACCCACCTTTAAGCCTAGATCACATGATCTCATAAACACCCCCCGTGGACCCTCCGACTCATTACTGAATGTTTTAGTTCATAAACACCACGGGTTAACACCCAAAACTCTTAACACTTTTAATACGTTAAAATCCCTGGTAAGTATGTACGACAGCCCCAAAAACAGTAAAACGTTTAAAAGAGGGGGATTAGAAACTCACTGGTTTGAAGATCCAACTCTTATATTGCAACGATCTCTTAACTCGAGCTCGAACCTGTCAACCTAAGATCACACAGTCAAAGTATGCCCTAGACAGGTGTCAATTACGTATAAGTATAATTATTCCCTGTACTCGTCTCATCCGCATATCCTTCACCATGCAAAACCCTAATCCGTGTGTCTGCCCGAACCGGGTTACCCTTGACCCGTTTGGAATTTGCACGCATGCATGTATTCGTGCCATGTAAAGCCCTGGTCTTAAGAATTACACGTACACGATCCGAGCTCCCCATGCATGTCGAAGCCACACCATGCAAACCCTAAGCTCACCAAAACCCTAATCGGGTGTAACCCGACTCTATCCTCTTTCTCGTTCGTCACCGTGAACCACTATCGTCCCCTCGTCACCCCGTTCTAGCCGCGAGAAACCCTAACCGGTTCCTCTTTCCATGTCGAACACCATCACTACCCTCTTCTCGCCGTCCTCCGCCGTGATACACCACCCCGACGGTCTCCGGCTGTTGCCGTGCACCACCTCCCGCTGCCGTTGCCGCCTCTGGCCGTTCCCAAGGCCTCCATCACGCCACCCGTCCTCTCTCTCTCTCTCTCTCTCTCTCAGCATACTGTCACCACCCGACCAGCCCCCGTCATGGCCTTACCCTACTGTCCACCACTGTCACGCGCAACCACGTCGCCACCGGTCACCTAGCATACCTATAACACCATCACCGGCCGCCGTCTCCTCCGTGCTCCTTGACTTCGGCAGTGAACAAGAACTCGAACCCTAGTCGGGTTTCTCAAAAAAAATGATAAAGGAACACGTAAAAGCATAAACGAGGATTACCTTGGTTTCGTGTGAATTCTTTAGCTAAACGCCGCCGTGAAACCGTCTTTTCCGACCACCTCCGGTCGCCCCCTTCCCCAGTTTCTCCTTGTTGCCGTTGTGCGCAAGCCTAGGCCGATTATGGCCTAGGGTTTGCTATGAGATGGCTTTTAAAGTTCAATGGATTTACACTATAGTCCTCGGGTTCCCTTTTTGCGCGTATTGATCCCTGACTGCCCCTCTTGTGATTAACCGGCCCCTTTTACATTTTTACGAAGATGGTTTTACGTGAACTGTCTCGTTACGAGAGACTCGGGTCACCCGTTAGTCCAAATAATCCTTATGTGATTTTCGGGATGTTACAAATATAGTATGCTTATAAACGTTACACGCTCGTGATTTGTCCCACCCCTTCGCCTATCTCGCCCAAAAGGGGATGATTTTCAATGCCCCCAAGGAGCCGAGATGGCGTTGGGCTTGAACACACTACATATAGCCTTACGGGTCCAAAAGCATTCTAATACATGCACTAAATGTTACATTAAATTTTATGTAGAATAATATTTGTTCATGCTCTAGATCTAATATATACACCAAATATGGTTTTCAATCTAATGTTTACACCATACTAGTTAAATTATCCACTGTGATCTATTTTTATTAAATTATAATTTATAAAACTAAATACTTACATTTGACTATTTTTTTATTTTATTTATAATAAACTAACTGTTATCATAAAATAAAACAAACTATATTACAAAGTTGAAGTAGTTTTTTTTTTCGAAAGGCAAATTTTATAAAGTTGAAGTAGTTATATCTATCCATCTCTCATGTTATTTCTACTTAATTGCTATTAATTAACAGCAAAACAAAATGATAAGAACCATAAATGTACAATTAATATAATTAAATTTCAAACACTATTGGAACTTTTTATAAAAGATCTCAAATGTCATTACATTAATAATACCTAAATTTGTTAGATATATATTTATGTCCTATCAAAAAAAAAAATCTACCATAATTAAAACTAGTTGGTTTTACCCGCACTTTGTGGCGAGTGTCGGGCCGCGCGTTAATAAAATTTAAATGAAAACGTATGCGTAACGATAAAAATAACGTTAATAGAAAAGAAACATAAAAATAAATAATAAAAAAGGAAAAAAAAATATAAATATTACCGGTTTAGGTCGTCGAAAACAATAAAAGCGAATATCAAGACCAGTTCCGATAATACCAATACCCGCAATGATGTTGCTCGCTCATAATATGTTCGGGTCGTCACGGTACCACAATGGTAACGGTACTCGATATAGGCTACGATACAAAAAAAACTCGGTTTTAGATAAAACTCCGTTTCAAAAAATATATATATTAGAATGTTGACAAAAAACTAAAAACGGTCTCACACTCCATTATTTGAAAAAAAGTAAGTGAATGAAAGTTATTAAAGGACAAAGAAATTAATAGTTAAATTAAAAGAGTTAAAAACGTATATTATATATATTATAAGGTGGAAATGAAGAAAAAAAAAGTAAAATATGACGTAGCAGACTTTGTATGGAATGACTAGTATTCCTCAAGACTTGTCTTTAATCTATTTAGTAATTATTATATATATATATATATATATTATTATATATATATATATATATATTGAAACACACCACTTTTAAAAACAAAACTTTAACGTGCGGAAGTCTTAAACCCATGAAATATTTTTTTTTTTTTTTTTTACCCGTCGCGTCCCGCGACTAATACATGTCACATCCCTCGCGGCCCGCGAGGGACCCTTTTTCACAGAAAGTTTCAGCTGTTTTTGCAGCTTTCATACTTAGCCAAATTTCCATCTTTTTCCAAAATACAAGACAACAAATTTGCCCAACACATGGGTTTTAACCAAAAATCCTTTAACAACATGATCACACCCCAAAAACATGTTTTGTTTATCAAATTACAATCAAAAAGGGAAAATTCCACCAAATCATCAAAACATGAAAATATGCATACGAGGATCCGCCAACGCCTTGGACTTGACTTTGACTACCTCGGAGCTTTTCCTACATTCACCACACATATCACCATTAGTAATGAGATAAATTCATAACAAACAAGTAAATTTCTACTTGTTTCACCCATTCACCCATTTGACCCGTTTGCACCCAAATTGTCATTTAGGCTACATATTCTTGCATCCTTACTACAAGTTTCAATTATGATCAACACATGATCCATTTCCATTATGGCGCAAAGGCCATAACTACGTTTCGTTTATGATCAACACATGATCCGATCAACCCATGATCCTTTTCCATTATGGTACAAGACCATAACTCCGTTTCGTTTATGATCAACACATGATCCGATCAACCCATGATCCTTTTCCATTATGGTACAAGACCATAACTCCGTTTCGTTTATGATCAACACATGATCCGATCAACCCATGATCCTTTTCCATTATGATTCTTTGATCATAACCTCCACATATTCAATATAGTATTATAACCATATTCACATTCATACGTACACTTATGCATAATCAATTCATTTCATGTATCGTTTATACTATGCACAATATAACACATAATCCACAAAATTCACAACTTGTTTTCACACCTTTCACCCATTTGACCCGTTAACACCCATTTGGTCAATTAAGGATTTCGTACACTTGTATATCACCTACAAGTTACTTTCATCATTTATAATTTCGTTTCATTTATGATCAACACATGATCCATTTCCATTATGGCACGTAGGCCATAACTTCGTATCCCAAAGGATACGAGATCGTAACTCCATAACCAATCTACCCATTATAGTATAATTACTATAACTACATTCTTTCAATTATGCATACAATTTTATGCTCATTCATACCACATAACAAATTATGCAACTTTACACATTATACATACAACATTGCATAAAACTCTTTTATCATCATAACTAAGTAAGTGCAAAAGCACTTACCTTTCGGGTTAGAAGATCCCGCTCCACCTTCTAGACCCACAATTTGATTACCTAAACATACACACCTAGTTTAGTAATCTAACATATACCAAAATTTCATTACAATTGAGTTCACAACTCAATTTCCCATTTCCAACCCAAATTGACCCGTTTGGGTTATCCTCATAACCAAACATCCTTTTTCACCACAAACTCACCTACTTGAGTTTCATTAACTTAATCTTAACACTAATTCTTCTTTCAAAATTATTATTAAGTTAATTTGGTGTTTGTTCAAGTGTCTAACATCTTAAAAACACTTAATCTTCATTAATTCATCATTTTAGCATCATGATCCAAACACCCCCAATTTTCACCATATGAACCCTAACTTCTCATAATCAAAATCAAAGGGTTCTAGGATGTTAATCATCATTCTTTAACTTTAGTTTAGCTAGATTATCAATAATCTAACACCATTTCATCACATGCATACATAATTTCGGATTTCACCCAAAACCCACCAAGAACACATTCATGGTGAAATCAAGAGAAAGAGAATCACTTACTTGATGTTATGAAGGTGTTGTGTGAGCCAAAACCTTCACAAAACATGCCTTAATGCACGATTTGAGCTCAAAACCGAATTTCTCTTCTTCTCCTCTTCTCTTGAACGACCAACACCTCAAAATGAGGTTAATTTTGACTTTAACTAGTCAAATGGCAGATTTTGTCATATTACAACTTTAGTCCCTCAACTTTCCATTTCACCCATTTCATTCTATAGTTAGTTAAAACTAACATAATCCCATTACAAACTTGAAACCCACTTGCTTCAACTTATTTATAAAATATTATTTCCACCATAATATTAAATATAAATATTTAATTATTTGAAAACGAAACCCGGATTTTGGTTCGTTACATATATATATATATATATATATATATATATATATATATATATGGGACAGTTATCGTACAAAGGGTCCAAATCGTATGAAGAGCCCCCAACCATCCGATTAATATGATCTAGGGTTGGGGATAACACGGTGACATAAACGTAATTACTTTGAAAAACATAACGCGTCGTCCAGGTAAAAAAGGACATAAATGTCAATTTTTTTAAATAATCTCGCTAAAAACGTGTTTTTTTACGTAATCACGCTTCAAAGGGTGATTTTTATTACGTAATCACGTTTTTTTTAATAATCACGTATTTTTTCATAATCGCGTCATTTTTTCCAATTTCGTATTTTTGTGTCATAATCACGTTTTTTTCAAACTTTATGGAAATCACGTTTTTTGTTTTGCTGATCTTTCGATTTTTGTAAACTCCAAAAAAACACACGTGAACGTGATTTCAATTCATTAATCTTTATAGTTTATCGTATTGGGGCTGCAATAAATGAAAACGCAAACGTGATTTGAATTCAATTTAATATTTATTTGTATTGGACCTGTAATAAATGAAAACGAAAATGTGATTTCAATGAAAATGGAAACGTGATTTCAATAAAGGAACACCAGTTTTTTTTCCTTTTCCAAAAAAACATCATTGTACAATCTAATCACGGAATCGCAAAAAATGAAATCACGTTTAATTAATAGCTGGTGGAATGACAAAAATATCATTCCCACTAAAATTAAAAAGGAACACGCGGCTCATCCATATTACTTCGTAGCCTTCGTACGATTTAAGGACTTTGTATTTAAAACTTCCCCTATATATATATAAATAAATGATCATCACCCTATATATATATATATATATATATATATATATATATATGGAATGGTTCAAATGATAACCAATATTTTATGTGATAATTGTGATAACTTCTCTCAAACAATCACATAATTTATAAATTATTTTTTCTTTTAGTTGTTAAATACTCTTTAAACATATATCTTGAACATAATACGAGAATGAGGAGTCTTACATATATGTATCGCATAATGTTACATATACGTAACGCATAGTGTTACATATGTAACACTGACAAACTGATAATTGTTACATATACGTAACAATAGGTTTTAAAGTGGTTATCATGGTTTTTACATAAATATTGGTTATCATTTGAACCACATTTTGTATATATATATAACTTCACAAATCATTTTTGCCACATATAACTTCATTTTAAGAATTTAAGGTAGCAATTTATTTACAATCAAGGGCTTATCCCCAGTTGTTCTTGCGTTACCAAAACAAAGTGACAGTGTTTTAAATCCCTGTATCACCGAAACTACAAGAAAACATGACTTTTATCGATGGAAGTTTCCATCAGAAATCCGTCGAAAAAAGCCATTACCGGTGGGTTTATCGTCGGTGATGTCCATCGGCAAAATGCTCGTGGGAAGTCCATTTTCTGACGGAATATCATCGGTGAAAGTCATGTTTTCTTGTAGTGTGACTTTTAAGAGTTTATTTTGTTAATTTATTTCCTAACTTTACAGTTATGCTTTGATAGCCTGTACACGTGGCATGCTCATAGTTGATAACAATTAGTTTCACTAAACATGTAAATGAAATTAAAAAAAACACTACTACCCTTTTAATTAGACTAAACAATAAGAAAGATTGAGTAAAACAGCCATATTATTTGGTTCGATATTTGGTTTTTACCTAAACTACATTACGTCGCGATATGTGCACTTACCTATTGTGTATTGTTAGTGAAAGTATAAATCATTTTATAAATTTAAAACCTAATAATCATGTTACAAATCTTAATAAAATAAATATACCCACTAAACACAACATGACACAAATGACACAAAAGGACTACCAAAGGAAACTAATTGAGAAGTCATACTTCAAACATATTTGTATGTCATAGAATTATGTAAAATGATTCTTGTTTCTTTTATTGATTTCCTAGGAATCAACTTTCAACCATTAAGATATGGTTTTTAAAGAACGTAACTTTCAAGTTTATGATAAACCGTCAAAATCATATATACACGACCAGAATCATGTTTTTTTTTCTTTATCAAATTACTATATAAATTTAATCTTTTGATTATCAAGAATGAATTTATGAAATCAATTTACTGTATATTTCTTAACCTTTTTAATGTACAGTAATTCAATTAGCACAAGGATCTTATACTACACGTTAATTTTCGAAGTATGAGTGTCATGAAATTCTTATATGCATCAAGGATTAATATAGAAAGCGAATAGAAATTGTGTACTTGTAATTGTGATTGAATCGTGTCGAGTCCACCATCTGAATCTTTCTCGTCAAAACATTCTAATCTTGACGATGTCTTTCGTTATTTGTGGAGGATTCTTTGATACACTTGTTCATACAAAATTGCTTTAAGATTGTTAGTTCTAGTGTTCTAATAAATGTCCTAAGTAAATTGATATTTACAATCGATAATCGAAACAACAACTTATTGCTTCGAGGCGATTGACCTCTATCCTTAAAGCATATTCACCTCCACCATTCAATAGAACCATGTGCTTTGGGTTTGTGTCGGATTACTTCCCAAGATACAATGAAATAATGGGTAGTATTCCTTAAGTTGATTCAATTTACTGAGTTTTCAAGTGTTACAAATCATGTTCGGTACGAAGATAATTTTACTAGTAATATGGTAAGAAAGGAGAGAATTTTAGAGGGATTTCTGTGTTTAATGAGGATACCAAAAATGTGATAGGAGGAGGGGTATTTATAGGCAAGTAAGCACCCCTTCATGAACCATCACATCCATTCAATTTTCCGTGAAATTTCACCTGTGAACCAATGCCCAATATGTGATTGTGACTTTTTATGTCTTTCACATGTGAACCATTTTTCAAACTCTTCTCCTTTACTTTCTAAGACTCAAAATCATGTAGACTCTAATTTGAATATCATTTTCTCCAAACATTGTGTAGAAATAATAATAATAATAATAAGGGAGGAGAATCAAACAAAAAGTAGTTTTTCGCTAAGAAATCTAAGAAATGACAAAAACCTTAAGAAACGATATCAAACGAACTCCGATTGAGCTAATTTCAGCGGCGTTGGAACCGTCTCGTCGAACTCTACCATCTTAGATTTTAGGGTTTAGATTTTATATTTGAATTTTAGGGTTTTAGCCTTTTGGTTTAGCCTTAGGGTTTAGATTTTATGGTTTAGGTTTTTTTTTTTGGTGGGGGGTTTAGGTTTTTTGGGGGTGGGTTTAGGTTTTTTGGGGGGGGTGGGGTGGGGGGGGTTTAGGTTTTTGGGGGGTAGGGGTAGTGGTTTTAGGCTTTTCGGGGTGGGGTTGGAGGGGGGTTTAGGTTTTTAGGGGTGCGGGTGGAAGGGGGTTTAGGTTTTTGTGTCCGGGTTAGGGTTCGATGAGACGGTTCCAACGCCTCTGGAATGAGCTCAATCGGAGTTCGTTTGACCCACTTCTTAGTATTTTTTAGCGAAAAACCATTTTTTAGTGGAACCGTCCCCTAATAATAATAACACATTCTTATTTTAAAAATCCAAGATACGTCATTATCAATCAACTTTGAAATACATAGGAGTAAAAAAGAATAGAGTAAACTACAGTTTTCGTCCTGAGGTTTATTTAAATATCAGGTTTCGTCCTCCTGTAACACGTTTGATCCTCGACGTTTGATGTTTTAACACTTTACGTCCCTGGTCCTTAACTATCACACCCCAACCGACGGCGAAATACGTCGGGGCGGGACATGTAGACTGTTCACAAGCTCAAGGTTTGCTAAAGTTTAAATATTTAAATAGACAATTTCAAATCATAAATAATCATGAATTCAACAATACAAGGAGAATAGAAATACATAAATAGTTTCATTAATTTAGATTCTACGTCCTCGATCCTAAGTGAAGCAGCTTGTACTTATTCTCAAGCATTAGTACCTGAAACATGATGAAAACAAGGTCAACTAAAAAGTTTGTGAGCATACATAGGTTTTAACACACAACCAAGCTTAAAGTGTTTTATACAATTCATACGATATACGTGTATAAGGAAATTATGGAGAATCTATAGTTAAACGAAGTGTGTACAATCAAACCTTGTGACTGAGGCATAACACGCAGGTTACCCTAATATAAAGTCGGTAACAAACACCCTAACCGGGTGGGTTTTTCAGACACAATAGATCTATCAATGTTAACGTTGGCTTGTACGGGGTTAATGATTGTACTAATGTCATGTATATGTAGTCTTAACTCATAGCATTCAAGCATAAAGCACAAATAACACATATCATCGTATTATTGAATTGTATATGAGTAATTGCAAAGAGTTTCAAAGTGTAATCATGTTTCACCCCAAAAGTGCAAAAAGTAAAAAAATGCTATGTAAAACTCACTTGTATCAGCGATGTAGATAGCACGAGGAATAGGTACCACAATTGATTTCTAGCCACAAGATTTACCTAGAGTTGGATTGTATGAACTTGAATTAATATTGTGTACAATGTCTAAAGTAGAGTCTAAGGTTCCAAAGGGAGTGGGTGTAGGGTCTTGTACAAAGATATTGTCATGTTATGAATATGGGATATAAGTTTTGAAATTGTGTTTAGAATAACCTTAAGCATAGAAATGTAAATTAAATGAAATATTAATGGACTTAGGGTTTATATTTGAATAAATAAATAAATTAAATAAATAATTTCTTTTTATTTATTTATTTATAAGAAGTAATGAGAAAATATATATTTGTGTAAATATAATTTAAATGAATAAATTTATTTTATTTATTTATTTGTGTAAATGTGTCAAAATGTATATACTAGTACAAATTAAAACCCTAATTGAATTTGTTAGTGTAAAAGGTAACTAATAAATAAATTTATTTATTTAATTATTATTAAAGTGATATGTTTTAAAAAAAAGAAGCATTGTGGTTATATATTATAAAATTTTTATTTGTTTAGACTCTAATAATAATATATATATAGTTTTAATAGTAAAACAAATGATTTATGAAAATGTATTTTTATAAAAATCTCATCACGATATTCATGAATTTAGGTAATTAAATACTTTATTAAAAAAAATTAATAATTTGATTTAGAATATATTTTTAAATGATTAAAATGAGATTTTACACAACTAAATTTGTAAAAATAGTTATTTTATGTAAAAATATTGCTAATTATTGTACTAACTAGACCTAAATAGTATTAAGTTTATAAAAATATTTTTTGTAGAATTTTTTTGGAATGTTAAAAAGGGTTAAAAGAATAAAAGGGCTTGCCCGGGTCGAACCCGGGTCTGCCCGGTGAAGGTTTGGTGTGTTAACCACTGGACCAGAGAGACCAACCTGCTCTTAAGCCGGTTCGAATATATGTTAAGCACTGGTTTAAAGAGATTCGGTTCTGAGATCAAAACACGGGAACAAAAGAAAAGACAAGGTACGGGGTTGGTTCGAACCCTCGACCATGTCTGTGTTGCGCATGGGTTTTTACCGGTAGACCAGGGCATATGCCTTGGTAATACCCGGTTTCCCTAACATCAAAACCCATAAGTCGAACCCTTCTCCCTCCCCTTTATCGTCTCCGATTGAAAACCCAAACCCTAGCCCTGGAATTGATCCGATAGCTTTCCCAATCGTTCCCGAACTCATAGGGATAATGACCCTAGCACAAAGACGAAGCCAGGGGTTCAGGAATTACCAGGAATGATGAGGCGATGAAGGAGAATGGGTGGTGCTTAAGGTCCAGTGTTCTCGGTGCTCGATAGAGTCCCCGCGGTGTAATGCCAAGTTTGTAAGTGCTCAGAGAGTTTGCCAAAGGTTTCGCAAAGATGTGTGAATGACTCAAACAGATCGATTTCGTTTAATTTGTTCGATTTGATTTGGGTTAGTAAGGAACAGCTGTCAACGCGGATTACGCGTTAATTCGATCGAATGCTAATGAATTTGGTCGTGTATGAGGTTCGAATACATGGGAGGACCATTTATGCGTGATTTGCGGCCATTAACACATCCAATTTCCTCGATTTGGAAATGAATCACTCGGTTTGACCTTGGATGGTCAAATTCGTTTAAATTTCAAATTCTACCGCTAATTGGTAGGTTAATTGGGTTTAGAAATGATCGAATATCAATCAAAATTATGAGGCAGGTTCACTGAATCCGGGATTCGACTGTCTTGGATCGATTTCAAAGCCAAGATGTATGATTTTGACTTTTACGAAGTCAAAATTAATTGGGGATGGTGTCAAGATCTTGAACAGGTTCAAAATGGAGGTCAAGGGTCAAATTGGAAGTTCAAGTGCTCAAAGGGTTCAATTGTTATGCAAGGGGGGGGGGGGGGGGGTTCAAGACCAACTTTATTCGATAAATGATCATTCAATTTAATTATATGCTTTATTTATTTATCTATTTATAAAAACTTATAAAAGTTAATCTTGAACGTATAAATTTATTTATTATAAATATCATCTTTTATAAAATACAACTTCACTTTATAATATTTAAAGTTTATGATCTCAATAGAATATATATATATATATATATATATATATATATATATATATATATATATATATATAAAAGATTGCAAGGTTGAAAACTTTAAATTGATACATGTTTAATTAATAGTTGAAGTTGAAGTGGCATATCATGTTGGACAAAAATAGGATTGAAATGTAGAGTCATTGTTGATCATAATAAAATACATAATGGAAAAATTATAGTCTGAAAAATCATGAATGTTACATTAACTCTATTAACTTTTCTGTTAGTTTTTGTGTGAAATTACTAATATAGCCTTAACTCTATCTTCTCATTAGACCACCCACCCACCCACCACCACCAACAACAACAACCACCCACACTACCCATAAACCACCACCAACCCACACTACCCATCTTTGATTTCAATGCAATCCCATCTTTGATTTCAATGCAATTTTTGGTTTTATAAAATAGACCAGATAAAATTGGGTCCTCTACAATGACAATATACATTTGTTTGATAGCCCAGATCAAACCCCATCCTCTTTGGTCAACTAAAATCCACTAATTTAGCCTACCCTTGATCACAGGTTCACAAAATCCAAATCAATGGTAGCTCGATATCGTGAATAATTTTAACTTGAAATCGTTATGTTAAACCTTCTCCAATCCATCACTTGTTCCCTTAATCGGCTAATCTAAAAGAACAAAATTAGGGGTCTTCAATGGTTTAATTAACAACTCACCTGCAACCACCGTCGGCAAGCCACAGCCGCCCCACCAACTCACCTGCAACCACTGCCAGCAACCCCACCAACGCCACCCGTGTACCACCATATAACCGCTGCCACCACACAATCACCTAGATTTGATGTTTTCGGCCAACACCGCTACACAACCCCTCTCATCCCTTCTTTCTCTCTTGAAAACCCTAAAATCCCACCACCACCACTCCGTCGACACTTACTTATCATTTAACCAATCAACCACATCCTCTGAATCCTCATTCACGCCACCTGATTTTGATGTTAGTGGTGTAATTGATTTTGTTGTGGAGAATGCTTTGGTGGTAGCTGGTGGCGTCTCCGTGTTGGCGTTGCCGGCAATTCTGTCTGAAGTGTTTGGAAAGAGCAGCAAGCCATAGGGGTGGAAACTACAAGAATTGCTTGATAATGGGAATTCCCAATTGCTTGATATCAGGCATTATTGAGATATTAGGGTGGGTAGTCCAAATATTTGGGGCTTGAAGAAGAAGCCAATTGCAATGAGTTAAGGGTATATCAATAATTTCACACAAAAACTAACAGAAAAGTTAATGGAGTTAAGGACCAGGGACGCAAAGTGTTAAATTATCAAACGTCGGGGATGAAACATGTTACAGGAGGACGAAACCTGATATTTTGTTCAAACCTAAGGGACGAAAAGTGTAGTTTACTCAAAAGAATATTAATAACCTTGGAATAATTTACCAACAAACTCACTAAGATCACAAACCATATAAACACCAAGGACATAGTCAAGAATCTTAAAATTACCCAACCAATTATAAGTTATATATACCTTGCATGGGAATTGGGATACGAACATATGTTCGGGTGATTGCATCTTGATCAACCTTCACGAAGATACGGATATACACCAATTTACAACATAGAACAAACGATCCAAAGAATGGTGTATATCATAAATAAATTCAAGCCATCAAAACCTAAAACTAAAAGATGAAAACCGTCTTTGAGATACATCCATCATAAAATGAAAGTGAAAGCAAAAGACTAATAGCAAGACTTATTAACTACAATACTACAACAAATCTTATGTAATGTCGATGTATACGTATAGTCATTGTATTCTCACCCATTTATTAAATTTATTTTTATCCAAGTAAGATTATAAACGTTACACGTGTGAAAAAACGTAAACCTAACCTAACGAATAGTTAATGAGTAATCTGGTATCCGTCGAGCCATCTTGTAACATTTTTCAATCATGTACGAGACTATGACTTATACTTGCAAACCTAACCTAACGAATAATTAATGAAATACGACATTAACTCGGTTTCAACTAGAATTTATGATAACGGGAATAGATAAAACCCGGCCATTACTATATCAGAAAACTTTATACGGATAGTATTATTCTATTCTTGGTTGTCAAAGGAGGACTTTTCTATATTTATGGACAATTTCATTGGATGATTAAATTTACATAGTCGCCTAAACTTGCAAGAACTAGTGTTTTCATAGTACCGACATGCCAATTTTTCCTATAAAACATATGACTATAAGAGGTTCGGAAAACTTATTATGGATATTCTTGGTTGTCGGAGGACAACTTTTCAACATTTAAAGACCATTTCATTGTGGATGATTAAATTTACATCCTCGTCCGAACTTGCAACAACCAGCATTTTCATATTAGCTTCTCTATGTATTTCATATTCAAACTATATAATGATTATGGGCATGGATGCACAAGAATTGAAAAAACAAGACAACATATATATATATATATATATATATATATATATATATATATATATATATATATATATATATATATATATATATATATATATATATATATATATATCAAAGTTCATAAGCCATAAAAGGTTAGAATACCAACATCATTAAGAGTTACATGGCTCCACTGGATTTTGTTAATGTATTATTATTATTTAATTTTTGTAACAAAATTTATAAATAATTAATAACAATGATTAGTTAATGATTAAAATTTTAATCCTGACACTAAAACAATTACACACCTTAGAGATTTTGTCTAATAATTGTCTACTGTTAACGTGGCAATGACCTGGTGGCGGAACGTTTGTCACTTTTTAGTGATTCAATTACGTATAACCTAACAATTAGCAACTTATAAATAGTATCCACTAGATTTTTGGCACATGTTTAGATTGTTAAATAGATTAAGAAACATTTTTAAAGCAAATTATAGCCCAATGGCACTTCTTCCTCTACCACTAGCCGCGTCCTCTACCACTAGCCGCGGATCTAAGGCTCGATCCCTGGCCTCGGATGTAATTATAATATTTAAATAATAGTAGCTTTGAGGAGTCGTGTCTTTGTGCTTAGAGAGCTTGTACCCGGGTCAGTTTTGAAAAAAAATTGTATTGAAACGTATATAAAAATAAGCACGTCACAATGGTGTATTCGAAATTTTGTAAGCAATTATATTTTAAAAGTTATAAAAGAAACAAAAAATGTTCAAAAGTAATTATAATATTAAGATAATAGTAGTTTTGAGAAATTGTGTCTTCTACTCGGAGAGCTTGTACATGTTTGACCATTTATATTTTTTCGCATAAACCATTTTAGCCCATTATTTTAATCAACTGAATTATTTCTTATAATTCAATATTATAATAAATTTATATTCCATTATTATTTAATATTTGATTAATATCAACATAATAAAACAAAATATTTTTTCTAATTTTTTTTTAAATCAGTAATGAACATATTATTTATACTGACATTTTTTTCACAAAATCTAATAAAATCAAGTTATCTGCTAACTGTGGCTATTTAAAATCTAATAATAATTTATAAACATATAAGATATTTATTTATTATAATGATTTCATGATTCAGCTTGTGTAATACACGAGAATCATATTTGAATTATAGTTTGGAGTTCGGTTTATAGTTTGTGCCCATAAACCAGGCTATATTTAAGGGATTAGAGCTCCATTTTTGTACACGGTTTTTTTAGTTAAAGATGACTCACCAAACAAAATGTATTCTAGTTTTAAAGCGAACTAATTAAAGAAAACAAAACAGCCCAAACATTCGAAGCCCTAACGGAGACGCGAAGCCCAAATCGAGAAGCTAACTGCCGATGGTTGAGAGCAGATGGCCAGACCACTGATCATCCACAAAGTCAAGATCTTCGAGAGAGAAGCAGATCAAGAGATTTGTGGAAATGGCATGAAGAAACACGCGTATAAAGGATGATAGCCTCAAATCAAAAAGCAAAACCAACTTTGTACATGTGGCTATTCAGATTGTAAAGTCCTATAGTTACTCCTCATCCCCATGATATTTAAAAGAGAGTATAATGAGCATGCTATAAAGTAAGTGAGAAAATCAACTTCCAAGCACATGTGCGAAGACCAAAAATCAAAATAAAATACAACTTTTTAATTCGGTAAAAACAAAAACCAGCATAAGACCGCCATAGTTGACCAGTTCTGAGAAGAAAGAATCCACAAAGGATGCAACTTGTAACCGATGTTTTTAGAACCGGACTGGACAACGAATCGGACGTCTTAGAGGTTCACTGGTCGGACCGGATTCAAGAACCGGATGACGCAATAAATAATATAAATATTCATAAAAATATATAGAAAAATATAAAAATTCCAAATACTACATATACAACCATTTAAACAATTTTGAGTCAAGGACGAGGGTTGTAGGTCTGTACGAATTTTAATTCTTTTGAATCTTCAATTTTAATTTTGATTATGGTTTTGGAGAACCTGTGACAGCGTATAAGTTAAAAGGAAAGAGCCAAATTGAGTTAAAATTGTAAATAGAAGTAAGTAGGAGGACTATAGGATAAAAAAGATAAAAAAACAGTAAAAAAAAATTTAAAAATTAAACTACCCGGTTCGACCACCGGTTCGCGGTTCGCGGTTCGACCGCTGAACCGCTTGGACCGCCCGGTTCAACCAGCAAACGGTCTCAGAGCATGTAACCGGACCGGTGGAGTTCCCGGTCCGACCGGCCGGTCCGGTCCGGTTTTCAAAACATTGCTTGTAACATGAATTATGTAAAAGTAACAAGATTAAATTTGATAATTAATACACATTAATTAATAATCCAAGAAAATCACAAATCATCTAAAGACAACCAATTTCAAAATGGGCCAAATTGTATATACACATATTCCATGGTACTCAGATCACCATCACCATTTCCTTAACCAGAATAACAGTTTTGTTTCCTTCATCATTAGGTGTCTCATAACAACCTAAATGAGCAACAAAAACCCAATGATGGATTTTCAGACTGTGCATGTGTGTTCTAGCCAGACGATGAAACATGGTTTGCAATTACCTTCTGAGGCATGACCGGTTCATGACCACCACCAGACCGCTGAGCCGCTACTTCTTCAAGCCGTTTCCATGTAGCTTCTCGTTTTGATTTGCTTTCTTCCTTTTTTGATTCGTCTTCTTTGAACTTTCGAGAGCATTCTTCAAAGAGTTGAGGGTCAACTTCAGAAAAGATTTTTCTGACATTTAAAGTCAAACTCTGTACAGCTTGGTTCCAATGGGTCTTTGTGTTTCTTTCCAATGCTGGAAATATGATCGGCAGTATCACTTTTCGGTTTTGTTTTATTAAGTTGTCGATATGATCGTTGTTCCATAGGAATAATGCTCTCTCAGCTACCTGTATATTCAAGAAACAGTTGAAATTTTCAAATTTTGGCAAAAAGCAACACCTTTTGTAAAGATTTAATGGGTATTTCACCAAATAAACAGAACCCACAAATGGAAATGGTTTAACATCCAAAAAGATTGGATCTTTAAACGTTTTGGTAATGTTATCATAAACTCTTGTTGTATCTGAAAGGTAATTGAATCAATGAACAAAAAAACTCAATTTCTTGCAGTTGTTAGTCTCTTGGTTACATGTAAGTTGCAACACCTTATGTCCTAGGATGTTTCATGAGATATGTAACATTTCCTTATTCAGTAAGTTCAAGATTAAATTATCTGCCAACCCGTTACCAAGTTCTTTTTTTAACACCCCCTCCTCCCTAAAAAAGGCAGGAAAAAAAACTCAATTCCATGAATATCAAACCATTTTTTTAATAGGATCAAATATCACAAATAATCTCCAATAATGGCATAAGTCCAAAACCAAGGAATCTAGTGCTCAAAAATCAATTCAAACAATTCTAAGTAACTATACAGCAAATAGTAAGTAAAGTTAATACAAAAATCGCTGGAGAAAAAGTGGATGTGTTACAATGTTCATAGAAATTGCAAAACCTCATTTTCTAGAACATTTCATGTGAACTGCAACATTTCGTTTTTAGTTCTAATGTAACAAGTATCTGCCCACAAATCATAATCATTACAAATACATTGAGATAGATTCGGGTCTACAAAAATTCATCTGCTTTCTCGTCATTATAGGGTATTTAAGATTTTGTCAGATAGTCTAAAAATTCTTGATCACTAAATTTTTCAAGTAAAATAACTTCAATTCTCCTCAATAATGGCATAACCCAAATATTTTGTCTACTAGATCAATATAACGGGTTCTAAGTAATTATAATATACCATCATCAAGTAAGTAATTTAACATAAAATTTATGATGAAATGAAAACGTTGCAATTTTCAAACGCCAAAGGGAGTACTTGTATAGTTCTTGAAGCTTTACTTAAAACCTAAGAAAAACAAATGACAATTTTAAACCTAAAACTTAGAGGTGGCAATTTTCGCCTATTTATTGCGTCTCAAACGGGTCTAATGGATCAAACAATAAAATTAGCGAAAAGGGTAACGGGCCAAATGAGTCAAACAAGTTTAAAGTCACACAGAGACTATTATTTACTACATACCTCCTAAATCTTTTTATTCAAAGATTTAGATTATTATTGTAACAATACTGGAATAGTCATCACAATTAACCCATTTTTTATTTATAAAAATTTACAGAACAGACAAAAAGTGTATGCTGGTCCAACCCAACCACCAGGCTCATTTCAACCCGTACTGAAAATGATGTGTCTTGACTGTTACCGAACCCGCCTGACTTGTCTATCTTGCCACGTCTAGCTAAAAGCTGCTAGACTAATCTTGATAAAATTAAAATGAAAGAACAGACAAAATAAAGAGATTTAGCAAATCTAGGAAGATAAGGTTTGCAACTTGAAAAAATCCTTATGAACTCTAGTCTAGTTGTGCAAGTTCTGATTCTTGATCAAGTAGGTTAAGTTTTTAGTATAAATAGGAGTTTGAGTCTTGTAAAAATGTGTGCTTTGCTTTCTTCCAGTTGATATATATAAAGGGGCCTGAACCAACCAAAGCATCTATATCAACTCTTACAGATCAAAATGTAAATCTTGAACATGAATTAGAACATTTTAGCACATGTTTATATAGCAATAACTTTTAAAAAACTTACCTGAAAGTGTGAACTGCTCAAACAACTGGCAATTTGGCGAAACAAAGGCACCATGCGTCTTTGAAACTCAGGAGGCTGAGTTGCTTCCAAAACTTCTTCAAGCTCACTTAAAAACATAACCTCTATTGAACTATTTGTAATAGGCCAATATTTCAACAAACCCCTAATAACCGTATCCGCAAGTTTGCAATCTTTTTCCACAAATTGTGTAATACAATAAGATATTTGTTGGTGATACATCGGTATACATTTCGGCTTATGAAGTGGTATTAACGCCCTCACAAGAAACAACTTATGTTCTTCTTTTAATGGTAACGCGAACCCATTAATAATACTTCCCAATATTTCTAATAATTCAGCAATCCCGTTATGCTTTTCAGTTTCAAAAACAAAACGGAAAAATATATTGTCGATTGCTTTCCTGATAAATGGGCGGGGCACCATAAACTTTCCATACATCCGATGAAGAACAAATTTCAAATATTCACGTTCCCGCGGGTCCTCTGAGTCAAACAAATCTAACCATTTGAAAACAATCAATGTAACGTTTAGCAATTTTTGGATCGGTTTCTGGTGATGCTACAAATCTTAAAAGACTAGTTGCAAATGAGGCCATGCAGGATCCATAGACGGCCCTTCTTCTTCACCGTCAAAAGTTTCTAGAACCTTGTTATCCCGAACCAAAAAACTTTAATATTTAGCGATAAGGATAGAATAACACGTGTATTAATGAACGAGTCTTTTATTGATTGTGTAACATTTTTTAAATACGTGATTATCACACATTCTTTCAAAAATCTCGTAAATACGTCATTATTACACATACATCCAAAAATCTTGTCAATCATTTTTCTTGGTGAATCATTTTTCTTTTCTATTTTTCTATCATAAGGATCTTTTTATTTGATCCTTAGAGCATTCAGAGTCGGTTTGGTATATGTTTGTGAGTGAGTTTTGTATGTTTTAAGGAGTGGTTTAAAATGGTTGTGAGTGGAGGAGAGAGAGAAAATGTATAAATTTTTTATATATTTGTGAAAACACTATTCAGCTGTATAAATTTTTTAATATTTTTTTAAAGTGGTTGTGAGTGTAGCAGAGAGAAAAAGTAATGATAACGGTATAAAAAAATATTATTTAATTAAAAATGAGAGAGAAAAATTAGTGATTTTTAGTGTATTATTTAATGAACGGGTTTAGTCATGTATTTATATATACATATAGCCATTGTGGTGGTGGTCCAATAGAAAAGGCAAAACTTTTTAATCACTTAAAGACATCAAGGTCATGGGTTCAATTCCCACTAAGTAAAAAAATTTACGGTTCAAAAAAATATATATATACATATTTATATTATTATTATTATTTAAACTACCATCACATGAATTTATCCAATAGGTATCTTTCGAAGTTGTCCAAGTTCTCCTATACCAAAATCGAAAATATCACAACCATGTGCACTAACATGAATTCACACGATGAATTTAGTCTAAAATTAGATTTATTAGGCTCGTGGCTGTATGAAATCTCACTAAAAACAACCATCGAAAGAAAACGATTGACAATTGGTTCTAATGTCAAAGATACCAATTTTGGGACAAATGTTAATTTGAATAAATCTTATATGAACCAATGATAAAGTCCAGGATTGTTGACTTTTTATTTAAGTAGACAAAACTGGATAAACTTAGAAAGTCTAGGATTTAAAACAGTCCATTGTTGACTTTGTTTGTAAGTTGACAAAGATGGATAAACCTAGAATTAACTTTAGTTATATAAATTTTAACTCAATCATAACTATCATTCTTATAGTCATTTCTCTAAAATCTATTTGCCATCAAATGTTTTTATTTCTTTTAAACCGCATCTAATATATTCCTAATAACTAAACCCATCAAACTTGTATACTGCAGGACTCGAATCCTCACCGGTTAATGAGGAGAATAATTATTTACCATTCGGATGTCCCATGAGAACCGAAATATTTTTATATAACTTATATAATGCATTTTCATCTCAAATACCATGTGATTGTGTTTCCTTATTTCATACATCGCTTAAGATCAAAGATCAAAACGTAATATATAATTTGATCAATCCATGAGTTCAAGTATAGAAAAGATTGTTTGGTTACTAATGTTGGATAAAAAAACCGATAACCAATGGGTTTGGCATCGGACCATGTTTCATCTTTCTTTAAAGATATCGATGGATCAAGGAAGAAACACACGATCGCCGGGAAAAATACCAAAGGCTCCATAAGACAACGTAGGTCACTTCGGTCAACCTATGTTCGGACCTCGAAACAAAAGGCTAAATTTTCGTAAAAAGTGTATGAAAAAATATGGATCACTAATCAAATCAAATTAATGGGTAACATTGAAGCGATGACAAAATCATAATTAATTAAAGTTAAGGGGCTGTTTGGTAGCCTTTTGGTGGTCATTAAGAGGCTACATTTTAATGGTTCAAAGTCTCTTAATGGTTAAGAGGTAAGGGGCCATGTAACTTGTGAGGACTTACCATTAATATATTACTTTTTAACCATTCAGACTTAAGGTTACCTCTTATTAAGAGGCTACCAAACAGGGCCTAAGTATAGCTAGAAAGTGCAAAGAAGGAAGTGCAATCGTTAATTTTGACTTTTCATTTAATAAAGTTCCACAAAACTTTTTAATATAACTTTATACACTTTACTGTATTTTTTATAAAAAAAAGTATCTCATAAGTTGCAGAATTTATTCTCTTTAATTTAATTATAACACTGTTATACTTTTTACTAAAAAATTTAGATGTATGATGTACGATTGATTACAATGGTACATACAAATTATGTTACAATGGTACATCTTACTTAACTACAACAGTGTGTCTAACTGTTACGACGACGCGTATAACTTCGATGTTGTAATGCGTTTCAACTATGCAAGTACCTCTCCCCCATTACAACGACATTTCCTCTAATAGTTACGACTATGCATCTACTGCAGGGATGTAATTACCTCACCCTAAAACTCACATACGTACGCATGTCACGTCCATATTCATTCCTCTATTTTTTACAAAAGTTTGACCTTTTAGTTTAATCCACTCCTACATATACATATATGACAGCGCCTACTTTCGTAAAAAATAACTTTTTTTTGTAAAAAGTGTAGAAGTTAAGACTTAAGAGGAGGTCATACATATACGTGTGTTGGTTTTATTAGCGATTGGTATTTGCGTCTATTTATGTATGCAGGTTCATGCCACACACATCCTAGTAAATCTTGACTTTGTATTACGTACCATAGTGAAATTTCCAACACGCTCCTTAAAAGTCACTTTTACATCCTAGTAAATCTTATTTTTTTTATTAACCATTTTATAGATCTTGACAAACAACCTAATTGTGTTTCATTGTGAAACCACCTCTCAGATGAATTTAAAATTATAGGTTTCTTGTAAGACATTAAACCTAATTGTATTCAACTTTATATAATTACTGCTATCTATGTGTTAAACGTTAAAACTTTTTTTACTCAACATAAAGTTTACTCAATTAACTATTTAGGAATTTGTTAAATTTTTACAAGAAAATTATTAAAGGTCTATATAACCAGACTTGTCATAAAACAAGTTAAAATCATTACAAAAATTTTACGTCAACTTATTTTATTGATTATCCAATCCATCACAATCGCCCATTTTACAACCTCTATAATTTGGCGTATAAAGTGAAAGGGAATTCGACTCTATCAACTAGGGGTGTAAACGAGCTAAGCCGGCTCTCGAGATCGGCTCGTTAAAAGCTCGAATCGAGCCGAGAGTTTAAACGAGCTCGAGCCCGAGCCTAAATATAAACTTGTTTACTAAACGAGTCCGAGCCCGAGCTTCACTTATCGAGCTCGAGCCGGCTCGTGAGCCTAAACGAGCCTATTGTTTATATAATTTTTTAATTAATATATTAAATATATATTTATAAAATAAGAATTATATATATAATTACAATAAAAATAAATAAATAATAGATATTATGTTATATATAAAAAATATAATAAAATATATATAAAAATAATTATAAATATATAAACAAATTAATTAATAAATAATAAACGAGCCGAGCTCGAGCTTGAAACACAACTCACGAGCCGAGCTCGAGCTTTAGAAATAAAGCCCGAATCAAGCCGAGCTCAAGCTCAAACCCTCAGAAAGTTAAACAAGCCGAGCTCAAACCTACTATCAACAAGTATATCATTGACCCTCTCACTTCTTAACCTTTAAATGACTAAGACAGAAAAAAAAAAAAAGGACAAATGAATTTATTAATGCATGTGGGTGGAAATATAATGATAATAAAAACGAACAGAAAACCTATTAAATATGAAAACTGACCCAAAAGAAAAGAAAGAAAGGGAAGGCAGAAAAGTTAAAAATTCAAATTAATTACACGGATGGTCTCTATGGTTTGGCCAAATTATGGTTTGATTCTTTAACTTTGAAAAATTACGGGTTTAGTCTAGCATAGTTTGGTTTTATTACACTGACGGTCCCTGGAATAGATGGAGGTTAACTTCGACCGTTAAGTCTGTGTAAAAAGACCGAAATACCCTTTAATTAAAAAAACACAAATTTTAAACCAAACCTCCCCCCACCCCACCCCACCCCCATTCACTTCATCTTCCCGGACCACCACCACCACCGCCTAAACCCATATTCTGGCACCACCCCCGCCTAATTCACACCCTCCCCACTTTCTTCTCCACACTACATCCTGAAATCGCCCGCCACCCACCAACCACCTCACCGGCCAGATCACCACCACCATGGCTGGTCAAAACTCGTGTTAACAGCCGGTGCACATGGACCCTCTCATCACTCTCATTTATGTGTTTCCGGCTTCCTCTATCTTTCAATCGAACTCCGCCCTTTCCTCGTCGTCAGTGTAACAAAATGAAAGTATTCTGGGACCAAACCCGTAATTTCTCAAAGTTAGGGACTATATCCGTAATTTGGCCAAACCACATGGACCATCCGTGTAATTAATTCTAAAAATTCTAAAGTCACTACACATTCACATCTTCTAAAAGGATGACATGTAAAGGGAGTAGGTTGGGATAGTTAGGCTCGAAAGTCGAAATTGTCCAAGGGGCTTAGCCCCTGTGCGGGGGCCTAAGGCCTAACCCTCTACAGAGTCTAAGGGGTTGAGCCCCCTGGTCAACCAGCGAGTGGCACACACGTTGAGCAAAAAGTCGATTACCATGTTGAAAAGCCTTTGAAAATTGCCTCATATATGATTTGGTTGCTTGCGTCGTCACTCGTAACTAAGCATCGGTTGAAACTGATTATGAGTAGTAACTGACCGTCAATAGCAAATATGATGAGCATCAACAGTAACTAGGCATCAATGATAAATTGAGTGATCAGTAGTAACTGAGTTACTGCACCAATTATCAACAATAACTAAATTACCGGTGAAGGAGTTTCTGCTGACAGAAGTTATACTGATGGTAACCGAATAACTACAAATCTTTTTAACCACATACTGAAATAGTCTTCCACATATCGCTTCAATAACCATGCTATTCCAAACTATAAACCCTAAAAGTCACATGTTTTTATATGATTCTCAAAGTTCTTTAATTAAAATTAGTTTTATATTAAACGTTAATGACTAAAATTCGCTATGTATTTAACGTCCGTATGTATATTCATAGTTTAGGTTACATAGAGGGGCGTTTATTTCAAAACAAATAGTATGTTGAGAAATGCGAGAACCGTTTTAACCTTTGTATTGTTTATTATATAACTAGGTTAAAATCTCGTGTATTACACGGTTTGAATAAATATAATATTATATATTAAGTAATAAAAAATTTATTTTTTAAAAACTCGTGTTTTACACGGGTTAGAATAAACCCGTCGAATACAATATAATCTGTTAACATATACACTCGTCAAAATATGCAGGAGATTTATTAATATAAAGATTAGTATTTTCTTTAAAAATATATTATTATTAAAAGATAGAGGTGTATTTAATAAGAGAGAGACAGAAAAAAAATGATGAGAATAAATATGGATGTGACACGTGACATGAAAACCTTTATTTATTATATAGTATAGATTTGACTAGAATGCATGTATATTTTAATTTGTTTAAGATTCAATTTAAAAAAAATATGGTATTAATAATATTTTGTCTAAATGCGCATATGCATATACACTAAATTCAAATTTTATACTGAAATAAATTAAGGAGAAAAGATATAAAATCAAACAAAAAGTAGGGAAAGAAAAATAAATCATTTTTTCTATTTTATCATTTTCAATGAAACACTAAGCACATATACTTATATAGTTTTCATGGTTCTCAATATTATATTGATTCTGAAATTAACAGGCTCCGGGTTACATAATTATAAAGCTTGATAAAGTTGACTTCAACATGTAAATTGTATCTCCTTTTCAAAAAATATAAACATATAATGATATATCAAAATACGATACAATTTGGACTCACAATACTTTCCCATCGTTAATATATCAGTTTCTTTCACAAAACATAAACAACTTGAAAACTTGGCTTGGTGGTAAACAACTCAAAGTCTTATATTCACTACACGGGTTCGAGCCATACGAAACCTGTTGGTTTTCAACGTTGCATCACCAAATCAAGCCAGTCCATTTAGGCGAGTATGTTAACTTGTGCTTAAATTTGTAAGACTCGGTTTCGACGACCTGTATACTGGTATTTTTAAAAAATTCAAATTTTTTTTATTCAATTCAATATCATTTTCTATTTTAGAAATCTTTATAACTAATATTTAATTGTAGTATTATTATTATTTTATTACTTTTTAAAATATTGTTATTATTATTATTCCTATAATTCCATTAGCGGAAGCCCCAACTATTTTCCACGAGTCCAGATTTTAGTACAATTTTATTACTTGACGCTAATTAACGTTAAAAAAGATACTGGTCGTCAGTAACCCGTAGCGTCACGCGGGGATAAAAATACTAGTTATATAAACAACAAATTGCAAACATCGGTTGTGATGTAAAATTAGTGTTCACCAAACAATGATTTTGGAGCCAATCATAGGCCGCCAATGGTTAGCTTTTCTTTTTTTTTTCAATTTTATTTCCAATCGTTTTTCTTATATATATCATTTGAAACAGATTAAATCAAGAATGAGGCATGGCCGGGTTGGTGGTAAGCGCGCTAGATCCACATGAAGCAGACACGAGTTCGAGCCCAGACGTCAGACACTACTACTAATGACCGGTTCAATGATGACGTTATGCTGACGTCATCAATAGTTTTTTTAACATATATGTTTTTAATTTTCTTAGTTAAAACTTATTTTTTTAGTTTTTTATTTAATTATTTGTCAATTTTATACGCTTCTCTTTGCACTTCGTAAGGTAAATGTCACTGCTGCAACGCGTTCAAAACCGCGTTGCACGTGATAATGTACAATTCATCTAAGCGTTTATGTACACGTCGTTAAAGCTGTATATATACTTTAGGTCAGTTTTTTACACGGTTCAACGCCTTTAAAAAGACTAATTTTTTTATGATTTAACACGCCGCAACACACGCGGGTTTAATACTAGTTTAGAACTACAATTTTTAACCCAAAATTATTTTATCATGAAAAAAAACCGCAGGAGTTGAGCAAGTGGGTTTTTAATAAACATACATAATGCCATAAATAGCCCAATAGTGAAATATTGACTGGCCCAATTCCCAAAGAAGAATCATCGCATTCCTGTCGACGACGAATCTTCTCGTGCAAGAAAACGCAGAGCAAAATACAAATAGGGTTTTCCTGGATTGATTAATTCGTTGATAATAGCTGATTTTACGAGCATCTTGAAGCGAAGTTGATTCACCGCAACTAATCCATGGACTCTCAATTTGCAAAGGTTTTATTCTTTCACTCATAATTTATCGACTGGTACGAAATGGATTTGATTAGGGTTTCTTGCATATTTATCGATCAGTATAAAATATATCCTCTTGATTAGATTGATCGAATTGCTCTGTTTGTTCATTTCCATCGTCAGTCGAATTTCAAGGGCGTAACCCTTGCAACATTGATATGAGATTCCAACATTGATTTTGGGGGAAGTAATAATCTTAGAACATGCAATATTGTTATGTAATTATTGAGATTTATCAACTTCTAATTTTGTCAAGTCTTGAACCATTCAATTTTGGAAAATTGTTTTTAAAACCATTCTGCTCTCAGAAACTGTTGTACAAATCATTTAGACATGTCATTGTTTACTGGCTTCCTGGCAAAAGTACTCAATATCATCAAAACAGGAAAGTATAATGGTGTTAGTAAAGATCATCAGTGTCAACCGAATTAGAAATAAATTGAAAGATCATTTGTTATTTCTTGCAATTTACCCTAGGGTTTAAAGATTTTTTAGGATGTATATGTACTATGTATTGTACACTTAATGTGTTGTAATGACGGTAATCTGATAACTGTATTTGTAAATCAGGAAAAGCTTGCTGCAGCAAAGCAAAATTATGGACGAGAAATTCGTGTATTTGAGACAACAACATCCTCTCAAACATCAAATGAGCCAACCAGCAATGGTATGCACGTAGTTCTTCTGTAAGGCTTTACATAAAGGGAGAATTTCGTATATATCCCTCTAAAACTTGGTAATTTCATATATACCCGACCAAACTTCAAAATATAAAAAATACCCATTTTTAACACTTAAAATATCCTATTTAACCATTTTAATTTATTTTATTAAAAACAATTAATAATATGACAATTATACCCTTATATTTCTCAAAGCATGAATAATTTCATATTTACTCACTAATGGTTAAAAACATCAAAACCATCCCCTTAGCTTTTCCAGCTTCATTCTCTAAACAAACCCAACTGCAAATACCACTCAATATTAACAATAACAATTTGACGTTAAAATCTTTTCAGACCCTGTTGCTACAAGTAGATTTTCACCAAGACAATAGCATTAAAGCCATTACAGACTTGCAATAGCATTACATTAGCACAACTTTCTTACAATTCTATATGGAAGCCAATTTGAACAACAAAAATAAGATTATTAAGACAGTCATATTGAGCTTCTATATTAATTTATGAACAATTTGCATGATCTGGATAACACTTGAATCCATAATGGGCTTCCGTATTATTTCCTCGCTGATTTCTGGTCCAGCAAGTTAACATATATTTGGGTGTAATCTTAAGTACATGATACTTGTACTAGCTTGCCAATTTGGATATAATGATATCTATATATTTTTAGCTCTAAGATATATGGAACATAATATATTTAAGAACAACCAGAGTATAATGAATTTTCTATTCTAATCCAATTGAAATCGAGACCTAAGTTAAAATAGAAAACAAACAGGAGGATAGAAGTTCATGGTTGTTGGAGCAGGAGAAGGCGGAGGCAGAAATAGACGGTGGAGACGAAGTGGTCGTGGAGCATTCGATAAGAATCAACATGAGCCGTGAGGGAGGGTCGCCGAATTGCTGGAGCCTTGTATGTTGAACGAGTTCATTGAAAAATTGGGTTACACGTGATTTTCCCTATTTTTTGTTGAAATTTTTTTTTGGAGGTCGATCAAGAGGCCATTAGTTTTTGGAAGAATCATAATCAGGAGGCAGATTTAGGATGGAATCTCCCAAGTTCATTATTAAAAGATACTCGTAAGGGTAAAATTGTCATAAAATAAAATAAAAAAAATTTAGAAATGGGTATATTTGATATTTTAAAGTTTGATTGGGTATATATGAATTTAATAAGGTTTAGAGGGATATATATGGAATTCTCCCTTAAATAAACTATCAAATGCAAGACACATTGTATGCATCTTTTTAAGGTGTAATGATTTTTTATTTTTATTTTTCAATTTGCAGAGGAGCCAGATGAGTTTTTTGAATTCACTGCTGAAGATTATTATCGCATTTTGGCTACAAAAAAGGAAGGTGAGAATATGGTAAAAGATATGTTGATTTTGGAATTATTGTTATGTGAATAATAAATTAATAATGTGTGTGATTATGGGCAGATAAATTTTTTAAGACAAAAAAAATCCGAGAAGCAGAAGAAGCTGCCCGTAGGTCAAGGATTACCAAGGTAAAAGTTGAACTATTTTATTGGAAGTGAATTTAGCTTCTTCTTTTTAAAATTGTGTTTGTATAACTTTATTTCTTCTTTTACAGGCAATGATTCGTGTCAGGTTTCCAGATAACCACACATTAGAAGCCACATTTCATCCATCTGAGACAGTTCAAAGCTTAATTGATCTTCTCATGAAAGTTTTGGCTCAACCAGACCTCCCCTTCTATATATGTGAGCATATTTTAACACATAGAGAAGTGGCAATTTCGATCCGCTTACAGGTTTATATGTCGTTTTTAACGAGTCAAATGGTTAAAGTTTTAAAAACTAGCTAAAATGGAAACGGGCTGAACATGTAGAAAGTCACTCAAAGTGTATTGAAACTACATAAAACCTCCTAAACTCGTTTTCTTACAAAAGTTAGATTATCATTGTGCCAGCATAGTTTTTCAAATCATATTTAACACCTTAATTATATATAAAACTCAAGAAACGGAAAGGAGAAGTGGATGTGGGTCGGCCCAACCCGGCCCACTTTGAGCCAACCTTGTTTTAAATTGAGTATTGGCATTTTCTTTGCAGTTACTACACCTCCAAAGAAGCAAATAAAAGACATGTCTCAAGACTTCTATTCTCTTGGCTTCACCCCTGGTGCGATAGTATATTTTTCATACGATCAACCAAAAGGTCAGTACTTGATTAACAGTCCTTACAGAACGATAATTTGGCTACTTGAACTTATGGTGTATTTTGAAATTTTCATTAATCTCACATTCTTGAACCCTACTTCTATCCTTTCTGTTAATTGCATCAGTGGTAGAATTAAACCAAACAATTTAAAAATCAAAACTTCAATTCTCATATTTAGAATCATTACTTTCAAACACATGCTATTATACTCATGTCAAGTTTGGTGGTGTGTCTTGTGGGGGTACAGTTGATGGGGATGTTGCTACATCAGGCCCTTTCCTTAAAGAGGATGTCATGTCTTTGAAAGGTCTGGAACTCGTACCCGAACAGGTCAAACCTGAGGTTGACCAAGCTACCACCACTGGGTCTGTAGCGGCCACTGCCCCTGCCCCGGTTCAAGAGCGCAAGCCTGCTGCTGATAAGAAGATGGTGAAGCCAAAATGGTTGAAAATGTGACAGCTGGTTATTTCTAGACTCGCGTTATGAAATGTTTGTTAGAATGACACATATCCAATCTGAGTGTTACTTGAGATAATTTGTAACTGTGTAAATCATGTTTTCTGATTCCTGGAATTTTTGTGGGTTTATATACAAAATCTTGGCATGGTACCACAAATTTGTTGTAGATTGTTATATGATTCTGTCTCACCTTGTATGTGCATGGAAAAGACTGACTTGTTCATTTGTGCAGACAAGTTTGGTCGGTTTGACAGCTAGGGACAAAACTGGCTGCATGGGTAACGGCCTAGAACATGCCCCCGGTCAAAATAGGCAGCAGAATGGTCATACTGAACATGTTAAAGACTTACAGGTAAGTGTGTGTAATACTCATTTTTTAGGTTAAATGAAAATGCAACTTTTAAGTAATTGGTCAAAGTAAACATCAGAGTTGGTGCAACAAAGGTTTGAACAATCACTAAACACAACCACAAATCTTGAGCAATCACTTTAAAAAATATCTGTCACCTTTTTATTTTGGCGGATAAACCAGTTGGTCATGCATGATTATAACTGGTTTATCCGTTCATGCATGCTGTTTAATTAAGGTTCCATCAAATTGTAAAGGGCAACATGTGATGCTAAGATTTTGATCATTGGAGTTTAATCTATAAGTGTGAGCTTTCATCGTTGAATTAGACTACCGTATGTCTAAACACATATCTTGGAATGATTATACAATATGTGTTCAATCTCTAATTGTGAGCTTTCAACGTTGAATTCTACTACTAATATTACATTGTAAGTGAATTAGGTGTCTCACCATTCAATGGCGGACCCAGAAAATTTTTTCATAGGGTCGGAAATTTTTTGGGTCGGTTGACTAGAGATATATAACGCGTATATAATACTAAAAAAATTTCATTGGTAGCGATTGGGGGCTTATTGCAAAATTTATGGGGGACCATCGGAATTTTAACGCGTATATAACCCTAAATTTTTTTTAATGGAGGTGGCTGCCCCCCCCCCCCCCCCAAGTGGCCATGTCCACTATATTGGTCTGCCCCTATCACCATTAGAGAATTTATTTGAACTTTAATCGCATGACTACTGTAGTCTCTTGAAGTAAATCTCTAGCTAACCCCATTTATAACGAAATAAAATCTAAGGCATATATCATGCAACTAATAGCCTTAGAGTGCCATTGCGGCTGTAGCCGGGTGGTAAAGAGACTGTCTCTTTTGGACAATCTCAGGTTCGATCCTGGTTGTGGGAGTAGAATTTAGATATGGTGTAGTTTAGAGTAGAAATAGGTTTGCCGTTCAAAAAAAAAATAGCCTTAAGAGTATTTGAGCTGTGATACAAATCCAAGAGCATGGATCCATGTGAGTACTTACTAGCGAATTGCTTTGACGGTTGAATTAATGGAGAACTTTCTCAATATAATGAGACTGTGATCACAATCCCTATGTTCTATCATCGTTAATCCATGTTCCAATGATCATTTATGCCCCTCCCCCATATCTTTCAAAGAGAAGATGGATGAGAGAAGCTGTATTGTTTTATTAATCCGATCTTAAATCATGCTAAAGATCAAGATGACATCAACATATTGACATCAACGTAAGTCAAACCTAGGGTAAGGACAAAAGGAACGAGTCAGGCAGAAAGAGTAGAAGAATCAGTCGATTTTTGCCTAGAAAAACGAAGTCAAACAATTACTTGTTTAGAGTACGAAGAATATACCAATACAAACAAAGAGAGCACAGTTGTAGATTTACTACATCAGGAAGGGCGCGGATAAGTCAAACAATTACCTGCCATTGGGGTTGGTGGTCCAATGGTAGAGGAAAATTCTCTACGAACACCAAGGTTTGAGAAGGTCACGAGTTCAAGTCCCACTCCCACGGGAATAAAGAAATTTGCCTTTAAAAAAAAGGAAGGGTGCGGATCTTCAAGCATTGACAGTGAAAGAGGAGAAGCCACTATAAATAAGGCTTCCATGGGACAAAAGGAGGACATCCCGCATCAAGCCAATGCCCTTGATTTTCATATGATTCTCATATGATTCCCTCTTTCACTTTATATTTTCCATGTTTATTTCCCTTTTATAATAGTTTAGTGTCATGACCTGCTCAAAATGCTCAAAACTCTGCCCAAAATTCAGCTATATGTTGCCGTGTTTCCGGAGTTTTCTAGGGTCATCAAGATGGTTCAAGACATGGAAAAATTCTGGAACAATGTGGGGGCTTCAAGTATTATTATTCCATGGAAAATATCCATGGAATGGTCTAGAATTGATGATCTAGAAAGATCATGTAATTGTGTAGATATTTAGATGAAATTTTCTAGTATAGGAACTTTCTAGAAATTGCTAGGACTTGTAGTTTGTATCTATAAATTGGTAGGCTTGCTATTTGAACAAACCACCTCCAAATTTCAGCATTCATCTTGTGTAAAGGCATTGTAAAGCTCTTATAACTTTTTTCTTGTAATCAATAAAGTGTTCTTTGATTACGATCTTGCTTGTTCGCATCTTATCGCTTCCGAATCACTATATAATCGGGTCAAAGACCGATATTAGTTGGTTACTAAGAGCTGCACGTGAGTCAGAAGTAACTTCGTGACAAGTGGTGTCAGAGCGAAGTCGATTCGCTGGGATGGCGACTGATCCGGGCAAGGTTGATGTGAACGTGGAGAACGTTGCACTCGGGGAAGAGAAGCGTGGTCAAGACGGGACTCGACATGGAGCTGGAAAGAAAGGCAGGAACGCTTCCAAGGATGTGGCCTTGGAAAAACGTTTTGGTGACATGGAGAAAGCTATGACCGGGCTAGGCTTGCAAGTCATTGACATGCTCAAACAGTTGAATTCGATGGGAAACGAGTTCTTGGGGTTGAGCGAAGACTTGAAGGCTGCCATCCAAGTATTCTGTAGCGAGATAAAGGTGATGGTTAAAGAGGATATCACCAAGCAACGTAGAGACATGGATGAGTTGTCAAAGAAGCTGCGCCGAGACATGGATGAGATGTCCCAAGACTGTCAGAGAAGCCTGATCGGGTTAGAGGCCAATGTGAATGAGTGCACCAAGGCCTTGGTTAACGTAAGTGGGAACGTTAACCCTTTCGCTCCACGCGTCAAAGTCCCTAAACCAAGCCCGTTTGAAAGCAAACGTGAGGCGAGGGCTGTTGACGACTATCTTTGGGAGATGGAGCGATACTTCGAGAGGGTCGGCATTGTGGACGACGCGACAAAGATCACGACGGCTACAATGTACTTAAAAGATACCGCGACTTTATGGTGGCGACGTAGACATGGGGGCGTCGAACGAGGTACGTGTACGATCAAAACTTGGCCTGAATTTGTTCGAGATCTTAAAAGGCAATTCTATCTGGTTAACTTGCACGAAGCAAAGAGCCGATTAAGAAAGCTAAAACATGATGGGTTGATCCAAGAGTATGTCAAAGAGTTTACCACACTAACTCTTGTGATCCCTTACCTTTCGGATGAGAATTCCTTGTTATATTTTCTCGATGGGTTGCAACCATGGTCAAAGACTGAATTGGAGCGTCCGAATGTTAAAGACTTAGCTTCAACTATTGCCGTCATTGAAAGCTTAGTCGACTTGATGGAAGAGCGCCCACATAAACCCATGATCGAAGGTAAAAAGGAACATGGTGGGGGGAGCAAACTGGATCATTTTCGAAAGAAGGATGCACGTAACACCACGAACCAAGATGAAGAGTGTTTCTGTCACACCCTGTCAAGACGGAATCGTGAGGCGTAACATTCATGATTTTCAAAGCATATGATTATCCTAAACACATACACAAAAGTTGGATACTGAATTTAAGTTAAAGCTTACAAACCAAAGTAATTGTTTTGACATTACAAAAGATGCGAGATTTTACAAATATGACTCATCTACGATGAGTTATACAAGAAAAACCCCCAAAATGGTATCCATCCACAAGTGCATGTTTCCTACTTGACAAATGACTTGACTTCGCGCTTAATTCCCTGAAAAACATACTTAAAATGTGTCAACACTAGGTTGGTGAGTTCACAGGTTTTAGTTAATCACATGTTAATAATCCAATTTGTATAAAAACTATTACAGGTGTATATAGTGAACGAAGTGATTAATGAGTGAATGACCTATTTGTAAACTAGCTAGCTTTACAAAGAATATGATCATACATAAGCCTCTTAACCATTCATGACATAGTGAAAGCCCCCTATCTCACTCCTCATGAGCACGTGTTAAGACAATATGCGGTCAATTAGCCACGTGGACCACAGGTTAGCGCGACTAACCATGACCGGGTGTCAATCCCAAATAGTACTATTCATAGAATCTTAGCAATCCATCGCTAATGATTAATAATTATGTCGTGTTACTCATTGTTCCAAGGGACTTTATAGGCCCTTATTAGTACTTATGCAAACATAGTATTCGGTCTTATTTAATTGTTGTCATCAAAATAGTTGTAGTATGTTTCTTCCCCAAAATGTATAAAAACAGTAAAAAGGGGCCGTGAAAACTCACCTTATATTCTTAAATGCTAGCAGTGATAATTGTTCCTATTTGACCTTGACTATTTGTACCCTAGTTACACGAGGGTAATTATGTGTTAAGACTTATTCGTCTTAACGGTAATTGTTCACCCGCTTAACTACATCCGGTTAAGGATGTGTTTATTTTTGAAAAAGGTGTTTCGTGATACGATCCGTTGGTGATTATTTTTTTTTACTTACGTATCCTTAGACACAAACCTTTTGTATTATGACTTAATGTTAACATGTCATATGAACAAATGATCATCACATATTATTTCCAAATAATAGCACGTATTGTTCACAAATAATAGCACAATATATATATATATATATATATATATATAATATCATTCCGATGTTTGTCATATCGAGTATTTATTTATCGGATTAACGTCTCATTAATATAATAATCAAACAAATATTAAATCTTTTATTTCGCTTGACTTGTAATAATATTATCTTTAAAAACTTGATTCTTTTTAAAACGACCTTCTTTTATATAAACTATTATCTTTTACTAGGTATTTTTAGAGTATAAAACCGATAATTCCACGAAACCGTTTCTAATAAATAATATTCCACATTTATTCGATTTATGTTGTTTTAATATAAAGGGCATTTACATATATCCCTTTCCTAAATTCCTTTATTACATATTTACTCAACCCTAAAATTTAATTACATATTTTCCCTTTCTAAAACCTATATATTACATATTTATCTAATTCATTTAAAATAACTTATTTTATTACCATTTTATCCTTAATGAAACAATTAAAGTACTATTTACATATATCCCCTTCCTAAATATTTGTGAGGGACAATTGGGTAATTTTAAGTTAATTGGGAAAATATGTAATTAAAGTTAGAGGTTAGGGATATATGTAATTTAGAAGTTTAATAGGGGAAAATATGTAAAAAAAAACCTAATATAAAAGACATAACTTACTACTTTTTCAATTAGCGAATAAATAATATTTATACTTTTCCTATATCAAAATGTTGCATCCAAAGTCTCGGTTCATAACCACATAAACATGTATTTCCACATACAATGATTCATTGATTTACACACGCGTGCATATATATATATATATATATATATATATAGGGTTAGGATCAAGTAAAAAGGGATTTTAATGTGAGAAGGGTGAGAAGGACGCTGATAGGGACATCTGTCATTGCATCAAATTTGGGCGGAGGGGCACTTTTGGAATTTCATTTATTATATTGGGAACATAATCCCTGCTCTCTTTAACGATTTGTGATATTGATTACGGCGGAGTCTGATTCCAAAATTCCACATTCTTTCGATTATTCCAAAATCGTTCTTAAATTCCATCATCTGATTCCAAAATCGTTCTTAAATTCCATCATCTGATTCTTTCGGTTTATTTAATGGCGATTGATGAAGTTCAGTATGGTACTTATTTAATTTGCTGTTTGTTGATCACCGATTGTGTTAGGTTAAATTATTATAATTGTGTATTTTGTATCATCATTGTGTAATACAGTTTGAGAATGTGTATTATAGTTTATCAGTGTGTATTATATAATGTTGAGACATGTGTGTAATACACAATGATGTGTATTACAGATTGATAGACAATATTATAGACAATGATGTGTATTACACAATGATGTGTATTATATAATGTTGAGACATGTGTGTAATAGACAATGATGTGTATTACACACATTGTATTACAGATTGATAGACAATATGATAGACAATGATGTGTATTACACAATGATGTGTATTATATAATGTTGAGACATGTGTGTAATACACATTACCCAATGATGTGTATTATTGTATTACGGATTGGATTTTGATCATAGTGTATTACACAATTATGATACACAATGATGTTGTTATACAATGTATATAACATCATAGTGTTTTATACACAATGTGTATAATACACAATGATTGTGTAATACACAGTCATTGTGTATTAAACACAATGTATATAACATCATATTGTTTATACACAATGATTGTGTAATACACTATGACCAGAATCCAATCTGTAATATAATGTGTGTAATACACATCATTATGTAATACACAATGATTGTGTAATACACAGTCATTGTGTATTAAACACAATGTATATAACATCATATTGTTTATAGACAATGATGTGTATTACACACATTGTATTACAGATTGATAGACAATATGATAGACAATGATGTGTAATACACAATGATGTGTATTATATAATGTTGAGACATATGTGTAGTACACATTACACAATGATGTGTATTACACACATTGTATTACAGATTTGATTCTGATCATAGTGTATTACACAATTATGATACACAATGATACTGTTACACAATGTATATAACATCATAGTGTTTTATACACAATGTGTGTAATACACAATGATTGTGTAATACACAGTCATTGTGTATTAAACACAATGTATTTATCATAATATTTTATAAAGGTCAGAGTGTTGATCTGTTTATATATAACTGTATTTATATTGTGTCTTATTTTATTATGTTTATATGTTTCTGTCTTTTCATTGTTTCTAATGGTACTTTCACTTATGTAGATGTCCAAATTTTCAATGAACTTGGTCAACAACGTGTATCACCAAATTCTGGGAAAAAGTATTACACACCTGTTGTGAGCCAGTCAGTTAAACCTGCTGTTGGTATGGTGTTTGATTCTATTGAGCATGCCTTTTCCTTTTACGAAAAGTATGCTCTCTGTAGTGGTTTCTCAATTAGGAGGACCTCATCATACAATCCTAAGGGTGTTATTAAGTTGAAGTACTTTGTTTGTTCGAGGCAAGGTTTTAAAAAAGGAAGATCGTTTGATAAATTACACGATGGTAAAGTGAAAAGGTATAGGAAACCATCTAAAAGGATTGGATGTAATGCATACATTAAGTTGCGGTTAAATGTTGATAAAAAGTATCAAATATATGGTTTTCAAGAAGAGCATAACCACAGTTTTGTTAAAAAAGAAGACATTCAATTTTTGACTTCTGTGAGAAAGGTTAATTATGTAAAAGAAAGTGCAATTCAAGCGTTGTCTACCATTAATCTTGGGCCTGTAAGAGCATTTAACATTTTGAAGAGTTTGTATGGTGGTTATGAGGATATAGGTGCAACAAAAAATGATTTTAAGAATTTCAAGATGGATCTAAATGTATATATTGGTGAGTATGATGCAGAGATGGTTATTCAACGTCTTGAGAGGAAAAAGCAATATTGTCCCAATTTTTCGTTTGATTATACTATTAAAGAAGACGGAACTTTAGGTGGTTTATTTTGGGCTGATGAGGTTTCGAAGAGCAATTATTTGGTATTTGGTGATGTTGTAGGATTTGATGCCACTTATAGATCAAATAAGTAAGATTTAAATCTTCATTGTGTTTTAGTAATAATGTGTAATATATGACATTTCCTTTAACTTTTTGTTTTCAGGTATGATATGGTGTTTGTTCCCTTCACTAGTATAGATAACCACAATAGGAATGTTACCCTTGGTGCTGCGCTTCTTGGATCTGAATCTGCTGAGTCATATAGTTGGTTATTGAGGTTTTATGTCAAGGCGTTTGGTTGTGCTCCTAAAGTAATTGTTACTGACCAAGATCCTGCCATGAAGAAAGCTATTCAAGAAGTTTTACCAAATAGCCGTCATAGATTATGTATGTGGCACATATGGGAGAAACTGTCTGCCAAGGTATCATTATTCTGTTTTGATTAATTATTGATTCTATATTATGTCTATTACATAATGATTGTGTAATACAAAATGATTGTGTAATACAAATCATTGTGTAATACACAATCATTGTGTAACATCAATGAATATAACATCATAGTGTTTTATACACAATGTGTGTAATACACAATCATTGTGTTTTATACACAATGTGTTGTGTATTACACAATCATTGTGTATAAAACACAATCATTGTGTAATACACAACACATTGTGTATAAAACACAATCATTGAATTCGTATACACAATGATTGTTGTGTCTTAATTTTTTCATTTTCATATTTTTGTAGCTTGGACCTGTTGTGTGTAATACCACAGATTTCAAAAAAGAATTGGCTGAGATCGTATGGACAGATTTTATTACACGTGTTGAGTTTGAGGAGAGATGGCATTCAATTATTTCTCATTATGGTTTAAGTGATCATGTTTGGTTGTCTGATATTTATAATATTAGACAAAACTGGATACCTGTGTTTTATCTTGAGGAGAATTTGTCTGGGCTTATGCGTACTACGTCAAGATCAGAAAGCGAGAATCATTTTTTTAATCAATTTTGTAATCCAAAGTCGACTCTAGTTGAGTTTTTTAGTCACTTTGAGACAGCAATCGAGGCTCAAAGGTATGAGCATAGAAAAAATGATCATGAATCTCGATACACTGAACCTGATATGTGGAGTAAATTTGTTCTTGAAAAACAAGCTGCACAAATCTATACACGAACAATTTTTTTGGATCAGCAGTTGGAGATAGATGATGCTATTAATAGTTGTGCTTCTGCTACCAGGCAAAAAGTTGGTGATTTTATGAAGTTTGAAATTGAGGATTTGTTGCAACCATGCACATCACATTTTGAGGTATTAGTTTTTTATCTTACGGTTTCTCAATCTATATTACACAATATATAACAATAAGACTGCATACACAATTGAATTATTATATGATTGTGTTTTTTATTTTACTGTTTCATTGTATAATAGACAATCATATAACAATATATAGAATAAGACTGCACTGTGTCTTAATTACACATTCTCAATCTATATTACATAATGGATAGTATATTACACAATGGTGATACAAAATACACTATAATAGTGTATTACATTGGATTCTGATAATTGTGTATTACACAATCATGATAGACAATGATATAAAAATACACAATGTGTGTAATACACAATGAAGTTATATACATTGTGTATAATACACATTGTATTCTGGTCATAGTGTAATACACATTGATCATAGTGTAATACACAATCATCAGAATGATTGTGTAATATAGAAATTAGTTGTGCTACATATTACACAATCATAATGATTGTGTAATACACAATGATGTTGCTACACAATATAACATCACAGTGTTTTATACTTAATCTGTGTAATACAAAATGATGTTATATACATTGTGTATTACAGACATTGGATTCTGATGTTATATACATTGTATATATTACACATTAAATTCTGATCATTGTGTATTACACAATCATGATAGACAATGATATAAAAATACATAATGTGTGTAATACACAATGATGTTATATACATTATGTATAATACACATTGTATTCTGATCATAGTGTATTACACAATCATGATGGACAATGATACTATTATACAATGATTGTGTAATAAACAATGATCAGAATCCAACGTAATATAACACACAATGATGTTATATACATTGTGTATAATACACATTGGTTTCTGATCATAGTGTATTACACAATCATGATAGACAATGATACTATTACACAATGATTGTGTAATACAAAATGATCAAAATCCAATGTAATATATTACTCAATGGTTATATTACACATTGTGTCTTCTGTATTATGTTTTTGTTGGTTATGTATTATCTATTTTTGTGTAGGTTATGTTTCGAAATGAAGATCAAACCATAACATGCAGTTGCAGAAGGTTTGAACAGTTTGGGTTGCTATGTAGACATATTTTCTATGTTCTTAGACTTTGTTTTGTAAGAGAGTTCCCGAAGAAGTATATTGTTAGGCGTTGGAGAAGGGAAGCTATTACAAATACTTCAATTCAATCTGTTAGTTCTGACGATGTCGAAACAAATGGTGATGTTGTTGAAGCTGTTCTTCGTGAGATTAGGTTTGCAAATGATTATTCTATAAATCGATTGGTTATGGACATAGATCAGTTGTGTCTTTATAGAGATTATGTCAAAGGTTACATGGCTAAGGCTGATGAGGTTCAAGTCGTTGCCCCGTCTCCTAGCAGGAGAGATAGATTTGCATAAATGACTGGAATGAAAGAACCATGCACTATTACTGTTCGAAACCCTATTAGAACAAGAACGAAAGGTTGTGGGACTCAGAAACGTTTGAAGTCAGCGCGTGAGATTGCGATTAGTCAAGCAGGGAAAAAAACAAAGGAATGCGGTTTTTGCAAAGTTGCAGGTCACAATCTTCGCACTTGCAAGCTATACATTGCAAGTCTTAAAGAGAAAGAATCACCAGCTACTTCAGGAGTTGATAATATTCAAGTTTAGAGAATTATTTTTTTATTATACTTTTTTATCTTTTAAAATATGAGACATTGTGTCTTTTGGTTAATTGTGTATATTTTGGAAAATACTGTGTTTCTAACAGTTGATTGTTACCTTATATTCTATTATCAAGTAAAAGAAATGAATATTTCATATTGAAATAATGTTATTTTCTGTAATTTTCAGTAGTTGCTCTATCATCAGTGTGTAATATATAAATTCTGTATAATACACAAAATGTATAATACACATTGTGTATTATACAGAATGTATATATTATCAATGTGTGTGTGTGTGTGTTCATAAATCATGATTTGTATATATTATCAATGTGTGTGTGTGTATAATACACATTGATAACATACATTCTGTATAATACACAATGTGTATTATACATTTTGTGTTACACAATGTGTATTACACAATGTGTAATATATAAATTATGTATGATACACAAAATATCTAATACACAATGATGTTATATACATTCTGTATAATACACAATGTGTATTACACAATGTGTAATATATAAATTCTATATAATACACAAAATGTATAATACACAAAGATGTTATATACATTATGTATAATACACAATGTGTAATATATAAATTGTGTATAATACATAAAATGTATAATACACATTGTGTATTATACAGAATGTATATATTATCAATGTGTGTGTGTGTGTTGTAACACCCAAAAATAAAAAGAAAAGAAAATTTTAAAATTTCACTCCCTCGCGGTACGATTTTGACAAAACCTCGCGGTACGCGAGGGGACTGCTTATGCGCCAGAAAATCACCTTCTCGCGGTGCGCGAGAAGATTCCCAACCAAGCCTCGCGGTACGCGAGGGGATAGTACACGCGTCAGGGCCAGAAAACACGTGTCATTCACCCTTGCCACCAGCCGCCACGTGTCATGCTGACTCAGCACCGTTCGTGACACCTCATCCTCTCGCGGTACGCGAGAGATTTCCTTGGACAGTCTCGCGGTACGCGAGAGACCGGAATTTCAGCCTATAAAAGGCCTTCAACGGGATTGAAATTCTGTACAGTTTCCAAACATTCCTTATACACAAACCCAATCTCTCAAAACTCTACGACGTTCCAAGCCGCCGTCCAACCTTCCAACGAAACCCTGCTCAAGCCGTAGTTCCGTCCAAATCCCGTAAAGTAGGTATCGTTAAAACTATTCATATATATATAACCGCAATTATATATATATATTCTCTCATATATATTCTCGTTAATCGTGTCTTCCCTAGGAAGAAACGTGTCGAGGTTCTGCTCAAATTCCGAAGCCTACAACCCTACCAGCCATCAAAATCAAGGTGAACACGTTTAACGCTTTTCAAACGATAAAACCATTTTATTTACGAAAACGGCATGAAACAAATTAAATGCTTTAATCATAAGGGTAATCTACGTGATAGCATTCAGGCCATAAGCATACGTAGATTTGATCAAATGGTATACATGTGACGGGTGAAAGTCCGGTCCGTGGCTGGGTACAGATCATGTAAGGGGGTATCATAAGACTGAGGATATGGTTCCTTAGCAGATTATACGAGGGACGAGTTCCTGAGTATCATGTAAGACTAAGAACAAGGTTCTTAGCATCACGACCCTGGGAATAGGCTATCAGTCTGAGACATAGAGCTCAGCCAGTTGACCCCATGGCAGTTAACCCAGTGTATGTAGGTGGTATATATTTCAGGTGAAAAAGACTGCTGAATGTGTAGATTTACCATACAGAAACGTGCTTAAAGGCTTTAATTTGGTTTATGTTAGAAATCATTTTCGTGTCAGTTAAATGTGATTCACCGGCTTTATGCTGATGTTCATTTTCAAAACGTTTTTCACAGGTAGTGAAAGAAATCATTAAATTCAGGGTGGTGCAGTAAAGACAAGATCTTTAGGCATATTTAAATCCCTGTGGCAGACTAATACAAGACCAAATGTTGGAACGGACATAGATCCTAGATATTTTAAATGGCTTGTATTATGTAAATTAATTCAGCAGATGTACATTATATAATAGACTTTTGAATGTCTATTATCATGAAATGAAAAGGGACGTGGATCCCAAGTTTTGACAAAAAGTACAGAATTAACCCTTGAGGTTATTTACATGACATTTCATTACAAAAAGGCATCAAGTAAAAACAAAGACTTCCGCTGTCCAAATATATGGGACCTCATTCAGATACCAGCGTTGTCTCGCGACGCCCGGGCAGGGGTAGCCCGGGGTTGTGACAGGTTGGTATCAGAGCCACATTCAAGGGTTTTAGCAAAATTAGATACTTGTATGATAGTATCTTAGCTTTAACCAATAGTTTTGCCTACTAAACGAACGGTAGGAAGATGCCTTTAACATAACCAATAAATTACAGGATGTCAGATCCATACTATTATCCTTATAACTACCCAAACTTCTTTCCTGGAGAATTATCTAATCCAAGAAACGATCAAGTAGTACCAAGCTATGATGATTATGTCTACTATCTACCGACCCCGGAGAATTGGAACAGAATGGTCGCAGAACAAGTGGAGCAGACTCAAGCAAGGCTTGAACCTCTGAGGGAAGAATCAGAGTATTCAGGGGAAATGGAAGATTCAAGAGAATCTTTACGTCCTGTTATGACATCTATGCCACTACCTCAATCGTTAGACATAGTATACCCTACCGGAACAATTCAAGAACATCCACCCAGTCCAAGTGAAGAAACTCCACATTCGATTTCTGAATCCGACAAGGCTGCCGTTTGTGAAGGCAGTGGTGGAAAGTATTTCTTTGATCCTATTCCAGAACATCCCGTTTTCAAGGAACCTTTCTTTTATGTAGATCCCTCCGATGGACGTCAGTATGCAACCGACGGAAAAGTCGTGTGGTCTGTTAACTCAGCATATCACGATCTTAGGATGGGACACAGGAAACCACCTCCTTGTTATGGATACCATGATGAACTGCCAAAATCAATTGATAAACACCTCGATCGTGCTCTTAGAGAGGCTGACGATCTACGTGCTGAACTGTACTTCACCAGACAAGTCGTAGTTAAAAACGAACAAACTATATTTGACTACGAACTAGCCCAGGAAGACAGGAAGTACGCAGAACAATGGGTGGCAGATCAGTTGATCCAGAAGGGTGCTATGACCGAGACCCTGGGGAGATTCTATCAAGATTTGGGAGATGTGCTTCTCGATTAAAGTTAATGATAGTATTTGTATAATTAGCTAACTTTAAGTGATATAGATGCATATCTATATTTCTGTATTTGTAACAAATAGATGAAGTTTAAGCGATAATAAACTTCAAATTTTGACCCAAATTCGTGCTTGTGTTCTTAGATGTCTCAACAAAACAATGACAATAGCGGTCCATCTACCTACATTATCAAGGAAAAAGGAAAAGAAGTTAATAATAATCCTGAAATAACTACTCCACAACCAGAATTGCAACAACTGGTCAAACAAAGCATTAAAGAAATGCTTCCTGCCATAATAAAGGAAGTACAAGAAAACATCAAAACTCCAAGCCACGTAACTCTTCCTTCAAAAAGAATGGAAAACCCTTCGAAAACCCACACAGAGCAAGTAGCAAGCTCTCGTAAACCTCAAACTTCGAAAAGGTCCAGAACATCAAGCAATAAGTATTCTGGATCTGAAGAATCCTTAAATTTAAGCAGTGAGAGCTCAGAAGAAGAGAATGAAACAAAAAGGTATAGACACAAAGGGTGTTCTTATAAAACCTTTCAGGACTGTAAACCTTATGAATTTAAGGGCACCGAAGGCGGTATTGCTACTCTTCACTGGCTAGAGAAGATGGAGTCAGTAATAGCAATTAGCAAGTGTGCTAAGAAAGATCAAGTACTGTATGCTTCAAACTCCTTCAAAAATGAAGCGTTGGAATGGTGGAATTCAATCATTTCTGCCAAAGGGAGGAGAAAGACCAATGCCATGGATTGGAAAGAATTTCGGGCAAAGGTGAAAAAGAAATTTTGCCCCAAGACTGAAAAAGAACAAGCTGAAAGAAAATTTCTGGAGCACCGAATGGTGGGTACCAATGATCGAGAGTATACTACCAAATTTTTTGAATATGCCCGTTTGGCACCTCACCTGGCTAAACCCGAGTCGGTTCTCATAACTCGATATATTTATGGTTTAGTTCCAGAGATCCGTGATTTGGTGAAGGTTGTCTCACCAAAAACCATTGAGTCCACCGTAGAATTGACCGGTACCATGACGGCTGGACTAATCAGAAATATAGAGGAAAAGAAGAAAGTCGAATCCTCTATAAAATCAAAACCCGAGGCCAAAAGATTTAGCAAGAACTTTGGGCAAAAGGGGTTACCATTTAACAATCCACCATGCAAAACATGCGGACGCAGGCATAGTGGAAAGTGTGTTTTTGAAACTCCATTCTGTAATCATTGCAAGGTCTCAGGTCACACTACTGAGAATTGCTTCAAGAGAAAGGGAATGATTACTTGTTTCAATTGTGGAGAGCCAGGGCACATCAGCACTAATTGCCCTAAGTTTGCAAGGACCGGAAGAGCTGGAGGATCAGGAGCCAAGATCACTCCAGAAAACAAAAAGACCGTACGAGCTTTTGTCATGAATGCTAACCAAGCTGAGAGAACGCCGGACGTAATTACCGGTACGTTTCTTCTTAATAATGTTTATGCTAAGGTCTTATTTGACTCAGGTGCGAACCGGAGTTTTATAGATTATAATTTTTGTAATCTATTAAACGAACCTTTAAGTCCCTTAGCTGAAACATATGAAGTAGAAACAGCGAACGGTGATTTGATAAAAATATCCCAATCACTGAACAATTGTTACATTACATTGGCTGGTTTCACTATCCCAGTACAATTGTTACCAATGTCAATAACTGGCTTTGACATTGTTTTGGGGATGGATTGGTTATCCAATAACCAAGCCGAAATCCTTTGTAATCAACAAGTTGTAAAACTCGTTACACCAACAAACAAAACTCTAACTATCCAAGGTGATAAACCCACAAAACCTATCCAGATAATCTCCATACTTAAAGCAACCAAGTGCTTAAGAAAAGGATATCTGGCATGTCTGGTATCAGTTACTGCCTTGGAAAAGGAGAAGAAGATAGAATCAGTACATGTAGTATCTGAATTTCTAGACGTTTTTCCTGAAGAACTGCCTGGATTACCACCAGAACGAGAGGTAGAATTTCGAATCAACCTTGTACCTGGTGCAACTCCAATTGCCAAATCCCCGTACAGACTGGCACCCACAGAAATGGCAGAACTCAAGAAACAATTGGATGAACTTCTTGAGAAAGGTTTTATACAACCAAGTTCTTCACCCTGGGGAGCTCTAATTCTCTTTGTTAAGAAGAAAGACGGATCAATGCGCATGTGTATTGATTATCGGGAATTAAATAAAGTTACCATTAAAAACCGATACCCGCTTCCACGAATTGACGATTTATTCGATCAACTCCAAGGAGCTTGTCATTTTTCAAAAATCGATCTTCGTTCAGGTTATCATCAGTTGAAAGTGCATGATAACGATATCTCGAAAACTGCATTTCGAACACGGTATGGACATTTCGAGTTCACGGTTATGCCATTTGGACTTACAAATGCTCCTGCCGCATTCATGGACATGATGAATCGTGTCTGCAAACCTTACTTGGATAAGTTTGTCATAGTTTTTATTGATGACATACTTGTTTATTCCAAAAACCAAGTTGAACACGAAACTCATCTTCGAACCATACTTGAACTTCTTCGAAAAGAGAAATTATATGCTAAGTTTTCCAAATGCGGATTTTGGTTAACAGAAGTACAATTTCTTGGTCATGTCATCAACGTGAACGGAATTCAAGTAGATCCTTCCAAAATTGAAGCTATATCCAAATGGGAAATTCCCAAGTCACCCACCGAAATTCGTAGTTTTCTGGGATTAGCGGGATATTACCGCCGGTTCATTCAAAATTTTTCTCGTATAGCAATCCCACTCACATCCTTAACTCGGAAATCTGTAAAATACGAATGGGGACCCAAACAATCTGAATCTTTTGAAACCTTGAAACAAAAACTGACAAACGCACCTATCTTATCCTTACCAGATGGTATTGAAGACTTCGTAGTTTACTGTGATGCCTCACATACTGGTTTAGGTTGCGTATTAATGCAACGCAAGAAAGTCATTGCTTATGCATCTCGTCAGTTGAAAATTCATGAGAAAAACTACTCAACCCACGATCTAGAGTTGGGCGCTATAATCTTTGCTTTGAAATTATGGCGACACTATCTCTATGGGGTTAAGTTCACAATCTACACTGATCATAAAAGTCTCAAGTACATATTTAGCCAGAAAGAGTTAAATATGAGACAAAGAAGATGGATGGAAATCCTGAATGATTATGATTGTGAAATTTGTTATCATGAAGGAAAGGCAAATGTAGTAGCAGATGCCTTGAGCCGAAAAGAAAATGTCAAGCCAAAGAGAGTACGTTCTCTCAGACTTGAACTACAAATTGATCTTGTAAGTCAGTTAAAAGAGGCACAAGAGTTAGCTTTGAAGGAAGGTAACTTTGAAAAAGAAGGAATGAAAGGAATGCTTGATTTACTGATCAAAGGAGAAGATAATATCCTTCGCATGAATAAACGTATTTGGGTACCAGTTACAGGTGATCTTCGAGAGCGAATCCTCGAAGAAGCACACAAGTCCAAATACACCATGCACCCAGGAAGTGATAAAATGTACAAGAACCTCAAAGAAAGTTACTGGTGGATTGGTATGAAAAAGAACATTGCTATCTACGTAGCAAAATGTTTGACTTGTTCCAAAGTCAAAGCCGAACACCAAAAGCCAGCTGGATTATTGCAACAGTTAGAATTACCAGTTTGGAAATGGGAATTGATAACTATGGACTTTATTACAAAACTTCCTCGAACCACTCGTGGAAATAATGCAATCTGGGTTATCATTGACCGTTTAACCAAATCAGCTCACTTTCTATCTATTAAAGACACCATGAGTATGGACAAAATGGCGCAAATTTACGTTAATGAAATTGTAACGTTACATGGTGTGCCTCTATCCATAGTGTCAGATAGAGATAGTCGCTTCACATCTCGATTCTGGCAAAGTTTTCAAACAGCTCTAGGAACTCGATTGAATCTTAGTACTGCTTACCATCCACAAACTGATGGGCAGAGCGAAAGAACTATACAAACCCTAGAAGATATGCTCCGAGCCTGTGTGATAGATTTTGGAGGTAATTGGGATGATCATTTACCTCTAATGGAATTTTCCTACAACAATAGTTATCACACAAGTATTCAAGCCGCACCATTTGAAGCATTATACGGAAGAAAATGTCGAACGCCTGTATGTTGGTCAGATATCGGAGAAAATCAACTATCAGGACCAGAGATAGTCCAAGAAACTACCGATAAAATCTTGCAAATACGAGAACGTCTAAAAATGGCTCGAGATCGACAGAAAAGTTATGCAGATAAACGAAGAAAGCCGTTAGAATTCCAAATCGGTGACAAGGTGTTATTAAAAGTTTCACCTTGGAAAGGTGTTATTCGTTTCGGAAAGAAAGGAAAGTTAAGTCCACGTTTTGTTGGACCTTTCAAAATCATTAAACGAATCGGATCTGTTGCCTATCAGCTTGAACTACCAGTAGAGATGGGTGGGGTACACGATGTATTCCATGTATCAAACCTACGTAAGTGTTTAGCTGATGAATCCTTGCTTATGCCTTTACAAGATGTGGAAGTAAATGAAAAGCTCAAATTCATTGAACGACCGTTACAAATTGAAGACCGACAAATCAAAAAGCTTAAACGGAAACAATTGGTGTTGGTCAAAATAAGATGGGACTCCAGGCGTGGCCCAGAATATACTTGGGAACTTGAGTCAGAAATGCGCAAAAAGTATCCACATCTCTTTCAATGAATCTCGAGGACGAGATTATTCTAAAGGAGGGGAGGATGTAACACCCAAAAATAAAAAGAAAAGAAAATTTTAAAATTTCACTCCCTCGCGGTACGCGAGGGAGATTTTGACAAAACCTCGCGGTACGCGAGGGGACTGCTTATGCGCCAGAAAATCACCTTCTCGCGGTGCGCGAGAAGATTCCCAACCAAGCCTCGCGGTACGCGAGGGGATAGTACACGCGTCAGGGCCAGAAAACACGTGTCATTCACCCTTGCCACCAGCCGCCACGTGTCATGCTGACTCAGCACCGTTCGTGACACCTCATCCTCTCGCGGTACGCGAGAGATTTCCTTGGACAGTCTCGCGGTACGCGAGAGACCGGAATTTCAGCCTATAAAAGGCCTTCAACGGGATTGAAATTCTGTACAGTTTCCAAACATTCCTTATACACAAACCCGATCTCTCAAAACTCTACGACGTTCCAAGCCGCCGTCCAACCTTCCAACGAAACCCTGCTCAAGCCGTAGTTCCGTCCAAATCCCGTAAAGTAGGTATCGTTAAAACTATTCATATATATATAACCGCAATTATATATATATATTCTCTCATATATATTCTCGTTAATCGTGTCTTCCCTAGGAAGAAACGTGTCGAGGTTCTGCTCAAATTCCGAAGCCTACAACCCTACCAGCCATCAAAATCAAGGTGAACACGTTTAACGCTTTTCAAACGATAAAACCATTTTATTTACGAAAACGGCATGAAACAAATTAAATGCTTTAATCATAAGGGTAATCTACGTGATAGCATTCAGGCCATAAGCATACGTAGATTTGATCAAATGGTATACATGTGACGGGTGAAAGTCCGGTCCGTGGCTGGGTACAGATCATGTAAGGGGGTATCATAAGACTGAGGATATGGTTCCTTAGCAGATTATACGAGGGACGAGTTCCTGAGTATCATGTAAGACTAAGAACAAGGTTCTTAGCATCACGACCCTGGGAATAGGCTATCAGTCTGAGACATAGAGCTCAGCCAGTTGACCCCATGGCAGTTAACCCAGTGTATGTAGGTGGTATATATTTCAGGTGAAAAAGACTGCTGAATGTGTAGATTTACCATACAGAAACGTGCTTAAAGGCTTTAATTTGGTTTATGTTAGAAATCATTTTCGTGTCAGTTAAATGTGATTCACCGGCTTTATGCTGATGTTCATTTTCAAAACGTTTTTCACAGGTAGTGAAAGAAATCATTAAATTCAGGGTGGTGCAGTAAAGACAAGATCTTTAGGCATATTTAAATCCCTGTGGCAGACTAATACAAGACCAAATGTTGGAACGGACATAGATCCTAGATATTTTAAATGGCTTGTATTATGTAAATTAATTCAGCAGATGTACATTATATAATAGACTTTTGAATGTCTATTATCATGAAATGAAAAGGGACGTGGATCCCAAGTTTTGACAAAAAGTACAGAATTAACCCTTGAGGTTATTTACATGACATTTCATTACAAAAAGGCATCAAGTAAAAACAAAGACTTCCGCTGTCCAAATATATGGGACCTCATTCAGATACCAGCGTTGTCTCGCGACGCCCGGGCAGGGGTAGCCCGGGGTTGTGACATGTGTTCATAAATCATGATTTGTATATATTATCAATGTGTGTGTGTGTATAATACACATTGATAATATATACATTCTGTATAATACACAATGTGTATTATACATTTTGTGTATTATACACAATTTATATATTACACATTGTGTAATATATAAATTATGTATGATACACAAAATATCTAATACACAATGATGTTATATACATTCTGTATATTACACAATGTGTAATATATATTTTGTGTTACCATATGTGTATTACACATTGTGTATTATACATAATGTATATATTATCAATGTGTATGTGTGTGTTTGTGTTCATAAATCATGATTTGTATATACACATTGTGTATTATACATATCATTGTGTTTTATACACAAAAATGTACAATCATGACATTACACAATGAATAATACTAGTACATAATTGTCTATAATACACAATGTATATATAAAACCACACACAATGTATCATTACATATAAACAACCTATTTTGTAATATAAACATTATGATCATGAGAATTAACAATATAAGATTCTTATAGCCATAAACATCCATACCAACCATTGTCATTAGAAATAAGAAAATAAGAGTATTGTTTCTACAATAATGTCAACCAAACCACCATGATCATCAGAAATTGTTTTAAAAAACCAACACCAAACACATTCATAGCAATATTGTCAACATAATGTTAAAGAAAAATGTCTAATCTAGTTCTCTCTTTAACCTTTCTTCAATTCTCTTTTTTGAAGTTTCTTCTAAGATTTTTCTTGATGGATATGATATTTGCAAATATTTCTTCATTTCTTCAACAATGTAGTGTTTTAATTCATTTATCTCATGCAACAGAATTTTTGCGCAATACTTTCGACGCAAATCTTCTATTTGTTTCTCCTGCACATTCTCTGATTCCACTCCAAACCCACACTGCCAAGCTTTTTCTTCTTCTCCCATATATGTTTCCATATGCCTCATCATAAAAATACCACAGTCTTTATTGTTTACAGTGGTTCTCCAAGGCATCTCAAATCTTTTAACCACAGTGTCATCCATTTCATCAGTTTTAGGATGTGCAAAGTCTGTAATGAATGATACAAAAGCTTCTTTCTGTAATAAAAATTTAATCCCAATGTGTAAGTCAATATATGATATTGTGTAATAGACTAACATTATAAATGTTCAATGAACTTACAAATTTTTCAGGTATGCCTTTGTATTTTGCATTATATTCACCCAAGGCACTGTTGTCAATTATAATTGTCTCTGGTTTTTTGAGGTTGAAACACATGAGATAAAAGTGTTGTGATAGAATCATTGGGAAAAATATCAAATCAAACTCTTTGATGTTATCCAATTTCTCCTTCTTTAAAAGTTCGGTCATATTTTTTTTAAACTCATTGTTTCTCTCCTTAGCACCTTTGTTGAATGTGTCTCTGTGCTGTAATTCAAATAATAATTACATAATAACAGAATTATAAAACTACACACTCGAATGTGTGTAATACACAATGTTTTATAATACACAATGATGATATATAAGTTGTGTATAATACACATTGTGTAATATTACATTGTGTATTATACACAATGTGTATTACACCATGTGTAATATATATTTTTGTGTTACACAATGTGTATTACACAATGTGTAATATATAAATTCTGTATAATACACAAAATGTATAATACACATTGATAATACACTATGATCAGAATCATCATTGTGTATTATACTATACACAATGTGTGTAATACACATTGGATTCTTATCATAGTGTATTACACAATTATGCTAATACTCAATGATGCTTTTAAACAATTATGCTATTACACAATGTATATAACATCATAGTGATGTTATATTCATCATTTTGTACAAAACAGCCTTAAAACAGAACTGTCTCTATTCCTCTTCAACTCTTCATTATTTAATAGATGAGCCCATGTATTAATAACATCGACATGTACTTCTATCCTAGGTGACAAAGTTTCTAGTTCTATTCTGGGTGTTGTCATAACATCAGTAATTTCAAACAATGAATCCCTGTAAAAAAAAAATTGTTAATACTAAATAACTTTTTTTCATATATTTTAAATAGTTAAAAAAAATTGTTTTACCAAACATATCCATTCCCAGAAAATAAATATGATGAAATGTTTTTTTCAACAGTCGTCAGTTTTTCTTCCATCCCAACTCTTCTTTGCTTGTAAGGTGAACATAATGCATCTGATAAGATTATTTTCCTTTTTGGTCTTTCTTGTTTCTTCTCTTCAACCTCTGCTGGTGTCTTCTCTTCACCCATCTTATCTCCTTCAGCCTCCATGGTGTCTTCGTTGATTTCATCTTCTTTTGTTTCTTCTCCAACAATTTTTTCTACAACCATCTCTTTTCCAATATTTTTTTCTACAACCAACTCTCCTCCTATCTTTTATGTTCCTTCAACAGGTTTTTCTCTAACCATATCTTCTACAATCTCTTTTTCTCCTATAGTCTCTTTTTCAACATTCTCGGTGTTTCCAATTTCTATTTCAGGATTTCCTTCATTGCTATCTTGTGATAACAAACGAAAGCTTGGTGGATCATTCTTGTTGACTGATTCTGATTTTTTCTTTTGATTTTCAACTTCTTCAATCCTTTTTGTGGCTTGTTTTTCCAACTCAATTAACTCTAACATTGTGTCTTGACTGACTATAAGAGGTGTGTCCAATAAAACAGTGTCTTTGCTCTGAATTCTTGGGGTTTCTTTTGAAAATTCCTCAATTGGGATATATTTTTTCAGTAAAAATTCTCATTCTCTCTGTTTTTCTTTCACTATATTACTTGATGGATAATCTTTTCTTTCTTTCTCAAACAACATCTTCAATTTTTCTGCATGCTTTTCAACTTTTTTCAACTCCTTTTCTATTCTCTCCATTCTAACCTGTTATATAATATTAATTGTTTATTATTATACAAATTCACAATATGCAAATACATAAAACTAGTACATAATTGTCTATAATACACAATGTAGATTTAATATTACACAATATGTGTAATACACAATGATGTTATATACATTGTTTATAATACACATTGGATTCTGATCATAGTGTATTACAAAATCATGATAGACAATGATGTTGTTACACAATGTATATAACATCATAGTGTGTATTACACAATGTGTGTTATACACAATGATACTATTACACAATTATGTGTGTAATACACAATGGTGTGTGTAATATATACACTGTTTATAATGCACATTGGATTCTGATCATAGTGTATTACACACTATGATGATACACGTTGGATTCTGATTATAGTGTATTACAAACTATGATGATACACAATCATGATAGACAATGATACTATTACACATTGATTGTGTAATACACATTAATTGTGTAATACACATGTCTCAACATTATATAATACATATCATTGTGTAATACACAATGTATTATTACATATAAATAACACATTGTGTCATTTGCATTTTGTATAGTATAAATTCAGAATATGCAAATATATTTCATACCTCTTCAGACTCCAGACAATCTTTTTGTTTTTTGATTTTTACTTTCAATGTCACTCTTGATTCTTCTTTTTTCTCTTCTTCCTTCTCTACCTTTTTCTTTGAATTTTCATTCTTTATCATTTTTGGCTTTTCTCGTTCTTCATTTTTCTTTTCTTCCTTTGCTTCTTTTTTAATTGATTTTTCAAGTAGATTTTCATATTCAATCAATTTCAAGTGATCAATCTTCTCAAGCTTGAGTTTTTCTTTCTTCTGTTCTCTTTTCTCTTTCTCATAGATATAACAAATCTGTATTAAACATGAAATAAACAATAGTAAGAAACCCATTATGTCATTTGACCTTTGTATAATAGAAATTCAGAATATGTAAAAATTATAATACATAATGTTATTACACAATCATGATACACAAAGATATAATAATACACAATGTACTATTATCATTGTATATTAAAAAATGTGTATAATACACATTATGTATAATACACAATGGAATATTACACAATGTGTATTATACATAATGATTATTGTGTGATATACACAATTATGATGTTATATACATTGTGTATTACACAATCATTGTGTATTTACACAATCATTGTGTATTACACAGTCATTGTGTATTACACATTGATTGTGTATTATACAATCATTGTGTATTACACACATCATTGTTTGTTACACAATCATTGTATACTTGCACAATCATTGTGTAATCATTGTGTATTTACACAGTCATTGTGTATTACACCGTCATTGTGTATTACACATTGATTGTGTATTACACATTGATTGTGTATTACACAATCATTGTGTATTACACAATCATTGTGTATTACACACATCATTGTTTGTTACACACATCATTGTTTGTTACACAATCATTGAGTACTTGAACAATCATTGTGTAATCATTGTGTATTTACACAATCATTGTGTATTACACATTGATTGTGTATTACACACATCATTATGTTTTACACAATAATGTTCATTTTTTTTTATGAATTATCTATCATGTAATGTTTAATTACACAGTCATTGTGTATTACACAGTCATTGTGTATTACACATTGATTGTGTATTACACAATCATTGTTTGTTACACAATCATTGTGTACTTGCACAATCATTGTGTACTTGCACAATCATTGTGTATTTACACAATCATTGTGTATTACACACATCATTATGTTTTACACAATAATGTTCATTGTTTTTATGAATTATCTATCATGTAAGGTTTAATGTATTTACCACAAGTAACATGATTGGTCCAGTAAAAATTTCTCCTTCTTTTCCTCCCCATCCTTTTCTTGTTCTTCTGAGACATTCCAGAACATATTCACACCAGTCCAGCCTTTTAAAATCTGTGTTTGTTTTGAGCGATGTCAGAAATCGCAAGTTGACTGTGTTGCTCTTCATTGTTTCACCAATTATAGACATTAATACAACCATGAAATTGAGCTTGAATATTCTCCCTAAGTCATCTGTTTTCTTCAAATAGTCAACCAAGTCACTAACAGAAATTTTCTTTTGCTTCTTTTGCATCTCATCATTAAACTGACTTCTCCATTCTCTAACCACCGGATCATATGTTTTTGGTTTACTCATTTGAGTGACTTGTGTTTCACCATTTGGTATTCCAAATATTTCATTGATCAAAGAAGTTGTTAATTTGTACTCATTAGCTCCATCATTCAAAATGTCTGTTGATGGATCATAATTTTGTAGCAGCCAATATCCCAAGGAAGTTGGTATCGTATGCAACTTTAGTAACAAGGTTTTTCCAAAACCGATTTCTTCAACAACCTTTCTCTGAGATTTTGTTAAGTTATGAAGGAGATTGATGAGGTTTCCTGGTGCACATCTCAACAATAGCTTTTTACCAGTAAAAGGAATATGTTGTTGCATTGTTTCTGATGTTGAAGTCTTCCTTTTCTTGCAATCTGTTATTTTTCCTTCACCGTGACCTTGTTCTTGTTCTTTTCTTTTCTTTCCAGAATCAACTTTTATCTGAAATCCTTCTTCCACCTTCTCTTTTCCTTTTCCCCTTTTAGATGTTTCTATCTTCTTCCCACTCATCTTACCATCGTCTTCCTTTTTTAAAACTTTTTGCTTTTTTCCTTTAGACAAATTTTTTATTAGCATATCATCCTCCTCAACTGCTTCTTTATTCATTTTCTCTTTATGTTGTTTTTTAAATTTAGAATGATCCTTTTCACCTACAATTCAAAGAAATATATTACTTGTTACACACTAATAAAATGAAAGTTAATACAATAATATTTTTGTACACTAACACTGTCATTTTCTTCATTTTCAATGATAATTGGGTCTGACTCATCATTAGTAAATCTGCTGAAACATTTCATTTTTATTCTTTCACTTTGTCTTTTTCGTGTTGTACCTATCAAAAAAAAATGTTATTATTTAAACATAATGTGTATAATACACAATGATGTAATATACATTGTGTATATTACATATTGATTGTGAAATACACAATGATTGTGTAATACACAATGATCAGAATTATACAATGAAATAAACAATAGATGTGTATTACAATGATCAGAATGATTGTGTAATCTAGAAATCAAGTGTGCTACATATTAAACAATCACAATGTGTGTAATACACAATGAAGTTATATACATTGTGTATAATACACATTGTATTCTGATCATAGTGTAATACACAATCATCAGAATGATTGTGTAATATAGAAATTAGGTGTGCTACATATTACACAATCATAATGATTGTGTAATACATAATTATGCTGTTACACAATATAACATCACAGTGTTTTATACTCAATCCATGTAATACACAATGATGTTATATACATTGTGTATTACAGAAATTGGATTCTGATGTTATATACATTGTATATATTACACATTGATTGTGTAATACACTATGATCAGAATCCAATCTGTAATATAATGTGTGTAATACACATCATTGTGTAATACACAATGAGTGTGTAATACACATTACACATTGATTGTGTAATACACATTAATTGTGATACACATTGATACTATTACACATTGATTGTAGTGTATTACACAATCATGATAGACAATGATACACAATGATTGTGTAATACACATTGATGGGCAAAAATCTTGTGTAATATACTCAATCTATGTAATACACAATGATGTTATATACATTGTGTATTACAGAAATTAGATTATGATGTTATATACATTGTATATATTACACAATGATTGTGTAATACACTATGATCAGAATCCAATCTGTAATATAATGTGTGTAATACACATTATTGTGTAATACACAATGAGTGTGTAGTACACATTACACATTGATTGTGTAATACACATTGATACTATTATACATGGATTGTAGTGTATTACACAATCATGATAGACAATGATACACATTGATTGTGTAATACACATTGATGGGCAAGAAATACACATTGATTGTGTATTACTCTCAATGTAGATTACTCTCAACAGTAATCTGAAAATTCAAATTGATTGTGTATTACTCTCAACAGTAATACAAATTGAAGGTGTATAACTCTCAACCGTAATCTGAAAATTCCATCATCACATTGATTGTGTAATACACATTTGATCATAGTGTAATACACAATGTATATAACATCACAGTGTTTTATGCTCAATGTCTGTAATACACATGGATAGAACACAATCATGATAAACAATGATAATACACAATCATCCACAAACCCTAGTTTTTTTCAAAAACACGAAAAGTGTTATACAAAAGGCATTTTTACCGATACTTGAAGCGTCCTTCTTCATTTTTCGATTTCTCTTACTTCGACTAGTTTTCGATTTAGCTTGTTTCCGTCCGATTTGCCTGAATTTCGTCCGATTCGCCTGAATTTCCTTCCGATTTCGTCTGTCGTTCTCTACTGGATTGCTTTGCGTAACAAGGGTGAGAAGAGTTGGTATGAAAAAGTACTGATATACCCTCTTGTGTGTTCCTTTGTATTGTAGAAGTTCCACTTATTTACAAAATTGCCACCGTGTAAAAAGTAACCGTAGATCAGATTAAACAATCTAATCCAATGAGCCTAAATCCTTCTTACCCTTCTTATTTTAAAATCCCTTTTTACAATAACCCAACCCTATATATATATATAGACAATGGATTATTTGATAACTTCTAAATATTTTGTGAACTCGTCAAAAATCCAATCAAAACATTTTTTTTGTTTTTACTATTTTTATTGTTAGAATACAACATAAAAAAATGAATTTATATATGTAAATTTACATGACTTCATATATTAAAAAAATATACACTTGTGTAAGTTTACCACTTACACATGTGTAAGTGTTTACCATTTACACATGTATATAAATTTTTTTAAGGATAATTTAGAGAGAATGAATGAATTAATTAAAGAGATAAATCATTTTTATGTTATATTTTTATAATAAAGACAGTGAAAACAAAAAAAATGGTTTTAATTGATTTTTTGACGAATTCTCGCGAGTTCTCTAATATTTATGAGTTATCATTTGAACCTAACCCGGGGAGGGTTCCAGAGAAAACCAAATAGTTAGACGAAAACCGAGAAAACCACTAAAAACACCAATTTTAACCAATCATATAATAATATTTTTTTATTTTATTTTATTTTATTTTATTTTTATTTATTTATAAGAGTACCAATGTAATATTATATATTTTTTTACCAAAAAATCATTTAAGAATTGGCTTACGTATTACGTATACGTAAACAGAAAACAAAAAAATTGCGGTTACGTATACGTAAAACACAATACATAAAATATTTTTTTGGTAAATTGTGTAATATTATATTAATACACTTAGAAATAAACTAAAAAAATAAAAAAATCTATAAATTATTTTATCAGTTTTTATCGGTTTTCTCGGTTTTCGCTTAACTTTGTGGTTTTCTCTTGATCTTTCCCCTATATATATATATATATATATATATATATATATATATATATATATATATATATATGATCTTTTATCTTATGAACTTTACTATAGTTCTAGTGATTATGAATTTCATATTTTCAAGAGTTGCATATAATCCTTTTAACATTTAATATCAAAAGTTAATCATATCCATGTGTTCATGCATACATATGATTATACATATATATATATATACAAACTATTTCATTTTTAGCTTTCATCTAATATTATGACCCAATAAATATATATATATATATGTATCAAGCTTTCGTATCATTAATAACTATTGCACATTCACATAACATATTACTTGATCTTTAACATGTATTTCACCAAAACAAAACACATACATATCTATACATACTAATAAATTAAAGTTTTAGGAGGGACATTTATCATATTTCTATGCCTCCACATTCTCATTTTCCTGCCTCTCTCTCCTATTTATAATCAACTACACTATTTTAGACAACTAAATTAATTATAGTTTTAATTTTTATCTACAGATTTTTAAACTTAAAACTATGTTTATCATCAATTAAATTGTTCTATCATATTTTTATAAATTTTACAAAATGAAAACAATTTTATACCATGTAAGATTCAAATAAAAACTCTTTAATCATGTATTTACATATTCACATTGTTCCATTTTGACGAGTGTATGTGTTAACAGATTACATTATATTTTATTCAACCCGTGTAATACACGAGCTTTTAAAGACATAATTTTTTTATTACTAAGTATATAACATTACATTTATTCAACCCGTATAATACACGGGATTCTAACCTAGTATATATATATATAAACATGCATATCGACACATATACACATATTACAACTTTTAGTTCCAACACTTAGTTTAGTTTCCCTTTGTTTAAAGATTAGCATAAAAAATCTTGTATTTTAAATGAACTTGCACTTTTTGTACAAAGATTTAGATGTAAAAAGAGTTGTAGTATTTCATACCAAAAGATGGTGTAGATGGCGATTTTTGTGGGTGAATTGGGTGGTGGTTCTTGATTCCTTGCTTGATTTTTTTCTACTCCGCCTCTTGAAAGCTCCATAGATTATCAAATGGGTATGATTTCTCCTTGATTCTTAGTGTTTGCTACTTGAAAGTGTGAGTGTGGTGTGTGCTTGTGTGAGCCGAGAAAAGGAGAGCAAGAGCAAAGCTCTTGCTTTGCTTCCATTCATTCCTTTATATACTAGCTTGGTGGAGTACTAACTTGGTAATAATTATGATGCATCATGGCAAAGCATGGAGATGGAGTGGTGTGTGGGAGAAGCAACAAAGAGGGTGTGGGGGTGGCATGATGATGTCGTGAGAAAAGGGAGAGAAGGAGTGGGGTGTGGGATTTACTTGTGGTCTTCATCTTAGTGCCATCACTTGTCATGATTGATCCTAGTTACTAATTAGTTCATGGTTCCATTGGAAATGGATGGGTTTTGTTACACCCATTTGGCCAAAAATGGGGTAGAGGAAATAGGGTGATTAGGTTATGATGATAGTTGTTGGAGTTGGTATACATAATCAAGTAGATTAGGTGTTATTTGTAGTGTAGTTTAATCAATTGACGAGGATGTTTTTATATGTATGTTGAGCCGTAAAATGAGGGCCAAATAAAGGTGGTGAAGGCTTGAAGGTTAATTAGTAATGTTGGTATCCTATTGTGTGAGTTAGATGTTCAAGTTGGTGAACCGTTATTTTATGTGACCTCTCGTAGAATTATTAAAATGCTCATTTACTTTTTTTTAGCTTTATATATAATAAGTTGTGACTTTTAGTTGGACTCAAGTATTGACTAATTTTGTGTAAACGAGTCTAGTCATAATTGTAAATTATATGTATGCTAGTGACGAAATAAAATCACATAGAGACACGTTATGATCTTTTGTATATACTAGGGTTTTCATTTCATATTGTTTGTTATCTCCACATGTGAGCATACATTTTTAGTCTCTAATTGGTGTGCTAGTTATTTATAATAATCACCAACATTCGTGTCGTGCAGGTCATTAGTTATGCATTAATATTAGTAACTCTCAAAAATTACTAAACCGTGACTATGCATTATGAGACTTCTGCTAGACTTTAAACTATGTAGTTTGATTTCAATTGTTTTCAGGAATTATGAATAAGTAAACGCGTTTATAAATAGTACGTAGAGTGACCTGTTTCATCGGGTGTCACATTCTCTCCATGTTAAAAAGGTGCTATCCCGAGCTGGTGTTTTCTTGAATAATGATGGGTACTTGGCTTTCATTTGATCTTCACGTTCCCATGTGTACTCGAGTCCACGCTTTGAGCAACGTACCTTAACTAACTTAACACGACTACGCCTTGTCTTTTGAACTTTCCAGTCTGTACTCAATTGGTTCTTCTATGAAATGAAGTTTGTCGTCAATATGAATCTCGTCCAATGATATGATCAGTGTTTCTTCCGACAAACACTTCTTGAGATTTGACACATGGAATGTGTCATGTACGTTGCTCAGTTCTTGCGGTAGCTTGAGCTTGTACGCTACTGGGCCAATCCTTGCCAGTATCTCAAACGGTTCTACATATCTAGGGTTTAGTTTGCCACGGTTACGAAACCTTGCAACACCCTTCCATGGTGAAACCTTTAGCAACACTCGATCTCATACTTGAAATTTTAACGGTTTTCGTCTGTTGTCGGCGTAACTCTTTTGTCTATCTCGAGCGGCTTGCAGGCGATATTTAATCTGAAATATTTTATCGGTGGTTTCCTAAATAATTTCCGGACCTGTCAAATGCTTGTCACCAATTTTCGCCCAGCACAGCGGCGAACGACATTTACGACCATATTAAGCTTCAAATGGAGCGGCTTTAATGCTGGTGTGATAGCTTGCTATTATATGAAAACTCGGCTAATGGCAAATGCGTATCCCAATTCCCTCCGAAATCTATTACCCACGCACGAAGTATATCCTATAATGTTTGGATGGTCCTTTCGCTTTGACCGTCCGTCTATGGGTGGTATGTCGTGATCATATCGAGGCGTGTACCTAAAGCTTCTTGTAAGGACTACCATGTTCTTGACACAAAACGACTATCTCTGTCGGAGATAATAGAAACTGCCACTCCATGTCTAGCCACAATTTCTTTGATGTATATCTTTGTAAGTTTCTCTGTCTTGTCGGTTTCTTTGATTGCTAGAAAGTGGGCGGATTTCGTTAAACGATCGACGATTACCCATATAGTGTCATTGTAACACCTGCCACGAAAATGTCTAAGAAATGCCAAGGTTAAAACCTAAAGGACTTGTGTATCTAAAGTACCAAAACCTAAGGTTCAAAATTGAAAAATTATGAAAAGGAGGCCTTAGCGGACAGCTAAGGTAAACCTTAACGGTCCGTTACGAGTGCAAATAGCCGGTAGAGGTCCGCTAAGGAACCCCCCACCCTAAGTGTTTAGGTGGCGGACCGCCACCATATATGGTAACGGTCCGCTACTTATTGACTAAGCAATAAATCCGCGTGTGACACGTGTCCAATGACTAATAAGCAAATATTGTGACGCGTGTACTCGTGGAGGACCGTCACGCCAGGTGATAACGGTCCGCCAACCCCAAAACTCTGAGAATTCTCCACGTAGCCCTGTGGCGGACCGCTACGCCCCAGGGTAACGGTCCGCTAGCCGCAAACTTATAAACGGTCCAATCAGTGATTGACGTTTAGGGCTGAAGCATGGTAATGATCCGCTACGGGTCCAGATTTCATCCTATAAATAGTTGGTCGATTTCAACTCATTCTCCACACCAATTTTGAATTCTCACTTCACTTTCCTGTTCCAGAGACTCTCTAGCTCGATCCTGAAGCTGTTGGTTCGATTCCCGCTTGTTGTAGTGCCCGGTTTAAGAAGAAAACGCTCGTAGAAGTGTCGATACGCTAGAGAAATCAAAGTTAGGAAGTTGATTCTATAATTTTCAACTTAGAGGCTCATTCCTATTATCAAGGTGAATACTTTATCTCTTTCAAAACTTATGTCAAACAATTATGTTTACAAAAATGGCCAAATAAAGGTTAAGGTAATAATGCTCAACGTTCTTCTACGAACAAAGCATTCATGCCATAGGTATACGTAAAACTTGCAAGGATACACGGGTCTCGGGTGAGAGTCCCGGATTGCGGCTGGTGCTTATCTTATAACAAATTCGGAGGCGTAGACCTGCCCGTTGTTATAAGATATGACGCCAGTGTATACAATGGTGCATACGATCATGATAAATGGGCTTGCTGAATGTGTAGATTGAACATAAAGTTGTGATTATCAAATTAATACTTGTTGTGCCAAATGATTTTCCTACTAAGATAATTGTATTCACCGGCGTTCGCGCTGAAGTTTCATTTTAAAAATGTTTTCAGGTAATGAATAAAATGGAAAGGAAAAGGGATACGGGCAGACGTAAGATCTGACCCAGGAATGAATGTTGAAAAAGGATAACTTGCACGTTGGATTCTCAGGCCTCGTGCATAGGAAATCCTAAAAGATGAAAAGGGAGATAGGACCAAGGGACTGATCAACCTTGGATAGTACTATTTCCAGTGGCTTGAAACTCGTCCAAAGGAGACAAGAAATGTATTTGGTTTCAAACTCTGTTTTGTAATCAAATGAAAAGGGTATTTAAATCCCTATGTTTATAAAATAAATACGAGACTTTTGTTTTATAACTGATTCTTGATATTTACAAATACAACCATTGAGGTTGAACAAGATGATGAAACGATCCTTGTAAAAAGACTTTCGTTGTGTTTTATAAAAACTCTGAAATCAAAACAAGTACCAATTGTGGTCACACACGTCCAGGGGTGCCATAGAATAAATTTTAGATATTTAATTATTTAACATCATTATTATTTAATACGAGAGAGAGACGGGAAACAAAAAACTACACTTCACCAGAAGTTGACACGTAGCAAATATAATTATTTATTTATTATAATACTAGGTTAGAAACTCATGTATTACATGGGATGAATAAAAACAATTTGTTGTAAATCAGCAGTTTCTATTAAGATTTGTATGTTGGATGTTATCAGTTATTGATGAAATAAGAAAAAATGATAACTTAAGAATTATAAATAACAAATAATGAAAATTTAAGAATTATAATATTACATTTTAAGATAAAATATAATTGAAATTTTCTTATAATTTAGTAAGTTTTAATAAAATATTAGAATAAACTTTAGATATTTAATTATTTAAAATCATTATTATTTAATAGAAAATAGTTATTTAATAGAAGTGGGAGGCGAGAAACAAAAATCTAAACTCCACCAAAAGTTGACACGTGACAGATAAAGTTATTAATTTATTATAATAAAGATTTATTCAAATTTTAAATTTTCCGTGCATATGAGGAAAATTTTAACGGGCTGATACGATTAACCAGTTTAATTGAGATTCATTTATGTGATTAGTTTAATCAATTAATTTGGTATTTAAATCAAAGAAACTTCCAAAAATATATAATATAAAAAAAAGAAAAAAATGTTAGAGGAATGCTTTAGGCGGGAAAAGTAGTCTAAGGATGCCTAGAATAGTGACACGTGACAACCATAGTTACTCTTTTATTAAGTAGTATAGATAGGTTAGAAACCCGATATATTACACATGTTGAATAAATGCAATATTATACATACTTAGTAATTAAGATTTACATATTACATATTTATGACATATTACATAATTTTTTAATACAAATTCTAGAAACGTTATATAATTATTTTTTTAAAAATATTTTATAAAAAGAATGAAAGAAATGTTCAAATTATAAAAATGTTTTATGAACAAACCTGTTTTTTAAAATAAAAAACATTTTATAAAAATAATTATAGAAATCATTATTATTTAATAGGAGAGAGAGGCGGGAAACAAAAACTATAAATATAAATTAAAGAAATTTATATAATTAATATGAGAGAGGCGGGAAAAAAATATTAAGGATGCACATGAGAGTGATAATTATTACACCAAAACCTTTATTTATTATATAGTATAGATATAGAGATAAAATAGGAAAAACCCTAAAGCCTATTACATATTGGGCTGGGCCTAAAATAGTCTGATATTATAACAAAAATGAGTTTTTCTAAAACGTGATTTATGATGTGAGAATCCGTTACAAAAAACTATTTTTTTATATAGAACGACGAATTGAAACGGATAATCAATGCCTAGTGAAAATGAAAATCAACTATTTTAATGATTAAATATTAGTTTTATAATATAAAAAGGTAAAATTAATATTATATGCATGATTTTTTATGTCTACTTTTATTAAGATAGTGTATGAAATTTAAGTGGTGTATGAAACTCGTACCCCTTTATTTTATAGTTACATTCCGTGCACTGTTAATCTATAAAAATGAAAAAAAAAAAAAAAACTTAGCCATGTTGTTGTACCGATATTAATAGTATAACTAAATAATACCATTGACCATTTTGTGCAATGGTAGCCCTAAGACTTCTCATAGTGGAGGTCTTGTGTTCGAATCCTAGCCACAGCAAAAAAGGGGTCTGTGGTCAGATCAGGTGGTTTACCCAGTTGGGGGGTTTCTCCTGGGGTGGGATGCCCTAGATGTTCTAGGTGTTGCCATGGAGAAACCCAATTATCCTAGAATATCTAGGTGTTGCCGTTAAAAAAAACTAAATAATTAAAGCTAATGGACATCATGTTTTAATTTTCATTTATCATATAAAAGTTTTAAAAATAAAACTTTTTATTATTTAGTTAAATGTAATAAAATAAACTTAACATGTCTTTATTAAAAAAAATTAAGATCTAAAAGTTTTATAAATTAATGTTTTTATGCTTTAAATAAATTTAAGACAATGTTTTAAATAATATTTTTTATACTTTAATTCTTTTATGCTTTATTTAAATTTAATAAACTAATTTTGTATATGTCTGGGCAAATATGATATGTTTTTACTTTTTATTAATACGTTTTCGTATTTTTTAACGCTTATTTTTATAATGACGTAACTTTCTGTTGGTGTGGATACTCAGAATCGAGACGTCGCGGCTTTATACGTTTTTTTATGTACTTAACAATGTTAATGTCACCACCGCAACAACCGTTCGCCCCGCTGCAAAGCACGAGTTAAAATACTGGTTAAAGAATTAAAACTGATCAATTTTATATTTTGTCAAAATTATTTACTTCAAGACCGTCATAACGCATGAATAAAACAAATCCTAATTTACGTACGCTAGCATTTTAATTTTTAAAGATGCTGAATAGTTCATTGGCAAGGTGACAGCTAGGTTTCTGAAGGTGGTTGGAGAAAGTGACAGGTAGGTATGGGAGCATGTGGCATGTGCCAAGTTTTCATTTGATGACAAGATCTCTCCTCATCTATTAGTCAGTTTAATTCTTTTACTTTTTTTTTGAAAGGCGAAATCCAATAGAAGTAGGAAGCTAGATCCCTAAGGTTTAGGTGTGTTTTTATTAAAAGTCCCTGACAAAAAAAAAGTGGCCAGAAACTAACAAAACAGAACAGAGAAGGAGAAAGGAAGTAACATACAACGAAAAATAAAATTATCGAATAACAAGGACGGCATGAGAACCGCCCAAACAACCTAACAACTAAAACTGAAAGAACACCAATTTTCCCAGTCCAAATTGGCCAATTTCGCCCTATTTTTAAACCAAAGGAACCCCACCGTTTTAATTTCTTCAATGATTTTTGTTATGTGAATCGGTTGATTTTTGAAGATGAATTTATTTTTAGCTTTCCAATGAGCCCAGCAAGCCAGCAGCGTGACCGAGTGAACCAGCCGATCCTTCATGGCATGCCTCCCCTCACTTGTTTTTGCATAGAACAAATCCTTGACCGTGAAAACGAAGATCGGTGGAAGCCTACACCAAGAAGAGATTTTTTGCCAAATGATCGAGGCAACATAGAAAGCTGTGAAGACATGATCTACCGACTCTTCCACCTCTCCATAAAGAACACAAACCGTTGATGTGATATGAATATTCCTCCTCTGGAGCGCCATTCTTGTCGTGATCCTATCTGCTAGCATCCTCCATCCAAATATATTTATCTTGAGTGGTAACCAAGCATCCCATGAAAAAGCCGGTCTCAGTTTAATTCTTTTACTAATTTGGTTTACACATGACTTTCATTTTCGTTTGCTAACTTAAAAAATAAAAAAAATGAATATAATGTTGTGTTTACATTTTATTTCTTGATATTCCGATACAATTTTTTTAAAACGGAGTTGTATTTTAAATCGAGTAATTTTTTGTATCGTAATCTATAACACGTACTATACCGAATCGATACCGTGACAAACCGAACATCGGTACTTGTATCGGTATAATTGAAACCGGTATAGGTATTCTTTTTATGACTTCGGTCAATGTAAAACACGACTTTATTTTCTTGGGTGACGTCATACAACTTTTGTGTAATAAATCATCATAAATTAAAATTTTTTATTGTAAACTAAACCCGAATCCATGGATGAGGATATACAAGTAGATTTCTAATTTCTAATCGTAACTAAATCTTCAATTTTTGTTTGATCTGTAGCGAATAAATTGAAGCAAAATAGCTATTCAATAATGTCTTTAGTTTACTAGAGACATCGTCATATTATTTTAGCTCCGTGGAGTATAGGTCAAGTCGGTTTAGATAGTTTTCCGTTACCCGTACCGAGGCGGTACCGTACCGCAACGTAACTTTGTGAGTCGAAATTTTATGTTTTTAGCTATTATGTATACTATTATACACATTATTTTATATTTCGTTTGTGCATCAAATTCCTGCCGCATCGCGCGGGAAATCTCACTAGTTATCATACATTCTCTCGAACGTATTATTATTATTATTGTGAATCATATATGTAACACCCGTCCAAAAATGGCCCTAATTTGAACAAAAAATAAACCTTGCGGGTTGGATCTTCAATTAACCCAAGTTTCAAGGGTTAAAAATAAAAAAAATGTGAAAAATAGATGGTAGCGGACCGCTACCATTCCTTAACGGTCCGCTACATGCTCTCAAAGTCAGCAATCGGGTGCTGACACGTGTCCGATGAGACATCTAGGGTTTCTTACGCGTGGCAAGGGTATCGGACCGGTACCCAATCCTTAGCGTGTCCCAGCTAACTCGATAGGGTTAAGACGGTAGCGGACCGCTACCCCCACGTAGCGGTATGGTCGGTGTCGAAGCGACCGGTCAAAGATAGAGAATCAGTGTGTCCTAATCTCCTTAAACTAGTTAGGGTAAGAAGGGTGTCAAACCACGAAGAGTTTGTGATCGGCGCTTAACTTCAATCGACAAAGTGATTTATGAAGTTGCAATGGGTCTTTTTGACCAAACGAAAGGATTGAGTTGGTTTTAAAGTACTAACAAACAATGATTATCAAGTAACAATTAGCGCATAAACAATCACTAGCAATCAAGTAACAAGTAAATGGTTTGGATTGTAAACAATGATTAAAAAGGAATCACACATGGTTTTCAAGTTCATAAGTGATTAGGGATTATCACACCAAATATATGAGTTCAAGTAATCAAACGGATATCTAAGTTTATTTGACCAATTTCAACCAAGAACATCAACATTAATACCTCACCGGCAAATAGTGCAAAAACACATTCACGAATGAAATCGAGACAAATGTATGTAATATAGACTTAGATTAATCAATAAACTCAACACAAACCAAAGTTCATAGCAATTATCATCTAACGAGGTCAATGGTGCAAGAAAATATTGACTCCCATGAGTTCATAACAATATAAAACATAATGATTCAAGTAGTTCAAACCTAACGATTACAAAATTTGTTATCTCAAATCTAAAACATAGTAAAACCCTAAAAACTTACAAACAATCCACCCGATAATGATTACCGTTGGATTAGTCGCTCATGGTGATGGAAATCATCTTTAATTCTTCAATCTTTTGGGTATCAATCTTTAATTCGATGCTATAATTGTGTTTCTAGCCTCCTAAGACCTCCAGAAATCGCCCCCTCTTCTGTTTCAAAAGTTATTTTCGAACTTGGGGAAGAAACGCCTAAAGAATCACACAAAATCGACAGTTTTCCCTTAAAATCCGCTCCAATTTCGATGCCAGCGTAAGCTTACGCCAGAGGGGGCGTAAGCTTACTCCCTCTCTAGAAACCTACTGGCTACTGTCTAGAAAACTACATTAGGGCGTAAGCTTACGCCCCTAGGGTAATTCTTCACCATCTTTTTGAATCCGGATCGTCGAGCTACCCAAGTTTCATATATTATGAGTCTTGCAACTCATTTTCTAGCCCAAGATATGCTTGTTTCAAGTTTTAGCCTCTAGAAATTCCTCATCAGCCTCCAACTTTTGCATAGTTTCAGATCCAATCCCACTACTTCCTCCCAAATGCTTCCAAAACACGTACTTAGCATCCAAACACCAATAAATCATAAAACATGCAAAGTAAACGTGTTCCATGCTAAATCACACATAAAAACATATAGTTAAGTATTATAAACACCAAACAAATACTTACACGTCACGGTCTGATACGGGTCCTGAGCCACCCTGTATATTTGAACTTCTTGAACGGCAAACTCACAACATCAAACTTTCAAATTTCTTTCCCACTTTTCTAGAACAAATCCCCAACCTCTTTAATGAGTCGCACTCCCAAAAATATATGACTCTCGCTTAAACGCTCCTCCGCTTAAGAAAAGACGCTAAGATTTTGAGGAAACCAGACTAAGAGATAGAGCCATAGTGCTACCCACTTAAGAAGCTACTCTTTTCAAGTTTGGTGAAACTCTCAAAAGGTGAATACGTTTAATGCTTTCAAAATCTATAAACGATTTTGTTCATGAAAATGGCAAAACACGTATTAAATACTTTAATTATAAAGGCTTTCTATGGATAAACATTTAGGCCATAAGTATACGTGCGATTTGATCAAATGGTACACGTGTTACGGGTGAAAGTCCCTTAATGGGGCCGGTAAAGTCTCTAGGATAGGTATTGTGTTAAATTGGGGGCTTCCCATAGCGGACTTATCATGAGCACATAAACTGGTGTATAAAGTGGTTGTGCACTCAGGTGAAACAGTTGTGTTGTATGTGTAGATCGACCACATAATTTATAATTAAAATTTTTTAATAATGTTCATGACGAAAAATTTTGTGCCTATTAAATGTATTCACCAGTTTTTCGCTGACGCATTATTTACAAATGTTTTTTTAGGTAATCGTGAATGATTTTATATATATTAGGCGATGTTAGCCGCCTGAAGAGACTACGATTCCCCTAGGCTTAAGAATAGCCTCGTAACAATATATATATATATATATATACACACACACAAGCAAATGGCCAAAGGACTATGATTCGTAGGCACAAAAGCTATGATGTGGCTTGAAAGTTATATAAATTGCCTGATGGCAAGAATTTGTAAATATTGTTTTATTAAAAAATGCTTTATACGAAGAAGGGTATTTAAGTCTCAATTTATGAAAGAATATTTTATCAACCCAAAAGTTGATTATTTACAAAGAAAGATTCAAATGATTTTCCGTTACAGAATAAAAGACTGATAATATAATGAAACAAGATGTCAACAGGTCACGCGTCCAGAGTGCTGAAAACCGGTGTGTAACAATATATAAATACACATATTTGAACTACATAATACCAATGTTTTCAGAACCGGACCAGACGTCGAACCGGTCTCCTTACCGGTCCACTGGTCGGACCGGATTTAAGAACCGGACGACGTCATAAATATTATAAAAATATATCAATCCAAACAACCATTAATCCTTAAAAAACCACCAACAAGTCAATTCTAATAGTCTTAAACTAATAGTTAGCTACGAAATACGAATCTAAATGACTTAAAAAAGATAAAAAAAAAGTATTAGCCAATCGATCCGTCCGGTCCAACCACCCGGTTTTCCGGTCTGACCGCCGGGTCACTGCAGGTTCGTTTCAACATACGTAACCGGACCGGTCAGACCACCGGTTCCCGGTCCGACCGGCCGGTCCGGTTTTCAAAACACTGCATAATACTATATGTGATTTAAGTAAAAAAAATTTGAACGGTGTGGGCTCAACTGGCACGTCCCACCAGGGGATGCTCGTACATCTGTCTACCCGAACATCCCCCAAGGAATTCAAAATCTGCAGAGGGTGTTCCTAGTTTTTATGAAGTGTACCTTGTAAGATTCGAATCCATAACCTTTACAGTGAGAAAACTCTTTAAGAAAACCTCCCTTACCACCAAAGCAGAACCTTGAATGCATGTGATTTAAGTAAATAGGTGATGCCAACTTAATGGGACCAAACACACCCACCACCTAAAGCAACAAGGACGCCTACCTATCGGTAGATGAGTTGTAGATATTTTAATGAAAATATAAAAAATAATTTTATATGCAAAGATCATATAAAATTCAACTTTTCATTATTTAAGTTAATTTTATATAATAGTTGTCAAACAATGAAATTACCCATAATATTTAAAAAAATATCAACAACAATGAAATTAACCACACATCTCGTAACCCTAACCCAATCAAAATCAAAGATAATCTACCGATTTCGCCCGTTTTTTCACCCTATCCTGCAGCAAGAGGTAAGTTCCTAGCCCCATTCACGTCGATCGTTTCGTTTTCATATTTTTATTTTTCTGAATGAGTGGTCCGAGCTTAAAACAAGTAGTTTGAACTTTTGTAAGGCTTAGGGACCACCATTATTCTAGTTATGGTTCCAAACAAGTGTGGAGATACCCCTATTGTTCGATCTGTGCTGATTCAGCCATCATCACATTCGAAAGATTCACCATATGGCCGTACCATGTCGTCGGACCGTACGACGCCTGGCTGAACAATTCCTTATCATCCGTCATTCTGTTCGGGCCGTATGTTTCCATATGACGTACGCATGTTTTTCCAATTAAGCTTATGATTCAATCATTAATTCTAGATAATGTCATCGCGCTCTAACACGAATTTTTTTTGGGAACGGTATATTTCAGCAAAAAATTTAGGTTAAAGGGGAAGTAAAAAAAAAAAGGTTTATGGTGTATCCGCTATTACCAATAGCGGATTAGGAGGAAGAAACTTGAAAAATCTGACACAACTGCATAGTCGTTGCAGGAGTTAACATAAACCGCTATTCACAATAGCGGATTAGGAGAAATAAGCCGCGAATGTTAAACCATTTCTTCCGAATCCGCTATTATGAATAGCGGCTTATTTCTCCTAATCCGCTATTGTGAATAGCGGCTTATGTTAACTCCTGCAACATTCGCAGTTGTGTCAGATTTTTCAAGTTTCTTCCTCCTAATCCGCTATTGGTAATAGCGGATACACCATAAACCTTTTTTTTTTTTTGACTTCCCCTTTAACCTAAATTTTTTGCTGAAATATACCGTTCCCAAAAAAAAATTCGCTCTAACACATGTAGTAAAAGATTAAGAGATAGGATTGAACCTGCTGAAACAAGTCAGGCTACTCTATCACTAGCCAAGATCAAAGAAAGCCTTGAAGAAATCCAAGAGGCAATTGAAGCAGAGGCAGTGAATGCTCACTACCACTACCACTACCACTACTGGGAGGTAAAAGGATTAGCTATGGAAAATAGGAGAAAGATGGATGAGATTCGTGGTAAAGGAACCTCTTCCTCTACTGCAACACATACCTGGTGCACTTTTCCACCGCGCCTCGTCTGTTGACGCACCTCATCGAAGCATGTTCGCTGTGACCACACCTCAACCCCCGGGACGTTTTCCAATGCCTCATGAGATGCTTATGTCACCACCACACGAACACACTCAAGATGATGCCTCTTTGCTACCATATGAGTGGGGTCAGATCTGTGGTGATAGAAGGAGTATGCTAGATGAGATGGATTAGGTTTCTACATGCTTACTTGTTTTGTTTGATGGATTGATGTTATGTTCGAAGTACCTTAATTAAATGTTCTTAATCTGTGTTTTATTTTTCCTCCATCTTTTCAAATGCGTTTGATGGTATAACTGAATTGCAAGGTACTCAAAATGGACTTTAGAAAGGATATACATGTCAGGGAGTATTTCTAAACCAACTTTTGTTTCTATTACTTTTCTATGCTTGTCTTGTCATATTTTTTTTTTGCTATGCATTGCTTTCAAATACATTGTGACAATCCGGAATTTTCCAGTTAACTCAGTTAGCAAACCAAGTTAAATCCTAACTATTCACAAACTCCAGGGACTAGAATTATCAATTTTCAAACCCTAACTACAAGGACTAGTTGTGTAATTAGCCTAAACTCTATTCTATTTGACTTTGTATAGTCAAAATCAAACATTTAAGTTTCTGTTGACTTTGAAAGTCAACTAACCAAGTTCTTAACCCATCTCAAACCTCAGGGACTGATTCTGCCTCTTTTAAAACCCTAATTCAGAAACTATAGGGACTGAAACAGTAATTTACCAAATCTCTATTTCTGTTGACTTAGAGAAAGTCAAAATTCGCATACCTTGTTCCTATTTGACTGTTATAAGTTAAACCTATTGATTTTGAATCCAATTTGCATTGATAATCGAAATTCGTTGGAATCCATAACTGAAATAGATGATTAATGGCATTCACGACCATCATGGAGCCATTAAACCTCGTCATTACGTGCAATAAACCTCAATTATGGTGAATCAAAGCAAAACCGTCGACACTATGTCATATACGATCGAATTCGACTACAACCGGTTACCAATTTGCAAACCAGTACACAACACTCTAAACGAATTTCTATGTCTGTTGCACGCGTCAATCCGACCGAAGAAGTAGCGAAAGTCGTCGGAGACCATTTAGTTCACAGTCAGACCTGCGTTTACTTGAACTTCATCGATCCGTCATCCAATTTGGTAATTGAAAATCTACACACCTTCTTTTTCATCTGTAGAATAAAAACCCTAACCTTTTAAGGGCTGGGATCATCGAATTGATCATGAACCCGATTCTAGGGTTCATGCGAACTCAGTTTAATCGAAACCCACCACTGACCATGTTTAAATACAATTAATCCACATCTCTAGACTCGTAAACATATACTTGATAAAATCCCTATGCTAATTGGAGTTCATATCATCGAATTGCTCATGATCCGTAAATTAGGGTTTGTTCATAACCAGTTTTGGGGCTTTTGATCTTATACTCGACATAAATGAAATTAAACCACACAGAAAGATTCTCAAGGCCTTAATCTGTAAAAGACCTATAATTTCAACATGTTTTATCATATAAATTTCTCAATTCGAATCTAAGTTTCTAATCTAGGGTTACGACCTTTCAATCTTCGATTAAACGATCCGAATCTAACTGGTTTTGCAATTAACCTTCACCACAGGTTCGTCTTTGGCCGATAATCAAAACCCCTAACCTGTTGTTGCTAATCAATATCGAAATCGTGGGGTTTGGCTTGGGATTCGATCATGCGTGAATTTGGGAAGGGGATACACTGAACTTGTTTGATAAAACCAATTGGTTCGGGTTAACAACGCGATACCCTAACAGGCGGGTGTGGTTAAGACTGTATGCGTGTGTGGGAGAGACCCGGGTTCGAGTCCGGGCTCCTGCATTTTATTTTTGGGGCTTTTTCTGGTATTATTTTAATGTAAAAACCTATCCCTATACTATTATAATATTATATTGATGTGTTTTAACTCCGAAAACAACTCGTAGGCTCGGGTTTGATTTTATAACTTATAATTAATAATATTTCCACTTTTAAAATAATATATTTATATTATTTTAAAAACCCGACTTCGTATAAAATAATATATATTTTTATATTATTTTCACCTCGTTTATTTACCTCGTGTAACGTTTCAAACTAATTAATAATATAATTATTTATATTATTTACTAATGCTTATATCCTCGAATAAAAATAATATATTTATTATTTTTGCCACTTATGTGATTATCGTATGTTTTCTACGAATTCAAAAATAATATATTAGTTATATTATTTTCTTAGATCATGATTAAATGATACAAACGCACGGATATATTTAATTATTAATTAATATTATTCGGAATTAGAGACGTTCGACACGAAACGCAATGATCTTAATTATCACATTAAGAAACCCTTATTCCCGTGGACACGTTCGTCTACTCGTTGATCCTTAGAATGTCTATGACGTTCAAATATCTCGTGTCGTCGTCACAAAACCCCACTGTATCCATAACTATTATGCTTATAAATTTAGGGCATACGTAAGCAGTTCACAGGCAAACTCTTGTATTTCCTACTTGCATCCTTGTGTGGTGCTATCTACTACTCGTACACAACTCAGGTGAGTTTCACGGCCCCCTTTTACTTGTTTTCCTATTGGGGGAGAAACATGCATATACACAAACATCATTTTACATGTTATCCCATTAGGGAGAAACATGCATACAAACAAACAGTATTTTACTTGTTTTTTCCGTTGGGGAGAAACATGCATACAAAACAAGCATCATTTTACTTGTTTTCCCGTTGGGGAGAAACATGCACACGAACAGACATTCGCTACTTGCCTTCCCGCCGGGGAGAGACATACACATAAACGGACATGGATCACATAGTATTTCACTACCACTTGTGTATTTAAGCGTAAACACTATAATGAAATTCCTCACATCGAACCATTAATATGGATTTAGCGAGGTAATTTGAGTAGTACTACTGGGTTTGACAAACCCCACCCGGGCTAGTCGCGCTAGCACGATTGGAGGTCGAACGGATGTATATTGGCCTAAACATATTAGTCAGAGTTGATAGACCTGGCTGGAGGCAAACAAACAAACAAACCAACAGTCAGCTTCGGTTGCAAGCGCTTAGAGTAACTTGTACATTGTCTAGCTAGCAATAGGTGTGACTTACGTATGTGGATCCTGCAAACACACAAACAGTTTATTTACTTACAAACCTGTGAACTCACCAACCTCGTGTTGACACATTTTCTTACATGTTTCTCAAGTCGCTCTGGCACATATTGCACACTTAGGGCATGCATGGAGTCCTACTGTCATGTCATTCATTTCTAACGTTTTAAACAATTAACTTGCCTTTATTAAGCTAAATGGGGTTGTTTTGCGCATTTACTTTTGTTTAAACGCTTCCGCATTAACTCTGAACTTTTATGTTATGACATTTCAAGTCCCATGTAGTGTCGTTTGATGTAACTAATGACTGAGATCCTGGTGTGTCACCTCCCAAACGGTAAAACTCCGTTAGTGGAATTTGATGATGTGACATACATTGTGGGTAATGTACAGTTTAAGTGTGGAGATGAAAAATTATGGTTTAATAACACTCCTAAAACATATATTTTTTGAAATTTTTGATAAATTTGTAAACTTTTGCAAGCTTTTCTTTTGACTTTACAATATAAGAAGACACTCACATTAGGCATTTGAAGTAAAATAGTAGTATTTGGCATAAATTTTAGATCCCGATTCATAACTGTATTTTTGGATTCACATAATAGATAAAGAACCATTAACTGTTTTTTTAAAAGGAGGACGATTAGATATGTTTAGACATTTTTAACCCTTATTAGTTTCGTCCCCATGAGAGTTTTTGAGTCTGATCACCTTTTTTCTTTCATAGATAGGTTTGTTTCATGGGGAAACCACATGATTTTATCATTTTAGAACTTGTCTGTGTTGGATCTGGTATGTTCAAGTGTCAACGTAATACAATATTGCTGATAGAGTTGATCTTAAAGAGTCACATAACGAACACCGATATTTGTTATCAATGTGTCAAACAAATTAAACGTGAAAGATAATTGTGACATTAATTATTCGGGAAATAATTAATATATATTATTTATTATTATCAACGTTAGAAGATATTTATTTATCATTTTCTAAGCCAACTGGCCGTTCAATTTCCGGTCAAAATCTCTGTCGACTATATTTGCGACAGATTACGTGTCGCGTCAACCACAAGGCGGCTGACCGGAGGGTCAATAAACTACAACCGAATTATATTCCACGTACGCATCGCCTTCACTATTGCATAGGTGGTGGTTGGTGAGTACCACCGAAACATTTTAAACTTCTTTAGCTTCTCAATTCAATTGTCATTAAAAGCACCAGCAGCAACGCCGTAATCTCTTGCCAATTTCATCTCGAAGGTTCTTCAAGCTGTCTTATCTCGCTATTTAATTCAACTTCTAATTTTTGTTTGATTCCGATTCTCCTGATTCTTATCGCTCTGTGATCAGGTAAATTATTTGATCTTGACTATAGTTTAGATCTGTTGGGGAAACAAGTTAGGGTTTGCCAAATCTGTTAACTGTATATAATAATTGATTAATTGGAACTTGATATTTTGTACTCGTATCCGATTGTATTTGGTAATCTGTAGTTTCAGATCATCTGATCCAAATCTGTAAAGTGTTGATTGTAATCTCTGAAATTTGGTTATACAGGAGTTGAATTTTGATTAAGCTTAGTTATGGGGTCTGGTCAATGGACTGTTGAGCAGAGGGCTCCGATTAGGACTGAATCTCAGTTGAATGAGTATGAGCCGGAAATCGGATGTCTTTCGATTATCGTGCTTGGGGCTTCCGGTGATCTTGCGAAGAAGAAGACTTTCCCTGCACTCTTTCTTCTCTACCGTCAGGGATTTATTCAATCACAGGATGTTCATATATTTGGCTATGCCAGGAGCTCGATTCCAGATAATGAGTTCGGAAATCGCATTCGAGGGTGAGATTTTCAGTTTTTGCATGTGTTCATTTCTTACACCAGGTTCATGGTGGGGCAGAAGAGATGCTGGGTTTATATGAAATATCCCAATGTGGATGAGAGCAGAACTCATAGTTAAGTGTGCTTGAGTGGGAGCAATCCAGGGAATTGTGACTTCCCTGGAAGTTTTCACTCAGGCAACCAAATGCAGATCCTTGGTTGGCTTGAGTGGGAGCAATCCAGGGATGGGTGACCTCCTGAGAAGTTTTCACTCGAGCAACCAAAAACAGATCCTTGGTTGGCTTGAGTGGGAGCAATCTAGGGATGGGTGACATCCCGGGAAGTTTTCACTTGGGCAACCAAAAATAGATCCTTGGTTGGTATGAGAGGCCGGATAAAAAACATATAAAACCAGATCTTCCCTACAATCAGAAGTATGATGGTTTTACTGGTCCTTTTGATTTATTATTGCAGATATCTTACACCATGCAAAGGTTTTGAGCAAACACATGAGGAAGATGTAACCCAGTTTCTGCAATTGGTAAGACTAAAAAATGAAATGATCTTACCTTAATTTGATCTTGAATCACCAATACTCATACTTGAATTAAAATAGGACGATTACAATACAGTGGCAGGTAAACGGGCAACAAGTTGCGCTGCAACCCCCTTTTGAATAGCAAAACCGATCCTACTAAAAACAAAGTTTTGGGTCTTAGTATTTTTGATCTAAGAACCAATACTCATATAATATTTTTGATCTTCTTCCTGTTGGTTTATAACCTTTTAATAATCACGTGCAACATCATAACTTGTGATTGTTTGTATAGATCAAATACGTATCCGGTGCGTATGATACAGAGGAGGGATTTCGCTTATTAGACAAGACAATATCTGAGTATGAGCTGTCAAAAAACAGTACAGAAGGATCATCCAGAAGACTGTTCTATCTTGCTCTTCCTCCTTCTGTATATCCACCTGTCTGCAGAATGATAAGAAGTTATTGCATGAACAAATGTACGCATTCCTAATCCCGGATTGAAAATCGTTTTCTTTTTGCATTATGGGCAGGGTAAACTGGTAAATTATATCTTTTTAGACGTTATTGTAGAGAATTAATGAAAGTTTAGCCTTTTGTGCTGTTATATATGCGTGCCAACTGGATTAATAAAAGTCAGATTATTATTTGCACAGCTGATCTTGGTGGTTGGACTCGAATTGTTGTTGAGAAGCCCTTTGGTAGGGACTTGGCTTCTGCTGAAGAACTCAGTTCTCAGATTGGAGAACTGTTTGATGAACCACAAATCTACCGTATTGACCATTATTTGGGAAAAGAGTTGGTGCAAAACTTGGTAATAGCAAACAACACTTGAAACAATCCAAATTTTCTTTTGAATTTTTCTCAAATGTTGCTTCTTGTTTAACTTTTGTTAAGTAATATGCAGATGGTTCTTCGTTTTGCAAATCGCCTCTTCTTGCCACTATGGAACCGTGACAATATTTCTAATATTCAGGTGAGGATTTTTAGTGAACTTTATCACATATGTTCTCATACTATTTAATTTGACTTTTATTGATAGGCTTTTATTCTGAAATTTTCTTTCAGATTGTGTTTAGAGAGGATTTTGGAACTGACGGGCGTGGAGGATATTTCGATCAATACGGGTAACTTCTGTTATTACTCGTTATCTATTACTTCTTTTTGTTATTTCTGTTTACTTAATGGTAAAATATCATCTACCCATCATACTGTGTAGTATTGAAATTCTTGGGTTCTTTCTTTTAACAGAATTATCAGGGACATCATTCAGAATCATCTATTACAGGTAAGATAAAATGAAAAATTAATACATTAATTATGATTATTTCCCTGTAGAAATATGCTTCACTAAGAAATTTGTTCATAATGCAGGTGCTTTGCCTAGTTGCTATGGAGAAGCCTGTTTCTTTAAAGCCTGAGCATGTTCGTGATGAGAAAGTGAAGGTGTATTGACTTTTTTGTTACTAATTTGACCTTTTTGTTATTAATTTGACCTTTTTGTTTATGCTATAGTTAGTTTTCAAATAAGAAACTGACCAATTAAAGATTCAAACTCACTCATTGATGCTTATATAATTTAGGTTCTCCAATCTGTTCTTCCAATTGAAGACAATGAAGTTGTGCTTGGACAGTATGAAGGCTATACTGATGATCCAACGGTTCCTGATGACTCAAACACTCCCACGTTTGCAACCATGGTTCTCAGAATTCATAATGAAAGATGGGAAGGTGTGACATCTTATTCATATTTGATATTTTCATAGCTACTTCCTATCTTTCTATTTAGCCTAGAGGTAGCTCAGTTGATCAGTTGATCTTCGTGCTCTATATCCATTAGCTACTTCGATGGTACATACTAGTGGTGGCAAGAGGGGTAGGTATGGTAACGGGTTGGGGTTGAAACTGATCGTATTTTAGTATGGTCACAATGGGTTGACCTGCAGACACTTTTGGTTCTATTTTAGAAAAAATTGATTACAAAAACAATAATTTTAATATTTTAATAAAAATGTTTAGGAAGTTGTATGCTTTTTAAATAGACGTTAGGTGACTTTCAACCCATTTGACCAGATCATATTTTTTAGCTAAATTTTCTAATTTGACATTTTGACCCATTTAAGATAAAACACAACCTAGATCGATCGACCCATTCATAAGTAAATGAGACGAAATTGCCACCTCTAGATTGTGCCCATAATATGATATAACAACCTTCTTTCAATTTTAATATATTCCATCAGGAACTATTTTTTTTAACTCACATTCTTAAGACTTAATGCCTACATTTAGTCATCTATGCATATAATTATATATATTTTGTAGGTGTTCCCTTTATTATGAAGGCGGGGAAAGCTTTGAATTCAAGAAAGGCAGAAATTCGGGTGCAATTTAAGGATGTTCCCGGTGACATATATAAATGTATGTTAAAAGAGATTTTGCTGTATAAAAAGTAAAATTTTAAGTTCCTGTCTTTAGGTTGGGTTATTAGCACAGCTTGAGATTAATCAATACTTGTATATCCCTTCAGGTCAAAAACAAGGCAGAAATGAGTTTGTCATTAGACTTCAACCTTCAGAGGCCATGTACATGAAGCTAACAGTAAGTATCCCCTATTTTCATCCATACTTGAAGGGTACTTTAGACATTTGACAGTGTGTCATAACATAATCTCTTATGCAGGTCAAGCAACCGGGGCTTGAGATGACAACTGTTCAGAGTGAATTAGATTTGTCATATGGACAGAGGTATCAAGAAACCAATATTCCAGAGGCTTATGAACGCTTGATTCTTGACACGTAAGTATCAATAAATAATTAAAAACCTAGTTCCTTTACAAGGCTATGTGTTATATCGCTTTAAACAAAGCGATACTGAACATAAGCATTTAAACATGATAACTACATACTTAGAAAGCTATGCATCGCTTGTTAAAGTTTAACAAATTTGGTATCTGATTTACAGAATAAGGGGCGACCAACAACATTTTGTTCGTAGAGATGAGCTAAAGGTATAAATCAATCAATTCATCTTCCCCAGGTATCAAATTTTGGGCTATTTACTTCTCAATGGGTCGATTTGGGTTTAGTTTTGTCTAACACATCAAACGGGTGACATAAAAAACATTTAGCGAGACATAAAAAACATTTAGCGAATCTGGCATCACTTCAAACGAGTTGAAAGTTGACCAATGTGTTTTTTTAAAACCGTGGTATCGACTCCACTAAGTTGGATTCAAACTTTGAACCAAAGTGTATTCTAATGTATACAACCTCCTAAATTGATTTTCTTTCAAAATATTGATCATTAATATTGTAATAATTTAGTTTTTATAATCATATTTTATGCCTTAAACTATTTATATACAATTTTAGAGGATTAGTATTAAGCCTGGCAAAATGGGTGGGGTGGGTTGGGTTGGGTAACGGGTCAGAATGGGTTTGGGTCAGGATGGGTTATGACCAAAATGAGTTCGGGTCAAAACGGGTCGTTTTAAAAAAAAGTATCAATTTGCTTCGGATCAGAATGTGTTGTAACCAAAAAGTGGCTCGGGTTGAAATAAGATGTCTTAGAAAAGAAAAGTACCAAAATCTGGTACCCGTTTGAACCCCTTCTAAATTTCATCGTTTTTAGGCGACCCATCTTGACCCAAATTGTTTTAAGGTGTTACTCATTTCAACCTGTTTTGTGTTATGGTGTTACCCAATTCAACCCAAAATACAAAAAGAATTTACCCAAACAACCCATTTCCCCTACTTTGGGTTAAGATTGCCAAGTCTATCTATAACCAATATCATATATGTATATCCTTTTAAATCTTCAAAGTTTCACACCCACACACACATAACAATCTGATTCACATAATAATGAATATTATGAAAGGATATGTATGAAATTGGTCCCTTTTTCAAAATGACAAAAAAATGTTTCTGATCAACCCAAACCCATTTCGACAAACGTTACCAATTTTGACCCGTTATCCAACTTGCCCGACCCGCCAGTTTTGACACCTCTACTAAGCTCACAATCTAACATTTTATTAAATAAATGAGCAGGCGGCCTGGGAGATTTTCACCCCTCTTCTGCACAGAATTGATCGAGGTGAAATGAAACCGCTTCCATACAAGCCCGGAAGCAGAGGTCCCGAAGAAGCAGACAAGTTGGCAGAAAAAGCGGGTTATGTTCAAACTCATGGATACATATGGATACCTCCAACTTTGTAGAGTCTCAATAAATCCAGCTGGTGCCTCATACAAATAAGAATGTCATGATGTTCTACATATCATTCATTATATGTGTTTTGCCGTTTTTGTATCTGCTGGGTTGGGTTGGAGAACATTTATACACCGTGGTTTTCTACCCATCAACTACAGGGTGTGAATGTGTGATAAACTCATATTTTGATGCCAATAATTATAATGTTTGATCAACAGAATTACAGTTGGTTAGGTTGGATGTAAGTCATTTGGAAACCAAAGGACTGGTAGCCCAATGGTATCCGGGCGTGTACGATAGCGGTGTCCCTTCTTATGAGGTTGAGGGCTCGAGTATCATGGTTGATAATGGTTTAGATTTAGGAGTAGGATTAGATGGCCGGTGGGTATGTGTTTTCCGTTCTTAGAAAGGAAGTAACATATTAAAAAAAAACATTGGATAAAATTAGGGGTGGCAATCTTGACCCATCCTTCAAAAAATGGGTTCATTTGGTGACAAATCAATTGAATATGGGTCAATTTGGGTGACCTTAAATTAGTCAACGAGTTAATTTTGGTCGCCTTAAATTAGTCAACGGGTCAATTTGGTCACCTCAAATATTCAATGGGTTAATTTGGGTCACATTAAATAAGTCAACGGGTAAAAATGATCAAATATTATAAAATTTTGTTAACTTAAAAATAATGCATATGGGTCCCCCCACCCCTGCCCCCCGCCGCCCCGCCACCACCCACCCCCCGCCCGCTGCCGCCTCGCCACCCGCCGCCACCCCGCCCCCCCGCCCCCCACACCACCCCACCCGCCCCGCCCGCCTCCGCCACCGTCCGCATCCCGCCCCCCGCCGCCGCCCACTGTCGCCGCCCGCCGTCGCCCCTACCCGCCGCCCCCACCCGCCACCGTCGCCTCTCGCCCCCCACCCCACCCGCCCACCGCCGCCACCCCGCCCCACAGCCCGCCCCCCGCCACCGCTTCCACCCGCCACCGCCCCCTAGTGACTCGGACAAGCGAGATTAGGCCTGAACTAATTCAGGGCACTTTCAAGTGCTTAGAGTGTGGAACCATTGTTAAAAATGTTGACCAACAGTATAAATACACCGAGGTTTGTGTTTTTGTTATATGGTTAGATTGGTGTTTTATTAGTTTTTTAATTTTATTGTGTTTTTTGTGCTTACTGGTTGTGTTATGTTGTATTTTATTTATGTTTAACTTTAATATATGATAAGTTTGTTTCTTATCAACTACATATAACACGTTTTAATAAGACTAGTTAATAAATCGTTTTAAAAACTGACTCATAGAACAATCATCTTTTTATCATAATATAATTATAAACAACTCTACTCGGTAATGTCTGGAAGTTATTGCATACATAATATACATATATTTCCTACCCGCTTGCCGTCGCCACCCGCCCACCACACCGCCTCCCCCCTCCCACACCCGCTCGCCTCCACCTTCCACCGTATTGGCTGAACCCGTTTTAATTCGAACCAAATTGATAGTTTTTTTTAAAACGACCCGTTTTGACCCGGACTAATTTTGCTCCAAACCCGTTTTGACCCGAAGTCATTTTTCTCCTAACCCGTATTGACCCGAACCCGTTCTGACCCGAACCCGTATGACCCGTGACCCAAACCCGCCCGATCCGTCCAGTTTGCCAGCCCTAGATAAAATCTATGGGTTGACTAGCCTACTTTTTTCGTGTTTTTTTAATAGAATGTTATAAATTTATTAAATAAGGTTTATAAGAAATGTAATTATCTAAGTTTTCCGACGAAAGCTACAGAGAAAAGAAAGCATGAAAATAATCGAGTAGGACAGTGTAAACGAGACGAGCCGGTTTAAACTCGAGCTCAGTTAATTTAACTTAGGATAGTTAGAAGATAGTTAGACCTTTATGATTTGTGGTCTATATATAAATAATAATAATTATGAAGACGGAAAGCAATAATAAAAAATCTAATTTTAAGAAAAGAAATAAAATTAGTTAAACCAAATGATCCATTAAAATTCATAATTTTGAATTAAATCCAAATATTTATTTTAATAGAAATCAAACTATAAATTTTTAATTTTGGCTTAGCCATTAAACATTTAGCTTAAATATAACTGAATCGATTTATAATTGGCAATTTCTTAAAAACGATATATATTCAAATGAAAAAAAAGGTGATAATAAAGATTATATTGGCCAAAGACATAATAACTCAGCGGCATCTTGGTGGTGGGATAAGGATCAGTGACCACAAGGTCCTGTGTTCGAATCTCACAAGGGGATTTTCTCAGAAAAAATAGGTTTCCTCCTGAATTGATGACTTGGTGTTGGAATATGATCGGGTCGTATCACTGGTGGCACGATGATACTTCAGTGGTCCGTCGATGATCCAAATTTGCCGTTAAAAAAATAAAGATTATATTGACTTTTTAGGCTGAACCAATCAAATATAATCACAAGAAAAAATTGTGACACCAAAACGCATTACTTTAGCGTCACGAAATATTGATCGCCAGCTCATCGTGATGTTATCGCATTTTTTATTTATTAAAAATCACGTGTCATTTCAATCTATACAATGTATTCATATTCAAATATGTTAAGATTATTTATAAATTCATGATGCATGCTCTAAGATTAATGGATTTTATATAATATTATGGTATTTTTTTTAATATATATGGGTGGTTATAGACTTATAGTCGTCAAGTCTATATGAAATTTTCTATCGGGGAGTGCCTTTATTGGCTAACAAAATTAAATAATTTTCATTAAAGATTACATATATAAATATTTCCAAATCTAATTTAATATAACGACTATATTTTAAAAGTCTTTAATGCACGTATCTTTTAGTCAAGCAAATGGGATTTTCTTTTGCCGTTCAAAAAATAAATAAAAAATGGGATTTTCTTTTATATTATACATCATGTACATGTATTCATGTACAATGTAATAGGTTGAGTGGGTGATCAGAAAAATAGCTCGATAATCATGTTGATAAAATAATTTCACACCTTTCATTTCTTTAATATGAAAAAAAAAATTAAAAACAAGTTCTTTTTATTCAAAACCCTAATTATAACATCCATTCTCTTTTTACATCTCAAAACACATCTTTCCTACATAGATAAATACGCCTTGACATATTAACAAAAAAATAAATGGGATACTTTAGAACACGTGGCTAATGGCGGATCTAGGATAAAAATCTATGGGTATCGGTCCAATTTTTTTTTCATACATTCAAGTAAATGAAACAAAAAAAAACATGATATTACAAGATGATAAAGAAACACCTAATAGATGATCTCATATATGTCCTCTTCGATATTTGGTAACTTGAAATCTAGCTATTACATCGTCATCCGTCACTTTATCAAATGTTTCTCTTTCGATCGCACAAACTAGAGCATTGTTTAAAAATTCATCACCCATTCGATTGCGTAAATCTGTCTTGATAAGCTTCATTTTAGAAAAAACATCTTTCAACGGTTGCAGTTGCAACCGGTAAAACCAAAGATAGCTTCAATATCCGATAAACCAAAGGAAGAGATTTATGTTTTCCGGTTTCCACCATTAGACGAGCAAGGTCACATATTCCATTCAAATTTGCAAATCTATCATCTTCCTTTACACTATGATAAAAGACCTTAAGATCACCCAAAAGACACCCTCTTTCCTTCGTGCTAAAATCATTCGGATACATCTCAGAAAATGTTAAGGGTATCTAAAATTTCGTTCAAGAGTATCGGAAAACATAAAACGGTAAAAAAAAATCCCACTACGCGTCGAAAGTAGGTACCCCTCCCATCCTCTTAAATCCGCCCATGCACGTGGTCATGAACCATAGTGACAAGGGGACTCTTTTATACCATAAAAAACATATGATGAATATGAGGGTAGTTAGGGTGTAGAGAGTGCATGGAGGAGATTAGTTCGATAGCCCTTCCTACGTCTGGTCCCAATAAAGGGGGACGGTGTTCCCACTCTCTCGCTTCATTTGTTCCCGATTTCTCTTCAGCTTTTTCACAAAATCTCCTTCAATTCGGTGACGTACTACATAGCCATTCCCAAAGCAAAATCTCCATTGTGCCTACATGGCCCTCCTTCCCGATTCTGCACCCGCTCCCTACCCTTACTAGTTACATACTCAACTACTTGTTTATGTAGTTGAGATTCCTAAAAATAATGAATTTAAATTTGATTCTTATCCCAAAATATACATTATTTTGGTCTTAAATATATATAACATTTTTATTTCTTTTATAATTAATAAAAAAACACATAGCAATTTCAGCAATATATGAACTATAGATGTAAAGGGTTTAAAATGGGGGTGAGCTTACAGATTTTTAATGGGTCATGGGGATATGAGTAATAATCTCATTTAGGATAAATATTAAATATTGTAAGCTACAAAGAAATCTTAACTAATTTTAATTTAATCATAAAAGTTTGAATCTTAGAATTTACCAAAAGAAAATAATCTCATTTAGGATAAATATTAAATAAAGAAAAACAAGTTGTTAACTTGTTATTTCTTTTTATTCAAATTCAGCAAGAATTATAATCTCCATGGAGAATGGAGGTATCGCCATTGAGCTTTGACTTTGTATATACATCCATCCATGAATAATCATCTTCAATGAGGTCAGATCTCTTTCTTTTTTCTCCCCAGAATCATCACCCTCACCATACCCATACCCCCTAATCTACCCCCAATTTCCACATTTCTTTTGAATTTAATCTAACCCCATTTCGTTTTTATTCATCTCCCCTTGAAAAACTGAGCTATTTCCATCCAACTATTGGTTTGGTAATAATCTTTATAGAAAAAAAAAAGTTTTTTGTTCTTTCCTTAACCCTAGATTTGTTAAATTAAATCAATCATGGCTGATGATTATCTGTTTTCTTCAATCAAGATTGGTGATTGGTACCATATGGATGATGATGATGATGATGGTTATCTGAATTTGAATGATGTTGTTAATAAGCTGCCTTCTGACCCTTTTGAGATGAATATAAGTGGTGGGTGTACAATGATTAGGGGGTGGATTCATGAGGATATTGGATATATTGGGGATGAAATCAATTTAGATGATAAAAATGGTTTCTTTTTGTTTGATGAAAAATTGAAAAAAGTGTCGCATCCTATCAACAAACATGGTGATTGTGATGGTGGTGGTGATGTTGGTGCCCCTCATGATGCTTTGTTTTTAGCTCTTGGTCATTTAGGGATAAGGGATTTGCTTTCTATTGAAAGAGTTTGTAAATCTTTTCGTGATGGTGTTCGTTATGATCCTTTGCTTTGGAGAAACATAAGCATTGATCAGCCAGTCGGTGAATCGTTTAATGATGACTCGCTTTTAAGGATTACAAGTAGAGCAAATGGTAGTCTTCAGTCTTTGAGTCTTGTCAAGTGTTTGAAGATTACTGATTTAGGTCTCAAGAATGTTTTCCAGCAAAATCTAGGGCTAATCAAGGTTAGTATTTTAGCTCATGTTTATATATATTTACATGTGTGTTTGGATTTGTATTTGGTTAACATGTTTCTGATTATGATTTTCTGGTTATTTAGGGCATAGTCAGCTTCATATTATCAATAACTTTACTAAATAATCAAAACTTGCGAAACGCTTGATACGTCAAAAATGATAATTACAACTTCAAGCAACAAGAGCCTATTCAAATATTATTTTACGCACCACGTTTTATTACAACTTGATTTATGATCCCGAATATTCAACACTACATAGTCTCTTATAAAACGCACATCCAAACACCCTCTAAACCATGATGCAAGAGATTATTTTTAATCTGTAGATGTATTTTAGCTACTTGAAGTTGTAAAAATCTTGGCAAGTTTTAAATATTTAAGGAAGTAATATATAAAATAAGGGTTTATGTGTAATATTCAGGGTATGAATTTCTGACACGACATGAACCTAAAATGAAATTCACGGGTTTGGGTTTAGTCTAAACAGATCCAGGTCAATTACAGGTCGAACTTGCGAACACGTTTAGCTAAACGGGCCGTGTTCAGGTCAACCTGGCGGGTTTGCAGGTTGACCCATTTAATTTTATGCTTATTTTTTTAAATGTGTTTTTTTGGTTAAAGGGACTAAACCTCGAAAATAGAATTAAAATGTGTTCTATGTCATAATCTTAAACTGATTGGGTATTTTATGCCAAAATTTAAAAGATGAAAAAGAAACGAGCATCAAGTTTTATAGGTTAAACGTAATTATTTTCCATACGTTTGTATTTATGGTTATAAATTTGTAATTTTAAAGTATCAATATACAAAAGTTAAAGCTATATTAATCCTTTTTGACATCTTATTAACAAATTTTGATGCAGCTAAATGTGGTGGGATGTAATGGGCTAAGCATGGAAGGTCTGTTAAACAACATGAAATCCATAGGCGGAGGTGGGATCAAACGGCTAAGAATAGGCGGGCTGCATAGCATAACAATGGAGCAATTTCAAGAATTAAATAAACTATTATCCTTAAACAACCAAAATAAGCCCTGTTCACCTAAACCACGGTTCTATCATGGCGGTCAGTTATATCTTTCATTAGATGATAACCGCCCAATTGACATAGAAGCATGCCCTAAATGTCATCAACTCAGACAAGTGTATGATTGTCCAGCAGCAAGTTGTAACAGGAAGCATAGTAACTGCAGGGCTTGCACTTTCTGCATACCTCGGTGCACTGGTTGCGGATGCTGCTTCAATGAACGCGATTATATCGAGACTTTCTGTTTGGATTTACTTTGTTTGGATTGTTTAACACAAATTTTGAGCTTTCCAGCTGGCGAAGATGAGGATATTAATATGCGCGGTTTCCATCAGCACCAGCATCAACAAGCAAGTTATCATTTTTGCTTCTGTGGGTAGATGGTAAACAGTTGTTTATGGTTTCCAACGGTTTTTGGTCTGTTGGTATCTGCTATAAACTGAAAACTAGACACTTGGGTTGATTGAAAGAGTATATGGTAGTGTCGGTTGAGACATTGGGAGGTTGGTTTTTGGTAAAACCGAAGAAATTGATCGATCGCCTTGGTAGATTCTTGAAGAACTGGGAGATTCTTGAAAAGAAGGCTTGTCTGTAAATGTAACTTGATTATACTTGTGAATATTGTAATGATGATGATTTATGCCAAATTGTAACGTTAAACCATGTTTTAAATAACCTTTGGGTGCTTACTTGACATATTCTTACCTATTTTCACTTACTCACGTGCAGTAACTCACACACCTTCTAATCTAACAGAACAACTCGAATTGAAGCAAGTCAGCAAGTTTGAGATCCATACGGTTTAGTTCACGGCTTGATTTTCGTGGTTTGACGGTTTAACGATTCGATTTAGTTTGAAACTCACAACCGGATGTTCAACCTTTATTTATATATTTTATTTTATTTTATTTTGAAATATGTAAATATGTAAACCTTTATCATTTTTTTTAATATAAACTAATGATTTTCAAAAGAATAAAAAAATATGTTCAAACCGCCAACACAGGTAACACTGCCAACCCATCGAACCCAACCAGCTTGGTTCGTTGTTCCCTGAAAAAGTAGTTAGTCGTTTGACCCAGGACTTTCATCAAAACCGGCTGAACCGTACCGTGAACACCCCTATTGTAAACGAACTAGACATTTATTGGCCCATTTGACGGGATATTTGTTTACTTAATAAATGAACACACAATAATTACACTTCTATTTATTTAAACAAAAAATAAACACAAAGACATATTATTTGTTTATTTACCGTTGTTTTAGTTTATGTACGTCTATTATATATGTGACGGTGTTTGTTTAACATACAAATACAAACTCTATTTTTTTAAACGAATACAAACAATAAAATATGTTTCTTATGTATTGTTCGTTTATTCGGTTCATGTTCGTTTGGTTCGTTTATGAGAATAATAAAACAAATTTATTTTCAATTTTTATTGGATCTATAGTTTCATGGTTCTTGAAATCTAATTTGAGGGGGTCAAATGCTATTATGCTTAATTATAGTGGTTTCCGTGCAATATGGACATAAGTTGATGGAACTTATCTGAAGTTTCCGATCTCCGGCTAGCACGCCGGAACAATCTTCACGTAGACCGAAGCTCGCGGTCTACGTTCAATTCAAACTATCGCCAGGTCCGCCTTTCGCTGCCTACCTTTGAAGCTTCCACTATATGTATATTCGCATTTTGCCCTAGTTCCTATCCATCACCACTACGTCTCTATTCCTAATCTCTTTGCAGTTCACAGATCAGTAAGCATGGCAAAGATCAAAATCGGAATCAACGGTCAGTGATTTTTGATCGGTAATCGATTTTGTTTGATTTGAATTTTGATTTATTTTAATTTTGTTCGCACAGGATTCGGAAGAATCGGCCGGTTAGTCGCCAGAGTTGCTCTACAGAGCGATGACGTTGAACTTGTCGCCGTTAACGATCCTTTCATTACTACGGACTACATGGTGCATTTCTCCACTCATTTTACAGCAATTTTGTATCTGAATTTTACTCGTAACGCATCTAGAATCTAGGTTAAACTCCATGTGAGTTTAAATTAGTAATTGCTGCAATCAAATTACGCAGAAGCAGAAATAGTCATCTAGGTTAGGAAGTGTGTTCATATTTTGTAGATAAAAGGCCTAATTTTCCCCTAAATCGATATGTTCAGTTCGGTTAAGTCTTCGGTTACAGTTTGGTTAATTTGGTTATGGTTGTGAATTTTTATTTTGTCCAGATTTACATGTTCAAATACGATAGTGTTCATGGCCAATATAAGAAGGATGAAATCAAAGTTAAGGATTCGAAGACTCTTCTCTTTGGCGATAAGCCTGTTAGCGTCTTCGGGATGAAGTATGTTTGTTTCTCCATCTATGCAGCTCACCAAACATGAAACTGAATGTCTGAGTTATATTAGTAATGTTTAACAATTTGCAGGAACCCTGAGGAAATCCCATGGGGTGAAGCTGGAGCTGATTTTGTTGTGGAATCAACTGGAGTTTTCACAGATAAGGACAAAGCTGCTGCCCATTTAAAGGTTGTTAATGTTGAATTATTGCAGGTTTGATGCAAATGAAGTATATGTTTATTGATTAGTTGATTATGATTGTTAATTAGGGAGGTGCAAAGAAGGTTGTGATCTCAGCTCCAAGTGCAAATGCTCCCATGTTTGTCATGGGTGTAAATGAAAAAGAGTACAAATCTGATATCACCATTGTCTCTAACGCTAGCTGCACCACTAACTGTCTTGCTCCATTGGCAAAGGTTGAATTCTATACCTGCAGGCTGCAACATGCTTGTGAAATTCTGATGATAAATGTTCTTGCTTTTATAACGCAGGTTATTCATGACAAATTTGGTATTGTTGAAGGCCTTATGACTACTGTTCACTCGATCACAGGTCAGCATATCTTTTTCATACCCTTTAATGTCAGATTACAGTTATACTCCAACTGAACGCCAACTAACTTTTTTAAAAAATAATGCTCAGCAACTCAGAAAACTGTTGACGGTCCGTCAATGAAGGATTGGAGAGGTGGAAGGGCTGCTTCTTTCAATATTATTCCCAGCAGCACTGGTGCTGCTAAGGTATGGTGTGCGGTTTTGAAGTTTTATTTGCAAATGTATCACAACATTTTCCGTGGATGATTGTTTTTTCTTTCTATAGGCTGTTGGAAAAGTCCTTCCTGCCCTTAACGGGAAACTCACAGGGATGGCATTCCGTGTTCCTACAGTTGATGTATCTGTGGTTGACCTTACTGCAAGACTCGAGAAGCCCGCCTCATATGATGATATTAAGGCTGCTATTAAGTAAGATCATGATAATTATATAAATGACGTTTCAAGTATTTGATTGATTCATTTTTCGTTGGGATTGTTATGTTGTGCAGGGCTGAGTCAGAGGGAAGTTTGAAGGGCATCCTAGGATACACCGAGGATGATGTTGTGTCAACAGACTTTGTGGGTGACTGCAGGTCTAGCATATTTGATGCAAAGGCTGGTATTGCTCTGAACAACAACTTTGTGAAAGTTGTCTCTTGGTATGACAACGAATGGGGATACAGGTATGGTTTTTTCTTGATTTTGGGCTTGTTTTTGTTGCGTATTTATGCGGCTTAAGTTGATTACTGACATGTCGGGTGGTAATACGTGTTGCAGTAACCGTGTTGTTGACTTGATCCGTCATATGGCCAAGTCTTAAGCCGCAGATTGATGCAACTTCAGGGTTATGAAGTTGTCTGAGGAATAATTAGAGCTAAATAGTTTGGTTTTTATATTTTGAAACACTCCCTTATTCACAATTTTGATTAAATGCGATGGTTTAATTCCGAATGGAGCAAAGGTGCTTGTTATTCTTAATTTAGCATGAATATGGTATTGCAGAGTTTTGTTTATTTAGGAGACTTTAAATTTGAAAACAAACTATTGATGTTTTTCTTTTAAACTAAAAGATATTTGAAGTTGTAAAAGTTTGATATGATATACATATTTTTAATTTAAAGAAAGAAATCAATGTAACTACTCTTTTTGCAATTCTTGTGTTTTTGAGACATATTTAACTTTATACTAAATCAACCTCAACAATTTATTTGATCAATCTCAATTATTTATTTGATGCAACCAATTGTCGGAAATTTGTTGATAGTAATAATTTATTTGATGAAACCAATAGTCGGAAATTTGAGACCATTTTGTCTGCATATTTCATCATTCCAACTAAAAGGCCTTATATAGGCTTACAAATCAACAAGAAACTACTAGATACTAACTCCTAAGGGAGGAGGGTGTCATCCATAATTCTTATCTCTCCTTCACGTAGGCGTCACATGATTCTTCCTCTACACTCATTTGAACATATTCAAAGGCTCATTCGAATGACCTGGGTCATTCAACTTTTTAAATATATTTTAAATTTTAGTAAGTATTAATTGTTAATTAAATTTACGATAAATAAAATTAATTAAACTTAAAAAATATAAAATAAAATAAAATAAAATCAAATCAAAATTTCATTAAAATTTTGAAAATTACAATACATAATAATTCAATTAATTAAAACAAATAGAAAACTAATGTTCAATTGTTGGCACGTGGGTTATTGGCTTATCGCAATATGATTCACGAGATGTTGTCGTAGTAGGTAGAGAGTTTCTTCGCTATGCAATTCCCTATATGTATCCATGTTAGAGCATTCACAGCAGGTTCTGTATATGTTTGTGAGTGGGTTCTACATATTTTAGAGAGTAGTTTAAAGTAGTTGTGAGTGGAGGAGAGAAAAAATGTTACTTTTCATCTGTATATTTGTGAAAACACTATTCATCTCTATTATTTTTTAATATTTTTTTAAAGTGGTTGTGAGTAAAGGAAAGAGAAAAACTAATGATAAAGATATAAAAAAAAGTATTATTTAATTAAAAAGGAGAGAAAAAATGTAGTGATATTTAATGTAATTATTCTATTATAGAGATGAGGATAGAGAAGCTGATGGGAATGCTCTTAGGTTGAAAATCTTCATCTCCGTTTGGTAGCTCGTTTTCAATTAAAGGACATAACATTCGGCCTTCGTCCGCTATAATCATGTCGTGCAATATAATGCATGCGTACAAAGTTTTTCTTCCTTTCTAGGGTGCATTGCTCGAGCCGGGTTTTGAATTACAGCTCAATTACCTTTGAGCATTCCAAAAGCTCGTTCCACATCTTTCCTTACTGCTTCTTGAACCTAGCTTTCGCATCAGTTTCCGGGAAGGTGAACGACTTGACAATTGTAGCCATGGTCGGGTATACCACATCGACAATATAATACCCATACTTGTATGGATGACCTTCAACTTGAAATGAAGAAAATAAATCCATAGACTATAAAAAGTTAGGAGAGTTTGAGAAGAAAGGGTGTGAGGAAAAAATATAAATTGGATATGTATTTAAAGGGTGTGAGGAAAATATTAATTAAATTTTATTTTTCTTTAAATAAACTAGCCGTTACAACAGCTAGTATTTGGAATGCCGATCGTGACCAGACTCACCCAATACCACTCTTGTGCCACTAATGAAGATGGGTGGGGCGGTGTTTTCATGAGTCCTGCGAATGACCGAGAGGTCACCTTAGCCGTGCCGTGCCGAGCTCCACTCCCTCTCCTCTAAGAATGTGGAAATACTAACTCATGACCCATCTATGACTTAATAAACTGAACCCACTACTCCTACTTAAAAGAAGACATCCCACGTATGCATGCTGCTAGTGCTTCAGGCCTTTACATGAACAAGAGGATTGCGTATCAACTGGGACGTCCATTCCAATATACACCATGAGACTAGAACCCTGTATCACTTAGGAGGACCTTTTTGATACCGCTATACTACAAACCTTTTAAATGAAGTATAGAGAGAATATAGGGGGCAAAAACGTCACTTTATAATTTTTAGTTGCAAGAGTATTATGTAATGTCAAACGTAATATACACGAGATATGCAGTAACATGCATCAATTTGGAAAAAAAGTTTTTGCATTCGTCTTATAGTATATTTGAAAACGTCTTGTGTTACATTTATATTTTTAGGATGTGATCTTTTCTTTTGTTTGGAGATACCATCACATCAATAGTCACTTATCATGACGCAATATTCTAGCTTGTTTAACGCATCATTGCACACTTAGTATCAAAACTCATTACAAAAGTGAATCAAACCTGAGAACAAGGGCGAAACATTTAAGGGGGTCAGGCCCCCATTTTTTTGTTTAAAGTATTGATTTCGGCTCACTAAATTTATTTCATATTAGTTATAGTGATTGGGCCCTTCCTAATCCAGACCAAAAGCCCAATTATATTGCTTAAGTATTTTTTTTGGGGATTTATGGTCTTATTTGGTGAAAAAATTTTGGTTATTTTATGTGTAATATTTTCGCCCCCCTATTTTAATTGTTCAAGTTTCGCCACTGTCTGCGAAATTGGATACCGTTTTAAGGAGTTAAAAGCAGTATTACATACATGCACATCAAAACACATTATATCAGGGAATCAAAAATTGTAAAGTTAGACGTATTGTTGCAACGAATCGGACGCATCGGTCATATATATATTCTGTGAATCAAACCTAAAAAGTGAATGCACCATTGTAAGTATTGGAAGAAACTTTATATATATATATATATATATATATATATATATATATATAGGGTGTGGTTCAAATCAAAACCCACTTTTCAAGAGAAAACTCTAAAACCTACATCCAATGGTTGAAAAAAGTAGACTAAACAAGATCATGCCATGTGTCCCTCAATTTGTTTTATATGAAAAGGGCAAAACAGTCATTTTACTCAACACAATAATCAGAATCAATAAGAAGGTGACATGTGTCACCTTCTTATCCACCCAACTTTCTCTTTTTTTTATAAAAAGATTCCCTCCATGTTTTTAAAACATTTATAACTTTTTTATACTAAGTTTTTTTTTATAAAAATTATACCATTAAATAGATCACATTTTTATCTTTAATTTGGTTATAATTTCAAAAAAAAAATTTAGAAACGTCAGTATTTACATCAATGTAACGACCCTATTTTCTATGTAACAAATCGTTAAATTGGTGTAATACTATACTTACATTAGTGTCATGAACAAAATTAACAAAAATTATCATTCGTATAATAAAAAAAATTCAGGCCATCATAATTACATCACTGTAACAAATGGTTACATTAGTGTAATATTTTATTTTACATTGGTGTGACGAAACAAAAAAAAGCAGCTGTGAAAGCATGGAGACAGGGTCTGTTGAGTTTTAAGACCAGCTGTGAAAGCTGAGAATGTATGCTTGATGTGTTCTTTTGCTGCAATCGTGATAGGGCCATGCTTCTAGAACATCCATACACCTCATCTCCCATTAGAGGAATGCCAAGGTACTTTGCATGTGCCCGAATCTGTTTCAAATTATCACAAAAAAGAATAAAAATAAAATAAAAAATGAAGATTTTATTAGAGATGGCAAAAAAGAGTGGGCTGTATAATGGGCCAATATAGGTATTACATTGATTTAAAAAGGGGTATTACACTAACATAAAACATTGGTATTACATCAATAAAACTAGGTAAAACAAGGTATTACATCAATGTAACGAGCACTTACATTAGTGTAATAATCTAGTTACATTAGTGTCACGAACAAAAACAAACAAAACTAGCACTTTGAAACTGGAGATTAGTACTTGTTCAACTTGTTTCATACTTTGAAACATACAATACAAGTGCAAAAATGATCCCTCAATAACAAGTTAAGCAAACTATATCAACACATAACCATTAATGGCTGTTACAACAAAATACAATTTGAAATAAGATCAAACACAAAATTACAGATTGCAGATACAAACAATTGGGTTTTTTTATAAAGAACTTGTACTCATAAAAAATTACAGATATTCACAAACATATGAAAAAAATAATAATCCTAAATAGTCAAAGTTTAACTGCAACTAATTTTATGAAAAAAAAAGGAATCATTAAACATCATGACAGAAGGAAACACAATAATAAGAAAATGTCAAGCTTATCAAATATACCTGAAATCATTTATTCAATCACATTACCATGATTATTGGAATAAACATCGTGACAGAAGGAAACACAAACAATAAAGTAAGTAAAAAAACTCACAAATCAAACCCAACAAATCCCAACAGTCAAAATAATAACCAAATTAGTCCAAGTTTAAAAAAAAAATCCAAAATTAAACCTAATTCTTCTTCTTGCCCTCTTTCTCGATCAGTTTCCAGAACATAAAAGCAAACCCAATAAATCACAGGATTCATAAAGGTGGGTTTTGGTTCAAACTAGAAGTCATAAATCAAAGAGGTGGGTTTTGTAGTTTCTTTGTTGGATAAACCCAACAATTCTTTTTATTACCATTTTCAAGATCTATTTGAATGAAATGCATACCAAGCCAGAAAGACTCAAAACCATGAAAAACAGGGCGGTGTGGCTGGCGGCAGTGGCTTGAGTGATGAGATGAGTGACAGGTCCACCGTCACGGGCGGCGGAAGGAAGTACCGTCGGCGAGTGGATGTGTCGTAAGCGGAGATCAACAGGGCGGTGCGGCAGGCGGCAGTGGCTTGAGTGAATTGTAGGTTGTTGAATGATGGATGGGAGATGAGAGAGAGTCATGGTTTGGAGACGGATCGGGATCGGTAAAGAAGAAACATTTAGGGGGAGAATTATGAGATCTCATGAGTTCTGAGAGAAACATTTTAAGATCTTGAAATTTTGAAAGAGGTTAAAGAAGAAAGAGAAACATCAGATCTGACAATATAAGAAAGAGAAAAGAAGAAAAAGAAAAAATATATTTGGACAATTCTACCCTTTTCAGCTTTTAAATTGTCTTTAATGATTTAATTTTAATTTAAAATAATAGCAGCCATTAGATCAGTATCTTTTATTTTGATCAAGAGATATGGTAGAGTTTTAGGGTTTTCTCATGGGTAGTGGGTTTTGATTTGATCACTTCCCTATAATATATATATATATATATATATATATATATATATATATATATACACGCGCATTAAAATTAACTACAAAAGTGACCCAAATCTGGAATGTTGGACACACGATTGTAAAGAGTCAAACTGGGTGTTCTAATTTAGTTGCCGTAAGTTTTTACATGCTAACCATTTAGGAGTTTGACGCCACAAACTAATGTTTTTAACCCATCATTAAAACATGGGCATTAAACAGTGCATCAAACTTGAAAAAGTTCTTTTTTATGTTTTCGACGCCCAGTTGTAAACATATGCATTGTAAATCGTTTAGGTTTCATGGCGTTGTTTGTAAAAAAGTTTCATCACGGCTAAAAAAGTAGTTCTCATATGTGTGTGTCTGAGGGGGTCAAATAAAAAGATTTTTTGAAAAAAATGTATGAGCGGTTTAATAGAATAACACGTGCCATTGATTCAATTTTATCTTTAAAAACATGAATATATTCTACAGATAATATAAAAAAATAACCCGTTGTTATTTTTTTTCTCTTCTTTCATTTCCTCACGTCTCTCTCCTTCAATACGCAACACCCTTCAAGTTTCTTTATCATCACCCAATTATGATTTGGTTTGATTTCTTTATCTTTCTGAATGCTTTTCTACTTATGAAAAATAAAATGAATTATTATATTATTAATGTTAGCACATCAAGTGTTAGTGGTTTTCTCTGTGTGAAAAGTAGCAAGGATTATTATATCAACCTATGGTCCGTTTTTTTTAATTGCGGTCTATAAAGCTCGTTCGTTTTTTTTTCAAATTGTTATGAAAAGAATCTTATTTTTTTAAGTATAAAATCACAACCATGAACCAATTTCAAATTGTTACCAACTACTAGAGGATTCAAAACCTACCCTAACACAGACTCTAAACGATAATAATAATAATAATAAGATTCAAACTCTTGAAATGATGCTTATTAAACTACTTGATCACTTTCATGTTACCTGTTTAATTAGCGAGGAGGATTAAGCCCTAGAAGCATCTGGCTCCCGCTACCAGGAAGGTAAGTGACATTGTTACTCCTCCCCAATGTTGCAGAGATCTCCCTCGAAGCCTCAATTCTTCTAAGCTCAATCAATCCCATCCCTGCAGCAGCTGTGGCATCGGAAATCAGCTTAGCAGACTCACTCTCACCTTCAGCCCTAATAATCGCAGCACGCTGTTCCTGCTCCGCCTTAGCAACAACAAACTTAGATCTCTCCGCCTCCTGCTGCGCCACCTGCTTCTGCTCAACGGCCTTCGAGAATTCCGCGCCGTACGATAAGTGAGTGATCGCAACGTCGTCAAGCACGATGTTGAAATCACGAGCTCTACGGATCAAGCTCTCACGAACCAAAGCGGAAACCTGATGACGCTCAGTGAGAAGCTGATCGGCGTTGAATTGAGCAACGACAGCTTTCAAAACCTCATTTCCAATCGACGGAAGAACCTTCTCGTCGTACTCGAGACCTAGGGTTTTGAAAATGGCCGGCAATCGGCTGACTTCGGGGCGAGAGAGGACACGTAGGGTTAGGTTAACCATTTGGAGATCTTTTGTGCCGGAGATCGATGAGAATGTGTGATGTCTGGTACGTATGTCAAATATGTATGGTGTTTGAAGCCATGGAATGAGAAAGTGAGTACCTTCGCCGACAGTATCGTCGATGACTCCACGGAAACGATCGAATAGAACGGCGCGCTGGCCGCCGTCGACGGTGTAGAGAGCGGAGTTGGCGACGGTGGTAGCCGTTCCGATACCGAAGGCGGCGCGTGCAATATTGGTGAGGAACGTAACAGCAGCTTGATTGCTTCCTCCCATCTTCCCGGTGAATTTGCAGAAGAAGTCAAAAATACTGTGTGTGGGGTTATGGGAAATGAGGCGTCGCTTGTTCTCCAAGTTGCTCGTATAGGGCCTATAGGCCCAGTTTAGTAAGGCCTAACAAAAGCCTAGTTCACAAATAAGCCCATTTGGGATAAAGCCTAAAGCCCAATAATACTGATGCCCAATGCACACATATTTCGAAGTAGAGGTGTACAAACCGAGGTTTTTAGTCAAAGCGCACTGGGTTGTAACCCGAGTCGGTTTGGTTAAAACCGGGTTGAAACCCAAACCGGTTCGGGCCGGGGTCGGGTTGAGGGTAGGGTGAAGCCGACCCTATCCGATGCGGAGTGGGTCGGGTTGAAACCGGTTTTTTCAAAAAAAAAATGTTTTATTTTAATTATTAAAATACAAATAAAACAAATTTAAACTTCAAATTTTTAATAAATGTTTTAAAAAATACAAAAACATAAATTAAAATACTTTACAAAAAAAAATACATAGTCGTCGATACTTCTAATAAAAAACTAATAAACTTCGACGAGTTTAAAATTGTCAAAATAAAACCAATACCTATTTATACCAAAATAGGGAGGCAAAATGGTTAAAAAATGAAAAAAATGTCAAAATTGGGCTATATTAACGACTCTTTTATTTATAAACGTTATAAACCGGTTTGAAACTGAGGCTGGGTTCCAAACTGCACAGGGTCGGGTTTGAAGTCAGTGGTTTTAAAAAAATAAGAAACCTATCCTAAACCTACGGGTTAGATCAGGTTCCAAATCGGTTTGCCTCAAGTCTGTTTGGACACCGGGTCGGGTTTGAACCCGATTCACCAGGCCCAAACCTGTTTTTTTGAACACCTCTATTTCGAAGCTAGAAATAGATTCATGACAAAAGCTATATATTTAACTATTTAAAGCTATAATGGTTTATATTTTTATGAGTAAAATGCCATTTTTGTCCTTGTGTTTTGGTCATTTTAGTCACTTTCATACAAAAAATTTGTTTTAGGTTTTTCGTCCCAGACTTTTCAAAATCTAACCATTTTCATCCACCTAACTAACTCCGTCTACATTTTAACGTTAAACCAGGGACAATTTGGTCTTTTCAACTGTCTTCTACTCTCTATGGCATTCAAGAAAGATTTTTAAAAAGACCACATTGCCCCTGATTTAGCGTTAAAATGTAGACGAAGTTAGTTAGGTGGATGAAAATGGCTAGATTTTGAAAAGTTATGGACAAAAAGCTAAAAAATAAGTTTTTGGATGAACGTTGCTAAAATGGCCAAATCAGAAGGACGAAAATAATACTTTACTCTATTTTTATTGTTTAGCCAGGTATAACTTTAGTCGGTTTTGATTGTTGATGTAAGATTTTATTCATTTCAATTACATAATTACATTATGCAATTTGTCCCTTTATATCTTTAATAAACGTTTCTCTAGGTATGTGTAGAAAAATTTAAAAAACCACCCGTTACCTGTATATATATACACACGCGTATTTCATTTTTCACATTGCCTATTTTTTGTATTATAAAAGTGTATTTCTTTTAACTAATTAAATCATTAAAAACTTTATAATATCTTCAAAATGAAGGTAAAATGGAAAAAAAAAATTATAGCATATGGTATGTAAAATATTCTTTTCATTTATGGTAAACAATACAATATTGGTTGTATAAAACATGTTACAATTAATATTACATATTTTATAATATAATGGTATTCAAACCATAATATGTTAAAAGAAGTATAATCGGTTTGGTTGAGGCAGCGAGACAAACACGATTCTCTTAAAACATACTTCGCGACTATACGGGTAATCAAGGTTGTCTATCAAGGTACAATAGCCAGAGCTATAGTTTATTTTTACAACGGTGGCAATAACATTAAAAACAAAACTAGCAAGACGCAAACAAGTTCAAAACATACTACAATATAAAGAAGAGAACGAAAAATGACACCAATCTAACTACACCAAGTTACTTAACTTAGCCCTATGTTTAATCCAGTTGATCGAGGAAAGTTCGATATCTTTCGCCAGGGGAACAAGTGTTCCTTCTACAGAATAGCGTACTTCTAGCTTTCGTTTCTATCAAATAACCATGTACATAAGAGTTCGATATCTTCCATCTGTTCAACGAAGTTGATTGTAACATTATTTTGTTTAGACACTCTTTGAGACACCAAGCTATTTTTATTGGACTAGATAGAATAAATATGAGGATATTTTTCCATAAAGGCCAACTTCCTGCACCAGTTATCCTTCCAAAAGAAAGTAGAATTTTCCGAGCCCATTTTCCTTTGAATAAAGTTATGTAAAAAAAAAGCCTTAGTCATCAAAATCGGTTCTAATGCTTTGAAAATTTCATGTTATAGGGAGCCCAAGGTAGGTGAACGAAAAACTAGCATGGTCACATACAAGTTTGGCAATTTCCTACCAACCCCATAATATTATTTATATATTTATTAATTTAAAATGGAGTGGGGTCCACATGTATTTATTAACTTTTTTTAACAATAAAGGGTATATTTGTCTTCTCTGCATACAGATTCCTTTCGTTTCAGAATCTATGTTTCAAAATTTAAATTAGTTCATTAACCACTATATGGGTACTGGGTAGGGTCGGATCAGCAAGAGGAAAAAGCCAAAACTAGTTTACTTTGACTTTTAAGTCCATCAGCTATGATGTGACATAGTATGTTACGTTTTTAATACAGTACCAATTTTAAATATAAAAATATAAGAACTGTATTTATAGAATTAATTACACAGATGGCTCATGTGGTTTGGTTAAATTATGGTTTTGGTCCCTGGGATGAGAAACTACAACTTTGGCCTAATAGTTTGCACGATTGTAACACATTTGGCCCCTAAAGTGGATACAAGTTAAGTTTTTCAGTTAAATGTATGTGAAATGACTAAAATACCCTTACATAATAAAATAATAAAAACAAAAATATATATACACACATATACTTATAGTCTTGAGAGGAAGTCCAGAGGTTTGCAAGTCGTCCAGCACCGCCGCCGACCACCACCACCGCCGTCGTCCACCACCGCCGCCGCCGTCCACCACCGCCGCCGCCGTCCATAACCAGCACCACCACCACCATCGTTGCCGCCGTCCACCACCGCCGCCGTCGTCCACAACCAACACCACCACCACCATCGTTCGTCTCCACCATAAGCCACCACCATCAGCACCCTCGCGACTTGCGGTTTGCTCCTGGACCATTAAACAACGGTCTTTTTTGTCGTCCCTCCACCTCTCCCCACTGTCCTTCGCTTCCACCCCGGTTGGTCCGTGTTTCAGATTTGGGTGGTCCCTGTTTCAGATTTGGGTGGTGTTTGCACGAATCTGATTTTGATTTAGGGTTTGGAGGAGAAAGGGGGTAAACGAATATGTTGAATCTGATTTTGATTTTGTGTGAATCTGATTTTGATTTAGGGTTTGAAGGAGAAAGGGGGTAAACGAATATGTTGAATCTGATTTTGATTTTGGATGGTTTTCAATGTTTGGATGTTAAAATCAAAGATGGTCCCTGTTTTGGTTTGAGGACGGTGGTGGGGGTGGTTAGAGGAGTACGGTGGAGGGGGTGGTTAGAGGAGGTGGTGGGTGGGTTCAGGTGGTGGCCGACGGAGGTGGTGGGTGGGTTCAAGTGGTGGCCGGCGGAGGTGGTGGGTGGGCTCAGGTGGTGGCCAGCGGAGGTGGTGGCAGGCGATGGTGGTGCTTGGCCGTGGTGGTGGTGGACGGTTATATGTGTGTGTATATATTTTATTATGTAAGGGTATTTTAGTCATTTCACATACAATTAACTGAAAAACTTAACTGGCATCCACTTCAGGGGCCAAATGTGTTATAATCGTGCAAACTATTGGGCCAAAGTTGTAGTTTCTCATTCCCAGAGGCCAAACCATAATTTGACCAAACCACAGAGACCATCTGTGTAATTAATTCGTATTTATATATGTATTTGGTGCACTATTTATTATCATATCACACTTAGTGGGAAAGAGAAAAATATATCATTAAAAAAAGCATCTTATATATCACGTTTAAAAGTTGGAACAATAGCTATACATGTGACATGTCTATGTATTTATCTAAATAAACTTAATTATATATTAAACATCCCTCTATTATTATTAGGTTTAGTAGTTTAAATGATTACATCTGTCATCATCGAAACATCTTGGTGATAAATGATGTATTCTCTTCACCAATTGATGAGAATTCAAATCCTGTAATGCATATGTTTGATGATTTTAGTTATAGAAATTAGCTTAGGTTTCGTTAAAAAAAAACATCATTACATCATTATTTGTTGGGGGCAATTTCATATATCTTCAAAAAAACTTCATAAATTACATATATACTGAGGCCAAAATTTAATTTACGTATATCCTTTTCCTTAAAGCTAAAAATATCAAATATACTCATTTTGATTTATTTTATTAAAAATAAGTTAGAGAATGACTATTTTACCTTTTTTTTACTAAAACTTAAAAATTTCAGATTTACCCATTTTTAACTAGTTTTTTTTTGCTTTTTTTCGGTTTTTACTTATTTTTTCCTTTTTTTAGCCTTTTTTCGTTTTTATTTTGCCTTTCTTTACTGGTAGGCCTGGCAATCTGGGCGGGTTCGGGTCACGGGTCATAACGAGTTCGGGTTAATACAGGTTAGGAGCAAAATGACTTCGGGTCAAAACGGGTTTGGAGCAAAATGAGTACGGGTTAAAACGGGTCGTTTTAAAAAAACTATCAATTTGTTTTGGGTCAAAACGGGTTCGGCCAATGCGGTGGGAGGTGATAGGCGGTTTGAGTCATTAGTACTAAGCAACATACAAGTGGTTTAAAGCAGGACTGTACAAGTCGTTTAAAGCGGTGTTGTGTACACAGATTGACTTGTGCAAATCTCAACCATCCAAGTTTGAAATGTTGATTTGATAAGAATCGAAGTGTTGTTTTTAGAGAAGTAACATGTACGAAAGGTGTGCAAATTCTTGATGTCATTAAATTTATTAACTGAAAGCATTAATCAAATGTACAAATTTATCAACTAAAAGCACTACAATGCAACCTCAATGCGCCTATCAAGAAGTTGCGAAGTAACAGAAGCCATGCAGAGGAAGAAATTTTTGATATGCACTTAATGCTATCCACTTCATCTTCAAATCAATGTATCAAGTTCCTATAACCACTCATGACCAATACGGTGGGAGGTGGTGGTGGTGGTGCGTGTGGGGGTGAGGGGTGGCGAGCGGGCGGGGGGTGACAGCGCGATGGCGGGGCGGCGGGCGGGTGGAGGCGGTGCTGGTGACGGTGGCAACCGGGGGTGGTGGCGGTGGGACGCTGGAGTGGCGGGTGGTGGGCGTGGCAATAGTGATAGCGGGGTGGGTCTGAGATGACAAAGTTGGGGGACCTATATACACTTGTTTTAAGGTGGTCCAAGTCGTCTAATTTATGGTATCAAAGTTGGGGGACCTATATGCACTATTTACTAGTTTTTACTTTATTTTTTTTTGACAATTACAAAAATATACAAAACAAGTGTAAGTTTTTAACCCATTAGGTATCAAAAAATCATGTCAAAAAACAATCTCCAACAATCAATGTAACAATCTTCAAAATATTTAAAAGGGCATTTTTATCATAACGTGTAATTTTATAAAAGAAGGGATATATATAATTTAAGCTTTGAGTTAAGTGTATATATATATATATATATATATATAAATAATAAAATAATTAAGAGCATATATGTAATCCCCCTTATTTGTTTATCCTCATATCACATTATCAGTGGGCTCATATTATACACCAAATTTTCTTCCATTCACACTAATATCCTATGTTGCTTTTCAAAGGATAATTATTCTTGAAAAGATTTTAATTTTTTAAATAATATCTTACATATTTGTGTAATTAAAAAAAATAGTTTTATTACCAGACTCTGATTCATTTAATTTTACTATGATATGATTTAATGTATTAATTCTTATCTGATTCGTTTTTACATAATTCTTTTTTGACACGTTAACGAAAATTCATGGAAACTCTACAGACAACTGAATTAAATACATCCAATGGATTTTTTTGGCAAGAATCAAGAATGCGGACACATGGAAATTAAGAAGCAAAAGAAAGAAAATAATAACCATAATATTTTTAAGTCAAAGTCGTCTCATAATGTGAATTTCGAGCCAGCTTCCTTTTAAGCTTTCAAAAGATAGCTCACTCCACTAAATTCTAAAATATGCATTTAAGTACGGAATAATATCTATGAAGTTTATTACTTATGTTAAAGGGTGATTATCTTTTTTTTTAACGGCGAACATTGAATGTTGTGAAGTCGCACCCCCTGTCACATGGGAGAGACTCGTCCAACTCCGGCCAATATGTTGTTTTAACCGGGCCCACTTGACGTCAGAGTTTGAGAACATCCAAGGAAAAATCTCACCCAATATGGCCCATTCCGGGGGAGAGCCGAGTCTCGAACCTTGGATCGGCGTGGGTAAAACCCAGTGCATCAGCCTAAGAGCTAGGTCTCATTTGCATGCCGCAGAAACTAATGTGAAGGGCAGGGATTAAACCTGGGTCACAAGGAACACCAGATCTCTCCCTTACCATTCCACCACCAACTCACCAGCTAGTGATCATTTGCGGCATTAGGATCGCGTATGTTATGACTATAGACGTAATTTTCTAACATGAAATTCAGATATAATCAAAAAAATGGTTATTTTGATGATTTATTTTCTTGAACTATAATGAATATTTTGAATATTTTTTTACTTCGAAATACCACTTAAACATGTACTTGTAGGAATTAAATTCACACAAATTTTATAAAAAGTAATCATCAAAGTCACTAGACCACAAGACAATGGACATCAATCTTTTAAAAAAAAGTAAAAAGTCAATGGTTAGATCGATGACGTTTTAAACACTACTGGGTGATGACTCAAGTTTAAAGATAACTTGTCTTACATAAGTTTCCACTTCACTACTGGATGAGTTAGTGGCCCGTCAGTAATCCAAATTCCCGTTAAAAAAACATAAGTTTCCACTCCATTACAAATAAAAGATTCAATTTTGTTAGTATCATATTCTTTTTTCTTTTAAAAAGAAAGTTAAAATCTTTTTCATGTGGTGTTTGAAATTATTTATAAAAAAAATATTTAATTATATTATTTCAATTAATTAGTAATTCAGAAGATGTTTGAGATTAATTATTTAAACTCCTTAATTAAGTACTTGTTAGGTAAGTTATTTAGAATACAATTTAAAAGTTATTGTTTTAAAGTTGCTTGTTTTTAAAAAACTAGAAACTATAACCCGCGCGTTGCGGCGGGGTCGTACAGTGACATTAACGTCGTTAACTACATGATTAAGTCCGCGCGTTTGTGAATCTCGCTACACGTATTGCGGCTGTAACATTAACGTCGTTAAGTACGGTGACATTAGCACCCCGCACTTTGCGGCGGGAAGCGGACCTTAAACGGTTAAGGCAATGACAATAACGTGGCTAAACACAAAAAAGAAACATGATTAAGTACATAAAAGAAATGTATGAAGTTACGGCGACTCAGTTAGCCCAATAAAAAAAATATAAAAAAACCAAAGAAAAAACCCCAAAAAAATGATGGACCAATAGATAGGTAGGTGTCATGTGGCGTGACGGCAGAGAAAAACAACTAATTTTAACATTTTATAAAGTTGAGGGGGGAGTTGTGATAGACACATGTAAATGAGTATAACAAAATTTATATCGGGACGACAAGAAAAAATATTAAACATAATAACAAATTAATTTTTTAGAGGTATATTTAAATTTTTAGAAAGTTAAGGGTATTAATTAAAAATATAAAAATTAAAGGGTTCATGTGAGAAAAAAAACAAAACTTTATTGTTCGTCAACATTGCAAAATAAAAGATAGTAAATTATGGGTTAATAAAAATATATATGTCTCTAACATTACGTTTGATATAAAACTAGAAATCATGACCCGTGCGTTGTGGCAGGGTCGTACAGTGAAAATAACGCCGTTAACTACATGATTAAATCTGCGCTTTTTATGAATCTCGCTACACGTTTTGCAGCTGTGACATTAACGTCGTTAAATACGTTGACATTGCACCATGCGCTCTACGGTGGGAAGCGGGCTCTAAACGGTTGAGGCAGTGACAATAACGTGACTAAGCACAAAAAAGAAATTTGATTAAATACGTCAAAAAATGTATGAAGTTATGACAAGTCAGTTAGTCCAATAAAAAGAAATGTAAAAAACCAAAGAAAAAAACACAAAAAAAAAATTATTGTCCAAAAGATAAGTGACATGTGGCGTGGCCTAATTATGACATTTTATAAAGTTGTGCGAACACCTTGCAACGCGTGGGTCATGATTTATAGTGAGTATAACAAAATTAATACCGACAAGTAAAGAATTTTTTTTTACTAAACCCAACAACAAATTAAATTTTTTAGAGGTATATTTGAATTTTTTGAAAAATAAAATTGAAGGGGTGCATATGAGAAAGAAAAAGAAAAAAATATACCGGATACCGACGTTGAGTTGTACGACCTCGACGCAACGTGTGGGTCATGATTTCTAGTGGGTATAACAAAATTTATACCGCGACACAAAAAAAAATATTAAACACAATAAAAAATTAAATTTGTTTTAGAGGTATATTTGAATTTTTATAATGATAAGGGGTATTAATTGAAAATGTGAAAATTAAAGAGGTGTATGAAAAAAAAAGAAGGAAAAATTGTAAGTACTCACCGACGTTAGTATTTTAGTGTTAAGGGAATGTTTTGATGTAATAATTTTCATATCATATTTTGGTAATATCATTCTAGATTTATTGTATTTTTTAAAGTTTTATTTTTATTCTTTTGTGATATTTTCATTTTATTTGTTTTTTTTCTTATATTAGTTAGGTTATAAACATGTGGTATTACATGGTTTGAATAAAGAAAATGTTAGGTAGATACTAATAAGTAGTAAAAATAAAGGAAATAGTTCAGAAAATAAATATTAAATAGTTAAGAAAAAATATTAAATAGTTGATTAATGAAAATATTAAATATTTAAATAAAAATAAGCGGGAAAAACTAAAAAGTATCTTTGGCTCACAGAATTATAACACATGACGTAATCAGTTAGCTATTTATTAGCCGTTCAAAAAATAAGTTATTTATTAGGTATAGATATTTATATAACTCAAATATTCAAAAAAAGAAATAAAAGTTACTTTATAAAAATGATGTCTTTAAAACACGGTAAATTGATTTTAAATAATTCAAACTATGACTAATTGTCTTATAGTAATTCATACTAATAGTTTGGTTGATGATAGTTCTAACTTTCACTTTTATTGTCAATGACAGTCCCAGTAACATAATTATCATAGATTTACACTCGATTATCACTCGGTTTCGTTTCTACATTTCTCCATTTCACTCAAAATAATCATTTTGAGTGAAAACAAGTGTAAATTGTAAGGTCCCAAACCCGAGAACCCTACTTGTTGGCACAAACACAAGCTAAGTAGTCTTAGACTTCAATAATCAAATAACATGCAGCAAAAATACAAAAGGTTAACCCATAATCGACATCCAATCGTCAAAACATAACATAAGTCAACTACTAAATTCATTCAAACTCAAACAAACGGGAATGTCATTGTCATCACAAGCCAGTAACCAAATTGTCATCAAAGATCCGCCAAATCACTACTTTTGTTTACCTGAAATACATGATAAAACGTCAGCTACGCTGAGTGAGTTATATAGTGAGTTATTAGGGATGTTTAATCCTGAAAACCGTTATCAAAGTGGTTTCTTCTCAAAAAGGTTTATCACATCTCCATATAAATAGTTTATCTCAAAACAATTTATTAAATAATAACGAAACACAAATAACATGTTCATCGTATCCGTAGACACACGTAAACACAGTTCTCCCGCCTGACTGTCGTCAGACACAATATCAAGCTTTCGCTTTATCTCCCGCCACGACGATTAAGTACGTGACACAATAACCCGCTTGACTACGTCAAACACAATAACCCGCTTGACTACGTCAAACACAATATCAAGCTTAGCTTGATCTCCCTCCACGACGATTAAGTACGTGACATAACTAACACATACACGTAAACATATCGATTATCAAAATACTCATTTTATCACAAAACACTCCCCATGCATTACGTATAAATAAATATTTGCTTCACATATATTTCATGCCCAAAATATAAAAATTCAAAAAGCGCGATAGAAACTCACATTTACTAAACACACCTTGATCACTAGAACTCGCTAACTTTCCGTGCTCGCCTTTCGACCTCGCACCTAAAATACACACAACATACGAGTCTAATCTCCCGCTCACTCAACCAACCCGACGTCATGCATGAGTCACGCGCCCCCGCATGTTGCCATGCACAACCCCTTAGCCACACGTGATCACCCATGCATGCTCATGCACTTCACGCTAGGCTAAAACCGTAGCCGAACACATTTCGGCTATTCTCGGCTTTACCTACAGCTCTCGGTGACTCCTTGCCGATTCCCGCCGCCGCTAACACCCACCACAGCCACCTATGGCCTTCGGCCAGCCCACACAGCTGCCTACCGGCCCTCCGCGCCGCTGTCGTGGCCTCCCGACGCCACCACAGCCGCCCGTCACGCCACTCGGGTCTTCCCCGTCGCGCGACTCTCCTCCCGAACCTTATCCTGCCCTCTCCCCGATCTCGTCACCTCTATCAGCCACCCATACGGGTTCGGCTGAACCTCCCCAGCCTGTAACCGGCTCCTAAAACCAAAACCAATACGAGAACGAATCGAGTTTAGATAGTATACCTTCAATCTGTGTGAATCGTGCGAATTGAATCACCGAAGAACTCGTCCTCCTCGAAACTAGATCCTTGCGCAAACCCTTGGATCACAAAAACACAAAACATAATGATTCGAGGACTCGACACACTACAGATGATTAGAAATCACCAAAATACCTCGAATCGGATGCAAATCGCGAATAACGGCTTCCTCTTTCTCTCCCTTGCTTCTCTCGGCAGCCGTGAACACCCCCAAATGGGGTTCCCCCTTGTTGTCGCACCCTTTAGGGTGTGTCACCTGGACCTCACGCACCAAAAGTCTCCAGGGCTTGGCCCGTTCGTGATTTTAATATAAAACCCGCTAAATATTTACATTTAAATTCATATGTACAAAATCCCGACTTTTATCCGAGAAACCGGAATGTTACATAAATCAAGTGTGAATCTATGATAATTATGCTACTGGGGATTACCATTGACAACAAATATGAAAGTTGAGATTATCAACAGTCAAACTATTAGTATGGATTATTATCGGCCAATTGGTCATAGTTTGGATTATTAAAATCCAATTTGCCTTAAAACAATTTTTCTAAATTTATAAAAAGTGTCTACAATTAAATATGAAATTTATCTTTTAAATGTCGTAGTCATGTTTATTAAAACAACTCTTACAGCTAAGGGTGGAAGGGGTGGGACTCGGGTTAGAAGGGGTTCGCGGTAACACCGTCGCAACAGTTTCGAGTTAGGGGTTCGGGTTGGAAGGGGTTCAATCCACGGGTTGGTGAAGCCGAATGTTAACAATGAAAAAGTACGTTTGAGATTTAAATTTGGGTTTGGATTTGCGGGAACTCCGCCGCAACCCATTCAAGTGCTTTAGGATAGTTTATGGTAAAAATGGCGTAACGTATTTAAATTGGCTAATCCTTAGAATACTTAGGAGTTGAAGGGGTCTCATCCCTCTACCCTAATTATTTAGTTAAGTATATATAAATAAAAGGTGGATAAATAGTAATGTTATTGTTTGAGATTATTTATCTAACCTTCTTTTTATTAGGTTTTCTTAACAGTCATTTAGGTGTTTTTTCATCTTCTAAATCTTTAAAGCAAATGACAATATGAGACTAGCCCACTTGATAAAGGCTCTTGGCTCTTAGATTGGAGGTGCTAGGTTCAAACCTAAACATGTGATAAATTTTTTAATGTAATTTAAAAGTAAGAGTAATAGTAAAACTATGGTAGATTTTTCATTAAAAATAAATCTTTAAAACAAAAATATCATTATAAACTTTCATTACTATTCATCCATTTCAGATCTTTAAAATGTTTTTTATATGGGACCCACCAAAGATGCTCCACAATGACGAATTGTCTTTCAGAAATCTTTAGAAAAAAAGATCCTTGATATTTGGAACTCGACGATGGGACAAAACTAACATGAGTGGCTTGCAGTTGTCTCGAGAGAAACCGATGAAAATAAAGAAAGAAAGGATGACGTGCTATATTTCAAATGTCATATTATTTAAATTTTAACGCACGGTTGATTTGTGACATCAGCCGTCGTTCTTCTGTTTTTACTTCATCTTGGTTTTTTATGTGCACATTGGACAGTTGATACTTGGTTCGACCATAATATCGATCATAATCTTTTGTTTACAAAATTTCTTGATTGTGATCATGCGCATTGGCTGTCGGTCTGCGACATCGATCGTAAGCTCTCTGTAAGTATTTTGTAGTCTTTCGTGAGAATTTATCGATGTTTTTTTGTTAATTTCCTTGAATGAATGCAAACAACATTCGGAGGGATATATTTTGAAATATAATCATTTGTAATTTCTCATGACTAAGTGTTGCGGGTGTTGTTGACGACTGTGGCAAGAAAAAGAACCAGAAAATCAGACACCGGTAGCTTTGTATGCTCCGATTGGGATACGACGGCAATGGTAGAGTCAAGGTGACTCTAATACCAGATAAAACTTCTTAAGTGTGTGTGAATTGTAAATTGTATTGATAATTGTTTGTCATTAGGTTTACAAGAGAGATTATATATGATAACCATATTTACATAAAACTATCTCATAATATTACTAATTACAACATGATCTTATATTATAGTTTCAAAATTTCGAAACAAAAGGACGACAACTATCATAAGGTGTGGATTTTCTTTTGGGGGCAAGATCTTAATTATCCATCATGAATGATTTTATATTCATTCAAAATAATAGGTCGTGGAATATTTCGATTCAAACAAAAGTCGGCGAATTTGAAATCGTAGTCGGTATTATCACAATTGGGTTAAAAGTGGAAGTCAAGAAGGTATTGGTGTCTGGTGGTATGGGGATATTCAGGGGTGTCTCGGAGCCCAAGCTGGCATCGGCGGTCGTTTGGGGCCCGTTTTCGCGGGGCCCAAGTTTAAAAAAAAATTATGTGTATATTTTTAAATAATATAAATATACAGTGGCATCTTGTTGGGGCCCAAGCTGACATCTTGTTGACTATTCCAGTAATACTAGCATCTGCAGAAACAAGCTTCTCAAAATTGAAGTTGTTGAAGTCGTACTTACGATCGAAAATGTCTCAATAAAGACTTAATGGATTGACAATAATAGTTATCGAGAATGCTATATTAGATACTATTAATTGTGAAGAATTGATCAACAACTTTGCTTCGAAAAATGATATGAGAGTCTCTCGATTCGTTTAACTTTGTTTTGTTTATTGTTTAACTTTGTTTTGTATTTGTTTATCGCTACAATAATGTTTTTTTGTTTATTGTTATTACAATTATCATCAATCTTTGGAAAAATAAAATTATATTTAAGGGCCTATTTTTTAGTACTCGTCTGGGGCACCCGAAATCTCGGAAACGTCATATTAGAAACAAGTTAATTTGGGCAGTTGGTTAATAAAAAGGAAGATTGCATGGGCTTTCGATGGAAATTAAAGTCAGTGGATTTGCTTCTAAATGGCCTTGTAGACATGTCTAAGGATTTAATTTAAATGTAATGGTAAAATTGGCAAAGAAATTGAAGATGTTTGCATGAGAGTTCATGTGGGTGTAGGCATGGAGAGGAGGAGCCAAAGTTAACATTGGGTAAAATTACTAATGAGAACAATAGCATTATTGGAGCAAAAGAATGTCGCTAATGCAAATACAAATGCATAATTGGATATTTTTCTTGAAAAATAACCAATTGAGGAGGAGGAGGAGGAGAAGGGCAATATGAAGCAATCGGAATTTCTGAATAGCAAGAAAGAAGACTAAGAACATAAAGAGAATACGGATCACATCTTTGTGTTTGTGATACAATTAAAGAGATCTAGTGAGTGGATCAAGGAGAAGACCGAGAGAAGACACCATCAATGTGAAGGCGAGTAAAGCAAGATCGGATAATTGTGAACCGACCAAGTGTAGAGAAAAGTCGTGTGAGGCGATAGTATTGAAGAACATTATATGTTTGTGCCGAAGCAAGAGACCGATTAGCTTATGAGAAGCAATAGAAAGCGACTTGTGTGGTTTAATCAAAGTGAAGAGTTGATCAATCTGTGTGACGATCAAGGCAGTGAAGACCTGATATAATGTGAGAAGTGTTGCAGTTGAAGCCAGAGTGTGAAGCTGTGTAATTCGATCGAGGAGATGATCGAATCCGTGAAACATCAAGTTCATAAGTCGAAGAACAGTGGATCGGTGTGGTGATCATTCGACTCAGTTTGAAAGCAGAGTTCATAGTCGAAGAACAACGGATCAACATGTGTAGTGTGATCATTCGACTCAGATTCGGTCACTACTTGTATGGGTGACGTTAGATTTCTGAAAGAACCTAGGTTCTTCCGATCGGAGTAATAAGAGAAGACGATGTTGCTTTAGATGATGAAGAAACGGGTCAGGTTCAGGATTAAGGAAGAGAATCTGGAAAATTAATTCTGAACCTTGAAAGACAAGAAAAATTGGGACACGAGTTGGTTGAGATTGAGATAAAGGAGTATGGAGATAAAGTTTGTTTTGAGTTGTTTTAATTGTTAAGTTATCAGTTAAAGTTTAATAGTTTAATTATAGTAAATGTAGAACATGATTAGTCTTGGTTTATTTGATTATTTAAGTTGAGTTAAGATTAGTCTATGTCTAGTATAAATATAGTGCTATGTATACAGTTTTATTTGTCAGTTTCAATCTAAGAAAAGAATTGAAGTATGTTACTTCAAATATACGTGTTTATATATATTTTTGGGTTGATCCAATTGGTTATTCCAACAACCTGTGTCCATCATTTTCAATTGATCAAAATATATTTTCGGTTTGATCCAATTGGTTGTTCAATCTAAGAAAAGAATTGAAGTATGTTACTTCACTCGTCTGCTCGAGCCTACCGGGGGGTTTAAAAGCCTTGTTGCATACGCTAAATGCAACCGTGATTCCTATAAGTGAGTTTTAGAATTCTATTTTTATTATATCGTTATTTAAAAATAAAAAAGTTAATTATTTTTTTTATCGAATTCTAACTTAAAGTTTGCATTGGGGACAATGGAATGCTTTAAGTTGGGGAAGGGTTGATCAATCAACTCAGTTTGAAGGTGGTGGTGGCGGATTACTACGACAACAAGCAAGGGTGGATGATGACAACCGTTAGGGTTTCACGGTGAAGAAGAAGGGGTCGGCTTACACGGTGGTGCACGGTGGGAGAGTCAGAAATCATTAACGATGCCGTTTAGGGTGATGTGTAGCGTGGTTTACACGCATGCATGGAAAAACCCGACTCGCGTATACGCGTTTCGTGGGGTTTGGGCTTGCATGAAGAATTTTTTGCTAATTTGGGTTATAGATGACGTGGGTTATTGGAATAACCAATTGGATCAAACCGAAAATATTTTGATCAATTGGAAAATGATGGACACGGGTTGTTTGAATAACCAATTGGATCAATCCGAAAATATATATACAACACGTATATTTGAAGTAACATATTTTTCTGATGAGACGCTCTAACGAAGATTTAAATATATTTTTTATTTTAATATATTATCATATTAGGTTAGAAACGCATGTATTACACGGGTTGAATAATTAAATTTGTTGTAAACCAACAGTTTTTATGAAAATTTATATGTTGGATGTAATCAACTATCGATAAAATAAAAAATAATGAAGATTTAAGAATTATAAATAATAAATAATGAAGATTTAAGAATTATACATAACAAATAATGAATATTTAAGAATTATACATAACAAATAATGAAGATTTAATAATTATAAAATTATATTTTAAAATAAGATATAATTGAAATCTTTTTATGATTTAGTAAGTTTTAATAAAATATTATAATAAATTTTAGATATTTAATTAATTTAAATAATTATTATTTAATAGAAGAGAGAGTTATTTAATATGAGAGATAGGTGGAAAACAAAAATCTAGACTTTATCAGAAGTCAATACATGTCAGATAAAGTTATTTATTTATTATAATAAGAATATATTAATCAAAAATAACTTTTTACTTCTAAAACAACATTTGAAATCTATACTATCTAAAAAATAAAGATTTTTTTATGTCACGTGTCACCTACATATTCATTCTTATCATTTTTTTCCGTCTCTCTCTTATTAAATACACCTCTATGTTTTAATAATAATATATATTTTTAAAGAAAATACTAATTATACTAATAAAACACATTTATTTTAAATTATCTCTTATTATAAGAAACTTTGAAATCTAATTATGTAAATTTTATTTTCAATCAAATAGTAAATGAAAGTCAAGTTACATTAAATAGTAATTAACGTATTTTCGAAACCTAATTATATATTAATTTCTACATATTCTGAATTTTGTTTTATATACTTAGTATATCTAATACATTTTTACACCTATAAAATATATATATAAAGATTTAAGAATTTTATGTATTGATATTTTTCACCCCGTGTGTATTACACGGGTTCTAGACTAGTTTGATAATATATTCATATTGCCAATGAGTCCTAGATCACTGGTTTGGGAGGAGGCACCCCCATGGTCTTCTAATGTGGAAGTTATGGGTTCGAGTCTCACTTGATGTAAAATATTATCAGGTGGGCCAGGGGTTTTACCACAGTGACCTTCATGTGGTGGGCTTCCCTTGGAATGGTGAGCGGGACGGGTCACCAGCGCTGTTTGCGTTCGCGGGCGTGGATGGCCTTTCGCTATTGGGTTTACCCGGGTGACCGGGCATATAGTATTCGTTAGCCGTTCATAAAAAAAAAGATAATATATTCGTATTGCTGACTTTCACGGATTTTAAGTACGGATCTCGTTCTTAGACTAAGTTCCATTTTTTTCAAAATTAAAATAATATACAACTATCTTATTTATACAATTATTTTTAAATTTTAAAATTAATATATGTGACTTCAATGCCAGTAATTGGATATCGTTGACAAAACCAACAACATGTATCTATGGCTTCCTGGAAACAACTAATTAACCACAATTGACTCCCTTGTATGATAGATATAGATGGTCCATAGATATCTCTCTCTATAAATTTAAATCTATACACTAACCCAAACTTCAAATCACACTCCTTTCGATCCGTTTGTCATAATGGTTAGCGATGGCTCCATGAGCATACAAAACCAACAATATGGTGCTGACAAGGTATCTTTTTCTCTTTAAAACAGTAATCATCGTATACTGACTAGCTTGTTTATCGTGCTGATAGCTTGTTATACAGGTAACTAACATGTTTGTTGATTTCATGATCATGTTTTTTATAAGTTTTGAGTTGTCATGTTTTTTGTCTCTTCTATCTAGATCTTTCTATACGTAAGTTATCATCGATAACAAATATTTCCGGGTTAATTTGATAACGAGTTGGATTGCATACACGATACACTGTAATTTCATTTTCTTAAGAAACTAAAAGCTTTAGAAATAAGAAAGAAATTGTTCATCAAGATTTTCAACTCATTCAAAAGTCAAAAGATGCCCGTACTAACACATCTATTTTTAACATTTTATAACATTATTTAAATTATTTTCCTTATTATTTTTGTTGAGGCATTTACATATTTCCCCTTAATAAGATCCTTTATTACATATTTTCCCAAGTTAAAAAGTATTTTTTAACGGTCCCCAAGTTAAAAAGTTAATTACATGTTTACACTTCCTAAAACACAAGTTAAAAAATCAATTACATATTTCCCTCTTTTTAAAACATATACAAAGGGAAAAATATGTAATTGGTTTTAAAGGTTGGGTAAATATGTAATTCATAATCTTAGTAAGGGGATATATGTAAAAATCCTTTTTTAATTATAAAGGGTAATAAGTTTTTAATATTATTTTATTAAAATCACTTTTTTTCCTACCAAAAAAAACCATTCAAATTTTATTTAATATTGAATGAAAATTAAATAATATCTACTAAATTTTCTTCTTGTTATTATAGGTTAAAAGTAAAAATAAGGGCCAATTACATATATCCCTCCTAAAAAATTCAGTAATTACATATATACCCAGCTTAAAATTTTATTTACGTATATCCCCTTCATAATTACAAATATACCCAACTGGATGATGTAATCGATCAGAAGCGACGCTGGATGTTGGAATCGATCGGAAGTGGAAATCAGAATGTTAGGGTTGGCATTAATGGAATAATAATAGTCGTATTTTTTATAAGGTTAAAAGGCTAATTTTATAAAAGAAGGTGATATATGTAATTTAAGTTTTTAGTTGGATATATATGCAATTAGGGTTGAAAATAGGAAGATATATATAATTCTACCTAAAAATACTAGAAAGTTTCATGACTATCTTAATTACCGATCATTATTTTAAGAGTTAAATACGGTTTTAGTACTTGTGGTTTAATCAAAATAACTATTTTAGTTCAAAAGTTCTAATCTGGCTTTTTTGGTCCATTAGTTTCATTTTCAACTCGGTTTTAGTTCACTCTGTCTAACACCATTAGGATTTTCTGTTAAATAGAAAGGTAATTTAGTTTTTTTACATGTAGGGACTATATATGTAATTTACTAAGTAACTTAATAGTTGAAGGACCATTTGTGTAATTTAGTCAAAACAATAAACAATTAAAAACAAAATTAAACCCAACTCCATCTTCTTCAAACCACCGCCTCCCCTCCACCACCCATCGTCTCCGGTCACCAAACTCGACCCATCTGCGACCCGGACACCCAAATCGATACTCGTAAGAAGTCTCTCCCTACTCTCGATCTCTATCCAATCTCACGAAGTAGTGAGTCGGCGACACCACCACCAAATCAGTCTATCATCTATTGATCTCTGTTAAAGCACCTAGAGCCACAAGGATTTACGAGTAGCTGTTGTTATACTCACATGTTCTCCGGCGACTCAGATCAAAGCAACCTGGTTCGTCGATGTGGTTACTCGCTTAATTCGGATCTAAGGTAAGTCGTTTAGTTCAACTATGGAGTAGCATAATTGAGATATGAGAGACAATAACCCAACTTGATTCATAAAAGCTTTAAATTTGGTATGATCCAAGCTTAGAAACGAGACTGAACCATAAAGTTTTGAGCTTTGAATCTTGGATCTGATAACTTTTGTAAATGGGGTTCTTTGAATGTCTCCGGATACATGGTTAAACTCCTCTGCTTTCTTTTTATATGAAACTTCAATCGTCGGAATCTTTGTCGGAAAAAACAGGAGTAGACGGGTGCCAAAGACGATCGGCGATTAATAGAGGGAAGGGGGCTAGGGTTATGAAGAGGATGGAGATGCACATGGGCTTTTTAATTGTTTTGTTTTTTAATATTTTAATAAACTACACAAATAGTCCTTTAACTATTAAATTATTTAATAAGTTACACAATTAGTCCTTATATGTAAAAAGACTAAAATGTCCTTCTATTTAACAGCAGTATTTTAACGATGTTAAAAGTGTGGACTAAAATCGAGACAAAAATGAAACCAATGGATTGAAAAAGCCAAATTAAAACTTTTGGACTAAAAGAGTTATTTTGATCAAACCATAAGGACTAAAACCATATCTAACTCTTATTTTAATGTAATTTCATAATAATATTCACCTATTTATATAAGGTAGATGGACCCGTTATTTAATTTCCAGGCAGCATTTATACACGACACAATTTAATTCTTACGTCACTAATATGATATTTTAGTTGGATCGTATATGAAATCCCATGGTCCTACTTTCTTGTAGAATCAAAAGCCAACTTATATTAAAAATTAAGGTTATTTCTTTTCCGTCTAAAAAGATTTCATAAATGAACAGGTTGACAACAGAACAGAAAAGGAGAAAGCCATCGACGCCTGGCTTCCGATTACGTCATCGCGAAACGCAAAATGGTGGTACTCCGCCTTCCACAACGTCACGGCCATGGTCGGAGCCGGTGTTCTCAGTCTTCCGTACGCAATGTCCGAACTCGGATGGTCAGTTTCCCTCTTTTCCTCACTTGTCGAACCGGATGCAATTATATACGATAGAAAATTATAAAACTATTTATATACATATATATATTTAAAGTAGAATACAAAAATAGTATATGTTTTTACGTGAATTTATAATTTTAATAAAATATGAATATATTGAATATGCATCATTTTCAAAGTGAAAAAACAAAAATAATTAAAGGAAATTCAAAAATCTGGTCCTGCCGGTTCAGAAGAAAACCGTCCAAATCTGTATAACCATAACCGGACCGGTATGACCGGTTCCGGTCAGGTTCTGAAAACACTTATTTTTAATGTATAAAACCATCAATATATGGTACAAACTTTCAGGGGTCCCGGTGTTGCGGTTTTGGTAATATCATGGGTCGTAACTCTATACACATTATGGCAAATGGTTGAGATGCACGAAATGATACCCGGGAAACGGTTCGACAGATACCACGAGCTCGGTCAGCACGCTTTTGGGGAAAAACTCGGTCTTTACATCGTGGTTCCACAGCAACTGATTGTTGAAGTCAGTGTCGACATCGTTTATATGGTGGTCGGAGGAAAATCGTTGAAGAAATTTCATGATTTAGTTTGCGAAGACTGCAAAAACATCAAACTTACGTATTTTATCATGATATTTGCCTCTGTTCATTTTGTTCTTTCACATCTCCCCAACTTCAATTCCCTCTCTGGAGTCTCGTTGGCTGCAGCCGTCATGTCTCTCAGGTACTCCATATTAAAACACCTGAAATATCAAAACTTTAAATAACCAGATTATGCCAATGTTACAAAAATTAAAATATATAAAATCTAAAAGAAAATATAAAAAAAACAATTATGTAGAGTGTGTATTCACAGTTTTAATAAAATATAATGACTTAAATAAATAAAATAAGGATCATGGAGAATTAAATAAATTAGTAAATAAGATTTAAAAAAAAATTGAAATCAAGTCCGACCACCTAGTCCGGTACAGTTCAAATGGGAATGATTCAAAGAAGCTTAACCGGACCAACTAGGAACCTGGTTCCCGGTCCGGACAGGTCGTAAAAGATGGGTTTTTTAGGTTTTCAAATCTAAACAGGTTAATTAAACATGTCAACTCGTTTGACCTATTTACTATATATGACAACCAGCGGAGCCAGGAATTTTTTCCAGTGAGGTCGCTTTTTTCGATGCTCAAATTTTTAAGTTCCTGACTACGCTTTTTTTGGGCCGGTTCGGTTCGGGTGATCGGGTCGGGTCGGTCACAAAATAAGATACGCTACGATAATGAAAATACATCGTAATTAGAATACAAATGGTAAAAATATAAGGTAATTATAAATAAATAAAAACATTAGATCCTATAGTTGTTGTCTATGGGTTTTTATTTTTTTATTTTTTTTTAATAATTAGGTTTAATACTAAATTAATTAAATAACCTAGTTAGGTTAATGGATTATGGACAATCACCAATTGGCAATGGGTATGGACTTACAAGTGAGCCTATTAACTCATGGGCTTAGAGTTAATTAAATTATACAAATGAGCCAACTAAATAAATTTAACTTACGGTTTTTTTATTAATAGAGTTAATTAAATTTAAAAAAAAACATTTTTTTTTCAAGGTTAGGGTCAATTTTTTTTTTCTAGAAATCAATGGGGTCAACTTCTAAAAAAGACTGGAGTCGCCCGGCATTCGCGTAATATACTGCTACTAAAAATTTGAAATCGAGTGGGGTCGGTGGACCCATCTCCCATATACTACCTCTGCCCCTGTATGTGACATGTTTAAAAGGGTTGCAACCTAATTATAACTATTTACATCCAGTCAATCCACTAATAACATGTTTGAATCGTTTAGATAAATAGGTTAAAGGGTTGTGTCTGGGTTAAATGATTTTTAAGTGTCTCCATGTCAGGAGTGAGGTCTTTGATACGAGTAAACATATAGGCTATTTTTGGGTTCAACGATTGAACATGTCAACCCAACACAATGGACACCCTAAATTCTTCTCGGGCCCATATTATATAGTTGATAACCTGATCTGATTATTGAAAATCACATCATCACTTTCAGAAAAACCCCTTAACACGATTCCTACGATGTAGTTACTCTACTATTGCTTGGACAACCGCCCTGGACAAGGGCGTGCAACCACACGTGGAATACGGCTACAAGGCTAAGAGCACATTTGGGACCGTGTTCAACTTCTTTAGTGCGTTAGGTGACGTGGCATTTGCATATTCAGGCCACAACGTGGTGTTGGAAATTCAAGCCACGATACCATCAACCCCTGAGAAGTCTTCGAAAGGTCCTATGTGGAAGGGAGTGATTGTTGCCTATATAGTTGTTGCCTTATGCTATTTCCCAGTTGCTCTTATTGGATACTGGACATTCGGCAATAGGGTTGATGATAATATTCTTATGACCTTAAATAAGCCCACATGGCTAATTGCCATGGCTAATTTGTTCGTTGTGGTTCACGTTATCGGTAGTTATCAAGTGAGAAATTATTAACTTTCGTCAATGATGTTTATACGGTTGTTAGTAATATTATCTGAAAGTGTTCTGTTTTGCAATGTAGATATATGCAGTGCCGGTATTTGATATGATTGAAACCGTGTTGGTAAAGAAGTTGAACTTTTCCCCTAGTTTTATGCTTCGGTTCATCACGAGGAATTTGTATGTTGGTAAGCAAATTATAATATACATTCCAAAAATGAGGTGAATTTGTGTGTAGAGGTGGCAAGATGGGTTAGTTGGATAACGGGTCAAAATAGGTTAAGGTTTTTTTTTTTTGAGTCGAGTTTGATCTCGTCAACCCAATAACACCTTTTCAAAATGTTTGACATGTTTGAGATAACCCACAACCCTAACTAACCCATTCATTAATGGGTCAATATTGCTACCTCTAGATTTATGGGATTAAACACTCTTAACCGATTAAATAATTTCTTCTTTCGGTTGGCAGCATTTACAATGTTCATAGGCATTTGCTTTCCTTTCTTCGGCGGACTACTTGGATTTTTTGGAGGATTTGCGTTTGCCCCAACAACATACTTTGTAAGCAACATCATCTTTTCCTAATTCTTATTCAAATAAACACTCAATTTATGGTTTCTAAATAATGTTTTTATGTTCTTTATTGGTTAGTTGCCTTGCATCATTTGGCTTTCCATCTATAAACCTAAAAGATGGAGCTTATCTTGGATTACCAATTGGGTATGCAATTTTGTATTATTTAGCATCCTAAAACAAACATTCTTGGTACATTTTGATCAACTTTATTAATACCAATTAATGAATTTTAGATTTGTATCGTACTTGGAGTTGCTTTGATGGTGGTGTCACCTATTGGCGGGTTAAGAACGATCATTGTTCAAGCCAAAGACTAAAAGTTTTTCTCATGAGCATCAAGTTGTGTGTTGGATTTAGCCTTAACATAAATGGAAATGGCTCGATGATACTAAAAGTTGCTCGCGAAGTGTTGGGTTGAAAAGAGTGTTTATAAAAGTTAAACACCTTAAGTAATTGTATTGATAATTGTATTCCAATAGGTTTACAAGAGAGGTTGTATATAATAACTATATTTACATAAAGGTACTTTCTAATATTACTAATTATAATATGATTGAATACTTCTCTGCAAGCTAATGGCGGGGAGCGATCTGTAGCTTAGAGCGTAAGAACATGAATCTTTGAGTCGGCAGCGGCTTTGTGAAGATGTTTGCAATCTGATCATCTGTTGATATAAACTATAAACTATATAAACCCAAATTTAAAACCCGCGTCGTGGATAACCCAAGCTTCAAAAACCCACGATTCTCGTTCTAATTCCAACCGAACTCGCGTTTACGGTGGAGCTAATCATCCCTATAAATATTACCTCTATTCTCAGTCGATTGCACCACAAAAATACGTTTTTTTTTCTTCTGCTCCTGTTCCGGCGACACAAGCCCCCCCCCCTGACGCGAAATCGATTGACGACTTCGATCATTCGGTGTAGTTTTCGACTCAAGGTACTCTTTATTCTGTAAATCGCAAGTTCCTTTTACTGCCTTCATCCTTAAAAATCGATTTAGGGTTTGGGGATTTATCTGGTTCACGTCTGTTTGTGGTTTTGGGAAAGGGATAAAGGCTTAATCAAGTTCTAATACTTTTATTTCTTAAACATAAACAAGACAGTACCCTGGTCTAGTGGTTAAAGCTGGTTACACAAATAAACACAACCCACAGGTCATGTGTTCGAGTCCTGTGGGGCTGTTTCTTTTCTTTCTTTTTTTTGTTTTGTTCTTTTAAGCATTTACACACCCATATATACAAATATAGATGTATTTTTAAATAAATAAATTAGTTTCTTTAGAAATTCTATATTATTATTGATTATAATAAATAAATAAATTGTATTCTTTCGTTTAAATAGCATAATTAGATTATGAATTTTCTTTAAATAAACCTTAAGGAATGATGTATTTTTTTTATAAAAGATTTCGCGAGAAACCATTTAAAGTTATGTTTTTAATTAAAACCAGTAACGTTATTTAAACGGAAAGCTATTTATATATTACTAAGCATTATTTAAAGATTTCGTTTTCCTCTTTAAAACGCAAGAATTATAAAATATATTTTATAAACCCTTTGAAAACTGGTTCAAATGTTTTACTTTTAACTATATATTTCTTAATTCATTTTTAACTTTTAGAATTATATTTTAACTCTTAACTTATTATTAAAACTCTCTAATATTAACTTATCTATTTTCAATCCTTATTAAGTACACAACTGCACTTTAGTCCTTATCTTTTCCCAAACTTACCGGACACATCCTAAACTCGGTTAAAGTGTACAAAAAGAGTAAACTTCAAACTGGTCTGTAGCTATCTGACAAATAGTAAGGTTCTGGCTAGGAAAGACGGGGTTCTGATCCGGCCAACTCTTTCCTGGGAACTTTGCTGTTGGAGGTACTACTCTAGTACGATAACCACTCTAGTATACGACAGCTACTTTCCTCTAATTACAAAACAACCCCTCATCTTTCCACGATTCTGTTAACTAACTCAAACTCGAACTTATTTAGGCATCTTCTAAACCAAGTTACTTCAGCAATCAAGATCAATCCCACCTGCTGCAAGGTGAGTTCATAGCCCCTTTTTGCTTTCTATTTTGGGGTGGAAAACATGCTCTTATATCAAAACTGAAACCAAGTCTTGAGTCAAAACTATACTTTGCATTCAATAACAAACTTCTAATTCTAGTAACATTAAACTGATTTATACATGTTGCAAATGTCATTTTTACTACAAAGTCTCTCTTATTTCTAAAACTACACAACCATTAACTTCGGGGAAGCCACGGGAGTACGTAAATAGATCTATTGGCCTGACTAGCCCATTCAGTTCTCGGGTTGATGCATGCCAATCAATTCCGAGCGTCCTTCAAGTTGTGGATTCTAATCAACTTGGAATGAGCTGGGTGTTCAGAAACTGCATTCTTGACACTTATACTATAGTCTAACACCCTGACAAGGTGTTGGGCGGGAGAGCTATCGATCACTAGGGTTGGTTGTGAACTCATGTATGATAGTTTAAATTACTTGGAATTTGAAACTTGTTTATGATTGTTTCTGGTTACCTATTGTATTATATCTATCAAATCCTATGTTCTCACCAACTTTTTAGTCGACCTATTTTAGCATGTTTTTCAGGTAATGGAAACTAGTTTGCTGTCGTGCTCACGCTAGGATTCAAGGATAAGTCTTAGTGGACCTAGCATAGACTTAAATTGAAAATGAAACTATTTGGTTATTTGCTTTATTTGAATTAAACTTGATGTAATGACTATCGGTTTTTCAATAAATTCCTTAGTACTTTCTTTATTCCATGTGTAATGATTCAATTTCGTCGCCCCTCGTGTTTCCGCCTTGGCGGGGGTGTGACAGATTGGTATCAGAGCCAGGTTATAGAGAATTAGGCCACATAGCATAAGACCTAGACTATAACCCTAGGAATCCCCCACATTAGAAATTTCATGCACACATGTACTAACGCGCTAACTTTTCTCTTCTAGACATGTCGTCCTATTCTGCTGACGTTTCCGGCAATACGCGCGATAGTTCAGAACTACCCTCTTTTGGAAAATTAGTTAGCTCAATCAATTGGAGCCAACTAGCCCGAGACATGGAAGACCCTGAGCTGCGATCCGATGCAACGAGCCCCTATCGCCCAGAGATTGTCCTTATCACCCAAATGATCAATCCTATACTTCCTGAGATCAGCTTCAAGAAAAGAAGAATTGGAGCTACCCGCTCTTCTGCTAGCCGACCCCCGAAGATACGACAAGTAGAAGACGGTGCTGAGACGATTCCTTAATTACTCTCATCAAAACTAAGTGCCCTAATGGTGGATGATAGGAACATGTGTAATCTGGAAGAGTATGTACCTGTACATTAAAGATTCTGTCTAGGAAAGATGTGGTGTATAAATCCCTCCTGGACCCGTCATATCTTCCTGGAAATCTTTGATGTGAGTATCGCTTATAGGCTAAAACACATCTTTCTAGCATCTATCATATGGACCCGGAGTTTGATTAGTCATTTTATTTTCCTATTTTAGTTCAAAATCTAGACATTATGTATCTATCTTTCCTCGTTTGGAACTATTTAATTATGAATGAAATTCTATCTTTGGTTGCTTTATAATTCTATCTATCATTTGTCATCTTATCTTGTCATATCTAACATTGCCATTCATTTTGATCTTCGCTAGAATGCCTCCTCGACGTGACACCACCCAAGTTAATGAAATTGCTACCATCATCACCAACCAACTTGCTAATGTCTTACCCGGTATGGTCACTCAAGTGAGTGAAGCACTCCGCAATGCTGGGACTACAGGTGGCAACATCAACAATGCCTCCTACAAGACTTTTCTAGCCTGCAAGCCTGTTGAGTTCTTCGGCAGTGAAGGTGCCACTGGTCTGCTTCAGTGGTTTGAAAAGATGGAGTCCACCCTTAACATGTGTGATTGCCTCGAAAATCTGAAGGTCAAATATGCTTCCAGTGCCTTCCAGAAAAGAGCCCTTACTTGGTGGAACGCCCAGGTGAGAACTAGAGGAAGGGAGCCTGCTCTGGCTATGCCTTGGAACGACTTTAAGGAGTTAATGATCTCTGAGTTCTGCCCGAAGAATGAACTCCAAAAGATTGAAGTTGAATTCTGGAACCATGTTATGGATGGAGGTGAACACATGGAATACACTACTCGGTTCCATGAGTTATGCACTCTCGTGCCACACATGGTAACTCCCCTGAGTCGCATGATAGACCGTTATATTGGAGGATTGGTCCCTCAAGTTAGAGGCCACACTATGTCAGCTTCTCCTGCTACTCTCGAGGCTGTAATTCTTTTATCTGCCTCTTTAACTGATGATCTGGTCAAGTCAGGGGTGCTATCAAGAAAAGGATCAAAGAAAGCTAAGGAGGACTATAGTAAGAGACCAGCTAAGAAGCAAAAGACAGCTAAGAACTTTGCTATGGCAACTCCTGCTATACCAGTGAATGCAGTTGCTCCAACCCCTCAGTCCACTGCCCGGAAGCCCTACACCGGTAACCTACCCAAGTGCCCCCGATGCCCATTTCACCACCATGGTGAGTGTCGCAAATGCGGCAAACTTGGCCACACGAACCGTTTCTGCAAAGAGTCTCCTGCCGCAGCTAATGCCAACAACGTTGTTGTGGCAACCGTTGCCCCTGGGAACAACACTGCCAGGGCTTGTTACGAATGTGGTGGTCTGGATCACTTTAGAGACCGTTGTCCTAGGTTGAACCGAGGCAATAACAACAACACTCCAGCGACAAATGGTCGAGCTTTCGTTATTGGAGCACCTGAAGCTCGTCAAGATCCAGCCGTCGTCACGGGTACATTTCTCTTAGACAATCATTTTGTTTCTATTTTGTTCGATACCGATGCGGACAAAAGTTTTGTCTCCACTGATTTCGAGCCCATGCTTAATTTGAGACCTACTAAGCTAGATTCTGCTTATACTATTGAGTTAGCTAACGGTAAACTGATTCGTGCTCATACTGTTGTCCGAGGTTGTTCACTAACACTCGAAGATCACTCCTTCCCTATTGATCTTATCCCCATGGAACTCGGCAGCTTCGACGTAGTTGTTGGAATGGACTGGCTATCCAACAATCATGCCGAAATCATTTGTGCCGACAAAGTGGTTCGTATCCCTCTAGCATCTGGTGATACTCTAAACATTCATGGAGAGAAACCCGGTAAAAACCTGAAGATTGTTTCATGTATGAAGGCTCGTAGCTATCTTAAAAAGCATGATACTGTGGCTTTCTTAGCTCATATAGTCAAGAAGAAATCTGAGGGAAAGAAGATACAAGATGTTCCCATTATCAAAGACTACCCAGAAGTGTTCCCTGATGATTTGCCCGGATTACCTCCGATCCGACAAGTTGAGTTACGGATTGACCTTGTACCCGGAGCAACCCCTATTGCCAAATCACCCTACCGTTTAGCCCCATCTGAGATGAAGGAACTATCCAGCCAGCTACAAGAACTTCTCGACAAAGGATTTATTCGACCAAGCTTCTCACCCTGGGGAGCTCCAATCCTGTTTGTCAAGAAGAAAGATGGTTCGTTTCGCATGTGTATCGACTATAGAGAGTTGAACAAACTGACCGTCAAGAATCGGTATCCACTTCCGAGAATTGATGATCTGTTTGACCAACTACAAGGAGCCACTTGCTTTTCAAAGATTGATCTCCGATCTGGATATCACCAACTCAGAGTTCTAGAAGAAGACATCCCTAAAACCGCTTTCCGAACCCGCTATGGACACTACGAGTTCGTGGTCATGCCCTTTGGGTTAACAAACGCACCCGCAGTATTCATGGACCTCATGAATCGTGTCTGTAGGCCTTACCTAGACCAATTTGTCATTGTCTTCATTGATGACATCTTGATCTATTCACGAACCAAAGCAGATCACGAGAAACACCTAAAACTTATCCTAGAACTTCTCAAAAAGGAACAACTCTATGCTAAATTCTCTAAATGTGAATTCTGGCTAAGAGAAGTTCAATTCCTGGGTCATGTTATCAACGACAAGGGTATACATGTCGACCCATCCAAGATTGAAGCAGTCAAGAACTGGAATGCACCTAAAACCCCTTCAGAGATCCGTTCTTTTCTGGGTTTAGCAGGGTACTATCGAAGGTTCATCTCGAATTTCTCAAGAATTGCTCTGCCACTCACTTCCTTGACTCAGAAAAACAAACCTTTCATTTGGGAACAGAAACAAGAAGACGCGTTCTAGTTGCTCAAAGAGAAGTTATGCAATGCACCTATCCTAACCCTTCTCGATGGCAACGACGACTTTGTCGTATATTGCGACGCTTCCAACCAAGGTCTCGGTTGCGTACTCATGCAACGAGATAAAGTCATTGCCTATGCGTCTAGACAGCTCAAGGTGCATGAAAAGAACTACACCACTCATGATCTTGAGTTAGGTGCTGTGGTATTTGCTCTAAAAATTTGGAGACACTACTTGTACGGTACCAAGTGTGTTATTTATACAGATCACAAGAGCCTACAGCATATCTTTGACTAGAAGGAACTCAACATGAGACAAAGACGTTGGGTTGAACTACTGAGTGACTATGATTGCGAGATCCATTACCACCCTGGTAAAGCAAATGTAGTAGCAGACGCACTCAGCCGGAAGGAAAGAATCAAACCCTCACGCATTCGTGCATTGGGAATGATTGTTCAAACTAGCCTTCAAGCCAAATCCTTCAAGCCCAAAGACAAGCTCTTGTCAGGACTGATTTGAAGACTGAACTCGCAAGCATATCTGAAAATCAATTAGAGCCCAAGTCCGATGAAGTTCTCTACTTTATGGACCGAATATGGATTCCCAGTTTTAATAACCTTAGAGGACTCATTTTGGATGAAGCCCATAAGTCCCACTACTCAGTTCATCCTGGTTCCGATAAAATGTACCAAGACCTTCGAGATTTTTATTGGTGGCCCGGAATGAAGAAAGACATAGCTCTGTACGTTAGGAAGTGTCTTACTTGTCTGAAAGTCAAAGCTGAGCACCAGAAACCCTCAGGATTACTCCAGCAACCTGAAATCCCTCAATGGAAATGGGAGCAAATTTCCATGGATTTCATCACCAAACTCCCTAGAACCTCTAGCGGACACGACTCAATCTGGGTCATAGTCGATCGTTTGACTAAGTCTGCTCATTTCCTCCCTATCCGTGAGGACTACAAAATGGAAAAACTAGCCAAGCTCTACATGAACGAAGTTATTACTCGTCATGGTGTACCCGTATCCATCATTTCTGACCGTGATAGTCGCTTCACATCCAGATTCTGGAAATCCCTACAGAAATCCTTAGGGACGCGTGTGGATCTTAGCACGGCTTATCACCCTCAAACCGATGGCCAAAGCGAAAGGACCATACAAACCCTAGAGGACATGCTAAGAGCTTGTGTAATCGACTTTGGTGGAAACTGGGACACACACTTACCTCTCATTGAGTTCTCGTACAATAATAGTTATCACACCAGTATCAAGTGTGCACCTTTCGAAGCCTTGTACGGAAGGAAATGCCGATCACCTGTGTGTTGGACTGAAATTGGTGATAATCAGATAACTGGTCCCGAGCTCATTCAAGAAACCTCAGACAAAGTGTTCAAGATTCAAGAGAGACTCAAGGCCGCCCGAGATCGTCAGAAAAGTTACGCTGATATCGAAGAAAGCCCCTCGAGTTTCAAATCGGTGACAGAGTCTTACTTAAAGTTTCCCCCTAGAAAGGAGTTGCCCGTTTCGGGAAGAAGGGTAAACTTGCACCTAGGTATGTTGGGCCATTCGAGATCCTGGAAAGGATTGGTCCAGTTGCCTACAAACTTCGACTACCTCAAGGACTCAGCGGTATCCATGAAACTTTCCATGTGTCTAATCTTAAGAAGTGCTTAGCCGATGACCCTTTACCTATCCCCCTGGATGAGATTCAGATTGACGACAAGTTACGCTTTGTTGAAAAACCAGTTGAAATCATGGATCGTGATGTCAAAAGGCTAAGGCAAAGTCGCATTCCGGTAGTTAAAGTCAGATGGAACTCTAAGCGAGGTCATGAGTTCACCTGGGAACGTGAAGACCAGATGAAGCTCAAGTACCCTCACCTCTTTCATGCTACCACAGACTCTACTAGTGGAATTTCGGGACGAAATTCTTCTAACTAGGGGAGACTGTGACATCTCTAAAAATCGTAACGATTCTAGTTTCGTGTAATTCCACTTCGATTTAATGACAAGTCTCGAATTGCCTCATTTTAATTAGTATAACAATTAAATTACATTAGTGTTATTAATTAAATGGAAATAATTAACTTGATAGTTGTAAAAAAAATTTAAAAGTTATAAAAACTTAAATGTTTAATTAAATGTAAGTGATTAATAATTAAAATTGTTAATTTTAATAAAAAGACCTTGAGCCCTCTTTTTTGTTTGAACCCCCACCTTTACATTTTGGACCCTGGAACTCTCAAGAACACCTTTGACTTTCAAAAGTCAAAATCGCACCCAATCATCCAAATTCAACCAAAATCCATAAAATTTGGAATGATATATCCTTTCTAAACTCATTCTAAGCGTCATCCATCGAGAAGAACGAGATTTGCGTGCAAAATCGTGACCAATTTCGAAGGTTTAAAACCCAAATTTAAAACCCGCGTCGTGGATAACCCAAGCTTCAAAAACCCACGATTCTCGTTCTAATTCCAACCGAACTCGCGTTTACGGTGGAGCTAATCATCCCTATAAATATTACCTCTATTCTCAGTCGATTGCACCACAAAAATACGTTTTTTTCTTCTGCTCCTGTTCCGGCGACGCAAGCCCCCCCCCCCCCCCCCCCCCGACGCGAAATCGATTGACGACTTCGATCATTCGGTGTAGTTTTCGACTCAAGGTACTCTTTATTCTGTAAATCGCAAGTTCCTTTTACTGCCTTCATCCTCAAAAATCGATTTAGGGTTTGGGGATTTATCTGGTTCACGTCTGTATGTGGTTTTGGGAAAGGGATAAAGGCTTAATCAAGTTCTAATACTTTTATTTCTGAAACATAAACAAGACAGTACCCTGGTCTAGTGGTTAAAGCTGGTTACACAAATAAACACAACCCACAGGTCATGTGTTCGAGTCCTGTGGGGCTGTTTCTTTTCTTTCTTTTTTTTGTTTTGTTCTTTTAAGCATTTACACACCCATATATACAAATATAGATGTATTTTTAAACAAATAAATTAGTTTCTTTAGAAATTCTATATTATTATTGATTATAATAAATAAATAAATTGTATTCTTTCGTTTAAATAGCATAATTAGATTATGAATTTTCTTTAAATAAACCTTAAGGAATGATGAATTTTTTTTATAAAAGATTTCGCGAGAAACCATTTAAAGTTATGTTTTTAATTAAAACCAGTAACGTTATTTAAACGGAAAGCTATTTATATATTACTAAGCATTATTTAAAGATTTCGTTTTCCTCTTTAAAACGCAAGAATTATAAAATATATTTTATAAACCCTTTGAAAACTGGTTCAAATGTTTTACTTTTAACTATATATTTCTTAATTCATTTTTAACTTTTAGAATTATATTTTAACTCTTAACTTATTATTAAAACCCTCTAATATTAACTTATCTATTTTCAATCCTTATTAAGTACACAACTGCACTTTAGTCCTTATCTTTTCCTAAACTTACCGGACACATCCTAAACTCGGTTAAAGTGTACAAAAAGAGTAAACTTCAAACTGGTCTGTAGCTATCTGACAAATAGTAAGGTTCTGGCTAGGAAAGACGGGGTTCTGATCCGGCCAACTCTTTCCTGGGAACTTTGCTGTTGGAGGTACTACTCTAGTACGATAACCACTCTAGTATACGACAGCTACTTTCCTCTAATTACAAAACAACCCCTCATCTTTCCACGATTCTGTTAACTAACTCAAACTCGAACTTATTTAGGCATCTTCTAAACCAAGTTACTTCAGCAATCAAGATCAATCCCACCTGCTGCAAGGTGAGTTCATAGCCCCTTTTTGCTTTCTATTTTGGGGTGGAAAACATGCTCTTATATCAAAACTGAAACCAAGTCTTGAGTCAAAACTATACTTTGCATTCAATAACAAACTTCTAATTCTAGTAACATTAAACTGATTTATACATGTTGCAAATGTCATTTTTACTACAAAGTCTCTCTTATTTCTAAAACTACACAACCATTAACTTCGGGGAAGCCACGGGAGTACGTAAATAGATCTATTGGCCTGACTAGCCCATTCAGTTCTCGGGTTGATGCATGCCAATCAATTCCGAGCGTCCTTCAAGTTGTGGATTCTAATCAACTTGGAAGGAGCTGGGTGTTCAGAAACTGCATTCTTGACACTTATACTATAGTCTAACACCCTGACAAGGTGTTGGGCGGGAGAGCTATCGATCACTAGGGTTGGTTGTGAACTCATGTATGATAGTTTAAATTACTTGGAATTTGAAACTTGTTTATGATTGTTTCTGGTTACCTATTGTATTATATCTATCAAATCCTATGTTCTCACCAACTTTTAGTCGACCTATTTTAGCATGTTTTTCAGGTAATGGAAACTAGTTTGCTGTCGTGCTCACGCTAGGATTCAAGGATAAGGCTTAGTGGACCTAGCATAGACTTAAATTGAAAATGAAACTATTTGGTTATTTGCTTTATTTGAATTAAACTTGATGTAATGACTATCGGTTTTTCAATAAATTCCTTAGTACTTTCTTTATTCCATGTGTAATGATTCAATTTCGTCGCCCCTCGTGTTTCCGCCTTGGCGGGGGTGTGACAGTTGATCATCCGGGCACCCATCCCAATCAGCAATGGAAAAGGCTTGCATAGTGGAAGTTCCTTGCAAGTGAACGTGTCAGTAAAGACCTAGAGAGTGCAACCAGACTTATGACGAATTAGTAAAGCATGATTGATAGTGTCTTTAAGATACCTAAGATTTCGTTTGACCACAGACTAGTGCGTGTATGTGCTGGCATACTTTGTTGACGGCAAAGGCAATGTCCGATCTTGAGAGAGTGACATACTGGAGTGCACCAAGTTGGCGATGCCTGACTGGTTCAGAAAATAGGGGATTGTCTCGTAGAGATAAGACTTATGAGGTGCTCATCGAAGGTGAGACTGACTTTGAATCTGAAAGGCCAGCTCGTTGAAGGACCTAGGAGATGTATTTCTTTGAGATAGTAGAATATCACGACCTTATCGCACAATTTCAATGCCTAGAAAGTAGTCAAAATCGCCTAGATCTTTGAGAGCAAAGGCATGGCTGAGTTGTTTGATGAGTGTATTGACAGCTTTAGTATTGTTACCAATGATGATGATGTCATCAACATAAACTAGAATATACATGATTGTGTACCCAGACTTTATGTATTCCTTTAAAGCCGAATTTGTGATAGACGATGAAACCATGCTCGTGATGCATGTTTAAGGCGAGAAAAATATTTGTGAAGTATGCACACATGACCTGGATGTTTAGGATCAACAAAGCCTTGTATCTGCCGAAGGTAGACCGTCTCCTTAAGGTCACCATGTAAGACGGCGTAGATTTTATAGTCGGACTGAAAGTTTCATGAAAGTCGACCCATGGTTTTTGTTGAAACCCCTTTGCCACAAGACGAGCCTTGTATCAAGTGACCGCTCCATTTTGGCTCTTCTTTAACATGTACACCCACTTGCAATCAATAACATTAGCGTTAGGAATAGGGGTACTAAGGACCAAGTGCCATTTTTAACAAGAGCTGAAAATTCGTCGGCCATGGCTTAACCCCACTCCGGATGTTGGTTTGCAATGGTAAAGGAAGTGGGCTCAGGGAAAGATTTGTCAGATGTGGAAACATGGTTGGCAGAAGGACTATAAGGTACCCGAGGTTTGGAATTTGACGCAGATTGGAAAGACGAGTACGAGAAGGTGGAGGTAGAGGTGGAGGTGGAGGTGTAGGAGGAGATTGTGATGAGTTGGAGTGGGAACAAAAGGAGGACGGATTGGAATTGTAAGGAGATGGGGGAGGGGTTTGTTGAGAAGTTGTAGGAGAGGATGGTTCAAGATTGTCAACAGGTGGCAAAGGAAAGTTAAAAAAGCAAGTGTATGTGTTGGAATGAGGTGTAGGATGAGAAGGTTGGATAGGTGTGGCAAAAGGGAAGCTATCCTCGTTGAAGCGGACATGGTGGGCTATATAGATCTGATCTGTGGATGGATCTAAGCATCGATAACCATGATGAGCGGGACTGTTGCCCAGAAAGATACATGGTGTAGATCAGAATTCCATCTTGTGACGATTGTATGGTCGAAGATGAGGAAAGCATTGACAACCAAAGACTCAAAGAAGAGAGAAATGGGAGAGCGGTTGAACAAGTGTTTGAAAGGTGAAATACGAAAAGAAGTTCGAGAAGACATACGATTGATGAGATAAACAACCTTGTCAAAGCAAAGTGCCAGAAGCGTTGAGGGACGGAAGACTGGGCCAAAAGTGTAAGACCAGTTTTAACAACGTGGAGATGCTGACGTTCAACAACACCATTTTGTTTGCTGGTGTGAGGGCAAGATAATTTGTGAACAATGCGAAGGGAAGTAAAGAAGAATGTCAAAGGACGGAATTCAGCACCCCAATCTGCTTGAACATTTATAATATTTGTATGAAATTGACGTTCAATCATTGTAACAAAGTTTTTTAAAGTAGAATAAACATCAGTTTTCTTAGTTAAGGGAAAAGTCCACATATAACGAGAATAATGATGAACACAAAGCATAAAGTAACGATATCCATCAAAAGATAACACAGGGACAGGGCCCCAAACATCACAATAAATTAAGTCAAGAAAGATTGAGCTATGAAAAGTAGCTTAAGGTAAAAGCAATTTTGTTGATTTGCCCAAATGGCAAGCAGTACATGAAACTGATGATAAGTTTGCAGTAACAGAAAGTGAAAAACTAGAAAGCATAAAATTGAAAAGATGTTGATGTAGATAACCAAGCTTTCGGTGCCAAACAGTAGATGAAGTCCAAGTAGCAGAGAAGAGATCTTATGAAGAAAACGGAGTTGAGGCAGGCGAAGAGTGTAGAGACCTTGTTCACCGGGGCCGTTGAGAAGCGTAGTGCATGTAGACTCGTCCTTCACAACAAAAAAGAAATAGTGAAATTCAAAAAAGACATTGTTATTTGGACATAATTTTTTAACAAAAAGAAGATTTTTTTTTTTTAAATTTCAGGAACATGAAAAATGTTGAATGTGATTTTATTGGTGTGATTGTATTCCAATAGGTTTACTAGAGGGGTTATGTATAATAACCATATGTACATAAAGTTGTCTTCTAATATTACTAATTACAATATGATCTAATAATAAGGAAGAAAAAGTCCCGCCAAAGAAGTTATTGTGCATATCTTTATAAATGTTTACGCGCGTATTTGTAGATGCTATTCTACAGCGAAGTTAAGAGTTATAATCCCTGGACTTTTCCAGTTTTGCTTGTAATATTGTCATATATGGAAAGATTCTACACCCTCCTGTTTTTCTGTTTCGCCATTTCACCGTTAGATATTACTATTATCATCTTTATTGCAAAGAGCATGGGAACTCAATACACAGATGGTGTGAAGTCAAACTTTGACTTAAAAAGTCAACCCGAAGATTCATCCACCTCTGTAAGGCTCTAATGACTAATGAGGCTATTCTTTAATCTTAAATTGAGCATTTTCCTAAATGTTAAGCTAAACCAGATTTTTAGATGATTTTATTTGTAATTGGTTTATAGTTTTGTCATGTTTAATGTCAGCAAGGAATAACAGGTACTTTTATTGTAGTTCTTGAAAGTCAAGAAATCTTGGCTGTTAAGATACAATTAGGATTAATACCTAAAGGGGCATTATTTGTAGTATAAGGACTGTTGTAAACAACGACTAACCAACTTAACTAACATGTAGAAGTCTTGATTAATTATAAAGTTTTGATACAAATTACAAGTATTTATTTATTTGGATTGATTGTGTTTTCCTGTTAATTTTAATCTAACAATATACTCTCGTTTAAAATTTTTACAAAAATATTTATTATTTTTAAAAGATTAACAAATAAATAATCTATTTTTTTAAATCTTTATTATTCATAAATATAAGCTGATACATGCCATGTTAACCCACGTCATAGACATCATCCATTTCTCCATGCAAATGGGTTATCGAGTTCACTCCAGTTACATTATTTACTTTCGAACTATTAGTTAGTGGTAAAATTAGTGGGTTCGGTAGTTATTGTCGGTTACTCCCGTGTAAAGCCTATATATTGGCTTTGCTATTTCAATATTAGTAGTAAACAGGTTCGGGGAATTGAGATGAATAGAAAAATAAATATAGAGATATGTAAGTCTATACTCTCTCTGATTTCCTCTCTAATCTCAATTCTATTTATCTCTATCCACGTGATACATATCATAACTAAACATTATTTTGAAACAGTTTAATCCCGCTAACTCAGTTTAATCGCCTTATGAGGTATCCCACCAACCGATCATACGGGTCAAGATGAGTAAGATAAATTCATAAATATAATCTATAATATGAATGAAGTCATGATTTGAGATTCTGTTTTATATTGCATTCACATTTACGGTAATATATATAATTAACACTTAAAAAGTGGTTTGGTCATGTATTACAAAATCGTTATCAGCTACCTTATAAGTCAGAAAAATATTAGAAGACTCATGTTTAATATTTTTATAAATAAAATTGTTGCATTTATGTGTCGACACCCTTAATATAAAGCTATTCTGTGTTTGGGAAAAAAATATTTGTATCATAAGATGGGTACAAAAAAAATTCCCCTGTGACACAATCAAGGCCCAAGTGGGGAATGTTTAGTCTTACAATTACAACAATCAAATATAGAATCAACTAAGAGGATCATTCACATATGCAGAAATCAAAACCACATGAAAACGAATGTTTATCACCATTCTATAAAAAAAAAATTCTTTTTTTTTTCTTTTTTTTTTCTTTTTTGGGCTTTTTTTCAGTTCTTGATGAGGCCAAAAGGCCAGAAATATTCTATACATAAAAGATGATACTAATTATTCTAAAACATTTAATCGATTTCGCCTTCTTCCACGTCAATATTTACCTGTTGACTTGGAACAATGGTTGGTGGTTCGAGCTCACCATCATCATCTTCTTCTTCGTGTTCATCATCCCTCTTCATGTACAAGCCGAGTTGTTCCAAAGGATTGCTGGACCCAAACTTGAAACTGCCTAACGCGTCCAGTGACCCGTGTTCAGGGCTTGTTTCATCTACTGAAATTGGCAATTGCTCGGTCCTAAGCATTTCCAAGTCCTCGATAAACCGTGAAGTTTCATCAATTTCAACTGTTTTTTCCATCTGCAAAAAAGAACACAGAAAAGAACCTATTGATAACGGTACATTGATTTCATATACGAATTATGAAATCCAAAATAATTTTCTATTTCTTAATTTTCTTCAAAAAAAGGTATTTAATCACCATAACATTGATTTCATATACGAATTATGAAATCCAAAATAATTTTCTATTTCTTAATTTTCTTCAAAAAAAGGTATTTAATCACCATATATACCGTTCTTTTAACTTGATGCTTATTTCATTATCTACGGTGCTGAATATTAAAACTTACTTATCATCCAAAATAAGATATTATGTAGTTCACAGCAATTTAATAAGCATTAGTATTCATAGTTACAATTAAATTATGGTTGTTTATGAGATTTTAAAGAAAGAAGAAGAGTTAATGGGTCAAGCTTACTCATCATGACCCATTTGAAAATAGCCCATTATGACCCAAACTACCCAACCCATCCATTTTTCCAACTCCACACAAAAGACGTCCACTTTCACATGCCTAACATATAAGAAGGAATGATAAAACTGAGGTTAATGCAAACAGATAATGCAGATCCTGTGTCGTCTATTATTCAAGTAATTCTTGATGTAAGAGAGCAGAAAGTACATGACATGCAGACTGCCGCCTGTTTAAGGTTTCATGTTGTTGACATAGTACGTAAAGACAATATAGAAAGGGACGCGATATGTACACAAGCGAAAGTGATATATAGACAACAAAATAACTGTGAACTATATCCTTATATCTCAAATCGCCTTGCTTATAGAAAACTATGCTACTCACTGCACCAATTTATCATCATAATAATACTTTTACCATGGTACAGATGGATACCTTCAATAATGCCTGGCGAGCTGCTTCCCTCTCGAGGTCTCTCTTTCGCTTTGCCTCCAACGCAGCTTCTGCTTCTGCTCGCCTTCTTGCATTTTCTGCAGCCTCTGCGGCTGCTTGCAACCGAGCTTTTTCTGGTTGTACACAAACCAATTAATAATTCAATCAACATGCTCACAGCCTCTTAAAACACATTTACAGTTCAACACCAACAGAAATACGAGTTCAGTTGATATATCACCTTTCCTTTTCTGGTTTTCTAGTTCCTCCTTCTCTCGTCGCAGCTTCTCAGGATCCCCCTGTAAATACAGATGGTAAGATGGATGAACCAGTCAGGTTGGGTTGAAACAGATCATTTTACAGGTCAAAACTCAAAAACAGCCAAGTAGGATTGACACCCAAACAATTTTTTCCCATTTTTATAAATAATTGATGTGTTGATTATTGTTACAAAAAGAACTACAACAATAACCTATATTTTTTACATAAATCCTTTAGGAGTATGTATCGAAAATAGACAAATTGGATGACTTCGACCCTGTTTGACCTGTTCGACCCACTTGATGCTGTTTGAGATGAAGCACGACCCAAGTCAACCATCTTTCATATGTAAACAGGTCAAAATTGCCGCCTCTTAACTGCAAATAACATTTTGTAACCAACCTGATTGAGTGTCTTTTCCCGAGCCTTAAATATCGTATCAGCAAATCGGTTCTTTAAAACAGCAGCCCGGTACAACTTTCCAGGCGAAACCTGACCAGAGCTTGGAGCACTATCCCCTAAATTATGCAAACGCATGGTGGTTAGCAAGAACCATATAAACTAAAAACAACATTTTCATATATGATGCTCACCATCATCTTTCTGGCTATCACATTCAACAGAATTCGGTTTCTGCTGGGACATATGTTCAACTTGGTCCAACCCGCTAACCGACTCTGGAAATCATGCATAACAAACAACCATAAAGTAACACAGCAATATGTGAAACATTTAAATAAGAGTAAACTGTCATTTTCGTCCCTGTAGTTAATCATTTTTGCTAGTTTCATCCAAAAAGTTTATTTTTCTCATGTGTATCCTCGTGGTTTACAAAACTTGCCTTTTTCATCCAATTGGTTAACTCCGTCCATATTTTAACGTTAAATGAGGGGTATTTATGTCTTTTCTATATATTTCTTTAAAATATATGAAAAGAAATATATTGATGGAGTTAAGTGATTGGACACAATTACCCCTCATTTAACGTTAAAATATGGATGAAGTTAAGTGATTGAATGAAAATGGCGACTTTTGTAAACCACAAGGATACACAGGAGAAAAATAAACTTTTTGGATGAAACTGGCAAAAATGACTAAACCACAAGGACAAAAATGACATTTTACTCTTTAAATAATTTAAAGATGTGAAAGTAAAACCCACGATTATCAATTATATCGCTTGTGACTGCCTTCTCCTCTAAATCTGCTCTAGCAATATCGTTCTGTAAATTAAATAAACAAAATTGATGTCCAAACATATGATGAAACCATTCCACACGAGAACCAAAACATTGAGTCAAATGTCCCAATTGACCATCATATAATAGACGTAATGAAATAGACACGTGAAAGGTACGTGTGATACCTTTAATAGGCTGGAAGTTTTAACATCATCAGTTTGTCCATTTTCAGAAGCATTTCTAGAATTATTATCTGCAGAAACCATAAATTACCTACTTATCCCGTAATATTATATAATCAAAAAAAGGACAGAAGAGAATGTGTTAAAAACTCGTCAGCAATGGAAGCACATAACTACTTGGTAATAAAAAAAGTAATGTTATCAATCAAATTACAGGAAGCATAAGCAACTATGAGATGCACGTTCATTAAGTAACAAGACCAACAATGAGAAGTTTTAAGACTACATGCATCTATAATTTCATTCATGCAACACCTCTTAACTAAAATTTTCCTTTGCAAGATTACTGCAATGTAAGTACTATCCTACCAAAACAAGTTTAGGAAAAATTGAAATGGTTGTTGGACTCAAATATCACATTATAATAAACTCCAAATATGCTGCAGAAAGGTGGTGTTTTAACAACTTATGCTTCAATTCAACTTTCAGGTTTACAAGAAATTTTCAAATTTCGTCTGCAGCATCAAGAACGATTTGATTGATCCCGGTCCAAAACTCCAAATATGCTGCAGAAAGGTGGTGTTTTAACAACTTATGCTTCAATTCGACTATCAGGTTTACAAGAAATTTTCAAATTTCGTCTGTGCAGCATCAAGAACGATTTGATTGATCCCGGTCCAAAACTGCCATATGCTCAACTGGCTATAGATTGTGTTATAAAGTAGCGAATCCAGGTTAGAGTACAATGCAGTTTTGCACCTTCCATATGGTAGTTAATAACAATTCTTTTCTAGTAGTTACTGCCCACTAGTGTAGTATAAATAGGTGGAATCTAGAGGGCAAAAAGTGTTGGAAAAAAAAAACACTTAGAACCCTATTTGTTAACATTTTGCTTTCTGACTAACCCAAGAAACTCAAGAATTTCTGTTCTCATTACGTTTGTCTGGAAGTTCAAGGGTAGAAAAATAGGTGTTTAAATAAAAGAAATGTTGTTCAACCTTCAAGTACAATAATAATCATCATAAAGCAGTCAAATGCTCTAATGAAATCCTCCCAGATCTCCATGTGAACTCATAAATTTTAAACTAGTGATGCAGAACCCGTTTAGAGTAGGAGGATCGGGAAAAAAAAAATTTAGAAACTAGGCTACTAAAGCGCGAGGGCTAAATATCTCTTCTTACAGTTCCTATAGCATGCACCCCAGCATGACCAAAGGGCATCTTTTGGTAGAAGCTGCTCTACTGATCGAATAAAAAATCCATATACTTCATTAATTATGTACAGCATCATTCAATAATATAACCTTTGAGATGACACAACTTTGCTACTGGAAAAGAATAACATCATGCTATTGATATAACAAAAAAAAGACTAGAAGATCACAGCCCCCAAGTACAGAATTAGCGACTCAGCAGCACAATGCACAAATACCCTAAACCCGAGTAACAGTAACTACAATTCTTCCCAACCAAACATTATGAACAGTCCCTAAAAGATGTTTGCTGCATCTTGATGGTCATTATGGTTATCAAGCATACAACTGTAATGATAAAAATTCATCTTCAAATTGGCAAGCATATAAAGAGTTTGAATGCAACACAAAACCCTGACAAGACAATATAGGTAAGTTGACATTTTACTTCCAAAGTAAGTATTAAATAACCCAATTACCACTTGAGGTTCTTGATGTTGTCCCCAAGTCACTTTTCTTGCTTGTCCCATTTTCTTGTCCAGCTGGAGTATAGCTTGAAACAGGGGGCTCATTCCCACCAATATCTGCATCCTCATCCACAGGATCATTCCCTGTAATAAGTAAAAGCACATACCAGCCAATAGAGATTCATGCTGAACTGTTGACTAACAGTTATCAAGTACACATGAATGTGACACAGAAAAAAAGGCTATTAACCTCTATATAGCTGCATAGTTGAGTTGCTAAGCCCTGATTCATGTAGCAGCTGCAACAAATATAGAAACAATTTAGATTTCACTATTTCAGCTTCGCCACATGAATAATTGTTTATTGTTGCAAATTACAGTGTGGAAAATAGACTACCTCAATGACACAAGGTTCTGCTTTTGCATTGTTTTGTAGCTCCCTCACATGATCATCTAACATCTTGCGTAATTTGAATAAGGTCTCATCATTAAGATCATCAATATCAATTTCTATTTCATCCTCACCAGCTTCATTCCCATTTGAGCTGTGTTCCTTCAAAAAGTCAATGATATTATCTGGCAAATCTCCCAAATGAGCTTCTAATTCCCTACTTAGATTATGCTTTTCTTCACTGGTCATAACCAGCTTAACTGGATCTGGCAGCTGTTCTTGTTGTATTGAGATAATTTTTCGTTTCTTTGTAGGAGGAACTGGCTTAACCAAATCAATCTCTTCATGAAGTAAATGTTGTTGAGGACTGTTCACTGGGAGTTTCTTCTCAATCGGCTTCCATCTAAGCTCGAAAAATTTACTAAGAACATCTGCCATGATATGCACATCATTGCCAGGTGGATTATACGTCATGGCGTTGGAGAAGGTATGTCTGACATCAGCCAGAAATTCAAGTGGACTTGAATATTTGCCTGAACTAAGTTTTTCTTTTATAGTCCCTAAATCCATGGGATTCTTAATAACATTAAAGTAATCAGGTATTTTCAAAGCAACAACATCAACAGGTTTATTGAACACCCAGCCATGTTGATGTGTCATTAACTTCTTCAACAAGCCCTCACACTGTTTCTTTAATATTGGACTAAAAGTCCCTGACGTATTAGGCACATTGGTGGATTGAAACCTTCCCAAAACACCTCGATTAAGACCCTTTGACTTCTGACCTTGCTGATCAATTCTTTTCCCAGAACCAGAAGATTTCTTCATGTTTGGTTGTCGGGCTGGTTGGACATTGTTGGAGCTAAAAATATTATTGGAAGATGACATTGCGATAACATGAGCCTTATCCACATCCACTCTCTTCTGACATGTCCTGAGTTGGCCAAGTTCAGCTCTCAAACGAATCAACCACTTCTTTTTTTCTGTGGGTGCCAGCTTTGACAAAGGAACAACATGTACAGGTACGCCAAAATCATCATGTAATGCAGAGCTCAACTTGATCCATTTTTTCCTATGACCACTTGAGTCCTCATAACCAGATGCATCCATATCATCACGGCCTGAGCAACCAGATCCTTCTGATTCATCATTGGGAGGAAATCCACCAGAATATGCATCAGGAAACATATCCTTCTTTGCCATATTGCCACACACCACACCCGATCAGAATGCGTATATCGAACCCTAGCCCAAATACTTCCCAAACGTCCCTGAATGTTGATGACAAGCCAAATTAAGTCACAGATCCATAATCATATCCTTCGTTCTTTTACCAATTTCTCTTTAAACAATAAAAAAAAAGATCCCGCAAACTATTCAGGGAATACCTAAATATTTACCCCCTCTGAAATTAGGGTTTTCATGTTCATAATTCAATCCTTAAACATATAAATCGTGTACAAATACAATAGTGTAATCAATTAACATACTCCCATCGGTTACAGATTTTTCAAATCGAACGCTAACTTTACCAATTTCTCCAACCTAACCCTAGATTTAAACGTGTTCTTACGAAAAATTAAACACACGGAGAGAGAAAAATCATAATCCAAACGAGAAAACCTAATCTTACCGCGAAAATCCTCTTTCGATTGGTAATACAGCCAAATTTCCACCGCGAAGACGAACTTCAATTCGCGAACAAGCTTTATTCAGCGTAATTCAAACTCATAACACGAAATCACCAACAATAACGAAAATTAACCCTAGAAAGCGAAGATCTCTACTGAATTGAAGCTAACGAAGCTGAGCGAATTTGAATCTCGAAACCCTAGAAAACACGACGGAGGCTCCCGAGGGCTCCGAACGAGAAGAGTATGTGATCGTACGGCTGATATTATATGAGATGAAGAGAGTGACTTCTATTTCTCTTTGTTCGTGTTTATGAGTGGGAGCCTCGTCTGACCGACTCTCAATAAATCACGGCCGTTGATTCACGCCGTCTTTAGACTCAAAGGTGTGAACACGGTTTCAGATCTAGCCATGTGACGCAGATCACGTGCAATAAAGGCGGTGGCTTGGTCCGGAAACTACGGGATTATTTTATCTTTACTCCCTTTGATTATGGAATTTTACAATTTCATGGCATGACTTATTACTAATCCCATTTTGGCCCCTAGAAAATGAAAACCATTCCATGAGGATTGAGGAGCGAGGACTTCACTATCCAAGAGATGATTATGGACTTGGAAGAAACAAAAATAATTGCAATTAAAAAAAATTTATTGGAGAGAAATTGTAGAATATAAGTGAAATTATGATATATTTTTTTTAAAATGGTTATCATGCTTCAAAGAGCATTATGTTTGTGTAACGTGTGTCTCTAGGGGGACAATCTAGTGGTAAGGTGTCTTACCTCTATTCAAGAAGTCAAGGGTTCAAATCCTACAATATGCGGATATAGTTGGTTTACAGGAGTAGATTAAAAATTGTTCTAAAAAAATGTTTGTGTAATGTGTATTTATTAGATTTAATCTTTTTAAAATTAAAAGTATATTTAGTAAACTCAAAAGAAATTTGATCTAATGTGTAACTTTTAATTTTAAAACTAAAACTTTATTTATTAAATTTATCTTAACATAAGTCATACACAAACTCTTATAAAATGATATTTTTTTTTTCGATTCACCTATCGATATTTACTAAAATTAAATATGATGTTTTGGTGCCTTGAAACCTGTAGGTATAAATACTAGGAAGAAAGACGGTGAAAGGTAATCGCTCATTCATTGTTCTCTCTTAATATATTTCATCTTTATTCGACCAAATACTAATTCTATTAGATTCGAGTCACTGAATAACCCTTCTTTGCGGTGAATGTTGTAGTTTCGCAAGTGCTTGTTTTGTTTTGTTATAAATATAGAAATATACTAAATGTGGCAATTGACCATAAAGAACAACACAGAAAGAGAGAAACATACATAACACCATCAAAAGGCCAACAAGACTCTTAATTAATATCATCATGACTTCATCTTTCATCTCCTAACATTGAGAAGATTGGAACATCTTCTTCAAGTAAGTTTCATAATCCATATTCAATTTGTTATGGTTGATTAACTTGGGACTTGTATGATTGATAGCATATGTAAAATTAATGATTCTACATGCATGTTCACCTTTCTGTACGCTTTTGGTTGGGTCAATTGCCACTTAGTATGAAGGGTTTTACCTTGCTCAAACATAACTTTGACTCTATATTGATGCCATCTGTGGGACCTGTAACTAAAACGGTCATTCTATTGATTCGCTAGTCGGGTTGGTCTAATAGACGGTTTCAAATTAAAAAAAAATAAGTCAAAAAGGGTATAATAAATTAAAACTATATACATATAACTATACTACATAATAAAAGACTAACTTTGATGCCACGTGCCAGTCTCTGTTGCATCCTTAGTTTTTTTTTCCTCACCTAAACCTGATAACCCGATTTATGTAGACACACGGATCCTAAACCGTATCCATACCCGTTTCTATTTTACCATGTTCCCTTTTCAATAGAAACCCTAATTGTGATCTCCATCAAGCTCACAATTAGATCGTCGAGATCAATTTCCCCTATTACAATGCCGATGCTTCGACTCTGCAAAGGAATCAGGAAGAATATTTCTCCTTCCTAGAGATACTTTGGTCGGTGTATTTGGAAGATATTAGCATATTCAATTTCACGAGCTAGGGTTCCACAGTTTGGTATATGCTACCCAAATAATAATTCATTTCCTCAGATTTTAACTTCTATTTCATTGATTGGATGTACGCTTGGTTAGTTCTGGGAATTTTTCAGCCTCTAGAACTAATTAATTTCATATTCGATTCATGTTTATCTATTCATAAATCATATCCCCTATAACATCCGTGAATTCACATGCAATATTTTATTTCATTTAGTGCTTTAACAACATTATTATATGTCGGATTATTTCAAACGTGTTATAACATCACAATTTAGAGTCTTGAACTTTGTTAACTTCCAATGTTATATATATATATAAATATTTTTTTTATATATATCATATATATACAAACTTTAAATATTATAAAATGATGACTTATTTTATAAAAGATGATAGTAAAAATAATTAATGATATATTTATGTGTTAAATTTTAAAAGTGTTACAAAGAAAAATATCATAATTTAATGTTTAATTACATAAAATTGGTCTTAAACCCCCCTCAACAACCTTTTGAACCCCTCTATTTTGCCTTTAAACCCATCCAATTGAACCCCATCACCTCAATCTTGACCTCGTTCACAAATCTTGACCTATTTTGACTTTTAAAAGTCAAACAGGTCCGAAATTTGTGCATTTCAGCATCCAAATCGATTAACCCGATTGTTGAGGACTTTCCATGTTTGCGTATTCGACCCTCGACCACTCCTAAGCTCGTTTAACATTTCAAATTTGACATTTTTACGTGGCTTAATTCGAAATTCAAACAGTTTGACTATCCGAAGTCAAACCGAGGCAAATTCTGTTTCAAATCAAAGATTGAAACGCGTTTAAGACCTGCAAATCACGCCTTGATTGATCTCGCATGTATTCAATACTAAAACACTGCCCAATTCATTCCCAATCAAATGTATTCACGCGTAAATCGTTCCTACAACTGTCACCTTCAAATCCGAATCGAATCAAGCAATTAAGGTGAAATTGATCGAATTAAACCATTCACACACCTTCGCATAACCTATTACAAACCCTTTGAACCCTTAATCGCATCCCATTTCATCCCTGTACCTCGATCGAGCACCAAGAACATCGTCCCTTTCCCTCTAGCCATCGGCACTCGTTTCTCAACCAAATCAAGTAAGATTAAATCTCTTTTGATTCGTTTTTGAACGTATATCGAAATCCCCTTATCAATTTGTATAAATCGTTTGTATCGGGTTCGATTTCTGTTGAGGTTCTTGAACCTGTTTCATACGAATCTGAATTTGGGGATTTGATTGATTCTTTTAGTGTGTTTAGATAAATGGTTTTCGAATTTATTCAGCAAAACCATCTGGTCCGACTGGATAAGACTTTGCACCATCGGACCAGATGGCGTGGGTTCGAAACCCACACTCAACGTTTTCTTTTGCGCATTCACTGAACCAAACCTGGCCCCTTTCAATTACATGTTAATACAAATTCGAACCGGACCAGTATCAAGGGTTAGTCCCCTGTCTAGTGGTAAACCGTTGTGCCCACACAGAACCCACCCGGGTTCGAGCCGGGTGGTGTGTTCCTTTTTTTTTAAATCGTTTTGACAGTAGTTTAATTTATAAAAAAATAAAGTATTTAATTTACAAATTTTGTTAAGATTTTTATAAACTTTACCTATCCATTTTATACCCTTAGAAAATTATATATATTTTCTTAAAAATACTAATTAAGGTTTAAACATAATTAAACAAATTCTTATATATATATATTAATATATATTCTTAGATACCACTTTTGAAACACATTTTTTTATAAATAAAAAGAATTTATTTATTTTAATTACATATCCATTTAAATCATTTTACATAAAAACCCTAAAAACCAAATATTAATTCTTTAAAATTCATATACACTTTGACTTCACATCTTATTTTAAACCCTCTTTATTCAAATACAAATTCCAACTTACACACATCCATTACATGAGATTTCATAAACATTTTTGTACAAATCCCCGCATTCATTCAAATTAAACTCTTACTCAAATCCCTTTGTGCATATCATTGATTAGATACATATAATTCACTTATAGGTTAACATTGTGATTAAACTAATCACATGTGCTACCTATTGCTCGTGTTATCTACAAACAACTAATACAATTGAGTTACATAGCCACTCTTTTTTACTTTTTACATATTTTGGGGTGAATCATGATACATTGAAAACTATTTGCAATTACAACATACAATTCTACATTTATGACCATATGTGTAATTTGTGTTTGAATGCTATGAGTTGAAACTACATATACATGATATACACGTGCAATCTTTAACTCTGTACAAGCCAACGGTAACATTGATAGATCTATTGTGTCTGACAAACCCACCCAAGTAGGGTGATTGTTACCGACATTACATTAGGGTAACCTGCGTGTTATGCCTTAGTCACAAGGTTTGATTGTACACCTAGTTTGACTATAGATTCTCCATAAATGTCTTATTTACTATGTGTCATATGAATTGTATAAAATACTTGAAATTTACTTGAGATATCAAAACCTATGTATGATCCCCAACTATTTTTAGTTGACCTTGTTTTTATCATATTTCAGGTGCTAATCTCTGAGTTCATATTCAAGATGCTACACATAGGAACTGAGGACCTAGTTAAATAAACAGTTAAAATTTGTTGATGTATTTTGTTTCTTTGTATGTTTTGATTGGACAAGTGTTATGAAATTTATCATCCTAGATGATAGATTTTGGAGAAATTGTTTCATAACCGTGAAGGTGATGGGTCCTCTTTTGAGGCTTTTGCGTATCTGTGATTCTGATGAGAAACCTTCACTAGGATATATATATATGAAGGTATGCAAAGGGCAAGGAAGGGAATTGTAGAGTTGTTTTGCAACAAAGAGCGTAATTATAAGCAGTATACTAATATCATTGATGCTCGTTGGGATAGGATGTTAAGAAGGAGCCTTCATGCATGTGCTTATTGGTTGAATCCAGTGTTTAAGTACAATGAAGATAACGCTTTGGAAAAGCGGGAGGCGTTTGCAGGGGTGCTTGACATGATTGAGAACAAGTCAAGTGAAGATCCTATAAAACTTACAAGTCAGATTTACAAATTTCGTGATCGAGAGGGTAGCTTTGCTCGACCACTTGCTCTTGGTTCTCGTATGACTAATCCTCCTTACTTTATCTTTAGTTAATAGTATTAATTATGTGAGTTTTATTATTACGATAAATTTTCTTGATTAGATGAGTGGTGGAGATTGTTTGGTGATGTCCCGGAGTTGCAATCTTTTGCAATAAGAATTTTAAGTCAAACTGCATCTTCATCCGGATGTGAACGTAACTGGAGTGTTTTTGAAAGAATACATACCAAAAACAGGAACCGACTGGAGCATCAAAGGCTCAATGACCTTGTCTATGTTCATTACAACTTGCTTCTACAAAATAGGTATGAAACAAATGACATGTTTGTTATTTTTATTTTTTGAATAATATTTATAAAAACATTAACATTTGATTTAATTAGGCTTAAAGAGAATAAAAGGTCTTATGATCCGGTTGATTATCAAAGCATTGATAAAACTGAATTTTGGGTGGTTGATGAAGTGGAGGAAGGAGAACTTAATTATGACGAGTTAGAAAATATGCTTGATGAAGAGCAACCAATTAATCTCGAGACGTCTACTTCACAAGCACAAACATCCAAAGGTTAGTATTTTTTAGACACGAGATCAAGTGGCATATAGCAGATGGTAAACTAATATTTAATATTTTAAGTAATTTATCATTTCTTTATATTGTAGGCGTAGACGACGAATATGATGATTTGGTTATAATTGATGAGGATGACAACGAGGATGAATTGGATGCTCATTAAGTTACTTCTAAGTTTTAAATCCTTAAACTTTAGTTATGTATGCTTGTTTAAACTTTAAAACTTTGGTTATTTTGTTTGAACTTGGATTATGTTTCTTTAAACTTGGGTTATGTTTTTTAAATTTAGATTATTCTTGTTTAAACTTGGGTTATTTTGCTTAAATTTGGATTATGTTTGTTTAAATGGTTGTATATGTAGTATTTGGAATTTTTTTATATTTTTCTATACATTTTTATGAATATTTATATTATTTTTTACGTCGTCCGGTTCTTGAATCCGGTCCGACCGGTCCGACCAGTGAACCTCTAAGGGGTCCGGTTCGTTGTCCGGTCCGGTTCTGAAAACATTGTGAAAACTCGGTGTCATAACTAGTCAAACTATGAACTCATGAAGACTTATGTACCTAACATTCAGTATTTTATTATCACTTACAATCTCTTTCCTTTTCCTGCCAGACATGGACTCCTACTCTCCTCCCTCTCCGGTATACTATCCCGAGACTGAGTCTGAACAGGAAGAAGACATCGGATCACCATCACCAGACCATCAGTCACCAACACCCCCAGCTGCCAGATCCATGTTTGACATAAGAGCAGATTGGGTTAGGAGCACCGGCCTGAGACTCTGAGCATCTAAACCACCCCCATCAAGAGACCCCTATCAGGCACCTCACCGACACAACCAGCTGCCATCCCCACTTAGAGACCCTTATCTGGCACCCGACCTATACCACCCAAACCCAGGAGCAAGACAGATTATGGAACCCACCAGTGCTATAGGAGTTCCAGCTGATGCCACTCACCAATACGTGAGGACCACAGAGTTTCTAAGGCAGAGAATGGAGCACTGGATAAGGCATGATCTGCTAGGTCAACGAATAGACAACCTATCGGGTCAAGTGCGGTACCAGGAGGACCTAATTGCAAATCTTGGCACCCACATAGACATGATGGAAGGAGATCGGGAAATATTCACGTACGGAGATAGCTAGAGCTGAGGCCCGGTTTGTTATACGAGTAACCATAACGATGTTTATCTTGGTATTCATCTGCTTCCTGGTGGAAAGCTACCTCAGACGTTAGCCAGATTTTCTATTCTTGTCTTTAAATTCCAGTTTGAACTCACTACTCTATGTTTGGATTAAGTATTCGACATTTTATTATTTAACGTTAAGTTTTATACTACAACTTAAATGCCATTACTCGTCGATTTAATATTACGAGTATAAAATACATCCGTCATATTTTCATCAAGATCACCTAAACACCATCTTTTCATTCAATGCAATTTAATACGTGTACCTAAGTCTTCGTTGTAAACTAATCATTTTATTATATGAATTAAACAACATCGTTATTTTAACAAAACATTTATTAAACCCTTAGTTTATATATATTATCTGGAATATAAATTTTTTATGAACCTTTTCACCTTGTAAAGAAACTTAATACAACTTGTTTTATAAAAAACATTATCTTAATTGATAATCAATTGTGACTTCTATTTCGTTAAATTAATTATTATTAAACCTTGGCTTAATTATTAAATAATTTAGTCATTATTTGTTTTCTTCCTTTGAAACATTCTCTTTATGATAATTAAAATTAAATAAAAGGTTCTTATTTATTTATCCATTTATCTAGTTATTCAACTTATTATTTTCACTATTTTATTAATTTACAAACAAGAATAAATTACAATTATCTGGTTATTTACAAAAAAAAGCATAAAACAGTTATTCGTAAGCACATTACTCTAAATACCTACAAAACCTTCTCATTATCTTGCACCTTCGGAAAAGTATGAGCATACCACGCACTTTAAAGAGATGAATAATTTCGTGTAGGCGTTAACCATCCATATAAACCTCAACAAGATTAAAAATTTAAAACCCAACTACCCGCATTACACATAAACGTAAAGCAACACGCTTGTCCGCAACACTCGACCAGCTACAAAATTCGATAGTTTACATTACCCATGAAATTCAATAACTTACATATGAACATTCACAGTTTACATGATACTAGAATGATCACATTATACATGAAACTTGGTTGTTTGCGATATACGTGATACTAAAATGATCACATTATACACGAAACTTGGTTGTTGCAATATATGTTGATCACATGATACATGAAACTTTGTTGTTTGCAATATACATGATACTAGATTGATTACATGATACATGAAACTTGGTTGTTTACAATATACATAGTACTATATTGTTCACATGATACATGATACTTGATTGTATACAATATGCATGATGCTAGATTATTTACGAAACTAGATTGTTCACATTGTTGCAATTGATTGGGTACATCATACATAAGGCATGATTATTCACTTTTTCGGTACCGATACGGTACCGGTATTCGTTACAAAATGTTCATCCTTTTCGGTACCGATACCGTACCAGTACCGAAAATACTGGTACTGATACCGGTACCGAATCTATCGGTACGGTGCCGGTACCGGTACTCGGTACCAAATGCTCATCCCTACATCCAACATACAAATTTTAATAGAAACTATTGTTTTATAAAAATTTGTATTTATTCAACCCATGTAATACATGGGTTTAACCTAGTGTCTAATAAAACAAAGAAGGACGATTACAATAAAGTGGCAGGTAAACGGGCAACAAGTTGCGCCACAACCCGCTTTTGGATAGCAAAACCGATGCTACTAAAAAATAATCTATATTTATTTTAATATTATTATTATTTAATAATCTGTATTTCTTTTACTATTATTATTATTTAATATTTAAAATTGTATAACGTGACAACCTTAGTTATTTGTTTATTAGATAATATGGAAGCGTAGATATAGATTTACAAACTGAACACCACCTAAAAGTCTGTTCGGTGGGTTTGGACTGGAGCCGATCTTTAACTTTTAAGTTTTAACATGGTGTCAAAGAAGTTGTGGTGCAATGGTTGAGATGAGGTCTGAAGTCCCAAGGGACCCGGGTTCAATCCCTGCCACCACCATTAATTTCTGAGGCATGCAAATGAGGCCTAGTTCTTAGGCTGATGCACCAGGGTTTTACCCACGCCGATCCAGGGTTCGAGCCTCGGCTCTCCCTTAATCCCGGAAGGGGCCGTATTGAGTGAGATTTTTCCTTGGATGCTCTCGAACTCTGACGCCAAGTGGGCCCGTTTAAGATAATATATTGGCCAAAGTTGGACGAGGCTCTCCCATATAACGGGAGGGTGCGACGTCACAACATTCAGTGTTCGTCGTTAAAAAAAACCAGATCTTCGAGAAACAAGTTTGTGAGTAGTTTTAAGTCAAAAAAAGGCGAAGGCTTCTCATACCAACCAACCTTGAGAGCAGACACGGTGGGGCCATCACCACTAATTCTATGTGGAAACGTGTCACCACAATCATTAAAAATCAATGTTTTTAAAACCGGACCGGCCGGTCGGACCGGTCGGACCGGGAACCGTGACCTCCACCGGTCCGGTTACGTGCTGTGAGGCCGTTTTACAAAGAACCGGGCGGTCCAAGCGATCCAACGGTTGGACCGTGAACCGCGAACCGGCGGTTGAACCGGATAGCTTAATTTACTATTTTTTGTTTTTTATATCCTTCAGTTCAGTCATAGAACTTGCCAATAGCAAGTTCTGCTGAGAGGTCTGTTGAGTTGTTGATACAATGTAGATGGTATAGGTGAAGGACTTGGATGCTATTGAGAAAGTCCCAGTTTAGCTCTTCTACTCCGCCAAACTCCCAACCAATCCACAACCTCTCAGACTTTCCATCATACCCCCAAGGTAGTATTGTGTCAAACTCTAGCTGTGTTGAAGTCAGTGAAAATTGGGGGACAGTGGATTGACTTATGATGGCTGCTGCTTCAGGGATGATGCTGAAAGATGTATATGTTTGTTCTATGTCTTCAGCATCAGTCAGCATCTCATCAACAGCCCTGACGACTAACTTCCAGTCTTCAGATGTCTCTTCTTCTTCGTCATCTGAAGTTGGCAAGTCATGAACCTGTACAAAAGCTGGCTTGAATAGTGTGCTTTGAAATACAGCCTGCTCTTGAATCCAATCGTCAAGACTGTCTGAGTCTTCCTCCATTGGGACCATCTCCCCCTTTTTGGTTGCATCAGTGGACAAATAAGCATCAGTTTGGATGCCCACTGATACAAGAGAGGGAGTAGGCACAGTTGGGCATTGATGGGCTTCATTAGAGACTTGGTGTCTTAGTTTGGACACTTCAGCCTCTAGCATAGCCACCCTGGCCGTCAATTCCAGGTTATGAAGTTTTAGTCTGTCCTTATCCACAGTTGTGGAATCCTTGGATCCAGATGGGGCCTTAGACCTAGCCTCTGCATCCCCATCACCCATGGTTTCTTGGCGCCTGGGATTCCTCTCAGTGAGGGGAGTTTCCAAGGAAACATCCTCACTGTGAGTTGCCGTGGTTGAGGTCTTAGTGATGTTGTCACTGTCCTCCTGGTCATTTGATGGACCAGCAGTAGTGACAGCCTCTTCCACATCCACTCTGTCATAACTCCTAGAGTGGACCTTCAGGGTAGAAGAACTTGGGTTGGGTGTGTTGGAAGCAAGATCAATCAGTACCTCCGAGATAGTGGTAGTTGGAGAAGGTACATCATGTTGATAAGGTTCCTCAACACTTAAGTTCATAAGAGAGAGGAGTGGCTCAGGGGGCTGTTCTATGGATCCGGGAAGTGATCCTGATCCTAATAGATTGACATCCGAAGGAATCTCCCTAATAATGTGGCTGTCCCTTATGATATTCTCACCAGAATGTTGTGATTCTGAGTGAGGGCTTTTAGGTTGGGTTTAGGCCTTGGAGGCAAGAGAAGAAGGAGTTCTCTTGCCCTTTTTCCTGGTATATGTCGTTGCAACCGGGGCCCTGTGCTCCGGTTGAACGATAACATCCAAAATAGGTGTAAGTAATTTTTGTACCTGTGCATCCTTAGTAGTATGCACAGTGGTTCGAATGGTGGAAGCAGAATGTTGTTCAGGATGTGAGGTGAAGGGTGTGGGATCAGTATCAGCTGGGATTGTTGAACTGTCACCCGGGGTACTTTGTATGTTCAGCACCTGAGAACTTTTTGGAAACAGTTCTCATGCTTTGAAAAATATTATTTTTATGTCCCAACATGATGTAGATTCTTGCAGGTTTTGAAAGTTCTTTTAGTTCTTGATTGAAAACCTTCTGCAAGAATCTTGGGTACATAAAAAATTATTGCTTTGCACCCTCTTGAAGGTTATATCTCAAACCCTCGAAGATGAGGTGTGTAAAGTTGAAGCCTAGGTCAGTGACCATACCATGGAAGGCGGAGGCAAGTGCGGAGCTCACCTGATGCCATCCACTCCTCTTCTGAGATAAGCATTGGAGAAGAGTGTGGCAGAGATACTTCCATGGAGGCCCATCAGCGCCTTCTCGGTCATATACTCAGTCTGATTTCCAGTGTATCCAATGGATACAAAGGTCCTCATGTATTCGTCCTTCGAGTATGAGATGGCTGCTCCCTCATTTTGAAGCCTAAGATGTTTTCTGAGTGTGGCTTCCGAGATGGTGATATCCTTGCCGTCTACCTTGGCTTTAATTTGGGGAATCCCCTGTTCGGTAGAGTAGACGGCGGTACTCCAGAAATCCTCCATATGAGGGATATATATGGTAGGGTTGGTTGTAAGGGCAAAATAGATCTTTGATCGACATAAGAAGTCGATCATATCATTGAAACCTTCTGATTTCTTTCCCTTGGTAAGGTATGCTGTAAGGTTATGGTATGGGGAGAACTTATCGTCAGGGTTATTGATGTCTGCCATTGTTGTTTGATTTGGAGGGAAGGTTTGAAGGTTTAAGAATATGGAAGACTTTTAATGTGGTGTGGACTTGAGAGAAATTGATGTGGGTTCAGGGTTTAGGGTGAAATTGAAGGTGAAGAGGTGGTAAGGAAAATTTGATTTGTTCTTATAACGGCAGAGGAGGGAAAAAGCAAAATGACTTGTACAGTACAACCTAATTCACCTTTTACTGTTACAGCTGTAATACACCGATGCAATCATGGTAAAGACTGACATTAATTTTTACAGCGGGTAAAAGTTAATTTGGACTTAAATTTACCCATCAGCAGCAAACTTGGTTGCTGTGGATGAATAAGCCTGTCCGCTGCAAACTTGGTTGATGCGGAAGGTTAAGTCTGTCAGCAGCAAACTCATCTGCTGCTGATGGGTTTAATAATCCGCAGCAATGATGTTGCTACTGACAGTCTTAAAGAAATCCGCAGAAAACTTGTTTCTGCTGATAACTAAAAGCAGTCAGTTGCAAATCTTTTGCTGCTGAAGATTAAACCTGTCAGCAGCTGAAGGACAAAAATGCTGCTGACTTATAACTTTTATTTACAACATAATACAAAACACATTTTAAAATAGAATTTTAGAGATAGATTTTAATCAAAGTTCATCATACCAATCGATTCAACTAAATATCTAAATCTAGCTTCATCAAAAGGTTTTGTAAACAGATTAGCATATTGCTCATTCGTATGAACTTTGGTTAAAATAATCCTCTTTTTCTCAGCTTGATCTCTTATAAATGATACCTGATGTCAATGTGCTTTGTCTTGGAGTGCTGCACTGGGTTGTTTGTGATTGATATAGCACTCATGTTGTCAATGTGAATTGGAGTTGCCATGAAAGTCATCCCATAATCCAGCATTTGATTTTGTATCCAGATGACTTGTGCACAACAACTTGAAGCTACAATGTATTCTGCTTCAGCTGTAGAAGTTGAAACACATGTTTGCTTCTTGCACTGCCATGAAATCAGTCTCCCTCCCAGAAACTAACATCCCCCTGAAGTGGACTTTTTGTCCAAGTTGCGTCCCCCATAGTCACTGTCAGTGTATGCATACAGATTAAACATGTCATTTTTAGAGTACCATAGCCCAAGTCTTGAGGCACCCTTTAGGTATCTAAAGATTCTCTTGACGGCTTGAAGATGTGAAACTTTTGGAGCTGCTTGAAATCTTGCACAGAGACATACTGCAAACATGAAATCTGGCCTTGAGGCAGTGAGATACATGAGAGACCCTATCATTGCACGGTACTGATGTTGATTAGTGTCTTGGCCATCTTTGTCTGGAGTCAGCTGATGATGCACTTGCATAGGGGTTCTTGCAGCAGAGCAGTCAGCCATTTTGAATCTTTCCAAAATGCTCTTTACATATTTGGATTGGCTGATGAAGATTCCATTTGGGACCTGTTTGACTTGTAGACCCAAGAAGAAATTTAGTTCACCCATTGAACTCATTTCAAACTTTGAGTGCATCAGAATCTCAAAGTCTTTGCATAGCTGTTTCCTTGTTGATCCAAAGATGATATCATCAACATAAATTTGAACTAGTAAGATTTCTCCCCCTTCATCTTTGATAAACAAGGTCTGGTCAATGGCACCTCTTCTGAAGTTGTTGCTTAGTAGATATCCTGACAAGGTTTCATACCAGGCTCTTGGTGCCTGATGTAGGCCATACAGAGCTTTGTCTAGTTTGAACACTTGAGTAGGATGTACAGGATCTATAAAGCCTGGAGGCTGTTTGACGTATACTTCCTCACCAATCTTCCCATACAGAAAGGCACTTTTTACGTCCATTTGATAGACAGTGAAATTCTTGGATGCAGCATATGCCAAGAAGATTCTGATGGCCTCCAGCCTGGCAACAGGAGCAAAGACTTCATCATAGTCAATTTCTTCTTCCTGAGTGTAGCCTTGAGCTACAAGTCTGGCTTTGTTCTTGACTACAATGCCTCTCTCGTCTTGCTTGTTCCTGAAAACCCATCGTGTGCCAATAACATATTTACCTAGTGGAAGATCAACAAGTTTCCAGACATGCTGCCTCTTGAATTGCAGGAATTCTTCCTCCATTGCCTCAATCCAGCTGCTGTGTTTGAGTGCTTCATCTATCTTCTTGGGTTCCACCCGAGATAGGAAACATGCAAACAAGCATACATTGGCATCGTGAGATTTGCTTCTTGTGAGAACTCCTTGGTGTACTTGGCCAATAATATTTTCATGAGGATGTTCTTTGTGGATCCCTTGTACTGGTACCACCTCCAGCTATATCCCTTGCTCTAGATTGCTTTGATTTTGATCAGGGGTCTCTTCATTCATGGTGGAAGAGTCTTCAACATCATTAGCCTCATCAATATTTTCAGCAATAGCATCATCAGCATCTACAGCATTGACCGAGGAGTCTTCATTTAGATTTTTAGTTTCAGACAGGCTGCTGCTGGTTACATTAGACAGTCTTGTTCACGCTTCACTTGCTTCAATTGCTTCCACAACCGATGGAGGATCAATTGATGGTCTTCTCAGACTAATAGAAGATTTGGGAAAATCCAGTCTGTAGTCGGTGGATGAAGTGGAGGCAGGTGATAGTGTAGACGTAGACTCCATATTTGAGAAGGTGAGAGGCTCAAATATTTGGGAGAATGAGTCTATGTCAAAGAGCCAGTTTGGACCTTTTCCCTGCTCACAGACAATGTGCTCTCTACATTCCACATTTGATGATTCTTCCATAATTCTTGTTCTTGAATTGAATACTCTATAGGCCTTTGATTGAGAGGAATAGCCCACAAAATATCCTTCATCAGATTTGGCACCAAACTTAGGAAGAACTCCATGTGTGATGAGAATGGAGCATGGACACCCAAAAGGTTTTAGAAACCCAATGTAGGGAATTCTTTGAAACCAAAGTTCATAGGGTGTCTTATTGAGGGGTTTGACAATTAGAACTCTATTTTGCACATAACAGGCTGTGCTAACTGCTTCTGCCCAGAATGTGAGTGGCAGTTTTGAGTCAGCCAACATAGATCTTGCTGACTCAATAAGAGTTATGTTTCTTCTTTCAGCAACTCCATTTTGTTGAGGAGTTCTAGGAGCACTGTATTATCTTTTATCCCCTTTCTTTCACAGAAACAGTTCAAAGTGTGGTTCTTGAACTCTATGCCCTGATCACACCTTATGATCTTCACCTTTTGATTGCTTTGATTCTCTACCCGGAGAATGTAGGATTTGAGAATTTCAGCAGTTTCATCTTTAGTTCTCAAGAAGTATACCCATGAGAATCTGGTGTAGTCATCAGTTATCACCAGACAGTATGACTTCTTGCCCATTGACATGACATTTGTAGGACCAAAGAGATCCATATGCAGCAGTTGCAGTGGAGTGTCATTTGTATTCAAGGTCTTGGGCTTGTGAGAGCTCTTGTGTTGCTTCCCCTTTAAGCACGCAACGCAGTGGTCTTCTAGCTGAAATTCTTTGTCGGGAATCCCTCTGACAAGATTATTCTTCACCAATTTGTTAATAGTTTTGATATTAACATGGCTTAATCTCCTGTGCCAGAGAGCTGATTCATCAACTGAGGCTTTTGATAAAAAGCAGGAAACACTCCCAGATGGAGTGACTTCATTCATGTCCAGTACATAGAGATTTTCTTTTCTCTGAGCAGTTAATAAAATGCTTTCTGGAGGAGGTGTGATAAGCCTAGAGATAGTACAAATCATTCTTTATCTGTGAAGAGCATCCAATGCTTTTGGTCACAGACCTGGGAAACACTCATGAGATTGAAGTCCAATTCTTTGACATAGTTGACCTTATCAATGCTCATTCTTTCGTTGGACACAGTTCCTTGTCCAGTAATGGATCCTCCCTTTGAGTCACTTCCAAAGGCAACATATCCTCCATTGAAATGTCTGAAGTTGGAGAGGATGGATCTGTTGCCTGTTATGTGCCTGGAACAACCACTGTCTACTACCCAGGTGTTATTCTTGTGACCTGGCTGTCCCTCCACATGGTAGATTTCTAATTAGTAGGAGGAACCCAAGAGTCTGCAGACTTGAAAAAAATGGTTGTTAGTTTATCCTTTTCAGTATGTTTGCAGTCAATGGAACCAATGATAATGCTTGGAGATGGTTTGGCTTTCCATTGCTTTGTTGGTGATTTTCTAGTTTTCCTCACATTGTCAGCAGCGGATTTTGCTACTGATGTTTCTGGCTTGTCAACAGTAGATCCTGCTGCTGATAGCTTTGCTGAAGTGGCAACATTCTTTGCTGCTGAAGGCTTTGCCTTAGATTTTTCCTTATCAGCAGTGGACACTCTTGCTGCTGATGGCTTTGCCTTATCAGCATCAGATTTTGCTGCGGAGGATTTTAGCTTATCAGCAGCAGACTTGGTTGCTGCTGAAAGCTTCTGCTTTGTTTTCTTGGGCTTCACTTGACTAACAACATTTTTTCTGGCTGTTGATGGTTTAACAGCCGATGTATGCTGATCCTTCTTTACCTTTTGTCTTTGAGGGGCTTGATGAAAGATCTGGTTGAAGGGGTTAAACTTACAATTTGCAGCAAAGTGGTATGATTCACCACAAATGATGCAAGCTTGTTGAGATTTAGGCAGCTTCACTCTTGGGGGAGATAGAGACTCCCTGAACTTAGTTGCTTTGACCTCGTAGCTTTTTACCTTCTTGTTTTTATTAGTCTTTTCAAAGACATGCTGCTTTGAATTTCTTTGGTATTCCATGTAGTGAAAGCAGGTGCTGGCAGTGTGGTTATATCTCCTACACACAAAGCATAATCTTGCCAGTTTGTCTCTTGAAAGGTAGACATAGTCCTTTCTTTGGAACATATCCTTGAAGTTCCATGGATGAGCTTTGTTATGTTCAAAAGTGGCTTCTTCTAGGGTCTTTTGAACATATGGAACTTTTTCTTCAGGCGTATGACATATATCAAACACCTTCCTCTTTGTGATTGGCTTTGACTGAGGCTTGGGGTTTGTGGGTCCTGATGTCTCTCCCTTTTCAATGTTTAGCTTTCTTCCATCTGGAGGATAGCTGATCTTGATCTGTTTGAATGGGACAAGGGCTGGAATAGCTGGAAAATCAGCAGGAACTTCAACTCTGTTCAGAACAGCTTCAGATGGAGCAGCACTGGTTTCATCATGGTCTGAGTAGGTTGACTCAGATTCTGATAAGGCAGTGCAGTCTTTGACGAAAGGTTCATCCGTTGAAGGATCAAGGTTTCGGTTTGCAGTGTCAAGATTTGCAACATTGAAGCTTGGTTCGTGAATGGCAATATAGTCAGAAGGAGGAGGAACAGATTTGTACTGATCATTGTTATACCCAAGTCCATTCTTTACCTTCTCATGGACTTGAATATCTAAAAGTCTTTGTAACTTTAGGAAAATTCATATTTTTCAACATGAACTTTCTGTTCTGCCAGTTCAGCTCTGGTAGCTTTTAGTTTGACCAGTAGATCATCAATCTGAGTTTCAAGATTAGTTTGTTCGTGTTTTAACAATGAAATCTCTTTCTTAAGGCAGTTAATCTTTTCTTTATAAGTATGTTCAACCTTTTTGAACTCAGATTTCATCTGATGAAACTCTTCATTTTGATCTATAAGGTTTTGGTTATGCTTTCTATAACCCAAAACTTTATCAATACAGGCTTGAGAGCAAAGATGTTCAAATACCTGAGGTGGTATCTCTGTAGTGTCTGCCATAAGAGCTTGATTGTTGACAGGCAGCTCTTCATACTAGAAGCTCCAGTCGAAGTCAGAAGTTCCAACAGTTGCACAGGCTGCAGTTTGAAATGGAGGAGTAGCTTATTGTTGTTGTTGTCTGGGTTGGGCTTGTCTTTATTGAGGAGTAGCTGTATTTGCTCTTGGTGCCTTGCATTCTCTAGCAAAGTGACCCAGTAGGTTACAGTTGTAACATCTTAGTTTGCTTTTATCCAATCCAACTCTGGTGTTGGAGTTGTTGCTTGGAATGGGTCTTCCGGTTCTAGAGTAGAACCTTTTTGCTCTTATAGAGAGCATGGCAAGCATTCCAGATCTTCCTTGATAAAGGACATGTTGCTTGAGTTTTCCGAAACAAAAGCAGCAGAGGTTGAGGTTTGAGGAGGAGCTTCTAGGAGAAATGGTGAGGTGTTTGTTTGAGAGGTTGGAGTTTGTGGATGGGTGACAATGGGAGGATAGTAGTTGCTGGAACTAGGAACTGAGTGGTCGGAGTGAAGCGCAGATGAGATGGTGGAGGAAGAAGAGGCTGATTGATGATTGGAGCTCCTTTCCTTGGCTTGAATCATTTCTAATTCATATGTTTTCAGCATGCCAAAGAGCTCTGTCATCTGGAGAGTTTTTAAATTCTTCGTTCTTCTTATAGACACTGTATATAGTGTCCTGCAGCTTGGTAGAGATCTGATAAACTTTTTGAGAATATCTTCATTCTCTAGCTTTACTTTGGAGCACTGCAGTTCTCCCACCAGGTAAGTGTACCTGTTATACAAAACGGTTAGTGACTCACCTTCCTTCCATACGAAGTTTTCGTATTGCTGTTTCAGGACGTCCCTTCTATTTTCTTTGACTTCCTCTGAGCCAGCAAACATCTTCTCAAGAGCCTCCCAGAGCTCTTTAGCAGTTTTGTAACTTCTGAAGTTATGAAAAACTTCATTTGGAAGGCACATTTGGATAGCTCCTAATGCCTTGAAGTCCACCTCCATCTTCTTTATGTCCTCTTCTAAGTACTTGGAGGGCTCCTTCAGAACTAGTGGTCCTCCAGAGTCAGCAGAGGCCACCATGGGAGTGTAGGGTCCATCCCTGATGGATTTCCACATTCCGTACTCCTGATAACAGAAAAAGCTTTCCATGCGATTCTTCCACATGTCGTAGTCTTCCCCATATACCAATCTTGGTGGTCGGTTGATGCTGCCGATGTCTTCAAATCCATTGCTCTGTGCCATCTTTGTTTTTGTGATTTTGGGTGACTTGATTGAAGAGAGTTTAGAATAGAACCAGAAGTGATTAAACAAGTGTGAGTTTGTTTAATCTGAGCCAAAGCTCTGATACCACTTGTAGGATCATGAAAGTACAAGATGGTTCTGTTCTTAGTTGAAATTGGCGGAAACAATAACAACTACACAAGTATAATCGAGTAAACAGAAAGAATACTTATAAGAACACTGTTGTATTAAGCTTTTGCAAATAAACGATTACAAATGAAAACTCAATCAAAAGCAGCACATACAATGAAGTGTTTACACAGTATTTATACTCACTTAGAATCAAGACAGACCCTTTATTCTAAGAATCAGATCTAACACAGACCGTTGATCTTTTGTATAAAGCTAACTATTACAAGTTTAGTCTAAACTAGCTAACTTTATTGAAGCGTCTTCTTTATGCATTATTACTTGCATGCTTGGAGAAGAGCATTGTTGTCCGTCATTGGTTGTGCCATTGAGGTTCTTTCTGCTTTGAGTGTGTCAGTGGCTTTAACAGAAAGTTGTCAGTGACGCTTGGCATGGATAGTCAGCTGCAACGATTTATCTTCAAGGCACAGGGCTGTCAGCAGCAAGGATGATGATCAGCAGCAAGATGTGACCATCCAAAGCTGCTAATGATTTGCCTACTAGCAGCATCAAGTGTTGATGCTGCTGAGAAGCCTATCCGCAGCAACTCTGGTCTTCAGCAGATAAGGCTATCCGCAGCAGATTTGTTCTTCAGTAGAAGAACAAGTATCCGCTGCAGATAAGCTTGTCCGCAGCAGTTTGTTGGTCAGCCGCAAACTCTGAGATCAGCAGCATTTGTACTTAGAGAATTTTGTAGCCATCAGTCTTTATTTCTACATTAGTATTTGGAATTTTTTTATATTTTTCTATACATTTTTATGAATATTTATATTATTTTTTATGTCGTCCGGTTCTTGAATCCGGTCCGACCGGTCCGACCAGTGAACCTCTAAGGGGTCCGGTTCGTTGTACGGTCCGGTTCTGAAAACATTGTGAAAACTCGGTGTTATAACTAGTCAAACTATGAACTCATGAAGACTTCTGTACCTAACATTCAGTATTTTATTATCACTTACAATCTTTTTCCTTTTCCTGCCAGACATGGACTCCTACTCTCCTCCCTCTCCGGTATACTATCCCGAGACTGAGTCTGAACAGGAAGAAGACATTGGATCACCATCACCAGACCATCAGTCACCAACACCCCCAGCTGCCAGATCCATGTTTGACATAAGAGCAGATTGGGTTAGGAGCACCAACCTGAGACTTTGAGCATCTAAACCACCCCCATCAAGAGACCCCTATCAGGCACCTCACCGACACAACCAGCTGCCATCCCCACTGAGAGACCCTTATCTGGCACCCGACCCAAACCACCCAAACCCAGGAGCAAGACAGATTATGGAACCCACCAGTGCTATAGGAGTTCCAGCTGATGCCACTCACCAATACGTGAGGACCACAGAGTTTCTGAGACAGAGAATGGAGCACGGGATAAGGCATGATCTGCTAGGTCAACGAATAGACAACCTATCGGGTCAAGTGCGGTACCAGGAGGACCTAATTGCAAATCTTGGCACCCACATAGACATGATGGAAGGAGATCGGGAAATATTCACGTACGGAGATAGCTAGAGCTGAGGCCCGGTTTGCTATATGAGTAACCATAACGATGTTCATCTTGGTACTCATCTGCTTCCTGGTGGAAAGCTACCTGAGACGTTAGCCAGATTTTCTATTCTTGTCTTTAAATTCCAGTTTGAACTCACTACTCTATGTTTGGATTACGTATTCGACATTTTATCATTTAACGTTAAGTTTTATACTACAACTTAAATGCCATTACTCGTCGATTTAATATTACGAGTATAAAATACATCCGTCATATTTTCATCAAGATCACCCAAACACCATCTTTTCATTCATTGCAATTTAGTACACGTAACTAAGTCTTCTTTGTAAACTAATCATTTTATTATATGAATTAAACAACATCGTTATTTTAACAAAACATTTATCAAACCCTTAGTTTATATATATTATCTGGAATATAAATTTTCTATAAACTTTTTCACCTTGTAAAGAAACTTAATACAACTTGTTTTATAAAAAACATTATCTTAATTGATAATCAACTGTGACTTCTATTTCGTTAAATTAATTATTATTAAACCTTGGCTTAATTATTAAATAATTTAGCCATTATTTGTTTTCTTCATTTGAAACATTCTCTTTATGATAATTAAAATTAAATAAAAGGTTCTTATTTATTTATCCATTTATCTAGTTATTCAACTTATTATTTTCACTATTTTATTAATTTACAAACAAGAATAAATTACAATTACCTGGTTATTTACAAACAAAAAGCATAAAACAGTTATTCGTAAGCACATTACTCTAAATACCTACAAAACCTTCTCATTATCTTGCACCTTCGGAAAAATATGAGCATACTAAGCTCTTCAAAGAGATGAATAATTTCGCGTAGGCGTTAACCATCCATATAAACCTCAACAAGATTAAAAATTTAAAACCCAACTACCCGCATTACACATAAACGTAAAGCAACACGCTTGTCCGCAACACTCGACCACCTACAAAATTCGATAGTTTACATTACCCATGAAATTCAGTAACTTACATATGAACATTCACAGTTTACATGATACTAGAATGATCACATTATACATGAAACTTGGTTGTTTGCGATATACATGATACTAGAATGATCACATTATACACGAAACTTGGTTGTTTGCAATATACATGATACTAAAATGATCACATTATACACGAAACTTGGTTGTTGCAATATATGTTGATCACAGGATACATGAAACTTTGTTGTTTGCAATATACATGATATTAGATTGATCACATGATATATGAAACTTGGTTGTTTACAATATACATAGTACTAGATTGTTCACATGATACATGATACTTGATTGTATACAATATGCATGATGCTAGATTATTTACGAAACTAGATTGTTCACATTGTTGCAATTGATTGGGTACATCATACATAAGGCATGATTATTCACTTTTTCGGTACCGATACCGTACCGGTATTCGTTACAAAATGTTTATCTTTTTCGGTACCGATACCGTACCGGTACCGAAAATATTGGTACCGATACCGGTACCGAATCTATCGGTACGGTACCGGTACTCGGTACCAAATGCTCATCACTACATCCAACATACAAATTTTAATATAAACTGTACAATTTGTATTTATTCAACCCATGTAATACATGAGTTTAACCTAGTGCCTAATAAAACAAAGAAAGACGATTACAATAAAGTGACAGGTAAACGGGAAACAAGTTGCGCCACAACCCGCTTTTGGATAGCAAAACCGATGCTACTAAAAAATAATCTATATTTATTTTAATATTATTATTATTTAATAATCTGTATTTCTTTTACTATTATTATTATTTAATATTTAAAATTGTATAACGTGACAACCTTAGTTATTTGTTTATTAGATAATATGGAAGCGTAGATATAGATTTACAAACTGAACACCACCTAAAAGTCTGTTCGGTGGGTTTGGACCGGAGCCGATCTTTAACTTTGAAGTTTTAACATGGTGTCAAAGAAGTTGTGGTGTAATGGTTGAGATGAGGCCTAAAGTCCTAAGGGACCCGGGTTCAATCCCTGCCATCACCATTAATTTCTGAGGCATGCAAATGAGGCCTAGTTCTTAGGCTGATGCACCAGGGTTTTACCCACGCCGATCCAAGGTTCGAGCCTCGGCTCTCCCTCAAGCCCGGAAGGGGCCGTATTGGGTGTGATTTTTTCTTGGATGCTCTGACGCCAAGTGGGCCCGGTTAAGATATTATATTGGCCGGAGTTGTACGAGACTCTCCCATATAACGAGAAGGTGCGACGTCACAACATTCAATGTTCGTCGTTAAAAAAAAAACCAGATCTTCGACAAACAAGTTTGTGAGTAGTTTTAAGTAAAAAAAAAAGGCGAAGGCTTCTCATACCAACCAATCTTGAGAGCAGACACGGTGGGGCCATCACCACTAATTCTATGTGGAAACGTGTCACCACAATCGTTAAAAATTTAGGTTGCCGAATGGTAGATCCTGCACCGAGTAGATATTAGAATCCAGTTCTATAATATAAAAAGAGGCTACGATGATATTATTGATTTGTATGTATATTACTATTTATTTCTACTAATGGATATATTCCAAACAACTCATATCTCCACTTTTAGTAATTAAATTAGATTCCTTTTCCACATGCTTTTCTTTGAAAAACAAAAGGAATTTTAGTTATTAACATTTAATCTATAAATTTATATTTAAAATTTTAATAGAATTATTGATTTCAGATTCATATTAATATTAATATTAAGTATAGGACGATTACAATAAAGTGGTAGGTAAACGGGTAACAAGTTGTGCTGCAACCCCCTTTTAAATAGCAAAACCGATCCTACTAAAAACAAAGTTTTGGGTCTAAGGGGCCGAAATATTACTATGCACGACTCGTTGAACCCTGTTTAGGAATTCCACTGCCTCCGGTGCTAGGAACCCAAAAGTATCAAAAGCAAAAGGGATAAACACGTGTTGGTTCTCTAAACAAGCTTTCTCGTGTTTAGCAACTTTGCCTGATTCCGCCTTTAAAGCAGCATGACCCGCCACAACCCCATTGTCCCTATGCCCCACAAGAGGGGACACTCCTGTAAGGTCCACACAAGCGTGTTCCCCCCTGCCCAACCAAACACAAGAATATCAGCCGGCCATAGAGTAGACCTCCCTTCAAGCGGATCTGTCAGAAAGTTCACCGGAGCCTCTTTTTTAGCAGAAATTCCTGCCCGTTTGAGAACATCACAAAGAACATCCCTAACCAAATCATGCCTGTATTTAAACCCGGGTAACTCTTTGCAATGGACCGCATGCTCGCCAAAAGAATCCAAACAAGCCTTGCGGCAAACTGGGCAGGGCTCATCAGTCGGAAACAAGGGGATCATTAGCCGATACTTGAGGATAGCCCGGTACTCCACAACCGACATATGCTGACCTAGTCCTTCAATGGGGATAACTGTTAGAAAATCTTGAGCCCGAGAAGCCCGGAGACATTCAAACACCGCCTTTTGGCGAGGTAATAAATCAAACTTTACTCCAAATTCTGGACGATTCTACTAAATAAGGCATTCGCCAAAGCATGTTGGGCTTTAGGGGGGCGGTGTCCTTATTAGAGAAACCGCTAAGATCGAAATCAGGAAGGGACATGCGCAAGCAATCCATCGCACACCCATAATCAGAGTCTAACCCATCAATATCACAACCCTGAAGAATGTGGTCCTGTAAACTCCAAGATTGTGTCCTCGAGGCCACAAATGCATAAGTAGATACATCTTGAGCCGCACATAAACCCAAACCCCCGAAACGGGTTGGAAGTGATGCCAACCTCCATTGAAAATCCCCAAAAAAAGCACCACAACAAACCACGATATCCTCGATCGCACCCCGGAGGCCCTTGTCAATAATTGAAACAGCTTCCCCCACATACATAGGCTGGCATGTTCTAAGGCCGAATAATAACTTTGCAACTCCCATACACGAGCGGAGCAAAAGGAGCTCGCATTGAGGGTCCCACAAACGTGGGAGACAGCTCATCAGTTCCACCGCACAAAAAGCCCTTTTCACAGCCAAATTACTGATGAACCCTGCATCTCTGCTAACGGCGCCCCCAAGGAGTTTCACACCCAGCACTAGCCTTCCAATCTCACAAGGGAACAATCCAACTTGTACCTTCACCCCATTGCACGACGGCCAAAAAACTTCCGTTTTCTTGACGTTAAGTTCAAGGCCCAAACGGGGCCCCTCCGACCTGATAATATCTAGGGCTTTAGCCACCTCTTTAGCGTCTCCGATAATCGTACCATCATCTAGGTACCAAGCATGGAAGAGAAGCTTGCAGCAATCCCTAATCTGATGAACCAGCGGATGCAAAACTAAGGCAAAAAGGAGAGGCCCCAAAGGGTCCCCTTGTTGAACCCCATTGGTGGACCAAATATGGTCATCACCCACATATAACCTATCCGGCTGCCCATATAAAAAATCCACCCATAGCGAAATGGACGGGCATCGGGTCCGAACCTCTTGCAATAGGGCAGTCCTATCCACTAAGTTGAAAGCATTGGAGAAATCGACGGTAAGCATAGCCAACGATCCATCCTAGTGAAACTCGTTTAAGAACCTGTTCGCGCTATGGAGCACAGCCTCTGCCCCATTGGGAACTCCCACCCCAAATTGAAAGTCACACAGATATTTAGCCATCTCTTTCCTAACACCCCTCATGGCCACCTTAGAGACCAATCTCCTCCAAATCGCACCTACGGCAATAGGTTTAATCTCGTTGTCCGGTTTGAGCAGCGGTGTGAGAGGGGCCGAGGCAACGAACTCCGCCAATCCCGTAGGGCATCTCCCCCCGAAGCATAAATTAACCACCGTAGAAATAACCCTAAGCAAGTCAACGACGATCGTAGACCCCTCTCCACAAAGAGCATCCAAAATATGTTGGGCTCTCAATCCGTCCCTCCCACAAGAGGTCCCTTTGGGGAAAGCTTTAATGCATTCAAGCACGACATCATCATCCACAACAAGAGGAGGCTCGGAAAGTAAGGAAACAGGCATAACCGGAGGGGGCAGGATGGGATGCTTTGCCACCAACACTTTCATAGTATCATTACCGAAAGGTGCAACCCCTGAAGAGCATAATACTTTGACCGCCGCAGTGAAATGCCCATCTGCAACTTTTCACAAACATTGTTTAACATTGTTGCACGCCATAGAATTATCGGACCCAGGGACAAGCTCTACACGACACGTGGTCGGCCCCAAAGGTTGGGCAAAATATCTTCATTCCTATAATTTAATTTAAAAACATATTTACATTTAAAATATCTTCATTCCTATAATTTAATTTAAAAACATATTTACATTTAAAATTGAAAGGCCTTTTTAAAAATCTCTCACATCAGGTTCCCCATATATATCGCTATTCAATTAAATAATATTTTTTAAAATTTTTTTAATTACTTTTTCTCTTTCATCCAATCACAACCACTCACTAAAATAAAATAAAATATAATATAGGGTTGAATAGTAGCTTCCTATATTTAGGGGGCTCATAAAGTTTTCCTTTAAATTTTAAGGATAAGGTATGGGGATGGAGATTCTAAGGTGAAGTAAAAAAACAATAATTTCTTATATTCTTCCTAAATTTTAAATATATGGATGAAAATAGGGAAACTGTTGTGAATGCTCTTACAATGTTTCTCATGTTTGCATTTGAAACTTCAATTAGAAGATCCTTAAAATATCAAATTATAATTTTAAATGCGCTTATTAGTCTTTAAGCATCATATACACTAAGTAACTGAATACAAGTAACAATGATAGATGATTTTAATATTACTAATATGAATGATAATATATAAAATAATAATAATAATAGTATTATGGCTGATATAATATAAATTCAAAGACAATTTGGTAAACTTTATGAACTTAAAAAACTAGAGATTATTTAATAAATGATAAAGATTTTGGGTGGTTTTTGAAGTGTATATATGTTTATGATAAATTGTTTTTAGTTTTTATATGATAATAAGTACAATAGATATAATTTTATGTTCATTTTGTAAAGAGAAGATTAATTTCTTGATGATAAAAGTTCATAATAAAAGTTATATTTATTAAATAAAAGTAAGTATATGCGAATGATAAAATTAAAGAGTAAAATATCATAGGATGAAATTAAAAAAAAAAACCTGGTATCTAGTACATATTTAAAGGGTGTCCACGAAAGAGTTTAAAACGACAATTTGAGACAAGGTCACACTTTTTGTGACTAATGTATATATGTATAATAATCACCACCGCCAAGTTTGTGTTTCCATTATGGCGAATCAATTTGCTAACTTAGTTTTCTTCGTGTTATTTCGGTGTATTTGATATTTTGATGTGATGATGATTCTTGACCATTAGAAAGATGACTAGGAATCATTCGGGTTGGTGGTCCAGTGACAGAGGCAAAATTTATTAAAAAACCTAGGTTTGGAGGTCTTGGGTTCAAGTCTCATATGAGTAAAAGTTCGTCGTTCTAAAAAAGAAAGATGACTATAGGAAAAGAATTAGTGTTTATAATTTATGTTTAAAGAAAACTAGATGGTTATACCCGCGCTCCGCGGCGGGTGTCGTGTTCATTATCGTCGAAAACCATAAAATCGAATACCGATATGGGTTTCGATAATATCAATACCAACAATGATGTTGGTCGCTCATAATATGTTCGAATCATCACGGTACCACAACGGTAACGACACTCGCTATACACAACGATACGAAAAAACTCCATTTTGAATATAACTCCGTTTTAAAAAAAATTTATATCGGAACATTGAAAAAGAAAAACTAAAAACAGCCGCACACTCTGTATTATGGGAAAAAATTAACGAACGAAAGTTATTAAAGGAAAACGAAATTAATAGAAAATGAAACGGACTCAAAGCGTATATTATATATAGTATAAGGGTTGAAAATGAAAATATTAAAAAAAAGTTTAGGTGTTAGTTGTTGAATGAACGAGTCACTATTCAAATTTAAAAATAAAAAAAACATGCATTGTTTGCTTATACTATGTGATGTTAGACTTGTACATTTATGAATAGTTGATTTTTGTGAGAGGAGGGGTTTTGGTAATTAATAGCGAACCAATATATGGTATGATCAAATTAGTATCATATATTTTCTTCGATTCTATTCTCACTCCACATCATTAAAACCTGCAAAATGAAACTTTCAAATGACTTGAACAAATTATCTAATTAATTAAAGTTTCTTATAAATAAATAAGATAATGTTTTTAAAATCATTCATATTTATTGTGAACACAATCCTATATAACGAACCAGGTATGAGACGGGTTTTAGTAATCTAGTGTCATATTTGATTATAAAACCGTGTCTCATATATACCCTTCGGGTACCCGTTACTCAATATCCAGCGGGTTCACGGAAATATTCATGCGTATCAATCTTACCTGTTTATTATCTTATCTGGTTAAAGCTTACCTCCTGGGATGCCTATATTACCTGATACCAGATCTTAAATTCACATCAAAAACCAATCTGAAATATTAGTAATTCCAGGTTTTTTACCATCTGTAATCCTACACCCTGTGTCTTGTATTGTCAATTTTACTGTACTTCATAATTTACACCACCAACAACTTACTTCTTCTGATATTAATTCATCCACTTTTCAAATTAATACATAAAACAATAGTAATTTGTGCTGTAATTAGGTACTTAATTACCGACGTTATATGGAAATCTGCATACAGATATACTTAAATATATACATACATAATCATATGTAAAATTTCATCAAACACAAACAATTTACCTGTTTGGTAACTGATTTTGATAGATTATACCAACCTCCCCAAGCTCAAAGCTGCTTTGACATCAAGCCGCCATGCATACTCGCCGGAATCCATCTTCCAAACGTCGCATGGGAAGGTCATCTGCTTCTTCTTCTCCGATAACAAATAAACCACTCTAACTCTGCATGAGAAAGCTGGCCAGTACTCAAACGCGGACTTTTCCACTTTTACCCCTAGCCACACCACCACCTTAAGCGGCGGTGCTCCTGCTCCGCTATCAGGATCTGGATCCACCATCCTCCGGTACGCCAGATTCACCCACTGGACCTCATCGTAACCGTTCGATATGAAACCTGGACAGCTGTCCGTCTCCAGATCCTTCCATATCTCCTCATCCGTACATGTGTACCGTAACTCCCTCACGTCGTCCTCACACGTTCCGATAACTGATTCCACCGTAATCCACGACTCAACTAACTTCTCTCGCTTCACCGTCACCGCCAGATCTACGTCATGCAGACCTTCCGACGGTCGAGCCGGTGTTATCCACCTACCGATGATATCATTATCATAACCGTTTTTTCCGGACACATCAAAACTGATCCACTCCGGTACTTTCCGTACCGGATCTGTAACAAACTCGTCTCCGTTCGAAACCTCCAGCATCGCCACCGTTCGATCCAAACTCATCCAGCGGTTATCATCCTTTATCGTCAAATTACACTCTTCCGCTATCGTCTTCTTCTTCTTCTTCTTCTTCACGCGAACGTACTTCCTCTTCGCTCTCTTCCCCTTCACCGGAGCAAAACCAGCCGAACTCTCAACCGTCACCGGCCTCGGAGCGATCGGCCGGAATCTCAACATTATCTGGTTAATTATCATCTTATCCTCTGGATCTCCGCCGGTGCATCCGGTTTCGACACGCCTCTTTCCTCCTCCCATACCGACTCCGGTTTCTCTCTCTCTAATACTAACCGGAAATAAACGGAGGCGATGATAAACATGATGGTTTATATAGAGAGAGAACGATGGAAAACCTCGCCGGTGAATGGGACACGTGTCCAGAACAACTCAATTAGATCAAGAAGCATCAGGGACCCTGATTGGTTGTGTAAGATTAATTGGGGCCCACGTAAAAGCAGCGTATAATTTCCATTTTCCTGAAGCACTTCCGATAAAGAGGACACGTATGTGCATATTATTATTTAATTTAATTTTAAAACTAAAGTGTAGCAGTAATACTTTGTCTGCTAGTGAGACGCGTGTCACTTCTAAAAAATTTAAATTCCTTTTTCCACGAGCGTGCTTGAGCGCGTGAGGGTTTGTGTGACCGCTAGGGCCAATTAATTCACAGGACACTCTGGACGGTCATTAAAAATTGGTTAATTTATTTAACATAATTGGAAATAAAAAGTAGACAAAATATTCATTGAGTTTTATAATATTTACTCGTATATATAAATAGAACATAATTATCATATATTAATCACTCGTGATACCATAAGATTAGTTTATTTAATATTTTTTGTTAACCATTTATAGGCATCTTTGACCTTTCAAGTAGGGCCGGAGGATATAAAGGGCCCGAGGGGGCCCGTGGCCCCCCCGATTGTTCACTCAGAAGTGTTAATATATATGTATTCGGTCGATTTTTCGCTCAGTAGTGTTAATTTATATGTATTCGGCCGAAAATTTTATAGTTCCGGCCCCCCTATATGAAAAAAAATGCCCGGCCCCCCCTGCGAAAATTTTCAAGCTCCGCCACTTCTTTCAAGCTAATAAATAGTTCACAATTTGTAACATAGTTCATAGATTTCTTTATGTTTGGTCTCATATCATTTATTGTTATATGAATGAAGAAAAAAGTTTTTTAAGCTCCATTTAATTGTTTATGTAACTACCTTTATGGTGACCTCCCTTTGGTATATAGAGGTAGGTTGTCTTATTGAAGATAGCCCCCTGTTATCTCAATGAGCTAGGTTAGGTTTTCTATGTATAAACTCTTTCATATGCACAAATCGATCTTTTTTTCAATTCTTTTGTTGGTTGTAGGATCTAAAATATTATTTTTAATTTTATAAAGATAATATATGAGATGAAACAAAATGTTTCATTGCTTGCATGTGAGTCTTAATTGATCGTCATAATATATGCATATGGTCAACACCAAGAATATTCTCTATGACTTCTCTAAGTTGTAATGTTTTGTTTTTGGGATGATATATCCTCTTATGCTATGGTGAACACATCTTCGTTAATGCTTTTGGTAGGATCAACCCTATAGCATTAATTAAAAATCTAGGGCTCTCTAAGGTCCCCATTTTTTTCATGAAGTAAAAAATGTGAACCCGCTGCTTGACTTAGCTCTCGTATTTACGCAGGGAGTCTTGCCTACATTTTGTGCAAGAGGCTGTTTCCACGGTTTGAACCCATGACTTTAAGGACACAAAGCAACAAGCTTACCAGCTGGCTCTAAGGCCCACCCTCATTTTTTTCCATGAAGTGCTGGCCTAAAAAACAGTTAATAACTAAGGATGGAAGGCATGAGAGATAAGACGAGAGAGAGAGAGAGACAATTGTGATATTCAATCGTCCCTTCCAGTCGATCATCCATTTCTTTTCTAGTTTCCCAAATCTTTTTTAATATATAACTACACCATCATCATTGATTCCTCACATTTTCTCGTATGTTCTTCATCTTAATTTTTAGAATCATCGTTAATTCATCATCGGTTCTTCTTCTTTTCTTCCTTTGGGCTTTACTACTTTGATGTACATTGCCTCGTTGTTTATGAAATTCAGAATCTGAATTAATTATTAATATACATGGCCCATTTCCTCATGTGGTGGATTAATGAACGTGTGCCTTTGATTGGAATGATATATATAAATAACCACGACTCAACCCAATTTGTTTACATGGACTTATAGTTACATAGTTAGAAATGTTCAAGTGTTAAGAAGATTGGTTAATGTTGTAATTTTAAATTGATCATGTGTGTAATTATTAATAAATTGTTAGGGAACACTATGATTAGACTCGGGTCAAATCCAAGTATGTTAACCTCAGATTCATTAACAAATCTTTAATACTATGTATCTGATTATTTTATAATATATTGTGCATTGTTGTCCACATGCAAGCCCTTCAATTATATAAAAAGATGATCATGTTGTTAATACAATTAAAGGAGGCCCACCAACTACTATTCGTTCGATGTAATTTTGGATGATTCTCTTTTTACCAACCCATATCTTCATGTTTTATATATGCACTATTGGAAGCAGCATATCACCGCACCTAACCTCATTTATGTATTATGTGAAACTTATAAGCATTTCAACAACCTTGACAAATCCATGTTCTAGGTATTTCTTATACATCAACAAATAACTATCTACTCATAACATCTTTGACCGTAGACTGAAACTATTGTAAGGTATGTGACTTGTCCCACATCAGTTGTATGGGCAACAAATGTGAGGTTTATAACCCAAATGGGCTTCCTCGTCCATTAGACTAGTCTTTTAGGTTGAGTTCTCCTATTTGGCTTGTAACATTGGTATTAGAGCCAAACTTGGAGTGGTGGCCTGGAGTAAACCAGTCTTGACCAACAAGACGTTGGCCCTTAAGGAGGGTCGAATGTTATGGACCAAAACATGTCTAATTAGTGAAATTAAGCCTCTATTTTTAGCTTTTTTTTAATGTGAAAAGGCCCAATTTTAAAATTCACCTTAGGCCCTATTCAGTTGTATGAGCAACAAATGTGAGGTTTATAACCCAAATGGGCTTCCTCGTCCATTAGACTAGTCTTTTGGGTTGAGTTCTCTTATTTGGCTTGTAACATTGGTATTAGAGCCAAACTTGGAGTGGTGGCCTGGAGTAAACCAGTCTTGACCAACAAGACGTTGGCCCTTAAGGAGGGTCGAATGATATGGACTAAAAGATGTCTAATTAGTGAAATTAAGGCTCTATTTTTAGCTTTTTTTTAATGTGAAAAGGCCCAATTTTAAAATTCACCTTAGGCCCTATAAAAGGTTGAGCCACCACCGGCCTTTTGCTATCTTGTCTATGTTGTGAGTCTAAACAATTGACATATAAGTCTAACTTATACATTATGTTAGATTTCTTTCTAGTGACTCTCACGTGTGAATCTTACAATGAAAGCAATGTCATAGTAGTAAAACTAATAAGGTACGTTAGACCTAAGCCTAGTAAAACGGGCGGGTTGGGTTAGGTTGGGTAACGGGTCAGAACGGGTTTGGGTAAGGATGAGTTCGGGTCAGGACGGGTTATGACCAAAATGAGTTTGGGTCAAAACAAATTGTTTTTTAAAAAATATCAATTTGCTTCGGATTAGAATGTGTTGTAACAAAAAAGTGGCTCGGGTTAAAATAAGTTGTCTTAGAAAAGAAAAGTAAAAAAACTGCTATATTTTTTTCCGCGACTGCTGGTAGCATTGAGGCGACTGTTATCGGTGATGGCGGCGTCGTGGTGGTGCAAGAGGCGGTGGGTGGTGGTGTCGGTGGTAATCTTAAGTGATTTTCTCGCCAAACATGTCATTGACCTATCGTTACCCGTTTGAATCCATTCTAAATTTATATAGTTTTTAGGCGACCTATCTTGACCCAGGATGTCTTAAGGTGTTACCCATTTCAACCTTTTTTGTGCTATGATGTTACCCAATTCAACCCAAAATACAAAAATTATTTCCAAACCAAACCATTTCCAATACTTTGGTTCAAGATTGCTAGTTAGACTCCTTATAACCGTTGTGTAGTCCATTAGGTCACGTATTTACATTATTATTGCATATATGTTGGCTTATATTATTTCGGATCATCAAAGTTCTTATTATCAAACTTTCCAATACTTTTTTTTATATAACGACTTCTACATCTCTTCCTTAGTATTAAATACAAGTCTCCCCATAGTTGGGTGATAATGGTTAAATATTCTCCACATCTGCACGGGGTGGAGATGTCACACCTCTGCTAAGACAGAAATATGAGGGGGCGACAAAATTGAATCATTACACACGATCAAAAAATATTTCTATTAATTGAATAGTTGATTACATTTATTACAAAGAAATCAAACAAGACAAGTAGAACAAATAAATTTTCTTTTTGTTAATATCTAGCTAAGTCCACTAAAGCATAAGTCCTTGAAATCCTAGCGTGATCAAAACATCAACTTAGTTTCCATTACCTGGAAAACATGCTAAAATAGGTCAACTAAAAAATTGGTGAGAACATAGGTTTAAGTAGATACTGAACGAAGTAATCCTATTCGATTTCAAGTCAAATTAGGATGCTAAAGGTGGTGTACGGTAGATCTCATGGGGAGGAGGTGGAGATCTTTATCTCTATCTTTAATAATTCAATTATGTTTAAAAGGTTGTTTAGTTCTAGTTGAATAAGGATTCTTATCCTATAAATAGAGATAGGTTAATTTAGTTTTCTTGTATCCCAGTTTTATTTACGTGAAGTTTATAAAGTTCTTGTTTCGTTTTATAAAAGTCTAGTCGATCCAATTGAATCTTTCAATTGGTATCAGAGCCTAGGTGATCTAGACTCACTGGGAATCCTGCTAGAGAGTGTGGGGCGAATAACCATACTTAACGAGCGATCAAGAAAGGATGGGAGACGAAGTGGGTGATGCTTTGGCAAACAGAAACATGTATGCACGAGAAACAAGCAGTACCTCTCTGCAGTGCCCAAAGCTCACCAAGACGAACTACAACACATGGGTTATCATCATGGAATCGATTCTTGATGCCCAAGGGTTGTGGGAGGCGGTGGATCCAGTGACTGGAGATGCTGTCGACGACAAGAAGAACAAGATGGCAAGAGCCATTATATATCAGGCTTTACCGGAGCATGTCCTCATGCAGGTAGCAAGAAGCCGCAGCACCCGAGAAATTTGGGAGACACTTAGGGTCCGATTTCTTGGGGCTGATCGAGTCCAGCAAGCCCGTCTGCAATCACTCAAGAGAGATCTTGACCAGTTAAAGATGGGAGAAAAAGAGACGATCGAAGAATTCGCCGGGAAGATATCCGAGTTTGCAACCCAGTTTAGCAGCCTCGGAAAAGACCTTGATGACTCGGACCTTGTAAAGAAACTACTTGATAGTGTCCCGGATAGATTCATTGCCATAGTTGCCACCATCGAGCAATGGGCAGACCTGGAAACAATGACTTTTGAAGATTGTATTGCACGCCTTAAAGTGTTTGAAGAAAGAATCAAAGGGAAAGTAGGAGTAGCTGAGATGGGAAATTTAATGTTCTCCAGGTATGAAAAAACAGGTAAAAAGGAAGGAGAATCTGATCCGAGAGGACAAACCAGCAGGGGACGAGGTCAGTACCGTGGTGGACGAGGTAGAGGCCGCGGGCGCGGGTTTGGTAGAGGACGAGGCAGGAGCCAAACCAACATTGACAACAGATCCAATAACCAAACTCGTGAGACCAATGATCAAGGAACAGATAATAGTCGGGCTCGTAATAAACGTAATGTCAAATGTTACAACTGTAACAACTTTGGGCATTATGCTTGGGAATGTACCAAGCAACCCGAGGAGGCGAATCTAAACCAAGCAGCAGAGCAAGAGCAAAGAGCACCAAACCTTATGATGGCATTAGTTGAGGAAGAACAAGAACGAGTTCTCTTGAATGAGGAGAAGGTAAACCCTAAACAATTCGTTAATGATTCTAATGATGATTCCATTTGGTATTTAGACAACGGTGCCTCCAATCACATGACGGGACACGAGTCCCATTTCACCAAACTCAACCATGGTGTAACTGGAGTGGTAAAGTTTGGAGACGGGTCAAAGGTAAAAATTGAAGGAAAGGGCTCTATACTCTTTGACTGCATCAACGGGGAACAAAAGATCATTAATGATGTCTACTACATACCGGATTTGTGTAGCAACATTCTTAGCATTGGCCAACTCACTGAAGATGGGTACAAGGCCTGGATAGCTCATGAACACCTATGGCTATATCAAGAAGATAACCAACTCCTGATGAAAGTCCCAAGAAGCATGAACCGCCTATACAAAGTGACACTAAACATAGGAACACCGGTATGTCTACTAAGCTCAATAAATGACCAAGCGTGGTTGTGGCACGCTAGGCTTGGTCATCTAAACTTCAAATCCATAGAATGCATGAAAACATCACGTATGGTACATGGGAATCTTCATGCATTGAAGGGAGATCACGTATGTGATGCATGCATGCTAGGAAAGCAAATAAGAGAATCTTTTCCCAAACAAAGTAACTACCGTGCTTCTAAACCATTGGAACTAGTCCACACTGATTTGTGTGGACCTATCTCACCCTCTACAATAGGTGGAAACCGGTATTTTATGCTATTTGTTGATGACCACTCAAGATACATGTGGATCTATACTATTAAAACCAAATTTGATGCTTTGGATGTTTTTAAGAAATTCAAACAGGAAGTGGAGCTTGAACATGACTTGAAGATAAAAGTGTTACGAAGTGATAGAGGAGGTGAATTCCTCAACAAAGAGTTCACCAAATTCTGTGATGAAACCGGGATTAGAAGGATGTTCACTGCTCCTTACTCACCACAGCAAAATGGTGTGGTCGAGAGGAGGAATAGAACGATCCTAAACACCACAAGGAGTATGATGAAAGCCATGGAAGTACCACAGAACCTATGGGGAGAAACAGTTAGGCATTCGGTGTACATCTTGAATCGAGTGCAAACCAAAGCACTAAAAAAGGTGACTCCCTATGAAGCTCTATTTGGAAGAAAACCAAACATAGGCCACCTCCGGATTTTTGGCTGCAAAGCCCATATGAAAATCCCACATGTCAACACAAAGAAACTTGATGACAGGAGTAAGGAGGTTGTGTATCTTGGTTCTGAACCAGGAACAAAGGCATACAGGCTCTATGATCCAACTGCAAACAGGTTGTATGTAAGCCGTGATGTAAAATTTGAAGAGAATGTAAAGGTGGACTGGGCCAAACACAAGTCCAACATGGATGTTGGAACCGGACCAGAGTGGGCCCAGTTTACAATCCAGACTGAAGAACCAGAAACAAGAAGCCCAAGAAGAGTGGTACCACCCACAGGTAATTCAGACCTAACAGGTGATCAGGTCGCCCAGACTGCTCCAGAGACTGGCCCACTGGTCGCTGATCCACATGCAGGCCCAACTGAAATAGAAAAGCCCAGACGCACAGGATGAGTATGAATTCGACGAGGCCCAAACAGAAACAAATCTCAGAAGATCAACACGTGAAAGTGTGAAGCCGAAAAGGTTTGATGATTATCTCCTGTTACAAAAGGAAGAGTGCCTCCTTTTAAATAACGAACCCACCTGCTATCAAGAAGCAACAGCTGATAAGAACTGGTTGGATGCAATGAGATCTGAAATGGTTTCCATTGAAGAAAATCAAACATGGGAACTGTCATTATTACCAAAAGAGCACATGGCTATTGGGTTGAAATGGGTCTTCAAACTTAAACGAGATGCGGATGGGGCTATAACAAAATATAAAGCGAGATTGGTCGCAAAGGGGTACGTCCAACAGCAGGGGGTGGACTTCGAGGAAGTCTTTGCTCCCGTGGCAAGGCTAGAAACGATTAGGTTAATACTTGCCTTAGCAGCTAAAGAGAACTGGGTCGTCTACCACCTAGATGTAAAGTCGGCATTTCTTAACGGTGTGTTAAAGGAAGTGGTATTTGTAAAACAGCCTGAGGGTTTCGTGGTTCCAGGAAAAGAACATATGGTGTATCGCCTGCACAAGGCCCTATACGGGCTTCGCCAAGCTCCTCGAGCATGGAATGAAAAACTAGATAAAACCCTAAGAGGTCTTGATTTTACTCAATGTCCAAGAGAGCCAGCTGTGTACAAAAGATGCAATAAAGAAGGGCTGATTATAGTTGGCGTATACGTTGATGATCTCATAATCACAGGTTCAAGTACAGCTGAGATTAACCGGTTCAAAGTGCAAATGAAGGCTGAGTTTGAAATGCAGGATCTCGGGCTACTTTCGTACTATCTTGGTATTGAAGTGCTACAAAAAGAAGGAAGAATCTCCATAAAGCAAGTTTCATATGCAAAGAAAATACTCAAGACCTTCGGGATGCATGACTGTAATTCAACGAGGTACCCGATGGAACCTCGCTTGCAAGTAACAAACGACGAGAATGGAGAAACAGTGGATGCAACTGAATACCGACGCATCATTGGGAACTTACGTTATCTTGTTCATACGAGACCCGATATTAGCTATGCTGTGGGAGTAGCAAGTCGCTTCATGCAGAACCCGAAGCTAAGCCACATGAAGATAGTCAAGCACATACTGCGCTACATAAAGGGAACGTTAGACTTTGGGTTGGTCTACAATCAAGCCGGAGATCCAGTGATAACCGGGTTCTCTGATAGCAGCCACGCAACTGATCAAACGGATGGAAAAAGCACAACCGGGATGGTATTTTACTATGGAAATGCCACGATATCCTGGAACTCTCAGAAACAGAAGACTGTTGCTCTCTCCTCATGTGAGTCGGAGTTTATGGCCGCCGCAGCCGCAGCATGTCAAGGGGTATGGTTGCGAGGATTGTTAAGTGATCTAACGGGTTGTGACGAGAAGAGAGTAGTGCTCCGAGTAGATAACAAATCAGCAATAGCATTGACTAAGAATCCGGTGTTTCATGGAAGAAGTAAACACATCAACACTAGATATCACTACATAAGAGAGTGTGTTGAAAAGGAAGAAATACAAGTTGAATATGTTAGAGGAGAGGAACAGCGAGCCGACATTCTAACCAAAGCTTTACCGAAGATAAAGTTTGAAGAAATGAGAAAGTTACTTGGTATAGTAAACTTAGGAGGAACCGAACAGAATTAAGGAGGTGAATGAACGAAGTAATCCTATTCGATTTCAAGTCAAATTAGGATGCTAAAGGTGGTGTACGGTAGATCTCATGGGGAGGAGGTGGAGATCTTTATCTCTATCTTTAATAATTCAATTATGTTTAAAAGGTTGTTTAGTTCTAGTTGAATAAGGATTCTTATCCTATAAATAGAGATAGGTTAATTTAGTTTTCTTGTATCCCAGTTTTATTTACGTGAAGTTTATAAAGTTCTTGTTTCGTTTTATAAAAGTCTAGTCGATCCAATTGAATCTTTCAGATACATAGTAATAGATAACAAGGTGCAAGTCATAAACAAGTTTCACAATTCCAAATAATTAAACTTTTATACATGAGTCCACAACTAACCCTAATGATCGATAGCTCTCCCGTCCAACACCTTGTCAGGGTGTTAAACTAAGTGTAAGTGTCTAGTATGTAGTTTCTGAACACCTAGCTCCATCCAAGTTGATCAGAATCCACAACTTGAAGGACGCTCGGAATTGATTGGCATGCATCAACCCGAGGACCGGATGGGCTAGTCATGCCAATAGATCTATTTACGTACTCCCGTGGCTTCCTCGAAGTTAATGGTTGTGTAGGTTTTAGAAAATAAGAGAGACTTTGTAGTAAAAAGTGACATAGAATAGCAACATGTATAAACCAGTTTAGTTTTACTAGAATTAGAAAGTTTGTTATTGAATGCAAAAGTATAGTTTAGACTCGAGAACCTGGTTTCAGTTTTGATATATGAGCATGTTTTCCACCCCAAAATAGAAATAAAAGAGGGGTTATGAACTCACCTTGCAAGTGAAAGGGTTGGACTTGAACTTGTAGTAACTTGGATTGAATGCCTTTAGGATTCCCTAGGTAAGTTTGTTAAGTTAATCAGAAACAAGTTAAGGATATTAGAGGGATTGATAGTGTAATTAGTTAAAAGTGGTTGTTGTATACTAGAGTGGTTATCATTCCAGAGTAGTACCTCCAACAGAAAAGTTCCCAGGAAAGAATGACGGGTACAGGAGGGATTTATACACCACTCTTTCCTTAGACAGAACTTTCTGCTTGTCAGATAACTACATACCGGTTGGATGGTTACTTTATCGGTATACTAGACCAAGTTTAGGGTTTGTTTGGTAAGTTTGGAAAGTGTTGGGTCTAATATGAGAATGATGTTATCAAATCAAGCGATCACGAGAAGTTTATGAAAATTGGCCTGAGTATCGTTAGCGACACTCTGAGAGTCACTAGGTTGGCTTCAGCTGACACTCTGAGAGTGTCGGCAGGTAGATTGGCGACTCTTAGTGTCTCAGCCGACACTCTCAGAGTGTCCGCCATGCTCATAGCCGACTCTCTAGGTTTTCTATATATACTCAACAATTTTCATATCAATTAGACCTCTTTTTGATTGTAATATGATTTTGCTTAGCTTGATTTGTGGGGTTTGTTAGCTAGTTTGAGTCACCACCTCGGGGGAGCTCACCAGGGGTGGTGGGGATGTTGTAATCATTCTAGGAGCTTATTGTAATCATCATAGTGGATTCTTAATCAGATTTAGGTGTTTATTTTCTTAGTTTTTGTGCTCTTCTTCTTACTTTTCTATTGTTTCATTAGTAAACATCTGATTTATAGCTGATTTATTGTTCTGATACTATCTAGAATCATTCTAGCACTGAGATCCAAGCCTTCAGGACCTAAAATTTGGTATCATAGCCTCTTTGCTCTTGATTTTAATGATTTGTTTGGTGTTTATGTTGTTTTTGAATAGATCTGATTTTCTTCAAATCTGGATTTGATCCGTATCAAGTTCATAAATTGACATTGAAATTCATTCAGAAACTTGTTTTTGAGGAGTTTGACAGATCTGGTTTGCTTTTTGATTCAGATCTGAGCATTTGTGGATTGATTTTGTGTGTTTTAATGAAAAGGGTGCTTTGGTGTTCTTCAGCCGACTCTTCCTGAGCCGACACTCTCTTTTAGAGCCGAATCTCTGAGGTTGAAGGTGTTGCTTCTTACTGTATAAGAGCTCAAGTGTAAATATGAATTTAATATGGATAGAAATGAAATAAGTTGAATATTATAGGAGTTTAATTTAAAAATAAGGAGTTTTTAGTAAAAACGTGATTTTTGAAATTGAAAGGAACAAGAAAGATCAAAACCAAGTTTTTAAATAAAAGTTTGAACAAATTTAATTAAAATAGGGCTTTTGATCTTGGATAGGTCTATGATCTTGTTAGGGAATCATAGATCTAGCTAGCTATGAGGAATATGAAAGAAAAAGTAAGAACATAAGAAAAACTTACTTAGACGGTGTTTAAGATTGCTTATTTAACTCCAAAAGTGTTTTTTTTGTCAAAAGTGCTTATTGACTTATTACTTTTTCAAAAAGGAGTTTTTTAAAAAGTGTTTGAATTAGCTTTTGTGGTGGGAAAAGCCAATGAGTTTTTTTTAAAAAAGTGTTTGGCTTAACTAATATTTATTGTAGAGTAAATGGTGGTTAGATTGGTAATTTTATGTTCAAAAAGTCATAAAAATTTTAAAAAGTCAGGATTTGTGACTTTTGGAAAAAAAACTTTTTAAGACTTATCAAAAAACCAAAATAAAAAGGACTTTTATACATACAAAACATTTTTTTGACTTATTGACTTTTTGAAAAAGCCAATAATTCATTTTCAAACTCAATCCCAAACACCCTCTTAGAATGAAAGCATTTAAATAAGAATCTTCTAGAAGATGAGAGAAACGACCTTTAGTAACTAGAGAACCCTAGAGGATCATTGAGGTGTAAAGTATAAATGAGGAATAATGACTCTATTTATAGGGTAGGACTAGAGACTTATTCACAACATTTAATTAGATAAATAGACTAGGATTGCAAAAATATTGAATTAGTTTGTTATATATTTAAATAAAAAAATTTACAAAATAATAAAAAAAATAATATGATGGGATGAATGGGTTTTCACGGCAATTCAAAAAATTTAGGATAAGTTTGTGTTTTGGATTAGGATTAGTAAAATAAATAATATTTTTATTTATTTAAGATAAGCTTAAGGTTTTTAATTAATAATTATATATATATATATATATATATATATATATAAATCTGAAAATTTTGATTAATAATAATAATAATTAATATAAAAATTAATTAGATAATTTACAATAGTTAACCAGATTTCAAAGACGTTACAAAAGAAACCCTGAAATTTACGTATGTGTAAGTTTTAACCTTAAAGTCTAATATTAGTTTAATAAAGTTACAAAGTTTAATGATTTAGGTTTAGATAGAATCTAGAGCATCCAAGGTTACTATAAGTAGCAAGTTCAAGAGTGTACATAAGAATCAAATATAATATCAAAATAGAATAAGCAAGTCGTTATAAAGCGGAATAGAATACTCGTTTAGCTAGACTCAGAAGTTTGAAATGAAATAATATCACAAGTGATATGAGGCATCAAAAGGTTTATAGTATAAGAATTCAATCAAGGTTACAAGGTAGAGTCATATGATCAGTCATATAAATCAGGGATGTCACAAGAGAGGTTCTACCTTTCCATGATCTATAGAGGATTGAGAATAGGTTGCCTGTTTCCATAAACCGTAAAAAGGTGTTTCTTTTATGGCTCCTTCACATGTTTTGCAGTTTGATCAATTTTACAATACAAGTAAATTTAACTCATTAGGCAATTTAAACGCACATAGAAATATAGCAAAAGATCTTTCTCTACAATCAAGATCATTTTATTTATTCATCAGCATAAAGAATATCAATTCATGTGAACTATGCACTAACTTGGCCAAGATGAACAACTGACCAAAGTTAAACCCACCTTAGTGTGAGCATCTATTTGGCAAATGAAATGCATGGGTTTTTAAATCAATGAAACGCAAATATAACATTATTATATAATAGATTAAAAGGAATGCTAATTGAGTAGTGCCTCTTCCACCGCCTGCGTGCCACGTCCTGCTATTTCTTTCTTTCTTTTTTTTTTTCATTTTCACCCCTTATACTATATATAATATACGCTTTTAATCCGTTTAATTTTCTAATAATTTCGTTTCTCTATAATAACTTTCGTTCATTAATTTTTTTTAAACGGAGTGCACGACTATTTTTAGTTTTTCTTTGTCAATGTTCCTATATAATTTTATTTTTTGAAAACGGAGTTGTATTCAAAAGCGACTATTTTTTTTTGTATCGTAGGGTATAGCGAGTGCCGTTACCGTTTTCGTACCGTGACGAGGCAAACCTGTTATGAGCGAACAACATCATTGCCGGTATTGATGTTATCGGCACCGGTATCGGTATTCTCTTTTATAGTTTTTGATGGCCCCACCCGATAACGACCAAACTCCTGTCGCATGGCGTTGGCCAAAAACGACTAGACTCCCGCGACGAAGTGCGGGTATTCGTTTATACAAGCTTATTTTCATTACTTTTATAGAAACTTATTTTCATTAGTTTTTTTTGTTAACGTTCCGATATAAAATTATTTGAAAACGGAGTTGTATTCATAATCGAGTTTTTTTTGCTATCATAACCACACATATTATAAGCGAATTAGGCGACCTGACACCTGCCGCGAAACACGGTTTTCAACTAGTTTTTGTTAAATACTTTAAATGATTTAGATGTGAATCGGCATTTTGACGAAAAATTACTAAATATTTTTTTTTTTACAAAAGAATCCCTCAATCCAGCCCATGTCTTGCGATAGTTATAAAGTTCTCTTAAAAAAAACCCAACCCCCAAAACAGATCAACCCAAACCAAACCACTCTTTCCTGTCGTCAATTTCTCAGCCGGCCGATTTTCCATCTGCAGCGGATTTGCTTCAATTGATCTGGTAAGTTTTGTTTCTATCGATCTACACCTGCACCAGTGATTGAATTCTCTTATATATCGACCACAATTGGAATCTTTTTTCACTCTGGCACCGTCTTGATTTCCTTATCGGAGATCAAATTTGCATGAATTTTGAATATGGCATATTATACGGTTCAGTTCAATTGTTTTCGATCTAAGATCAAATCTCCATCTTGCTGTTAGGTTTTAAGCATTTCATTCTCACTTAATCTGTGCAATTTTGGTTTTGTAAAAAGGAAGAACTGATTAAGGGGATGTTTGGAATTGGTTATTTTGAAGTGTCAGATCTCTCATTTTGAAGTATCATAGATGTTTAAATTCTTACTTTTCTTCTTTGTTATTTTTTTTTACATTTGAGCAAAGTAAGCAATAGTAAAACAATAAATTGAAGCATTTGGGATGAACACCCACCAAAATGAGGATTTCAATGGTTTATATTATAAATAAAAATATGACTAAATTTTACATTTCTCTTTTGAATTGTAACATTGGGCTGATTCTAGTGTGTATGTTGGATTTAATTCAGCTGCTAATACAGTGGATTCATAATTTCTGTACCCTGATTGTTTAACAGTTCTTTTTATGATGAATTGTTGGATTAAATGATTGTGTGATGATAAGTGAAACTGTGTATAAGTTACAGTTTCTACAGTACCCCTAATCAGGTATTTTTACCAGGTTCAACCAAAATACAACAACTACCATGAACTAACTATAATATATACTCTTTACAGTAACTAACATGTTAGATTGTTTTCTGGGCAATGGATACAGTTGCAAATGGATGCATTTGGTCACAACATATTAAGAACAATCTCCTGCGAAACATTAACTACATCACCTATCGAGGTGACGATATAATTATTTGAATTATAAACCAACTTTTATAATCCTTTTTTAACTAATAGTTTGTGTTAAAATTGTATTTAGAGATTATAGAAAAACAAACTGTTATATGTTACACATAAATAATCCAAACACTATTTCCTGAAGTCTTGGTTTATAAAGGCGCGCTGAGGCGCGAGGCACTCAGGAAAACACATCAGGGTCAAAAAGGCGTGCTTTATGTAGTTATGGGTCAAAATTAGGGTGTGTAGGAGGTTTATATGTAACAACAGCCAAAGGGATGAAGAATTATAGAAATTTTACTTGATAAATAGGTTGATATGTAAAACAGATAAGAGAGACGCGGCTTCGCGTTGTAAATCAAGCTTATTTGGTTGTACATAGACGCGCACCTCATGTCTTGGCTTTTGGGACTAGAATACCTCAGAGCGCCAAGCGCTTTTTAAACCACGCCTGAAGTTCATATTCTTACAGCTGTTTTTTAGCTTCTGCTTATAAGCTATATGCTAAATATATGCACTCACTAAGAGCATTCCCAGTGGGGTCCGCATTCACACCTTATTTCTAAAATATAGGGGGAAAAATACGATTTTGTTAAACATTTGAGCTCCATCCGAATCTGCAAACTGGAAATAAAGTTTAAGGGAGCTACAGGAGATGCTTATATTTAACTACTCATTGTATATCCGCATCTCACTTCTCCCAAGAATCGGTTGTTTATCCCTGTTCTTCTTCTCCCCCTTCCCTCCCAAAGCACCGATAGCTTCATCTTCGGGATCATCCAAGACTGCAATCTTTTCTTTTTGCTGATTCTCTCTCATCTTATTTCTTCCTCTATTCTCACTGCCATTGCCCCGGGAAGGTTTCTGTTAATTTTGCAAGGGAGCTCAGAGAGAGGTCTCGTGGTGAAGAAGGATTTCTGTTAGTGTTTCTCCCCTTCCATCCATCCATCTTTTATGATTTCTATTTGTCTGTTAAAACATTTGGGGTTTCCGAATTTGAATGAAATTTCTAATCTTTTAGAATATAGATCGATGATCTGATTTCATGGAATATGAATGGCATCGGATCACGGAACTAGAATTTTAAAGTATAGATCTTTAGTTTGCTTTGCATTAGCTATTAGTATCATCATCAATGATCTGGAACCAATTGCAACAGGGTTTTCTAAATTAGTTAAGTTCATTCCAAATTTGTTAAGAATGGTGGGTTTTGTGATTTGTGGGGAATGCAATTTTCAATTGTGGGGAAGTGCCCACCTGTTGTTCGATGAAAGTCTCAACAATTTTTGACCATTTGTGTACTTTTTTGACAATCTTTTTGACATGATTTATAGTTCAAAATGGGGGATTGAATGATTTCTTTGTTGTTTTGATCCAATCTGTTCATGCCTTTTGAATTGGTTAGCACATTCAATTGCCCTCTTAATCTTTGTTGTTTCAATTTTGAGCAGATGAAGTTAGAGTGAATTTTGTGCAGATGGAGTTTAGATATACAAACTAAGTTTAGAAATAGATTCCTATTACTTGCTACTTGACATTGGTTTAAAGTTTAGAAATACAAACCAAGTTAGTTTAAGGCATTTGTTTCTTTTGTAATGTCTTGACTTTTGTATAGAAATTTGGTATATTTATATTTGAGAAACCCATTTTGATTGTATAAGAACATGGCTGTTGAAATCAATTATGTTGTTTTGCTGCTTCTCTTCTCGCATTAATGTGAGTGGCTTGTAGTCAAATTTTGACTTTGACTTGGCTGTTATGTTGTTTGTGTTTCCACTTTAGGACCTGGAAGGGAGATAATGAATTTGAATATATTGTACTCAATAGGTCATGTTGTATTTACATATAATCTCAATCATCAGATAATTGTCAATTTGCTTCAGTTTGGAACGAGTCGTTTTCAGATGGACCTGCTCTAACTCGAACTAAAATGACCATTTTCAGATGGACCTGTCTGACCCGGTCCACCCGGACCCACTCTATAAAAAATTATTAAAATCACTTTTAGAAGAAAAGATAATAAGACAAATAGTTATTAGTTAAGATTGTAAGTAGAAGAAAGAGAAATAAATAATAAAAAAAGAATATAGAGATAGGGATGAGGAATGGGATGTGGTAGGTTTTTAAAAAGTGAGAGATAAATTTTAGGAATGATATTTTTTTAGTTAAATTATAAGGATGAGGATAAGGAACCCACTGTGAGTGCTCTAACACCCCTTAAAAGATTTCCTGGCTCCCTGCACACCTTGAATTAGTTTAATGAACTAATATTTTTTTTTCATATTTATATTTTTATAATTGCCTGTCAGATATCAACTTCCTGAAGGTGGAAGAAGAAATATCCATATACAAAGATCAATAGTATACAATAATGGCAGAATATCACTTTGTGTACAAGGATGTAGAAGGATCATCAACTCAATGGGATGATATTCAAAGAAAACTTGGAAATTTGCCTCCCAAACCTCCTGCATTCAAACCCGACCCATTTACTCCTGCTGAAGATGAAAATTCCAAACCTAAAGACAAGAATTGGATCGATCACAAGACCGAAGAACAACTTGAAGATCTTGAAGATGACCTAGATGATGATCGATTCCTCCAAGAGTACAGGTGCTTAATAACCATACAATGCTGAGTTAATATACCGAATTTTATATGTATAGATTCTCCAGTAGAAACTTAAATGTATAGGTTCATTAGGCCAAAATCAAGCATTTAGGTCGAATCTAAAGAATGGAGCGTGTAGCTTGAACAATTGAATTATTGGATATCGGTTTTTGTATATTTGTTCTTATCTTTCATTGCTCTTCTTGAAGGAGAAAGCGGTTAGCAGAGATGAAGAAAATAGTGAAAATTGCAAAGTTTGGGTCAATCATACCCATTTCTGGATCGGATTTTGTGCGTGAGGTGTCACAAGCCCCAAGAGATGTGTGGGTGGTTGTTACTTTATACAAAGATGGGTAATTACTACTAATTTTCTCGTGTTGTAGTTAATTGGTTTATCTTGTTTGTTATTAGCAGTTGATTAACAGAAAATGGTCTTTAAATAGGTACCCTGAATGCGGCGTGCTAATGCAATGTCTGGAAGAACTGGCAACAATGTATCCAGCAACAAAATTTGTTAAAATTATATCAACCGATTGCATTCCTAATTACCCAGACCGTAATCTCCCAACTCTATTGGTTTACAATAATGGTGCTGTGAAGGCAAATTATGTAGGTTTACATACTTTTGGTAGGAGATGCACGCCTGAAGGTACATTTTCTTGACAATTTTTAAGATTATTACCGTCTTTAGATTGCTAATTGTTTTTTTTTTTACTTTTTGCAATTTTTATATGTTTATGTGTAGGTGTTGCTATGATCCTGTGCCAGTCGGATCCTGTGCTTAATGATGGGCAGAGTGAAGGTGAAGCTTCTAGAGAAGCTGTTCTTGAAGGAGTGAGGAAGAGGTTTATTGAGAAAGTGATTACACAGCATGAAAATGATGATGATGGGTCTGCAAGTGACTAGAGTCTTGGTCTTTTAATGTTTTATTTATGTTAAAGAGTCATAGGTTGTTGGTACAATATTTAAGGTTTGTGTTGTTTGTTTTGCTTTGTTTTGATTTGTGTTGCTTATTGTTATATAGACCGGCTTTCTGTTTGTTGTTCTGCAACTTTGTACTTCGTTTTGGTTATAAAGATGAAGCATATGCAAGTATTTGTCCTGTTCAAGATGGTTACTTTGATTGTGAAAAATAGATGAAGCAATTTTAAGTGGGGTGTTCATGGTCTTGTTCGGTCAGTTTTTACAAGAATTTTGGCTGAACTGCTAACTATCATTTCGGAAAAATACAAATGAGACTTGCTTCAGTTTGGGCGGCTCGGTCGGTTTCAACGGTTTATGAACACATCTTCTTAGTCAACCCCTTCAAAATTAGGGTTCCTGCTTTCACTTCATGCCTACATAGCCCCAATGCATGTTTTTTCATTTAAAATGTTATAATTATGCTTATTCAGTTTCATTTAAAATGTTATAGTTATGCTTGTTCATAGCATCAATTTCTATTCTGTTCATGAATTTCTACTGATACAAAAGATGCTACAGGCTACATGAAGCAAGCAGAGCTGGTATGTTTTCAAATACTCATTTTCTGTATTATTTCAAGTCCCCCATTACTCATCATTACAAAACAGGGATTGGATGCGCCCAGACACGACTAAGCCATGATCAAACACAGCAGAATGGCCCAACAGGTCAGACCCGACCCAAGCGTGAAATTAGGATACCAGTTCGGTTTCTGAAGTGAGCTGCAAGCGGTTGCCAAGTCAAACAACTGTTTCATTATTTTATGCATGCATGGTTCTTTTTTATTGTTACTGCATTAGTCCAATTTCCTAGTCTTTCCTTGGATTTCTTGCATTGTTATTTAAGTTGTTGGCACTAATGAAAGTAATCAGAACATTGGAACAAAAATGATAATATTGGTATAGATGATTACATATATCACAGTCAAAAATGATACTAAACAGAAAGCCTCGATTGTTTGTGGGAATGAGCCTTACCTAAATCAATCACTTGCCTTGTCTGCAGATGCCGCACTGAAACACGCCTCGGCTTACCTATTAAGTTTTTAAAACAGGCCAGCCCAAATAACAAATTGAATATTGAATTCTCGAATACTGAAGAGTAATAGCCCAACTTAAGACACAAGTAACCCGCCACAGTGAATCCGACTCAAAGGAAATGTTACTTTCACATCTGTTATTACACAATATAGATAAAGAGAAAGGTGTCCACCAATGAGAAATGAAGATCACGTAGAAGCATGACCTCCATGCTCCTCAAATGGGGTCCGCCAAGTAACAGAAAGGAGGGAGAATAACGCTAAATTAAAAGGTATAAATAGGAACAGAAAAAGAGAACTCAGGCATGACTTTTAACTGAACCGGCTCGTCTCCTACTTTCCACTACTCCATATCCCTTGTTAAAAAAAAGATACTTATTCTCACGCCAGAGGGTTGTTACTCCCCTCCCCTATGACGCCTTAACGCGGTTGTTGCTTATGCAATGAAGAGGTTGAAGATGGAGATATGTTGGTAATTTTAGTGTTATCGATAAATATTTAGGATATTGGATTGACTTGTTGATCGAGAAAATAACGTTGGAGATTAAACGAGTTAGGTGATGCGGGAGTACGGGCTCGATTTAGTTCTAAATGTTATTTGAGATTATTATTATATAAATAATTAACTTGGGCCTTAATTAAATAATTATGTGGGCTTATAATTAATTGTATATGGACATATAATTAATTGTATGTGGGCCTTTAATAATTATTTGGGCTTGGTTTACTCTAAATGTGAATGTCATATATAGAGGTGCATAAAAAAACCGATTTTTTTTACCCGGTCCAAACCGGTAAACCGGTTCGGGTTAGCCTAAAACCGCCGGTTTGAAACCGGTTTGAAGCTTTCTGGATGTAATCGGGTTGGGGACCGGTTTGTGTGAACCGGTTCGATAAACCGGTTTTTAAACCGGTTTGGTCGCTGAAAAAAGTAGTCGTTATTCAACGGCTATATAGCCGTTGGGGTCGATTTTAACCCTTTTTTTTTGCCTTTTTTCACCTCTAATTCACTATAAATAGGTGGGGGGTGTTTATGTTTGATCACACCTCTTTCTACACTCTCTAATCTCTAAAACTGCTTTTTAAACGCTCAAAAGCGCTCAATAAACTCTAAAAAAAAAGCATGGCAAGTTTTGGTGTTGGTGGTTCCTCAAACGAAGTTACCGTTGTGGAAATTCGAGCAACAATGAGAAATCCGACAATTTGATGCAATTACGATCTATGTTTGTTGTCAAACGGGAAGGAACGTGCTCGGTGCAAGATGTGTGGTGCGTTTTTGGGGAAAGATTCAAACACTAGTTTGAAAACGCATATGGAAAAATCTTGCCCGTCCTTGAAGGGAATTCCAAGTGAATGTCAAGCCTCGATGACAAGCGAAGGAGGAATTTGGAACTTTGATCCAAATATTGTTCGAGATCGAATGGCGAGGTTAGTGATTCAAGAAGGATTGCCGTTCAACCACTTTGACAATCCGCGCTTGACAAGGATGATTCAAGAGACACTCCAACCACGTTATCATCAAGTAAGTCGCACAGCCCTTAGACGAGATTGTATAAAAATGTGGAAAAAAAGAATTAATTTTGGGTTTTGAAAATTTGGAAACCGGTGTAAACTTAACCACCGATGTTTGGTCGGCTCCACATGGTATTCCCGATTCGTACCTTTGCGTTACCGCGCATTGGGTTGATCCCAATACGTGGCAAATGATGAAGCGTACAATCGCGTTTGACTTGTTTGAATATCCACACACCGGCGAAAATTTATTTTATATATTGGATGGTGTTATAACCGAATTTAAATTACAAAATAAACTTTTTTCAATGTCTTTTGATAATGCATCTAATAATACAAATGCGGTTCAAAAACTAAAAATTAAATATAAACCGGTTTGCAACAGCGTTTTTTTCCATAGTCGATGTGTCGCACACATCATTAACTTGGCGGTGCAAGTCGGGCTTGCAATTGAAGAGGTTTCAAACTTAACATATACTTTTCGACTAATGCTTAAAAATATTTTTAGTAACAAAAAAAGATACCATGATTATATTAGATTTTGTCGTGAAACGAATAATCTTTGCTTAGGTCCGAATTGGGACGTCGAGACAAGATGGAACTCGACTTATACCATGTTTTATAGCGCTTTACGACAAAGAGAAACTTTAGAACTATTTCATGAAATGCTTGCCTCAAAACCTCGTCGTAAAATTTTAAAGTTTCCTTCTACGAGTTAGGACATTTTAAAAGACATAACCGAATTGCTTGAAGTTTTCAAAACCGCCACCACTTTTTTATCCGGTGTTTATTATCCCACAAGTCCATTAACTCTAAAAAAAATATATTTAATGGCTAACAAGTTGTATGAACTTGAAAATAAAAGCCCTGTTTTTACAAAAATGATAGAACCGGTGAAAGAAAAATTAGTGAAATATTTTAAATAAATGCCTCCCGTTATAACTTGTGCCGCCGCGTTAAACCCTACAATAAATGTTTACGGGGTTGAAACTTTGATTGATAGAATTACTTACTCTTTGAATTTGGATAGTGAAGACATCCATTTTGCACAAGTCACAAAAACATATTTTAACAAATGTTTCCAAGATTTATTTGATGTTTATTTACATAAATATGGTACAACTCCGACTCCATATGATACAATGTGTACATCATCAAGTGGTAGCTCGAGAGATGTTAATTTGAATTTATATAACGAAATGTTAAATGAATTTAGTAAACGGGCTCGAGGTACCACCCCGAGTAGCGAACTCGGAAGGTATATTGGCACAAACTTTTTAGCGTTTATGCCTCCTACCGTTTTTGAGGAGTTTGATATTTTGGCTTGGTGGAAAAAAAACGAAGCCTCGTTTCCGATTCTTTCCGCCATGGCCCGTGATGTACTAACTGTCCAAGCTTCCACGGTAGCTTCGGAATCTGCGTTTTCTTTTAGTGGCAGGGTCTTATCGATACGAAGGACTAGACTCACCCCCCTAGCGATGAAAATGTGCATTTGCTTGAAGGGCCATTTGGATGCGATGGATAGGATACAAGACCAAACTTCTCTCGAAGACGAAATTCAAGCAGAAGAAATCATACACAACAACGAGGTTGATCTTGGAATATCCGAACCAGTCACCGATGAAGAACTAGCCGAAGATGCAAGGCTACGAAGCTCCAGTTCCGAAGACAACGCACAAGAATAATCAATCAATATTCTAAAAAATAAAAATATATATTGTCATTTGTAATGTTTTAGAATTTTATAATTTTATCTTGTCATGTTTTTTAATTTCCGAACTTTCTAAATATTAATAAACGTTGAACTTTATGTTTTATATTTGTTATATTTTTTTTTGATTTTATATTAAAAATATAAAATTTATTTGAATTTTTTTTTAATAAAAATCGGTTTAAACCGGTTTTTAGGGCAAACCGGTTTGTAACCAACCCTAACCGGTTTGACCAGTTAGACATTTTTCACCTCCGAAACCGGTTTAACCCGAACCGGTTTAGGGCCAAACCTGTTTTGACTTTTCGTTGACCAAACCGGTTCGGTTCGGGTTGAACCGGTTTGGGTTAAAAAACCGATTTGTGCACCACTAGTCATATATGACATTGAATGCATCTCGATCATAAAATATATAAAAAAGAGGGTTCCCTTTTGTATAGGTGAACAAAAAAACCGGAACCGGTTCTTCCCGAAAATCGGTTATTCTGGAATCGAACCGGAACCTATCTAGAAACCTACCCTACCCGTAGGGTCTGGATAGGTTCCAATATTTATAGTCAAAACCGGTTTTAAAAATACCCGAAACCGGTTCTCTCCAGAACCGGTTATATATATATATATATATATATATATATATATATATATATTCCCTTTTCAGAAAATAAATATACCTTAATCTGGTCATAAACGAGATTAATAGAGATATGAGAAGTCAAACTATGTTAATTGTTTTTCAATTGGTGGTTCAGTCAAAACTGATGGAACCGCATCTTGAATATATGTCTAACTATGCTAAACATTTATCTATTTTGTAACATTTTTAGTTTTTAATGTTATTGGACTTTTTAAGTTAGTTATTTATATGTTTAATTAACGTATTTATATGTTTAACTAAGTTTCTTAAATAGCCGAAAATAAGTTCTTGAAATACCCGCCTTGAATTACCGGAACCGGTTCTTGAATACCCGGAACCGGTACATAGGGTCTGGTTTTTCAACCAAGAACCGGACCTGGAACCGGAACCGATAAGAACCGGAACCGGTTCTTGAAAATACCCGATTTGTACACCTTTACCCTTTTGTGTGTTCTGTTCGACAGAAAAGAAAAAAAAGAAAAAAAGGCAGTTCTTGATGGTTACAAGTCCTATGTATAACACAGAGGGAGACGCATACAAACCAAAAAGGAAGGACGATGGTTACAAGTCCTATGTTTGCGATTATCACAGAATCAAAATCCAATTTAATGCAGAAGAAATTCTCTGTCTAATCCGATAAATCATTGCGTGTAACCCGCAAATAGGTTTATCTGATAGTGTTTCACGATTCAGAGAATAATCCAAGTTTCATTATTCATCGTTCAAGATCAAATCCGGTTTCCAGGTTTGTCTATTCGTTTATTTTTGTGTTACAGACCATGAATACAACAAGATATCGAGCTGTAAGGTCGTACTTGCCTGATTGCTGCCAACCGGAGAGGGGCTATTGACGAACCCTAATATGGTAATCGGTCGGGATTTGCATCAATATTGGCGCCATCCGTGGGACTCGAAGCCACGACCACGCGGTTAAAACTTAAAAGCAATATTCTTGTTAGCTAAACGACCATGAGGCAATCGGTTAGGATTTGCGTCAACATTGCGTTTGGAGCCGTCCGTGGGACTTCTTAACCCTAACTTATGGCAAACGGATCATACCTTAAACATTATTAAGTATTATTTTATGAAAAGATGATTTATTTTATATAATTTTCCTTACACCACAAACAAAATAACCACATTCACTCGTCATAAGCACATGTGTAAACAAATGAATACTTCAAGACGAAGTATTTCTTACTTTCATGGTATGTATACATACAAAAGCTTTAGACAAACAAATGCTACCTCCTAATCATTTTATCATCTGAGCTTGATCACTTATGGCTTCTCTCGTCACAAGCTTTATCCCCCTAACCCACAACTCCGCCATTTCCAACCCACCATCACAAACAAAATGCACCTCTTTGTTCTTAACCGTCACCACCCGGAAAACCCCCGCCATGTCAGCATCACCCTTCTTCCTCCTACACCTCACAAAACCAACACTCGCTCCCACCTCGGCATCCCGACAGACCACATTTCTACTACTCGAATTCCCCCATCTTAAAACCCCTTCACTCACCATTTTCAAATCTTTCCTATGTGAACCACCTCTTCCCCCCTTTGTATGTTTCAACACGTTCTCGCCATGAAGAACTAATACCCTAGCAAGCTCATCTAATATCACACACTCAGCGGTGTTCTCTGTGTGTTTCCTCGCAAGCGAGAGTGCGGTTTCCCCTTTTGAGTTCTTGAAACCGCAAACCGACCCACATGAGATCAATAGTTCACACATTTGTCCATTGTTTTCTCTTGCTGCTACCATGAGGGGCGTGTATCCATCCCCATCGGGGATGTTTACATCATATCCTCTACTGGTTAACAGTTTGACCGCATGCATGTCTCCATGACGTGCAGCATAATGTAGGGGATAAAAACCTCTGGCATTTTGGCTACCTTTCTCTAGTGTAAACTCAATCATCACTTTCTCAAACATATCAGAATTCTCGTTTATTTTCGACATAGAAATCGCGGTCTCACCGGCTTTATTAGTCAGCTTTACGTCACACCCGGCATATACAAGCAGCCTAAACGCTTCTATATAACCTTTCATTGCAGTCACCATAACTGCTGAAAACCCCCTTTCGTCCTGATCATCGAGATCAATATCGTCTCGAGAAATTAAAACTTTCAATGCTTGTACATCTCCTGAATGAGCTGCAAACATCAAAGGGGAAAAAACTGTCTTGTTACTAGATGTGGGTACCGTTCCCGATCTAATAACGTCCAGCACTGCTTTTTGAAAGCTAGCAGACCATCGATTTGATCCCGCGATACACTGGGCGGATTGACCGGTCGAATTAGTCAAACCGAGGTCAGCGCCAGCTTTGGTCAAGACTCGGAGACACTCTTCCCGTTTAAACTTAGCACATATCATTTGAGCGGTATTGCCATTGTGTTTGGTTCTTGAGTTAATATCACAGCCAGAGTCTATTAACAGCTGAAGGATCGATGAAAACCCAAGACGTGCAGCTAAGTGGATTGCTCGGGTTTCATCTTTTTGTGTGGTTTTGATCGGGTATTCTATGTCGGACCCACATTTTAGTAGTGTTTTTACGGCTCCGGTGTTACCGCAAAGGACGGCGTGATGGAGGAGAGTTCTAGCGTTGTGACACGAGTTGAGGGAGATGTGTTGTAGTAACATTTGCAAAATGGAACCAGTAGCTTCAAAGTACTCGACTGCACACCAAGTAATCGCATAGGGTTCAGATAGTCCAGCGCCGACCCGAAATTCGTCATCTGAAGCCGTATCCCAGGACCATGCTCCTATCTGGACCTTGATGTTGACATTTGCCCCTGCCTGAAAAATGATAAAAAATTAAACACGTGATGTTAGTTCCATGCATGTGGCAGAAAAAGACAAACAAAGCATTATTGTCGGTTGACCGGTTAAATGAGTAATTTTTTTGTATGGGTCAAGTTGGGCTAATCGTAAATACTTTTTGTTAAGATTTATAAATAGGGAAAATCACGAAAGTAGCCATTTTAACATATGAAAATTTCAAAATAGCCATTGACTTTTTTTTTTACCAAAATAGTCAAAATGGCGAAAATTTGCCATAAATTTCCGCCAGTTTTTTTTTTTTTTTTTCGTGAAAAATTGAAAAAGTGGCGAAATTTTCAGATAAAGTGGCGAAAATTTGAAGTCTGACCGGTACTGATAAAGTGAGGAAATTTTTTTTGCTAAACCCACATTTTTTACAAATAAGATTTTTCAAACCCACGTAACTAATATTACTAGGAACACAAAAAACACGTCGAAAACATTTTTTTTTAAAAGAACATACTCCTCAACACCGTTAACAAAGTCCCATTTTCCAACGGTACATAAAATAATATTACAAGACATTACTTAAAAATGAATGGTAGGGAGGGGTATAAATATTTGATGAAGTTTGTTAGATAAGTGGTGAAAAAATGAATGGTAGGGAAAGGTATAAATATTTTTTTTAAAATAATATTTTATTAAAATTCGTTTTTTAAATAAAAATTATATTTTATTATTTTACAAAAATTGAAAAAAATAATAATTGAAAAATAATTGAAAAAAATTTAAATATTAAAAAAGGCGAAAATTTAAAAATTTAAAAAAATAATAATATTTTAATATTAAAAATTATATTATAATTTAATAATAAATGGTGAAAATATCCCATATTTTTTTGCCATTTTTCAAAATGGCGAAAATTCTATATATTCTGATTTTTTTTTGCGAAAAATCAAATTTTTGGCGAAAATTTGGCCCAAATTTTCACCATTTTGACAAATGACACCTCCTGATTGGTTGGCTGTTTTGGATTTTTCATTTGGTAAAATGGCTAGATTGGTAAATTACGTTTTATAAATATCCTTTGATAAATCGGTTTTATGCATAAAAATTCAGGTTGACCCATTTCGACCTATTTAGCACGTGTCTATTTTAAGCTAGTAAAACATGTTGGGTTGTGTTAAACGGATCGGCATGATACTTTAACACGCTTAGGGGTGGTGGGAGTGGGAGGCGGGTTGTGACGCACTGAATTACCGATATTGACACCCTAGGCAAATCCCACATCGGCCGTGGACAGGAGAGATCCTTGGTTCATAAGTAAAGGTCCTGCCTCTTAAATCAACAACGCGTTTTGGGGCTTAATGTAGTGGATGAGAGGAGAACTCCACAGTTAAGCGTGCTCGGGTGGGAGTAATCCAGGGATGGGTGACCCCTGAGAAGTTTTCACCCGGGTAACCAAAAACAAATCCGTGAGCTCTTAGGGGGCAAAGCGGACAATATTGTTGGTACGAGAGACCAGATGTTACACGGACACGGGTAGGGAGCGGGTTGCGGGTTCAGCTGGTAGTTGCTGGGTGGTAGGATGGGAGGGTAATGGAACCCGTGGAAAGTTGCTCTGGCGGGTATGGTGGGGATGAGTCAATGTAAAAGGAACTTCAAATACCCATGCAAACCGCCAAAACATTTCTTATTCTTTTATATAATTAGATTCATTTAATTTTTAAAATAATATACAGATCACTTAAATGGGTATATTGTTACCAAACGTTTATTTTTGAAATAATATATAGATCACTTAAAAAACTCTTGAAAATTAAGCAAAAATAAAGTTATTATTTTTACTAATCTATAAAATAAAAAGTTAACAATGGTTTGAAAAGTTAAAGAAATTTTTATTTATTGTCTTTTTATTTTATGTATTTTTCTTTAATTAATTAAATTTTTAGTTTTTTAATTTGGTTATTAATTTGTTTTATTTATTGTCTTTAAGGTTCTTTGTATGCTTTTGAGTATCATTTGAGTTTGAGACATTTGATTGCTTCCGTTCCCGCATCAAGTTCAATAACACAATTAAATTTAAGAAGTTCAATAACACGAACGACGTAACAAGTTTAACACGATTATGGACACTGCTTTTAAACAAACTTTGCACAACTTTAAACACCACAAATGTTATAATAAGTAGTAGCAACAAGTGTTAGAAATTTAGAATAATATATTTAATTATTTATAAAATTATAAAACTATGCCATTTCCATAAACGGGTCTTGAACGTGTCATGTCGACCTCTTTACCCATTTAACATGATTAGTTAAACGATTATGCGTGTCATAAACGGGTTAGGCGGGTTGAACTCGTTTAGACATGTTTTTAGCAGTCTCTTTAACTTGTTGACCCGTTTATGACCCGAATCCATTCACCCCAAACCCTTTAACTTCTTGTCGAGTAATATCGTGTTAGGGGGTTATGTCTTAAATTGTCAGCTCTATTTGCTAACTTTTAATTAAAGAATATAACCTGAATGAGATCCATTCCTAGGAAGATTAGTCAAAACTGTCTAAGTTTAATAAATAACAGGGCCCTAAACAATATCTCAATACACAAATGCTCCAGTCAATGCCAGCTGGAAATGGTGTACGTTCCGTATTTGCCTATCTTCTGTAGGGACATAATTGAGTAAATATTTTAGGAATAACTCTGACGTATTTAGTAGGGACATGGGTGACACGTTTTATGGTAGTGAAGTAGAATAAGATCTACTGTGGTAAAGGATAAGATGCATGATTCATCACACAGCTCAATACCAACAACCAACTACTCGACAAATGTAGTTTCTGAATTTCTGGTGAACCATGATGATGCAAGTATCATATAAACATCAATGGCTACAAAACTCCAGCTGTTTAACAGTTGTTGTAACAAAGATACTAAAGGGCCCAAGAATCTTTAAAATATAGTGTCAAAAGGAGTTGTATCCAACAGTGGGGTAAACTTGGACTCTATTTTCTCAATAATCCAAATAGAAGTTAATTATATGAAATTATTAAGCCATTAATCGAATAAGATATAAGCGATAAGACCCCAGCAATAAAGACGATAGATTCTGTTTTATGTTCTAATCACAATTGGATTAAAAGGTTACCTGAAACAGTAGACGAACAACAGCAACTTGTCTGCTAACAACTGCTGCCAAAAGGGGTGTGCAGTTAATATTTGTATGGAGAGAAGGCTTTGATGAGCAGAGCAGCACTCTAGCAGATGCATCTATATCTACACCACACTGTCATTTCAAAAAAAGAATCATATCATGTTAAATCTTCGTTAATTACCGCGATTCTAATCGATTAATAAACAACCGACATGTTGATATTTACCTTCAAGAGAACATCAACCACGTCGATAAATCCTCTGCAACATGCAATGACAAGAGCATGCACAGCAATATGGGGCCTTATCAGATCAGAAGCCATTAGCAACTCAATAAAATCGCCAACTCGCCCATGACAGCTGGCCTCTAATAGAGCTTCCTCACAAGATAGTTGAGAGGCACCGGCTTTGAGTAAGATCTCAAAGATCTCAAGATGGCCCTCCCTTACAGCCGCTGTCAATGAAAAGCCTCTAAAAAGTTTCTGATTCACATCGGCTCCACGGCTCTGTCATTTACCAAATAGAAACATATAAACGTGTCAATTTGCAAAACAGACAAATAAAAACCAATTTGTGACTTAAAAACATAGTATTCTTTTCATTCTTTTTTATAAACCCAGATCAGCAAAGAACTTTGACAGTATATTAAAATGAAGACTGAATTAGTGATGTGGAAAACATTATATCCTGGGGCTTTCACTGAGCCCATGAGGTGGTGGTGTGTTTATTGGTTCATACACTGACCAGTAGTTAGGAAGTAGAGACATCATAGAATGGGACTCATTGCTTTAGATCAATTATTAATTCAAATGTTCAGGGCTACAAATCACATGGATTTTCATGAAGAATATAGATCTTGTGACACGCGTAAACTCATAATATAGTTAAACCAGATCTAGGACTTTCTCCAGGTGAAAATGAGGAATTTACCGCGCAGTATTCCTTTTCGCAAGTGGTATTCTGAACTGTTAATCGAGCTTTATATTATTTGATATTTAGGAGATTGTATTTGATTCTGTTTCTAATACATTCTTTCACAGTCATCCAGAAAATGAGATTTTCATGATAATGTCACATAATTTATTGTATACTTTTCAACTATTTTCAAACCGTTACTTCTAAGCTATGAAAAATACAGTTTACGCGTTGACTATATGCATTTACTTCGACTAAATACTCAGTTAAAATGCATACATACTACGAACTTTGAACTAATATAAGAAGATTATCGCAAAACTAGCATAAACAACTCCAAATTCAATGGAACCAGATTATAAGGATAATTTCCAGCCCTAAATCGACGAACAGGACGTCATTGTTCTATATTCACTAACGCAAGATGTAATTACACGATATGCAGTTATAAATTGTACGGTATATTTATATAACACTGATCAAAAGTGTAATCTGTGATCCAGTGATTCAAAGTAAGTAATTAATTAGCAGCATTTAATGCGGAATTTAAAAATGTTTGAATGCAATGATCTGATTTAAAAAATTAAATAATAATCAACGAAACAGAGTTTCAAAATTCTATACCAGTAATTTTCTGACGAGTCTCACATTTCCGGTGTGTACAGCGACGAACAAAGCAGTGACGTCGGATTTGAAGTCCTGGTACTCGAATCGCACCACATTCGCCGATTCATCGCTACACTGAACCTCCGCCATACGAACCTTCACGGAAACAGCGCCGATGAAATTGACGTCGACGTAGGGATCGCCAATGCAGTCAAACGCAGATTTGAGATCGCCGGAGGACGAAGCTTCAAGGAGGCGTTGAGAGACTTCGACCTCGTAATCGACCGGAAATATCTGTTGTTTAACGGGGAGAAAACCTCCTCCGGTGGCTGAATGACTGAAGACCATCATCTCTGGCAACTCACACACTGACTTTGTCTACTCTTCGATGGTTTATTTAACAGGAGCAGTTTCTCTCTCTCTCTCTCTCTAGAAAAATTGAATAATGTGAGCGGCAGAGACAAGAAGAGCAGGGCGAACAAGTACTACAAGTGTGATTAACTTTAACCATGGTTATAAAGCACTTGGCAGCATCTCTTTTGAGAATTTGCTTGCCCTTAAAAGGATAATCCACATTTTTTAAAGGTTATTTATATTTTAGTCATTATGTGCACGAAAAAACATATTTATTCATTTTTTTAACATAATATTATTTTTAAACATTTATATTTATTAAAAAAACATAAATAAAATACAAATATTATTAATAAAATAGTTGTCAACTCATGCGAAAACGACGCAAAAACTGTTTGTCATCATACATTGGGTCCTTAGAAAAATAATTTTTCATAAGACGATTGTTAGTTGTCTTACGATCCCGGTTAATTTAAATATGTCTTGTAAGCAGACGTGAACTCTTGATGTGATGACGTATAAATTGGACCGTGACTAGAACAGTAATTAAGATAATCACATCGACCTCAGATGAATTTGAAGATGACGACAAAGATGATAAATCCATGTTTTTTTACAAATTTTTTTTGAAAGAGTGATTATATAAAAGTTGAGAGCAGAATGTGAGATGAGTTGAAAATATATAAGTTGTATTTATATAGTTAAAATTAAAAAAATTTGGTCAAACTAGCGGTCAACGGCTACGACACGCAAACCAAGGGAGCCCAACGCTAGCGAACATTCTCCCGTTGGAGCCCCACGCCGGGGGGGGGGGGGGGGAGTTGTCCATGCAGTGAGCCACCAACATGGCACTCACACCCACTACTCATGTACATGTAACACATAGTGTAAGGAAGTAAGGGTGGGGTCATGGTGTAAGGATGATTTTAGGTGTTTAATTTATAAAATTGGTACACCATATTACAATTTGGAACGTGCTGGCATATTAATCTTATGAAGATTAAAAATGGAAACGATAGAGTTAAAATAACTTAATGAAATTAAAAATCCTTACATATTTTCAAAAACCAAATACTAAAGATTTTAAAATAAATATTACTAAGTCTTCTAGTTTTATCCATCACCCCACTACTAGAAACTACAGTTTCTTCGACAAAAAATTACCGGTTTCCGTCGGAATATTACCGATGAATCATCAACAGAATCCACCAAATTCCATACTTTTAGTTATTTTTTGGAATTTAGTACACTTCGTCGGCCTTCCATCGGTAGTTACCGACAGATAACTAGTCCGTCGGTAATCCGCCGGTAATCTTAGACTAATAATTTCCTAGCCAAAGTCCTTTTCAGAAAGATTCCCGCTCGTTTGTCTAGGATGTGATTTCCGATGGACATTTTGTCGCTATTTTGTCAGAATATTTTCATATCGGATTTTCAATAAGATTCGTGCCAGGCTTTTCAGGCATTTGTCGATGGGGCCACTTTACCGACAGATATTCCGTTGGAAATCCGGCGGTAAAACCTTCTATAAATTATAACCGGTTGTTTCTCAAAAAGGCAACCAAAAACAAATGTTATTATTTTCTATAAATAGCCAATATGGTAACCATGGAGTCTCTTAAGCCTAAAAATAGCAACCTCCGTATATTTCAAAAATGATAGATCTTTGTTTGTATGTGGTCTGTGAGAAGAGTTATAATGACATATCGTTGTTAGCGAGTTTGTTGGAACTGGTGGTTTCAGAATTTAAATACTCCGTCATGGGTGCGTATTCTGCCATGAACACAACGTATCAGATTGGAATTGCTGGGCTCGTATGTAGAGGCATGCGCGTAGTAGGAGTAATTTAATATTTATCTCTGTGAGCACAATAGATTGGGTTGAAATTGGTGGTCTTGGAATGTAGAGTCATGCATGTATCTACCGTGTGCGCACATGTAAGGTTCGTATTCAGATGTGTTACCGACGACGAGCAATAGGGTCTCGTCATACAAATATAAGGGAATGTGCCCCACATGTTGTCCACGTCTAGGCATGGGCACACATATAGATATAATAGAATATGTAATTAAACAATGGTGGTTTGCATTAATGCATGGAAGGTCGTCTATTGGGGTGGGTGAAGTCGAGTGATTATTATAGTTTGTAATATTTGAAAATGTAATGTAATATATAATTTATTTGTAAAATGTGGGAATTCAAAGTGGGTATCATAACAATCCGTAGGTAATCATCGAGACTATATCATCATAAGTTTATAATGGCATGTTTATGGCCTAATACGACTTGTTTAAAAAATCAATTGAATAATACATTACAAGGGTCGTTGGCGGCTACTTCGGAGCAAATGGTCGAGGTATCTGACGCCACTTGCAGGTCATTTTGGCCAATCTTTCACCTTTTAAACGTATGAACTTAATCTCATACACACCCATTCATTTAGCTATGATTTGTATACTTCTAAATTTTCCTAATCATTTTACACACATAAATACATTTTTATCAACATTCCTTTAAATTCAAATGACAAATACCTGTTTTATCTCATTTTCCCCAAATCTTTCATCCTAGGTCAAATTCTCATGAACATCTACATACCAAAAATCTTGGATTTGAATTGGTGGACATGATTAACCAACTTCTAACAACTTATTTACATAATAAAAGATATTTTTAACATTAAAACACCATTTACCCCTTCTTATATCCAAAAAATTACATAGTTGTAATCCATTACTCAACACTCATTTTTCTCACATGGTTTCATACTATCAATGTTGTTATTAAGTGATTACTTACTTGACTTTTCATAATTACTTACTCTATATTAACGTAAATTTTCAGACTTAAACCTAATTCATGAAGAATCCAACAAGATTCTAAAAAAAACAAGAATAAGTCAAGTTAAACACTTATTTATGGTTCTTCACCGAATATTAATATAAAATATCTAAATCTTGGATTTTATCTTCCAATATGCAGATTTAGACTTCTTTGGTCTCATCTTCAACATCATCGCATTTCTTGAGGGTTTCACAATGATACATGTCTTTCCAAATTGAACATTTAGGTTTTTATTAAAGTAAGTTTTTTTCCCATTTAACACTTTTGGCCTCTATTATTCAAGTTTTTGTTACCTTAAGTTGTATGTTTTTATAATCTCCATCCACGTCAACCCATTTATTTCAATCACAATGATTTATTAGTTATCACACATCGTACTCTTTTGGTATAATTTGTATAACCCTCAAAATGCAAATATTAGTAATTCTTCCATTGAAACTTTCAAAAGTTCACAAAATGCATCCTTAATTGATTATATTAAATAATATTAAAAGGTGGGTTATAACTTAACTCTAAAAAAAGTGTAGCTGAAAAAGGTAAAATTGTCTTGATTAAAAAATCATTCAAGAACAGTACTTGTGATATTTTGATTTTAGTTTAGACCTATGTTGTCAAAGTGTGAGCCTTAGACCTATGTTTTTTTAAGGAAGTCGCACCATATAAAGTTACCATTTTTAAAGGGTTTAGACTTATTTAGATTGTTTTAGTCAAAACCCTAAACACTAAAACTTATTTACTAAAATATAATACACTAAAACACCCTCAAAGCAATACTCTTTTCCTTAGCTAGCGGCAGCCTCCGGTCGGCGTCGACATTGTTCTGACATTCTCCGGTCGGCGTCAACATTGTTCTGACATCCTCTGTTCTAGTCAAAGTTGCCATCTCTTCTACCCCTTTCTTCTCCACTTGGTGTCAAGTCTATGCTCTAATCTTCATTTTAGAGCCGATTTCATCGGAAAAAAGGAACGTGTTACGCTAGGAAGCACTGACAGTTTACTGGAATCTTGTCGGAATCATGCATGGATTGCCACGAAGCGGTTTTCCCGCGTTGCGCCTACCTGAGCGCCTAGGGAGCCTTTAGGGGTGTAAACGAGCCGAGCCCGAGCTTGACTAGGCTCGAGCTCGGCTCGTTTAACTTGTTGAGAGCTCGAGCTCAACTCGTTTCGAGCTCTATTTTTAAAAGCTCGGGCTTGGTTCCTGAATAATTTTTCAAGCTTGATCTCGGCTCGGGCTCGATTCGTTTATTATTTATTAATTAAATTTTATATTTTTATAATTATATATATATATATTTTATTATGGTTTTTGTATATAATATTTTATATATTATTTAATTCTTTTTATCACAATTTTATATATACTAATTACTATTATATAAATATGTGTTTAATATATTAAATAAAAGTTTTATAAATAATAGGCTCGTTTAGACTCGCGAGCCGGCTCGAGCTCGATAAGTGAAGCTCAAGCTCGGGCTCATTTGTTAAATAAGCTTATTTTTAGGCTCGAGTCGATTCAAGCTTTTAATGAGCCGATCTCGAGTAGCTCACGAGCCGCTTTGGCTCGTCTACACCCCTAGGTGCCTTTAACAACACAGGTTTAGACATATATGATATTTAGTAAGTTTATAAAAATATATATGAACTTCTCCCAATAAAAAAATGTGACAAGTTTTATTAATACTCAAATTTTTTCGAACAGCAACACCTAACTTTTTTAGGATAAATACACCACAACCTGTATTCTGTATGATTTGAACCCCAATCTTTTGGTTATGAGACATACTATTTAACCATCAGAATGTACCTTAGGGACTTTATTAATGCTCTAATCCTTATTCTAATAAACGATTCCAAAAAATGATACGTGTCATTATCATATTTTTTTCTCATTAAAAATTACTAATTTTCCTATTTTAAGTAAGCTTGAATTTTGAAATCTAATTATGTTAGTTTTTCTTTTTTAGAAAAAATAAAATAAAATTTGAATTATAATTATTACTTAATTAAGGAAACAAAGAATTTTATTTATTGTATTTTTATTTTTTTATTAAACAACCCCATGTAATACATGAGTATATAACCTAATAAATGTAATATTCTAAGTTCTAAGTCAAACCTTTTGAACTTATAAGTTGTTGAAATCAAGATGTGGATCCTCTCAAAGTTTAAGGTATGAAGCGTACCATAATGTGGTTGTTTCTCAAATCTCCATAGATCCTTTTATGTGTTAACCGGAGATCATGGCTGGGGCCATCCCAAGAGATCTTTAGTTTCCTTAGACTAGGATCCAAAAGTGGATGGTAGATGTACACAAAATTTGGTAGGACTTAGGAGGGTACAATATAATCCGGCCATGATAGACATTAAATTAATATCATATTTATCTCATCAAACACAGGCAAATAATACTAAAAGATGAGTTTTGAGGATACAAGTATAGATTATAACGCGCGATAGTGTATCCGGAAATCTTAAAGTTTATTGCAAAATGTAATGATATAAGGATACGTTAAATATATATGTACATGTACACATTATAACTGGTTTACACTCGAACCAACAACTGAAATATCGTCTCATGATCTCATCTGAAGTCGTAACTAATGAGTTAAATATAAACGGGAATCATAACTTACAAGTAAAGAAGTTTGGTACTGATCCGGTTACATATCTATATGTATGCATACATCTAATGTTGCAAGAGAACATTATGATAAATAATTTCTTTTATTGAACTCCAAGTTTAAATTGCATAAAACTTAATCCAACTCATTTCATTCAGTTCTATTTTAGCTTTTTACGTTGTTTTATTCACTTTTTAGTCATGAGCTCTATCATACATTAATCTTATTTAGAGGAACCGACAATGGCATGACATCACACTACAACAAGAACGTGTATTTGTTACAACCAAATCCATAGCAAATACTCTTTTGCTACGGATTTGGTCCGTAGATAATAATATCCTTGCTAATTGTTTTTGCTACAGATTTTTTATGCGAAAATGAATTTGCTATGATTTTAGCGACAAAAAAAGTCGTCGCTAAAAATATATATAACCAATGATATTTTTTCTATTCGTTGGCCATTGTCCTTGACATTTTTCATGACATTAAGGATGTCCAAGGATGATATAGGTGGGTCTCACATGCATAACCCACTTATAATATAATGTTTTAAATAAATATAACTTTATATAAAATGTATGCATGATTTTAAAAATAAATATTTAAAATCTGATATGATATAAGATTATATATAGTATTATAAAAAAAGTTTTATATCTACAACATTATTGATATCTAAATTCATATAAATATGAAGTTTGTTTACAACTTGTAAATTAAATATATGATCTGCCACTATATATCTTGAGGAAGAGATGAAAGAGAAAAAGAAGAAGAAACAGCTATTTGAGTGTATCCAAACCAATCGTATATGAGAAGACTGTTTGCAACAAAGTGCTTTGAGGTCAAATAGTCAATATTTTGACCAGCCACAGTGCCAGTGCAAGGGATACCCCTACCACCTTTCCTGCCCTTATTTACTTTTGTCACGTGATCTTTACGTGATTTCGGTCGTGATCTAGTGTACCACAATATTTATTCACAGAAAAGACCCATCCAATTAAATGAGTGAAATAATACAATGGTACTCAATGCCAGTGGCGGAGCTTGAAAATTTTTACGAGGGGGCTGAGAATTTTTTTCATATAGGGGGGGGCCGGAACTATAAAATTTTCGGCCGAATACATATAAATTAACATTACTGAGCGAAAAATCGAGCGAATACGTATATATTAACACTTCTGAGCGAAAAATCGGGGGGCACAGGGGGGGGGGGGGGGCTCGGGCCCTTTACATCCTCCGCCCCTGCTCAATGCGTTCTTTGTATTATGACAATTTCTCGGGCTAGATCAAATGTTTTTAAACTTAAACAGGTTAATGGATCAACCTACAAAACATGTCCCATTCAGATTAACCCGTTTATTAAAATGTCAGTATTTAATTTAACCCATTTAATAAACAGATTATACTTTTCAATCTAAAACATAGAATGACCATAGTTCTTATTATTATAAATATAAATATATTTATTGTGCTTAAATAAACAAATGTAACTATTATAAACCAAAAGAGTACTTATGAATTAAAATCAAGAGTAAATTACATAAATGAACATTTATGTCTACACCTAATTTCATCTACAAATTTTAATCTTTATTAATTACGCTGAACACCATTTATGTACAAACATTGTCACAAATTTAGACATTTCGTCTAACTTTCGTTTAATTTATCGGTTAAATCAAGGCGCGTGTGTATCACGTGAGGGCATATTTGTAATTAAGACAAGTTGGATATGCCCTCACGTGATACACACATACCTTGATTTAACGGTGAAATTAAACGGAAGTTAGACGAAAGGTCTAAATTTGTTACAACGTTTATACATAAAGGGTGTATAGTGTAATTAATGAATATTAAGGTCTATATGTGAAATTAGGTATAAACATAAAAGTTGATGCATGTAATTTTGTCTAAAATCAATGTTAATAGTTGGTTACTAATTCTTGATATAATGATATTATATTGAATACCTACCAAAACTAGCTAAATCTCATTTTTAAATACCTAAAAATAATTGTGTTTCATATATTAATTTATATCTTTATATGTTTTTTATAACGACTATCTTACACTTACACACCATCTAAACCTATTCCTAAGTATATATTAATGTTCACCATAAGACTAGTTACTTCAATCATACACACCTTAGTATCGATAGGCTACAACTCATTTCGTATATTTTTATATGTAATTAATGTAAAATAGAAGTAACTAGTTGAATACCCGAGCTCCACGACGGGTGTCAGGTCGCCTAATTCGCTCATAAGAGGTTCGGTTCGTCATAGTAGCATAATAAAATATAACATTTTTTTCATTGTAATTAATCATCTATATTTTTTAAAAATAGTTTTAATATACATCATTTATGCTAGAAAAGTCTGACCCGTTTGACTCATAAAACTTTTTTTTCACTTTTAGTTTTAAACAATTTAAGTTTTACCACTATTAAAATTTTAAGCATATACGCGTCACGAATCTGTAAAACATAGATGGATTAGTGTCACAAGACACAAGGGTAGAGGTGCACAAATCGGGTATTCTCAATAACCGGTTCCAGAACCAGTTCCGGTTCCAAGTCCGGTTCTTGGTTGAAAAATCGAACCCTTTGTACCCGGCGGTTCCAAGTCCGGTTCTTGATTGAAAAATTAAAACCTTTGTACCCGGTTTCGGTTTTTCAAGAACCGGTTCGGTTCCGGAAGAACCGGTTCCGGTTCCTTAGGCGGTTCCGGTTTTTTTGTTCACCTCTTAATGGTATCATAACCCTCCATTGATTCATATTTTCACATCAAAATGCTAATATTTTCTTTGTTGATTACTTTTGTCGATCATAATGTATATTTTATATTTTGGCACATATCAAATTTAGATATAGTGGTTTCGGTATTTTTAGGCTACTTTTATATAAATAACACATCTATACCTAATAAATAAGTAAATGATTACATCACATGTTATAATTCTGTGTGCTTAATTTTTTTTTCTTGCTTACTTTTTTTTTCATTTAAATTATTTAATATTTCATTTATTAATTCACAAATCTTTATTACTATTTAATATTTTCTTTATAGTTTATAAATTTTCATTACTAACTATTTAATATTTTCTTTATAGTTCATAAATCTTCATTACTAACTATTTAATATTTTTTTACATGGGTTTTTAACCTGGTATATATAGGAAAAAGTTCAAATATAAACTATTTTTAAACTAAAATGGGTGAGAAGAATTTATAGCCATTAGATCAAATTTAATGGCTGTAATCAAATTGTAGGAGAAAAAGTTGTTGGAAAGATATTTTAATAATGACCACTTTTGTTGACTTTTTATTAAGTTCCCTTTTTTTTAAACGTTTATAACTTTTACATACGGCATTATTTTTTAAAAAAAATTACACAATAAAAATGAGCGTTTTTTATCTTTAAAACGAGTATAATATCGCTATATACAAAAACGAAAAAAAATTTATGTTTTTCAGCTCATTGTGATTATTGCTCGTCATTGTGTCTAATGTCAGGTCATTATGTCTAATGTCAAGTCATTGTGTCAAATATTTTTTATCATTGTATTTAATGTCAAATATTTTTCTAATGTCAGGTTATTGTGTCTAATTTTAGGTCATTGTGTCAAATATATTACATCACTTTGTTATATATAATACATAAAAAGCAGTGAAAAAAATAACGCAAAATTATCTAAAACGTAAATCACAATGATGAATACATATAACACAACTATGAAAAATATTTGACACAATGACCAGACCTGACATTAAACACCATAAAAACAAGCGTTTTTATCTTTAAAACGAGTATAGTGTCGTTATATACAAAAACGAAAAAAAAATTACTTTTTCCAGCTCATAGTGTAATTTGCTCGTCGTTGTATCTAATGTCAGGTCATTATGTCTAATGTCAATTCATTGTGTCAAATATTTTTCATCATTGTGTCTAATGTCATGTCATTGTGTCTAATGTCAATTTATTGTATCAAATATTTTTCATCAATGTGTTATATATAATACACAAAAAACAATGACAAAAATAACATGAAATTATCTAAAACGTAAAACACAATGGCGAAAACGAGCGTTTTTTAATCTTTAAAACGAGTATAGTGTCGTTATATATAAAAATCGGAAAAAAAAATTATGTTTTCCAGCTCATTGTGTAATTTGCTCGTCATTTTGTCTAATGTCAGGTTATTGTGTCTAATGTCAAGTTATTGTGTCAAATATTTTTTTATCATTGTGTCTAATGTCAAATATTTTTCTAATGTCATGTTATTGTGTCTAATATTTTTTTTATCACTGTGTTATATATAATACATAAAAAACAGTGAAAAAAATAACACAAAATTAATCTAAAACGTAAAACACAATGATAAATACATATAACACAATGATAAAAAATATTAGACACAATGACCTGACATATTTTACACAATGACCTCCCTTCAAAAACAATAAAAGTACACAAGTCAAGCTCATAATCCTTCTTATTTTTAAAACCATTTTTACTATATCATAACCCATTTAAGGGTGAGAGGGGCGCCCTACTCGGGCATGGCCGAGTATGAGAGATGATGGCCGGGTAAAAAGGGTACACCGCCCCCTTTGATCCGAGTTTGGGCTCCGGGTTGTTTGGCCGAGTGTTTTTACTCGGGTGTGGAGTGGTTGGTGGATGTAGCCAACAGCTATAATGTCGTTACACATTAAAAAAAATATTTTTTTAAAATTCTATATATGTATCTCACTCTTCCCCTTTATTAAATCACTATTTTCCACCTATATATTTCAACTTAAACCTAATTTTTTTAACAAAATGTCTTCATCCGATTCTAACATTCTTGGTTTGTAACTTGTTATTGTATTTTGTTATTTTTAGTTGTCTTTTGTATTTTTAATTAATAAAAAAGTATGTTCTCTATTTAAATGTTTATTTTTTTTTAAAAAAAAGTTGGTAAGTAAATGAGTAGTTTGAGTAGGGTGTTTCCAATGAAATCTAAGTAAATGAATAGTTTGAGTAGTTTTGAGGTGACAGAATTCTATTAAACAGTTTGATGAGTAAAATTTTTTGATGAGTTAGGTGCCCCTTCACCCTAATAAATGAATAATGTTTTTCTTACATTTTTACAGTAGGTTAACAAAAATAAAATGTTTTTTAAATTTGATAAACTTTGGTACAAAAATCAAATATCATAATCTATTAACTCCATATTTATGACTGAAAAGTTATGGTTGTTGGAAAATATTTATACAGCATGATAATTAGATATGATTGAAATTGGAATGACACCGGCGGTATCAACAGTGGACCCTCTATTAATTATATAGTTAAATTAATAAAATAAAGACGCAGTTTTAAATTATTGTGTACGACATAAATAAACACATTAAAAACTTTATATAAAAAAAGAAAAACATTTATTAAACTCACGCATTACAATGAAATAGTTAGTAGCGTTACAAAAACTTTATACAAAAAAAAACATAACAAAGTCGTTAAAAAAGATAATCGTAAAAAAATCAGACAACGAGAGGCGTGTTAACTCGCACGTAGCAGCACGTTATAAAACCGGAGAGAGAGAGAGATATATAGGGAGGAAGGGGGGAGGGCTAATTCTTTTTCTTAACAAACCTATTATATACAACCACTAGCTTAGCGTAGTAGCAAAGGTATATACCTAAGAGTTCACTAAAATATGGAGGTCTTGGGCTAGGTTAGGCCCGTGAGTTTTCTCACCTATGATGGATTTCCTCTTAAGAGAGGTGGAGATGAACGGATGAATCAGTGGCACGTCAGTTATCTAAATTGCCGTACAAACAAAAAAACAAACCTATTATATCTCTTTCTTATTCTTTTTTACTTTTATCAACAAACCCATTATTCTTTTTACTTAATTGTTATTCATAATTGTAAATTAATTGATCATTGTTTTTCATTATTTATATTTATGTATCTCTTATATTACCTTAAACCTTCTCCTCTATTTTTTTTTCCAAAGTTTTGAAAGTAATATTTAGTGCTATAAACGAACTGAACCAAACGAAACCTTGTTCGTGTTCGTTCGTTTAACATTGAACTTGTTTACGAGAACAAACCGCGCAAAATGTCATGTTCTTGTTCATTCATTAAGGAAATGGATTTGTTTGTGTTCGTTCGTTAACTTTCTAAACTAACACAGACGAACACATATGTTCGTCTTTCATGAACGACATAAACAAACGAGCATGAGCGAACGTAAACGAATGAACGTTCACGTGAACAATTGAACGAATAAGACCTTTGTTTTATGTTTGTTCGTTTAACTAATCGAGCGGAATTACTTGTTCATGTTCGTTCGTTTATTAACCGAACGAACATAAACGAATTTTTCGTCGCACAGTTCACGAACGGTTCGTTGAACGTTAATTTCATTTACAACCATAGTAATATTCAAATGACGTTATACATTGCCAATTTTTTTTATGGTTTCCTTCGATGTTTTGTTTATGGTTTTGGTTGATGTTTACCACTTAATGATTGTTAAATCAATAACATTTTGAAAATAAAAATATTAATAATTGGTGACAGATAGGAACTGAGGATGAAAGACACTAGAGAGATTATTTATAAATAATGAAGTTAGCATTTATCTGTATATCAAAACAATTACATGTCACTCACAATTTGTCAATTTAATTTAGTAGTTTATGATAAAAATCTTAAGACCGCGTGTTATACCTTCACCGTAGATGCGGTGAAAATGAGGTCGCCGCAGGAGGGGGACGGTGCTATCGCACTCAGCGCAAGGCCACGTCACCCTCAACCTACCACACCTTCTTGAATCGTTGGTATTGCGAGGCAAAATATCGAATAGTATGATGGTAATCCTTCACACTTTTGCTTTGTGCGATTCACCATGGGAAGGGGGGGTCCCATTACCCGCCGTTGGTCCACATCACCCCTCACCGCACCATTACGATCAAGGTGTAAGACCCAACCTAATAAAAATAAGAACCTTATTTTTGCCTGCTTGAATAATGTCTCCATTTACGAAGAAACAGGTAAATCAAATTGATATTTGAACGGTTCGGTTGCTTTAGTGTAATATCTTTAATATATAAATGAATTATATATATCTTTTTGTTAACAAATTTTTTTTATACCTAAATGTCACCTAACATTGTCTCGTAATATAATAAATATATTTATTTTTCTAGTTTTGTTTTATCCTAAAACAAATAATTGTTTTTAATTTTTTTTTTCATTTTGCTCCATGTCACTAAAATAAAATGACAAATTGGATTTTAATAATCCAAATTTTAACACATTGGCCGATGATAATCCATACTGATAATTTGATCAATGACACTACCAACTTTCATTTTCGTTGTCAAGGGCAATCCTAGTAACATAATCGTCATAGATTTACATTCTATTTACATTCAATTTTTTGGTTATTCAATAGTCACTCAACTTTCATTAATGTTCTAATATTATGAATTTTTTTATATAAATATTAAGATTTTTTAAGATTAAGTAACCTACACGGATAAACAAAATTATAATAATACAAAGAGTAAACTGCCATTTTCGTCCCTGTGGTTTGGTCAAAATTGCCACTTTCATCCAATAGTTTGTTTTTTTGTATCTGGGTCCTTGTGGTTTTAAAATATTGCCATTTTCATCCTCGTGGTTTTAAAATATTGCCACTTTCATCCAGTCAGCTAACACCGTCCGTTTTTCTCAATTAAATGAGGGGTATTTCAGTCCTTTTACATATTTGTTTTATTTCTTCATCTTTTTTACTCTCACTTTTTAATCATAGAAACAAGCGACGGAGGTGTTCCAGTGGTGCTCGTCGGAAACTGGTCAGGAAAAGAGGAAGAAGGCCAGCAGGTGGATGATTAAATTAGAGGTTAAATTGGGGATGATTAAAAAGTGAGAGTAAAAAGATGAAAAAATAAAACAAATAAGTAAAAGGACTGAAATACCCCTCATTTAACTAAGAAAAACGGACGGTGTTAGCTGTCTGGATGAAAGTGGCAATATTTTAAAACCACGAGGATGAAAATGGCAATATTTTAAAACCATGAGGACCCAGATACAAAAAAACAAACTATTGGATGAAAGTGACAATTTTGACCAAACCACAGGGACGAAAATGACAGTTTACTCTAATACAAATATAGTAAAGGATACCGGCCAATATGGGGCTAGCCCATTTGGTATAGGCATATGCCTCTTAGATAAGATATTTCAAGTTCAAACCTGTACATTTGTATAGTTTAGGATTATTGATATAGAAATAGACAAGGAGTAACGTTTTATCTTAAAAAAAAGTAAAGTAAAGGATACCAATGATTAGTACAAATATAGTAAATGATGACCTGAACAGTCTCACAAATGATTGCATTTATTTGAAATCAAAAGAAATATGATAATATCTTCATTAGAATATGATTATAAAAGCATAATCATACAATTGTGGCCCAATGGCCCATAAAAGGAGCACTAAGTTTCTGAACCATAATAACTGCCCCCAACAACCTCCAACCACATTTGATTTTTTTTAACAACAATTTGGATCACTGATGGCCACCGACCCATCTGATCATCTCCACCCACATCAGAAGGAAACCCACCATAGGTGAGAAAATCCTCTGGCCCAATCTAACCTTTTTTTTGTCACAAATGGGACTTGAACACAAGATCTCTTCATTTTAGTGAAGTCTTTAGTATACTCTTTTACCACTAGTCTAAGCTTGTGGTTATACAATGATGTTATATTCTACAAACACATTTGAATTTGCTTATTTCCCGAAGTTAAATTTTCAAATCACATAATGGAAAAACTCATTTAATTTATTATAGAATAATGTTATAGTTTCATAAATATCTTTAAAAAATATTTGATAAATCAAGTCTGTGTTTAGAGGGAGTTTCGATGATGCGTGTTTCGAAAAATGATTATGGTAGAGTTTGGATTTACATTTAAAAATTAGAAACAAGTAATCGTAATTATGTTTTAAGAAGTTAACTTGTAAGGATTATTGTTTGTACATATTTGTTTTCTTTTAATTATTTTACAGTTTACTAATTATTTTATGTTCTACAAATTATGCTTGTGCCCTAACAATTTATTTAGGATGTTTTTAAGTTATTGAAAGGGTTGCTGCTACAATTCTTTCGGTCAATTATCTCACATAGTGTCCTCCAAAACCGTCTAAAATGATATGTGAATTCGTAATTAAGAACTTATATTACTTAGTAGACGCAGAAATGGGCCAAGGCTTCCTATGTGAAGTTAAAACTTGAAATGGGCCTGCTATCTTTTAGTTACTTTAAATGGGCCTGATACAATTCATCATATGTTACTTCAAAATGGGCCTGCTAGCTTTTAGTTACGGGTTTTGTGAAGTTAAAACTTGAAATTGTTGGCATGAACTGGCCCATAAAATAAATTCATAAAGTCAAAAACTTACATATTAATAATTTTTAATAGACTTCCTATCCTATGTAGCAATGTTATTGATTATAAACTAGGTGGTTATACCCGCGCTTCGCGACGGGTGTCGAGTCGATCGTTAATAAAATTAAAATGAAAACGTAGGCGTAACGGTAAAAATAATGTTAATAAAAAAGAAACGTAAAACTAAATAATAAAAAAGAAATAAATTAAATATTAACGGTTCGGGTAGTCGAAAACCATAAAACCGAGTACGGAGACCGGTTCCGCTAATAACAATACCGGCAATGATGTTATTCGCTCATAATAGGTTCGGCCCGTCACGGTACCATAACGGTAAAGGCACTCTCTATAGGCTATGATACCAAAAGAAAAACTCGATTTTGAATAAAACTCCGTTTTTAAAAAAAATATATATATCGGAATGTTGAAAAAAAAAACTAAAAACAGACGCGTTGTCCGTTTTTTTTAAAAAGTTAACGAACGAAAGTTATTAAAGAAAAGCGAATTAGTAGAAAATAAAACGGGTTAAACGCGCATTTTATATATAACATAAGGGATAAAAATAAAAATAAAAAAAAAATACTTCTTTTACTGTTCATCAAGAGTGTCCTTTAATCTTATTTATAATATAATTTTGCTAAGTGTTTGATGGTTATATTTTTTTAAGAGTTAAAAAATAGTTAACTATATCGAAAGGAGGTTAATCGTGTAACGTTAAAGGCAACTAGTTTTTTTCCCCCGCGCTACGCGGCGGAGTTTGGTAGTTATCGGTTCGGCTCGTCCACGGGGATAGAACTTACGTCGAAACACAGACTCGCTATAGCGTACGATAGAAAAAAATACTCGGATCGGTGACAAAAAAATAAAAATAAAAGCCGTGCATCCCGTTTTATAAAAAAGTTAACGAACGAAATTATTACTAGTATTAACAGCCAAAAAAACTAAAGTTTACTCTATTGAAGTTTTGTGGCAAATCTATAAAAAAAAAACTTTTGAGTAAAAAAAATGTTAAACTTCACTATTCGATCTTTAAAAAAAGAGAAACATAAAACTAAATAATAAAAAAGGAAAAACAAAATAAAAAAATTACCGGTTCGGGTCGTTGAAAACCATAAAAGCGAATATCGATAGGGGTTCTGATAATGCCAATACCGACAATGATGTTGTTCGCTAATAATAGGTTCAGCTCGTCACGGTGTCACAACGGTAACAACACTCGTTATAGGCAACGATAACAAAAACTCGATTTTGAATATAACTCTGTTTTAAAAAAAAAATATGTTAGAACGTTGACAAAAAAACTAAAAATAGTCGCGCCAGGTATTTTGAAAAAAGTTAACAAACAAAAGTTATTAAAGGAAAACAAAATTAATAGAAAATGAAACGAAATAAAAACGTATATTAAAATAGTATAAGGATTGAAAATATAAATGTAAAAAAAAACAACAACAAATAAAGAGACAACACCTCATCAAAATGTATTGTTAAATTACCAAAAGACCCCATTACTGTTGAATCTCACGTAATAGTTAGTTAATATCAGCAACATCATCACCACGAGTATTATTACCGGCTCATTTCATGAAACGATGAAATAATTAAATTAAAATAAAGTTATTTCTACATGTAGTTTTATATTTATAAATATAAAAGTTAATTGAAAAAGTGTTATGTAATTTAATATGAGTGCTAAAAATGAAATGATTTTTTTAATACGAGGGTATTCTGAAATAAAAAGTCATACTGTTTTTTGAATAATCCCATGTGAATTCTAAGTTTTAGAGAGAAAAAAATTGTTGCCATCGTCCCATAAGATTTAATACACTTATATGATGATGTTAAATTGGTTGGTTATGTATTTTCGTTGAATCATTTCCAAGTTGATAGTTTCAACTATCATGAAACCTCAAAGTACGAGGGCTACATCTTAATTTGTAAAGAAAAAAAATTTGCGATTAACCAAGACACGAAGCTTACTCCATTTATGTTTGATGCTCCGAATGGTTTTACTTTGTATCCATTGATACTTTGCATTAAAATATTGACGAATGACAGAAAGCCTCAAAAATATTTTACTGGTATTTTTATAATATTTGTCCATATATAATATGTATTATTATTAGATATAAATAATATAACTTTTAGAAATTTTCTTGTAGATGCCTTGGGGAGAATAATAGTCGGTGAACGAATAACATATCGACATACTTTTATACTATTTCTTCAAGATGTGACATAAGTATTTATTTATATTAAGATAATGTAAAAATGCTATTTATTTCGTATATCATACAATATTATATTTTTAAATATGCATTTATTGTATAAAAGTATTTGTAATGGTTTAACAAGATCGAAAAGTTACCAATACAACATCAAATGTTGTATAAAAAAAGTTTTTAAAATATTCATCAATATAATCTTAACGTTTCATCCCGTGTAAGACACGAGTTTAAAGCTAGAGCCAAGTACTCCTCCTTGGTTTCCATGTGGCCGCTTAGAACACTTACCTTTGTTCCAAGAATTGGGTTAACATATTCAGACAAAAGAATCCTATTTAAATTTCAAAGAAAACAATTTTCAATTGTTGTATGTTTTGCAATGATCATAAATAAAAGTCAAGAACAATCACTTTTAAGAGGTGGTTTGTATTTTAAAGATCTAGTGTTTACTCATGGCCAGCTGTATGTTGCATTATCAAGAGTTAAAAGTAAAGATGTACTCAAACTATTAATCTTTGATAAACATGGAAAAGTTACCAATATCACGTCAAATGTTGTATACAAAGAAATATTTTCGAATTTGTAAATCATCATTGTAAGGTTTCATTTAACATGTAATTTAATGTATTGTAAAAAGAATACCACTTATGAAATGTATTTTCATGTATTTTTTTATATTTTGATTACTCTCATCAATATATTATTAACGTTTAACAATATGAAAAAATTACCAATACAACATCAAATGTTGTATAAAAAGAGTTGTTAAGATATTTATCAATATAATCTTAACATTTCACCCTCGTGTAACACACAGGTTTAAAGCTAGTAAAGTATAATATCATTTTAGATTAAAAAAATTACATTAACTATTTTTACAAGCTTTTCACGAAACCTGAATACTCTGCTAACTAACAAGATCAATCGAATCAAAACTTTCTTTAAGTATGTTGCCTTCCAAAGGTTATGTTAGGTGTGTTGAGTATGTGGCCTTGAAAAGGTTGTGTCAGGAAACCAATAAAAGTGGGATTCGACCTGAGACCTCTACTAAAGAGAAATCAAGTGCTTACCACCTATGTAGCCTGTCTTGTATATTTTAAGTTGTACAAATTTTGAGAATACATGAGTGGTTAATCGGAAAAAAGAATACAGATTTGGTAGTGACTCAAATTTTTGGATAATGAACCTAGTTTTTAGCTATAAGTCGTTCTTAATTTTTAATATTAGTTTGGCTTTTGGTTTATAACTAGGAGGACACGCCGCGCTTCGCGTCGGTGTCGTAAATTACGGTAATGTTGACAAGGTAAAAATAAAAGAAAGATAAAGTGGTCTCGCATACTAAAAAAACAAAGAAAATAAACCTATAATTACAGCATGCGCTTCGAGGCAGTGTCGTAATTCGCGGTTGTTATTTTGAAATGCCCACACAACGGGAATGTTGAAGTTATTAACGTAAAAAAAGAAAATAAAATGGCCTTGCATACAAAACAAAAAACAAAAAAACCTAAAAATCCTGGGGGGGGGGGGGGAGGGGAATAAACAAAACAAACTAGAAAAAAAAACTAAAAAAATCTAGAGAAACAAAAGGAAAAAAATGTGCAGCTAAAAAAGAAGACTATGAGATTCGAACCAGGATAGGACTCTACCTGCGCACGCCGCTAACTAGTTTGATTCTATTTCCCCAAACATATTTCTTTAATACCATAAATAATTCAGTGAAAATAAAAAGACCACTCAACACCTGTCACGGGACGTGTCACCACCGCCTAAACCCACCAATTGAAATTAAGAACTGTTCACGCTTGTTGTATTGTATATAGTTATAATTTACAGTAGAGGTGCATAAAATGTTTTTTTTAAGAAAAAAACTTATCCGGTTATTAACCGAACTAGTTTTGATCAAACTTGGTCAAAATAGTATATTGGTCTGATTAACCGGTCCTAATAACCTTATAAACCGGTTATGTTATTATGGACCGGTTAAAAAAACCGGTATTTTAACAAATAAATAAATAAAAAATACCAAGGTCTCCAGATAAATATTTTTTATAAAATAAATAAAAAATTTATAAAGTTCCACGTTGAAGGCTACCGAGGTCTCAAGATAAAATTTTTACACTGCATTGCACTTTGCACTCTTTGTGTATAATCATCGATATATGTACAAATAGAGGTGCACAAATCGGATATTTTTCGGATCCGGATCCGGTCCGGATCAACGTTGGTCAAGGACCGGACAAGGGGGAACCGGTTCCGGTTTTGGGCATGGAAAGTTGGAACCTATTGGGACCGGGCCGGATTTTTAGAACCGGATCGGACAAAAAAAACCGGTTCCACCGGATTTAAAAAAACAACAATTTTTAAAAAAATTAACAAAGATACACTATAAATACATGTTTTATTTATTTTTTATATTTTTTAGGTGATTTAACAATAGTTCGTAAAAAAAATTACAAAAAACATAATTGAATCACAAAATATATATTATTTATTGTGACTCGTTATTCGTCGTCTACTCGTCTTCGTCTTAGTCTTCGTAACTTTGGTTTTCAATCTTTTTCGTTTGAGATACGTTGAGCTTCATCATAAGCTTGTTCTTCGTTCGAAAGTGGATTCGCCGCCCCTTGTTCTACTTCGAACTCGTGTATTTCTTGTTCAATGTCAAGCTCGCCTTCTAGTTTTGCAACATGTTGTACACATTCGGCGGCATCCAAATGGTCCTTCAAGCAAATACACATTTCCATAGATTCCGGTGTAAGCCTTGTTCTTCGAATAGACAAAACCCTGCTGTTAGGGGTCATTTTACAGCTAAGGATCCTGGATCTTCAACGTACTTCGGTATCCTAACAGGTTTCGGTATCCTCAATTTACATATTACCTAACTGTTATATCTTTCTTCTATCTTGACCAATACGAAGGTAAAATATGCGAAGTCAAATTCATCCCTGAAGAATCTCTCTTGAAGTCAAAGAGAACGTGTAGAAGATGCGTGGATTGGCCTCCAACGGTCATATTTGAAGACTAAGTCGATTCCGGGATTCTTGGATAGTTAGTTAGCATAATATTTGTATATAATCAGCAGCTTGGTCGATTAGAAAACAAACAACAACGCACTTAGCAATAGAATGCACTCGCAATCAGTTTTGTAACACTTAGATATCGATCATTTGCTGCTCAACACATGTAATTCTTTGTCATTTATTGAAGAAACGAGGCAGGTGTCGATTGTCACCTCCCGAGGTTTTATGCCAGAGATCCTGAACGATCAAGGGCTTTCCTCGTAAACAACCGTGTCACTCTTTACGTTTTTACATTGTTTTACATTGATTTTACAAGCACACTACCTCACAAACTAAGTTTGGTTACAAAATTAGGCTTGTTAATTTTTACCCAAAACAATTTGGCGCCCACCGTGGGGCAAGTGGTGCTTTTCATCTTCAAATCTTTACTAAAGTTTGTGCTCAATCACTATCTTTCAAAGCTATTTTCAAAGATGTCGTCCCAATCCAAAAATATTTCTGTTTCCGCTCCATCTTCGAGCTCTAGCTTGGTCAACCCTATTCCTCCTCCTCCATTTCAAAAAAGTGTTAATCAGCCGAAGAAAACTACTCCTGCGGGTTTTTTGGGATCCGGAATACCTGCTGGTGGACCTGTGATCGTATCAAACAATGATATCCTCGATCTGTTCTCGAAGATGAAACAACAAATGGAACAACAGAGGAAGACTAACCAAGCGTTGTTTTGGGAGATTGAGAAGGTTAAGGAATCGAAGAAACTAGTGGAAATGACGACCCCGCTGCAACCAAGGATCTTGGATTTCAATTATTCAGGATCCTCAGAAATCTATAAGGGAGATTTCCTTCCCATGCAAACAGGGATTACTGCAGTTGGCCCTACCCCAGCTGTCAGAGTTACGACAAATCAGGATCTTGGAGTTACTCCGGGATCATCGTTCCGAAATCCTGAGAACGGTAACACATTCAATCAATTTTCAAATACTAACGAATTTGTGTAGGAGACAGGAATCACTCTGTCCGTGGCCAAGGAGTTAAAGTAGTTGAGAGAGATGATCTCAAGTGTACCAGGTGTGGTCCAACCTATACCGGAAATGTCCTCTACTGGTCACAGGATCTCCAGATTCGCTCCACCGTTATGTGATGCTGAGATCCCCAAGCGCTTCCAGACTCCTAACATGAAGTTGTACCATGGAACTACAGATCCCGAGGAGCACGTCGCGCAGTACAGGAAACGGATGGAGAAAAACCCATTCCCTTGGACCTAAAGGAAGCCTGCTTATGCAAAGGCTTCGGCTCTACCTTGACAGGATCAGCCTTAAAATGGCTGCTTAATGTTCCTCCATATTCTATTACTTCATTTGCTCATTTAATTAACATGTTTAACAATCAATTCTCTTGCAGTAGAACTTTTGAAAGATTAACAAGTGACTTATACAGGATAATTCAAAATCCCGGAGAATCCCTCTGAGACTATGTCAACAAATTTGGTTGAGAATCCCTGGATATCCTGAACCTTGATGTTGCCACTTCAGTCCAGGCCTTCAAAATGGGACTACAGAAGGATTCTCAATTTTACTAAGACCTTGTTATGAATCCTTGCAGGAACCTTGATGAAGTCAGGAACCGGGCATTGAGGTTTATTAGGCTGGAATATGATAAAAAGATCCAGCAGAGAGTGAATGCTCCAACAAGCTGCACTCAACATAACCGGAAAGCTGAACCTACACCTTTCAGGTCGTACAGGTCCAAGCCGTATTCTAAGCCTGACAATCACAGGGTCAATGCTGTAGAAGATGACGAGGACGAGGAAGAATATCCTAAGTTGTCTGAATATTGTTTTTCTCTTGATACAACTAGTTTGCTATTTGCTATGTAGGATCTTGGGGAAAAAGCCAGGTGGCCTCGCAAGTTTGAGAGGAACTCAGGGGGAAATGACAAGTCCAAGTGGTGTGCATTCCACGAAGACTTTGGCCATATAACTGAGGATTGTATTGTTTTGCGGAAGGAGATAAGCTATCTCCTGAGCAAGGGATATCTCAAAGAATTTCTGGGCAAAAGAAAGAACAAGACCAAGAATCAAGACAGGATCCCGCAAAGAGCAAAATCCCCACCGCCAGATGCCAAGGTAATAGGTTTTATATCTGGTGGATCTGATATTTGTGGTACTTCTTACTCTGCAGCAAAAAGAAATGAAAACAGTGAATGGGGACAGACCTATCAGGACCTCCAGCTTAACTGAAGAAAAGGTGATCTGTTTCGACGAAGATGACAGAAGTGACGTACAAGATCCTCATCACGATGGCCTGGTGATTACACTATACATTGCAAACCACTTCATTCGCAGGATACTGATCGACGGAGGAAGCTCTGTAAATATTATCCAACACGAAGTCCTGAAAAGAATGGGGATCCCGGATTCTGAGATCATCTCGAAATCCTCAGTATTAGTAGGATTCAGTGGAGAGGTTAAGAACACTATTGGAGAAATAAAGCTACCAATCTACATCGAGGGGGTAAATTATATACAAAAGTTTTATGTTATCGATTCTTTATCTTGCTATAACATTATTCTAGGAAGACCCTGGATACACGACATGAAAGCAGTACCCTCAACATATCACCAATGTGTCAAGATGCCAACCCTCTGGGGAGTGGTGAAGATCAACAACGGTCAACAATAGGCCAAAAATTGTTACATTTCTTCAATGAAAGCCTCTGTCAAAACTGGGCAAGCATAGCAATTAACGAAGCAGGCTAGGGATGTTCTAGAAACTAAAGAACAGGACGTTAAAGAAGTGTCCTTGGATGCCGAGAATTCAGATGTGAAGATCCTGGTAGGGAGTAATATCCATGAAGATATTAAAAAAGATATCCTGAATTTCCTAAGGGGCAGAAAAGCAACCTTCGCTTGGAAGCATGAAGATATGATATGTATATCCAAAGATATCATAACTCATAAACTTGGAATTGATAAAAGTTTCAGGCCAATACATCAAAAGCGAAGGAAATTTGCTCCTGAGAGAAACGTAATCATCCAAGAAGAGGTGGGAAGGCTTCTCAAGTCTGGAATGATAAGGGAAGTGAAATTCCCAAGGTGGCTAGCCAACTTGGTGGTAGTCCAGAAGAAGAACGGGAAGTGGAGAGTTTGTGTAGACTACACGGACCTCAACAAGGCGTGTCCTAAAGACCCCTTCCCATTACCACACATAGACTCAATGGTGGACGCTACAGCAGGCCACGAGATCCTGACCGTTATGGATGCCTCTTCAGGATTTCAAGAGATCCAAATGGAACCATCGGATCAGGAAGACACGACATTAATGACCCCGACAGGTATTTATTTTTACACATCTATGCCATTTGATCTTAAAAATGCAGGTGCCGCATATCAAAGACTGGTAAATATGATGTTCAAAGACAATATTGGGGACACTATGGAAGTCTACAAAGATGATATGGTGGTAAAATCAAAGAAAGCTGAGGATCATCTCAGGGATCTCAGAGACGCATTTGATATCATGGACCAATACAATATGAAGCTGAACCCTTCGAAATGTCACTTCGGAGTGGGGGAAGAAAAGTTCTTGGGCTACATGGTGACCAAGAGAGGAATAGAAGCCAGCCCAGAACAAATCAAAGCTATCATCAATCTAAAATCCCCAGCAAATACTAAGGATGTCCAGAGACTGACCGGCAGAGTAGCAGCACTCAACAGATTTATATCAAGATCCTCAGAAAAATGCAAGGAATTCTATGACATCCTGAAGAAAAACAAGAAATTCGAATAGGAAGAGAAGCATGAACAAGCACTCCAATCATTGAAGGAATACTTGTCAACAGCTCCTCTACTAATGAAACAGAAGACGGTGAACCGTTATCCCTATACTTGGCAGTATCCCGAAACACCGTAAGTGATGTATTAGTCAAGGATCATGAGGGACAACAACATCCAATATACTATGTAAGTAAAAGTTTGCTACCGGCAGAAACCATGTATTCTCATTTAGAAAAGTTAATTTTAGCATTAATAATGGCATCAACCAAACTTAGACATTATTTTGAAAGTCATGCTATTCGTGTTAAAACTAATTATCCTATTAAGTGTGTCTTAAGAAAACCAGAGATGTCAGGAAGGATGGCTAAATGGTTAGTCGAGCTTAGCGCCTATGACCTCATATATGAACCTAGAACAGCAATAAAGTATCAGGCACTAGCAGACTTTGTGGCTGATTTCAGCAATGATATCCAACAAGAGGCAGATCTAGAAGTCCAACAACTAGAAGGGTCGAAGGACGAATGGACCTTATTCACTGATGGTGCATCAAATGTAAGAGGAACATGTCTGGGAATCATACTAAAATCGCCACAAGGGGACATATTACCCCAATCCATAAGCTGTGAGTTCCAGGCTACGAATAATGAAGCAGAGTATGAGGCGCTGATAGCAGGATTATAATTAGCCAAGGATATAAAGATCATGTATCTTCAGGTATATGTAGACTCATTGTTAATTGCTAATATGTCAATGGTTCATATGCATTAAAATGTGAGAAGTTAGCCAAATATCTCACAATAGTTAAGCAATTATCCTTGGAATTCGAAACTTTTAACATTACACAGGTGCCTAGAGAAGATAACATTGAGGCTGATGCCTTAGCAAACCTTGCTTCAGCTCTTAGAATACCAGAAGGTACCAAAATACCTATCATACACATTCTGAGCCCAACAATCAAGAAGGTGAATGAAGTATCCAACATTGAAGAAGAATCAGACATTCGGGATCTTGAACATACTCCAGGATCCTGGATTTCACCTATTAATAAATACTTACAGGATGGTGAAATCCCAAGTGATGAAAAGAACCACAAGGCTTTTCGCATGAGGATGTCTCGTTTTATAATGTTTGAAAATATTTTGTATAGAAAATCAATTGTAGGTCCATACTTAAGATGCTTGGAAGATCCCGAAGCACGTGAAGTCCTGAAAGATCTACACGAAGGAGATTGTGGTAATCACAACGGGGGCAGAGCGCTATTTTCAAGGATCCTGAGGACAGGATATTACTGGCCTACCATGAGGAAAGATGCTGTGACTTACTCTCAAAAGTGTGACGCTTGCCAGAGGTACAACAACATACTCCATCAACCGGCCGAACCTTTATACCCAATCATCTCTTCGTAGCCATTATGAAGTGGGGAATGGATATCGTTGGCAAACTTCCCAAAGCACCAGGAGGAAAGGTCTTTATGCTAGCAATGACGGATTACTTCTCTAAATGGATCAAAGCTGAGGCATTTGTCCAAGTCAGAGAGAAAGAAGTCATCTCCTTCATCAAGCGCAATATCCTGACGAGATTTAGGATCCCAACGGAGATAGTATGTGATAATGGATCTCAGTTCATTGGCAAGAGAACAACTGACTTCTGTGCCAGTTGGGGAATCAAAATGATAACTTCTACCCCAGTACATCTTCAAGCCAATGGACAAGCAGAATCTAGCAACAAAATCTAGCAACAAGATCATCGTTAACAACCTCAAGAAGAGATTAGGAGCAAAGAAAGGAAGATGGGCTGAAGAGCTACCGTTTGTACTTTGGGCAGATAGGACAACCACGAAGAATGCGACGGGAAAAACTCCATTCTCCTTGGTATTTGGAACAGAAGCCATGATCCCGACAGAAATGGTTATCCCTACTGCCAGAACCAACTTTCAATCTTCGGAGACCAACAACGAAGCTCTCACTCAGGATCTCGACACTGTAGATGAGCTCATGGATCTTGCCAAAATTCGCATTGCATCTTATCAACAAAGAATAGCAAAGTCATACAACAAAAACATAAGGATTAGAAGATTCCAAGTAGGTGATCTCGTATTAAGAAAGACATTTCAAAATACTACCAATCCCAATGATGGAAAGCTTGCACCAAAGTGGGAAGGCCCATACTCGATTGACTCAGAAGCAGGCAAGGGTGCTTATTGGTTGGCTACTATGGAAGGAGATATCCTGCCAAGATCCTGGAACGCTATCCATCTCAAAACCTACTTTATGTAAGTTAAAACTTAAATTCTAACTAAAACTGGTATGTCTTCTGTCCCTGACTATTTTTATACTTATTACCCTTGATCAAAGTATTGACTTGAGCGTCGGAGGGGTGTTAGCCAGGCTAACACCCACCTTCACCAAGATTTCCTGTTTTGCAAGAAATATCTCCAGGGATCCCGACAGAAGAAAGAGATTAGCCATCTCTCCTAAGTTTGGGTATCCTGAATACCTCAAAGGTTTAAACGACTTTTGCCTTTCTAAGTAGATTGGGTTTCTACACCCCGCCAGGAGTGCACGATATTCAAGTATAGTTGAAGCTGGTGCGACCAGTCCATGTAACAGTGGCAGATAATTTCATCACTGTTTGCTATATCTTGAATGCTACGATAGTAACAGACGTGTTACTCCTAAGGTTTTTAGCATTTTCATGCTAACTTAAGTCTGGCTTGGCCCACGTTATTCTGGCTTGACCCACGTTTTCTGGCTTGGCCCACGATTTTAAATATGTAACACTTATGTGTTAACTCAAAAACTTAGCATCAATATGCTAACTCATGATCCTTAAACAAGTTAAAAACTAATGAGGATCCCGAAGTGTATTTACTAAGCCTACGACGTATTCGATGACTGAACACTGGGGACAACTAATAGTTGTTATACTCTAAACTTCATGCTGATTCGGTATGTATATATATCCGACTTCGTACTCCACAAAGGTATGTATTACTAATTTTTCAATTACAAGAAGATTTGAAAGCAGAATGGCTAAGTCATGATATGTTTGGTATTCTTGCGTAATATTTGTCAAAAACAAACTATATTTTCTTAAGTTTGATGAAAACCTGAGAGGTTATTTATGAATAATTATTAATGATCCGATATCTTGAAAATATATCTAAACTTATTTTTCTAAGTATTTCAAGGTTTTACCACATAGAGATCCCAATTTTCTAAAATATGTCTAAGCAAGCCAAACACATAACGATCATGGCAAATAGTCGCAAACCATCTACTAATATTTAAAGTGCACGAAAAGAAAGTGATTCAGGCTTCATTCAAAACCTGGGCCCATCCACCCGGTTCACAAGTTAGCAAATTGTCTATCCCATGCAGGGATCCCCAAACACAAAAGAAAATTGTTTTTAACAGGTACCATCGAGATAAATCAAGTAGAAAAACCACGGATACCAGGGCTCAGGCCTAGGCATCATTACCCCCATTGCCCTGGTTAGCTTGCTTTTCACCATCACCAGCTCCAGCATCCTCAGCAACCTTGCTAGTCTCCATTGCTTCACCTCCAAGCTTATCCAAAGAAGAACGCCATCCCTGAAGATCCCATGCTGTAGGATCAAAACCTTCAGTAGCATCTTGCTCAGCCATCTGGATCCTAGATTGAAGAATAGCCATGGCCGCAGACCTCTTGGCATTATCCACAGTCTCCTGCAACTTCTGCTCGGACTGAGCCAGATCCTCCTACAGTATTTCCTTCAAAGTATGGATCTATTTCTCTAGTACTTGGACTTGTTGGCAGCAATTTTCTTCAGATCCTCAACCTTCTCCAAAGCTTCTTCAACGTTCTTCTCTGTCGCAGCCAAGTTGGCGTTTAGCTTCTCAAGACCCTGCAAGATTCGAATACATGAGTAATTTAGGAATCCTAACATTACTTAGGGATACCAAAAATTTACTTACCAGGTTCATCAAGCCTTGCAGCTTCTTAGTAGTTTCAGCAGAATCCATACCCTCAAAGAATTCCAAATCCATCACATCCGTTGTCTTCCTTTTTTTGCTTCTAGAAGCCTTAGACCGTAGGGCCGGGATACGAGACTTGATGGTGGCAGGTGTGGAACCTTCCTTCTTGACAACAGACAAACGGCTAGCAAGATCAGACAAATCAAACTGGGAACTCGACTTGGGGATTCCTACACAAAGATAAAGCTATTCAGAATCATAACATTTTGGTAACACAAGTACTAATTGTTTTGTACCTGAAGACATCTCAGATTCGGAATGCTGGGTCTCAAAGGTCGCTTCACTGAAAGTGGACTCAGAACGGAAGGATCTCTCCCCCACAGGTATTTCTAACAAGGCTTCGATTCTCTTTTCTGTGTCACTTCTTGCAGGAACTAGTTCAGCAAATTTTGGAACTACACAAGGATAAAACAAAGATCATTAGCAGCAGGTGAAATGTAATATAAATTGCAGGGATCCTAGCTATTTCCTACCCTTTTTAACCCATTCAAGCGGCAAATGTTTCCCACCGGGGATTGAATCTCTCCTTACAAAGAAGAACTTTCCCTTTCAGGCAGTATCGTCTTGGGTGGCTTTCGGAATCAAATGAGTTTGTCCTGACTTAAGCTGAAGAACGAATCGAGAAGAACCATGGGTTCTCAAATTATAGACAGAGGCTAGCTCAGGGACGCCAATGGTCAAAGAATGAGAACGATTCAAATTTTCCAAAGTTGCTAAAATCCTCCAAACCATCAGCATGATATGGGAATAGCAAAGACCAGTAAGTTTGAAAAACTCGGTGATGAGTGGAGGAAAATGATATAACAGGCCTAGAGTAAAAGAATAGCTATGGAAGCAAACCCATGTTTTATAAATCAAATCCGCTTTTGTTCTGGAATCGAAAGGCCTAAAAACGGTTTTTTGAGGAAAAATATTGTTTGATTTCAAGAGTTTGATCTCCGAATCAGTGAAAGAACAGAGTTCAAGATCAGAGTGATCAAGGATCCCCTGATCAATGAAGTCCTCTATTGTTTCGACGATGATGGAGGAAGCCGACCTAGTCATTTTCTTACCCATGACTGTGAAAGATTAGAAAGAAAGAAGAAATCAGAAATCAATGAAGATTTTTACCTGCTTAAGTCTTGAGAAGGTTGGAATGAAGAAGAAGAGGGTAATAATGAATTTATCCTGCAGGAAGGCACCTGTTAAATCGCCTTGGAAATCGGGAACGGTCATATCGCAACCCTATCATCATTTACTAATTGAATTTTAAAATTTTACAGATGTCGATATAATTGACAGCTGTTAAATTTGGGGACAATTGTTAGGGGTCATTTTACAGCTAAGGATCCTGGATCTTCAACGTACTTCGGTATCCTGACAGGTTTCGGTATCCTCAATTTACATATTACCTAACCGTTGTATCTTTCTTATATCTTGACCAATACGCAGGTAAAACGTGCGAAGTCAAATTCATCCTTGAAGAATCGCTCTTGAAGTCAAAGAGAACGTGTAGAAGACGCGTGGATTGGCCTCCAACTGTCATATTTGAAGACTAAGTCGATTCCGGGATTCTTGGATAGTTAGTTAGCATAATCTCTGTATATAATCAGCATCTTGGTCGATTAGAAAACACACTACAACGCACTTAGCAATAGAATACACTCGCAATTAGTCTTGTAACACTTAGATATCGATCATTTGTTGCTCAACACCTGTAATTCTTTGTCATTTATTGAAGAAACGAGGCAGGTGTCGATTTTCACCTCCCGAGGTTTTATGCCGGAGATCCTGAACGATCAAGGGCTTTCCTCGTAAACAACCGTGTCACTCTTTACGTTTTTACATTGATTTTACAAGCACGCCACCTCACAAACTAAGTTTGGTTACAAAATTAGTCTTGTTAATTTTTACCCAAAACACCTGCCACTAAGAGAAAAAACAGATTCTGAAGCTACCGTGGAAGCTTGGACGATTAGTAGGTCACGGGCCATTGCGGCTAGAACAGGATATTGGGATTCCCTTCCTTGCCACCAACTCAAGATATCAAAGTTTTCAAACTCTTCGGATCTTAGAGTTGAAATAAAATCGGTAGCTTGATATCTCCCAAGCTCGCTACTTGTTATGCTTCCACGAGCTCATTTAGTATTTTCGTTTCTTAAAATGTTAAATAAATTTAGCATCGGGTTCCTTGAACTACTAGAACTTGAACCTGAACCCATTGATTCACGTATGTGTGATGGATCACCACTTCCACCATATGTGCGTAAATAATAATCAAACATATTATTAAAAGCCGATTTGAAATCACTTATTGGCTTTGATTCAAAATTTGGGTCTTCCTCGAACATATTTAAATCGTCCAATATTGATCCAATTAATGTTTCAACACCGGTTACATTTATCGTTGGGTTTAAGGCGGCCGAACATGTAACAACGGCCGATATTTCTGAAAAATATTTTTTAAATTTAGTTTTCATAGGTGTTACCATTTTTTTTAAAAATAGGGCAGTGATATTCAATTTATTACATATTAAATATAATTGTTGAAGTATTAGCGAAGACGTGAGATAATAAACTCCCGATAAACATGTAGTTACATTTTTAAAAACCTCAAGCAAATTAGTTAGTTTCTTGATCGTATCTCAACTTATATTATCAAATTTATTGGAACAACGTTTCTTTTGGACAAGTTCATCATGGAAATGTTTTAAAGTAACTATTTGTCTTAAGGCCGATTCAAACATTTTACATGTCGAGTTTCATCTAGTAGGTACGTCCCAATTCGGACCTAAAAAGATGGAATCTGTTTGTTGGCATATGTTTCTATAGTTCATATATCTTTTTTTTGCTTGTGTTAAAAAATTCCTGTAACATCACTTTAAAATTTTCTTTCACGTCTCTTATTTCTTGGACGTTTAGACCGTCTTGCACAACCAAGTTAATGATGTGTGCAAGACATCGACTATGAAAGAAAACACCTTTACAACGCGGTTCATATTTTATTTTTAATTTTTCCACCACGTTTGTGTTATTTGAAGCATTATTAAAAGATATTGAAAATATTTTTGGTTGAATTTTATAAGTTTGAATTACCGAGTCTAAAATATAAAATAAGTTTTCACTGGTATGTGGATATCCAAAATAATCAAACGCAATCGTACGCTTCATTATTTGCCATGAATTGGGTTGAACCCAATGTGCGGTAACGCAAAGGTACGATTCGGGTAAACCATGTGGAGCGGACCAAACGTCCGTGGTTAAGTTAATGCCGGTATTTAAATTTTCAAAACCTAAGATTAATTCTTTTTTAGCTCTTTTTCACATTTTTAAACAATCTCTTCTCAAAGTATAACGACTTACATTTGTGTAGCTCGGTTGAAGCGTCTCTTGTGTCATCCTCGTCAAGCGCGGGTTATCAAAGTGATCAAAAGGCAACCCTTCTTGAATGACGAAATGTGTCATTCTCTCACGAACCCTCTCAACATTGTATTGCCAAACTCCTCCATCCCTACCAATTTGAGTTTGATCTTCACCTTGAGTGTGTTTTACGTGACTACCAATATGTTTCCTCAAAGTGCTATTTTCTGCAGCACCCAAAATTTTACCACAACGTTTGCAACGAGCCTTTTGCGAACCGTTCGACATTTCGTATAAATCAAAATATGCTCATATCTCTTGGTTTCGGGAGCAAGGAAGTACTCTCACCACCGTGGCATCGCTAGTAGAACCACCAACCGAATTTTGAGTGCTTGCGGAAGCGGAAGCCATGAGAGATTGAAAGCATTTTTTTGCGTAAAAGATAGCGTTTTTTAGGTTTGAGAGCTAGAATGTTGTGGTGAACTAACCCATACCTATTTATACCAAGTTTCAAGTCTCAAAACCCAAAAAAAACGGCTAGTTAACAGCTATAAAGCCGTTTTTTTTTTCAGGCCCAACGGCTAAATCCGGTTAAAACCGATTTTTTTGTCTGATATTTGTCCGGTTCTTTTTTGTCCTATTTTTGTCCGGTCCACTAAAAAACCCTTAACCGGTTCTATATCCGGCGGTTCAAGGAAGATCCGGTCCGGTTCTTTTTTGTCCGGTTCCTGCCGGATCCGATTCCAGATTATTCGTCGGATCGGATTTGGATCCGGTCCTTTTGTGCACCACTATGTACAAACCATTAATACACAAACACATTCTTTTCAATTCAATTTTCCTAATCACACAAATCAATGTTTTTTTATCCATATTGTTCTTCAAATCCATTCAACACCTTAGGGGTGTCAATCGTGTTGGGTTGACGGGTTGAATTATGCAACCCGAACACGACTCATATTCTTATTCGTGTAAAAAATTTCAACCCTAACCTGGATACACATAAATCAGGTCAACCCGAACATGACCCCATTTAACTATATTATCTAAATGAGTCAAACTAATTGACGGGTTAATAAGTGAGTATGATTGTGACAAATGGTAATATGATGTTTAAAAAAATAACATTAATACAACTAACTCTATAAATATTGAAATCAAAATCATAAACTACAAAACCCAAAATCTATTTTATTTATGATAAACCGAAAAATAATTAAATAGACATCTCTAGAAAGGAATAAAGAAAATTTTTGGTATAAATCAACTCCTTTATAGTAAACACTAAATATAAAAGGTAATTAAACAATCGTTTCTAGAAAGGAAAAAAAAAAATTTGAAACCTAAACGGGTTAACGGTCAACCCGTTTTTAAATGAGTCAACTCGAACACAACCCGTTATTTAAAACGGGTCAAAATGGCTAACCCGAAACCTGATTATTTTCGTGTCGTGTTCGTGTTGTGTCAAGAATTGCCACCCCTACAACACGTCATCTTTTGTTTAACTATTTTGTCAACCGGATATAATATTGCCTTGGGTTACTGCTTTGGCTTCTCCTACGCTACCCATTTTGTTTCTAATGAACACGCTGATCTTTTATGGCCATGGGTATACCCATGGCTCATGGAGCACTACATATTGGTTGATTCGACTCAAGTGTTGAAGTTGATAACATACTTGCTCTTTCTTTCTCCTAGTTTAGACGCTCTCATCTTCGTTTATCTGATCTAGGGTTTCGCCTTAGTGATGTTTTTCATCTGATCTTTGTGTGTTTTCTTCATATTCTTGAGAGTTTATCTGATTCAGGTCGTCGTTGTAATGATCTGAGTTGTTATTTGTTAATGTATTTAGTTTGTTTGAATCTTTGTGTGATTTTGATAGTTTTCTGGGTTTAATCTACTTAGTTTGGGTATTGTTCGTGTTTCATCTCACAAAAAATGACAGGTCTAAAAAACCGATTCGTCTTTAACCGGTTTGCGTACTAATACCTCTAAACCGGTTTGTAACCTACAGTTTATACCGATTTGACATTAACCGGTTTGAAAACGGTTCGGGTACGGTTAAAAAACCGGTTACAGTTTGTAAATTGGTTATTTTGTGCACCTCTGATTTACGGTGGGCTTGTCAATAAACCATTAAATAAAATTTTCAGCCTATACTTTTAATTATATATCTTTAACTTACGGTGTCAAAATAATTTTTTTATAGGTATTATATACGATGTCATTATAAGAAAATACATATAAATTTTTTAATCATTCATATGTCACCTAATTTTTTTTTGAACGGCAATTTGGATCACTGATGGGCCACTGACCCATCCGATCATCCTCACCTCCCTCAGTAGGAAACCCACCATAGGTGAGAAAACCCCCTGACCCAACCTGGACCTCTTTTTTTAGTCACAATTGGGACTTGAACCCAACACCTTCCCATTTTAGTGAAGTCTTAAGTATACACATTTGTCACTAGACTAAGCTAGTGGTTCTTATATGTCACCTAATTAAATAGGCTTTTCATCTCTTTACTCCGTCAAATGAGCTCATGATGCTTCCTAATGAGCTCATGATGCTTCCAAAGGATATTAAAGCTCTTAAGTCTTAAGCAATATAAGATCAGAAAAGAGATTTCCAATTTTAAAAGAAACCTAAATAATTATTAATAATCTTAGTATTTTTAAAAAAATATTTTATGTACTAAATATAGATTAAAAAGATATCTATTATTATAATGACCTAATTTTCTAAATTTTCATATTTAGTATGCATTAATTATTAACAATATATTTTGTATGGTGATCGGATTTCGAGAGTTGTAATAAAGCATCGACTTGAGAGATGTGGAGGGGTGATTAGTTAACATGTTTGACCCTAGAGCACCTACAACGCTTACCAGGGGATGGAGGCAAATGAGGAGGTGGCAAACACTTCGCGTTTGATCAAACGAGGAATATTCATGCAATTCACTCATGCGTACGCATTTGATCAAAGTCCTTGAGCTCAAGAAGGATCGGAGATGCTCCAAATACTAAACAGTAAACAATACCTTAATGTGTAAGGTCATAATCAAGTTGACTTTATGACTTGACAGAGGCTTTTGTCTTTTAGATGGGAGGTCTTGAGTTTAACCCTGACATAAGATTAATTATTTGATTTAATTTAATAGCAGGAGATATTTGTTGTTAAAAAAAAGTTGACTTTGACCAAAAAGTCGGTTACTGGGGTGATTAGCTTGCACGTCATACTTTTTTTAGGCACCAAACCTTGTATTATTTTCCATTGATTTTATAAGAATAAAAGGTATGTGTTTGATCACAATATTCATGATATATTATATTTTAGTTTAAGGTGGAAATCATCTATTGGGTTTAGAAGATTAATTTAATTAAGATTTAAGATAACTTTTAACTGTAAACATGATTATTATGCTTGAATGTTATACTTTAATCATCGGTCAATAACATTCAAAATATTTAACCATAAAGTAGTGCCCTTTCAAAGATAACAACATCAATTTATATATACATTATTCTAAGGGTATTCCTGGTCCGGATTAAAACCGTGAAACCATCCAAACCGGTCATCGGTTTGGTTTCACGGTCGGTTTTTTTATGTTAACTTTGGTTGGTCGGTTTCAAAAATGATAAACCGTAACGAACGGTTTGGTTTACGGTAACCATAAAAAACCGGACCAAACCGTTACATTTAACCATATTTAAAAATTTTAAATATTTCATAGTTGGACTGTATTTTGTTTCCATTTAGTTTTGAAGTTTTGAGATTTAGATTTGTAGTTTGAAGATTTGAAGTTTGATCGCAAGGAGTTTCTTATTTTGACTATATATTGTTTTCATTTGAAGTTTGGAACTTTGGATATCAGGGTTTCTTGTTTTAGAATGTTTGGACTTTATTTTGTTTAGGTATATTTTGAAAGTTCAAACAACATCTTGTATTTGAAGTTTGGATAACAAATTATTTTTGCAAATTGTTTTGGACAGATTGTTTACCCATGTCCGAACTACATGTTTTTGAAACCTAGGCCTAAAAAGTCTAAACTGTTAGTAACGGTTCGGTTTGGTTCGCTTTTAATTTTTAACGGTTTGGTTTTGGTTTTTTATGATAAAAAACCGTTACGAACGGTTTGGCTCACGGTTTCACCTAAAAACTGTGAAAACCGGACCGTGAACACCCCTACATTATTCTTAAAAGTGTTCATATAATTATCATGTCAGTTTTTTAATGATACCCCCATCCCTCATGGCTCATGTCCGCGACAGTCTGCAGTCTTGGATATGAGTCAGGGACGATTCGTGATTGTTTCGATGCTTGCGTTGGGACATGCTTGAGCGACCTACTTGACAAGTACCCATGGTTGTCGCCACGGTGTTGAGAGCCTTGAACGTCGAGCACATAACACCAGTCGGCCTTTGTCCCTGTGACAACGACTTTGTGTGTTATGTGCTCGACATCCAAGGCTCTCAACACCCGAAAATATCCTAGTGGGGACTTATCCCTGCACCAACGGCTTTTGTCGGGATCGTAGCGTTTGTTACGATCGAGGGAGGATGCTAAGAGCTAGAAGGCAAACCCTATAATTCAATTGTCCATACAATTATTTTTACATTTTTAGTTATCTCTTTTTAGTTTTTTTAATATATTCATACACTAATTTGCCTGTACCATTAATTTTTATATAATTTGTGTTTATAGACAGCATTGTCGTATGATTGTTCACTCTAGTTCTCTTGCCTATATCTTATGCTAATGGACTATATCATACTATACTATAAGGTACAACGAAAATACAAAGAAAGAAACAGTTTTTTTTTTTTGGGGGGGGGGGGGTTTAGCGGGAGCAGCCTCTCTACCCTTGAGATAGAGGTAAGATTTGCCCCCATCAAACTCTCCAAGACCCTACTAATATCCTTGCTATATATGGGTTTAAAGGAGTTAATCTTTATTTTACGTAAGAAAGAGGGTTTAGTACGAATGAATGAGAAGTACAAGGGTGAAACGAAAAAGTGTTTAAATTAGTATTTAAATTTGAGTCTAATAGTTTGGGTTTTATGTTTATCTATTATTTGTTTGAGTTAGTATAAAATTAAAAGTGGTGTTTGAGTAGGATTAGGAGACTTGTTTAGCAAGGTTTATTTCAGTATTAATAGACGGGTTAGGGGTTTTTGTATGTGTTGAAGTTTATATAATAAACAAGAAAGAGTTGATCTTTTGAGATCAAAATTAGTGTTCGATTTTGAGTCTGATTTCCAGCAATTGGTATCAGAACTTAGAGTTTGCAATTTTGAGAGGGGGAGCAGCCCTTGGCTGCAAGGTTGAAATTGAGGAAAAAAATTAGAGGCGGCAAGGGAAGATGAAAAAGGAGGTTCTGGTATTGAAAAGAGTAGTTGTCGAGAGGAGGAAAGGGAAGCAAATGTTGGAATTAATCTTGAATTTCAGGAAAAAAAAAGGAGATTGGGTCGAGATTTGTTCAGCCGCAAATCTAGAGTTTTTTTTGGAGGTCTTTATTTAAAATGGTTATTATTTTTGAATAATTACTAGGTTATTAATTAATGGGTCATAGTTATCTTGGTTTAGATAGGTTTATCCTAGTTTTTTAATTGTTTTTATTTGGTTTCCTAGCTTGAGTAGGATTAGGAATGCTTAGTATAAATAGGAGTATTTTGATGGGTTACTTTGTACGGTTTTATTAATCAATTGAAAGAGAGTTTAGTACGGACCAACGAGAATTACAAGTCTGAAACGAAAAAAAGTTTAAACTACTATTTGAAGGACAAACAACAAGAAATAGTCAATATTTTAATATCAAAATTAGTGTTCAATTTTGGGTCTGATTTCCAAGAGATTATATTGTGTACATTTTTTTGTTTTGTTTTATAGACATCATTTTAGAAGGACAAACATATATAAAGTTTTGCTTTCTTCTCATTTTTATTTTCATATCGTAAACCTAAACGCAAAATTAGCGAATAATTATGGATTCTTAGTTGATCTTTTAAATAAATTCACTAACATTTCGACATTTCATCCTCATACTATCATCATGTTAAAGTGCGCCACACTATACACAACAATAATTACAGACTTTTAAAAGATGTTTTTTTTTGAGTAAATTACACTCATTGCCTATCTGGTTTGTAAAAATTCCACCTTTCGTCTTTACAGTTCTATGATTATGGATTTGGTCCAAAAATTTTAAAAAACCAACACATTTTGTCTCTGGCGTGGATAGCCGTTAAAAAGCTTCATTAATGAGTGTGTAATGGCCAAAGAGCTTGTGGTGTTTTGGTTGAGATGAGGCCTGAAGTCCCAAGGGACCCGGGTTCAATCCCTACCACCACCATTAATTTCTGAGGCATGCAAATGAGGTCTAGTTCTTAGGCTGATGAACCAGGGTTTTTACCCACGCCGATCCAGGGTTCGAGCCTCGGCTCTCCCTCAAGCCCGGAAGGGGCCGTATTGGGTGGGATTTTTTCTTTGATGCTCTCCAACTCTAACGCAAAGTGGGTCCGCTTAAGACAAAATATTGGCCGGACTTTGACGAGCCTCTCCCATATGATAGGAAAATATGATGTCACAACATTCAATGTTCGCCGTTAAAAAAATAGTGTAATGACATTTCTACCTTTTCACTTAGATATAAAAACAAAAAAGACAAAAATAAGTTCAACTAAAAACCAATATACATGGACCCACCATTTAAAATTAAGTGGGACCCACCTAAATGTAAAAAATACAACCCAGCCCCTCCCCTCTCCTATGTCGGCAGCTTCGTCTTCTCCTGCAACACTCCGGTGACCTGCTCGTTATTCCGGCAAGTTTCAAAAGGCTCAACCCTTGAGTTTTTGTTACAAGATTGAAGAACTAGGATGAACGGATCACATTGTTCAGTTTGAGCATTTTTGCATAACCCGGTGACCTCCTCCGGCCACATACACTGCATTTCTCCGACCACCTAGACGGTTTTAGAAGCACAACACAATCATTATAATACCCAAGCCCCCTCCCCACCTCAGGTCATCTTCTCACCCATATCCTACAAACAGGGGCGGCCCTTAGGAGGGCGGGGAGGGCGACCGTCCGGGGCCCGGTCTCCTAAGGGGCCCGTAGTTTTTAATTTTTTTATATATATATATTTTATATATATATATATATATATATATATATATATATATATATATATATATTTATAAAAGTCCTAACTTATATTATCCATTTATCCTATTAACCCACTTAGAAATTAAAAAATGCTCACTACTTGTATTATCTATTTATCTTATATATATAAGCCCGTATTATGTTTTTTTTATTATATATGATTATTGAGTTTATATCATAGGGCCCGCTTTTTTTTAAATGTCCCGGACCCAAAACGTTTTGAGGATTCTCGGGACACCGTCTCAGACGTCCGTCTCCGGTCACCTTTTTTCCATTCAAAATTATCAGCCTAATTCATTTTGCTTCCATTTCTTTTTACACATTCCGTAGCATACTCTTTTTTGAATCACAATTAATTTATGTTCTTGATATTATAACTTTTGTCATTAAAGACACCTTGTTGTATCAAGGACAAGGGGGGTCCGGGGGCAGGTTAGCCGGGGCCTAGGGGGCAGCAGCCCCTAGTGGGGTCTAAGGGGCAACGCCCTTGGCTGAAAAACTGCTAAAGGATGGTCATCCGAAGTAAATTGCCTCTTCGGAGTAGAATGACTTAGAAGTTATGGATTGACGGTTGTGACGATTTTCAACAAATAACTTCATATCATTCCAATGTATCTGTTTATCCCATATATACATGCATTTTGTTCAGTATCAAAGATATGAAAATTACTAACAGACTTTCACATATTCGTTTTGAATCTCTGATTCTTATCCAATTGAATTCTGTGTATACCACGAAAATAATTCCATCTGAAAGCGGACCTATGCCATTATTAGAGAATCTAGACAATCACAAATACACGAATAACCAGATTCCTACAATTCAGAACCCAAATCTACCGAAATAGATGAGATCAGGACTACAGGTCGATGAAGAAGGTAGGGCTTTGATTGAGATGACAACAGAAGCTTCAGAGGATCTCTGAAGGTGGTGTTGGTTTACGACTGAGTGCAGGACTACATGTCGATGAAGAAGGTAGGGATGGAGGTGGGAGGGTCGCGGGCATTTATGTGTGACGAGGGCGTCGACGACGTTTTCTATGGGAGGGTCGCTGATTGAGGTGAAGGGCAGCAGGTGGAATCGATAATCATGCAAGAACGAAGATCAATGATGGAGGGCATCAGGTTTGGTGGCCATGAATAGCTTATCGAAGAATCGTCAGATTTTTAGCCGGACTTGCTGTTTCGTCTGGAAAACGAGGAGGAAGAAAGGAAAGAATTTTAAGAAATATTTTTAATAAAAAAGGAATGGGTCTCATTTTTATTTTAATATCTCTTCTCTTTTTTTATTTTTTTTATTGAAAGGGCAAAATGGTAATCTCACATCCACTAAAAACGTTTTTTAACGATCATCCAAGCCGGTAGTAAAAGGTGTTACTTGTTTCTGAACTCTTAGATCAAATTCAAAATTTTAAAACTTTAGAGACGAAAGATAAAATTTTAACTAATCACAAGAAGGATGCATGTAATTTACCTTTTTCTTATTTTCTTTGAATTTCCCCCTCCACTATCACGTTTGAAAGAAAAATGCAAGTTGTAATAAACTTGTGTTTCAAAAATTGTGTAAAAATTCAAATATGTAAAAATTAATATAAAATTGTGTTTCAAAAATACGTTAATTACTATTTAATGTAATTTGATTTTCATTTACTATTTGATTGAAAATAAAAGTTTCATGATTAGATTTTAAAGTTTCTTATAATAAGAAATAATTTAAAATAAATGTATATTATTAGTATAATTAGTATTTTGTTTAAAAATATATTATTATTAAAAGATAAAGGTGTATTTGATAAGAGAGGGAGACGAGAAAAAATGATGAGGATGAATATGAAAACGACACTTGTAATGAAAACCTTTATTTATTAAATAGTATAGATTATTATATATATAGTGAGGTATTAAATACAAATGCCTTATTTCATACGAAGCGTACGAAAGGATAGCAGCGCATCGCGTGTTACTTTAATTTTGAGTGAGAGGGATATTTTTGTCATTCTTACAGTTATTAATTATACATGCGTATAAAAAAAATCACTTCATTAAATGTGATTTCATAAAAAACGTGAATTGAATTCAACTTACATATTAAAAGTCACGTCAATGAAAAAAAATTCTCGTTTCAAGTTTGAAAATTATGATTATAAGGAGAGGAATTGAATTCAACTTACGCCAAAATCACGTGATTTCAATTTTAATTGAAAATCACATATCTTTTAACCCACATATCAATTAGTAAACTAATAATCATCAATTAGCCCACATATCACGCAATTATCAATTGAAAATCACAAAATTGAAAATCACGTAAAAGTCGTCAAACAGGGAAAATATATAGTTATATAAAACACATTTTCTTATTAAATCAATGAAGGGAATATTTCGGAGAAATAGGTTTAGAACTTTCCTGGTGTCGGTAACAAAGTAAAAATTGAAATTACGCTTCATAGCGTGATTATGAAAAAACTCAAAAATTCCTGCCGCATATATAATCAAAAAACGTGATTTCACGTTTCAAAAAAATCACTTCACATATATATAATAAAAAAAATTCACTCTAAAACGTTTTTTGAATTACGTAATTTCATTAAATGTGATTTCAATCAATTTTTTCATTAAAGAGCGTACTTTAATTAAACGTGAATTGAAAATTTTACATTAATACCCTCTTTTACCTAGACGCTTCTTTTTTTTTCAAGATATTTACGTTTATGCCACCGTGTTATTCCCAACCCTAGATCATATTAATCAGACGGATGAAGACCCTTCGTACGCTTCAGACCCTTTGTACGATAACCGGCCTATATATAAAATAATTGAGAGGATATTATTTAAGGTCCAATCTTTTAATTTAACAACTTTGAATTTTTAAGCATAATGATGACGTAGGTTTCTATTGTCCAGAATTAGCTTCAAACATCTTAAATATGGAACAATCTAGAAAAAAGAAAGTGTGGATTTAAGAGATTAGGTATCGCACGTGTAATGACCCATGGGTTTATCTTAAAAAATCTAATTTAAAATAAATATATTTGATTTTTTTAATGCCAAACTCACACTACACAACGAGACTATAACCTACAACACATATTGAGAAAAGAAATCCATACAACACAGACTTTAGAATTTTTTATTTACTGGCAGCAACAATACACTATATTAGGCCGTGTGTAATAGACTCACACTCAGGGCGTGGTCCACCCTCCACATAGGCAAACAAAATCACCTGCCATCTCCCCACATTTGTCTCAACCCCCATGGTCTGAACCACGCCCTTGCCTCAAAACGCCGCACCGACGTGGTGTTTACACCCCAAAATGCCCGCCACATTGGCCCTAGGTGTTGCCCCTTTCATGCCCATTACGGGTGGTCTTAAGCAGGGGCGGACCTACCCTTAGGGTAGGGGTAGACTCCGCTACCCCTCAACTTTTATGCGCAGTGTAATTTTTTTTACGGTTTTATGTATCCGGTTACCCCTGAGCAAAAATTACGTTACCCCTCAAATTTTTTTAAAATCTCAACACTTCATAAAAAGTCCAAAATTTTATAAAAAACCTAATACTTTATAAAAAGTCCCCACATTTTATTAAAGATTTTGAGGTATTGGGTTTTAATAAAACATTTGGGCTTTAGCCAGCCCAAATGTTTTATTAAAACCCAATATCTCAAAGTTTCAATTCTCAAACCCAAATTACCCAAGCGGCCGGCTAAGAAGAAAGATAGAGAGCGGGAACTGTGAGAGCCAGAGACCAACCGCTCGACCTGAGCTGAGACCACCGCTCGGCGCCGCCTCTGCAAACCCCAGTCCTCCACCTCGCCAGTCGCCTGTTACCGTTAAAAAAAATTGTTTACATGAAAGTACGGTAAAAAAAATTCTGTTCACATGAAAGTCCCGTCAATTTTTTTTTGTTTCATTTACATGAAAGTATAGTAAAAAAAATTTCGTTACCCCTGAAATTTTGTTTTAGATCCGCCACTGGTCTTGAGTATACGTACAAATTGAAGCCTGTGAATATTGTTTAGCCGCAACAAAAATACATACAGTGTGGCCCCGATTCCTGTTGATTCCCATATTTGCTTTTACCAAAATTATTTATTCTTACTGGCTGGCTATAGAACAAATGGAAATATTATGTGAAGTTCATGTTTTACTACTTTAGAATTATAGAATATGATGGCAGAAAAATAGTCACATAATTAAAAATAGTGATAACTGCCCTAGTGTATAAAGCGAGCCGAGCTCGATGTTAGGTGAGCTTGGTCGGCTCATTAACACCCCTAACAAAGTGACTTTTTAGTTCCAAATATACCGTCGTGACATACTTAAGAATTGAACTGCTACAACGGGCGTCTCGCCTCAACGTGCGGGTAATCACCGGCTAGCTTGATAGCATGTATAACTTCAATTATATTACTAAAAATTAGTAAAAAGAAGTTCATTAATCTTGTATATATTTGTTAAAAAAAGTTAAATGATAAAAACAATTATTAATTTTGTTTAATAGTCTCGTTAAAGAACAAACAAAACTCTAGCAAGGAGCTAGATCGAAACGTACTATTTATGAAAATACCATGTTTCACATGGTATTAACATATTAAGTTTAAGTAACTTCAAATTGTCATGTGAAATTATTAAAATAAAAAGAATCGTAACTCATTGTTTAATAAGTTAAGTTATCAAATAATATCCCACATGTTATATGTTTTGTTTGACGGTGATTAAAGATCATATGGAAATAGTGTTGATCGGCATAAAATACCTCTTTTTATATATTCTTTTAAACTTTAGTCTAAAAAGTTATTTTATTTTTATGGACATTTGATATTTTATATTATTTTATGCTTGATTCCTACTCGATTTCATTTGCAAGTAATGTATGTTTCTCTATTTCGCTTATAATCATCATTGTGAGCGAAATCAAGTCGAAATATATGATGATTATGTGAGTGGAATTGTCATTCTTAATGAAAATGAAAGTTTGAAATACCATTAGATAAGTTGCTAGTGTAAATAGATTACTATCCGCTAATAGATTAAACTTTAGAATATAAAAATCAAAATTTTCTAATCTTTTTTATATGTGTACCGTTCATATTATTATTATTATTTTTTTATGCGGCACTCTTTTATTTCCCTTAATTACTTCACCTTTGTCTTTAGAATCATAAGAAAAATCTAGAAGAAAGGCTATATAGAAAGATCTAGAAGTAAGGCCAAAAAGTTATAAAATCCAAGGAAATAGACGACTTAAACATGAAACACATCGTACCGTACTCCAATTAGGGAAGTCGGGTCATCTAATTCGTTTATAAAATGTTCGGTTCATTACAGTAGAACAATGGTAACGACACTTAATATAGGCTACGAAACAAAAAAAAACTCGATTTTGAATAAGACTTCGTTTCCAAATAAATTTCTATCGGAACATTGAAAAAATAAATAAAAAAAAACCGCGCACATCGTTTTTTTAAAAAAGTTAACTAACGAATGTTATTAAAGAAAAACACAACGGTGACGGCCCTCGATATAGGCTACGAGACAAAAAAAAAACCCGATTTTGAATAAAACTACATTTTAAAATAAATTTATATCGGAACGTTGAGAAAATAAAAAATAGAAACAGCCGCACGCTCCATTTTTTAAAATAAGTTAATGAACGAAAGTTATTAAAGATAAACGAAATTATTAGAAAATTAAACGGGTTAAAAACTTATGTAACTGAATACCCGCGCTTCGCGGCGGGTGTTAGGTCGCCTAATTCGCTCATAATAAGTTCGGTTCGTCACAGTACCAAAACGGTAACAACACTCGATATAGGCTACGATACGAAAAAAAACTTGATTTTGAATAAAATTCCGTTTTCAAATAAATTTATATTAGAATGTTGACAAAAATAAAAACAACCGCGCAATCTGTTCTTTGAAAAAAGTTAACGAACGAAAATTGTTCAATACCCGCGCTTCGCGGCGGGTGTCAGGATCTAATTTGCTCATAACAGGTTCGGTTCGTAACGGTACCATAACGGTAACGACACTCGATATAGGCTACGAGACAAAAAAAAACCTCGATTTTGAATACAACTCTGTTTTCAAATAAATTTATATCGGAACGTTGACAGCCGCGCAATCCGTTCTTTGAAAAAAAAGTTAACAAACAAAAGTTAATAAAAAAAAACGAAATTAATAGAAAATTAAACGAGTTAAAAACGTATATTTTTTATAGTACATGAGACGAAAACGAAAAAAAAACATGATGTGTCAGATTGTAAGTTGAACGGGTTTCATTTAATCTATTTTATAATGTAGATTAACATCATATTATATGCAATCATATCGTTACATGTTCCTATTTGTATTACCTAAACAATAAATAATGTTGGTATAAATTGTTGTCAGCATATAAAAATAATTATTGAATTAAAAAAAATCAGTTTATACACTATCTTGATATAGTGTATATTTGGGAGAGTTTACTATCTTGATATAGTGAGAACTGCAAAAACCACTATCTTGACATAGTGTGTTGAAGAAGGTGATCATCACCTTTGATTAGTGAGAAGTTGTATAAGGTTATCGCTACCTTCTTATTAGTGAAATGTTAGTGTACCGGTAATCCATTCCGTTAAGTAAAAAGACTAGTGGAGCAACTCTTGATTGAGGAATCATGGAGAGGATATAGAGTTGATTAGTTAACATCACCTCTATAAATTTAGTTTTATCTTTCTAACCCTTAAACTCTTTACATTCAATGCATATTTACTATCTTGAATTTCAAACAAGTGTTAATCCATTCAAGATTAGTTTTAAACAAGCAAACTTTTTAAGAAAATCTATCCACCCTCTCTAGTTTTCTACAGTGTCCTTTGACCTATCTATTTCTCCGGTCTTCGATACCGCATATCCTCTTCTTGTTATAGCTGGCCTATCGATAGATCTCTCGCCTTTACTTTTCACATATTCTCCTCGACATAAGGACAAGACAATAGAGACGCCTAATAAATACCTAGACCATGATCGACACTCATATGTCCTCAGTTTCACGTTATACGACTGAGCCTGATACACCCTTGTCAGATACTACACCTTTACCAAATACTACATCCTTGTCAAATTCTACCCCTGATACACCGGATGCACACGTTTTTGGCCTACATGGTCCAACATATCCTAATATACCTATTGCTTCCCCACAAGGAAAGCTGACACCACACCCGTTACTCTATTCAAGATTATGTTGCCTATTCGCACCTCTCACCCAAGTCCTATGCTAATACTACTGCCATTGATTCCTACACAGTTCCCAAGAATGTGATGACAACGTTTGCTCACCTATGATGGCGACACGCTATGGAAGACGAGATAAGGGCTCTCGGGTAAATCATACATAAGATCTTGAGACACTTCCTCATGGAAAGCTTATTGTTGGTTGTCATTGGGTATTCATGGTCAAACTCAACCTTGCTTTGCAGCACATGAAAGCGTGTCTGGTTGCTAAGGGTTATTCTCAGGCACACGATATTGATTACGACGAGGCTTTATCTCTGGTTGCCAAAATGTCGCCCGCACATTTTTATTTTTTCTCTCCGTCATTAATTATTAGCGCTCCACCAGCTTGATGTCAAAGATTGCCATTTTAATGGTGTTCTCGAGAAGGAGATATATATATGGAGCAACCACATGGGTTCATTGTTGAGAAGGATGCCTAGAAAGTATGCAGATTACGTCGTTCTTACATGGCCTTAAGTAGTCTCCAAGGGCATGGTTTGGTCGGTTTTTTAGTGTTATGGGAGAGTTTGGAATGGTCTGTGGTGCATATGATCACTATGTATTACAAGGATGATGAGGTCGGGATTACCGAGCTTAAACAATTCCTTTAGTTTTAGCTTTAGATTAGAGACTTAGTTCGACTTTGTTACTTCCTTAGCATAGAGGTATCTCGTTCTCTACAGAATATTTCTCTCTCAATAGAAGTATGTCGTGTGGGCACTTTTACAAAGGAGGGACATGGACGGATACCAGGACTCTTTGATTCATATTGGGTAGGTTGTTCTATTTCGCGACGATCTACTACTTTGTATTGAGTGTTTGTTGTAGGAAATCATCTGTCATGAAAGAGTAAGAAGCAACACACACTGTCTAGATCATGTGCCGAATCGGAGTATAGAACCATGGCAGATATCATATCGGAGATGATATAGGTTCTCGTTTTCTCAAAGAACTATGGGTTGTTTAAGATGACTTGATGCAGTTATACTATGATAGTTAATCGACAATACACATGGTAATATATAAAGTATTTCATGAGAGAACGAAACATATAGTTGTTGATTGTCCACTAATCATGGATCAGGTAGTAGGCACTCAAACTAACCCTCCATCTATTCAGTCGATTCATGTCAAGAAGGAATTTCTAGTTGCAGATATCTTTATCAACCTCTTAAGAAATCTCACATATATTTTATTTGTAACAAGTTAGACATGATTAATATCTATGTTAACTTAAATAGTGTGTAACATCCCGAATTCTTTTAACTTAAAAGAACTAGATTCGTTAAGTACTTAGGTTGTTTATGGTGTTGGACTCTAACAACTAGGTAAATGAAAGGGCGAAAATGTAATTACTACAAAGTTGGAGGGAGCTAAATGAAAATTTTCCTAAAACCTAATATCTATTCTTTCCCTCCAGCCGCCATCATCCAAATCTCGTTTCTCCTTCGTGTGTTCCTTCGTCGCCTGCGAGTCCAACTCCTCACCTCCGATTAAACCCGGAACCAGCTACTAAGCAATACATCTTTCTTGGTTATAATGGAGAAGCGCCCCGGGATGACCACGAGGGAAGTCCGTTTGGGTCGGAATCACGCAGAAGCCGGCAGTTATGGTGGCTGGTTCGCCTCAGGTAGCGGGTGGTGGTGGATGAGGGTAAGCTTCGCAGCAGGAGGTTCATTGTGATATGGTTACCGGGATGGCACGTATGTGACGATGGTGAAGGAAGGAGGTTGGCGGCAGCTTCAAGACGGTTCGCGGCGGTGACTATGATGGCCGATAGTGGTTAACAGTAGTGACGATAATATGGTCTCATGGCGGTGCGCGATATAGGATGGTGGTGACGAGGACGACGATGTGGTTACAGGCGTGGTACGAACTTGATGAAGGTGATGATGGTTAAGGGAAGTAAGCTTCATGGCAGAAAATGAGGATGGTGACGGCAGTGGTGGTTTGTCATCGGAGGCAGCAGGTAGCGGTGGCGAAGTTAATTAGGACAGCAGTAATTTCGATGGTAATGATCAAGATACTAATTTCGATTAAGGTGGTACCCAATTGTAGTTTCGGGCGGTGTGATAATGGCAGGCCAATGTAGTTTCGGGTAGAGGTGGATCACAACAGTAGTTTCGGGTAGTGTTAGTTCTCACGATGATGGTGATGATTAGGTGATGATGATGGTTACATGAGAAGATGGTGATGATGCCTACATAATGATGATGATAATTACAAGATGATAATGAAGGAGACGGTTCGGGTCGGGTCTCGGTTGTATTCTGGGTTCGTGTTCGATAAGGTATAACCTATAAAACTCATAGAACGCTAATTATCATTATTAGCCCGCGTTATGAATGCCGCATTGATGAGGACGTATAAATATAATTTTATTTAATATCCGACAATGATTTATTACAGTATTTAATCCAAGTATAGAAAGATATCGAGGCTAGAAGTTAAAAACCCAACTATGATGGATTATTGGTTATGATTTAGTAATGGAAGAGGACAATTGGATATTGTTGGGTTTAGCCAAAAACAAACGGGACTCTGTCCGATTTTCCTTATAACTAAAGAAGTGTATTTTACCTAGACGTCCTCGTTAGGGTATGGGTTGTTTGGGAAAGAAGAACAATGTTATCGAAACTACTATAGTTTCGATATAAGCAAGACCCATCGAAACTACTATAGTTTCGATGGTAATCGTTGACTCGAAACTACCAAGTTTTGATATAACCCTAAGAATAGAAATGTTTAATGTCGCTTAGGTTCAGTGTCTTATCTGGTATGACTTGATTATACAGATTGTGTGTGACTTTAGTGACGCTCAGTAACCAGCTAGTATATCAGGACCCGCCCATCAGGTGAGTTCAAGAATCCCTATTTTTACTGTTTTAGGGTGGTGTGCATACTCAAGAATCAGACGTTTATAATAAATGCATTTTATTACTTAAACGTTTTGTAAGAAAGAGAGAAAGATAACGGTTGTTAAACCGAATGTTTTGTAAGAAAGAAAGATAACGGTTGTTAAACCGAATGTTTTGAAAGATAAGAAAGATAACGGTTTATTTAATTAAACGTTTTGAAAGAAAGAAAGATAACGGTTTATTTAATTAAACGTTTTGTAAGAAAGAAGATAAGAAGAAAGAATGGTTTATTCAACTATATGTTTTATAAACAGAAGATAAGAAGAATATAATGGTTTATTTAACTATATGTTTTATAAACAGAAGAAAGAGAAGAAAGAATGGTTTATTTAACTATATGTTTTATAAACAAGAGAAAGAGAAGAAAGAATGGTTTATTTAACTATATGTTTTATAAACAAAGAGAAGGATAATAAGTCAAATACATTGTCTAATCTGTAAGAGTATGCTTATACGATGAAAGTCTTGGGGTACTGGCATAGTCATTGAGACTAGTGGTACCCTAAGCATAGTAGTAAGTCTTGAGGTAGTAGTATGGTCCTTGAGGCTAGTACTACCCGAAGCCGATGTTGCGTCATGGACCGAGACCATGACGTACCATGAGAACAATCGGGACAATGCTCGGCAGGGCATTGTAACGAGGATGTTGTACAACTGGTAGAAATGGGTGACGACGGTTACCCCGGTGAAGACGGTTGCCTGAGAAGTCCTTTATGGACACGAGAAGTCCCTTGTGGACAATATTGTGAGTATCGGCCTTTGGACGACGAGCCTTAGGGAACAATACTCGCTGAGAAGTCCTTTATGGACACGAGAAGTCCTTGTTGGACATCAGAAAGAAAAAGAAACAGATTGTAGACATTAATGTATGACTTAAAGAAAAGAGCACAAAGTAAATACGTATGTATATTTAAAGAAGAAAGAAAGATTTTTATACGTATGTATTTTAAAGAAGGGAGACATATTTTAATGTGTATGTATTTAAAGAATAAAGAAAGATTTTATTGTATTATGTGTATAATATAATACGTATGTTTAAAGAACGTTTAAAAGAAAGGGAAAATCCTTTTTATATATAAAGCTAAAGAAAATTTGAACTCACCAGCGTTAGCTGACTATTTTAGTATGCACACCAGGTAGCAAAGGAAAGGAAAAGAAGTGAAGCCGCAAGGGCTTAGGAGTGAATGGCTGGATGGCTGCTGCTGATGAAGACTGACATCCCCATTTGCTAGTTCTAGATTGACGAACTATGTTTCAATTTTTAAGTTTTAATTGACTCTGAATTTTGTAAAGACTTCCGCTGTTAGTTTAATGTTTGATTCAAGGTTTAAGAACTATGTTTATGCAATGTTTGCCAACTATGAGAGGTATCCGGTATGCAGCGGAAGCGTGGTGGGCCCATAACCCACAGGTCCCAGGATCGAAACCTGGCTCTGATACCAACTTGAAAGGACCCATACCGGATACCTCTCATAGTTGGCAAACATTGCATAAACATAGTTCTTAAACCTTGAATCAAACATTAAACTAATAGCGGAAGTCTTTACAAAATTCAGAGTCAATTAAAACTTAAAAATTGAAACATAGTTCGTCAATCTAGAACTAGCAAATGGGGATGTCAGTCTTCATCAGCAGCAGCCATCCAGCCATTCACTCCTAAGCCCTTGCGGCTTCACTTCTTTTCCTTTCCTTTGCTACCTGGTGTGCATACTAAAATAGTCAGCTAACGCTGGTGAGTTCAAATTTTCTTTAGCTTTATATATAAAAAGGATTTTCCCTTTCTTTTAAACGTTCTTTAAACATACGTATTATATTATACACATAATACAATAAAATTTTTCTTTATTCTTTAAATACATACACATTAAAATATGTCTTCCTTCTTTAAAATACATACGTATAAAAATCTTTCTTTCTTCTTTAAATATACATACGTATTTACTTTGTGCTCTTTTCTTTAAGTCATACATTAATGTCTACAATCTGTTTCTTTTTCTTTCTGATGTCCAACAAGGACTTCTCGTGTCCATAAAGGACTTCTCAGCGAGTATTGTTCCATAAGGCTCGTCGTCCAAAGGCCGATACTCACAATATTGTCCACAAGGGACTTCTCGTGTCCATAAAGGACTTCTCAGGCAACCGTCGTCACCGGGGTAACCGTCGTCACCCATTTCTACCAGTTGTACAACATCCTCGTTACAATGCCCTGCCGAGCATTGTCCCGATTGTTCTCATGGTACGTCATGGTCTCGGTCCATGACGCAACATCGGCTTCGGGTAGTACTAGCATCAAGGACCATACTACTACCTCAAGACTTACTACTATGCTTAGGGTACCACTAGTCTCAATGACTATGCCAGTACCCCAAGACTTTCATCGTATAAGCATACTCTTACAGATTAGACAATGTATTTGACTTATTATCCTTCTCTTTGTTTATAAAACATATAGTTAAATAAACCATTCTTTCTTCTCTTTCTCTTGTTTATAAAACATATAGTTAAATAAACCATTCTTTCTTCTCTTTCTTCTGTTTATAAAACATATAGTTAAATAAACCATTATATTCTTCTTATCTTCTGTTTATAAAACATATAGTTGAATAAACCATTCTTTCTTCTTATCTTCTTTCTTACAAAACGTTTAATTAAATAAACCGTTATCTTTCTTTCTTTCAAAACGTTTAATTAAATAAACCGTTATCTTTCTTATCTTTCAAAACATTCGGTTTAACAACCGTTATCTTTCTTTCTTACAAAACATTCGGTTTAACAACCGTTATCTTTCTCTCTTTCTTACAAAACGTTTAAGTAATAAAATGCATTTATTATAAACGTCTGATTCTTGAGTATGCACACCACCCTAAAACAGTAAAAATAGGGATTCTTGAACTCACCTGATGGGCGGGTCCTGATATACTAGCTGGTTACTGAGCGTCACTAAAGTCACACACAATCTGTATAATCAAGTCATACCAGATAAGACACTGAACCTAAGCGACATTAAACATTTCTATTCTTAGGGTTATATCAAAACTTGGTAGTTTCGAGTCAACGATTACCATCGAAACTATAGTAGTTTCGATGGGTCTTGCTTATATCGAAACTATAGTAGTTTCGATAACATTGTTCTTCTTTCCCAAACAACCCATACCCTAACGAGGACGTCTAGGTAAAATACACTTCTTTAGTTATAAGGAAAATCGGACAGAGTCCCGTTTGTTTTTGGCTAAACCCAACAATATCCAATTGTCCTCTTCCATTACTAAATCATAACCAATAATCCATCATAGTTGGGTTTTTAACTTCTAGCCTCGATATCTTTCTATACTTGGATTAAATACTGTAATAAATCATTGTCGGATATTAAATAAAATTATATTTATACGTCCTCATCAATGCGGCATTCATAACGCGGGCTAATAATGATAATTAGCGTTCTATGAGTTTTATAGGTTATACCTTATCGAACACGAACCCAGAATACAACCGAGACCCGACCCGAACCGTCTCCTTCATTATCATCTTGTAATTATCATCATCATCATTATGTAGGCATCATCACCATCTTCTCATGTAACCATCATCATCACCTAATCATCACCATCATCGTGAGAACTAACACTACCCGAAACTACTGTTGTGATCCACCTCTACCCGAAACTACATTGGCCTGCCATTATCACACCGCCCGAAACTACAATTGGGTACCACCTTAATCGAAATTAGTATCTTGATCATTACCATCGAAATTACTGCTGTCCTAATTAACTTCGCCACCGCTACCTGCTGCCTCCGATGACAAACCACCACTGCCGTCACCATCCTCATTTTCTGCCATGAAGCTTACTTCCCTTAACCATCATCACCTTCATCAAGTTCGTACCACGCCTGTAACCACATCGTCGTCCTCGTCACCACCATCCTATATCGCGCACCGCCATGAGACCATATTATCGTCACTACTGTTAACCACTATCGGCCATCATAGTCACCGCCGCGAACCGTCTTGAAGCTGCCGCCAACCTCCTTCCTTCACCATCGTCACATACGTGCCATCCCGGTAACCATATCACAATGAACCTCCTGCTGCGAAGCTTACCCTCATCCACCACCACCCGCTACCTGAGGCGAACCAGCCACCATAACTGCCGGCTTCTGCGTGATTCCGACCCAAACGGACTTCCCTCGTGGTCATCCCGGGGCGCTTCTCCATTATAACCAAGAAAGATGTATTGCTTAGTAGCTGGTTCCGGGTTTAATCGGAGGTGAGGAGTTGGACTCGCAGGCGACGAAGGAACACACGAAGGAGAAACGAGATTTGGATGATGGCGGCTGGAGGGAAAGAATAGATATTAGGTTTTAGGAAAATTTTCATTTAGCTCCCTCCAACTTTGTAGTAATTACATTTTCGCCCTTTCATTTACCTAGTTGTTAGAGTCCAACACCATAAACAACCTAAGTACTTAACGAATCTAGTTCTTTTAAGTTAAAAGAATTCGGGATGTTACATAGTGTTAGTTGTATATAGCATTATATTACATTAGTATGGCTCATAAGCCCAATTAGGATTTTTAGAGTTTCTTATATATTAAGATTGTAATTGTTCAGATATTTAACATTATTTCGGGTACAGGAGCTTGACCAGGAACAAGACTAGATGTTTTCGGAGAGGAGCTGAGGCAAGCGAAGTCATTAATTACCCCAATAAATATTTAAGTTATACTATTAGTAGACCATGGTAAATAGTACATAATTTACCTTTTAGTGTTTTTTTTGTTTGTTTTTTTAATTTTGTGATTTTTTTTTTTTTTGTTTTTTTAATGTTTTGGCTTTAGATTTCTAGTCATTGTGTATGTATTTGTGTTCAGGTTTACTGACGCTACCTTTTTAGTCTTTTAGTGTTTTTTTTTTCTTTTTCGTTTGTTTAATGTTTTAGTTTTAGAGTTTTAATCGTTACGTCTGTATTTGCGTTCAGGTTTATTGACGTTACGTTTTCAGTCTTTTAGTGTTTTTTTTTACTTTTGTGGTTTCTTTTTTGTTTTTCGGTTTTTTAATGTTTTGGCTTTAGATTTCTAATCGTTGCGTCTGCATGTGCGTTCAGGTTTATTGACGCTGTGTTTTCAGGTTTTACAGTGGAGTGACGTTCGCCTTTACAACGAGGTACACTTAAGGGTTTTACGTTTGAGTGACAGCCGTTGCGACATGTTTTTATATATGCGTTTGCGTTCGGGTTACTTGACGCTACGCTTTCAGGATTTACGGCGAAGTGACGCTCGCTTTTACGATGTGGTGCATTTTAGGATTTTCCGACAGAGTGATAGCTGTTGTAACGTGTTTTTATATAAGCGTTTTGATACTCGAGATCGTGCCGCCGTCGCAGCACGAGGTTGTGTAATTCCTAGTTTCATTAATGTCCAATATGTAAGATCAATCAAGAGTCATTCTAATGGTCTTCAGAAACTACAAATAAAAATATCTTGATTTCATTAATGTCCAATATGTAAGATCAATCAAGTCATTTCAGCAGTCTTTCGATAATTTTTTTTGAACGACAAATATGCCTAACTCCTATTGCTAAATTAAATCAAATAATTCATCACATGTTTGGGTTTGAACCCAAAACCTCTCGTTAAAAAAACAAAAGTCTTTACCAATTGAGCCATTGAGACAAAATTAACCGTAAAAATAAAGACAAAATTGTGAGTCATTAAGACTTAAAACTTGGAAATTAAAAGAAAGATTCATGTTTTCTAGCTCCTTGCTAGTGCGCTTTTCTTTTTATGATTATTTGTTTCGTTGGTCGTTCAAAAAAAAAAAGGAAGATTCATGTGGCGTTATATACGAAAACGTGTTGCAGTGTCATCCATAGATATCCGTTCCCCACGTGGAAGATTGGTAGTTTGGATATTTATTCAAAATAATAAATAAAAAATAGAAAAAATAATTATTAAAATTTTGTAATTTTTTGTTTAAACTAGAAAAAACCCCAGCGCGTTGCGGCCGCCACGCGCAACGGCATTTTAGACAATAGACGTTAAATGACTTCAAACTTTATAAATAAAATAGGAAAGCTAAACCGTTAAATAAATCTAAGTATTTAAAGAGCCACACATGTGTGTCTCGTTAACTCACACGTAACGGCAAGTTAAAACACGCAATTAAAAAAAAACAAAACATTTAATAGAGTTTTGATAATACTAAAAATATTATAAATAAACATAAAGCAAAACTTTTACGCAAACCCGCGCATTGCGGCGAAATAGTAGTTACATAAAAAAATTATGAAAAAACGTAACCGTAACAAAGTTGTTAAAAATGTTAACCGTAAAAAGTTTAGAAGACGCTAGCAAAACCGTTTAAAAAAAATTAAAGAGTAAAAAAATTTATAACGACGTTGATAATTTGTACACTATAATGCATAACTCCGTTATGAACGAAACTTATATCGAAACGTAGATAAAAATAACTAAATACATTGCAACGGTATATTTGAAATTTTATATAATATTGTATTTTAAAAGTTAATGACAAAAAAAATAAAAATAAAATAAAAAAAAAGCTATTAAATTGACATGTCAAAATTTTTTTAAATAAAAATTTAATATTTTTAAGTTAGAGGGAGAGTATGTGTAACGTGAGAGAGAGAAAAAAAAACATTGTATTCTTATCTTTACTTTGTAAATCTTTTATTATTTTTACCTTTTTTTAGATTTTATCTTTTTAAGTCCAAGTATACTATCACAAATTTTTTTAATTTACATTTCCGTGCTTATAACCGAGCCACTACAACGCGCTCCCCATCGCAACGCAATTCATTATTATAACAACATGACTTTTACGTCATTTCCAAGTATACTGTCAGGATTTGCTCTTTTTATTTTTGTGTTCGTTTCACTGCGTTAACGTTATCTTTTACATTACGTCAACACTTCCTCTAGCTGCCCCCACCGTGAAGCGCCACTTAAAAATTGAAAAAAAGCCATGGAGAAAGCAGAAGAGTCGCTAAGTTGATTAAACCAAAAGAATTAAAGAACTGAAAAAAGAAAATGTATGGAGAAGTCTCTTTGAGTTTTAAACATTTAAAAATTGAAAAAAAAAAAGCCATGGAGAAAGCAAAATAGTAGCTAAGTTGATTAAACCAAAAGAATAAAAAAGCTAAGTTGATTAAAAAAATAAATCGCAGTACCCAAGTATCGACCTTGGGTTGGCCGGTTAGAGAGTGCTAGCACCAATCAACTCTACCAAGTTGCTGGATGTTAATTTCCTTGTAATTCAAATTATTTAAACACAAACTAAATTGAATAAAACAAAAAAAATCAAAGTTGTGCAACTGGAGGCGTACGAACCAATCTTAACCGTAAACGGCGGCGCTGCTTTACGTAGTTGTAAATTATGCATAATGGATACACAATTTGTAATTTGTAAGTAATTGAATATATATCTCAAACAAAGAGCCTAATTGTTAATTGTTAAAATCTATACTAATAAATGAATATCTCTAATGACATGTGTCGATCTCACGTTCAACCCTACGTTTATTTTCCCGCCCATTCCTTATTTACCCATTTCTTTCAAGCGTGGATCTTATGACCCGGTTTATGAGCCATTCACAGTTTTTCACTCTTTTGGAAACCCTAATCTCACAGTGACTCCTACTCCTTCTTGAATCTTTTTAGGGTTACCACTTTGTAATAAAATATGATATATTAAATTATTAGTTACTTACATGAGATATATTTTTATTTAACCTGTGTAATACACGGATCACTAACCTCGTTTTATAATATATAAAATACTTAGCGACTTTACCAATACTTGGTCTATGGTAATTGTTTAATGTCACAAGCAATAACTTTTTATATATTATTTTGGATAATAACTGAAAATACCATGTAGTTTGTTAATCTATATCTATAATCTATACTATATAATAAATAAAAGTTTTTCATGTCACGTGTTGTCTTTATATTCATTCTCATCATTTTTTCTTGTCTCTCTTTCTTATTAAATACACCTATATATTTTAATAATAATATATTTTTAAAAAAATACCAATCTTTATATTAATAAATCTCCTGACATATTTTGACGAGTGTATGTGTTAAAGATTATATTGTATTACACGGGTTTATTCAACCCATGTAAAACACGAGTTTTTAAAAAATAAATTTTTTATTACTTAATATATAATATTATATTTATTTAACTCGTGTAATACACGGGATTTAAACTAGTATATAATAAATATATGTTTTTCATGTCACGTGTCGCCTCCATATTCATTCTCATCATTTTTTCCTTGCGTCTCTCTTTTATTAAATACACCTTTATCTTTTAATAATAATATACATTTTTAAAGAAAATACTAATCTATATCTATACTTCTATACTACATATTAAATAAAGGTTTTTCATGTCACGTGTCGTCTCCATATTCATTCACATCATTTTTTTCCCGCCTCTCTTTTATTAAATACACCTCTATCTTTTAATAATAATAGTATATTTTTAAAGAAAATAATAATATTTATATTAATAAATCTCTTGACATATTTTAACGAGTGTATGTGTTAACAGATTATATTGTATTCTACGGGTTTATTCAACCCGTGTAAAACACGAGTTTTTAAAAAAATAATTTTTGTATTACTTAATATATAATATTATATTTAAACCCGTGTAATACACGGGATTTTAACATAGTATATATACAACTAAAATCATTGATGATTTACTCACGTTGTTTTAAATATATTCGATTTTGATGACGGTGTGTGGTGTGTCCTTTAAGATATTGTCACATTTTAGGAAATTAAATATTAATTTTAATTAAATAAATATTTTTAGCGACACGTCTATTGCAATGGAATTTCGTCGCTAAAGGCCTATAGCGACGACATGTATTGCGACGAAAAAGTTCACCTAATGCGGCGGAGATATGGCGACGACTCTAATGACACGAAATTTCGTCGCAAGGTTATTCGTCGCTAAAGTCTCTTTTTTCGTCGCTAGGGTAGATTTTCTTGTATCATGACTGAATAATTATAAACAAGAAGGGTGTGTGTAGAACATTCTCGAAAGTAAAAGGGGGTAAAGCAATATTGCCAAGGGATGTGATCATGTAAACTTCTAAGATGTTTCCTTTTAAAGTTTTTATTTCGGGTCAAAAGACGACCCGTGTGCAAAACGCGGGAGCCGTACACAACCCTATATATATCTATAAATATGATTATATGATACAATTTCTCATACATCCACTTAGCTATTTTGATACAACTCTTCTTCTAGAATACTTTTATATATTTTCATGGACAAACAACAACAATACAAACGAGTATTTGGAAACATTGACAAAAATGGAGACGGGAAAATATCTCCACCGGAGCTCCAAATTTGCATCGGGAAGACCGGCGGGGAATTGACATTGGAGGAGGCGGAGATGGCGGCGGTGTTGATGGATTCGGATGGTGACGGGTTGTTGAGCATGGAGGATTTGGTTAAGGTCATGGAAAGCGCAAACGAGGAGGAAACGATTAACGACTTGAAGAGGGCTTATAAGATGTATGGAGAAACGGAGGGGAGCGGATGCATAACGCCGAAAAGCTTGAGAAGAATGCTTAGCAAATTGGGAGAGTCGAAGACCGTTGATGATTGCAAGATGATGATTGCTAAGTTTGATGTTAATGGTGATGGTGTCCTAAGTTTTGATGAATTTAGGGAAATGATGGCATGATCATTATATACTCAACAACGGTAAATTGTTTTCTGTTTAAATATTAGCTGTGGTGTGTTAATCTGTCCGGTCATAAACTATTACTTTCGTCCGAAACTACAGATAATAAAATCACCTAATTATTCATTTGTAACATAACTTGTATAATTTGATTTTTATGAGTGTGTAGATTTTAGGAAGGAGTTCCATTTCCCATGTATAAAGCTTAATAATATTTGTTATGTAAATTATCTTGGTATTAATTATTGATGGTGCTAGAAATTATGTACTATAAATTGGTATCTTTGGACGACTCGCAATGATTGGATCTATAATAAATCAAAGATCTTAATTGAAAAAATGGAGGAAATTAAAACCCAATCAAACAGAAGTATCAATCTTTCTTGCAGTTGGGATGGATGGTGCAACAAGCCAACTACCCAAATGATGTTCTGTTGGGCAGTTTGAGATGTTCCGTTGGGTTGTATCTATAGTTTTGGTTGTTCTGTTTCTCTTCGTGATTGTACTGTGCTAGTTTTCTGCTAGCTTTCTATGAATATTAATTCATTGTTGCTGTTAAAAAAAAATCCATCTCCAGCTTCGTGCTGGTATTTGATTATAATAAATCTAGCAGATTAAAAAATAAAAAATAATAATGATAGTTTAGTAAAAATTAAGTATGAAACAGGAAATGGTTCATGATCTAATGGTATTGATGATCGGCCTTTATAAAAATGGTGCGACTTCAAACTTTTGTAAGTACAAATTAAAATTGCTATAAAAAAAAGTTAAGAAACTGGGGGTAGTCTTTTTGATTTCTAGAAACTTGTTTTAGTTGACATATATTGGCCCATTCAAATAAAGAAGTCCAAAATCATTAAATCCTGCTATTGGCCCATTCCACAATAAATGTTTCCAGTCCACAGCTGCCCTTTTCATTGGTCACAACATAACACGGTCAATGAACAAGTTTGCCCGGCGTATAATTAGAAATCTTCATTTTCAAATTGAGAACTCAAACCAATTCAGAAGCTGACTTATTATTATTTTTTTAAATAATTGATTGTTATGGTTCGATTAAAATCATCCTTTATATAAGTATAAAGAAATAAATTAACTAAAGCGAACCAACTTTAAAATCGTATATTAGGGGATGAGTCATTTGAGAAGCTCCTAAATATGTGTAAGAAGTGACGAAAAAACCAATCAAAACATTTTTTTTTGTTTTTACTACATTTATTATTAGAATACAACATAAAAAATGAATTTATATATGTAAATTTACATGTATTCGTATATTAAAAAAATGTACACATGTGTAAGTTTACCATTTACAATGTGTAAGTCTTACCATTTACATATGTGCACAAAATTTTTTATGAATAATTTAGAGAGGGGAGACTAATTAATTGGAGAGATAAATCATTTTTAATATTGTATTTTAATAATCAAAGTAATAAAAACAAAAAAAAATATTGGTTTTGATTATTTTTTACGTGAGTTCTCGCGGTTATCAAGTATATATATACATCATATATATATATATATATATATATATATAGAGGTGGGATCAAATACAAAATAGATTTATCCTAAAAAATGTAGGAAACAATCTTGACCTTTGATCATGATATTCAATGGTCAATATTAATTAAGTTTTAATTTTGGAATTAATTAGATTAACAAATCATAAAAAAGATAAAAGGGTAAAAAAATAACACTGCACTGATAACAAAATCATGTAAATTGATATAACAACATGTTATAATAGGATAACAATACCAAACAACGCGTGTTGTTATCTTATTTTATACTGTGTTGATATAATTTTTTCTGTGTTTTTATCGAATGAATGATGTGTTGTTATCAGTGCAGTGTTTTTTTTACACGATTTATAAAAAAAATATTTATAAAAAATATTGCAATATGGTACTCATATTAAAGAGAATAAAATTCTTAATTTTATGGTATAATTATTTTAAAAATTTAATATAGTATATAAAAGTTATTTTAGTTTAAAAAAATTTGTGAAACTATTATTTAATGAAAAAAAAGTCAAGTGAAATGTTAATTCTTTATTTTGTCCTTCTACTAATTTCTAGTCATGTACACGTGTCAGCATCTCATTGGTTCCTACGTTTTTTAGGATAAATTAATTTTGTACCGGAACCACCTTATATATATATATATAGGGTTAGGATATGGTAAACAAAGTTTTAAAAATAAAAAGGGTAAAAAAGATTCTGGGTTTAACATGTATCATTTTATTGTTTGTGAAGGGAGGGCATTTTGGTCATTGCGTAAAATATGTCAGGTCATTGTGCATTGTCAGGTCTGGTCATTGTGTCTAATGTCAGGTCATTGTGTCAAATATTTTTTATCTTTGTATTATATATATTTATCATTGTGTTTTACGTTTTAGATAACTTCGTTTTATTTTTGTTACTGTTTTTTATGTATTATATATAACACAGTGACCAAAAAATATTTTACACAATGACCTGACATTAGAAAAATATTTAATATTAGACACAATGATAAAAAATATTTGACACAATTACTTGAGATTAGACACAACGACCTAACATTAGACACAATGACGAGCAAATTACACAATGAGCTGGAAAACGTTATTTTTTTCGTTTTTTGTATATAACGACACTATACTCGTTTTAAAGATAAAAAAACGTTCGTTTTCACCATTGTGTTTTACGTTTTAAATAATTTCGTGTTATTTTTGTCATTGTTTTTTATGTATTATATATAACACAGTGATGTAAATTATTTGACACAATAAATTGACGTTAAACACAATGACCTGACATTAGAAAACTATTTGACATTAGACATAATAGTGAAAAAAATTTGTCACAATGACTTGACATTAGACACAATGACCTGACATTAGACACAATGACGAGCAAATTACACAACCAGCTGGAAAACTTAATTTATTTCGTTTTTGTATATAACGACACTATACTCGTTTTAAAGATAAAAAAACGCTCCTTTTATGGTGTCTAATGTCAGGTCTGGTCATTGTGTCAAATATTTTTCATCATTGTGTTTTACGTTTTAGATAACTTCGTGTTATTTTTGTTACTGCTTTTTATGTATTATATATAATAAAGTGATGAAAAATATTTGACATTCGACACAATGACCTGACATTAGAAAAATATTTGACGTTAAACACAATGATGAAAAATATTTGACACAATAACTTGAAATTAGACACAATGACGAGCAAATTACACAATAAGCTGGAAAACGTATTTTTTTTCTTTTTGTATATAACGACACTATACTCGTTTTAAAGTTAAAAAACACTCGTTTTTATGGTGTATTTTTTTTTAAAAAATAATGTCGTATGTAAAAGTTATGAATGTTTAAAAAAAAAAGGAGGGAACTTGATAAAAACTCAACAAAAATGGCCATTTACTAAAATACCCTTCCAACAAATTTTTCTTCTACAATTTGATCACAACCCTTAAATCCTTGTCAATTTGATCTACAATTTGATCTAATGACTCTAAATCATTGTTTTGAAACCCGGACCGGACCGACCGGTCGGACCGGGAACCGGTGGTCTGGCCGGTCCGGTTACATATGCTGAAACGGTCCTGCAGTGAACCGGGGGTCGGACTGGGAACCGTGCAATTTTTTTTTATTTTTTTTATCCTTTTTAAGTATCTTGGCCTCGTATTTCGTAGCTAATTGTTAGTTTAAAATTATTGGAGTTGACTTGTTGGTGGTTTTGAAAGGATTAATGGTTGTTTGGATTAATATATTTTTATAATATTTATGACGTCGTCCGGTTTATAAATCCGGTCCGACCAGTGGACCGGTTCGACGTCCGGTCCGGTTCTGAAAACATTGCTCTAAATCCTTCTCATCATTTTTATTTTAAAACCCTTTTTATTTGAACCTTTTCTTATATATATATATATATATAGGGATACATTCTTTTAAGAACCATTAAAACGTAGATAATCATGAGAATCATTTTAATCCATAGATTAACATGGTCTAAAATAATCAATGGCAAAAAAGTAAATAAACCAAAATATTATGACTAACCGGTAAGAAGTGTAAGGGCATTTCGGGGAAACACACTTTTTTTCCTTCCCATTTCTTTACAGAAACACCACACGTATTCAACCTCCTTTCCTATTTTCCTTTCCTTTTTCTTTGCAAAGGTTTTTTTATTATTTGTTATTGATTTTTAATTTTATCATTATTTTGTAGAGTGATTGTTGGTGTTGTGTATAGTAAGGGTTTTTTTTCTTCAAATTATTAATAAAAAATGATGTATTTGATATCGTGTGGGTTCAACATCTATTCGAAATACCAGTCTTATCAAATTAAAATTAAAAAACTTAATTCATTAATCATAGTAGAGAAGAAAGTTCAGAATATTATTTGATAGGGTGCATTACTGCATCTATTTATTATGTATTAAGGCAACTAATGCTAAAGTGCATTCATGCACAACCTGATTGAGTGCATTCATGCACAACGTGATTGAGTGCATTCACATGGAATATGCTTCAGTTCAATTTTAAATGTGTTGCTTTAGAGCTATTTAAATGTTATCAAACTAAAAAATAAAAAATTCAAGATTGACTTTCGTAATTCAAGATTATAAAAAAAGAAATTATAAAAGTATCAACGATTATAAAAAAGAAGTAAATTGAATAAAAATATATAAAGCCAAATTTGAAATACATGATATGGAGCAGACTTAAAAAAAATACATATTTTAAATATTTGCAAATATATGGGAATTAACTTGATCAGAATCAAGAAATCACATACAATTTAATTAGGTATAGAACAATCATTTAAAGATTCCATGATAAAAAATGAAAATGATAAAAATTTGATTTGAGTTGATACAAGTGGTTAATACAAAAGTTAAAAACCCACGTTCAATCTAACAAAAACTAACATTGTAATCAATTACATTAATACTCCTCTTTAATTTAATTAATCAAAATTTACTAATAATCAAAACTAGTGGACATTAATGGTTTATTAGGTTCTCACTAAAAAATTGGTTCTTTAAAGAATAACCCTCTATATATATATATATTAAATAATAGAGTTAAATACGGTTTTAGTCCATTGGTTTGACAAAAATAACCATTTAATTCTAAAAGTTTAAATTTGACTTTTTTAGTCCAATATTTTTAGTTTTGTATCAATTAAATTCCAATTCTCTAACCCCGTTAGAATGTTTCTGTAACATCCCGAATAAATAGAAAACTAATAAAAGAAAAACAAGGTGGGCTTGGCAAAGGTTCGGCCCACAGGCCCGAAATATGAAGGGAAACCCTTACTAATCAGTGCCCTCACCTCAGCCTCTCCTCATTTCCCTCATTTGCGCCAAGCTAGAGAAAGAAAGAGAGAGCTCTGGTCTAGAGAGAGAAAGCTCGGGACCAAGTTCAAAGTCTCGAGGATTGTAGCTCATCACCTCTGGATCATCTAGCATCGAAAAGGGAACGAAAACAGGTAACAATCTGGCCCAAATCTGAGTTTTATAACTTTTGGGTTTCGGGTTAAAAACGAGTAAAGATGTAATTTTTACGTATGATATTCAAAACAAGCCACATATTCATAATCATGGATGAAAATGGAACGTTTTGAATGTAAAAAGTTCGAGGTTTAAACAATTTGAAATCATAAGGTCAGATCTAGGGTTCTGATCGGGGAAGAAGACTGATGCATCGAAACTACTAGTTTCGATATAGGCGAATCTATCGAAACTACCTAGTTTCGATATATGCAGACCCATCGAAACTACCATAGTTTCGATATAAACCAATGACTCGAAACTACTAAGATTTTACATAAGTTACTTATCGAAACTACCATAGTTTCGATATAAACCCATGACCCGAAACTACCATAGTTTCAATATAAACCCATGACCCGAAACTACTAAGATTTTACATAAGTTACTTATCGAAACTACCATAGTTTCGATATAAACCCATGACCCGAAACTACCATAGTTTCGATATAAACCTATGACCCGAAACTACTAAGATTTTACATAAGTTACTTATCGAAACTACCATAGTTTCGATATAAACCCATGACCCGAAACTACCATAGTTTCGATATAAACCCATGACCCGAAACTACCATAGTTTCGGTATGAGCCCCCACCGAAACTGCTGGGTTCAAGCATAGTAATGTCTAGTGCCATTTAGGAGCACTACCTTACGTGTATGATTTCATTATACAGATTGTGAGTGACATTAGTCACGCTTGGTAACCAGCTAAGTGTATTTCAGAAACCACTCCTTAGGTGAGTTCTATGTGCCCCTATGTGTTATGTGCAAATGATTTTAAATGTTTTGGGGCTGAAGTGTATACATGATATGAATGAATGAATGTTATGTTATGTTCTATATGATAACACATGCTGAATATAAGTATGTGTCTAAATAAAGAAATGAAAGCATGACATAGCACGTAAGAATGAAATCTTGTTTTATATCTATGTATATATTGCTTGCCAAGTATGAAAAGAATAACACAATGTGTAAGAATGAAATCTTGCTTTATATCTATGTATATATTGCTTGCCAAGTATGAAAAGAATGACACAATGTGTGAGAATGAAATCTTGCTTTATATCTATGTATATACTGCTTGCCAAGTATGAAAAGAATAACATAACATGTAAGAATGAAATCTTGCTTTATATCCATGTATATATTGCTTGCCAAGTATAAGTAAACGTTATGGACGCTTCGACGATAACGGCTACCTCGGTAGATGGACGACCATGTGACTATCATGCAACCAGGACATGTACATTCCTTCATAAGCTAGGACGTATTAAAGGCACTCAATGGACGGTTGAAGCAAATGCCTTATCAATAATAAGTAGAACGGTTGCATGAATAATAGTCGCATGGGAAACGGATGCCTTAGGGCAGACGAGCGAATATGACAGACTACGACGGTAGGACGGTAAAGATGGACGGCCAAAGGTTTGCCGGACGGTTTAAGATATGACGGACGGTTTCTAGTGCCGAACGGTTAAGTAAACGGGCTACGACGGTAGTTCGAGAACGTTTGTCTTTGTGACTTACGTAAGCAAAGTAACGGGTTGATCACCCATATGTGTATGACCAACGATTGTGCACGAAGAACTAAGCATGTATGTATTTATATACGTACTCATTAGGAATGTTATAAGAAATAAGTAAAGTAAAGAAAAAGAAAATATATGTATATATATTATATGATAAGTTTATATCTGATTGCTTTAAACTAGAATTCACCAGCGTTAGCTGACTTTTAGTATGCACTTCGGGTAGAAAGAAGAAGGGGCGTGATTAGGGGTGACGGCTACTTGGCACAACTGACATCCCAATTACTTGTGTTTATGTTAAGACAATGTTTATGTTTAAATGTTAACACTTCCGCTGCTACGTTATGTATTTGACTTATTGTACGCTTCCGCTATGTTGAATGATTTTACTTAAAAAGTTCAGTATGGATGACTATGTTTATGAGTAAATCCAACAAGTGAGGTCTCCCGGGAAAGGGGCCTTACAAGTTGGTATCAGAGCAATAGTTTGAGAGATTCAGACATCCCTAAATGTCTGGACTCAAGCTGATAATGGGACTAACGCACGGATGTTAGTCTGGGTAGCCAACGCCGACACCATCACAGTAAGTAAGTACTAAAGTTAATGCCTATAGATATGAATAGATACCTTAACTTAGAACGATTAGATGTCAATGCCAATACTGATGTGAAGATTTTCGAACCCGAAAAGCAAAACAAATTATTAATCACAAACCGGTCACTGTAATTAAGAATTACCTTGCTCGTACTGTTCTAAACTTTGATATGAAGGAATGACATTGATGTATACCCTTTTACTTATCAGGAAATCTAGAAAACTATGGCTCGTAGAGGAGGAACTGGACGCCGAGGCGGTCGCACTGGCCGAGTCGGTAGACCACCATTGAACCGAAGACGTAATGAGGAGGAAAGTGTGCATGTGGAACGGGAGGAAAGCGTGCACGAAGAACGTTCTGAGAGTGTGAAAAAAACTAATATGACTCCACCGGGTGAAGGAAACGAAGGATCTCTATGACTGGAACCCAAAGTTAGGGATGCTATTGCCCGTGAGGTTGTACTAACTTCGAAGGATGTACTGCCTGATATGTTATCTAAGGCATTAAAGAAGAACAAGGAAGAGGAAGAAAAGAACCATGAGGAGAAAGTGTATGATAGCGATGGGGATGAGGTGACTGTGGGACTGAACACCCGTGGGTGTACCTACAAAGGATTCAAGGATGGTGACCCACTTAAGTTTGACGGGAATAAGGATTCGATGGCTATGTTTGAATGGATTGAGAGGATGAACGGTGTAATCAACATAAGCGAGTGTCGACCAGACCATGCGGTTCAGTATGTGGCTCACTCTTTCACCAACGAGGCACTGAGTTGGTGGAGGAACATTCAAAGGACTAAGTCACCAAATGCTCTTAAAAGGATGACTTTCAATGAATTTCTGAACTTCAAGGCTGGTAACAAGACTCATCGTCAGTACACTTCCAGATTCAATGAGCTGGCTCAACTGTTACCCCATTTGGTAGAGAATGAAGAGCGATTGATCAAGTAGTATGTCAAGGGCTTGCCTCAAAGAGTCTGTGTACATGTTAAAGCCAACTTACCCTCGACCTTCGAGTCGGTAGTGAATTTGAGTGGTATCGTCTATGACGATTATGCTAATGAGGACTCGGTGCCGGAGGCACCAAAGCGGAAATGGGAAAATCCGTCTAAGGGAAATGGAAGGGGAACATTTGCAACTGAAGCTAAGAAGCCAAGGACAAATGAGTATGAAACATGCACGGAGTGCGGAAGGCAACACCGCGGTGAGTGCAAAGCTGGCTCCACAATGTGCTATAAGTGCGGAAAGGCAGGCCACTACTCCAAAGACGGTCTGAAGGACGTCAAGTGCCAAGGATGTGGGCTGTTTGGCCACCTGACGAAGGGTTGTAAGAAGACCGGACAATCTGGTTCGGGAAAAGAGAAGGAAAGAGAACAGCCAAAGGCTAGGACTCGGGCTTATACCCTAACTGAGGAAGAAGCGAGAGGAAACCCTGATGTCGTGTCAGGTACGTTCCTAGTTAATGATGAAAATGCTACTATATTATTTGATTCTGGTGCTAACAAAAGCTTTATATCAAATGAATTTAGTTGCAAACTAAACTGCGCAATCACCAACCTCGTAAAGGACTTTAGCGTAGAAACTGATGTTGGTAGAAACTCATTATTCATCTGTATGACTGACGATTGCACGATAGAAATAGAGGGCCATAAGTTTCCTCTAGATTGTACCTTCTGACCTTAGGAGGATTTGACCTAGTGTTGGACATGGATTGGTTAGCTGCCAACTAAGCACAAATCGTGTGTAAACGAAAGATGATACATCTCAAAGCCACTGACGGCATTCCGATTACGGTTTATGGTAATTGGAATTGCACAATGCCTAACGTCATCTCGATGATAGAGGCCGAAAGTTACATGAGGCGCAGTTGCGAAGCTTATCTGGCATATGTTATTGACGATAGAATGAAAACGAAAGAGCTCAACGATGTAACCGTGGTGTGCAACTTTCCATAAGTGTTCCCGGAGAACCTACCTGGCTTGCCGCCCGATCGGGAAATAGAATTTCCGATTGACTTACTGCAAGGGGCTCAGCCCGTTGCCAAAGCACCCTACCGATTGGCTCCATCGGAAATGAAAGAATTAATGTCTCAACTTGAAGAACTGACAGAGAAAGGATTTATAAGACCGAGCATCTCACCATGGGGCGCTTCGGTATTATTTGTAAAGAAGAAACACGGCAGCATGCGGATGTGCATCGACTACCGTGAATTGAACAAACAAACAGTATAGAACAAGTACCCACTGTCTAGAATAGACGATCTTTTTGATCAACTACAAGGCGCGAGTTGGTTCTCGAAGATCGATCTTAGGTCGGGTTACCATAAATTGAAAGTAAGAGATGAGGTTGTACCAAAAACCGCGTTTCACACGCGTTATGGGCATTATGAATTCCTCGTGATGTCCTTCGGACTAACCAACGCACCTGCAACATTTATGGATTTAATGAATAGGGTATGCCGACCAATGTTGGATCGGTCAATGATAGTTTTCATCGATGACATTCTCATCTATTCAAAGAACGTAGGTGATCATCACTGTCACTTAAGAGAAGTATTAGAAATTCTGAAGCAGGAAAAGTTGTATGCAAAATTCTCCAAATGCGCGTTCTGGCTTAGGGAAGTCCAATTCCTAGGTCATGTTATAAACCCGAACGACATTATGGTGGATCGTGCAAAGATCAAAACAGTAAAGGAATGGAACGTCCCAAAGACATCAACGGAAGTACGAAGTTTTCTGGGATTGGCAGGCTACTATCAAAGATTCATTCAGGATTTCTCGAGGATAGTCTCGCCACTGACAAAACTAACGCGTAAGGAAGTAAAGTATGAATGGGGTCCAACCCAGAACAATGCTTTTGAAGAACTAAAGACACGATTAACCCAGGCTCAAGTCTTGACCTTACCTGAGGGGAACGAAGACTTAGTGGTTTATTTTGACGCTTTAGGTCAGGGATTGGGTTGTGTACTTATGCAACGAGGAAAAATAATTGCTTATGCCTCGCGACAGTTGAAGATCCATGAGATTAACTACCCGACTCATGATGTGGAGTTAGCGGCGGTATTTTTCGCATTAAAGATATGGAGACGCTATCTGTACGGTGTTAAATGCACCATCTACTCAGATCACAAGAGCCTGAAGTATTTCTTCGAATAAAAAGAATTAAACATGAGACAAAGGAGGTGGTTGGAGCTACTAAAAGATTACGATTGTGAGATATTGTACCACCCAGGAAAGGCAAATGTAGTGGCTGACGCCTTAAGCAGAAAGGAGGAGTCGACACCTATCCGAGTCGAAGCATGTCATTTGATTATAACTCCAGATTTGATGAATGAGATAGCAAAGGCACAAGATGAAGCACTGTTAGAAAGGAATGTAAAACGAGAAAGAATAGTAGGACAACAGGAAAATCTGGAGCCCAATGCGTATGGTGTACGAACTCGTTTTGGCCGGATGTGGATACCTAAGATTGGTGAACTTAGGGCTAAAATCCTTGATGAGGCCCATAAGTCTCGCTACTCTATCCACCCCTCTAAAGAAAGAATACTGATGGCCTGACATGAAGAACGACGTGACCGAATATGTGGGCAAGTGCCTAACTTGTTCACTAGTCAAGGCCGAGCACCAGAAACCATGCGGTAAAATGCAACCTTTGCCGATACCGGAATGGAAGTGGGAAGAGATCACAATGGACTAGTTAAGATATGACGGACGGTTTCTAGTGCCGAACGGTTAAGTAAATGGGCTACGACGGTAGTTCGAGAACGTTTGTCTTTGTGACTTACGTAAGCAAAGTAACGGGTTGATCACCCATATGTGTATGACCAACGATTGTGCACGAAGAACTAAGCATGTATGTATTTATATACGTACTCATTAGGAATGTTATAAGAAATAAGTAAAGTAAAGAAAAAGAAAATATATGTATATATATTATATGATAAGTTTATATCTGATTGCTTTAAACTAGAATTCACCAGCGTTAGCTGACTTTTATTATGCACTTCAGGTAGAAAGAAGAAGGGGCGTGATTAGGGGTGATGGCTACTCGGCACAACTGACATCCCAATTACTTGTGTTTATGTTAAGACAATGTTTATGTTTAAATGTTAAGACTTCCGCTGCTACGTTATGTATTTGACTTATTGTACGCTTTCGCTATGTTGAATGATTTTACTTAAAAAGTTCAGTATGGATGACTATGTTTATGAGTAAATCCAACAAGTGAGATCTCCCTGGAAAGGGGCCTTACAGTTTCTGTTAAATTTGTATAAAAAAACTACAGTACCCCTGTTAATTAAAAAAAATAAATAAATATCTCTCACTGTTTTAAAGACCCTAAGTCCTCCTCCCCTTTCCCCGATTCAAGAAAACCACAACTGCCATCATCTACCTCCACCACCAGCCACCACCTCCACCGCCCCCTTCACCTCCGGCCGTCACCTCTTGTTCCTGTTCCGACCCATTTCCCAAACAACAGGCCATGCATGTCACTAAGTAAAAGAAAAGGATGAGGTGTTGGTTAGATCGTTATTTCTTAAGCCCAAAAGCACAATCAATAACAAACAGGTGGTGAAATCAAATAGAAAATCGAAGAAAACAAGGAAGAAGGGAGGGTTCACTAAAGGGCAAGAAATGTCCAAATTATAGTGAACACGTAATGTAGACACGTGCCCCAAACCCCCAATTTCTTCATCTACAATCTATCTTGTATAAATTATTATTCATCACCATTTTTGCATCTCCAAAACCCTTGATTGCTCCTCATTACAGCCGTTACATCTTTTCGCCATCTCAATTTCACTAACCGAGAATTCAATTCGGATCAAATCGAATCTAATTACCATTACAGTCGTTGCATCTTCATTCGTTCATCCTTGAAAGATGTCGAGAATCTCTTGGCGGATGATGATACAAATTGTTTTAAAAAAACCCTAGATCAACTGTCTCCTTGCTCCGCCACCACCGCCGCCGCTAGAAGACTATCAATTTTCCATCGAGTTCACCTTGCTAACAAATTTGTGCGTGCGTTCTCCACCAAAGAAAGCCCTAATTCGGAGAAATCTTCACCGGATTCAAAAAATGTCGCGACAGCGGAGAAATTGGGGAGATCTGACGGTTTGATTTCGATTCCAGATTCAAACAATGTTGCGGCGGCGGAGAAATTGGGGAAATCTGACGGTGTAATTTCGATTCCAGATTCAAACGAAAAGCGATTTGTCGATGGACTCTAAGTTCCTAGACGAGTTACAGAATATCATGACGGAATGCGGTGAAGATGAGATCGAGAAGACGATGGTCAAGGAAGGAAGGTGGAGATGGCGGCCGAAGGTGAAGGGGGGCGATCGGGGGAAAGGGGAAGAAGACTTAGGGGAGAGATATTTATTTATTTATTTTTTATTAACAGGGGTATTATAGTCTTTTTATACATACTTAACAAAAACATTTTAACGGGGTTAGTGGACTGGACTTTAATTGATACAAAACTAAAACTATTGGACAAAAAAGTCAAATTTAAACTTTTGGACTTAAATGGTTATTTTTGTCAAATCACATGAACTAAAACTGTATTTAACTTTAAATAATATGTTATATGCCAGGAAAATTTCATTATAAGTTTTTACAAATATAACTTACAAATAATATGTAAGTTGTGGTTTATTTTTTTTAAATTAAAAAACTACTAATATTTTATTTGACCCAAAAATATAATTAGAATTATTATTGAAATTGGTTTAGATCTACTCAAGTCAAAGCCCGAATTAACGAACCATCTTTTCCGATAATCATATCAATTGAAACGTTTATAATCGAAACCAATCAATTATGAAAATCTAAAAAAAGAAACATTAATTAAACTCTCTGTTTGAACAATAGTAACTTTTTTTTTGAAAGACAAATTTCTTTATTTCGGTGGGATTGGAACTTGAACTCATTACCTTTTTAAACCTTGGTATTCCAAGAGGATTTTCCTTTACCATTAGACCACCAAACCCAATAGCCTTACAATAGTAAATGAAAACAATTTAATCAAAATAGATATAAAAAGAAACCTAAATAAAGCAAAGAATATGGCCCGATTGATCAATATGTAAAACGCCAAGTTATATAAAAATGAAGAAAATTGTTAGAAATTAAAGTAAACAAGTCGTAACGTCCATAAGGATATATCAAGGGAAAATTATCAAAATGGACATTTGACCAGTCAAACTTACCAAAATGAACAAACTTTTTCAGCCGTCTAATTCGTGGTCATTTAGACCAATAGTCGGCTAGAGCCGGCTAATTCAGCCGGCTCCAAATTCCGTGCCCAACTACTTTTTGTCAGAGTTTTAACCAACCAGAGAACGACATGTGGCGGCACTGACTTTAAAGCCGGCTAAAGCCCACTAAATAGAAGGCTTAGCCGACGCGTTTTTTTTACCTGGCTTAGCCGGCTTGGCCTGAGCTGTAGCCGGCTTGGCTTGTGTTAGCCGGCTTGGCTTGAGCTGTAGCCGGCTTGGCCTGTGTTAGCCGGCTTGGCTTCTTATAGCCGGCGCCGAAGAGGTTTTTACACTTGTTAGCCGGCTGGAATGGTTTAATTGGCCGTCTTCATCTTTTATAAATATAAACCAATTCATTTCAACACTCACTTTCACTTCTCAAATTTCAATTTTCACTCCAAAGTTTAACTTATCAAATATGGGTGGAGGGTATCCATTTCCAGCAAACTCTTCTCGACCGGCTGATGAACCTGTTCAACCTATACAGCCTGCCAACCCTTCTCGACCAGCTGATAAACCATTGACCTGGACGGATGAAGAGTAGAATTGGGCATTCGATCAGGTTTTTGGTCAACTACAAATTGGGGACAACCATGTCCCCGATTCAGATGATGGGCACGTCCCCGATTCAGACGAGGAGTACGTCCCCAATTGAGAAGAGGGGTACGTCATTGACCCTGGAGAAGAATATGTCCTGATTCAGATGAGGGGCATCTCCCCAACTCAGAGGAGGGTTACCTCAAAATGACATTGATAATAAGTATCTATTTTATAGTTATCTGCAGGAACATTTAAATCAAACGGGAACTTAAACTCATCTTCTTTTGCCATGGGTTGAGAGCTAGAGCTCGGTAAAGAAACATGTAATATGCTAGAACCAGGTGACACACGTAATCGGTTAGACGAACCAATAGACACCGGTTTTCGGGTAGACGAACCAACACCATTTTCTTGGATAACATACAACTTATATATTTCAAAGGTATTTTTTTCAAATACACCAAAAAAAGGAAATATCACTATCATCGTATATGTCGATTGGATCGGTAAATGTTGACATTTTAGAAGATAACCTAGTAATATTCTAGCCACAAACATTCGAAATAATAGATAACAAATCATTGTAAGTAACATTTGTAGATAACCTTATACCGCACTTTGCACAATCGAACGGAACGTATTCAACAGCACCGTCAACATATTCCCATCTGCTACCGCTGTAAATTACAATGTTCATGAACATTGTAATGGCAAAGAAACTAGCAAAATTCTGAGTGAAAAAAGGTAAACTAACTTAAATAAGTGTTATAAAAAGTCAAAGACGGCTAGTTATACCATTCCAGCCGGCTAACGTGTGTATTAACCCCTTCGACGCCGGCTAAAACAAGCCAAACCGTGCTGTAATTGCCAAGCCGGCTAAGCCACATTAAAAAAAACGCGTCAGCTGTGCCTTCTATTTAGTGGGCTTTAGCCGGCTTTAAAGTCAGTGCCGCCACGTGTCGTTTTCTGGTTGGTTAAAACTCTGACAAAAAGTAGTTGGACACGGAATTTAGAGTCGGCTGAACTAGCCGGCTCTAGCCGTCTATGGCCTAAATGACCACGAATTAGACGGCTGAAAAAGTTTGTCCATTTTGGTAAGTTTGATTGGTCAAATGTCCGTTTTAGTAATTTTCCCATATATCAAACATAACAAAAGTTATATGAAACGTATCAAAGTTATTATAATGTAATATATTGTTTTTAACTTTTGACGCGTGGTTGTTGTTAGAAATCATGCCCAAAAACACGAACACAAAATTTGATCTCAACTAATATCGGCTCTTTTATTAATACTGAAAAGCAAAACCACACTTTACAATGATCTCTAAACCCTCTATTTATACTAAAACTAAACTAATCATAACTCAACTCAATAAATATTAAATAATCAAATAAATAAACAAACTCACTCATAGTCTAATACGAACTCAACCAAACAATTAATAGACTAATATTTATTTTTAATCAAGATTAAACCTTCATTCTTCCCCTTAATCTTGATTTATACCTCCTAGATCTTGAATTCCCAGCAAGACTCGTAACTTTCATCACTATCATGGTAAGCACAATCATGATCTTAATTTTTTTTATCAATAACCCGAGTCACTCAGGTCTTTCACACCAACTTGAATCACTCAAGTTTAATCACCTTCACAGCCTTTCTTCTACAGAGATATCGTACCTTCATCCCCAATCTGAATTACTCAAATTCTTCGCCTCATTTCACACGGTCTTCAATATCCCGTCTCACACAGAATCTTCGCTCCTGTTTGATCACTTGCTGATATCAAATCTGCTTTGGTTACTAATCAATCTATAACAGATTGACAACCACGTTCTTCACCGGTATCAAACCGTACCACCCTGAATCGCACATGTAAACACTTTGCAAACCCCTCTTGCTGCCTCCTTTTTTTTTACTTTCTCGCTTTGATCGTCTCACACGATCAACCTTTTATTTCGATCTTTATTGCTTCACACAATCAATTTTCAATTTGTTTGTACCAATCACAGGTTCACGGTTCGATCGATCTTTCACAAATTCAATCGGGTAGCTTCGCTCTTCTTTGTTCTTCGTCTTGATCTTCCTCTCACAGGTCTCGATCTCATCCTTCTTCCTAGGTATGAGCTTCACCTAAGCTCCGATACCAATTGTTGGAAATCAACCTAAGAACACGAACACAAAATTTGATCTCAACCAAGATCGACTTTTTTATTAATATTGAAAACAAAAACCACACTTTACAATGACCCATAAACCATCTATAAATATTAAAACAAAACTAATCATAACCTAACTCAATAACTATTAAATAATCAAATAAATAAACAAACTCACCCTTAATCTAATACAAACTCAACCAAACAATTAATAAACTAATATTTATTTTTAGTCAAGATTAAACCTTCAGTTATCTAAGTCGTATATATCCTGCACAAGATTTGTTTTTAAATTATACAAAAACATATAAATCAAACCAAAACAAGCTATAAAAGTGGGCATAAAGTTAGGTAATCAGGCTATAAATTCTAGGCATGCAACAAGCAACCAAATGACACAAATAATATAACTAAAAATCATGTACATCTTTTATTGGAAATGGCCGGGCAACAAGAGGTCTGCAAGAACTTTCCCGGACGATCACTTGCTCCTCCCTTTCCACCACCAACTCCGACAACTTCACCACCACGTCTCCAGCATTCGGTCGCCTCAAGGGGTCGTCCTCCAGACACGCCCTAGCAAGGTTCGCCAACACCATCGCTGCATCGAACGAATAATTCTCACCCAATGCAGTATCCATCCATTCCCTTAGCTTATCTCCAACATTACCGGATTCTAGTATAACCTTGATTTCTTTGGATAAACGCGATTGAACATCGTTGTTTTCTGATTTAACCCACTTTATTGGTGATTTTCCCGACAATATTTCAAGCAAAACAACTCCGTAAGCATAAATATCCGTGCTTTGAGTAATAACACCTGAACTTGAACGTTCAAGTTCAGGTGCCATGTACCCGTTATCCCACATAGTGGGATAACTTGAATTCAAATTACCCAAATAAGGTATTTCTTTCGGGTAATTTTCATCCCTGATACACGCGTCCATGCCAAAGTTTCCGACTTTGGCGTGGAATTCTTCGTCTAGGAAAATATTCAGACTCTTGATGTTTCCATGAATGTAACTCGGATTGATAATATGATGCATGTATTGTAAGGCATTGGCTACATCCAAAGAAATCTTTAGTCTTTGGTTCCATGTCAAGAAACAAGAACATGAGGCAATGAAATGGCTTTTCATTGCTAAACCGCCATGAATCCAATCTTTTAAAGATCCATTTTTCGCGTACTCGAACACTAAGAATTCATCACGGGTTGTCATGATTGATCCATGGCTATCTGTACCCGCACAAACACCCAATAGTCTGATTATATTTGGGTGAAAACGGGTGAGGCCTTGGAGGAGCTCAAACTTGATCTTGGAGATGGTGTCATGATCTATGCGCTTGATGGCCACGTTTTTTCCTTTGAGGCGACCATGATACACGGATCCCTCAATAAGGTTGGTGGAGGAGAATTCAGCAGTGGCTGCACTTAGCTCCTCCACCATGTAACTCTCCACCACCCCTGGTGCTGGCTTACCAGGGGTGGTGGGGAGTACATGACCATCTAAAGATTCTATCTGGGATTCGAAAGAAACTTTTTTCTCGCTTGCCGTTCTCACACTTAAATTCAATTGTTGAAGCTCTAAATTGACACTTTTGTCACATGACAAATAATTTTCCTTCGTCTTCTTCTTCCTCTTTCGGCAAACGATCACGTAAAACGCGGATGCTGCTACGAAAATGCATATACCGAAAACAACCACACTAACAACAATATAAACGCAAATCTTCCGCATTCTTGACTCTGAAAAACTCATTTGAAATGGTGTATGTGACTATAAACTAAAGCAAAACTTATTAGAAAGGTGAAACTTTGTATCTGTTTAAAAGATTAGTGGTTTTGAGGACAAGATTCTTGAGGATTACACTTGCAATCTTGTGTAGTAATATAGTGTGGCAAACCCTAATCCCAATTTTCAGAAGGCCAAGATCGATCATGGGTTTTCTTTTCTATACAGATTTAAGATGGTGAGACCAAACCATTCGAAAAAAGTGATGAAGAGTCCACATGCAAAGCATTTCAATTGGGATGGTTGATAAGTGGAATCCAGAGAAAAAGTTGGAATTTGGGACCAAATTAGATGTGTAATTCAATTACTTCATTTGAAAAATAAGTTAGACTCGGATTATATTAATTTGAAATGGATGAAATAAAAAAAATCAATTTAAAAAGCATCAAATAGGTGTTTACAAACATGTTACAAAATATATAAGATTTAAAATTCATGAAAGATCAATGTAAAGAAATTTCAATATTTACTTAGGCGGAGCTTAATTATATACACTGTTTTATCTTCTATGTCTTACAATATAATATAGACTACATACTAGAATATAACTTTATAATAAGAAATAAAACAAAGTTTTCACGTCATGCATAAAAAAGTTAGCTCATATATCAACTTAAGTTTGAGAAGACAAACATCCAAGGTTGGTGGGTGGTGGTTTGTATTTGCACATGACTACACATGCTACACATTGATCCTGCTTAAAGGTAAGAGATCCCAAATAAAAAAAAGTACATAGGAAGATAATAAAGAACGATAATAACAAGAATCAAGATTCTAGGAATATAGTTGTAAACTTTTGGGGGCACTGATAAAAAATGAGAATCAATAATACATTGAGAACTATAACAACGACATAATGTGTTTATACCTATTGTTTTGAATGTGATGCATACGATAATTATGTAAGAGCCTCTTTCTCTCTATCTCACATGCTACTTATTATCTTTTGTGTATTGTTTAAGGTTGTGAGATGATAAAATGAATGATGGTAGTCATTGGGGAAGGTGAGAATGGTAGTATTTTTGAAAGCTTGTAACAAATATTGAGAAGCTTGCCACCCACATGCAAGGGTTTTTGACTTTTGAGGAACAATGGGAATTTGGTTAACTTCATTAAAAATCGATAAATACATGTGAGGTTTTGCCGGATAACAATCCTTGCCTTCAGGTCACTTTACAAAGGTTCGGTGAATTTATAAAAAAGGCTCAGTACTTGCTCAACAAAATCTACAAATCATCCAACGGTTTTAATATTATTATATTTTTAGAGAAGTCTGAATTTTGTTTAGACTGAGCAATTCAACCAAAGCTTTCAATATTATTTACTAGTTTAGATCCCGTGTCTACACACGGGGTGAAAAATATCAATATAATTTTTTTTTATTTTTATGTATATATTTTACAACTGTAAAAATATATTACGTATATTTAAGATTGAAAACAAATTCAAAATATGTAAAAACTGATATATAATTGGGTTTTGAAAATACTTTAATTACTATTTAATATAATTTGACTTTCATTTACTATTTGATTGGAAATAGAAGTTACATAATTAAATTTCAAAGTTTTTTTATAATAAGAGATAATTTAAAATAAATGTTTTTATTAGTATAATTAATATTTTTCTTTAAATATATATTATTATTAAGTATAGAAATGCATTAAATAAGAGAGAGGCGGGAAAAAAATGATGAGAATGAATATGGAGGCGACACGTGGCGTTAAGAAACCTTTATTTATTATATAGTATAGATTATGGTTTATACCGAATTCGGTTTATTTTTGAATTGGTTTAAAAAGAATTTCACTTAGCCATTTGGTGCAAGACACATATACAATTGGAAATGGTAATGGTAAATTTGACCAGCCAGTCAAAACATTTGGTTAACAAATACACTTAACCATTTGGTTCAGGACACATACACAATTGCTCATCAAAGTAAACCTATCTTCTAAGTCTATTAATTTTGTGTGTATATATACCAAGGGATTTTCGAGCAAAAGCACAAGTATAAAAGAGAAAACATAAAAAAAACACAAATATACAGGAGAAAACTTTAAAAGAAATCTGATTTAATATTCCACGGTTTATAAACACTCAAAGAATTGGAATCAAGATCAATACGTAAAATCAAACGATTGCTGTATTGATTATCAGAAGAACTTATTACAAGGAAATGAATCAAGAACAATTACTGAATTGAAAGAACTGAATGCCCAAATCTATCACAAAATCCCCCTTTGTGGCTGTTAACCTAGATTAACAAACTTACTTTGACATTTGGCAGAAATACCCCCTCAACAATCAAGAATGTGCAGAATGCACTACTAACTCTCCAAACTTTAGAATATGACAATAACAGCCCTTGAAGTTTACCCGGTTGACAATTAGCCCGTACCTTCCCAACAATCTCCACCTATGGATATAAAATGTAACTTGACATTTATATGCTTGGTCCTATTATGATATACCCGATTCTTTGTCAACTGCAATGCTCCCATGTTATCACATAACACCAGTGATCTGTCCAAACAAATTCCCAAATCTGTTATAAAGCCTCTTAACCACATACACTCTTTAACAACTTCTGTGAGTGCTACATATTCAGGCTCAGTAGATGATAAAGTCACTATGTGCTGCAACGAAGCTCTCCACCTAACAAGAGGCCCAAAAACAGTAAATGCATATCCGGTCATTGATCTACCTTTGTCCAAATCCTTGGCAAAATCCGAATCAGAATAACCCAAAATCACATTATCACAAGACCCTTTCCCAAAAATCAATCCAATTTCTGTTGACCTACTAAGTTACCTTAGTATCCACTTTACACCCGCCCAATGAACCTTACCAGGACTTGAAATATACCTACTTACAAGACTGACAGCATAACCTATGTCAGGTCTTGTACAAACCATGAGGTACATCAAACTTCCTTCCCCATTGGCATATGACACTCTCTCCATCCAATCTCTTCTTCTGTTTTAGGAGAATCCCTACTAGAGAGTTTAAAATGACCAGGAGGTGGAGTAGATACAACCTTGCTTCCTTCCATCATGTATACTGACAGAATCCTTTTTATATATGAGATCTGCTTTAGGAACAAAAAACATTGACTCCTATCCCTTGTTATTTCCATTCCTAAAATCTTTCTTGCTTCACCAAGCTCTTTCATATCAAACTCCACCTTAAGCAACTCTTTAGTATCTTTCATTACTTGTTTATTCCCACATGTTATTAATATGTCATCTACATATAAAAGTAAATAGACATATTCTCCTTTTACATGTTCTCTATAGTAAACACAACCGTCAAACTTAAGATACCACTGTCTTGGAGACCAAAATAAAAAAAAAGCTAACTGAAAATATGGAATTAGATGGATTCTGTCGGTGATACGTCGGTAGATTTTTGACGGAATCGTATGTCGGAAAATATCCTTTGGTAAAGCCCTAGTATTTTTTTGTAGTGTATGTATTTTTACTTTGCCATAAACGTATACGAGCATCCATAATGCGTTGGCCAATCAGGAAGGCACTTTTTTTCGCCACCTCACGTCACTATCTCCGCTTTCTCTACCCTCTCCCCTCCCTTTCTTTCTGATATCTCATTTCTCTACTCACAAAACTTTGCGGGAATCCGAAAATCTAGATGAGTTATACCCTATCTGCTTCATTTCTCTCTCCGCCACCTAACATCCACATGAGATTCGGACGCGTTAGAAACCCAACGATAAAGATGCTTTAAAAGAAGATCTCAAACAATTTTTAAAGAAGATATTTCTCAAACAATTTCTATCCCACTAATAGTAACCAATTTTGTTGAAACTTACTATGACTTGTTATCTATTATGTTTGACTTGTTAAAATTTATCAATTCCTAGATGATCTTTTAATAATGATTGAATAAGTAAATTGTTGTTTGTTAGTCATAATTATAGTTTCCAATGTTTAAAACTTAACGTGTTAGTACTTTTAATGGTTGTTAGTTGCAAACCTGACAACTGAGCGTTTTTTTATGGTGTTTACATTTAATTGAAAATAATTAAAGAATAGCATGATTTGAATCCAGCAAAATTATATTCGTTTGTGACCTTTTTCTATTATTTTTTGATTTTCTATATCGTATTATTTCCATTTTTTATTATGTACCCGAAAATTAGGGATGACAATGGGTCGGGTTTGGGAGGGGTTTAGGCAATTCCAACCCCATACCCGATTATAAAAGCTTGTTCCATACCCAGTCCAAAACCCGTCAGGTATCAGGCATACCCGAGGGTTTCGGTATACCCATTAGTTTATTAAAAATACCCGTTTGGAAACTCGTCGGTTATCTATCGGATAACAATTAATCAATTACATTTATCATAATCACCATAAAACACTGTCAAAATATACTTAGTGCCTACCTAACACCTAATGGTTTTTACCTACCTAAAAACACTGTCAACATATTCATATTTTTATCTCTTTCATTTCACATACATTATAAATACCTCAGATATATACTTGAAATAAATACAAAGGAAAATCATGGCATGGGAATTGAGATTGTGAGAACTATGAGATTTGGGAATGTATACTTAAAATAAAAAAGAAAAAGAATGGGTGTATAATCGGGTAAACATGTATATCTTATCCGGTAATCGGGTCTGATAAATGGGTATATATCACCAAATCACATACCCATGAAAAATTTCAAAAGTAATCCCATACTCTGTCCCATACCTGATTACCCTATATCCGTCCCATATGTTTCGGGTATTTCCGCTGGGTTCGGTTTCATTGCCATCCATACTGAAAATGTGTCATATTAAAAGCAACGTTTTTAGTTTCATTTTCCACCGAATTATTATTTGTTTTGACATTTGCCTAAATATTTTTAATATACAAATTATCTAGCTAGTTTAAATGACAAAGTCTTACGAACAATGCTTCTTTGTGATTCGACCACTACGACACGTGACAAGCTGTCATTAGTTAGTTTTTTTTAAATTTCCACTTTTTCTTTGTTGATATATACAATTTTCTGCACAAAGAAACCAAGATGTCCACTAGTTAAGATTGTTAGGCGTGCTTCCTCCCCCCTGGTGACCCCGGGTTCGAATCTCGGGTTTATTTTTTTTTCCGATATTTTTTCTTTATATAAACAATTTTCTGCAGATTGAAACCAAGTTGATCTTTGGTTGAGATGGTTAGTCACGCTTGCCCCTCCCCTTGGTGAACCGGGTTCGAATCTCTCCCCTCCCCTTTTTTCCTTTTTTCTTTTCCAATTTACTTATTTATTTTTAATTTTTTAACTGTTTTACATTTAATCAAGAATTAAGCTAAATTTTTAGATTTTTTTTGTGGTTTTGCATGGGACACTTAGGTTCTTCATATACACGTTTGATATTTGGGATCGTGGCGAAATAAAAATCCAAACTAACAGTTTGACTGGTGATAATCTCAACTTTCACTTTTGTTGTCAATGACAGTCCCAGTAGCATAATCATCATATATTTACACTCGATCTCGCTTGTACGTTTCTTCACTTCATTTAAAATTGTCATTTTGAGCGAAAATAAGTGTAAATCTAAGATTATTATGCTACTAGGACTACTATTGACAACAAAAGTGAAAGTTGGAGCAAAACTGTTAGTTTTGATTCACTACAAGAAAAATTCGTCGCTATAGATCTGTCGTCGCTAAAAGGCTATCACCAAATTAAATTTAGCATTCAAAAATAAATATTTAATAAAATCATTTAAGAGGTCGTCGCTAAAGAGCCTGAAACTAAAAAAAATGTTATGTTTTTTCCTGGGTTTTGTCGACAAAATTACAATTCTGCTGTTAGTAAATCGAAAGACTAGCAACTACAATTACCATCTTTTATTCTACTCAAAATATCCTATGACAAGCAATATATCTACTGAAATCCATTCAAAGGGCTCAAAAAAACCGTAGTCCGTTAAAGACAAACACTAAGCTGCATGCAGTTAAAAGTTAAGTAGAAAAAGGTTAAGTAAAAACACTTAAGCCAGTTCAATGTCCATAGCCAAAAAGAATCTGATAAGTTCCCTCTACAGGGATTATTATAGGGATAAAACTGTTGTCGTTGCAATAGTATGTGCTTGACAATGTTCATAACAAAACTATCCCCACGGAAACCAAAGATCACTCTTAAACAAATAAATTAGCCCCACAATATTGACAGTAGTAAAAATATAACGTATGTACCTAGTAAATATGAAACTAAAATGTGCATCTAAATCGCCGCCAGTAATAGTATCCACATCTCCTTCACTTCTACAGCATCGCCACCATAAGGCCCATTCCCCTTAAATTTAGACCCACCTTTCTCGCTAAACCTCCCTCCCCTATCTGAAAACTTAGAAGAACTAAATTTCCTCTGGCTGCAATTCCACACAATCAGCAAAATCAGCATTAGGTGAGATCTCATTATTTCTTGGTCTTAACCACTCGAACTCTCCCAGAAAGTAATGTGTAAAAACAATTGTCAAGTGAGATGATTGTACACCCAATTTCATTTATCCCTAAAGCATAATACCTTTTAATTTCATCAACATTTAGAGCAATGATGATCAATTTTGAGCATAAGATGTTACTGAATAATGAAAATTCTAAATTCTAATCTCATCATCCTTACGAAGCATAACCTTTTAGGAGTCCTAGGTCAACACATATAAATTACAAAAAAAATCACAAAACGAGTCAAAATTATATGAAACCTAGTTCCACAAATTAAGAACAAATTATAATCAAAATCATATGAAACCCAAAATGGAAACTCCTTTAAGGTGAGAAAATGGGAACAAATGAAGATCAAACCTCAAATGACCGAGAATCGAAGAGGAAACCAATAGCACGATTTGAACCCACTGTCGACTTGGTTCCTAGCCTGAATTTGAATGTTTAAAATTCAACAATTGATTGAAATTGCAAACACCACAGTTTCAATGGGTTGAACACACACATTTACACACAGAGAGACAGAGAGAGCTACATAAAGCGAGAGAGACAAACCTGCAGGTGGACGATGGTGGTTGGTGGTCGTACGGTGGCTGTTGGTGGTGTGGTGGGGGTGGTAGTGGATGCCGAACACAGTGGAGGGAGAGGAGGGGGGGGGGGGGGGGAGTATGGAACAATAAGGAAAAAGTGTGTTTTTAGGGTTCCAAATTCCAGCGCCTAAAATTTCAGCTATCCCGCCTTCTCCTTCGGCAACGACCTGTCGTCGGCACTGCTTGCTCCGTCGTCCAAAATTTCACCTATTCCACCTTCCCCTTCAGCACTGCTATCTCTATGGCGACGACATAATGTCGTCGCTAAAAGCCCTTTTTGTTGTAGTGATATATAGTTTGGATTATTAAAAATCAATTTGCCTTTTAACTATAACAATTCTAAGACAATGACTCAATGAGTAGCATAAGTTGAGTTCATAGTTAATATTGAGTCGAAACAAATAACTTTGAATGTGGTTTAAACTAGGCATGTTAGACATGGAATATATATTATTTTAAACATGTTTACAAACACATATTATTAAGGGAATTGTGCAAAATTTTAATAATAATTACTTTAAGATTTTAAAATCTATACTAATAAATAAATGTTTAAAATGGACACTTGTCACTTTCTCGTACCTCCTCACATTGGTTTTTCCGCCTCTCTCTCTTAATAAATACACATGTATCTTATTAAATAATAATGATATTATAAATATATTATTAAAGAAAAATACTAATTATATTAAATAAGAATATATAATAAGAAATTAAAATATAACTAATTAAAGAAAAATACTAATTTGTTATATACACACATTTTCACTTGATATATTTCGAGACGTTCATAATAGTCTGACATGTTAGGATGTATTTACAAATTTATAAGTTATACCGTTTTCAATATACAACCCGTGTAATACACAAGATTCTAACCTAGTTTTAAATATATTTGAGGTGGTAAGTGCATTAAAATCTATTAAACCTTAAAAAATACAAAAATATTGTAATAGTGTGTAACATATACTAAATCATAATATTTAATTCTTTAAATGTATCAAATTTAAACTTTTTTTTTTATCATTTTATATAGGCAAATTGGATTTTAATAATCCAAAATGACTCATTGGTCGATAATAATCCATACTAGCATATTTGATCGGTGACAGTCTTAACTTTCACTTTTGTCACCAATGACAATCCTAGTAGCATAATCGTCATAAATTTACACTCGACTTACACCTGGTTCCCACTCGATTTTGCTTATACGTTTCTTTATTTCGTTAAAAATCATCATTTTGAGCAACAAGAAGTGTAAATAATCTATGTTGCTAAGACTGTCATTGGTAACAAAAATAAAAGTTATGACTGTCATTAGTCAAATTGTTAGTTTGAATTATTATCGGCTAATGTGTTGTATTTTAGATTATTAAATCTAATTTACCTTTTATATAAAGCTAGGCATAAAATCAGAAGTTGTGTAGATGACACTGATAACTTGAACAAGCATGTATTGAAGTTGACACACGTGTGTGTATCTAGATTTTAAATGGTTTTTATAAACAAACTAATTACAAAAATAAAGTTATTGATTTTACTAATAACAATAATACAAGTTTTATTCTTTATAAATAACTTAGAAAAAATAAATAAATAAAAACAAGTGACTTTCTTTCTTTTTATTTAAGTCACTCAATACATAAAAAAAGTAAAATATAATATAAATTTTGGTATTCAAAAATAATAATTAAAGTATGATGTTTAGAACACCAATTAAATATAAGTAAGCTTATATTTTATATAACTTTTGAGTTATTCAACTCATTTGAACTTTGATTTCTTTTCCTATAACCTATTCAAACAGTCAAATAATTTTTTCGTTGATTTATTATCATACAACCTTCCAATTATTCAACTAAACGTTTTATTTTTTTCGTCAATATATTAAAAAATAATAATTAATAATAATAAAGATTTTTCATGCAGGAACATGTCGGTATGATATTCCAATCAGTGGTTATAATCACAACACTTATGATTCGAGGGGAATATCAAAGGGCTGTTCTAGGATTTCAAATCTTTATACAATCTTCAAATTTAGAGCTCTTAAATTTAATTGATTGCAAATTTGCAACTCAAGTTTCTTTTTCTTCAGATGGGTGCTTGCATTTCGATTCATCATAAATCATCTGAAATGAAGGTACAAATGTCGTTTGATTCCACTGATAAACCTGATCATAAGCTGGTGATCCATTCTACTCATAGTAACCTGAAGCTTCCGGTCATGGATGGTCATGTTGCTGTTAAACCTCAGTTGCCTCCATCTGGATCACTACCCACCTTTTCTGATTATGGTATGAGCTAAATTTTGTTAAGTGTGTGTGGTTTTGTTTGATTCATATGCGTTGATTGACTTGTTGTTCTTCGAGTTAATTTGCTCGATTGTTAGTGTTCTTATTATTCTGATTGTTTTGTTCAAAAACTGATAGGTTTGATTTGTTCATCTTGTTGTTTAATTTTATTTACGGGTATTTTAATTATATTGATTAGTTGTCTTGTTCAAATTCTGGGTTCAGATTTTGAGTTTTTTTAGAACATAAGGGGTGTTTGGAGTTGGTAATATGAAAATTACATTACTGTTAATCACAATATTTGATTATGATTGTGATATTTTGGTTTATATAATTAAGATTAGTATAAAGTTAACCGACATTTAAGAGTTGATTAGCTGATGATATAATGTAGAACTTTCAAGCGTTATTATTGAATTTAGAAAATGTATATTCAAACACAATGTTTTGAGGTTAAAGTGGCTATGATTCTTCATGTTTGATACAATAATATAATTTGATTTAGGGTTTTTCTAGTACGCGCTATTTCGTGTTGAAACTAGCTTTTACCCCCCAAACATGATCTTTGGACACCTAAACCCATATACGACCCGTATAGGGGTTGTATAACTCCCCTATACAATCCGTATAGGGTTTTACGAGACCCCTATACGACCCGTATGGGGTCGGATGTGACTGATGTGATATGTTTGGTCACTGTCGGTTTGACTTTTGAGCTATACAACCCGTATTGGTACTATACGAGTAGTATAGAGGGTGTCCTAGGATCCGTTTAGGTGTATCCATATCAACACCCTTTTCAATATCATCACATGCATATTTTACTATAAAAGGAAAGTTTGAGAAATGTGCCTTGACACATGTTAGACAAAATTATTAGATGACATGATAATGGGCCTTTTCACATGGTCTACATGTGTTTGTGTCAATTTATTGATTTCTCTTCAGTTTTGTTTTCATCTATAAAGGTGTGTCATGCTTTGCTGGTTTTGTTTGTTGGTTCTCAAGTACTTTGCTAGAAAACAATGAAACAAACATGGGAATATGGCAATTGAAAAGTGAAAGATCATTTGCATAATGAACCTCAATCAATTTGTGAAATGAGTAAATGCTATATACAAAACCAATTTTAAGCGAATAACACATGTATTTGTTGTTTTAAATGTGAGGGACTGTTTGATAGCATCTTAATGATTCCATCAAGAGGCTACCTCTAAATCGGTAATGGGTGTTTGTTTCGCTAAAAGCCCACCTCTTAACAGTTTAGCTAAAAAACCATGTTGAACCATTTAGAACTCTTAATAGTTCAACACTTACTGGTTCAGAAGTTACCAAACGGCCCCTGAATCTTAAATAATAAAATGGTTTTGTAACCACATTAACTAACTCTCTTTATTTTTTCTCACTGTAATTGGTCAACACTACATATAACGTCTAATTTATTTCTTAGTTGGGAATTGCTTTAGTCATTGGGGTCTCTCATCTTATTTTTGTACATACAAGTACTTTTAGTGTTATTTTTTTGGTAGAATTATATATATATATATATTCTCATATTTTCAACCCTAGTTACATATATACCTAACTCAAAACTTAAATTACATATACCCTCCTCTTTTATAAAATTACCCTTTTAACATTACAAGAAATACGACTATTCTTATTCCATCGATCTCAACCCTAAGCTTCTGATTTCCGCTTCCGATCGATTCCAACATCCAGCGTCACTTCTGATTGATTCCATCATCCAGTTGTGTATATATGTAATTAATGAAGGGGATATACGTAAATAAAATTTTGAGTTGGTTATATATGTAATTAATGAACTTTTTAGGGGATATATGTAATTGCCCCTTATTTTTATGTTTTTTTTTAATCTTTGATAATGTGTTGTTTTACTCTACAGGTAGTAAAGAGGAGACTTTTTTTGATTCCCAAGCATGGTTAGATTCAGACTATGAAGATGAGTTTATGAGCGTTAATGGTGGTAAGAGTCATTGTCATTCATGTTCTTGAGTTTTGATTAATATATTCGTCATGTTTGATCTCAACCGCTCACATCTTTTAATCCAAGGGTCCGAAAGTGTTCCCATCTTTAAGTTTTTTAGTGTTGCCAAATGAACTTTCTTCTAGAATTAGTTAATCTACAAAATAAACTAGAAGTTTATGAAGACTTTGTTATATAAATTAGACAACTTTTAACTTATTTGACGTGCTTATTTTTAGCGAAGTTTCAAAATGTTATTCATCTGACTTGTTACAGATGACCTAAATCTTAAACCCGTCATAGATAACCAAAAACTTAAATTCATGCTTTTTCCTATAATTTAGATTAAATTATCCAATCTAGTACCCTACAGAAAGGCATAATTGTTTTCTTTTATAGTTTCATTTCATCAAATTTATGTTTTAATTGTGTTTATATCTTTTGTGGTACATCTATGCAGAGTTCACTCCATCAAGAGGCAATACACCAGTGCACCATAGTTTGATTCCAACAAGAGCCAATACTTCCATTGGCCATGTCGAACCTCTCGGTTCCATGGCTCAGCCATCTCCGGCTCCAAGGAAACGACTTTTGGACTTTTTCAAAGAAAGCCGAAGAGACAGCCATGGTTCTTCTGGTGAGGAATTTGCTGAACCACCTAGCAAATATGGTGACGAAATGGGCTCAAACAAAGATGGTATGCGTCTGCAGAGGGAGAGGCCCGCGGGCACTTTGCAGGGTTGCTTTACGGGTTTGCTTTCTGTTAGTAGCACAGGAAGACAGAAAAAGAAGAGCCCGGTATCGGGTCTGAAGTTTGCCCGTGGCCCGGTTGTGGGGTCATAAGTTAGCCCCTCTATAACTATGATTGTGACCAAAGCCCATGTGGGTGATAATGAAGTAATGATAATCGAGTTATATGACAAATATATGATTTTGAAATGAAAAGAAAGGGGGGATTTTGCTGTATTAAAATGTAACTATGGAACAAAATTTTAATAGTGCTATAATCATAATATGCAAACACCAAATTCTTTTGCAATACTGAATAAAAAGTCCGTTAATCATATCTTATAGTTTAGAATCATATTATTTTAGTTAATAATTTGACAAAATGACGTTTTTCCTAAGTTATTTTAGTTATTTATTTATATTAAGCCAGATAAAAGTTAATACGAAAAACTGTTGATCCAACTAATCTTGATGACTATCGTCCAATTAATTTCATTATAGGGATGGAAGTACTACAGGTTGTCATAAAAGAGGCATGTGACAAAGGTTTTCTGAACGTTATCAAATTAACGGAAGCAGGGTGCAACTGAATCACATTTATTCTATGCAGATGACACTATCTTCATAAGGGAATGGTCTTTCTCAAATGGTTAAATCTGGCTAGAATTCAAAGATGCTTTCACTTAGCGTCTGGTCTCAAGGTTAATCTCCATAAAACCAATGTATTTGGAATTGGTATATCTCAAGAGTAATGTGTTGATATGGGTCGAATTCTTGGTTGTATGAAGGGCACTTTCCCACTCATTATTTGGCTCTACCCGTGGGGGACAATTTAAATTTTGCAAAGAATTGGCGGACGGTTATTGAAAAGTTCAAAATTTAATTATCATTATGGAAGTTAAATACGCTTTCATATGGTGGAAAATTAACTCTTATTCAATCAGTACTTACGAATTTAGCAATTTATTAATTATCATTACGTCGAGCTCCTTTGCGGGCTGTTCACGAACTGGAGAGCATCAGAAGGAGCTTTCTGTGGGGCGGTTTGGAAAATTCAAGAAAGATATCGTGGGTGGCTTGGGACAAGATTCTATCCCCAAAGGGTCAAGCCGGATTGGGTATGTGAAGCATTCTTTCTATGAATATGAAGCTATTGTCCAAATGGCTCTAGAGATACAAATCCAAACCAAATGCACCTTAGGTAAACATCATTAATAGCATGCATAAAAGGAGAATATTAAATAGTCCATTTCCTTTTAAAAAAATGTTTTCTTGTCCTTGGAAAAACATAAAAGTTGGAGAAAGGGCCTGATGGTAAAGAAAATGGTGGAAAAGAACAAAAACGAATAACGATCATACCCATTGGTTTTTTTGGATGCTCAGCCACTCACCAACGCTGATGAGGCCCTCATTCACCGTAATCGATACTAAGCCCATCCATCTTGATTCGGATTGGTGTACTTTTTTTATTTTTTTTTTGGAATAGTAAAAATTTTATAAATGCCACCTGTTAACAAAAAACTAACCGGGAAAAAACAAACAATTACAAATACATGAGCGGATTTTTCAACCACTCAACCCAACTCAACATGTTCTTACGGTTCCTATTGCCATACCGCAAGAAAGAGTAGCAAAAATTATTTCTTCCCGCTTAGCCTTATTCTTGAACAGAGCATCGTTTCTGAACCACCACAATACCCACCAAGCCGATAAAACGATAGCTTCCAACAATTCCTTCTTTGACTTCTGAAGTCTAGCCGTTGAGATCCAACCGATGAGATCAACCAGATACGTAGAATCCGACAACTGAATGTTGAGCCATCGGTCTATCACAACCCAAACCTTAACCACAATACTACAACCACCAAAAATATGATCAGTGGGTTCAATGTCACACCCGTAACACATGACAGTCGTCTAACAAGAGTAGTACCTCCAACAGATTTGTTCCCAGGAAAGAACGACGGGTCTAGAAGAGATTTATACACCGCTCTTTCCTTAGACAGAACATTCCGTTTGTCAGATAACTACATACCGGCTAGAAGGTCACCTTCTAGTAACTGTGACGTTGATACCAAAAACACACAGTAGAAGCTAAACCATAAACCTCATTTATTAATAACTAAATTGTTTTACATTTATAAAACAAACTTCTATTACAAACTAACAAAACCAACAAACGTCAGTTCCTGGAACTCAAAATATCCACAAGACAGTTCTACCAAGCATGCCTCCAACCAGCCAAATGACTATCCTCATCTATTAGCTACTTGGGATGCCACTTACAAATCCACTTGCAAAATCTTTAAAAGTAACTGAGTCAACATAAGTTGGTGAGTTCATGAACCTCTACCACAAATGGTTGTTATTTAATCATCAGCATTCCCACATCCCACCCACATGCCACATTGCTTGTGAGCTTTTTGGTATATATATAGTTGGCAACATTTCTACGACTGGTCCTCCCACACCGGTATAAACTGAATAAACTATCCCACCCTACTGGTCCTCCCACACCAGTAAGATTAGATAATCCACTCATAGATTTCATCCCACAACAGAACGTATAAAGTACTTATTACGCATTATATATACATGGAATAGGGTGACTATTTCAAATAACAACCGCGTAACAATACACATTAAGTTCAGAGGAACTCACTTGGGCAGTATTTCAGACTTCAATGATTAGTCACCCGACACGTGTCACCTCCCGAGTGATTTCTTGCTCCCTACATAGCGGACCGATATCTCTACAGATGTCGGTCCGTCATCTGTCTACTTTCACCATTTTCATTTTTATCCCATGAACTTTGAATCTATTCCAACTTAACCCCTTATATTTTTACTCAATTACAATTTTAGTCCCTCTAGTATTTTATACCTGAAAATTGGGGTGTTACAAATCTAAAATATCCAACTTAGTATTAAAATCGCGCGTGTGGAGACGCTAAACAGTAAAAAAAAATTAATATCGTTGAAACTTTATAAAATATAATCAAAACTTTTATGTAAACCCATCAAACGTGCTGCGGTGGTAGCGTTTATGTCACACCCCGCCCCAGGCACCCATGAACGTGTGCGAGCCCGATTGGTATCACCTTTGAACTTGATTTAAGAGTTTTTATAAATACAGCGGAAGTCTTTTTAGAAGGATTGTTTCAACATTCTTTCAACCTCAATGGTTGTATTTGTAAATATCAAAACTCAGTTGAAAGATAAAAGTTTTATATTTACTTTATAAATATAGGGATTTAAATACCCTTTTTTAATTTTTATTACAAAACAGAGTTTGAAATCAAATACATCTATAGCCACCTGAAATAGTACTATCCAGTGTTGATCAATCCCCTGGTCCTATCTCCTTTTTCTTTTCTTTAGGATTTCCTATACACAAGGCCTGAGAATCCAACATTTAAGTTATCCTTATCATAGATCAGATCTGATGTCTGCCTCTCATATTTTCCAATCTTGGGTCAGATCTGATGTCTGCCCATACCCCATTCTTATTTCAAATTATTTATTTCCTGAAATTTTTTTGAAAATAAAACGTCAGCGTGAACGCCGGTGAATACAATTATCTTGACGATAAAATCATTTGGCACAAACAAGTATTAATTTCATAATCACAACTTTATGTTTAATCCACACATTCAGCATGCCCGTCCTGTTCGATCGCACCACAGTATACACTAGCGTCATGTCTTATAACAATGGACAGGTTTGCCTCCGAAGTTGTTATAAGACAAGCACCAGCCGCAGTCCAGGAATTTCACCCGAGGCTCGTGTATCCCTTGCAAGTTTTACGCATACCTATGGCCTGAATGCTTTGTTCGTAGAATAACGTTAAGCATTATTCCCTTAAACTTTATTTGGCCATTTTCGTAAATAAAATGTTTGATACAAGTTTTCAGAGAGATAAAGTATTCACCTTGATTTATAGGAATGAGCCTCTAAGTTGAAAGCTTATAGACTATCTTCTTAACTTGTTTTCTCTAGTTTCTCGACCTTTCTACGAGCGTTTCTTGCTTAACCGGGCACTACAACGAGCGAGAACCGAACCGGGATCGTCGGGAGCGAGCTAGATGGTCTCTGGAACGGATTGGTGAAGAGAGAATTGATGTTGATGTGAAGAATGGAAATGAACTCGACCATCTATTTATAGGGCAAAACCTGAGCCCGTGACGGATCGTTACGGGTGGTGACAGTCTGTCACCAGTTTAGGGTTCGCGAGTCATCAGACACGTGTTGCCCTCTAGTCAATTTATGGCGTGACGGACTGTTACCAGGCGTGACGGACTGTTACCAGGCGTGACGGTCCGTTACAGAGTTGATGGGTGGCGCACCAGGGTGAATATGAGGCTGTGACGGACCGTTACCAGGCGTGACGGTTCGTTATAGGGTTTCCCCGCGTCAGAATTCATTCCTTAGTTATCGGACACATGGCGCGTCATCAGGGTTCGCGTGCCTAGCCCGTAACGGACCGTTACCGTCTGTGACGGTCCGTTACCGTTGAATTTTCATGTTTTCTACTTTTAGAAACTTGATCTATAGTTTAAATACACTTGTAGTCCTTGTAGTTTGTACCTTTGTCAAATCTTGGACTTTTTGTGGCAGGTGTTACATCCTCCTCAACTTGTTTTAATCTCGTCCTCGAGATCATTCGAACAAGTGAGGATATTTCTTTTTCATTTCGGACTCCAATTCCCACGTGTACTCTGGGCCACGTCTGTAGTTCCATTTGACTTTCACAATCATCATTTTATTTCTTTTCAATCTCTTTTCTTGCCTGTCCTCGATTTGCAGAGGTTGCTCCACGAATCTTAATTTTTCATCTACCTCTACATCTTGTAGGGGCATTACTAGAGATTCATCTGTCAAACACTTGTGTAGATTTGACACATGGAATACATCGTGTACTCCATTCATTTCTTCTGGTAATTCGAGTTGATAAGCCACCGGCCCAACTCTTTTTAAGATTTTGAACGGTCCTATGAATCTAGGACTTAATTTTCCTTTCTTTCCAAATCTTATAACTCCTTTCCATGGTGAAACTTTCAACAGAACGTTATCACCGACGTTGAATTCTAACGACTTTCGTCTCTTATCAGCATAACTCTTTTGACGATCACGAGCCACTTTCAATATATCTTTTATTTGAGTAACTTTCTCAGTCGTTTCAAGGACTATTTCATGTCCGGATAACTGATTTTCTCCTATTTCGGACCAACAGATTGGAGTTCGACATTTACGAGCGTATAAGGCTTCAAAAGGAGCGGCCTGTATACTCGTATGATAGCTATTATTGTAGGAGAATTCCATTAGAGGTAAGTGGTCATCCAATCTTCCTCCAGGATCAATAACACAAGACCTTAACATGTCTTCAAAGGTTTGAATGGTTCTTTCACTCTGCCTGTCCGTTTGAGGATGGTAGGCAGTGCTAAGATTCAATTTTGTACCTAGAGCTTTTTGGAAACTTTGCCAGAATCAAGAAGTAAATCTACTATCTCTATCTGACACAATAGATAGTGGCACACCGTGTAATGATACGATTTCATTAACGTACAATGTGCCAGCTTATCCATACTGAACGTTTTTTTCATGGGAAGAAAATGAGCAGACTTAGTAAGTCTATCAATAATAACCCAGATTGTATCATTTCCACGACTAGTTCGAGGAAGTTTAGTAATGAAATCCATGGTTATCATCTCCCATTTCCAAACAGGAATTTCAAGTTGCTGTAACAAGCCAGAAGGCTTTTGGTGTTCAGCTTTAACTTGAGAACAGTTAAACATTTTGCAACATAGATAGCGATATGTTTCTTCAGGATGCATGGTGTATTTAGATTTGTGGGCTTCTTCAAAAATTTCTTCACGTACGTTTCTATAGATAGGAACCCAAATTCTTTTATTCATTCTAAGAATTTCGTCATTACCCTTGACTAATTGGTCGATCATTCCTCCCAATCTTTCCTTCTCAAGGTTGGGTTCTTGTAAAGCAAGTTTCTAAGATTCCTTAATACGAGTGATAAGATCGTTTTGGAGATCGAATCTTAAAGCACGAACTCGTTTAGGTTTCTCATGTTATTTTCTACTCAAGGTGTCAGCTACAACATTAGCTTTGCCTTCATGATAACAGATATCGCAATCATAATCATTCATGACTTCCATCCAACGCCTTTGCCTCATATTCAGTTCTTTCTGACTGAATATATACTTTAGGCTTTTATGATCAGTGAACACGGTAAATTTGACTCCATATACATAGTGCCTCCATAATTTCAATGCGAAGATTATGTCGGCCAATTCTAAATCATGAGTCGTATAATTCTTTTCATGAGTTTTTAATTGTCGAGAGGCATAAGCAATAACTTTGCTTCCTTGCATTAACACACAACCAAAGCCGGTGTGTGAAGTATCACAGTATACTGAAAAGCCTTCATTTCCATCTAGCAAAGCCAGTATGGGTGTCAGTTTCTGTTTCAGAGTTTCAAAAGCTTCATATTGTTTAGGACCCCATTCATATTTAACTGACTTGCGAGTCAGAGAAGTTAATGGTACAACAATTCAGGAGAAATATTGGATAAATCTCTGATAGTAACCGGCTAATCCGAGGAAACTACGGTCTTATGTTGGAGACTTCGGGATTTCCCATTTAGATATAGCCTCAATTTTGACCGGGTCAACTTGGATACCATCAGCGTTAATGACATGTCCAAGGAACTGAACTTCTGATAACCAGAATTCGCATTTTGAGAATTTAGCATAAAGCTTTTCGTTTCTCAAGAGTTCAAGCAAGATTTTCAAATGGTTAGCATGATCTTCCTTACTCTTGGAATAAATAAGGATATCGTCAATAAATACGATAATGAATTTGTCCAAGTAAGGTTTGCAAACTTGATTCATCATATCCATGAAAGCTGCTCGTGCATTAGTAAGTCCAAACGACATTACCGTGAACTCATAATTACCATACCTAGTTCTGAAGGCAGTTTTGGGAATATCTTTTTCCTGGACTTTCAATTGATGATAGCAAGAACGAAGATCGATTTTCGAAAAGAATCGAGCTCCCTGGAGTTTATCAAAGATATCATCGATTCTGGGGAGTGGATAACGGTTCTTAATCGTGAATTTTTTTAGCTCACGATAGTCGATACACATGCGCATCGAGCCGTGTTTCTTTTAATGAACAAGATCGAAGCTCCCTAAGGCGACGAGCTTGGTCTTATGAATCATTTTTCTAGTAATTCATCCAACTGTTTCTTTAATTCTGCCATTTTCGTTGGAGCTAATCTGTACGGGGCTTTAGCAATTGGTGCCATTCTGGGTACTAGATTAATTCTGAATTCCACTTCTCTTTCAGGTGGAATTCCAGGCAGTTTAGCGGGAAAAACATCAGGAAACTCAGCTACAACCGGCATATCTTCGATCTTCTTTCTAGTGTCAGTGGTTACAGATACGAGGTATGCTAAGCATCCTTTTCGTAAATACTTTGTGGCTTTTAACATGCAAATTATTCCAACAGAGTTGGATAATTTATCGCCATGTATAGTCAAAATATTGCCTTTTGAACGAAATTCTATAGCTTTCTTATCACATAGGATACGAGCTTGGTTAGAGGCTAACCAATTGTAACATCTCGAAATTTCAAAGCTGGTAGTTCGGGTCGAAGGTGACCCGAATCTCTTTTAAAAAGGTATGTAAGCATAGATGTCACGCAAATTCTATATCAATGGACTACAAAAGGGTTTGGTTAGTCGTTTTAATCATAAACCAAGGTCGAAACGTATGGGGCAGATTAAGAGGGACCCGAATGTAATATGCAAGGGTTTAAATTCCACTTTTAGAGCAAACCCTAGAGCCATATCGGCTCTAGGTGTCGCGACGGCAGAAAGCCAAGGGAGGGAGAAGAGGCGATCGAAGACGATGGTTTTCACGTCGGTTTGAGCCAGAACTTCACTTCTCAACAGGTAATCCTCGTTAAATCTCCATTCGTATCTTTTACGTGTTTTCATGCAAGGTCGAAAACCTGATTAGGGTTTGGGTTGTTGATCTCGACCGAATACTAGTGCTCGAATGGGAAAGATGGCCGACGGTAGGGGCGGTAGCGACGTGAGGACGGTGGGGAGTGGCTATGTCGGGAGCCACGATGGTGGAACATGGTGGTGGTGAATCGTGGTACCCGGCTAGGGTTCTGACCGATGAGGAAAGCAAAAATGATGGGGACGGTGGAGCTAGCCGGTCACGACAGCCCTCCGATGGAGCCGTTCATGGTTGAGGTGATCTCGGGGAGGATGGTGGCGCGTAGGAGTGAAGCGGGTCACGGCGGGGGTGAGGTGATGGGGGGCTGCGGTGGTTCCAGGTGACCACGACGGCAACCAACGGGTCGTAAGCGGCTGGGTTTGGTGGTTAATGATGGTGGTTATAGGTGGGAGTAACCGGAAACCCACGCTTGTTACCGGGGTTAACCATTTGTCTTTCGATGGGAGTTTTGATGTAACATGAGGCGCGTGTGCATGCATGGGAAGCCGTGGGGTACGAGTTTGCATGGTGCCATGCAAAGATCGGATAGCTATGCATAGTGCTCGGATAGTTGAGTGAGTCGTGTAATTGACTCGTGATTTGTGTGTATGTCAGGTATGAGGTCGAAAGGCGAGCATGAGGGGTTAGCAAGCCCTAGATACCGAAGTGTAACGAGCAAAGGTGAGTTTCTAATCACCCTCTTTTAAATGCTTTAAACGTTTTGGGGCTATCGTACATACTTTCAGGATGTGCTTTATTACATTAAATGTATATCGAGCTTCGGGATCTAACCCGATGAGTTTACGAAGTTAATTAATTAAATATGGGCTAAGGGACTAGATGTTACCCTTAATACGTTTAGGTTAAAGGTGGGTATATGGTCACGGGTCATATAATGACCTAAAAGGGATGAGTTGGGATTGTAGTTACGGGTCGTACGGGTACGACCAGGAGGTTTCACAGGGTGTGCATATACGTGGTACGTGCTTAAATAATGAGATATAGTATTTGTATGTGTGTTGCTATATTAGCCGTGTATTGGGTTACGAGTTAGTCGGGGTGAGTCGGTATATAAGCTAAACGCTTATGATTATGTGTAGGATACTTTGTCCTAGTTCTATGTGCGAAGTGCAGGTGCAGTTAATGAGTCGTGTACATAGAGTTTAATGTTACGTGATTATTCATGTGTTGTGCGCATTGTGTCATTTTCCTTGTGACACGATGGGTATTGTGTTTGCATTGTTGTCATTATGACATGGCAAACGGGATTGTGGAGGACTAAGTCCTTCGGGAGGTCACCAAAGGTGACGATGTCCAACAGGACAGTGATGAGCTCGGGGTGTGTCGAACGCCCTGATGAGGGTAACCCTGAAGAGGGTGCAACGAAGAGGTATGTGTTTGTGTGCTTATATATTTGTGTTAAATTTCATACAATCGTTGAGTTATATTTATTGTGTATGATATAGTATTATTGTGGTGAGTCGTGTTAGATTGACCATTGTGTCTGGATTGTGATGTGGTGTTTACAACTGTTATATCAGTTGATTTGTAAGAGCATTGGACAAGGCTGAGCAAGTTGATGTTTAGGGATTGGTTGTGTTAACCAAGTGTCGAGTTAATACGTGTACGTGAGTATGAGTTATTAGTGTAGTAAGTTCGACCCATGTCGATGAGACTGCGGGATCATTATTATTATGGGATGAGTCATGGGTAATGAGTTATTATGAGATATCGGGTGATAATAGAGGGTATCTAATGGTTAATGAATTGTGGATGTATTTTATAAGGACCGTGGGTTCCGAGTGAAGTTTATATAACTTTTGAGACGAGTTGGCTTTTAATTAAATTAAACTATTAGAACTCACTCAGCGTAGCTGACTTTGTGTGTACGTTAGATCATTTTGCAGGTGAGTCTGCTAGACGAGGTATCTTGGCTTGGGAGCGGTGCTACTCAGATTGGTATGCAAGCATTCGTGATGTAACTTAATGACACTAAACAACAATTAATCTTTTTAGAAAGACTTCCGCTGTAGTTTAATATATTTAAAATGAGTCTTTTAAAGGGAATAAACCGTTATGAGAACCAACTGTAGGGTGCCTGGTTTGGGGCCTTACACCAATCCATTTCTAGAACAATGTCAAAACCTGCCAAAGTCATTGGCAACAGTTGTGAAGTAATAATATGTCCTGATAGTGTGATATTGCAATCGTTTAAGATTTCAAAGATTTGGACTAGGTCACCATTGGCAGTCTCTACCACGTATTTCTTATCTAATTTAGCTAGAGTTTTATTTAACAATCTACAGAATCTATGATCTATAAAACTTTGGTTTGCACCAGAGTTAAACAAAACTCGAGCGTAAATATTATTGACAAGAAATGTACCCGTAATGACATCGGGCATACCTGCTACTTCTTTACTCCATCTGCAGGTTTGGGACCTGTCCCCTCAGGTTTCTTTAGCTTGGGACAATTGATCTTGATGTGGCCGGCTTCACCACACTCAAAGCAAGTGATTTGCTTCTTCTTGAAACAATTCTCTATTTTGTGACTGGACATCTTACAAAAGTTGTAGAAAAGTCCAGTACGACATTGTCCTAAGTGCCTCTTTCTGCACTTGGGACATTCCGGAATGGAAGAGTTGTTGTTTCGGGAAGTAAAGTTGGATTTCTTTTATCCACTTGGGCCTAGCCCAGATTCCTTCTTTCTCTTTCCCTCCTCTTGGTTTCTAATTAAACTGCTGGTTAGTGATGCTCCTAGATCCATAGCATCATCAAGATTTTCATAATTTGCGACTTTGACCATGTCGCGAATTTCTCCGATTAATCCCTAAATATAACGCTTTATCAGATTTGCTTCAGGGGTAGCAAGATGTGGAACTATTCGAGTATACTCGAGGAGTTTAGTCGAATATTCTTGATGATTTGTTCCTATCATCTTAAGACTCAAGAATTTTTCTTCTATCTGTTCCATCTCATTCTAGGAAACGTACTTCTTTTTTACTCGGGTTTTGAAAGCACTCCAGCCTATTGCATAGGCTGCTTCTATTCCTTTAGCAGCAACAATATTGTTCCACCATTCTAATGCTTGGTCCTTGAATAAATTCTAGGCATAAAGAACCTTGTATTTTTCAGCACATTTGCTAATTGCTAGTACGGATTCAGTCTTTTCTATCCACCTCAATGTGGCAATTCCTCCTTCTCTCCCAGAGAAGTTATATGGCTTGTAGTTTTGAAACATCTTGTAAGTACAGCCAACTACTTTTCTCTTCTTTTCTATATGACCATAGTTATTACCCATACTCTCATCTTCAGAAGAGTTATGGTAATATTTTTCTTTACTAGTCTTCTCAGTCTTATGAGTTGCGAAAATTTTGATTTTTAGAGTAATTGGTTGGGACTGAGTGATAGTTCGGGTAGGTTGAGAATGGATAGATTTTAGATTTTAGAGTAATTGGTTGGAACTGTGCAGATAGCCTTTCGGCTTGTCTCTTTTCTAACTCAGTAAAGATCATCGGAAGAGAGTCCTTGATCCCTTCCGTGATCATTTTCTGGAGATCCTTACGAGAATTAGGATTTTCAGCAGCGTTTTCAATCGCTATTTGTTTCCTTTTTCCTCTCGTGTTTTGAGAAGGTCTGGTATTTTTCGACATTCTATAAAAGAAATAGGATTGGAATCAAATCAAAACTTTTTTTTATTGATAAGAGTATATTATAGAAGATGATACATATAGAATTTATTTTTTTTAGAAATTTCTAAAATTATTTTTCTTCAAGAGCTTGTGTTAGCAAAGCATTCCGAGTTTCAACTTCAGCTTTCTCTCGTTCCAATTTAGCTATTCTGTTCAGCAACATTCGTTCCCTTTCACTTTCCGATGCATTCTCATTTATATGAGGAGCAGGGATGGGAATCGTCTCATAGTATGGAATGTAAGGTATATTAGAATCAGCACGTTCTTCTTTTTCAGGATTATTTTCATAAGGTATATCGGCATATCCCTCATGAAAATTTCCGGAATATAATGGGGTGACATTATAACTTCCAGCGGTAGGAGTAGAATGAAAACTTATAGAAGGATTATAGAGAACACTAGGGTTTCCTATTTCTTTGAGGCTTTTAAAAGATGAACTTTCAGTTTCCTCATTATTTTCTATAGTTGTTTCATTGGTTTTTCGTTCATGATAATTAGCTGAAGCAAATTTACGAATAAAGCTAGGACCCTTGCCTTTTTTGACCATTATGTAAAATAAACAAAACGATATTTCATTATTATAGAAAATATATTACAAAATACAACAAAAACGATTTTAATCTTTCATAAGTTCTTTTCCAAGAGTCATCAAGTTCTCTCCATATTCGTATACTTGTTTCCCATAAAATTTGGTTCTTGCTTTGTCCATTATCTTCTTTCTTGTTACTTTTTCCTTTTGGCGCAACGAACGGTCTAAATATTCAATAGGAGAAGAGGGCATACTTTCTGGATAACCATATTTAGGAGGGGGCTTACGAATTCCCATCATAATATCGTTATAAGCATTTTGGTATTCCGGAGGAGCTTGGAAATACTCTTTGAAAGGGCCATCGTATGGAGGTTCAGGAAACATACAGGGATCGTACAAAACTGGGGATCCAGAGTTGTAGGATTGATAGTCAGAATTATTTGAAATAGGATTATTGAACGGATAGTCTTCCGGGTTTTCAGAAGCATGTTCATATTGATGGATTTCCTCAGATGGATCCTCTTCTGTTGAATTATTCTGCTGGATATAGCTTGATTCAGCTTCATTGTTTCCTTGCAGTTGCGGGACATTCGTATTTCAGTTACTGAAGTTAGAACCAGCCTCCATCCATTGACTAGAAGAGTTATAAGATTGAGGGTGGTATTCGGGAGAGTTGTTATTAGGAAAAATGGTGAACGGATCGTCGTTATATTAGGGCGAAGAGATAGGGTTCATTCGAGATCCTAAATGATGATACTCAGGTGACTCTTGTTTAATCGGACGATTGGGGTCATAGTAAACAAGTACAGAATTATCTCCAGACATCTACAATCTTAAAATATTAATACTTATTTTGGGTCAAGACTTAGATACTAAAGCCAGTATCTTTATCTTAACTAAAGCTCTATAAGGATGGTTATCTTTCCAGAGTAGTACCTCTAACAGATATGTTCCTAGGTAAGAGCGACGGGTCTAGGAGAGATTTATACACCGCTCTTTCCTTAGACAGAACACTTCCGTTTGTCATGTAACTACATACCGATCAGAAGGTTACCTTGTTTTCTTATTTTAATTTTTAAGTAATAGATAAACTTATGGTTAAAGCCTAGATACTAGATCCAAGTATCTAATTTGCTAAAACATGTGGCTCTGATACCAACCTGTCACACCCCGCCCCCGGCACCCCTGGACGTGTGCGAGCCCGATTGGTATCACCTTTGAACTTGATTTCAGAAGGATCGTTTCAACATTCTTTCAACCTCAAGAGTTGTATTTGTAAATATCAAAACTTAGTTGGAAGACAAAAGTTTTATATTTACTTTATAAACATAGAGATTTAAATACTCTTTTTCATTTTTTATTACAAAACAGAGTTTGAAATCCAATACATCTATAGCCACCGAAAATAGTACTATCCAGGGTTGATCAATCCCCTGGTCCTATCTCCTTTTTCTTTTCTTTAAGATTTCCTATACACGAGGCCTGAGAATCCAACGTGTAAGTTATCCTTATCATAAGTCAGATCTGATGTCTGCTTCTCACATTTTCCAATCTTAGGTCAAATCTGATGTCTACACATACCCCATTCTTATTTCAAATTATTCATTTCCTGAAAACATTTTGAAAATAAAACGTCAGCGCGAACGCCGGTGAATACAATTATCTTAACGATAAAATCATTTGGCACAAACAAGTATTAATTTCATAATCACAACTTTATGTTCAATCCACACATTCAGCAGGCCCGTCCTGTTCGATCGCACCACAGTATATACTAGTGTCATGTCTTATAACAATGGACAGGTTTGCCTCCGAAGTTGTTATAAGACAAGCACCAGGCGCAGTTCGGGAATTTCACTCGAGACCCATGTATCCCTTGCAAGTTTTACGCATACCTATGGCCTGAATGTTTTGTTCGTAGAAGAACGTTGAGCATTATTCCCTTAACCTTTACTTGGCCATTTTCGTAAATAAAATGTTTGACACAAGTTTTCAGAAAGATAAAGTATTCACCTTGATTTATAGGAATGAGCCTCTAAGTTGAAAGCTTATAGACTATCTTCTTCACTTGTTTTCTCTAGTGTCTCGACCTTTCTACGAGCGTTTCTTGCTTAACCGGGCACTACAACGAGCGGGAACCGAACCGGGATCGTCGGGAGCGAGCTAGATGGTCTCTGGAACGGATTGGTGAAGAGAGAATTGATGTTGGTGTGAAGAATGGAAATGAACTCGACCATCTATTTATAGGGGAAAACCTGAGCCCGTGACGGGCCGTTACGGGTGGTGACGGTCCGTCACCAGTTTAGGGTTTGCGAGTCATCAGTCACGTGTTGCCCTCTAGTCAGTTTGTGGCGTGACGGACCGTTACTAGGCGTGACTGTCCGTTACGAAGTTGATGCGTGGTGCACCAGGGTGAATCTAGGGCTGTGACGGACCGTTAACAGGCGTGACGGTCCGTTATAGGGTTTCCACGCGTCAGAATTCATTCCTTAGTCACCAGACATGTGGCGCGTGATTAGGGTTCGCGTGCCTAGCCCGTAACGCACCGTTACCGTCCGTGACGGTCCGTTACCGTTGAATTTTCATGTTTTCTACTTTTAAAACCTTGATCTATAGGTTAAATACACTTGTAGTCCTTGTGGTTTATACCTTTGTCAAATCTTGGACTTTTTTGTGAAAGGTGTTACAGTTTAACCGTGGTAAAAACTGACGTTGAATATGTGTTCAAATTTAACGACGTATACATAAGTGATTAGATGACTTGTACATTATCACGCGCAACGAATTTTTGAACGAAACTTATTACGAAACATAGATAAAAATAAGCATGCCGCAACGGTATATTCAAAATTTTATAAAAAATCATATTTAAAAAGTTATACTCTTGTGTATAAATTTCGCGCGCGCATACCTAGACATATATATCCGTTAAAAAGGTGACGTTCGGAAAATCATAACATATAAAGGTGGAGCGGCTCAATTTCAAAAATCAAAAGGTAGATAAAATAACACGTTATCTCGGTACATTCGGAAATCAAGGTATTAAAACGTCGTCATAAAATGAAAACGTCGTCGTAAAATTAATGTTCAAAAAACACGAAAGGGTAATTAATGATACATGTTTAATGAGTTATTTATGACTAAAATACAAGATCATTTCGACGTAATCCAGATTTTTTATATAAATTTGTGGCTGTGGCAAGTCAACGGTGGACGGTTGTAGGCTTGTAGGTTTCTCCCATAATAAAAGGGGTTATGTTATCCATACCCCCTTTCTACTTGTCATACTATTCATCTATAAAAATAAATTTTAATCTTGTCATTTTATTGTATTTGAAAAATCATTATTTATAAAACTGTTTTTTAAGTTTAAAATCATTTTTTATAACATAAAACGTATACCCCTCCCCTCTCCTACTTGTCGTACCAAAAAAAAAATAATAACTTTTAAACTTTTCATATTACCACATTCGAAAAATCATTATTTCTAAAACCATTTCTTTTAAGTTTAAAAGCACTTTCTATAACATAAAACGTATACCCCTCCCCTCTCCTACTTGTCGTACCCCCCCACCCCCATCAGAAAAAATAACTTTTAAACTTATCATTTTATCACATTCGAAAATCATTATTTCTAAAACCATTCTTTCAAGTTTAAATTAACTTTCTATAACATAAAACATATACCCTCTCCTACTTGTCGGTATCCCCCAAAAAAATAGAGTTAAATACGGTTTTAGTCCCTATGGTTTGATAATAATAACCATTTTAGTACAAAAGTTTAAATTTAACTTTTTTAATCCAATAGTTTCAGTTTTGTTTCATTTTAAGTCCAATCTACTAACATCATCCATATTTTCTGTTAACTTTTTTATTAAAAGACTAAAATACCCTGCTATTAAAAAAAACAAAACAAAAAAATCTCTCTCTCCACAAAACACTCATCTCACGGTGTTCATCTCTCTCCCCCTCTTCTTTCCGTAAAACCCTAAAAAAAACTCTTCGCGTCCCCCACTTTCTAGTTCTACTCTTTGTCTACTCCAAGACCCCCTCACCGACGAACACCCTTGTAGAAGCTCCGCCGACGGCTGCTCAAAACCCCCCATCTCCGACCATCTTTCTTTTAACCACCACCACAGCCCTAACCCGCCAAAGAGCCGCAGATCTCAACCGCAGCACCACCACAGATCCAGCGTAGGTCCGGAACTGTGAAGGTCGAAAGCTTCAGTCGATCTCACAGCCCCCCCCCCCCCCCCCCTCTCTCTTTCAAGAACTGATTCGAATTCATCAACGATTTGTAAAAATAAAACTCCGATTTGTGTTTCTGTTTCAAGAACCGATTTGTGGGTCGTGTTTAGTTTTGATGTAGTTTCGTTTTGTGGGTTTCATTTTCATACAGAACCTGAGATGTGATTGTGGGTCTTGTTACTTGCAGAGGGAATTCCCATGGTTGACTTTGGTAAGCTCATGTGATTGAGAGTTGTTTATTTTTTATGCAATTTCAAGTTTCATTTTCACTGCAGAAGGAATTTCCAATTACTTGCAGAGGGTATTGCCATTTTTGCTGAATACCATGTTGGTGAAGATAAAATCTTGGCCGGAAAACAATTGGTGGCGGAGATGATGTGATGGCCGGATAAATGTTAGTCGGAGATGTGGGTGGCCTGAAGTTCAGGTGGAGGAGTGGGGTGTTTGGTGGAGGGATTAACAGAAATTTTTTTATCTTTTTTGCAGCAGGGGTTATTTGTAGTCAAGTCTTTTTTAGTTTAATTTTTTGGTTTTTTAATAGTAGGGGTATTTTGGTCTTTCAATAAAAAGTTAATAGAAAATATGGATGGGTTAATAGACTGGACTTAAATTGAAACAAAACTGAAACTATTGGATTAAAAAAGTTAAATTTAAATTTTTGGAATAAAATGGTTATTATTGTCAAACCACAGGGACTAAAACCGTAATTAACTCAAAAAAATTAATAAATAACTTTTAAACTTTTCGTTTTATCACATTCGAAAAATCATTATTTCTAAAACCGTTTCTTTTAAATTTAAAAGCATTTTCTATAACATAAAACGTATACCCTTTCCCTCTCCTACTTGTTCTATACCTACTTCATGTTTTCGTTTCAAAAATACATGTTTTTCAATTACTAAATAAAATTTATTTGTTTAAGCCAATAAAATTTATTTTCGTAGACTTTCAGGTTTTCTCTTTTCAAATAAAATTTATTTGTTTAAGTATAAAATTTATTTGGAACCCGGATGGCTACTATATGTACAAAGATGGTTCTTTTTTTTTTAATTAATGAAGTTTTTTTATTAATTTTATTGTTTTAGTTTTAATAAAGATACAATTTTAAAAAAAATCTTTAAGGTATTAGGGTTGTGTCCCCAACATTTTAGGGTTAGATTTGGATAAAAATAAGGAGACACACATTCATTAGTTATTTTATTAGGGTAGTTTTTTTTGTGAAGGTTGTGCCCCCAACACACTTATACCCATAATTTATAGTTGGGATCATAATAGATAGAAAGAAATTAATATATATATATATATAGAGGAAGTATCATAAGAAAACTTATTGTTTATGAGAAAACCAAAAAACTATTTATTAAAGGTAAAAAAATAATAAAAAAATCATAACTCAAAATATAAATAAAAAACTAAAAAATTGGTTCGGATACCATGTTTTCCACGTCGTACTCGTTAAAAAAAACTCAAAAAAACAGTGTGGTTAGCTTTTGAGTTTAGTTTTTTGGGTTTAGGTTAGGTTTTTAAAGTGGGGGGTTTAGGTTTTTAGGGGGTGGGTGGGGGTTAGGTTTTTGGGGGTGGGTGGGGGTTAGGTTTTTGGGGGTGGGTGGGGTGGGGTTAGGTTTTTGGGTGGGGGTGGGGTGGGGGGTTTAGGTTTTTAGGGGTGGGTTAGGTTTTTAGGGTGTACTACACATATGGAGTACTTTTAATGAGCAGTTTTTTTTGTTTTATCATGAAAATGAGTTTTCTCATTAACTCAACCATATATCTATACTACTATATAATAGGGATTAGGAGAATAACAATGTAATTTTATAAAAAAATATTAAGACACCTTGTACCATTGTTATTGTATGATATACACATTCATAAAGCCTCAAATGATTATAATTACCTTCTAACCTCTATTTATAATCAAAACGTATTAATTACCTTTTAACACATTCCTTTAAACCTTAACTAAAACATTTTTAATGGGTATAAATGTCTTTTAGCAACTCAAATAAATTCACTTAATCAATGATTTATAATTCACTTAATTAAAACTTATTAATTACCTTTTTAAAAATCGTTTTCAATTCTGTAACAAAAAAAATTAACTATATTTTAAAAAAATAAAAGAAAAACATTTTATAAAAAGTTAAAATAAATGTTTTTGAAAAACAAAAAAAACTTTCTAAAAAAGAATTGAAAACGATTTTTAAAAAACAAACAAATAATGCCGTTTTGATACATCAAAACAAACGAATCTTATTTTTTTAATTAAAGAAAACATTTTCTATCAAAAACATTATAAAATGAGTTTTCTCAAGAACTCAACCCTATATATATATAAATCAATTTTAAATGGAAACATATATAACCATATAAACACATACATTTAATGCATAGAAGATAATCACGTTTAGTGAAAGAATAAAGTCTTAAAAAGAGACAATGAAAGTTATATAAAGTCATAAAAAGAAACAATGAAAGTTGTCTTATATATCACATTTAAAGTAATATGTATAAGTGTTTATGTGGTTTTTAAGTCATTTATATAAAATTATGTAACACCCAAAAATTTTAACGATTTTAAACTTTAACATACACGTGGACGTAGGTCTCATTTAAAACTTTTAATGATTATAATCATGACATAACAAACCCCAAGTTGTATCACCAATCAAAAGACAATTTGTAAATACCAAAATACAAGTTTAAACCCTCACAAGAAGGTATAACCCAAAACATTTCAAAGTAATCTAAAAACAAATGAGAATTTTCAATCCGATCATCTTGAGGACCCAAGCTTAAACAAGAGCTTTTCCTACACCTCAAATATCATGTTAGTAATGGTATAAACATGCCCTAAGCCCCTATTGACATAACTCGAAAAATACCCAAAAACTCCAAAATTAGCATAAGCAGAGGCATAGCCCCCCCCCCCCCCCCCCGCAGACATAAGTTCAGCTTTTTGCTGATTTCCATCCTTTCCATCCTTTCCATAGATTTTAAGGATTATCAAACCATAGATTATTACTACAAGTCGATGTTCCAATAATGTTATAAAGAAATGTTGATCAGAAAATGGCTTATGCAATGAAACTCGACTGCATCACTAGGTGATCGGGTTATTGAGGTACTATAATATCTGGAAATAATATCGGAGCTCGAACGTTTATGCCCAGATTTCGCTTAATACCGTCAGACAAAAGAATTCCATTTAAACTTCGAAGAAGACAATTTCCTCTCGCCTTATGTTTTGCCATGACGATAAATAAAAGTCGAGGACAGTCGTTATGTAGGGTTGGTTTGTTTCTGAGACAACCAGTTTTTACACATGGTCAATTGTATGTAGCATTTTCCAGAGTAAAAAATTGAGATGAACTTAAGCCATTGATAGTTGATAAAGACGGTAAAATTACAAACAAAACAACAAATTTCGTCTACAAAAAAGTAGTTACATATTTTATGAATTGTAATTTTATTTTTATTTTTTATTGTTGTACGTAATAAAAATACTTCAACTATGTAAGTTACGTAAATTTGTTTACACATTATAGAAATATATAATTTCTACTGGTGTATATTATTGTGATTTATATATGCAAATTAGATACACATAAGAAATTATGAAGTACTAAATACAATAAATAATTAATTTTTTTAATTAGAAAAAAAATTCTCTTTAAAGATAAGTGTTTAAATAAAACTTTAAAAAAATTCATAAAGTATAACACAATACTCGAATTAAAGATAATTTTTTTTTATTTTATAGTATAATTTTTATAAAAAAATAAGATAGTATATAAAAGTTTTACAAACAAAGGAATAGTGGCGCATGTCTATGATGCTTTAGCTTGGCGGTATAACACTTTGGCAATAGGCATAGTTGTGGCACGATGGTACGGTACTTGGCTGCTTACTCTTTTACCGCGGGAGGGGAGGAGTAAAGGAAAATTTTAAAAAATTAAAAGGTTATCTTGTCAATTTCACGTGTTGAAATTGTAAAATAGGTGAATTTCCTCAAATAGGTGTGTTTATTGGTACACCAGCTCCACACACAGACACAACTGGGGCATTGCCCCTGTCATATTATACGGGTTGTGGGTGATACGTGTCGTGTCGTCCTTGGTCAAATCTTTCAAACATGTCACACCAATCACATTTAAGACATAATACGGGTCATGTGACCCAATAGGACCCATATAATCTTGCAACAGTATGGTCGTATTTTGTCACACCTCTAAATTCCACTAACGGAGTTTTACCGTTTTAGAATGTGACAAACCAGGATCTCAGACATTAGTTACTTCAAACAACACTATATGGGACTTGAAATGTAATAACATAAAAGATCAAGGTTCAGAGTGTATATGCGGAAGCGTTAAATGAAAGTAAATGCGCAAAACAACGCGCCCAATTCCAATTACAAACGAAACATAAATATTATTCAATAGATAATTATTTCAATTGGAGTCCAAGACACATGCATGACTTAACGTGATCCTGAGTGCCAACCTGAGAAAACATGTAAGAAAACGAGTCAACACTAGGTTGGTGAGTTCACAGGTTTCAATCATTTCAAATAAAAGCATTTGCGGATTATGTACATTCAATATGCATATCAATAGGTTGCATGCCTATATTCATGTTTTGCTAAAGCGCTCGCAACCGAAACTGATAGTGTGTTTGTTTGTTTGCCTCCAGCCAGGTCTATCAACTCTGACTAATGTGTTAAGGTCAATATAACACCCGTTCGACCTCCAATCGAGTTAGCGCGACTAACACGGGTGGGGTTTGTCAAACCCAGTAGTACTACCAAAATTACCTCGTTCATACCATATTAACGGTCCGATGTGTGTGAGGACTTTTCATGATAGTGTGTTACGCTTAGCCTCAACAGTGATATCATATGAATTACAATAACCCAAAAAGGGTTGTGACATGTTTTCTCCCCCAAATAAAAACAGTAAAAGGGGACGTGAAACTCACATGCGTTGCGTAGTAGGTAGTCTTACAAAAGTATGAGATTTCAAATCTCAAGTGTTAACCTGCACGGCTTACGTATGTCCTAGAATTATAAACACAGAAGTTAGGGACATATGGGATTTGTGACGACAATACGGAAGTTAGAACATCTTAACGCTTTCTAAGGATTTAAGAGTAGACGAACATGTCTACGAAATTATATAAATTTCATAATATAATTATTAAGGGAAAAGCGTTACGTGTCGTACGTTAATAGTTAAAAATAAATAAATAATTAAATACATTCGTACGTTAAAGTTGTTTACAAAAGTTAGGAAAATAATATAATTTAATATATTACTTTTAGGTTCGTATGATTAATAATAATCATTGTGGCAAAAATAATAAATATATTATTTTTAATCGAAGTAATAAACGTGGGTAAATAACATAACAATTATATTATTAACTGGTTTGAAACGTCACACGAGGTATAAAACGATACGAAATAATAAAAAATATATATTATTTTTATAATATTATTCACGGGTTGAAAATGGTATAACCACACTATTTCATACGAAGTTACGTTTTGAAAATAATATAAATATATTATTTTTATTCGATAATAACATAAATATATTATTTATAAAAGTGAAAAAGTTAATAAAATGGATTTATAAATTAAACCCGAGCCTACGGGTCGTTCCCCTGGCTAAAACACGTTAATATATTATTATAATAATATTGGAATAGGTTTTTATAAATTAATATAGTGAAAAGGCCCTAAAAAAATAATGCAGGAGACCGGACTCGAACCCGGGTCTCCTGCCTACAAGTCCACTTCCATAACCACCACGCTCGATAGGGTTTCGCATTATGAAACCAGATTCAAAAGCTTTTATCAAACAGGTTCATGTGGTTTTCCCCCTCCCAAACCCGCGATCGAATCTTAGTCCGGAATTCCACGATTTCTGTAACGATTTGAATCAACAATAAAGGGGTTTTGATTACAAAGCAAAAGCGATCCTGATTACGGGTTTAATTGGAAAAACATCAATTCTTGAATCGTTTTTAAATCGTGAATTGAATGGCCGAAACCCTAAGTATGAACATCAAATTGATTTGATCGAATCTGATATTCAAAATTGTTGAAAACATAGGGCTTTTACTAATTAGAACAATGCGGATCTACCCATACCATTTAATTACATTGAGATCGCGATTAGAACCGAAACCCCCAAATTACTTATGAACAAACCCTAATTTACGGATCGGGTAAATTTCGATGTTAAAAGGTGAAATTGATAGAGGGTTTTCAATGTATACGTGATTGCGATATTGTTGATGTGTTTTAATTTGATTGAGGTTGGGTTTAGGGTTAAAACCCCCAAATCGTTTATATGAATAAACCCTAGACTTTGATCATGATATATTCGATGATATACGATTCAATCAACATAGGGTTAATGATTTAGATGCTAAAACGAAACTGTTGATGTAAATATTTACCAGAATGCGTGACGGATTGATGGAGATCGACTGAAACGTTTTCCGACTTCGGCGATCTTGGTCTCCGACCTCTCCGGCTTGTCTTCCGTCGAATCGGGTGGTGAAACAGGCTCAAAGAAGCTCGATTTAGCTACGCAGACGATTGATTTGTGAGGATGTTGATCGAGATCAACGAGTTTGAGGTGTCGAATGTGATGGTCGACGGTTACAACTAGAACTCCCATAATTGGGATTAAACTTGAATCAATGATGGGATTAACCGCTGCAATAATGAACATAATTGTCATAATCATCCGTTTCGGTTACGAATTTGCAGTAATTCCCGTTAAGAATTTGTGAATTTGGATTCAAAATCAAAGAGTTTGACTTTTAGAAAGTCAACAAGAACCTATACATTCTATTTTGACTTTAAAAGTCAACATTTTCGGGTTTGGTACTTGGCAGAACTAATCCCTGCAGTTTGAGGTTCAGAAATGATAGAAACAGTCCCTGAGATTTAATGTTGAGTTAACTGGGATTGTCACAGAATATTTAACGGGATTGTTAACGGAGTTAACTTTGGAAAGTCGGATTGTCACATCATCCCCTAGTTGAAAGAATTTTCGCCCCGAAAATTAAAAATAAAAAAAATTTCAGGGTGTCACATATTTGTAACTAATATTTATGTAACATCCCAAAAATAACGATGAAATATTAATCGAGCTTTAATAACGAAGCGAACAGAATAACGAACGGGGCTCATGGGCCACGTGTTGGGTCGAGTGTGATGGGTTGAAATAGGGTTAAGGAGCTTTCCCTATAAATACCCTAACCCAACATTTCTCTCATTTTGACCAATTTCTAGTGAGAGAAGCCGTAGAGAGAGAAAGTGTTGGACTGCCTCAAGATCGCAAGGGAAGGATTCTCCATTGCTCGTGAGAAGAACATCCGACTCAGAAGCTCGAAACAGGTAACGACTCGACCCAGATCTAAGTTTTTATTCATTCTGGGGTTTTTGAGTTTTGTTTAAAAAGTCGACATTTTTACGTATGAAACTTCAATATAAACATAGATCTGGCTTCTAGGATGATAAACAAACGTTTTGAACGTATAAAGTTTGAGTCTTGACGAAATCAGAATCGCATGCAAAAAATTAGGGTTCTTGAGGAAGAAGACAGCCCCGCAGGCGAACTTGTGGCAGTGGAAGCGAACTTGTGGCAGCGAATTTGATAAGTTCGCTGGCAGTCACTTGGCGAACTTAAGACAAGCAAACCTGATTAGTTCGCTATGTATGTTTGTTGATTTTGGTAATAGCAAATCTGTTAAGTTCGCTAGGGGCATGTTCGATGTATGGTAGTGTATGCGAACTTGGTAAGTTCGCTAAGTTATGTTCGCTTATTCCTATGAAGCGAACTTAGCCCTAAGTTCACTAAGACAGAATTAGTAAACCGTTAGATTCGGGATAGGTCTGATGTTTATTAACTAATCACTTTAGATTGTGTGTGACGCCTGTTGGACTTTGTTAGGATATCCAGCACTAGCTTATCAGGTGAGTTCTAGAGCCCTTCTTTTAATGTTTTTAATAATGTTTTGGGCTGGTGTGCATACTTACAAAATGTTGTTTTATGAAATGATGTTTACGAAAGATGTTTTGGAAAGTGAAGTGTAAGGCCCCAAACTGGGCACCCTACAATTGGTTCTCATCACTGGATATTCTCTTTAAAACACTTACTTTATTACAAAAACATACAGCGGAAGTCTCACTCAAAGTAGTAATTATCTGTCGATAACGTTATCACACATTACCTTACGGTATGAATGCACGCACACCAACCAGAGTAGCACCGCTCCCAATCCAAGATACGTCGACCCCGAACTCACCTGTAAAACAATCTAACGTACATACAAAGTCAGATACGCTGAGTGAGTTCTAATAGTTTAATTTAAGTATAAACTATCTCGACACAAATATTATTTATCTTCACTCAGGACATCCCGGTCCTTAAAAAATAGTTTTATGATTTATTGACATATATATAACCCCTGTTATCTTACGATATCCCATAACCGTTCACCACCCAAGACTCACCCCATAATTATAACTCAGTAAGTCTCACCGACATGGATTGAACTTACTACACTAATAACTCGTAATCTACCTCACGTATTAACTCGAAACCCGGCTAACACAGCTAACTCCTAAACATCGACTTAACCAGCCTTTACCAAGACTCTCACTGTCACACCCCAACCAACGGCGGAACATGTTGGAGTAGGACATTGACACTATTCATAAGCACATGATTTACTAAAGTTGTAATATATTAAAACATCCAATTTCATTTCATAATTCAAATAACAAAAATCCAACAATACAAGAATTGAAATACATAATAAAATCATTTAAATTCAAATACTAGGTCCTCAAACTTAAGTGAAGAAACTTGATCATAACTCAATTATTCGTACCTGAAACATGATAAAAACGAGGTCAACTAAAATATAGTTGGTGAACATACATAGTTTTTGACACCACAAATAGATTTCAAATGTTTTATATAATTCATATGAACCATGGCAAATAAGGCATTTATGGAGAATCACTATAGTCAAACTGTTTGTACAATCAAACCTTGTGACTGAGGCATAACACGCAAGTTACCCTAATGTAATGTCGGTAACAATCACCCTACATGGGTGGGTTTGTCAGACACAATAGATCTATCTATGTTACCGTTGGCTTGTACAGAGTTAATGATTGCACATGTATGTCATGTATATGTCGTTTCAACTCATAGCATTCAAGCACAATACACAAATTGCACGTATGCTCATAAATGTAGAATTGTATAGTGTATTGTAAATAGTTTTCAAATGGATCATGAATCACCCCAAAATATGTAAAAAGTAAAAAGAGTGGCTATGTAACTCACCTTGATAAGCAGAGGATTGATCTTGTAACTTATTGTGATTTGATTTAAGAATGCCCTAAGTTAATAATGACATGCTTATTATAATGTAGAAATGATTAAGAGAAACAAAAATGGAACGATTGGGACTTTAGGATTTTTTTTGAACGAACGAACGAGGAAAATAGAGATACGAACTTTAACGATAACTAAAGTGATAATATATAAATGAAATTACATGAAATAATGTTTTGTAGATTTCATTTATATAAGAGATCTTATGTGTCAATAATTAAATGCAAGTTTAATATAATAAATATTATATTAAGACAATTAGATTAAAAATAGTCATCACGTTGCAACATTATAATATAATAACATTTATATAGATATAATTTGAAATATCTAGATAAATTAGTTATGCGATTTTTCTATTTATGAAAATTCTAATTAATAAGATTAATTATTTATCGAGAATTCATCATTTCGAATATTATAAAATGATATTTTTAAGGATATATAATTTGAATAAGCGAATTGTAATATCAAATCATATTATTTGAGTAAGTAACAATAATAATAAGATATATCAATGAAATACTTAATGAAACTTATGATATAAAATCGTAGTAATATTATAGATCAAGTCGTTTTAATGTTTTAGGTTGAATGTACCCCTTTCGTTTAATAAAATTCATAAGATCATTTTATAATTTCCAATTTCTTTTGAAAACCATTAAACATGTATATATATAATTAGTTTTTATTTCTAAAGGATATTAATTAATAACCTTGAAAGTTTATAAAAGAATGGTTTATAACAATGCTTGTTTATAAATTGTATATATATATATATATATATATATATATTATTCACCCATAAAATCTTTAAAATAAATAATTATAGATGTCAACGATTATCCGTATATGCTTGGTTTATATATATATATATATATATATATATATATATATATAAATGCACTTTACCATTTTAACTCTATAAGATTACATGTATTTATGTATATATGAATATATATGTATATATATGTGTGTGGGGTGTGAGTAAGTGTAAAAAAAAGAGTAAAACATGGGAATAGCAAAAAAAAGAGGCAAAACCGGGAAGGGCCGGGTTTAGAACCGGCTTACTATTTATACCGGAATAAACGGTTATCTCGATTCATTAGAAATTGAACAGGTAAGGAAATTTCTAGTTGAGTTACGTACTTACTTAAAAACCAATAAACCACAGTTTCAAGAAATAATATCTTCTACCAAGATATTCACCGAGGACGCGGAAGCCATTTTGAAAGAAGCTATTCAGGAACAGAGGGAACGTTTTATACTTCAGGACCTTGCGTATGAATGTTAAGAGCTTTAACCAGTAGACTAGGGCATTTGCCTTGCTAGGAAACCAGAAATAAAACGTAAAACAGCATCTCTAGCTTCATCATCTTCCTTATCCAACCCAGCCCAGCCTCCTATCGCAAGCAGATTCTTTGAATCCCTAAATGGCAAGACGACTTTAACAGGAAAAGAAAAAAGATGAATCGATAAGCAAGGAGAAATGATTACCCGAAGTTAGTTCCTTGCAATCCAAGCCGTACGAGAGGATCCTCTCCCTCCCTTAGTGTCGATCGAAAACAGAGAAAAAAAATAGGACGAGATTTGCAATGCCCTTCGATTTACCAATGATATGGACATTTAAGGGATGCAATAGACGATTGAAAACGCTTTACAGCTTTTAATTTCACGAGATTAGCGGGATTCGGACTTGAATCATGGGTTTAAGTTTTGGTTTCAAGCCGTAACCCCAAAACGGTTTAAAAAAAATCATGAATTCACAATTATTTGCTAAATTCCGAGTTACCATACATTCATACACGTTTTATAAATTGATTGGAATGCTTAGAATCCCGTAATTACAGGGATTGAAGAGGTTGGAATCTATTTTGACTTTCAAGAGTCAAAATTAAGGTAAAAATATTCAGGGTTCAAATTGAGAAAGGGGATTCAAATGGGTCAAAGTGAGGGGGGGTGTTCAAGAGGCATTGAGGGGGGTTCAAAAGGCATTCTAGATCCCTACTCTCTTATCGAGTCTTAGAATGTCTGAGTAGTCTCCCTTTAAGGGAAAATGTTGTAATATATTAAGAAGTTCTTCCTTCGGGAAGAACAGTTTTGAAATAAAAACTCCTTTTATCATTATCTTATTTCTGAATTTTGTTGTTAAACCTGGAGTCCTGGAGCCATAAAAGTACCGCTGTGACAGGAGGCCTTAGGGAAGAACATGGTTGGATTGGTCACTGATAACATGACGACCAGAGATAAGTTGATGATAACCAAGGTATTTCTTCATAATTGTTCTTTACTCCTTATACATATTTACATATTTTTCCTTAAACCATCAAATAAGAAACTCGTTTTCAAAAATCAAAAATTTCTTCTGAAAAATAGAAATCCCAAAATGTTATCCGCAACTTGGGTCAAAGTGAGGGGGGGTGTTCAAGAGGCATTGAGGGGGGTTCAAAAGGCATTCTAGAATTAAACATTTAATTTACTTTATCTTTTTTATAAAACAAACCTAAAACTTATAAAGAAAACTTAAATCTTATTTATTATTTATCTTTTTTATCAAAATAAAACCTCATTTTATAAATTTAATGATGATGATTTTATTAAACTATATATATATAATGGAAATATGTAATAAAAGTTTAAACACTCAAAATTCTGAGTCGTCGAACGCTTGTATGTTATATCGAGAAATGATAAGTCACAATGTCATTTAAGCACAAAATGAAATAAAATATTACATGTAAAAATTACGGATGTTACACTCACATATTTAACCAACACAACAGTTATAATCACAACTTCATCATCCCGATACACGGCCAATCTAACGCTACACACCACATCAATATCATCTCATGCAAAATCAATATAACTCAACACTTGCATTGAATTTAAACACATATAAAATCACACAAAGACATACCTCGTCACATGCACCCTCGCAAGGGTTACCCTTGTCAAGGCGTTCGACACACCCCGAGCTCATCACTGTCCTGTTGGACATTGTCACCTTTGGTGACCTCCCGAAGGACTTTGCCCTCCACAATCCCGTTTGTCGTGTCACAAAGGCAACGTTGCAAACACAATAATAAACATATAACACACATCATCACATATTATTTATATGACTAGTTACTAGGCATGCACCCCATACACATTCCTAGGATAATATATCCTACACAAACTTATGAGCGCCTAGCTCACATCCCGACTTACCTCGGCTAACTCATAACTCATAACATCATACTAGCATTTACAAGGCCCGATAGCTAAGCATGCACCACACACACTTACTCCAGATGACACATCCTACTTAAACCCATAAATAGCTAACTCATACCCTGACTCACCCTGACTAACTCATAACATGACACACAACAATAATTCTTTTAACCCTGGCTCCCATAATCACAAGGACACCACATAGACCCCTCAGCCTCACTATTGAATGTTTTAGTTCATAGACTCATCGGGTTAAACCCAAAACACTTAACACGTTTAATATAATAAACACGTCTGGTAAGTATGTACGATAGCTCCAAAATCAGTAAAAACATTTAAAAAAGTAGGGGATTAGAAACTCACTGGTTATGCTGAGCCTCAGTCCCTGCTCCGCAACTCGCCCGTTCACGTCCGAAACACAAACCTGTTAAGCGTGTGATCCCTGATCAGAATACATTCAACCCGTAACGTTTAACAATATAATAAACTCGTAACGCTCGTCAGTCGTTTTCCACGAAACTCTAACTGTGCAAATTCACACGGATCGGGTCATCCTTGACTTGTTTGGAACCCGAACACCCGAACCGGGCCCCACGCATGCATGCAAACCATGCCATGCGAAAACCATAATTTACGTGAACACATTAACCCGAGCCGATTTCCTCCTACGCACGCATGTCATGCAAACATAGAAATTTAACCGGTGCCGTATCGGTTTCCGTTGTCAAGCATCACCACGCCACTCATCCCTCCCATCGTTTTCGTCCCCTTCCTCGAGCCTCTCTAGCCATGCCTCACCGAGCACCGTCACCTCTTCATCGTCGTCTTCGTCTTCAATGTCGGGTCCAAACCCTAGCGGGGCAACACCAGGCACCACCACCATGCACGTCACCTCTACCTCACTTCTCGCGTCCATTATTATCCGACCAACACGCCACTGCCACTCAACCACGGCCATCAGCAGTTGTTGTCAGCCCTCTTCCCACCCCCACGGCCGCTTCACGATCACGGAAACCACCATCTAGGCCATCGTCGGCCACGCCGTGGACGCTACAACCCTTCGTGTCATCCCCGTGTGCCACCCGTGGTCACCACCTCCACCCGCCACCCCTTCTTCCTCGTCTATGTCGCTAACCGAGATCACAGCCCCGAAACCCTAGTCGTGCTTTCATACAAAACGGAAAAAAGAATAAAATAATGGAATTGAGGGTTACCTTTCTTGCAATGGAGTTTCCTTTGTTCGACGTCGTCATGCGAACCACCGCTGTCCTCCACGTCCGTCCACCTCTCTCCTTCCCTTGCTGGTTCTACCGTCGCACACAAGCCTAAGCCGAATGGCTTAGGGTTTCTTCAAAGATGGTATTTAAACCCTCACGGGTATATACTCTAATCCCCCAGGTTTCCTTCCCGCACGTTTGATCTCAATTCGTTCTCCGTTTGGCTAACCGGGTCCCTTTAATTTCCGTTCTATCCTGTTCTCCATGAGAATCCTACTAAACGCTTCATTCAAAATGCTCGGTCAAACTTAACGTGACCAATTCACCAACCCTTTAGTTTATATGGGAATTCGGGTCGCTTCTTAACCCGAATCGTTAACTTGTGGGTTTTAGGGATGTTACAAGTTTGAAATGTGTTTACGAAATTTTTTTCCAAATGAAGTTTACAAAATGTTTACGAATGAAATGTTATTTAATAAAACGTGCGAATGTTTTAACTGAAATGATGAAAAGGAAGTAAATGTTTCTATAAAAGCACAAAATGAACGAATCTGTCATGTTCCCTCGGTAATCGAAGTATGTATGCATGTATAGGTCATACCTTTATAGGGGCATTTGTTGCTGGCCAACGGTTATTCAGTTTTATTAAAAAAGTATATATATGATCACTATAAAAATTTCGCCGCCTTCGTCACACATCTCCTTATTTTAATGAAAACTCTAATGCATGCAGTTTTATTAAAAAAGATATAAGTTTTAAATAAAATATTAATTTAAAAAAAGTTACAATTTTTAAATAAAAATTTGTTCAGTTTTATTAAAAAAGTTTATAATTTTTAAATAAAAAATTAATTTTTATAAACTAATACGATCCGTATGAATTGGTCAACGACAATGACTGACAATAGAGATGCACAAATTGGGTTGAAACTGAGTCGCGTTGTGGACTTGTGATCAACGAAATCTAAATCGGGTTTTGGCTAAACCCGAGTCGGGTCGGTTGTTGAAGGGGTAAAACCCGACCCATGTAGGAACCAAACTGGGTCGAGTTGGGACCGAGTCAGGTTCCAAACCGGGTTCTATAAAAAAGATTTATTTTAAAAACATAAAGTAATAAGAAATTAATTCAGAATATAAATTCAACTTTTAATAATTTTTAGAATTTTAGAAATAAGAAAATATAAATCCATTACGAGAAAAGACATAATTTTAGAAATTACAAAGTGAATACAAATTATTTTTTATTTTATTTTTCGCCGTAATCTTCGTTAAGTGTACTATTCGCTTGAATCATTTTCGCATGTGCGTATACACAAATCGTAGGCAAGTTCTTTTTCAGATGGTGGAGATGATCGTCCGGCTAGTACCTGTTGATCTCGTATTTCTTCTTCAATTGATACTTCGTCTTCGAGGCTTGACCTATTTTGTATCCATCCCGTCACGTCCAAATGGTCTTTTAAACAAATACACATCTCTACCGCCTTTTGGAGTTAGTCTTGTTCTATGTATCGATAACAGTCTGCCAGTAACAGAAAATTTAGATTCCGAACCTATCGTAGAAGCTTGGACGATTGGTAAATCATGGTTCATAGCGGCTAGGATCGGAAATTGTGATTCCTTTCTTTCCACGAATCCAAATATCAAACGTTTCAAACACTTTGGGAGTCATATTGTATAAAATATTTGTTCCAATATACATCCCGAGCTCGCTACTTGGGTGTTACCCCCTTTTTCATTTAGTATTTTCATTTCTTAAAGTATTATATAAATTAAACATCGGATTCCTACTTGAGCTACTTGATTCCTAAGCCATTGACGCATGGAGGTTTGATGTTGTCCCATATTTTGAAAGATAAACATCAAACCTATTTTGAAGAGATTTGTGAAAGTGATGTTTTGTATTAGTTGAAAAATTTTAGTTTTCATCGTCCAAATCCAAATCGTAATTTATTTCCTCAATTAAAGTTTCAATCAGGTAACATTTATACATGGGTTCAAAACCACGGCACAAGTAAAAACGGGAGGTAGCTCACTAATATATTTTTAAAATTTTTCTTTCATGGGAGTCACCATTGTCGTAAATATAGCGTCTTTTTGAAACTCGCGTAATTTGTTAGTTATTAAATATAGCTGATTAAGCACTAAAGAACTCGTGGGATACTAAACCCCTGATATTTTTGTAGTTGCGGTTTTGAAAATATCAAGGAGTTGGTTTATATCTTTAACACATTCCCAACCCTCATGCGGAAACAGAATAACCCGACTACGCGACACAAGATGATTAGAAAAAATTGTAAAGTTTATCTTTGTCACAAAGCGCTTTCAAAAATTTTCCAAGTCGAATTTCACACAGTAGGTACATCTCAATTCGACCTAATCAAATGAAATCCGTATCGTGACACATTTTCTTATAATTTGTATACTTTTTCTACTTGTTTTAAACACGTAACATATTTTTAAAACAATTTTTGAAACCTTCAACTTGTTCAGCGCTGAGTCCATCTTGCACAACCAAATTGATAACATGTGCAACGAATTGAATGATTTGAAAGCCTTAGCGTTTTGAGAGCGTGTTTGAGTTTTTTTTAGAGTTTTTAGCGTTTTTTAATGTTGTGATCATACAATTACATACAATACTTATTTATACAAACATATAGGGCATAATGGTCCATAAAAGTCGAGTTTAACAGTCAAAAATCGAAAAGAGGTCATATGACCGTTATCAAACGGTCAGAATTTTAAACATTACGACCCGTGTCGGGACCCGGTTAGAACCGGGTTTTGTAGAACCCAGGTTGGATTGCGGGACAGGAAAACCGAATCGGAACCTACAGGTTTTTTCGTGTCGGAACCAGGTTCTATGACGATCGAGTTGAACCCAAACCGGGTCGACTCAATTTGTTTGATCAGAAACCCGGGTTGGATATGCCCCTAAACTGAGAGTGTGACTAGTAATACGAACCATATTGATCCATATGGATTGTATTTATCAATATAGCCTGTGTTAAATGTGAGTTGTGTGGAGTTAATTTGCAAGTTGTGTACCGATAAGGTTCCATCAAAATAATATATATTCAATTCACGTGATGCGATGTGACTACCTCACAAAAGTTAAAAATAAAAAACAAGATCAATACAAGTGTCAAAGATTAGTGGACTTTGTCAAGTTGTACTTTCATGTCAAATTCTTACTTTATCTTGACAAGTGTCACCACCTGGTGACCGTCGCCGTCGGACGGACACATTGAACCCACCGTCCATGTGAGCTGTCAACGACGGCACGTACAATGCCTCCCCCGACCCAACCGGCCTGAACTCAAATCGTTTCACTATCGAAGCAACAACATAACTCATCTGAGCATTAGCCATCCCCTTCCCAAGGCAAACCCTAGGACCGGCATGAAAAACCGGGTACTTGTACGGCGACACCTCCTTCAACGCCAATGCCCCACCGTCATCACCCGGTTCAATATCAAACCACCGGTCCGGTCTAAACTCCAGCCGGTCCGCCCCCCATATACTCTCCATCCTTCCCATGCCGTAAGGAAAATATGTCACTCTATCCCCGGCCCTCACCGGAGTCCCATCCGGCAACACGTCGTCGTTTAGAGCATGCTTCGAGTCCCAAGAAACCGGCGGGTATAACCTCATGGTTTCACAAATACAAGCTTGTAAATACTTCATTTCCTTAAAATCATCAAACTCATCATCTTTGAATTTTAACCCTATTTCATTTACAAGCTTTTCTTCCACGTAGGCATTCCGGGAAAGCGCATAAAACAGCCACGTCATCGCCGCCGACGTGGTATCTCTTCCGGCCATGATGAAACTTATCACCATATCCCTAATTAGCTCTTCACTCATACCATCCATTATCAACTTGCTTAACAAATCTTGGTTTTTGTTACATTTATTAATAATATTTTCTTTCTTTCATGAATTATTTCCATTATATATTCATGGATCTCGTTAACGGAATCTTTCAAAACTCTCTCCGACCCAACTCCCAATATTTTCTTCAACTTCCATGCGGCGGAGATCGGTGTCGCCGCACGTCTGGCACTGATCTCCGTCGCGCGGTCAAACGCCTTCAAAATCGATACTTCATGGGAGATCGAACGTAGATCTCCCAAACAAAAAGGATCAAACCCTAATGAGAGTTTACAAACAATATCAAACCCTAGCCTTCTCAACACCTCCTGTAAATCCACCTCCGCCGCCGCCGCCTCTCCGGCGTCAGCGAACGAATCTAGTAACGGAAAAAGCTTCGATTTCACAGCTTCCTTCACGTTAACTTCCACGTGCTCTTTCAATGATCTGGATGTAAACTGGTGGCTTGCTAACTTGCGCTGAGCATGCCATAGATCTCCGTCAACGTTAAATATCCCATGCCCTAGAAAATCGTTGAGAATCTCAGTGAAGGGTTTTCCTTTGGGGAAGTTAATGAAGTTTATTTTAAGCATGTACTCCACATTTTGTGGGTTGGCTGTAATGATGGTTTTCCGGGCACCAAGCCGTTGTATGACCACCGTTTGAGTTGGTGATGCCGAGAGTAGATCCGTGTACCATGTCAGCAGACGGCGGCGGTTCTTGTAGAAGGAAATCAGGCCGCCAATGACGGCGTAAGTTGGCGGTGCGTTGTCACCGATTGGCCGGAGTTTATGGTACAGAATTGCCGTGAGAAGAAAGGATAGGGTGAAGTAAAAAAAGAATAATGTTTCCATCTTGGTATGTGAAATATATTTTTCATAGTTGGATTTTATATATAGTCGTGAACTTATGGGAATATAATAATAACTTAGAATAATATAAAGCTACATTCAATATATTATTAATACAACTAGCAGGTTATACCCGCGCTCTGCGCCGGGTGTTGGGCAGTTCGTTAGTAAAATTTAAACGAAAACTTAAGCGTAACGGTAAATATAATGTTAATAAAAAAGAAACATAAAACTAAATTATAAAAAAGGAAAAAAATAGATATTACCGGGTCGGGTCATTGAAACCATAAAAGCGAATACCGAGAACGGTTCCGATAACACCAATACCGGCAATCATAATAGGTTTTGTTCGTCATGGTATCACAACGGTAACGGCATTCGCTTCGCTATAGGCTACGTTAAAAAAACTCGATTATGAATACAAATCCGTTTTCAAAAAAAATATATCGGAACGTTGAAAAAAAAACTAAAAACAGCCGGACACTCCGTTTTTTGGAAAAAGTTAATGAAAGAAATTTATTAAAGGAAAACAGAATTATTAGAAAATAAAACAGGTTAAAAGCGTATATTATATATAGCATAAGGGGTAAAAATGAAAATAGAAAAAAAAACTTACGTGTCACAGTTTGGATGGATCATCTACTCTTGAAGAGGACTACTCTACTTTAATCTTACTAGTAATTTTTATTTCAAAGATGTACTGTAATTTTTAATTTGCAAATTTGAGATTGAGACTGGGTCTCTGAATCTGGTTGTCGTAGATTGAAAGTACGATTGAGTATATTTTTTTTAATTCTAGCTTTCTTTGGAATTAAAATTTAAAAGACTAGCTAGATGTTTGAATAAAAAATGACGACTACTAAAAATTAACTAGTCCATCCTTCCAGAAAAGATTACAAGATGTTTGACAATATTAATCGATGCATCTTGGATTCACATTCGGGTCTTGAAAGAGGAAAAGAGTCCAGAAAACCATCTATGATGATGAAGTTAATATGGGTTGGAGGTATCTCACTTACATGTATAGCTTAGCAGGCCCGGTCCCAAGAATTTTCAAAACGTTTTGAGTCAAGGACATGTAAAAAAAAATCCAGGCCTTTATATATTGAATTTTTTTTGTTTACAATATATACTGAAATTTTTTTAAAAAACACACACACACACACATATATATATATATATATATAATTTTTTAGCATCGGGTCTCGGGGATTATCGAACCTAGAGCCGTAGCCCACTTTGTCCCCCTTGGGGGCCGGCCCTATAGCTTAGGCCTTAGGGGATACCAATTAAAAGAGGTCGTAATCATGGTAGGTTAATAGTAATGGAGAGTGATAGCCCGGGACCCTTGCTAGATGGTTCATGTAACGACTTGATTTTAGGGTTAAGTTTTAGTTTAAAAATTAAAAGTATAATCTTGTTGGTTTCGAAAATAAGTGGGATTGCTACAATAATGAATACAATATTATTGTAGAAGGAAGGTTGAATATTGTAGTTATCCACTATTTTTCATACATTAGTTGTTTTTCTATGTATCAACAAATAATTAGAAAACTTGTAGTGAAATAAGAATAAGTAAACTTATAACACTACTGGTTTCGAGGGTCTAATTATTCATTTTAACTTTGCAAATTCATTGGTAAGCTTTACAAATCATATAGATATAATTTGTGGATCTTTTACACTAATTAGATAGCTTTAAGTCAGTCAATCTCGTAGGCGATATTACAACATGATAGAATCTCTCCAAATTGTAATGACATCTTGCAATAAACTATAACAATTCAAGTCAACTTAATCACATAGGGATTGCCTGTAACACCTCAACCTGATATAGGGTTGTCGTACCACTTATACAGTAATAGAATTCAATACATCAATCTATTAATAATAAAACGTTTACATTATAATAGTTTGAAAAAAAATGCAAAACATTATAATTTGTTTAAATAAAACTCTTGGTCTTTAATCTCTCGAGCCCTCTTGCCAAGTATTCCAAAATAGTCCTGTAACCTAATGTACATAACAGGAAGAATGTACGCCTGAGTAAACTTGGCTCTACTCAGTGGAACAACAACTATACAATAAATAAGACCTTAACAATATATCTATCAGGCAAAATACATACATACGCATTCAATACACATTCGATAAGTCATGTAAAGATAGTTCACATTTGATGAGTCACATAACAAATTCAATATTTCAGTGCGCACGAAGCATAATATTCAATAGTTTACTGCGTACGAAGCGTCATATGTAATAGTTCGATGCTTATGAATTGTTGTATTCAATAGTTCAATGCGCATGAAACGTCATGTTTAATAGTTCAATGCTTCGAGGGGCTATATTCAATAATTCAATGCGCATGAAGTGACATCTTCAATAGTTCAATGCTTACGAACGGTTATATCCAATAGTTCAATGCGCACGAAGCATCATATTCAATAGCTTAATACTTATAAACAATATATATATATATATATAATACACATAAGCATGTAACAACGAATTTAGATCCCAACAACGGAGGAAACCAAACCCATACACATAAATTGTTCGGAGGTCCGTACCTTAATGACGATAAATGATAACCGGAATAAAACCTTTGCGTTAAATAAACGTCGCGGAACCCTACAATTTTATCTCAAAAGCACTGAATTACTGAATATGGCCCCCAGAGAATATTAGCATGGCCCATTGTAACACCCTAGAAAAATCCCACATCGGTCGTGGCCAGGAGAGATTCTTGGTTAATAAGACATACTCACCTCAAATATCATCAACGCGTTTTGGGCGCATTGTCTGTGGATGAGAAGAGAACTCCACGGTTAAGCCTGCTCAGGTGGGAGTAATCCAGGGATGGGTGACCCCCTAGGAAGTTTTCACCCATGCAACCAAAAAGAAATCCGTGAGCTCCTAATGGGCAAAGCAGAAAATATTGGTAGTATGAGGGGCTGGATGTTACAAATGATATCAGAGCCACTCTTGTGCCGTTTGGGATGGTGGGGCAAATCTCATCAAGGATGGTGAGTCCCCGGGGTGTCCATGAGGACACCTTTGGCAAATCCCACATCCCTGATTGGGATAGTGAAGTAAACCTCATCGAGGATGATGAGTCCATAATGGGGGGTGATTGTAACGATACAGAGAAGATTAGCATGGCCCATTGTAACACCCTAAGCAAATCCCACATCAGCCATGGCCAGGAGAGATTCTTGGTTCATAAGCCATGCCTCACCACAAATATCATCAACGCGTTTTGGGTGCATTGGTTGTAGATGAGAGGAGAACTCAACAGTTAAGTATGCTCGGGAGGGAGTAATCCAGGGATGGGTGACCCCTGAGAAGTTTTCACCCGAGCAACCAAAAAGAAATCTGTTAGATCCTAGTGGGCAAAGCAGATAATATTTATGGTACGAGGGGCCGGATGTTACACATATTACAATACTATACAGAAATTTTATAAAAAGAATGACCATCTTGGTAAATCAAACATGAAGTATTCTTATAACAAAAAAGAGTAACCAAAGCACAAAAACATTTGCGCGTTCATGAAACAGTTGTCTAAAGTTCAAGCAAACCAAACAAACAAAGTATTGCAAACGATGATCAAGACCCTTAATACAGTGTGATTACAAAGTGTTTAGTAACACATGCTTACGTTGATGCAAACATACAATTGATGTGTATAATCCATGCAAACAATGATTATCAAGTGATGAAAATAAAGTCTTTGATATGTCTTCATGAATTCTTCTTCCTAAGACCATCCTAAGTTTTTATCTAGTCTCTAGATAATGATAAAAAAATGACCGAACAAACCACTTTAGTCTCGTAAAAACTACCTAAAACCCTAGAAGTGTCATATAGTACGCCACTAGGAATGCACATATGCCCAACTTTCTGTCTACGGTGATAAAAAAACGCCAAGTTTATGTGTGAGGGCGTATAAAGCTCTTATATAACTATTTTTTCTCATACTGAGATTATGATGTGTAGTAAAGGTGTTCTTCTTCAAGTGGTTGAAGGTTCTAGTCACATGGTGGACATTGCTTTCAACTAAGTTGTATTCTTGATTGGTCAACTTAGAACACAATTCCTTTTCATCAAATTCATACATCTAAAGTACAAGGAATTAATGCAAGCTAATGGCATACAATCAACGTTCCACACTAAGCAAAAAAATTTCCTTAACTCGTGTGATGATGACTCACAGTGAGCATGCTCTAGGTTAGCACTAATGAACACCATTCAATGCTATCATAATTCATATGTGATAGGTAGTAAGGGCATCTGGTATACTTCATATGAGTGAGCCTCATGTGAAAATAAATTGCAGTCACGTGTGCACCACCTCAGCATGTTAAATTTTCACACAACTTTCACATTGTAAGGGTATATCCGTGTAAAAGTGAGTAGTGTGAAAATTAAATGTTTATTTGTATAATTTTAATTAAATATTAATCATAACTTAAATTAAGACAAAAACGAAATACGTAAATTAAATAAAAAAACAAAATACCTAAACTAAATAAGAAAAACAAAATACATAAATTAAATAAAAAAATACAAACTAAACTTTTAATTAATCATCTCTAATACTATATGTTTCCTTTAGTCTTTGTTTTTCTTTCTCCAAAAAAGCACGCTCCGGTCCATGTACGTTTGAAATGTTGAGGGCTAAAAGTTTGTGGTCTTCCCATTTTTTTCCTCTTCATTTCGATTTTTTTCCTTTTAGATCATAGAAAGTTCTTCCGTCGGATGTGGCCGGACTTTCTAACATTTTGGCCAATGATCGTTTCCTTGACACTCCACCACTAGGATCCGACAATGCTTGCCATTTCGGCGAATGCCTTAAAATTTCCCATATCGCTAATGGAGCCGCTCCGCCATGATCGTCTTGGTAACGGGTTGTTGCGATTCGCAAAACATCGGTATCGCTACAACCGATTCACCGGCTACTCTCGACACCTTGATAAATCCCGTGAAACTTTAGCACCTTTCTGTTAATATTCCGCCATTTAGAACTAAGTTGGGAGTCAGTACGGTACTCGGGTTCCTCTATTAGGTTATAAAATTTTTTACCGATATGTTCCCATAGGGTGGTGCTTGATTGAGCGTTACCTATAAATTTTAAAGCCATAAAGTAATAAAAATTAAAGTAAATAATAAACTAATACAGTAAAAGTAAATTAATTTATAAAATAAAAGTAAATAATAAACTAATAAATTAAATACCAATCACGAGATCTTCTGACACATCGACAAACGCTTTTGCCAAGTTCAACTCCTCGTTCGGCACCCCACCCGTTTTCTTCTTGTGTTTTCTTCTTAGTGTTTCTTCAGTCTCCTCAATGATTCGGGCAAATCTTGTGTTTTCGGAACAAATTCAGGATCGGGGTCGGGGTTGTTTGGTTGGGACTGAGGAAATAACATTGGGTCCATAAACAGTGTATATCCTGATTGGACATACAGGTTTTGTTGAATAAACGGATTCGGTTGTTGTGGAGCTTGGTTAAACACGTTTTTGTTGTTGTGGAACTTGGTTAAACGCGTTTTGTTGTTGAGTGAAACAAAATCAATTCAAAACGTTGTTGGGATCATTGGGATTCATTTTGATTTGAGGTGAATTATAAAAATAGAAGAGAGAAAGGATAGTTTATGAATGTTGTGTGTAAAAATATAAGTAAAAGTGTGATATTTATAGAGTTTGGTTTTGAAAAAAAAATATTATTTAATTTTTATAGCCGTTAAATGGTCCAAAAATGGTAACTTTTCTCCCCTTCGAGCGTGAAAATTCCCACGCCCCTTCTCTCACGCCTTTGAGGGTGGTGTTTCACGCCCCTCACACCCCATACCGGATACCCTAACAAACTATAAGCTAATCATTGTATTATTTATTTTAAGTATTATAAGAGTTATCATCCATTTATTACTAACAATGGGGTTTGTAGAGGTTTTAGATTTTTCTGAAAACGGAAGCATGTTTTATACAATGTTTTTAAACTCTTTAAAAACTCACACCAGTTATCCATTTGCATGTAAGTTAAGAAAACAAGCATACATTGTTTTTAAGAAGATATGATTTGATGTGGCCTTCGACGAGTAGATAAGTGGATAATGAGAGGAACCAATAAGATTCTCTCTATAAGCAACCTACACCGAGTAATGAGAAGTCCAAGTGGTATATTGAACTTAGAGTTCCTTCTATGACAAATTTTCATTTAAAAATAGAAATTAATCTCCACATGTTTAGTAGTGCATGAAGTACAAGATTAGTTGAAAAATAAGTGGCTCCAAGATTGTTACACCAGAGAGAGAGCTTTAGAATGTGTGGTTTCTAACTCATGAAGAAGATACTAAAGTTAAAGTAAAGTTTGTCGTTGTGTCTACAAGCGTTATATATTCAGACTAGTAGACGACTGAGAGAGTATGTGTTGTTCTTGGCTAGTCCATATTATGGGATTTATACTAAAGAGTATAGCATAACCACATGTTGATCAACATTCATCTCGACATTCTGCCCAATCGATATCATAATAGGCATCCATAAATGCATCAATATAAATAAAGGAGGCACGTCATATGAAGAGATCATGTGACAGTGTTCTTCTAAGATATCCAAAGATTCATTTCACTCCCTTGGTGCCCGCTAATGCATGAACTTTCATTCTTTATTAACGGTGAAGGCAAGATCCAATACAGTGAAAGTCAGATACCGTAAAGTGTCTACAATTTGACAATACTTAATAAAGCCATAAAATAAATACATATCAAGAGAGACTAGTATTGGGAGACATCAAAGATGGAACATGCTTAGCATTTGTGAGACCTGTTCAATGTAGTACAACAATGTATCGTTTTTTAGATAGGACACTACCGGGCTAATCTATACATACTAATAAATCAAGTTTTTAAGATGGACACTTGTCACATTTTTACGCCTCCACATTCTCATTTTCCTGCCTCTCTCTCCTGTTAATAATTAATTCTACTATTTTAGACAACTAAATTAATTATAGTTTCAATTTTTATCTACAGATTTTTAAATTTAAAATTGTGTTTACCATCAATTAAATTGTTCTATCATATTTTTATGAATTCTACAAACTGAAAACAATTTTATAGCCATGTAAGATCCAAATAAAAACTCTTTAATCATGTATTTACATATTCACATTGTTTCATTTTAACGAGTGTATGTGTTAACATATTACATTATATTTTATTCAACCCGTGTAATACACGAGCTTTTAAAGACATAATTTTTTTTATTACTAAGTATATAACATTAAATTTATTCAACCCGTGTAATATACAAGATTCTAACCTAGTGTGGTACTATTTCAATGCCCATAAACAAGTGAAGTGGGTCAAGATCCTTCAGAGCAAAAACTTCTGTCAAAGAACAAACCACCATGTCAATATGCATGACTAGTTATTTCTAGTTATAACAATATCTCCACATAAATCAGCATACATATATTAGTTTTTCCATGTCTAAAAGATAAAAAGAGAAGGGTCTATCTTTGAGCCACTAATACCAAGTTGTTCAAGAGAAACAGGCAAACAATGGAACTAACCTCATGGTTCTTGTAATAAGCCATAATAGAGTGTTGTAGAGTTTTTGTTTAGGACGGGGCAAATTAATAAATCATGGTCGTTGAGACATGTTAACTTTCTTATTTGATCATTTCCATATGACAAGGAATTCTTGTCGGTGAGATATCAAAGAGATAATCCTTAGGAGGCTACTAAGGTAAGAACACATATGATTGTGGTATGCTAGACAATGGTGCTAATTTTTCATCATAATCAATACATGAATATTGATAAAATCATTTAGCGACTAAGTGTCGCTTATGTTCAATAATAACGCCACCATTGTCATGTTTCAACTGTTGGGTTTTGCAGTGGTGATTAGTTAAAAATTAGTTATCAAAACGGTTGACAATAATTTTAATTTATTATTAATTAAACCGGTAATTAATAAACGCAGCGGAACAAATCAAAGATTCAACACAAACGAAAAACCTGACAGGATCTTGATTACAAAACCATACGAACACGGAATAAGAATTATCTACCAATGATATTAAATATACCTTTGTGGTTAAAAGAAAAACCGATCGAGACACCGAGGTTCAACGAACGAGTGCTAGTCACGAACCAAAACCGAGGAACGGGTGCAGCCGGGTGGGGCTGGCCGGAAATCACCGGACGGGGCGGCGGATGGTGGCTGCCGGAATTTCGCAAGGAGGTGGGGGTAGCTTCGGCTCCTCTTGCTAGCGGCTAGGGTTGGGTGGTTTTGGAGATTATCTCCTAATCTCCATTTAATCCCTACTAATTGCTTCCGGGCCTAAAGTCCAATACGCGATGTAAAAGCCCGAACCCGTTTATGTTTTAATAAGTAATTTAAACACTATATTATTTATAAACTAGTATAAATAATAAAACCCGTCTAACGAATATATAAATATATTTCGTCTCGTTAATTATTCGTGATTACCAGTTAATCATGTTAAGTGGATTTAATGTTCGTTGCCCTAGCTGTAACTCTTACGGGTCATAACTCGGTCAAAAACTTTAATTAATCGGGTCCGTACATCTAATTCCAACAGTCTTCCACTTGGACGGCCTTCTACTAATTTCCTTAACGCAGACAGCCAGCGGTGGTCTAGCTGCTCATGGTTGCCCCTAACAAGGTATGACACTTTAAAGTCATTAACCAAAACATCTTGCTATTAGTAATATTTTACTATTGCAAGACAGTAGACTTATGACAATTATTGTCGTTTATCCATTCTGTAAAAGACACCAATTGAATCAATGAGACATGGATTAGATTCATTCTCATATAGTGCTCAATTATTATTGTTCTCGATCAAGATTCATAGTGATCCAATCAAACACACAGTCAGTTTGGATAAGGCCTTACACTTCACCAGTTTGAATCATGAGGGCACCACGATGTCTAACTGTTACATATCATGTAAGAGTACAAAATCCCTTATCGACTACATACAACTCCTACTGAACTTCAGATCTGTTCTTAACCAATGCCTTTATGACTTGCAGTTACGCGACAGCGGTTGACAGTGACTAAAGAACAGTCCTTGGTAAACGAACGTTCTAGTATGCATCTCAGGTCAGAGGATACTAAATGAGTATACCAATATCAAAACATCTTATGATTAAAATCTATGAAGATGATTTGAAGCGAGTTACATCCAACGTCATCCATGATGAGGTCCGTGAAATTGGAAGTAAACTACTTGAGTCCAAGTTCAAAATAGTCTTAATTCAGATTCGTTCCCACGATTCTGACCGACTACGGATAATTAAGAATACAAGATTCATGGATTAAACGTATTAAAATCAAACACATTTATAAGATTCAAAGTTTCATTTAACCAGTAAATCAAATTGAATTCAAAAGTACAATTGTTTAAATGTTTGTACATCTAAGCACTAAATCAAAACATATCGCTAGCAAATCTAAGACCGATAGCATTTCTGTGCTGATCATGCTTCTCCTGAGTCATCGACTTAGTGAACGGGTCCGCTAGGTTTTGATCTATGTTTACTTTGCTTAATATGATGTCTCCATGTTCCACAATTTCCCGTATATATTGGAACTTTATTAGAATGTGCTTGGCCTTGTGATGAGATCTAGGCTCTTTGGCTTGAGCAATAGCACATGTGTTATCACAAAACATCTCGATTGGTTTCCGAATGATTGGAACCACAACGAGGTCGGTTATGAATTTCTTCATCCAAGCAGCTTCCTTTGCATCATCTGATTCAGCTATATACTCAGATTCGGTGGTTGAATCCGCCACCACACTCTACTTGGAGCTTTTCCAGAAGATAGCTCCTCCGTTTAGAGTGAATACGAAACCTGATTGTGAGCGAGAGTCATCTCGGTCACTTTGGAAGCTGGCGTCAGTGTAACATCTGACAGTGAGCTCCTCTTCCACTCCAAATATTAAGAACATATCTTTAGTCCTTCTCAAGTACTTTAGAATGTTCTTAACTGCAGTCCAATGGGCAATGCCAGGACTTTGCTGAAAATGACTGGTCATGCTTAAAGCATACGAGACGTCAGGCCTAATACATAAAATAGCATACGTGATAGAACCAATCGCTGAAGCATATGGAATTGCTTCCATACGCTTAGTTTCAATGTTCGTTGAAGGAGATTGCGATTTGTTCAAAACAATGCCGTTAGTCATAGGAACACCTCCTTTCTTGGAGTTTTCCATCTTAAAGCATGCCATCACTTTGTCTATGTATATGCTTTGACTTAGCCCTAGAAGCCACTTAGATCTATCCCTGTAGATCTTGATTCCTAGAATGTAAGCTGCTTCTCCAAGATCTTTCATTACAAAACAAGTTCCCAACCAGTGTTTAACTTCGTTAAGCATAGGGATGTTGTTTCCAATTATAAGTATATCATCCACATACAAGATGAGGAATGATATAGTGCTCTCACTAGCCTTTCTTTAAACAACAAGGCTCATTTTCATTTTTGACAAAACCAAACTCTTTGATCTTATGGTCAAAACGAAGATTCCAGCTTCGAGATGCTTGTTTGAGTCCATAAATGGACTTATTTAGTTTACACACCCTATTAGGATATTTTGGATCAACAAAACTGTTAGGTTATACCATATAGACATCTTTAGAGAGATGCCCATTAAGGAAAGCGGTTTTGACGTCCATTTGTCATATCTCGTAGTCATAGTACGCGGCTATGGCAAGCAATATCATGATCAATTTGATCATGTCAACGGGCGTGAAGGTTTCATCATAGTCAATGCTTTGAGTCTGAGTAAAACCTTTTGCTAATAGCTATTTGCTTTATAGGTGTGTACATCTCCATGCATGTCGGTTTTTCTCTTGAAAATCTGTTTGCTCCCTACTGCCCGAGATTCGGGGGGTAGCTCAACCAAGTCCCAGACTTGATTGTCACGCATAGATTGCATCTCGGCGTTCATGGCTTCCAACCATTTTGCAGATTCAGGATCTAAAATAACAGATTTGTAGTTAGTAGGTTCGTCATTAGACTCGGCTACCAATAGGACTTCGGTACCCTCAAGATGACATAGGTATCTGTTAGGTTCTTTGCGAGTCCTACCACTTCAATGAACGCTTGTGTTTATGTCTGATTCATCAGCAACAACTTCTTGTTGTTCAGACGCTCCGGCTTCATCAGCAGTTGTTTGTGGTTCTCGAATTTCTTCAAGATCCATGATATTATTTCTAGTTGCTCGTTCAAGAATTTCTTTCTCGAGGAAGTGTCCCTTCCTTTTTATGGAAATAACATTTGCATCAGGATGGTAGAAATAATATCCGCTTCTGTTATAGTATCCGACAAAAATAACCTTTTCGCCTCTAGGATCGAGCTCAGAATCGTTGGTGACATATGCATTACATCCCCATACTCTAAGGTAAGACAGATTGGATTTAGACCCATGCCATATATCATATGGAGTTTTGTTTACCTTCTTAGTCGGTGCCAGATTTACAATGTGGGCGGCTGTCATAAGAGCATAACTCCAGAAGAAGTGAGGCAAGTCTGTTCTACACAAAGGGGTGAGCAGAAATAGGGTTTACCGAAAATTACCTGATACCCGAACCGAAAATTACCCGAAACCGAACCTATATTATTAAAACAAACTGGTCTTCGGTCCTCATATTAAGCAATTACTGGGTTCGGGTCGGTCTTCGGTCCAGACCCGAGGCTAACTGGAAAACATTACCAAGCCCGATAAAAATACAAAATATCTATCGGTAGTAGTGATAAACATTAATTATATTTATACTTTTGTTTGTTTCCAAGACAATTAAAAAGGTTCTAATCTCAAGAGGTTGCGGTGCTCCTTTTAATGTTTTCTTAGAAACTGTATCTGACCCTTTGAAAGAATTACCCAAATAAATGATGGTAATAACATGCATCTGACATGCATTAAAATATCTTTAAATTTCTATTAAAAATAGAATTAAACAAAGTATTATAAGTGTATAACCTTTCATTTATGTTGAAAAGAAAACAGAATGATGGGTGTTTAAAACTCCACGATGGACCAAAACCTAAAAATCACCACCCCTTTCAAACGATCAACCATAAATCCACCACCACTTTCATCAGTGGAACAATCACACCATCAAAGGCAAGCCTGTTGTGGTCATCGCCAATCATACATAAGCCCACAACTCTCTAAACGCATGCAGTCAGCGGTGTTCAAACGGATTACCAAATTACCAAAAAAAGACCAGAGATTTACTCATTTCATTTGCATATTGCATTCGAAACCAATTCCCAACCCCTAGTCCCACCGACACCGGCGCTGCTACCAATATTCACCTCCTACAACGGCATCTAGCAGTGTTCAATCGGGTTACGGTCTTCAATCAGTACCAGAATACCGAACCCGAGGATAACCGATGCCCGAAATTATGCCATAGGTCCGATCCTCGGTTCATGTTATAGCCCCTTTTCGGGTTTTGGGTCGGGTCGGTTATGCCCGATTCGGTCTGGGTAACCTAAATTGCCCACCCTTATCTACACATCATCGATTGAACCTTATTAAGTAGGGTTCGATTTCTCTTCTCGCTCACGCCATTAAGTTGGGGTGTGCTAGGTGAAGTGGGCTGTGAAACTATTCAACGCTCCTTGAGATGATTGATAAACTCTACGCTGAGATATTCACCACCTCGATCTGATAGAAGTGTCTTTTTCGTTTTACCGAGTTGGTTTTCCACTTAGTTTTGAAACTCTTTGAACTTTTCAAAAGTTTCATGCTTGTGTTTCATAAGATAGACATAAGCATATCGATTGTAATCGTCGATGAATGAAAAGGAGTATCTTTCATGATTTCTATACATTGTTCTGAAAGGGCCACATACATCAGTGTGTATGAGTCCTAGCAGATCCTTGGCTCGTTCACCAATGTCGGTGAAGGATCCCTTAGTGAGTTTGACAGCTAAGAAAGATTTGCAGTCTTCAAATGAGTCATGTCCGGCGGATTCAAGGATCCCTCCGGATTAAAGCCTTCTCACGCGGGCCTCACTTATGTTGTTACACCCCAGCCGGCGGCGGATTATACGCCGAGGTTGGCGCGGTTGTTCAAAAGCACATAATCAACTATTAAATACGTTATAATATTTATTCATCAATTTAAATATTCGTTACTGTCACACCCCCAAATTCCACTAACGGAGTTTTACCGTTTGAAAGGTGACACACCAGGATCTCAATCATTAGTTACATCAAACGACACTATATGGGACTTAAAATGTCATAACATAAAAGTTCAGAGTTAATGCGGAAGCGTTTAAACGAGAAAGTAAATGCTCAAAACAAAGCACCAAATTTAGTTTAATAAAAGTAAGGGAATTGCTTTAACGGTTTGCTTATGAGTGAAATGATAGTAGGACTCCACGCATGTCCTAGTCGTGCAACCTGTGCCTTAGCGACCTGAGAAAACATGTATGAAAAGTGTCAATACGAGGTTGGTGAGTTCACAGGTTTCAAGTTTACAATAAGAGAGTGTTTGCCAGATTATGTACATTCAATATGCATATCTATAGGTAGCATGCGTATGTTCTTGTATACTAATGCGCTCGCAACCGTAAACTGACTGTTTATGTTTGAATGGCTCCCACCAGGTCTATCAACCATGGTGCATGTTTTAGGTCAATATTACACCCGTTCGACCTCCAATCGAGTTAGCGCGACTAACACGGGTGGGGTTTGTCAAAAGTAGTACTACTCAACATACCTCGTTATTCTTCATATTTAAACGGTTCGATGTGAGGACTTTCATGATAGAGTTTATGCAGAGTCATAACAAGTGATATCATATGAAATACAATAACCAAAAGAGTTTGCGTCATGTTTTCTCCCCCAACGGGAAAAACATGTAAAATAATGTTTGTTTACGCACCTGTTTCTCCCCCGCGGGAAAACAAGTAAGAGTATGTTTGCTTGCATGTATGTTTCTCCCCCAACAGGAAAACAAGTAAAAGATATTGATTTGTGTACATGTTTCTCCCCCAACAGGAAAACGAGTAAAAAGGGGTCGTAAAACTCACATGCGTTGCGTAGTAGGTAGTATCACACAAGTATGAGATTTAGAACCTCAAGTGTTAGCCTGCACGGCTTACGTATGCCCTAGAATTATAAACACATAAGTTAGGGACATATGGGATTTGTGACGACGACACGGAAGATTAGAACGTCTTAACACATTCTAAGGATCAATGAGTAGACGAACGTGTCCACGAAAATATAGGTTTCTTAATACAATAATTAAGATCAATGCGTTACGTGTCGAATATTAATAACGAAAAATATTAATTAAATAAATAGATTCATGTGTTTGTATCATTTAATAATGATCTAACAAAATAATATAACATATATATTATTTTTGAACTCGTAGGAATATACGATAGTCATTTACGTGATAAAATAATAAATATATTATTTTTATTCGAGATAATAAACGTGAGTAAATAATATAAACAATTATATTATTAATTAGTTTGAAACGTTACACGAGATAAATAAACGAGGCGAAATAATATAAAAATATATATTATTTTTATGCTAGGAGTCACGGTTTGAAAATAATATAAACATATTATTTTATTCAGAGTCGTGGTTTGAAAATAATATAAATATATTATTTTAGAAGTGGATATAATATTAATTATAAGTTATAAAATCAAACCCGAGCCTACGGGTTGTTTCCCGGGCTAAAACACATTAATATAGTATAATAATAATAGTGGGATGGTTTTTATATTAAAATAATAATAATCATTTAAAAAGAAATGGGGGGTGGAGGGATCGAACCCGGGTCTCCTCCCCCACACACCGATGACTTAACCACTACGCCCGCTAGGGTTATCGCGTTAGAAACCCGGTTCCATATGTTTTTATTAATCAGTTCAAGTGGTTTCCCCTTCCCAACCATACCTGCGATCGAATCCCATCCCAAACCCCCTCGATGCGTTTCTGTTTGCACAACAAGGCATTAGGGTTTTGTTAATCGGCCTAAGGCGAGCCTGTGGTGACAGTTAATTGCAAAGATCAATTGGATTTGGCTCGATTATTTGAAGATTAAGAAGCCGAAACCCTAGACATGATTCCAGAATCAATTTGATTAATTTCGATAGTAAAATCAGTTGAAATCATGGGGCTTTCAAAGAGTAACAGATTTCGAATCTGTTCATATAAATTAATTGAATTTAAAACGTGTTTAGGCCAGTGTTCAATTAAACCCGATAGTGTATGAACCCTAGCATTAGTTCTTGATCAATTTGATGTTATGGATTTGAATTAGCAAAGGGCTATCATTGAGTAGGATATCGTGAAGCTGCCTATATAATTTAATTGGATTTTGATAGAGTCTAGGGTGGTGTTCGGCTAATCTCGAATGGGTATGAGCCCTAGAATCCAATTATGGTTAATGCGATCATGTAAGCCCTAATTGGCATAGAGCTTTTGATCTAGGTGTTGAAATGAAACTAATGGTGTAAGAATTTACCAAATTTGGTGTCGAATTGATGGAGATTGGCTAGAACACATCTTTGACTTGTGTGGGTTAGTCTCTGGTGATTACGGCTTCGACCCCGGCCAAATTAGATGGTGTAATAGCCTCTGGTAGATGTGATTAAGGTGTGCAGGGTCCAATTCATGAGAATAATGCTCGAGATAAACGATTTTGATGGCTTATGATGATAGTCGACGGTTTAATGGTTTGAATGCCCATTAATCGGTTTAATTCAAATCAATGTCGGTGTTAATTGTTCTAATGATGGAAGTTAATGTCATGAATGTGCATTTCAGTTATAATTTCAAACTGAAATCGGTTATAGCCCGCGAATTTGGTTCAAGATCATATGGGTTGACTTTCAAAAGTCAACGAAATCAGAATTTGGCTAATTACAGATTTAGTCTCTAAGGTTTCATGTATGTAAGTTTAAGAATTGGCAGTTTCAGTCCCTAGGGTTTGAGTTTGGGTTAAGAGCATGTTAGTTTGACTATCAAAAGTAAACAGGAATTCAATATTGACTTTGTAAGGTCAATTGATGGTTTAGGGATATTACATAAGTAGTCCCCGAAGTTTAAGTTTAGAATATTGACAGAATTAGTCCCTGGAATTTAAATTTAGTTATCTAGGTTAAGATTTAACGGAATTTGGTTAACGGGGATAACCCTAAATTGCCGAATGTCACAGTTACAAAGGAAGAGAGCAACAAAACATAATCAAAACTTGCATTTATTAATACTAGGTCCATAGCCCTAAGTGTTCAAGCATGGTCCTCAAACAGGTGCACCTAAAACATGTAAGTAAATGTTAACTACAAGTAGTTGGTAAGTAACATAGGTTTTGACACCAAACAAAGTTGTATGTGATTTTACAATTCAATATGTTCAAAGCTAGTCTAAGGCATAAATGTGAAAACATACGAGGTTCCAAAGTGTACAATCAACCCGTGTAATATGTATGCACAATCCCCTGATTGCGTGTTGTAATGTACCAAAATGTATACACAAATCCGCCAAGATTTGTGTTATGTAATGAATCGGATTCCCATATAAATGATCATGTTAGGTACTATCTTAGACCTGCCACGCAAGTTAATGAATGTACTAAACATGAACACATGTATCACCAAGTAGTTTAAGACATAAAGCACATGAACTTTTGCATAGGAACATAGGTAATTGAATTGTGTATGTAAAGTATTTATAACCATGTTTCACCCCGAGTATTTGTAAACAAAGTAAAGTAAAAAGGGCTATGAAACTCACATGTAATGAAGCTAGTAAATGGTATGAATTGTTAGTGATGGATAGGCTTCGTGAGAATTCCTCACAATCAACCTACATGGATAATTGTATTCTTAAACTCAAAGTATGCCTAATGAAAGTATGAAATTTTAGGATTTTACGGTTTCATAGGATTTGGGGATTGGACATGGGATTTGTACAAGTTTGTATGAAAGTATATGTTTATCACAAGTATAGATATGATAAGATAGTTAATAAAATTAATTAGATTCGATTAGAATTTCTAATTAATTATATAGTATTTATAATAATAATAATAATAATATGTTTGAATTTATTTATATCATTATTCTAGAATAACTTGATAAATAAATTATGAAATAGAAAAAGGTTATATAATAATACGTTTGGATTTATTTATATAATTATACTAAAAATAATTACTAAATAAATTACGGAATTGAAAAGGTTTAAACAATTATTTTATGTAGATAAAATAATTAATTAAACTATTTAAATAATCTCTTTTACTTAAAAGATAAAAGAAATATTAAATAACTATAAGCTTTAAATGAAATTTTATTGAATTTGTATAATTATTAATCTAAAATAATTATTTAAGTATTTCTATAAACTTTAAAATGTTTTAAATAATTATCCTTTGCTAAAATAATTATTTATATGTCTAAAATAAATTAATAATGCTTTAAACAACCAATTAAAATTTGTTTAATAACATTACTATTTTATAAATAAAACAATATAATTAGATTTGTCTAAATAAATCATTTATATTATTTATTTAGGAATTTATAATGTGTTTTTAATAAAATAAAATAGATAAAACATTAATTTATATTTTCTGTTTTTATAAAAATTCCAGAATGTATTTATTTGATTTATAAAAAATTTAATCAGAATTTAAAACATAAATTTTATGTATTAAAAATGGCAAAAGGAAGTTTAATCCCAAAACCCGGCCACCTAGGCCTCGAACCCTCGCCGAGACGAGGATACACACACGCGCGCGCTTTAGGCCACTGGACCAGGGCATGATGCCTTGTCCAAAGAGCGTTTGCTTAATTTAAAACCATCAGTCCCCAACCCATCTTCTTCCCCAAATGAACCTGTAACCCTAACTCTTCAATTGGCCCGATTGAGCAGACGATTGAAGCCCGATTCATAGGGCTTTTGATCCTCGTACCAAGGCGAAACCATGGGCACTAGAATTACCTGAAATGATCAAGTACAGAAGGAGAACGACCCGATGAACATGTTCGGGTTCGTCGGCTGAAATTCGAGTTCTAGAAGTGATGTGTGATGAAATTGAGGGTACAGGAAACTTGTAATAATTCTCGCCAATGATGGTGAGTGCCAATTTATACACACACTACACGGCAATGGATCGATCGAGTAAATGAGTTTTAATGAAGTTTCGGTTACGAGTTAGCCATTGATTAGTTCATAAAAATTCGATTAAACACGAAGGGTGAATCGTTTGAGTGACTACAACGCTTAGCCGGTTTCAATTTCGCACGAAAATATCTCAAGAATGAGTTCAAGATAAATGGTCTGAAAACCGGTTTGTGCGGGACTCGAACCCATGACTGAAATGGGGGAAAGGAAGTTCCGGATATTGCAATTCAGCCCCTGAGGTTCGAAGGCTTTATCATTTTATGCACAAACCTAGTTTCAAGTTAAAACTTAAGTTTTAGAAATTGCAAAGTTAACCCTGAACTTTTATAAGACATAGAATCATTAAATTTTATAAATTTTTATAAAATCTAATAAATCTTTGTATTATATTTAATGTTATAAACATAAAAAATATATTTTATAAATTAGAAATAATTTCATTTTTATTAAAAATCATTTTCTTTGTAATTAAATATTATAAACTTTTATAAACCCTAATTTTATTTATAGAATTTAATTTAGTTTTTATAAGTTTGTATATATATATATATATATATATATATATATATATATATATATATATCTAGGCTTAGTAATCACTTAACATATATATGTATTTATTTCCTAGAATTTTATACAATTATTTATATAATCCCTTATATAAATATTTGTTATTTTTTTTAAATTAAACAATGGTACACAAAGTATTTATGGATGTATATTAGATGTATAATTATGATGACTTTCATTGAAATAGGATGGTACAAATCATGGAATAATGAAAATACAAGTGCCGGAATAGTAAAAATAAAGGCCGAAAATTCCTGGAGGTTACATATGTGGCCAAGTCTACAGTGCCATAGAAATGTATCATTGATGACAGATTTGATACGTTTAGAAACATTGTATATGTTATTATTTGTTTGAACGTCAACCTCATAAATATTGTTTCGAGGTTTAGCCTCAAAATAGAAAATATCATCCAAGTAAACAGAAATAAAA